>OZ005670.1:10395110-12795110 GCA_963930725.1 Candelabrum cocksii
TGTTGTGCGAAGAGATATCACTCTAGAATTTAGGAGAGGTAAAAGTTCTCTAAACTTTTTTCACCCAGATCTAATTTGAGTTATACAACTTTGTTCTGCGCCACCTCCTGTACTAATCATGTCGCCCAAATAACAAAAGGTATCCTTTGTCTCACCTATTGGCACAGATTCTACTAGCTGTCCAGTTGCTAAGGTAATATCACCAGTACACACCCTACACACATAGTCCACCACTGAGGTAAGTCGACCCTTTATACCACTACACTTCTTATGAACTCAATGATAACAATATTTGCAATATATTGAGTTATTACCAACACCCCTACTACATACAGAGCATGGGCATCTACCTGAAGCAATAGGTGCTGAAATGCCAACTCCACTGACCATAACCTTTGTCTTACCCATGTTAACCCTAAGCCCTTTTGACTCTATACCTTTCTTCCAAGTAGCAAATTTCGCAGTTAACTTTTCTAGACTATCTGAAATAAGCACAAGCTCATCGGCATACAATAATTCCCATGGACACCCTACTCTAAACTCCTGAGATAAGGCCCCCAAACCATGATAAAGAGTAACGGGCTAAGAACAGATCCCTGATGAACACCAACCTTAACTCCAAATTCCTTGCTATGTGATCCATTCACTCTGACATGACTTCTGGCATTTTCATACATAGACATAACAACTGACACTATCCATTCATTCTATCGAACAAATAAACACACATTTCATATATCCTTTAGTCTAGTTTTTATGTATTGTTCAGTTTTTTGTGTTTATTGAATAAAAAAATTCTTGTCGGCAAATTCGGCCTTTATGACCCTTGCACCCCGCAATATTTTTCTCTAGCTCCGCCCCTGCTTCTAGTGAATATAACATAAATTACTTTACTCAAAGAACATATATTGTCGTTAAAATTTGCCTCAAAAAATACATTTTTTAGTCTTTTTTCACTGACCCCTACAAAGAAGTGGCCTGTAGCCTTCATCCTCCAAAGTCAGGCCGTTCACCATGATTTTTCTGAATCTATAATCACTAAGGAACATCTCAATGACAAAGAAATTTTCTGCCCTTCTAAGTGGTCACTGACCCCACTCAGGGCCTGGACTAAGCGTGATACACATATTTTCAAAGTTTGTTGGTTAATAACATTTGATTGGATTCGTCGATTTCAATCCCGTTTTTTGTTTTGGAACCCTACTTATGTGCCCTTTTCATAATTCAAATAAAAAAATTTGCCCACAGGGGCACTTTAATTCCCGCCAAATTTAGAAATATTTCGCATCCGCCAAATTAAATTCCCGCCAATTCCGCCAAATTTTGTTTCCACCAAAATTTCTTCCCGCCAAAATTTCTTCCGCTAAGGTAGATAAAAACAACAAAACTATTGAAGAAGAATAGGAACTTAAAAACTTTGAATAGGCGGGTGAAATTCTTGCCGAATTGTGGTCAAAATTGGTGATTGATGGTCATCCAGTTGTTGCTGAATTTATAAAGGAGGAACAATCGGACTTTTCAATCACAAAGTCAGAGAGATTCTTTACAAATCGTGAAGTGCACCGACGAGGCATGCTGCTCTCCGTTTAAATCAGTCTACATGAAAATAATGAAAGATCTGTTCTTGCCACCTCCTGTTCTAGTAGTTTACTCTAAAAATGGTGGTAAAATGGGCAATGGGCAAAAGATGATAAGGAAGCTACATATTAATTGTTATATCAAAACATCGCATTGAACGCTAGCCTTATACCGAAACAAGCAAGTACAAAATTTCCGAAGGGAATTCTATACGACTATTCTTGCCCTTCAACCAAGGATAGTCTTGCAGACCGTATTTGCAAACACTGTGAACTTTATTTCGGAAGTATCAAATCAAAACAAAACCACACATCATACTGCCGAATAAAGGAATCACTGCAGGTTGCCAAAAGCACTGAGACGGGAAAAGTCATTGACAAATTTAGCGTGACGTAATTATTGAATGGCCCCCATTTTCTTAAAAAAAGTTAAGGACCCCGTGCCCTTTGTGCACACTGTCGGTTTAAAACGTCCTAAAAAAACCGGTATGAATAGAGTTATAACGCTGTCAAATCTAAAAATCATTTATAACATTTGTGCGTCACTCAAAGATACAAGGAGCCTCCTTTGCTTATTTTAATCAGATTGATGGTCCATGCAAAAACAAGGAAAAAATCTTTTATAGAAAAGGTTAGCAGCAGAAGGCTTCAGTATTTCATATAACAGAGTCCAAGAGATACACGGAAGCATCACCAAGCAACTGTGCACAAAATACAGCAAGGAAGGTCTAGGTTTTCTCTCAGAACTGAAGCAAGGTATATTTACGATGCATCAAACAAATGGAGGATGGAAGCAAACTGATAGCTCCATTGTTCCACTTTTGATGGCCCTTCCAGAAACATCCAAGGCATGCAAAGAGTTGATACAACGTAATTTTAAGGTAAAATATGCGACATAATGTCGATGTAAACAATCAGAATTTGTGCGTACAGAGTTGTGTGGATGTGGTGGTGGATGCGCAAAAATGTCCTAAACTTGGTTGATATTGTCGTTATTTAGTTAATTTAGGTTATAAACTATACCAGAATAGTCGGTAGAAAGTACTGGTATTTTCTACGGACTATGATTACTACAAGGTGATGTCTTTGTCAACATCTGTCCTCCATGCTCCTGGCACTATTTCCGCGTTTTTATTTTTTGAATCCCCAAAACCAGGTGGACAATATCTCCGCTTATGTCGTGTACTGATCTTCCTGTTAGTTTTTCAGCGCGATTCTGGATCAATTTAGTTGATTTATTTGAGTTTTGTGAAGATTGTTAATGCAATTGTATAAAAGACATAGCAAGATCATTCCCTGTAAATTTTAACTTCGACACCGGTGAAAATATCATAAAGCTTTTAAAATCTTTGAAACGAGCCTTTTACACAGTGCTTCCATCTGGGGCTTCTATCTTCTGAAAACTTCATTTTGAGACAATAGTTCTTATGCTACTTTGATTCAGCTTAAAATTGTCGTTCCAACGGTATAGAATAGTCAGTGTAAAAAAAGTAAATCTGAAAAATGCTGCCGTCAGCATTGACGCCTTTGAACCTTAATATCTCAAGATCGGTAGATTTTAAGACCATAGTTCTTTTGGCAATTATTATCAGAATAAAATTATTGCTACAATGGTGTATAGATTATCTAGGTTTGAATAAATAAATATTCTGACACAAAAAGGGCTGACGTCAGCAATCAGACGTGTCTTCCTCAAAAATTTGAATCGTATTTAAGTTCTGAACATGTTCTGAAGTATGGAGGTGTTTTTTTGTACTAACAGCCCTCACTACATTTATTGTTTTCTGAATTGGTAAAATAAATTCTTATGGCCATGTTTCAATCTTCAAACCCTATTCTTGTTTCTAGAATCAATCCTCTCAAATCTCCATCTTGTATAAAAAGTATTTTTACTTATTTGCCTTACAGTTTAACAGTTTTTGCAACAAAGATGGAGTGCTCTCTAATTACGAGCTTTGAATGTTATCCTCGTAGTAACAATGAAACAGCGGTTGGTCATATTCGAACGAACATATATCATAACAACTTTCAAATGTCAAACTAGATTCTCTTTCCTCACCAAATAACACATCGGCATGAATTCGTTTACTTAGTAGCAGAGGGTACATGACATCACGGAAAAAGTGCTAAAAGAAACAAATCGTACATTAATCGATATCGACCCTTAGTGTTATAAAATTACTATTAAAAGGTTTGACAGGGTATATCACGGTTGTTCATATACCCAGGGAGTTATGAAGAGACTGTAAGCTGCCACGTATAATCCCATAGGCTAAAAGTGGTCAAAGCTAATGCTAATACAAGGGTGGGTTTATATGTTTCTTGATTCTTTTTTTTGTAGAGGCAGATCATGGGCTTAAATGGAGAATTTGATAGCAAAACGTTTTCATTGTAAACTGTAGGTGAACAAAACAAACTAAAAAGATTTCTTGATATTCGAAATGATGTCACAGCTTCCAAAGGGAAGAAAAATAACAAAATTGTTGGCAATATTCCTGAGCCGTTACTTAAATCTTGGAATGTTTGCGAGATAACATGAAGAGAAATTTGAGAATCGAGAATCTGTTTTCAACCTTATCATATAAAAGCTTTTAAAAAATATATGTTAAGCGTCTAAGCAATCTCAATCTCAATCTACCGACCAAATCCCCGATTTTAACCAACCCAAGAGCTGTAATGAAGAAGTGGTTGCAATCGGTTAAAATAATGTAATAAAATATCATAAAAAGTGAACAAAACATTAAAAACCTGTATAACAAACAAGATGAACATACTAATAAAATCATTTCCTGTCATGGACCGGTTGTAACAATGTCATCGGCATGACAAGAATCGGGATGTTTACTACGGTTTGCAGCAATAACATCTAAACGTCATCTAATTCTGCAATTTAACGGGCCGGGAAGCATTGAGGACTGAATTAAAACATTTCAATTTAAGCTTCTCTAAAACCTGGCGTGTTTTGCGGAATTATAAAGGACCATTATTCTCTACTGATAGTACTTTCTGGTCTAACCGTGAAATTTAAACGTGTTGAACAGTTATTTCCTAAAACTTGAATTTCAATGGAAATTTCATTTGCTGGATCGAAAAACTTATTCGATCAAAAAATCTGTGTACGCTCTTGACCTATTGTAGCAATATCACTTTAATATAGTTCTTGTACTTGTTCTGGGAGAATTTAATTTGTGCAAACAAAACGTCAGAAAAAAGAATTTTGAAGACGATAAATTTGAAAAAATATATTGTCTTAATATGTCTTAAAATAATAGATATCACCAAAATTATACGAAAACTTCCAAATGCATGAAAAGGTTTACATTCACGCAACTTTCAATTACGTATTTTTAATTTCTTATCACACGCACTCGATTTGTGCAGATCACATATATGGAGAGTCTTCCGATTAAAAGATAATTTACAATCTCTTGTTGTTTTTCAAATGTTTTGAAAAGAAATTCCTGTTGACGCAACCAATATCTTTTATTAAAAATTCTACACTACTTCCAAATGCTGTATTATTAATTACATGGATACGTTAGTATAATAAAACGACATTAAAGGAAGAGTTAATTATTTCCTGGTACGAAAACTCTGCGTGACCCACCACATTTCTCTTGTAGAAGATAAAACGTTTTAAAATTTGCTTTGCAGTGCTGTTTTCCAACATATCAGACTCACTACCTTTTTTAAAAAAACAAGAAGCATTTTGGCATAAAATCTTCGGCATATAAATTAACCTTAAAAACATATCAACTCATGTCACATTATCAACATCTCTTGCGAAAGATCGTGAGACTTAATCCAACATTTTCTTTAATTATGGACATTGTAAGAAAAGGTAAAACATTTAAACGCATTACCATTTAGTATGCAAGAACTAGTGTTACATCTTGGTGATAAGGTTCTCTCAGCAATTTAAATTAAAGTACTCGCACAGTATGGAAATGATCAAATCTTTTTAACAAATTGCGGCATTCTTCTTGAAAACTGAATTACGTAACCGGGCTATTCGCTACTTTCGCTATAATCTCTTTTTCAATCATCCTGTTGCTAAGCGCCCGTTAAATAAACTATTTTCAAAACATCAGGTTCACTGAACATGTTCAATGGCTTTTGCAGCAAATGCAAGACTGATATCACTCCCTCCGTATCAAACCTGCGATATCAGTTGATATAATATCGCATTAAATAGATTGTATGGGATATATGATCATTTTCAGCCAATCTTTAGATACAATAGGAGCGCAATTATACAGAGCTATATAAACGTCTGATAAATTACAGAATCACACAAATCTGCGTAATTTTAAAATTCCCTTGTCCAAATCATTTCTTGTCGAAACTAGTAAAATATCTTGTATCAACTATGTATTTATGTCCTTGTATTAGTCTATCTGCATCCGCACTGTAACATTTCACTGTGCAAATTTTAAAACAGGAATTAAGCATTCTCGATATCTAAGAAGTGCGAATCTAATTTTTTACATTAAAGATGCCGAACTAAATCAAATGGCACCACATGGATATGAAAAACACATTCCTTCCTTTTACCTCTCTGCCGAGTAATTGCCCTAATCGCCAGGATAAATTTGCGGTTAAGTTGGAACGAAGTGATAGAAAGATGTAGCACTGTGACATAGGAAGATAAATGGTTTCTATGGATTGACATGCATAACCCCATGGCGACCGCGGCATCGAAAAAAACGCCCACACCACATAATTTGGACCTAATCAGGTGTTACGTAAAGAAACGTATTATGTCATGACATTGGCATTCTCGGGCAATATGTATATTATGTCTCGCAGGAAAAACTGATAATTAGTTGATAGGTGGTTCTACTTTCGTAAACAATGACAAATTGTTCGGCGTTACATAACAGTTATATAACGACCTGTATAAAATGTAGAGAGAACGGCGAAACCTGCAACAGTATCCTACCAAACAACAAACCAACACAGCAACATACAAAGATTCGATCATGATTGGAATTCTAGCAACATTATTGAGTTTGAACGGTGAGAATTACTGCTGAAATAATTTTGCCATGCAAGGCTTAATAACGTGCAAATAATCATAAAGAGATAAATGGTTTGATTTTTAACGGCACGCACTTCTTTAGTTTTGAAAACTTAACGTTTTTATAACATTCTGTTTTAGCCCTGTACGGCTTAGAAGTTACGAACGTAACTGGAACGACACCTGCACCAATCAATTGTAAGTAGAGAACCTCATCCTTTGTTAATCGTTTATAATATAATACAACTTAAGTATTACGTATTTTATGTCACTTTCATTAATCAATTAATTAATAACTTGCTATTCGATATTTTAGCAACATTTTAGAAACTTTTTTTTGTGCTTCGTGAATAGACATCTTCAACGCAAACGCAGTATCTAATCATTTCTTTACATATGAAAACAGGTCCAACTTCATGCTCGGGGTTGTCTGAAGGAAATCATGAAATTGCTTCCGAACAAAACTGGTTTCAGACATGTGATGCAGCTGGCGTATCTACATGTCAGCCATGTTGGCCAGCCAATCTAGTTTTCAGTGCAGAATGTAATCAGTGTATGTACTCGAAGTCAGGTAGAGTCAAAAATTCAATTCAATGTTCAATTAGTCAGTTCCTCCCTATATAATTGAGCTTTGTATTTTGAAAATACCTCATATTTTTTACGTCGAAATAGAAACAGCAAATGTACTACGCAGAAGTTATATTTTTCCAATGATTGGATAGCTCTTTAAATACTATTGTCAATTTTAAACATGAAAAAATTGAAAGGGAATTCTTGCTCAACTGATTTGATTGATGTCAAAAACCGCATTCTTTCGTTTTTCAGATCCGTGCTACACCACCGATTCGTGGGTCCCCAACACAACCATGCATTGTCCTGACAATTGTCCTAGCATGTCCAGCGGCATCACTAAAAATATTGCCGATCCCAACAACCTTTATCATTACATCGCATGTGATAATGGCGTTACCGTTGGCTGTGTTGCGTGTCCGTCCGGTCTTCAATTCAACGAGGAATGGAACGCTTGTCTTTATGATGGCCTCTACAATACCAAACCCACCAACTAATCTTGCACATCTTTTCATTATGACATAAATTATATTTTTACGAACGATTTCCACGACTGCGTGTTTAAATATAGTACATGTAATAGTAACTGAGGATTTATGTTTTGTGGTGTTTTAATTGTTTTTATAACTATGGCGTGAAAATGCAATCAACCAGTGTAATTTTATTTGTGGGGTGAATTAGAAAGATTTCCTGCAAAAATCTGTGGTTGATATTCTATGATAATTTCATAATAATAATATACTAACTATGATTAATAATTTTGAAAATTATTAACCGTCTAGGCATGGGCTTTTTTCCGAATAAAAAATCTCGAATAGAAAATAGCGCCTTTAACAAGGCCAATTTAAAAATTGGATATGTGTTCCTATGAAAAATCAGCGCATTTACCCGTCGACCTATTTTTAAGATTTGAAATGTTCAGAGATTCTTGGGAAAGAGGTGAAAAATGTGAAAATATAGACAGAGATCCATTTAAACAAGTTTTTCAATCAAATCATCCACAATCACGTTTTCATCTCCACTTTCAGCTTTGTCACCCTCTTTATCGCGTTCTGCACCATCAAACGGATTTTCAGTGGATTGTGATGATTCAGTGGTATCTTCTGTAACATCGTCATTCCCGTCTTCCTCCTCTATATTTAAATATAGCATCTTTTCGAAGAATTCAATCACCTCTTATATGACCTATTCAGGGACCTGACGTGTTTCTATCGTTTGACGTAGGCGAGAGTGCGAGAAGTTTATTTCTTTTATTATTATATTTCTTTTGGAACTTTTAGTGAACCCAAGAGTTTTCATTCGTTAGCGTGTATAAATTCAAAGGATTTTTTGAAAAGTTTAAACAGGGTGAAACCTTCGCGTAAACATAGGAACTTGATACGACGAGATAATGATAGTTCATTATTATTATTATTATTATTATTAACAATGTTTTTACAGGATAAAAACTTCAGTTTACAAAACTGCTATAAATGCTTGTCCTGCTCAAAAAAAAAAAAATAAATAAAAAAAAATAAAAATACTAAAAAACTATTAGTATCATATACACTGATAAAAATCAATGGTTAAATAGTTGTAAATTTAAAATTATATTGCACAGATAGAAATTGAACGGGAAAATATAGAACAAACTAAAAGAAAATCGACCTTTACGCATATTAAAGAGTATAAAGTTGAAATCAAATTGTGACATCAGAATGAAAATTGTTCAGAAAAATTGGAAATGAAAGGTCAACATACTCAACACCAAAGATAAAGTATACCTATCTATTCCAAAACCCCTCGAAAAATTGTATCAATAATTGTAAAAAAATTAGCCTTTAACATGTTAGTAAATTTAATAAAATCACTAATATTACGAATATCAACTGGTAAGCTGTTATATGCATTTGCACCACTAAAATAAAAGGCTTTCTTCGCACAAGACAGTTTAACCTTTGGTAATTTCACTGAAATTTGATTGTTCCTGGTGTTAACAGAGTGGTTTGTGAGTTCAAAACAATTCTTCAAGTTGTTGCAGACAGTTCCATCAAGACATTTACGAATAAACTTACAACATTGAAGAATAATTTCCGACTGAATTTTCTTGACTGGTTTCCCATCGCCAATGATGGCAGCAGATCTCCTTGTGATGGAATCCAGAAGTTTGATTCGACCATTTGTTTTTTCGAGGTCTACTGTCAAACTGTATGTCATCAGAGGAACAATCGTCATTTGGTAGATGAAACGACGTGTTGCTGGAGTCATGTACTCGCGCATTCGTTCAAGTAATCGTAGCCTGGTGCTGGCACTTTTGTAGCATTTTTGAAAATGTTGACCAAAGTTCAGTGTATTTTCGATCAGTACACCGAGGTATTTATACGTATTGACTTCAGACACAACAGAATCTCTGTATTTCACAACAAGATCGTTACTACTTTTACTAAGTCGCTTTGCTGTCCCAACGATCATTACTTCTGTTTTACCTTTCTTAAGATTAATGATTAGTTTGTTTTGGTCAAAATACTTTGCCATTCAGTTCTTCAGTCAAGTTCTTTTCAATAATTGTTGCCTGATGATGGGAAAATTAAATCAACGTGTCGTCAGCATATTGTATGATTTTGCACACGTTGAGTATTTCCGGGAAGTCGTTGAAAACCAATATAAATAACAGAGGGCCAAGGATTGAACCCTGGGGAACTCCATTATTGATCGTCAATAAATTTAGAGTGCTATCTTTCACAACAGCACATTGTGATCGTTGAAACAGATAGTCCGTAAACCATAACAATTCACTCCCATTAACACCATTGGAATTAATTTTTCCAATAGAACACCATGGCTGATGGTGTCGAAAGACTTGGAAAGATCTAGGAAAACAATTCCAGTTAAGTTACCTCTGTCTATGCGAATGTCGTCGACAAGGATGGTTGAGGCAGATGCAGTAGAACGGTTGCTCCTGTATCCCAATTATGCGTCTGATAGTAGATTGCCATTCTCTAGGTATTCTATGAATTGACTATGAACCGCTTTTACAAGAACCTTTGAAAGTAATGTTAATACCGGAATAGAAGTTAATGATAAACTTATAATATGACATTAGCGGACTACTGATAAAACGTGCACAATCCTTTAAAAGTGCTATTGGTAGATCGTCTATACCGGTTCCCTTTCTCCGCTTGAAGGATTTGATTTTCTTCTTAATGAAGATTACGGAGATATAGTTAAATATAAATTTTCGTACTGTTCCCAGTGAGATGAAGAACCTCGATTTCCAAGTAATGTCAGTAAGAGGTATTGCCTTCTTCTTTAAACTTTTTACAATACTTGTAAAATACTCACAAAACAAAGTTGCCCTCGATTTGTTATCAGTTGTTGCTGAGGTGCTTTTTGTTTTAGTGCTTTTTGTTGGGAAAGCTGCTTTATGGCATCCCAGAACTTCAAAGGCTTGAGTTTGTTTTCATCCATAAGATCAATGTAGTATGTCGACTTGTTACGCTTCATCTCGTTGTTGACACGATTTTGGGGCCGCTTGTATAGCTGCCAATCTTCATATTTATCATGCTTTTTAGCTTTGCGGTGAATCTGATCTCTTCTGTTCATAGTTCTCTTTGTTTCATGGGAAATCCATGGACATGACTTCCCTTTAAATTTCTTTTCTACAACTAGTGCGTGCCGATCAAATACAGTTTTCACAGCTGAATTAAACAATTCAAGAGCTTCGTTCACGTTTGTACAGTCATACAAATCTCCCCAATCAATAGATTTGATGTCATCAGACAATTTTTCAGGGTTGTAATTTCTGTAATTTCTACTCCTGATTACTTTGTGTGGATGTTTTTTATTGTTCAATTTCCTAGTGCAAAAACCATCTCATGGTCGCTTAACGATGTAGAAATGACTTCTGTTTTTGAAATATTCGAAGGACAGTTAGTCATTATTAAGTCGATCAATGTCTTTGTTGTTTCTGTAACCCTTGTTGGCTTTTTATTATTTGAGAAAAGCCATTTGATATTACAATTGCTTTGAAGTCCTTGCCGTCATTATTATTAAGATAGTTAATATTAAAGTCTCGGAGGAGGATGGTTTCTTTATTTTCAGCTGAACAGTTAATTAAAATGTCATTAAAGTTATCAATAAACGACTTTTTGCTGTATTTAGAAGTTTCCGGTGTTTTGTAGAAAACTGAGATGAGAACGTTGCGCGAGTTTTTAATAATTTTTTCAATAACAATGTTTTTGACGTTTTCCCTTTCTAAGTCGTATCGTCCTTTCCAGTTTATTGTGTCTTTGACATACATTCCTACACCGCCTCCCTTCCCAGAAGTCCTAGGTTTGTTAATGAACACATAACCAGGAATTTCATATATATTGAGTTCATCGGGAGATAGATGTGTCTCAGATAGAGTTATAATATCAAGTTTGTTGTTTGAGGTTTTCAATTCGTACAAACCGTTGTAATTTGTAAACAAACCTCTGATGTTTTGTTTTGTTTGTGATTCCTCTTTCCTTCAGTAATTCTGGAAGATCAAACTGTTCTGGTCCAGGATTGAGTTCAATATCCCAAGCTAAAAGCAAAATAAGCAAAATCAGATTCTTTTTCGTGCAAGAAAATTTTTGTTTTCTCAAGTCAAATAATCTCTGCAACATGTAATTTCCATCTCTACAAACACCATTTTTAACCCTTTCATTACCTGTACCCAGCGTGGCTGGGTATAAAAACCCGCGCCGTTTTTCCTGTACCCAGCACCGCTGGGTACGGTCTTAAATCAATTTTACTTTTGTTTAAGTTCGAGTTAGACAAGAAGCCGACTATGTTTAGAAACTAGATAAAATTCCGGTCACGGCAAAAAACCCACATGCAAATCTAAGCTGTAGTTTGTAATTTACCATACCTTGCTAGATTACGACCATCTACCGGAGGATGATGTTTAGTTGCATTTTATTTATTTTAGGGATTTGTTAACATTTCTTCTCTTGTTCTACCTTTTTTCATAATGGTTTTGATTCTTTTGATGTTTTTATTGTTTCATAGGCCTATTGAATTGCTAAAAAAGATTTTCTATCCATTTTTTTTCAAGTCTTTTTTGCAAAATTGGAAGCGTTTTCTAGCAGTTTTTTGAAATTTTTGAAATTCTACTCTGATAATATTTGGTTCCAAGGTATGCCAAAATCTCTTTCCTACATGGAAATAATAACTAAAGGCATATTCTATATCAGCTACTTTTATTTAGATGTATACTATATATATTACAATATATCGCGTAAATTTATGAAATTTACAGTAATTTTTTATTTACGCATAACTTTTGTTCAGATTGTTTTTTCTCTATAAAATTTCGAAGATTTATAGGTTATATGTTTTAGTTCCATGAAAAGTAGGCTTTAAGCCATTTTTTCGACAAAAAATATATTTTCTCGACAAATTGATTTGAAAATTTCAAATTATTCTTTGTTTGCAGATCCGCCATTTTGAATCATGAACACCGCAATTTTGAATTTTTTGATTTTTTTTTTTGTAATTCTGTTCCAAAAATTATAAGAAGAAAAGGAGCCAAAATTGGAGTACATTGAAGAATTGGTTTAAAAGTTATGATCAATTGAGTAAGGAGGGGTATTTTTCCAATTTCACGCCCCGGGAAATTGAGGTGTTTTTCTTCGGTAATGAAAGGGTTAACAAGCAAGGTAACACTAATACCATCGTCTGTAATAAGGCTTTCTTTCTTTGTTTGTAAGACAAGAAACATAAAAATCAGGATAAGAGTAAAATACACGTCTGCTCACCTCGCCGCCATTTTTGTTTTTCAAGTTAAATGCAAAAACAATTAATTAGTTTTCGGCAGCAACAATATCTTCGCCCACTGCAAAAAATAACAACAACAACGAAAGAAACCCCTAATATGTAAAGTAAAAGTACCGATAAAAATGTTTTGGAGAATTTAATTTTAAACTGAGAATTAAAAAATGGCGTCATGACGAGCGGTCATGCTCTTGTTGCTGCTAATAATGTGTACTCCTGGCACTGGATTTTCAGCTGAATTACCGTACTTAGATGAGTACTTTAAAGGAAGAAATTTGTTGCGGGAAGAAAAAGTAACGGGAAGAAAATGTTGCAAGCAAATTTTCGCAACTTTCGCGACTTTTTCTTCTCGCAACAATTACATTTTTTACAATTCGCAACTTTTTTTCTCGCGACTTTTTCTTTTTTTCTTGTAATCTCAAGTAAAGGTTTAAAGTTTTTGCATCAGAACAGCCGTGGTTCAATGCGCAACTTACACTATTAACACTATTATGGACGCCAAAGACTCCCTACACGAATTGTCTATATCGCGCCTATATAGCAATATGAGCAATCAAGTTTGTAGTGAAAGCTCTATGCAAGGACAAAAAACAACACATCATAATCAGGGGCAGATTCAAGGTGACGCACACGAAGCAAGTGCTTCGTTCTAATAATAGCCTCTTATGAATTACCCGAACAGAAAAAAAACTAACTGTAGATTATTATCTATTCGCCAAGGGACTACTGTTATGTCAGGTCTCTGGAAAGCTTATTGTGATGTTGCAGCCAGGGGCGGAGCTAGAGAAAAATATTGGGGTGTGCAAGAGTCATAAAGACCAAATTTGCCGACAAGAATTTTTTTATTCAATAAACACAAAAAACTGAACAATACATAAAAACTAGACCAAAGGATATATGAAATGTGTGTTTATTTGAATGTGAATGCTCCCATCAAGACAATAACAGTAAGGGGAAAACGAGCTCCTTGAGTGAAAGGAGACTTGGAAAGATATATCATAATAAAGATCGACTTTTACAAAAAGCTCTGAGATGCTGTAAAAGCTCTGTTTCCCTAAAAAATATCAGCTGCAAAGACCATCTTATAATCACTGCAAAGAAGACAGGCTTCTAGGGACTGATAAATTACCACCTGGATTGATTGGGGACTGTCGAGAGGAAATTTCGGAACCGATGACGTACATATTATTTAATAAATCTTTGAAAAATGTGATTGCACCTTCAATATTATTATTATTATTATTATTATTATTATTATTATTATTATTATTATTATTATTATTATTATTATTATTATTATTATTATTATTATTATTATTATTATTATTATTATTATTATTATTATTATTATTATTATTATTATTATTATTATTATTATTATTATTATTATTATTATTATTATTATTATTATTATTATTATTATTATTATTATTATTATTATTATTATTATTATTATTATTATTATTATTATTATTATTATTATTATTATTATTATTATTATTATCATTATTATTATTATTATTATTAAGGTCAAGGTTTACATTAAATGTATAGGCATAAAGTTGCCTGTCAATCTATCTATAAAATGAAATTCAAATAAATATATAAATAGTTTTTCTCACAGAAATGACAACAAATATAGTTCACGTAAATATTAAAACACATACAAAGATGTGAGATTTAATAAAAAGTTGTTGGAAGTTGGCTAGAGTAGTGTTGGGTACGGAATAAGTAAGAATTTAATAGAAATTAAAATCAATCAATATTAAATTTTTCCTTCCACAGATATTTGTCGAGTAGTGCTTTAAATGAGTTGAGCAATGAAGCGCATACTAATTCGTCCGGTAAACTGTTCCATCTGTCGATAATCCTTTTCGAGAAAAAGTATTTTCGTACATTGAGTCATAGTCAAAAGAAATATACATAGTCAGGAACCGAACAAAAGCGTATTGTTATAACTCTTTCAATTTGAAATCGCTAGTTCCCAATCTACTAGAAGTGGGTTGATGTAAACAAACATAGCGGATTCAGGTGAAATAAGCTTGAAAGCACCAAAGACTTGAAGTACAACTGTGTTATAATCAAAATTGCAAATGGGTGGTGGGGCAAATTGCTCTATTTACGGATGCAGTACATCTAGAAGAAACAAAGATATTGGTATCTTTCGATTACCGATAGTTAAAGATGATGTATCAAAGAAATGGAGAGAAGACCTGCTGAATGTTATTTTGAAGGATAGAGTTTTGGATGGGAGTCTCAAACGCCAAATTGAGAAGAATACGCTACATATTTGCCAGCTGCATTTCAAAGAAAATTATCTTTATTATTGTAAGTTTTCTATTAATCTTATTATAGGTCTAGTTATTATCCTAATACTCCTACCAAATCTTGTCCCCTTATAGCTACAAGCTACATGATTATAATGAAAAATTGTATTTTTAAATGTTTGATCTTTTATTATTATTATTATGCTTTCTTATTAATCTTTATATAATAATTACAATTTCAAATTTTCCTTTTATAAATAGATTAGGTACATTCATCATAAACATAACTACTAAAATGTAAAAATAAAGGATACCATATATATAAAAGTTAATACTTTCAAAAGGGAAAAGAATAATATTATTATAATTTCTGTTTGTATGTCATTTTTGATATTGTTTGTTTCATTTTTATATTGTAGATCCTTCAAGGAAGCAGTTGAAAGAGGGCGTTCTCCCAACATTAAATCTACCAGTGAAATCCTTCCCAAAAACTGAACATAAAGAAAGACCAACTACAGCACTTGAAATAAGACAACTTCTACAGTCCAATGAACAACAATCATCTCATTCACCACTACAAGATTTCATTGATTTTGCCCAACGTATTCAGAAATTGAAATTGAAATCATCTTGGACAATATTATTTCACAACAAATTTATCGAAATTAACTGCAAAATTGACGACTTGATATTATCCTACATTCAAATATATGTTGATACAGATTTTTCATATCGTTTAAGATGTTTTGGGTGGTTGTTATTGACAGAACACCAATTTTTTTCATTACAGTACACCCATCATTTACATTTGTAACACTGAGTAATTTCATATGTCTTCTCAATGGTTATCAGCTGTGTCCAGGACTTGATTTGATTAAATTCAAACATGCATCACACCTTCAACATCATATTATCCCAAAACAATTAAATTTCTTGAAGTCTTCTGCTGAAACTGAGGAAAGTCCTGTTACACAAAAAGAGTTCATTAGATCCTTGAAATGTGAGCTGCTTGTTGTGCGTCTAACTACTAAATGTGTATCATGTAAGAAACTTGAAGTGAAGACGAGATCTGAACTAAACTACAAAAAGGTTATTTCTACTGGCCTAGCAAAACTTAATGCACCGATTAAGTTTACTTCTCCTGATAGGTTGAAAGCAACTATTCAAAGTTACCGTTTAGATAACACATTGTTGAAAAACCAAATCGTAGATATGACAGCTGAGCTGAAGAAAAATGCAATGAATATTGACTCTAACTTGAACAATGATCTGGTTGATATCTTCAAGGAAATCCCTAATGACAAAGTTCCACCATTCATGAGACTATTTTGGGAGGAGCAACAGAAAGATCTTAGAGCATCTCACAATAGTCAAATTTGTTACCATCCAGCAATCATCAAGTTTTGCCTGTCAATCTCTGCCAAGTCACCCGCTGCATACAATCAATTAAGACTTAATTCCAAGGAAGGTAATGGAGTCCTTGTTCTACCAAGTCAGCGTACACTTCAGGATTACAGGAACTATATCCGTCCTCAACAAGGGGTTTAATCCTGAAGTTATCAAAGAGCTATCACATAAAACAAAAAATTTCACTAGCTCAGAAAGATTTACCATTATTCTTTTTGACGAAATGAAGGTGCAAGAAGACCTGGTATGGGATCGAAGCACTGGGCAACTGATTGGTTTTGTAGACCTAGAAGATCCGATTCTCAATGAGAGTACTTTCAAAACATAAAGAAGCTTGCTACACAATTTTTTTTTAATATTTACTGCTTTATTGCTAAAAGTGTTAAGAATCCGCTTACTAATAGCTTTGCAAATTTTGCTACTGATGGCATCACTTCCTACCAGCTGTACAACATATTTTAGAAAGCTACTAGCATTCTTGAGTTGTCATGCAAATAAAAGGTTATTGCTGCAGTTTCTGATGGAGCATCTCCCAATCGCAAATTTGTAAAGATGAACAAGGTATTTATTATTTTATATTTTTATTTATTTAAATTATCTTAACCCTATTTATTAGTAGTTAAAATGTTTGATAGCGAAAAATTGAGGCAAAAGAGAGAAATTTTTGCTAACGTCTGCAAAATTCGGTTGAGTTCAGGCTAGTCAGATGTAATTATTAGTAAACAACATTGAATTACATTTCTATGAAGAGGTAAAACACTTTCTAACTATTTCTGGAAAAACTGCAATCTTATGTTAAAATTTGAGGACATTTTCTAGAAAAAACTTGAGAAGCGACAGCATTTGAGCATTGGAATTGAAGATCTGTTGTCAAAAAAATTGAAGAGGAGAAGGCCAATTGGATCAAAGTTCTACATATAATTATTGATGTTGTCATCTTTCTTGGTGAAAGAGAATTAGCATTTCGGGGTGCATCTCAGCGAATCAATGATATTCATAACGGCAATTTCCTTGGTATTATATAGCTGCTTTCTCATTGGGATCCAGTACTTGCAGAGCATGTTTCCAAAGTTGGAGATAGCCGACGTAAAGGAGAAAGACTGCAGGTACATTATTTATCTGGAGAGTCACAGAATGAATTCATTGAAATATGTTCTAATGTAGTGAAGGAAAGGATAGTACATAAAATAAATACATCCAAGTACTACTCTATTATGGTAGATGCAACTCCAGATACAGCACATGTAGAACAAACAACTTTCATCATTCGATATCTCCTTCACGAAGATGATTCCTTCACAATCAAGGAAAGGTTCTTGACATTCAAAGACTGCAGTGACAAGACTGGAGCTGATAAATCAAATCAAATCAAATCAAATGTTTTGTTTACCAAACACAATAACACAATTTAAATAATACAAATACAAGTGACGAATATAAACATAACAATTAAATACTTCATACTTTTTTCCAATATGCTAAATGAACAATATAGAATGAAAGAAGAAATTTATATTTTAAAAAGTGATTATTGTGAATGGCTGGTGTCATTCAATAGAAAACTAGGCAAAGGAATGACACCATTGTTTGAATTAAAAAATTTATGATTATTAAAAGTAAGAGAGAGTAATAAGAATGCTTCCGTCTGTGTAAATATAGAAAAAATTTAATTTGCAAATATAAATATAAAAATCAAGAATCCATTGCAAAAATGATTGAGGTAAGAAAGGTAACTTTCCACAGCAATGATTCATAATGCGTAAAGGTTTTTTTAATTAAGAGGCGTTTTAAAGCTTTTTTTGAATTTTTTATATTTTTTAAGTTAGTATACTTTAACATATCATTCCAATTTAAAATGCATTGGTAACATATCGAGTATTTCCCATATTTTGAAGTATTGAATCGAGGTATATTGAGTTTGGAAAGTTCAGTGTTTCGTGTTGCGTGACAGTGTATATCTGATGATTTTGTGAAAATATTTAAAAGAGCATGGGGAAGGTTTTTATTTACAAAATCGTGAACAAATAAACAGTTGTTGATGTTGACTGTATCGTAAAATTTTAGAATATTGCATCTTAAATAAAGTTCATTACTAGGTGCTTGAAATGGAGAAAAATTTATTGCTCTTATTATTTTTGTAGTAAAAAGATTTTTTTTAAATAGGGATTTTTTTGTTGTCCCCATATTAATGAACCATATGTAAGATGCAAAGAAAAAATGGCGTAGTAGATTGATATTAATGTCTTTTTATCAACATAGTGGCGAATTATACGCAATAAGTTATTTGTTCTAATTAATTTTTTTGACAAAATATATATATGTTTTTCCCATGTCAGATGTTCATCAAGGGTTATACCAAGGTATTTAACTTCCTTAGATGGAGTAAGAACTTTTCCGTTAAATTTAATTTTCATTTTATAATCAAATGTTTTATTTCGCCTACAAAAAATATTATATTCTGTTTTATTAATATTTAAAGATATTCTATTAGCATTAAGCCAGTCGGTAACTCGTTTTAGATCAAAGTTAATTTTTTTGTTGATATTTTTCAACGATTTGTTACAATAGAGTAAATTCGTATCATCTGCAAAATGGTGAACAGAAGAATATTTTATGACTTTTGAGAAGTCGTTAATATAAATCAAAAATAGTAGAGGGCTTAAAACCGAACCTTGGGGAACTCCATATGTGTTTTTTTTTAAGAGAAGAATTGAAACCATTTATAGATACAAACTGTTTTCTGTTTAATAGATACGAATGAAACCAATTAAGTGATATTCCCCTAATTCCGTAATACTGAAGCTTCTTCAATAAGATTTTGTGGTCAACAGTATCAAATGCTTTTTGTAGGTCAATAAAAACTCCACAAGCATATTCACCGGCGTCTAAGGATTTTTGAATCTTATCTGTAATGGATACAAGTGCATGTGTAGTAGAGATTTTAGAGCGGAAGCCAAACTGGGAAAAGGTCAAAGAATTATTTTTATTGAAAAACTATAAACTCGTTTGTAAATAATTTTCTCGAGTATTTTACTAAGTGTAGATATTAGAGAAGTCGGTCGATAGTTACTTGCATTCAATTTTGATCCTTTTTTGTGTACTGGTATTACTGTCGATATTTTTAAATTATCAGGAAATATTCCGCGATTAATAGATAAATTAAATAAGTTTGAAAGAATGGGAGATATTTGTTTATTTATTAGTTGTAATATTGCAGTTGGGATACTATTAGGACCTGAGGTTTTATTTTTAGACAATTTTGCAATTAAACAAAAGACTTCATCGCTAGTAAACTACTTGTAGTTGGGGAAATGAATATACTATTTAAGTAGGGTGTTTAAGAAATTTATTAAAATTTGTGTGGGAGGAGTGTATTGACGACTGTATATTACCAGCAATGGATGTGAAGAAGTTGTTAAAGACGTTGCAAATTTGTAGAGGATTTGTGATGACTGAATCTTCATTAGATAAACTTGTCGGTAGTGTTGATTTTTTTTTACTAATGTTTTTTAAATTATTGATTCCTTTCCACGTCTGACGTAGGTTTGAGTTATTCTTTCTAAAATAAGCTTCAAAATGATTTTTTTTACTTTGTTTAATTAGTGAGACAATTAGATTTCTATACAACTTAAATTGTTTGTTTAAAGCTTCCTTTTTGTTAGGATCTTTAGCTCTTATATATTTATTTTTAATCAGGTTGCGCTTTTTTATCAAGACTCTAATGCCTTTGGTTATCCAAGGTTTAAGTAGTCTTTTAAAACATTTCTTGGTAACTTTATTTAGAGGAGCATGACTATCTAATAAAGAATTGAAACTATTTAAAAAATAAATTAAATGAACGATTAACATTTTGCTCGTCAATTTCGATAACGTTTTCCCAGTTTGTTGATTTAAAGTCTTCACAAAATTTGGCTGTATTCATTTTTTTGAAATTCCGTTTAAATATATTATGTTGTTTAGACTTGACTTTGTTTACATTTTGATGAATAAGAAATTGGGGCAGATGATCTGAAATTGAAGAAGTGAGATTTCCAGAAATTATATGATCTGAAGTAGAATTAGTGAAAATGTTATCAATGATTGTACTTGAGGTGTTTGTTATTCGCGTGGGAAGGGTAATTGTAGGCGATAAATTGTTAGAAGATAATAAGTCAAAATAATTTGAAATGCTATTGTTGTTATTACATGCAAGTAAATTTATATTAAAGTCGCCAAGTAAGAAAACACTTTTGTTCTCCTTTGATAATTTTTGTAGCAAAGAAAGCATATAATCGTTTTTAAATTCATTTAGATCCATAGCTGGATGTTTATATATACATCCCACTATAATATTTGTTTCTCTGCACTCAATTTCAATAAAAGTTGATTCGAGTAATTTGCTTTTGTACATAGTTAGATCATTACGGGTTTTATAGAGAAGTTTTTCCGAGATATATAAAAGTGTTCCCCCACAAGTGGATTCCGTTGGAATATATTCAGTTACGTATCCGTCAATGTCTATATTTATTAAAGGAGAGGAATCTTTTATAATTCTTGATTTAGATATCCCTATAATTTTAAAATTCGATTTTAATGAAGATAAAAGAATGTATAGCTCTTCAAAGTGCGCAGATAAAGATGCTATATTCATGTGCAAAAAAGAAAAATCATTTTTGTTACTTGTTATAGATAAATTAAAATCCTTTATATCGTAGTATTTACAGTTAATGTTAATGTCAGTATCATCATCAGATTTAAAGTCATTTTGCGAGGAGATAAAAGAGTTCATATCTTTAATTAATTTTTTGTTATCTGGAGATTGTAAGCAGGTAGATAGCTCAACATCATTAAGAGCTGAGAAAGGGAAAATTTCCGAGGTACATAGAATACAAAACCACGACGTAGAAGAAGGTTGAACATTGATATAGTCAATATCACTTAATTGGTTGCATTTTTTATGTATCCATTTATTGCAGATGTCGCACTGAATCGCATGGTGAAAAGGACTAACCTTCTTATCGCAAATACCACAATTATCCATGTTAATTATTAACAGTAGCTATTAATGAATTCGTTCTATGGTGTAAATAACATCTAACTAATCCTAATTAAAATGTAGTGAGATAACAACAAAAACAAGAAAAATAGAACACGATAGAAAATTGAATAAAACACACACAGAAAAAAGAAAAGAAAATTCATACCATTAAAATTAAAGATTTTGGTTTAATGAATCGCCAAATTCGTCAATAAGATCGCCAAGATGACGCACGACTCGATAACGGCTTTCTTCAGTCTTCCGATAGCAAATCGACCCACGGCGAACCCAGAATGAAAATATGCGCTTGCTCTTAAACAGACCTTTCAGTTTTCCGTATAAAAATCGATAATGAGGACAAAGACTTTCATTAATGAAAATCTTTTATTTCGTATTATTAGTAAAATTTTTAATATTAATGTCTTTTAATTTTTTCCTTTCTTTCAGGACTGATTCGGCGCTTTTTCTGTTGAGAAATTTAACAATTACTCTGGTTTTATTTTTGAGTCTGTGACAAGCTTGGATGGCATCGCTTGTTAGGTTAACCCCTATCTTGGCGAATAGGGATAAACATTTCTCTTTTAGGGCCTCGTCATTTATATCTTCAGAGAGTCCTACCAGTTCAACAGTGTCACGTCGATTATACTGCTGAAGTTGGAAGTGCTCTCTTTCCAGCTCAAGAATACTTTCAGCAACGGAACAATCGTTAGTAGGCGCGGTATTTTTGTTTATTTTGTCCACAGCGTTCTGGAGGTTTTCAACAGACAACGTCAAATTCTTCACTTGTAACTGAAAGGTAGCAACTGTTTCTTTTAGAAATAAGTTTTCTTTCTTCATTGACGACGATTCTATTTGACGTTTGAGGTAATGAGAAACCAGGTCAGCTTTACTGAATTTATTAAGTTGTTCAGCGTTTAAAGACATGTTTTGTTTAAGAGTAAGAAGAAAAAATTTACACCATAGAACTTTAACTAAATTAGCAAATCAGCATGAATGTATTATAAAAAAATGATTCGATAAAAATGTTTTATGTTAGGACAAATATTGCAAGAAAAGGCGTGTGAATATCTTTAGAGAGTAGAAGTACTCCGTCCGGTGGCAAGCAGTCAGACGTTAAAATCTACTCTCGTGGGAATATGGTACGTGAGGAATCAGCGATGGAGTGCAATGAATTGATTGTAAAAGCGAAAGATTTTTTTTAAAGAGAGAATACGGAAGTTTTTTTCAGACTCAAAAAATAAGCGAATTGAACAAAATTTCACTGGAACTCTTCAAACTCAACCTTAAATTTCCTCAACCGTCGCAGTAAATGTCCACAAATATATATATAACCAGCAAGTCTATATATCGCAAGAATAAATCCACGGTAACAGGCAAAACAAACAAAACAGCGGAGCGCTCGAAAACACGTCTTGCTCGTGCACTCTCTCTCGAGGAAAAAAAAAGGTATTGATATTGCAGACATGATACAGCGTGTCCTAAATGATCATGACATCTGCCTAGCTGACTGTCGAGGTCAGGGATATGACAATGGTGCCAACATGGCAAGAAAATATAATGGTGTCCAGAGGCTAATTTAGAATGAAAATCCTCTTGCTATCTTTTCTCCTTGTGGATGCCACACATTAAATTTGTGCGGCACGGATTCTGCAGAGTGCTTCACTGATGCCATTACATTCTTTGGCTTATTGAAAACAGTATATAATTTGTTGAGCTCCAGTCCAAAGAGATGGGAAATATTGCATAGACACAGCCATACACAATCACTCCATCGTCAATCTGGAACCCGTTGGTCAGAAAGAATTGACAGTGTGAAGCCATTTGCATCAAACCTGAACGGTATCAAAAGTGCGTTAGAAGATATCCTGGATCTCAATGAACACCAAAGACCAGAACCGATGTCCAGGGAGCAATAAAGTGTCTTCATTTTGTTGCTTGCTCCTATCATCTATATGGTTCAAGATTCTGTCAGCCATTGACATATGCAACAAGGTGATCCAGGCCTGAGATGCTACTATAGATCTTGAGGTTAATCAGATTCAAGGACTGATCACAGAACTTACTGATCTGCGTGCAAATTTCCTACATATTCTTCACGAGAGTAAGCTTGTTGCTGTTAATCTTAACATGGAAGCTGATTTCCACGTAAAACAACGAAAACAAAAGCGGATCTTTGGCGATACTGGTGAAAGTTCAAGTACTGGAAGTGTTGACGATGAAGACATTTTCAAAAGGGATGTTTTTTATGTAATTATTGATAGTGTGATAGGGGGTTTGACGAGAAGATTTAAAGCTGCTAACAATATTGCTGAACGCTTTTCATTTCTGTGGCATTACATGTCATTGCCCGAAGAAACTCTTGTGAAGAAAAGCACTGTATTTGCTCAAATTTTTTTGCTGGATGTTGATCAAAAGACCTTTTGCCAAGAGATGCAAGATCTGAAAAAATTTGTCCATCCTGGTACATTTGCCAAAGCTGATCTGTCACCATGAAATTGTTAAACAGTATTTATGATTACAAACTGGAGGGCCTGCTTCCAAATATATGCATTGCATTGAGAGTACTCCTAACAATACCAGCTACTGTTGCATCTGCAGAGCGATTTTTCAGCAAGTTGAAAATGATTAAAAACTACCTGCGATCAGCTATGGCACAAGGCCGGCTTGTCAGCTTGGCAAGACTAAGTATAGAAAGTGAACTTAGCAGAAGTGTTGACTACCAAAATTATCTGTGAATTTGCAAAGAAGAAAGCCAGGAAGGGAGACTAATCTGTATATAACATTTTGTACATGTATTTTTCTAGTAATTTGGTAGCCTATATTTTCTATTCTAGCAGTTCATATTTTTAGTTCATTTGTGTTAATTACTATTTCTTGATTACAGTACCTTTTGTACCTTTTCATCACTATTTAAATCATATTATTTTAAGTTGTTTTTTTCTCATTAAAGTAGTAAGTTTTATTGATCTAGTCTCTAATACCACAGACAGACCCCCCCCCCCTCACCCCTAAAAAATTGTTTGCACCTTCGGCGAAAATAACACTCATTCTAGGGCCCAACTACACTTCTTCCCCCTATGCTTTTTTTTCTCTTGGCGGCCCTGGGTCTGCCTGGTTTCTGAAGAATAAACAAAATGTTCAAAATTTTTGTTTATTTGTCGTGAATTTTAACGAAACAACAAACTGCATATTTATTGAATACTTTAAATAAAAGGCGAATTTAATAGAGAAGGGAAAGAGAAACGTAATTTATAAATAATAAGCCTTGAAAAAATGGTTAAATGCATCTTTGTAAATATGAAGATTTGAATAAATTTCATATACTGTGACATACTTTACAATTCAAAAGTAACTTTAAGAACATATGTCTACTGTATAAATATAGCTTACATTGCAGCGACCTGGAGCGTAGTTAAGGTTGCAATAGCATAGAACTTGTGCAATGCCGCAGTTTTACCCTCTCACCCTGGCGCTTGTCCACTCCATCGCTGAATACTGCGCACCAGTTTGGTGTCGAAGTTCTCATACCCGTCATGTCGACACCGCCATCAATGACGCGCTGCGCATTGTGACTGGATGCTTGCGTCTCACCCCAACGGACATTTTACCCAACCTGCTGAGCTTAGTCGTAAAGGAGCCACGGGCCTTGGACTCCGACCATCTTCTCCATTCTACTCTTCAGCGTCCATCATCTGGAGAACAGCGGCGACTAATATCAAGACGCCCATTTGTGCCTGCCGCACAACAGTTACTTAAAAGCATTGAAGATCTTGGAATAAATGCGGCACACTGGACGAGACACATGTGGAACACGGAGTGGCAAAACAACCACCTTCAGACTCCGTGATTTCATACCCGACGCCGACTCCTTTCCAAGACCTGCTTGAGTTAGACTGAATCGTCTACGTACTGGCGTCGGGCGCTTTTGTTCTGAAATGCACAAATTGGGGACAGGCTCCTTCACCAGGATGCGAGTGTGGTGCCATAGAGCAGACTGCGGACGTTTTTACATGCCCAATCTATCGTCCCCCCATGGAATGCATGGTCTGAAGAACCTGGACGATGAGACGGTTGATTGGCTGATGACTGCCTGCCCGGAGATCTAGCCTGGAGACAACATTCTGCTCATACGAAGAAGGATACCATGATCTTAATCGTTGTCAATCGCGCTAACAATGCAGAATCATCAATACGTCTACACTGTTTAATGAGGTTCTCATAACCCTTTGTCTACAACCGCTGTAGCTTTTCTGCTTCTGAAGAGTCCTCACTACATATTTCACAAACTTCCATCTTGGTAATTTGTTTCTTACATGGTTTTTGTTTTACTTGTTGTTAATTAGAGACAACATCACCTTCTCTAGTCAAAACAATGCATAACATACACCATATGTTTTTGTTCTGGGTCAGTGAACTTAGGACCTCTCATTATGATAAATAATAACCCCTTACCGCATCAATAAGTCAAAATTAACATCTTCAATGTTTTGTCTCTTTGTTCATTTTTTTTTTTAAAAAAAAATTAAAATCACGAATATAGTTCATGATAGAATGACTACTTTTGACCTTTCACCTCAATTTCTAAGTTATCTTCCTTGTTTAATTCTGGATATTTTAACATCAATATACCATTATATGTTGCTGAAATATCAATCATATGTCATTATATGTGGGCAAAGGTCAAGATTTGATACAAAGACTTGAATTCTATTTTAAGTGTTTTTTCTTTTTTGATTCTGCACATTTTGACACCAATTTTACCTCTATACCATATTCTAGTGATGAAATATAATTCATACAAAAATCATAGCTTTTTAGCCAAGCCAATTTTGGCCAAGGTCAAGGACCTTTGACCTCCAATAAAAAAATTTCCCCCACCCCTATCTCTTCTCTTTTTTTGTAATTGTCCATACCCATACCTACCAAAATCAGTTAAAATTAGCTTCTTTTAAATTTTTTCACAGATTGGCTCAAGATATGGCTAACTATTTAGGGATACTGGATACTATAAAAATAGTAGCGCAGCTTGTATAAACTCTGTAGAACGAGAGAAAAATGTTATAGTCTTTATTTTGCCGCAATCAGATACGTCAACAGATAAGGTTAAGTTTGTTAGAATAGTCAACGACACTTTGAAAGTAGACATAAAAAATGATGACGTTACTTACTGTGAGCGGCTAGTGGTAACTCTAATGGACCTTTTTTAGTGAAACTAGCTAGTTTTTTAATTAAATCGAATGTAAGGCGAAACCTAAATCAATTGCGACAGCAGGACACTAGCCTTTTTAATAAACGATGATCGCAACAAAGAGCAACGTGAAGCTTTCAATCAAATGAGAGAAAGAGCAAGGAACAAGAAAAGCCTGATAGTTCAGGAAACTAGATATACAGAGTACGAGGTTCTCCATGGAACATGTACATAAAAAAGATAAAGAAACAGATCTGAGAAAACTCAAATGTATATATACAAATGCTGACCCAATTATTAATAAACGCGATGAATTAAAGTTTATCATAAATATTCATCGACCAGATTTAATCAGCATTACTTAAACTCTATCCAAAAATGCCAGAAATCCAATTCAGCCATGTGAACTGATTATAGAACTGCTTTTCAAATGTCGGAGAATCAACGTGTCATTTATGTATATCCACAAATGTCTGAGTTCAAACGCAGGTGAGAGTGTCTGGTGTGAGATGCCAATGGAAAATTACGAAAAACTTGTTATTGGAACAATTTATCGTTCGCCAAGACTAAAATGACATAAACACAGACTAAAATGCTTGGCGAGTATAGCATGTAAAATCTTGGAATCTATAATTCGTGACAACACAACATAGTTAAACACCTAGTTGATAAAAACCTCATCTCCGACTGCCAACACGGGTTGAAATCGTATAATATCTGTGACGGCCTATTGCAACCTATTGACATCGTGTCAAAATTAACGGGACGTACTCTCATGGGAAAGACGTTTTGAGCGGTGTTCCTGAAGGAAGTGTTTTGGAACCAATCCAATAAATCGATTTATACATCAATCACCTCCCTGATGATTTATTTTGTAAAATATTGCTATTTGCTGATGACGCGAATGTTTTTAGTATCTCTAAATCAAACTTACATTACAACAAGCTATCTACACTGATCTACAAACATTGGCAGGGGTGGCGCCAGGGTTTTTCCGACGAGGGGTTTACAGCGCCGACGGGGGGGGATTGCTTGACTCTAAGTCTAATACAAAACTCATTGATGATCAAATCTATTACAGATTTGGCAACTCTAAGTTTAAAGATAACCTGCCATGAAACTTGATATCATGATAATTGAATTAATCACAAAAAAGACCTAACGTTAAAAAATGTCAGTATTTTATTAATATTGCTTTACTTCCGATGGGGGCTGAGAAGTTCCGACGGGGGCGGAGCTTTAGTCCCCCTACCCCACTAACGCTACCCCTGAACATTGGGCAGCTGGACACAGAAATGAAGCATTTCGTTTAATGTGGTGCAACAAGTGTAATGTGGTGCATTTAGGAAATAACAATCCAAGAAATACATACTTTTTAACCCTGTCCCAGGCGGGGGAGGGGCTTTTTGGCCCGCGGCTAGATATTAATATTAATATCGTTTTAACCACTGCAGCTACAAAACTGAAATTCACAGTACCCTCCTAACTTTTATATTGGGTGATTTTGGTAAAAAAACCTTTTTCAAAATGGCCGCCATTATGAGTGATGACGTCATCTTTCTTCCTAACACAAAAATTTTTTTTTAGTGTTTTTTAGTTTTGCTATATATTGTATTGTATATGTATTATATACCATACATTGTGTATATAGATGGTTATGTACCACTCTGCACATCACATTTCCAAAAGATTTGCCCAAGTTGTATTGCATGATTAGAACTCAAAGAAGATATACTAGTTTAGAAATATATAAACTTTGATATCAATTTTAGTGCTAGCTTTATCTTCGTTTTTTTATCTCTGCTTCTGTTTATATCATATTTTTGTGAAGTTTGAAATCAAAAACTTTTTCTAAAATCTTCAAATTTTTGCATCAGAAGATTGAAATATTGTCCATTTTAGTGCAAGCCTGATGACGTCATCGATATTTATTGATCACGTGATATAGTTTATTTTATTGTTGTTTAGTGGGAGATATTATGTGCCCAATCTGGTACTATCTATTTTTCATAAAAGTAACTTTGTTATATATTTTTTAGTTCTGCTAAACTTTTCCCCAAAAGTTCATATTTTGATGACGTCATCAAGTTTTGAACGCATGATTGGCCTTATTTTATTTCTAAGAGTCCAAAGCTTAAGTGTGCCACGATTCATAGGTTTTCGATGAAAATAACAGGTTTTATAGCAACTTTGCTACTGCGGGCCAAAAAGCCCCCCACCCGCCTTTGGAAACTTTAAAAAAGGGATAGGGTTAAGAAACAAAGTGAACAGTTTATATGTCCATTGAAATATCCGATGTGAAAAAGACTTGGGTGTTTACATAGATTCAAAGCTCAATTTTTCTACGCACATCACAATGCAAATCAACAAAGCAAATCGTTTACTTTGACTTATACGACGATATTTTACTTACTTAGATCCAGCAACCTTTAGACTTCTTTTTATAAGTTTAGTGCCTCCCTATATCGAGTCCAATATGGTATTCGAGATTCCGAAGCGACAGCAGAACAGTAGAAAATGTTTTATGTCGAGCAACACACTTGCTACCCGGTTTGAAAAAACTTACGTACAACGAACGTCTTGAACAAATCAACTTTCACAGCATGAAGTACCGCAGAAAATGGGGCGACAAAATAGAAGTTTACAAATTGCTGCAAAACTTTTACAGGATAGACAACAAAGTTGTTAAACTAGCAAACAAGTCGTATTTTACGCGAGGGCATAACTAAAACTTGCAAAGCAGAAAACACACAACAACATTCGGCAGTCATTTTTTCATTACAGATTACTGCGGATTACTGGAACAACCTCCCTGAACATGTGGTAAATGCACCAACGTTGGATTTTAAATGTCGTTTAAACAAATGCTGGAGAGAATTGATTAATTTTATAATCATAGCCATATGAAGTCTGAATTTTTTGGCTGCTCCATTTTTGACTGACTTCAGGGCCGCCAAGAGAAAAAAGGTATGGGGGCAGAAGTGTAGTTGGGCCCTAGAACGAGCGTGCAGCGCGAGTGTTATTTTCGCCGGAGGCGCAAACAATTTTTTAGTAGGGAGGCTTGAAAAGGGCTTATGTCATTATTGGAGGCCTTATAAGTATTACCTATAGTCTGTTTAGTCTGTGGTATTAGACCAATAAAACTTACTACACATAAATTAGAAAAAAATCAACTTAAAATAATATGATTTAATAAGTGATGAAGACACAAAAGGTACTATAATAATAATTACATTGTAAAAAATAGTAATTAAAACAACTGAACTACAAATATGAATTTGCTGAGATTTGTGCATATTATCTATATGGCTGCTTAACTCAAATTAGTCATTAAGTGCTGTAAGCATCATCCCTAATATTTACTACATTGCAATAGGCACAAACAGCTGCTATTGATAACAGATAATGTAAACTGTTATTTGCATTGCACTTTAGGCCCCCAGGTACCTCCCCCCCCCCCCCCCCCCCTTCCTCTCTGTAGGCCTGACTGATTTACTATCTGCGTTTGGCTTGGTCATATTATGGTTATATTTCTTTTCTTTTTAAATTTAAACTAATAGTTCTCTTTCAGTTTATGCAATCAATAGTTTATTATACATTTCAAATTGTGCGAGGTTTATTAAAGGCGCATCGCCTAAAATACCTTTTTATCTGTAAACCTTATGATAATTTACTTCACCTTTGTTTCAAAGGCGTTTTCTTCCATTTATTTATTATACACAAGACAAGAGAAGCACCGCCCTGGGAGCAAGATTGAAATACTAGCTATACTAACATTTTAATTTCGTTTATACTTTTATGTTCTGGTTTACGTAGCTGAAGCGTTATACCTGCTTAAATATTCTGGTAAATAAATAAATTGAAATGAATTCTAAACTGCATTTGAGCATAAACAATTTATTTATTTATTTATTAAACTTTTTGTTTAGCTACAACCATTATACCATTTCATTGGAGGATGAAAGTCATTTTAAATGGAAATTTGATTTTCTATTACATATTCGTCAAACGTAATTTCTAGGAAACACGCCATTCTTGCACGCGATTTTCGCGGTATGCTGTGCTGTGCTAATAACTCGGGTCTAGTCCACAATGTAGTGCACAGAATGTAAACAAACAAATCATGGAAGCTGAAGATGCTTAGTCATTAATGGTTTTATTTGCAACTGTCAAGCTTTGCTGTTCCTGTTAATATGCCTGGCAGTAACTGTGCACTGTGCTATATTTGGTTGCCCAGTATCTAGAAGGAATGTTGGTTTATCGATATTTAGGGTCACTATAGGTAAAGACGAATATAATAACGAGTGGAGAAAAACGTTGATAGCAGTAGTCACAAAAGATAGAATAGTTGATGCGAAAAAGGATTGAAGGCCAGAATATTTCTATTTGCGAAAGATACTTTGAAGAAAGTTGTTTGATTTATCGTAAAGTAGTGAAACAATATTTTAGATGTACTTTAACAACTATCTGAAAGCTAAAAGACTCTCCAGTTTATTAACCACCATGTAGCTAGCTAGGTTTCGAGTTGTTAACTTAGTAAATAAGCTTTATGTTGATTAGAGTAGCTATCACTTATATCAAACAAACAAACCCTGGTCGTCTAGTGGTAGGACACTTCATTGACATTGTCATGGGTAACCCAGGTTCAATTCCTGCTCAGGGTATTTTTGAATCTTAATTCTCCCTGTAGATGAAGAGAGTGGAAAGACAACATTAGTACCAGGGTCAGTACCCACATTATGTTTGCCTGAAAAAGGTTTTCTGGCATCAAGGTACTAAATATATATATAGTCGGTATATTACCTTATTCGTACAAATTTTGGCGTGGAGAAAATTTGATGAAATTGGCGATTTTGGTCTGAAATCGCCAAATTAAGTCCACGTCAAATTTAAAATATTTCTGCTATGGCCAAATTAAAACAATGAGAAATTCAACTTTTTGTTTACGTACACTTTTCTAGACAATCTTACAAAAGAAATATGCAAAGTATAAATAATGAATGTAAATAATGATTATAAAATTAAACTAATCAATAGTTATAACACTCCTTTGTTCTTCTTCTTTCTTATCTTTGTTTGCCTCTTTACAACCAACGTTTGTAGTGTTACTGCTCCGCCAAATTTAATCCACGCCAAATTAAAAAATCTTTGTCCATTGCCAAATTAAATCCACGCCACATCTACTTGAACAACTGATGATCATCGTTTGGTTTGACTGAAGGAATATTTCAAAGATTGGGAGCAGTCAATCGAAAACCGACCAGGGAATTTCAACACTGTTGCCCAATAAAACATGTTCTTGTCATCTCCAACCTATAAAGGAATTCAAATCACTGCAAATTCCCTAATCGATCTGATAAAGTATCTCTTGACTCATGGTGTATCATACGTACTGACAGAAAGATTTTCACAGGATCCTCTTGAGGTATAATACCACGTCGGCCTATCCGCATCTAACACTCAATATAATTATTTTAACAGGTTTATTATATATATATACACTTTATTTTTCTGAAATTTTCTTCTTGAGAAGATTTTATGATTGAAGGATTTATTATATTTAACCCAGCCTCAAAATATGCTTATCCTATGCTTAAACTTTCAGGAATCTCAGCCCGTATATATATGCTTATAAGCTTTATGCCATAAAAAGGTGTAATTTTCAAAACTATAAATAAAAAAATTAACGAAATTATTAAATTCTCTCACCAGTTTTTATCTAAACCAGTCTTATTTCGCATTTGAAACTTTTAGAACTATTTTGGTCAACAAAGGTCGATGGGTGCAAGAAGGTCCAATCCTACTGTTCGTGACTTTGGCTAGAATGACAACACAATACGTAACCAGAAAGTTTTTCGTTCCATTGAAGGTGGAAATTGTACTGCTCCAAGTGAAATACAAATGAGTGATGAAAAACTTCCCTGTCGAAAGAGACGAAAATTTGATGATTAGAAATTTTGATCATTATATGGTAATTTCTAATAAATAAGTGTTGTTTTTTCTCATTCTTTTTAGAAAGTTTTTCATATTAAAATCGGTAAAACCGTAGTTTAGCGGCCTAAACAAAATCGTAAAATTTATAAAAATGTAAAAAAAATTATGTTTTCCGTTTGCATTGAAAATTGGTATGTTAACTAATTAAATAATGCTGATTTCAAATCAAGTACCAGAATTGGGATAATTTCACTCCTAATACTTTATTCGGGCAAATTTGGGCCCAAAGTTTAAAATATTCCGTTTGCATTGAAAATTGTATGTTAACTAATTAAATGATGCTGATTTCAAATAAAGTACCAGAATTGGAATAATTTCATTCCTAATACTTTATTTGGGCAAATTTGGGCCCAAAATTTAAGATATTCCGTTTGCATTGAAAATTGGTATGTTAACTAATTAAATGATGCTGATTTCAAATCAAGTACTAGAATTGGAATAATTTTACTCCTAATACCTTTTTTGGGAAAATTTGGGCCCAACGTTTGAAGTATTCCGTGGTGAAATGGTACTGCGCATGCGTGTGCGATATCTGACAATGATGCGAAAATTAATTAGACTTTTTGTCAATGATATATTATGTTGATGTTATATTTAAAATATTAAGTGATTCCGGCCAGTTGTTAAGGAGATATAAGAACCTCGACACTTAAAATCTTTTTGCATTTTTTTGAGTATAAGGAATGCAGCCAACCTTAGTATATTAGCAATATCTCAGTAAATAATGAAGACTATCACTCCAAATTTTCAATGGTGATCGAAAATGATCATATCTATCAGAATAACTTGATTACAAATCTTAAACGTCAGTGTAAGCCCTAGCACATGCGTAAAATTAAATGGTCCATAGATCGTTCTACTTAAGGTTACTTTAAACGAATTTTTATGTATGTATAGGGTATGCTATTGTGTCACCGGCCCATGAAAAAAATTTTGAAAAAAATTACGGCAACCGGAAAAAATATTCAAAAACAATATTTAAATGGCTATAAGCTAATAACACTTTTGAGGTCTTCAATAAGTAGCTAAAAACCATATAAAAAATCGACTTGGTATCGTAAAAAATGTTAGAAATTTTTTTACTTATGCAGCTCTAACCCCAAAAATAAAAAATATTTTTAAAATGTCTTTACAACCCCAGATCTGGCTTAATGTAAGGTATCTTCATTATGAAAATGATTTTCAAGGGCTTAGGAATGACGGAGTTATCAAGTGATGGCTACTAAAAACCAAAACTGGACTTAAAAATCACGTGGTACGCTAACCACAAGAATTTTTTTGATTTTTTAAACGCTATTATTGGTCTTATATAGTCCCCTAGCTATGCCCGAAATTTTAGCGCGATGCGACCATTTTGAAAGAAAAACTTTTTGAGAGTGCATTCGATATTCATTCGAGGGTAATCTATATTGAGTTTTACCACTGACTTAGGTTTCGAACTCATAAATGCATACCTTGATGAATAATCAAGATATGGAGTTGAAAGTTTCAACGGAGATTAGAAATAATAGTATCAATCTGAAATATATGACAATTATCTTAAAAATTTGAATAGAGTAGTTTGCACATGCGTAAACTTAAATTCAATATATAGAGCCCTACCGAAGGTTATAAGAAACGAAATTTTGTATGTGAATGGCTAAATGATGGAGCTAACTTGATGGATAAAAAAAATTAGAAAAGGTTACGGCAACCGAAAAAAAAATCAAAAAATTTAATACGCATGCGCTTAATTCCCTGAATTCCTAACTTTCTTCGAAAGAAATTCCACTATAAGCTAAAGCCATCATATAAGCATCATCTCTCACAAAGGTTTACAGGTATCATATTGCCTTAACAAAATATGCGCGAAACCATCTGCGCATGCGTGTGCAATATCTGACAATGATGTGAAAATGAATTTGTACTTTTTGTCAATAAACCTTTGTCCTTAAGTTATAGGCAAAATATGAAGGGATTCCGACCAGTAGTTAAGGAGATCTAAGAAGCTCGAAACTAACCCTAACCCTAACCCTTCAAATCTTTTTCCATTTTTTTTAGTATAAGGAATGCTGCCAACCCTAATAAATTAGCAATATCTAGGTAAATAATAAACATTATCACTCCAAAATTTGAATGGTGATTGAAAATGATCATATCTATCAGAATGATCTGGTTACAAATCTTAAAATCTACCGTGAGCACTTTCGCATGCGTAACTTTAAATCGTCCATAGATCGTTCTAATTAAGAATACTTAAAACGAATTTTTGTGCATCCACAGCTATGCTATTGTGTCACCGGTCAATAAACAAAAGTTCCGAAAATACTACGGTATCTAATAGAAATAACACGTAACTACGGACCTTTCGGTTTCGGACCTGCCGTGTCGAAACTGGCCGTTTCGAAATTGACAATTTCAAACGGACGGTTCGAAACAATATTGTTTTTCATTTTTTAGAATTTTATTAATTTTTGAAAAAATTTTGTTTTTCGTTTTTAAAATTCAAATTTGCCCAAATAAGATATAAGGAGTGAAATTATCCCAATTCTGGTACTTGGTTTGAAATCAGCATAAATGATTAATTATCATACCAATTTTCAATGCAAACGGAAAACATAAAAATTTTTACATTTTTATAAATTTTACAATTTTGTTTAGGCCGCTAAACTACGGTTTTACCTTAAAATCAATAACAATACATAAATTAACCAATATATGCTAACATATACAAAAATGTATTTTGCTTTTGTTGTTTTTTCAAATTTTTATCGTTTTTATCATATCTTTTCTCAAAATGTTAATTTGAACAGCAACTTTGAAATTCATTATTTATAATTTTGAAGTCAAAGATTGTCAATGATTATTGTCGTTAATTTAGTTGGTAATATTTGGCTAGGAACTATTTGTCATGAATAATGCTTTTTAATACGTTTGTAGTTTTTAAAAAACTGTTTTTATAAAGATGCCACACAGGTGAACCATTCATCCACTAGTATGCTTGATCAAAGTTAGATAAGGCTTTCTTGATTTCTCCTCGTAAAGACTTTGTAGCTCGGGATTTACCTTTGTTGATGTCATGATTTATCCTGATATCCTTCGCATGTGAAAAGGCTCGCACACGTACATATAACATAAGGATATCCTCTAGGAGATTAAGTGCAACTTCATCAGGAACTTCGCAATTATTTTTAATTTTGTTGTGGTCACACAAAAGTTCAGCATTGGTCAACAACTTTGTTACAATTTCTTTGCTGTCTATTGATGTCATAAATTTCTTGACGGCACAACGAAACTCGAGCTCTGCAATTGAAAACAACGAAACACCATCTTTACTGATTCGCCGCAAACCTCCTCTTTGCCGGGCCGAAACCAATTTTCCACCAACATCAGAATCTGTGTACGAATCACCAGACTCATCAGACTTGAAGGCTAGCAGACGGGACAAACGATGTTGTTGGTAGATGTTATGAGAAAGCGAAGTTATTATAGCTTTTTCACGAGTGGAAAGTGAGGTTTTCTTGTCAGAAAAAACAACAGTCCCGTTATCAATGAAAACACCATCTACCAAATGCGCCAATATATAGTTGGCAAGTTCATAGCCAAAAATTAAATGAGCATTTTTTAAAAGCATGAATGGGCTGTTGTTTGCTATACTGTTTACAGGCAGCCTTGTAAAATTCAGGATAGAACAGTTCAGGTTTACCAAAAAAGTTGCAAATACTTTCTCTAAAAAGGTTACAACCAACTTGTAGAATTTTACCAAAATCAGTGCCAGAAAGTTTGTGAAATTCCTCCAACATTACTGCTGGGTAGCAGTTGGATAAGTACAGTTTATTTGCGCATTCCTTTACAAACTTTCTGAAGTACATAGGGTGCATTTTTTGTTCCGGAACACTTTCAGCAATTATTGGTTTTGGTTGGTTACAGGCCAACTCGGCCTAGATTTCCGATTACGTACAAAATGAGGATTCGACTGTTTGGTACGGGAATTGGTTTTAATAAGTTTTTATCAAGTTTTTTGAGCTTTCTAGACCAAGATTGGCGGAATTAATAAAGAATAAGAAAAAGTCCCGATTGGTCAGATATATCGGAATTTTATTTAAGGAAAAAAATTTGGCCTTGTTTACATTGATTAGACAAAATATGAAATAAAGAAACCCAGTTCATTTTGTTCGTTCATTCTGCCATCCCCTAGCTGACACACCGCAAACATGATGGCAACCGCGTTCAGAAGTTTCTCGGAAGTGCGTGTTCGCATTAAATTGGTCCCACACCTCGAGCAAGTGTGCGTTATGTTCGGTGTACTTCTTTCGTTGCGCGCAAAGAATCTTCCCACACGACAACAGTGACGATTGGACATTGACAAATGAGGCAGCGGTGTGCAGGAGTTTAATCAATAAATAAAAGTTCAGGTTGCCTTTCTTGGTCTTCGAATTTAAACGATGATGCCAACCTTCCACTTCGTTAATCGTTCGGATATTACGGTAGATGACTGGTGTTGGAGAGGCTTGCTATTGGCATTGGGCAATGGCGATGGCAAACTCGGAGTATCGAGACAGGATCGCAGCAAAGGTGGAGAAGGCAGGGATGACGTGACCGGCACTCAATGGTGAAGTTTGGCTGGCTGGCATTTCTTCTTCTGTGATTTTGGTGCGGCGGGCTTGGCGGCTGGGCTTGACTCGTGATGAAATCGTGATGGTAACGTAATGGTCTTGGTTTAATTGAACTTTCAAGCATGGAAAAGGCAGCCTCTATCTACTGGCACACTGACTGGAGTTCTGTCGCCTCATCCTCCAAACCGTTGAAGTGTGGTGCGTGCCTGATTGTCGACTGTGTGGATTCCTGGTTAGAAACTAGCAAAACCTGAAAATATAATAACAGACTTAATGAACTGATAAAACATAAGTCTACAGCTGTGACCGCACTCCCTTGTATAGGAAACACAATATATTTATTTATTTGGAAGAGGGGATGCCATTTTCGTTTCGCGGAGGAAGATCTCTTCTCTTCTAATTGCAGTCTTATGGAGATAAGGATAAGCATTGTCGTAGAAACGCCACATCATAGAGTTTTCCATATGTATAAATCTGGGGACAGCTTTTTTCTAGGCAACTACCGACCTACCTATCTCAATATTACCTTTTTCAAAGATATTAGAAAAAATTGTGTACAATCGTTTACATGACAAATCGGTAAAGGAGGAGGAGTAGGGATGTACATTTCTGAAAGATGTAAATGGATTTGAAGAAGCGATCTTGAGGAAAAAGGAATAGAGTGTATTTGGATTGAGGTATTAATTGGAAATCGAGCAATTTACTTATATCTTCCATTTATTGACCCCCGGATACATCTCAATATCTACTTCCGAGCTTTAACTTCGTTCTTAATGACATGCTAACAAATGTCAACAGAGAATCAAAAGAATTGATAATAACAGGCGATGTCAATGTTAATTACCTTGAAAAAAACAATAACATTGATTTTAAAAACATTTTAATCATGAATGGTTATAAACAAATTATAAATAAACCTACTCGAACTACGCGTGACACTAAAACACTAATTGATATAATTGCTTCAAACAAACCAAACAATATTAGAGATAGCGATGTTATACCGAGTTCGATATCTGACCATGACATGATTGTATGCGTTCGTAAAATAAACCACACCAAATACGAGCCAAAAACTATACGTTGTCGAAATTATTCAAGATACCAGGCTAATTTAATGTGTAACGATCTTACCAAGTACGACTGGGCAATCCTGTTTGAAAGTTCTGATGTTAACTTTGCTTGGAATTACCTGAAATCTGCTCTAATAACAACATTTAACCTCCATGCACCTTTCATGATCAAAAGAATTAAAGGAAAATTATGTCCATGGCTTACAGTTGAAATTAAGGCTTGTATGAATGAACGGGACAAGGTGTTAAGAATTGCAAGGAGACCCAATACTGAGCCAATTTGGAAGCTGTACAAGAACTTACGTAATAGATGTACAAATCTAGTTAAGAAAGCAAAACAAGACCATTGCAATGACCTTTTGGCATCTAACGTTAACAATCCTCGCAGTTTTTGGAAAACAAGAAAGTCTATAATTCCAATAAAAGACTCCACCAAACATCGTGTAACACCATTCATTCAAGATAACAATGTTCCAATAAAGTCTAATGACCCAATAATTAAAGCTGGTATATTTTGTAATTTTTTCTCGACGTGTGCGCATATACTAAAATCAAAGTCGATGCCATTGATTAATTTTGTTTGGAAGTGCAACAAACCGTACCCAATTAAAACAACAGCAACATATCATTTCACTTCTGTTTCAACAGAAAACATCAAAAACAAACTTAAAAAAATCAAACTAAATAAAGCTACGGGCAACGATGATCAACGATGATCTTGATGCTATAAAAGATTGTGCATCTATTATAGCATCACCATTATGTCACATAATCAACACTTCGTTAAGAACCTCAACTGTACCTACTGAGTGGAATGTTGCTAGAGTTACCCCTCTACACAAATCCGGTTCATAGTCAATAACTACCGTCCGATTTCGATACTACCAGTTGTATCGAAAATAATGGAGAAAGTCGTTCACGAAGAGCTGTCGCACTATTTGGAAAAAAACATTTTACTCACTAACAGACAATTCGGTTACCGAAAAGGTCGATCAACAGAGCTAGCAGCACATTTTTTCTCGACAACATTCGAAAAGAGGTAGATAAGGGCAGATTAGTTGACACTGTATTTCTGGACTTGTCCAAGGCATTTGATACGCTGAGCCATAGCCGACTGCTTAGTAAATTGCCATCTTATGGTATACAAAACGCTGAACTTCAGTGGATGAAAGATTACCTTTTCAACCGATCTCAATTAGTAGTATACGATAACGTTTCATCAAGCTACATGCCAATAACCTATGGCGTTCCTCAAGGTTCGATCTTGGGAGCCTTACTTTTCCTGCTATACTTCAACGATTTTGTAAGTTGTTTGAGACATTCAGAAGTTATTATGTTTGCAGATGACACTGTAATTTATTTCTCAAATGAAGATTTTGATATTATTGAAGACAAGTTGAACCAAGACATTGATAATATTTCAAAATTTCTTGAAGAAAATGAATTAGTTGCGAACATGAAGAAAAGTAAAACAGAATCAATAATATTTGGTACTGCCAAAAGACTCAAGAGCTATCCAGATGCTCCAGATAAATTTCGCTCTAATGTTAACTTTGCATCGTCTAACATTTACGACTACATCGAAGAGTGTGATTCTTATGAAAGTGTTATTGTGACCCTGGATAGCTTGTATATAAAAACCCTTAATGAAATTTTTGCAAAACATTAATTACTCACAAGACATCAAACCTCGGGTGAAACCTTGGAGATTTTCATCGGGAAATACGCAAACTATAAGAAAGTTTCTGCTGAAAAGTATCGAGAGGAGCAAATCAGAGATGCTTTTATTACCGGGATAGCTTCGAATTACATTCGACAAAGCCTTCTTGAAAATGATATGATGGATTTACAGTCAGCTTTCAATCAAGCTCGTTCCCTTGACTTTGCTCAAAAGAACTCTGAAGCATATAAGCCGTAAGCGACTACCATTCGAAATATTGTTGCTACTATAGATACCCCAGAAATGTCCTCGCTCGGTGCCATACCTGTTCAATCCCGAACCAACTGTATTCATTGTGATCATCCGGCTCATAGTCGCCTCTTATTGATTCTTGTAAGTTAAGATAACTTTATAAGCAAATCAGTTATCTCAAAATTAAGACCTTTTCCGGTACAAAGCAAATTTCGATGGCTCTCACAACAATAGAGACTGGTTTAGTAGTTTGCTGTTCTGCTAACCTTAAGCTAAATAACATCTGTTACAATAACGTTCAATTTTGTGTATTAGAAAACCTCTGTAGTGATGTCATTCTCGGCTATGTGTTTCAGAAACAACACAAAAATCTGATTTTCCCATTTGGCGAAGATAAAGATGATTTAATAGTCACAAATAAAAATAACACTTGTACACTACCAACTGCTAAAATCAAAATACCTTCCTTGTTTACAAGTATTCCCGATAAGATTCAATCGATACGAAATACGAAATTACGACGATTCAATAAAGATATGATCAGGACTTTATTGATGGTGAAATATCACGGTGGTTATTATCTGATGGCATAATCGAGCCATGCTTCTCACCATGGAGAGCTCAATTAGTAGTTGTAAAGGACCCTGCTAAACCAAGTAAAAAGAGACTTTGTGTTGATTACTCACAAACAGCCAAGCTTTACAAAGAGTTGGATGCGTACCCTCTTCCCCGTATAGACGATATGATAAACGATATATAAAGTATTTTCTACCTTTGATTTAAAAAGTGCTTATCACCAAATCCCTATCAAAGAATCCGACAAAGAGTATACAGCATTCGAGGCGAAATCGTTTTCAAAATTTATATTTGTATGTTTGATTATTTAATTACGATTATTTGTTTGATTATGTCTTACCAGCAATTTTTCGATTTATTTTTATTTTCTATTATTATTACTTTTTTTTCTTCTCTTCACATTTTTATGCCTATATATTGAATTTTTTATGTAAACTTTATTTTATAATAATAATAATAATAATAATAATAATAATAATAATAATAATAATAATAATAATAATAATAATAATAATAATAATAATAATAATAATAATAATAATAATAATAATAATAATAATAATAATAATAATAATAATAATAATAATAATAATAATAATAATAATAATAATAATAATAATAATAATAATAATAATAATAATAATAATAATAATAATAATAATAATAATAATAATGAAAATGCACTTGGGCATCATGATGAAAATTGTCGAAAGTTTCAAGAAGCCGCACAACATTGAGGACTGACTTTTAATGATTCTAAATCTAAACTGTGCTTGTCGTTCTCAAAAACCTGCTTGTGAACTTTTTTAACGTGTCGCTTTAAATCTTCTCACACAAGTAACAGCCCAAGTTGTGAAACGAGAAGTGAGTTTTGTAGTGCGACTTCCAGGATGCACAAAACTTTTTTGATAACACAGATGAGCTGGTTCAACGACTTTTAAAGATCACGTCAAAACTCCTATTTGCCTGAAACAAAAGGGTTTTTACATAAACGGATGTATCGGCATATAACAGGGAAGTGACTTTTCTAACTTTTCCTGTGCGCTTTAGAACTGGTGCACTGAGCAAAATCTTGCTGGCACACTTCACATGTGAAGGGTTTTTTGTTTGAGTGGCCGAGGAAATGTTGTTTCTAGCAAATTGGGTTCCTTGATTTCTGCTCCTTATCCAACACTCTCTGCCTATCTCTAAGAGTGCCATTTAAATTGACATTATCATAAGGCAGATTGCGACCACCGTGTTTACTTGTTACTTGTTTAACTTCTATCGGAGACGATATGATATCATTGTGGGTAACAAATAGGAAAATTAGATAGATAGATAAATATTTAGTAGAACAGAAAAAAGTGTCGATATTGAGAGTAGTTTGGTTTCAGTTTATTGAAGTCAGTTATAACAGTATAATACACCAAACTAACTTTAAGAGAAAAGGAAAAGCCGGCTTTTCTTCTACATTCTTGAGTGGAGACTTTTTCGCCACTGCCGCATGATGCATCTCTGCCACGCTCGGTGCGTTTGGTTGATGTTGAGAAATTTTCTCTATCTTCATTCTCTTTCAGTTGCATTGTTTCTACAAACTCCTGCTGCAAACGAAACATAAAACAACGAGTAGAGATGTGAAATTTGAGCAAAGTTATACCAAGATTTATTCTTTATTGATGAAGTACAATAATATTCACCGTGTCAACGTCGCAATAGATTCATTCTTGGCATTTATTGCTGGAGATATATCTGCTTTTTCCGGAGTAAAATGTATCTTCATTTTTCATGTACATGAAGTTATAATTACTTTCTTAATTTTTTTAAAAAATAAATAAATATTATAAAATAAGTAAAGGTTAAAACCTCATTTAAAATAATGTTTATTCAATCTTCCGATAAACAAGGCAAAATCTTCTATTCTTCTTATTTTAAGTGGGAGTTTGTTAAAAAGCTTGAACGTTTGGAAGCCTAGGTTCTTAGATTTTACGAAGTGGAGCATACGGGTGACTCCTGGATGACATAGACAATTATGAATTTCACTGAGATTTGTAGTTGAAACTGTCGCACAAAAAGCATGTGTTAGCGCATCTGGAACTATCGGGTCCAGGACGATAAGATATTGTATAGCTAAATTCTGCTAACTCTATCCTCCCGCATTGAATCTTGCTAGTTTTAATTTTTGTCCTCTTACAGTTATCGAACACAAACGCTACAGAGCGTTGGTCAGTAATTAGGTTAAAATGATTTCGTAATAACCAATGATGCCACCTCCAAACTGCTTCAATGATAGCTACTGTCTCTTTCTTCACCGCTGGGTAATTTATTTCGCTTTTGTTTATTGTCCGAGACATAAAGGCAACGGGTCGTCCATTTTGATTCAAGGTAGCGGACTGATGCATCACATTCTACAGTGAACGGTAGACTCTAGTCGATGGAGCCCAGAGGGCTATGGGTGAAATTCGACTTGATGTCGACAGACCCTACGCGAAATGAGTTTACTTGTGCAAGTTTTGTGAAAAAGAGCAGTCGGTCAACGGGTCGTCGAGTTGGAAGGAGAATTGCGAATCCCATTTGGGGCAAAAGCATTTCGCTTGTTATGTGCGTGCGAGGGAGTTACAAGACTCTACTACTATTCTATTAAGAAGAGAGAGAATATAATTAAAATATAACAAAAACATTTTTCCTTAGTCGCAAATTTTTTATGTTATGCTATGTTTGGAACTTGTCCCAATCAGAGACGTTATATTTTACTTTTTTACGCACAGTTTGTTACCATTTTACATTTTATAGTGACTTTATAGTTTCTTTTCTGAAATCACACGTAACTGCTATAACCTACGAATTAGATTCAGATAAAAGAGATCTTGTAGTTATTTTTGTCGTCATTTTTTGTTTGTGAAATAGACAACAAAAGAAAGCCGGTGTTTTTTTAGTTTGAAATATCCCTTAATTGATTACATTAGTAAAATTTAATCATGGTGTATTGAATTAGGGACATATAGACCCCTCGCTACCATTCTTTCACAATTTTTATTAGATTTCTTATGGAGTTTTTGTTTTTACTGTTCCATGGCCCTCATTGTTTATCAAATGTGGTTCTATAGAATAGTTTCTTTCGAAATTTCGCCTGTGATTTGGCCTGTACATCATGTTCCATTTATTCCAGTTATTTATGAAACAGCTGTTACCTCTTTGTTTAGAGTACGTTATCAGGTGAATGGTTTATCATGTGTCTATTGTGAGGCCTTACAATGCACGCTATTACAACTTTACTACCGGGGTGTTTTGTTTTTAAATGCTTCTGTTTTGCTTTTAAAAGGCTTAGATATAAAATGCCATTTCAACGTCAGAATAGATAAGTTTGCGGCTTAGTCAGGTACAAGCTTTCGGAAAAGATGGGATTAGCCAAAAGCGCCTTCTTCGTTTACTGGGTTTTGTTGAGAATTGTCGGTAGGTTTCTTTGTGTATAGGAAAGATAAAACAAAATCCCCTGGTAATATCAACTTGTTCAAGATTATTATCAAAAATATAATATACGCCGGTAATATTGGGTGAATTGTATCACACCTGTCATCTGTCCCGAACCGTATTTTCAGGTAGCCAAACTGGTATATAACCTTTTGCCACGAGGTATACTTTACCACTAAAAATTGTCATATACTTTAATACTTAGCTGTATAATAAATACGTAAAGATGTTGTTTTGGGGTTTTTAATGCGAAATTTAAACTTTTAAAAAAATAACGTAGCTTTCTACGAGTTTTTGGATGAAATCGACCTTTTTACGCCGGCTCCTGTGAACGCGGATAAGGTAGCTGGCGATTTCATTAACTACCGATGGGAGCCTATTTAGGATGTGGACTTATTTGAGGGTGTGGACTTATTTGAGAGTCTGGGCTTACTTGAGGGTGTTGAATTATTTAAGAGTGTGGGTTTATTTAAGGGCGTGGGCTTTTTTGAGGGCGTGCTATTATTCAAAGTTCCGGTTAAATCCATAATTTAAGGTATACATATAAATCTTATTATTAATTTTCTGTATTACTTCTAAAATAAAATTAATCTAGCTACACATAATTAATGACATTATGGTCGATGTATTTCAGCATAACTGTTAGTTAATGTCACATTCTTAGTTTTGAAGCGGCGAAATACATACATATCTAAAAAAATAACTAAAACGTCGGAAAAACCTAATTTCTTGAAGGAAATTGTGTGAAAAGAAATGTATGAAACTGTAATTCTCGCTATAAACACTTCAAACGCCTAGCATGTGCAGCCTTGCAGAAACAATCGTGTAATCGATGAATATAAATTAGAATCTTTGAAGAGCTACATACAATAAGGTGTTATCAACGTAATGATATAACTCAAAGATAAGCCATGATTACAAAACTATCATAGAAAATCGTATAAAAGAGGTTTCAATGGAAGCCAATGTTTTATTTCATATTTATCGCCTGTCTGGGAATATCCTTTTTAGGGTTGAATGCTGATAATTTGAATTCATTGCGAAATATGTTTCTATATATAGGCCAAAAATCATTCATAGTAGACGAAAACACTCAGAAAAATTGCTAACAAGCTACAAATGGTATATTTAGATAAGTTAGGGTAGCTACTTTCTGATAGCTTGGGACCAAAAAGTATATCTTCAGTCAAAATTCGCTGAATTTACTTACCGTTTAAATTAGTTCCCAAAGTACTTAAACAAATTAGAGACAAAGAACGCAGTCACACCAAAAGTAAAACAATATTTGTTTCGTTAGCTTGTTCTTTTTGATCTTCAACGTGTTATTTACATTATTGTAGAAAACAAAGTTGTTACGAAAATAAAATATTGCAAGAAAACAGAAAGATTAAATTTATACAACATTTTTCGAGTATCGAAGTAGTAAATATAGATATTTATTTATAATTAGGTCTATTTGAAAAAGTCTTCTCAATCTTTATCAAACCTTTAAACTATTGTAAACTAAAACATTTTTAAACTTGATAATTCCCAATACATATACTATATATATTATAGACATTTAAAATGAAATAAATGCGTAAAATCATTAAACTTATCAAGATAACATCGCGAACGACAGTAAAAGTTAAACAAATGAGTATAACAAAAGTTCTCCAAGAGTTGAACATTTCTGTTTTCTTTCTTCTTACTACTTACATGTTAACTCATCATCTTGAGTGTGACACCATCACGACCACCACCGCCTGGTGCTCTATTCAACACATATCCGATTGCAAGCACTATTTCAAACGTTGCATTTTGCTCGATATCGTAAGATATTGTCCATTAAACTGCCTAAGATTCCCAGAACTGACAAATAACTAGGTATAGATGATGCTCTAGCTACTACCATTTACGGAATTTGGTCTTATTTTGGCGAATTCCGGGACCATATTTTGCTTACTTTCCTTTTGTTGGAAATGTTTTTGGAAATCCTGAAATTCTCACGTATTCTAGGTACCTGAGGAATTCTCCAGATTAAATTCTCTTCTTGTGAATCTCCCGGAAATTGACCGCCCGGTATCCCCACACTCCTTCCCCGATATTCATTTTTCTTGTTTTCAGATTTCATTATTTAAAAATTAGTTTTTTGATTGCTAGTCTAACTTGTTGAAAATGGTTTGCGCAGAAATATATTCATGTCGGCGAGGTTTACCCTTCGCAGCAACTAGTGGCCAAGAAAAATCGAGTCAACGAAATTATAGAAATAATCAATCAGGTCTGAATGTTCATCATCCATCTGATCAATAAACATAATAGTGCGTTCACGCACGGACAGTTTGTATGTTTCTAATATCCACACAAGTCAATATATGAACTCATCATATTCCCTCACCAGATTTTGCGATCTTTTTTAACCAACTTTTTGTTTGTTTCTGCATTTCAGATAGCAAAGAAACACATAAGTTCTCTACGTCCTTACAAGCAGAGAAAGTTCTCCACGATGTTCTGCTGAATGGCTACAATCGCGATGTTCGACCAATCAGTGACGAATCTCATGCCGTGGTTGTCCACTTCGGAATGAAAATACACAAACTCGTAAAGTTGGTGAGCTATTCAAAACATTATATTCATTATATCTGTGGAGTTTTATTTAGAAAAGTCTGGATGCATGAAAATCATGTATAAATATACATATGCCCTTGCAATGTATATAAACTGAAATTTTTACACCTAAGTTTTAGGTCTGAATTTTTCTATTGTCTTTTTAAACAGTTTATGCTGTTTTATTGTAGGACGTTAGATCACAGGTTCTGAAAATCAACGCTTTCACCATGCTGGTAAGAGCAACCAGGTCCCAAAGATGTTTAAGATATTTAAATTTTCATCAAGTTTTAAAAACTTGTAGTTAAACATTTGCACACTTTGTTCGAAAAAAAGTACAGCAAATAAAAACTCTAACCCTTGTTGCTATAGAGATGGCGTGATCCACAGTTGTCATGGAACCCACTTGATTACAACAACATCACCAGTATAAACGTGTTCACAGACCTCATATGGACTCCTGACGTCGTCCTTTACAACACGTGAGTTTGTAATCTACATAATATCTCAACTAATAACAGAGATGAAGATCAATTATGGGCCAATCCACAATGTTTTTCATCATCATACGTCCAAACAAACTTATTTGCAATTTCATGTTTGCATTGAGTACAGTACTTAGATTTTAAAATGTTATTGGATTATACCGATATAAGGTGTTATGCGAAATAATAAAACTGGTATATCAAGACTCGGATTATACGTGTATTATAGAGAATTATTAGCAATCAACAAACTTGAGAACTAGTAATAATTAGCTAGTAAATTGTATATAAAATAGACAAATATTCAGGGGCCGCGGGGCGAATTTAGGATTGGGGGGGGGGCTAAAATGCAACTTCATCTGCGCAATTGTAGATTCTAGATCTGCTAAAAAGGCGACTTAGACAAACAATATTAATATGGGGCCGTTTAACAGATTTCTTGCCCAGGCCTTGGGTAATATCAGAAACAAAATCGCAAAAGTACATACTAAAACAAACAATGTGATTAAAACTGTTGAACGTGTTGAAAAGAGAGCATAATTTCCATAAGAATAACACTTCTGTATTGTTCAGTGAATACTTGTAGCTTAAAAAAAGATGATCGGTAAAAATGTTGGGGGAACTAAAGCCCCCTTAGCCCCCTACTTCCGCGGCCCCTGATATTATCAGTTTTTAAAAAATCTTCTTCTTACGATATTACAACTCTGAATTTTTGAATGCCTCGCTTTTGGTCAAAACAAAAAAACAATAAAATCTTTTGAAACTGAAAGCTATAAATTTGTTTGTTTCAACGGACAGGGCGGATGAATTGAGCTGGTCGCACACTGACCTGTACAAAACTAAAGCTTTCATTCATAACGATGGGAAGCTAGTTTGGACAGCGCCTATTACATGGAAAATCTCTTGTGAACTCGATATCACGTGGTTTCCAATGGACATCCAGGTGCGGCTAATATAGGAACAGTGCAGCCTCAATCCGCAATCTTTGTCGGGAGTTTTTACAAACATGTGAAGACACGCAGAGAAATTGTGAAGACCTTGGCAAAGAATTAATGGATTCTAATGTCACTTTTTCTCATTTTAGCATTGTAATATCACTTTCGGATCGTGGTCATACAGCAGAAAACAAGTCGTGTTAAAGTTTTATGAAAGACCGACGGAAACTGGCCATTTAAAATCGTGTATGAATTCCTACGTCTTTTTACATCGGTTTCAATTTTTAAAGTTGTTCTACAATTTGCTTTTATTGCTTATAAATGTGGACTTACACACGCTAAGAGATTTGAGTGGACTTAAGATTCGATCATTTCATGGTTTAGATTTTTTAAACACTAGCGAAAGAATTTTAAGACCTCATATCTATTGACACTGGCGTGTGATCCTAAGAATATCAATTTCATCCGTTTTATCAACAGAATTAGCAGACATGTTGTCATTATCATGATGAGGAGTAAGAATGGGTATGTCCTGATTGAGGTTTTGGTCGGTACAGACAGGGTGAATTAATATCTGTAAGTGTTCCAAAGGACCAATGCTATTTTGTGTGCCTAAATCCTCAAGAGTTCTGACGTAGCATGTTTGTTGAGTTTGTTTTGTTGGGTTTTTTAAACGTTGATTTACTTTGTATTTTTGTTGACACATCGAATTTATATTTAATGTGATTGGATTAAAAAGTTTTAGTTCGTTTTTCCCGCTAAGTGTTCAAACAGTTTAAACTTTTGTTTTCGTCAGCTTTTAAAACATTGAAATATTATATTGCGATATATTTACGTTTTAAACCAATCAAAAATGCATGTTTAAGTCGTCCGCTCGATATTTCTCGCGTGTGTAAATCCGCTTTAACTAATCTACGCTTTTTATTGTTGCATGCACTATGTCCTTGTATGTGTTCAGCGCAATTGCACGTGGACAGCGGAGAGTGGAATGTGGACAGTCTGACATCACACGAAGAAGACATAATATTCGATTGTTGTGATGAAGCATTTTCGGTGATCAAGTACGACATTGAGCTATCCCGCATTTCCCTCTACTACTTCATGTACGTCATCCTGCCTCTCATCTCGCTTTCGTTCCTCTTCCTTCTCATCTTCCACATCCCGCACGATTCCGGAGAACGCATGGGCTTTGGTGTTACCATTCTATTGAGCATCACCGTCTACTTGCTCGTCATCTCCGAGAAACTGCCAGAGAAATCTGACGATTCTCCAATGCTGGGTGTGTCGTTTATACTCGTCTTTCTTTTGTTGTGCGCGGCTCTAGGCTGCGCATGCGTCACCACTTCGTTAGGTCGAAAAACCACACAACCTCCGGCAATCCTCTTGCGAATTATCGACAATAGAACTTGCACCTCTAAAAAGAAAGAAGAAACTAACCCTCTGCACAACGTGAATAACTTCCATGGCACTGTAGTTGAGTACGAGTTGACGGAAAACCAACCCACTCCGCCCATTACAGATGATTACGCGGCCAAATGGGTTGAGATCTGTCAGTATTTAGATCGAAGGCTATTCGTATTATTTAATTTCCTGTTGGTGCTCCTACCCAGTATGATTTTGGTAAATTTACCCGGTTCTCCGAAGAAAAGATGAACATTCAAGCTTCTCGGAGGCACATACACACAAAACTTACGCTTCTTTTTTTTCTTGTAGGATTGTATTAATTAATATAAATATATAATTATATTTAATTTATCGTCTAAAGTTTGAAACTAAAAACTAGTTTTCCAAATATCCCGACCTGAATGTAGCTAAGAAAACATGATTACGTCATTAAATAGCCTTGACGTTTGGAATGAAGCAAATTGATTTATTTTTGCCTTTATTATTTCCTGTTTCTTGATTGGTTGATTAAACTTCTAATTGATTTATAATAAAAAAACAGAAATGTAAAGATATCGAAAGTTTTTAAAAACATTTTAGAAAAGATATAAACAAAAAAAGCATTAAGATAACAAACCCCTACAGTGACAAACACTCTATTAAGTCAAGCGAAATGTATATCATAAGCCTTTAGAAATCAACGTTTTTCCAATTACCATTGGAATGTGTCCACTCGGTTTTCTTCTCATAAAAAGAAACATGATTGTCACTGAAAATGAGAACCATGTATGTTCATGCGGGCAGAATAATTTTATCCGACGATAGCGCAATGGGAATAGCGTTTGGCTCTTAACCGACAGGTTCTGGGTTCGAGACCATGCTATCACAAAGTTGTTTAGTGAGCGGTTATCAATAAAAAAACGTATTTCATCAAAAATAACCGTTGCACAAAAGGGAGGAATTCAATACGCTAAATCCCGATACGCGAAGACCTCGTTTTCATGATAATGCTTAATGAGCGTTCTGGAAGCCTCGTTAAAAAAATTATTTAGCATTAAATCAATGTGCCATGAATGATTAAACGGCATATTTTTGAAGTTTACCAGGATATCAACAGCGGAATATATGACTACGCGCTTGGCTTCAAAGTCTGTCTTCCCATGCAACCATTACAGTAGGGAAGTCGTCTATTACATCAAAGGAAACTAGCAACGATATGGGACTATTACCACAGAACACATTAGATGAGCTGTTCCAAATAAAAAAGCGTTCTTGTTGTCAGTACTAAGAGTTTCATTGGAACTTCGAGGAGTAAGAAAATCGCAACTATGTTTTCTCTACTTGCATTCGCTTGCATCAGCGGTATGTTTCAAATAAATACATTGGTTTATAACCGCCTTCTTGTATTTGTTTAGAAATTTATAATGACCACCGGGGAAGAATTTTTCCGCATAACAATTTGCTCTTTCTCAAATCTAATTAGTGTTAGCTACAAATACAATCCAAATGAAGCATAATCTCCAAAGTTAGACATAATTTCTTTTCTAGTGATCAGTGCACAATTGAACTCGCCTACCCCTCAACTGGCCACAACTCCAGGATTTTGTAAGTATACACGGAATGCAAAAAAAATTATTTGAGATTTTATGATTTTGCAAGAGAAAGCAACTTTTTATGATGATCGGATTTCAGGTTCAAAGTCCTTGTGCCAGAATAGAGATGATGGCCAATACGCTATTGCCGATCAACCCAATTACTATCTACAGTGTTCAAACAGTATGGCATTCTGTATGCCATGCCCTCTCTCCAACCTAGTGTTCAAAGAAGAATGTAATCAATGCCTCTACAGCGAATCAGGTGAGATGCTTGTCTATCAATCATCATGTACAATTTAAAAACCTCATTTCGGCGTGTGCTGTCAATAAAAGCAAACTTACAACAGTTTTTGTGCAATTGTTGATAAGATAAAGTTAAAAGATCTAACGTCAAAACAAATGTTGAAATAATAATACAAAATTATTTACAAGAATATCTTCTCTGTTTAGACGCGTGCACCACTACAGACAGCTGGGTGCCACAGACCACGTTCGCCTGTACTGACATCTGCGGAGATTTCGATGGCAACAAAGCCGACCCTACAAACCCTTACCACTACGTTGCTTGTGTCAATGGAATTTTCCATGGGTGTATCACCTGCCCGGGCGGATTGATGTTTAGCGAAGCGCAGAACACATGTACATACCCGGCCAATCTCTCGCCACAACTTTAATTAAGACCTTTGTTTGTTTATTCGATCTTGTATTGGAAATTAAAAAAAAAAACAAAGCAAGAAAAAGAAAACAATATTATCAAAGAACGTATGCAATATTTCAAATGAAAACGACATTTATTTGTATCTTTGTAATATATTAAGTCTCTGCCATTATGAAAGTTGTAGGACCGCAGATTTCGTGTTCAAGTGTGCAGAACTTCATGCATGACCTTTGAAAATGAAAAGAAATATATAGCAAATGGACTCTTGCGACAACACTAAGAAACATTGAATTTATTTTCAAATGGATGGCTAAGACGAAAGTAAATTCAACATTTTTTAATAAAAAGGGAATACAGAATGATAGTAAAGTGCCATATTTAAAAGGGAAAAAAGAAAGTGAACCGTGGCTACAGTGGTGTAAACCTTTGTGCTTGTCGGACCAAGTTCAAAATCCTTGAGTCGGGCTACTCAGATTGATAATCCTTGGGTTCTCGGGCCATTCATATCGAGAGTACGTAAAACGTATGCATATTTGCGTTAAATGTCATAAATTACCAACTTGGTTCAATAACATTTGATTTACTCGTTAAATACATTAAGATTTTTTGCATTAACTACTTTGTTTTAAACAACTGCTAAATATTCCTTACTTACTTACTTGGGTTATAACACCTATATCTTTATTCCAGTGATTCGTCATCAAAGTTAAACAGACCAGGGCAAAGGCCAATAATATATTGTGAACCAGTCAGGAAACAAGGAATAAACCATTACGACATGACTGTTAGTCAAGCAAGAGTATAAGGGCAATATATATTTATGTTCATATTCTGGCATCCATGACATCCATAGTTTGTATCTTTATCTTTCAAATTTGTAGGTTGTTATTTGTATTTTAAATTGGTGAAATCTTTCTTGATGTAAATCAAGGCACTTTCGAAAAATGTATTTATAAAGAAGAACAAACTGTTATAGTTGGTACAAAACGACCTCTTCTTTTAACAGGCGCGTGAAATTGATGATAATGATTGGATTGAAGTTTTTTCAAATCAACCAATGGTTGAAGAGCTTTCACTTTTCGTTTACAGGGTACGTATTGATACGGATGTTGCATGGAAATATATGTTGTTAGTGTAGTGCCAGTTCTCCTAAAAGACGTCATCAGTATTCACTGTAAAGGTAATGGGATAAATTACGTTACCTGGCAACCAGTGTTCAGCCCGTGATATATCGCTTGTCGTTGGAACAATACCGAAAACAGGGATGGCTTTTTTCTTATTGGAGCCATATCTGGTCGATATAACGGCCGTTGTTATTTTTTTCTTCTTGTAAGTTTCGCGGTTAATCGTTTGCAAAGGGAAAACGGCTTTAAAAGAGCAAACAGCGCCTGAAGTTGTGAAAAACATGATGTAAAAACAAGACGATCTATAAAGTGATTTTCATGAGAACCAATTTTATTAGAAGTTTAACATATTTGGAGGCGCAACGTTTGCCTGGTATATCAAATAAGTGTATTTAACAAGCCATTTGTTACTCCATCGTGAACGTTGTTTCATTGGCCCGAACTTCTGTTTAGTTAGAGAGGCTTTACTACAGAAAGTTGACACGCTTCTGCAGAAAGTTTATTTATTGCATTATCATATATAATTATATTATGTCTTATATCATTATATATAATTGTTATACAAATGAAAGAAACTCCTTCGGAGTCAAAAACATCAACACACTCACCAAACAAATCAGATATATATAAATATAGATATAGATATAGCGTAAGCAATAGCGTAAGCAATATGGACGTCGTTAAAGTGTTTACGATTTTGTTTATAATCTTTTTGAATATACTATCTATCAAGAAAAAGAGTTTTATTACTTCTGATGGTATTAGTTTGACTTTGTTTGAGAAAGACTTTGATGGAATTTATGAGAACTTTATTACTTCAGCATTGTGGAATTATGAACAAGATAGAAAGTTTGTTGTACTAAAAAACTCTTCTAGAAAAATGTTTCTAATACTGCTATTATGTTGCGGAGACATTGAATCTTGCCCAGGTCCAATAAATACAACAACGAAGCTAAGGGAGAGGAATGAAGTTTTTCACCAAAACATAAGAGGCTTGATATCAAACTTTAACAATCTACATATATTATTGACAACAAACGGAGGCATCGACATAATGGCATTATCTGAAACACACGTAATAGATAATAACTGCAACGACAACGACGTCCTTTGCAAAATCGATGGGTATTCTTACATAAAACGAAACAGACCGTATGGAAAAGGGGGTGGTGTTGCCATGTATATTAAAGAAGGTCTAAATTATAAACGACTTAAAGATCTAGAAACGGATAATTTAGAAAGTAGATGGGTGGAAGTGTTTTTAACAAACTCTAAAAGCTTCCTTGTTGTATGTCTCTACAGACCTCCCTTGGGATCCGATTATCTTCCAACTAGTTTCAACGATTACTTCAACGACAATATTTCCATAGCGACAAGGAAATCCAAAGAGATAATTATATTAGGCGATTTTAATGTCAACTATTTAATAGGAAATGACAATAAATACTTTAAATCCATATTAACATTATACGGTTTTAAGCAATTGGTGAAAACAGCTACCCGTATAACAAACACAATAGCAACGTTAATTGACTTCATCGCATCTACCAGTCCTTCTTCGATCTTTAAGACTGAAGTAGTTGCTACCTCAATCAGTGATCATGATATGGTTGGATGTATACGAAGGATACACAACAGTAAATACTTTCCAAGAACAATCAAATGCAGGAAGTATACCAATTACAATGCACATGATATGACAAATGACGTACAAAGTATTAACTGGAAACCATTATACGAGATGAAAAATGTTAACAATGCTTTAAATTATTTTAACAACAGAATAATTGAGGTATATGACAAACACGCACCAAACATAACAAAAAGGGTACGGGGAAAAGCTTGCCCTTGGCTTTCAGAGGAGATTAGTAATTTGATGAACAACCGAGACAGGCAATTACGAAAAGCTCGAACTACGGGCAGTGAATATGACTGGACGGCATACAAAAAGATGAGAACGCTTGTAACGCTGAAATAGAAAGTGCGAAGAGCAATTTCAATTCAATTCAATTCAAGTAAATATTTTCTTTTTCATAACTACAATTTTCTTCTTTATATTAGAATGTAGCACAAAAATATGATTAAATGATAATAAAAATAATAACAATGATATTGATACGTGTTTGATTTCAAATAAAAGAAAAGTTCAGTTAATGAAAAAGTGGAATCTCGTAGAAGGTCAAAATTGACTTTATCATCGAGAACCAATTTGAGCTTTGGGATTAAGAGTCGTAACTATAAATTAATAAACTAAAAATATATATATAATAAAATAACGCAAATACTTCAAATCAAATTAAATAACAATTATTTAAATTATATTAAGTAGAAACAATTAAATTCAAAAATCTATCAAATATATTTTAAATCAAAAAAAGTGACAATTTTATTTCGTTTATTCTTAAAAATACTTATAAATATCTTCTAATTTTAATAAAATGTATTTTGTCTTATTTTTAAAAGCAGAGAGAGAAAGAGAATCTTCCAAATTTTCAAAGTTTGAATGAATTAACTCATTCCATAGTTTAGGGCCACGAATTGAGATGCAAAATTGGCAAATTTTAGTTTTACAAAAAGGTTGTACTATTACTCCAAATGATCTTGTATTATTTAGATTTGGTTTAAGAGTATAAATTCGGTCAAATATATTGGGAACTAAATTATATTTACATTTATACATGAAATTGACTATCTGAAATATATTTATTTCGTAAACATTCATTGCTTCCATATCATCGAAAAGAGGCTTTGTGTGAGTAAACTTGTCTTTAAAGTAAATGACACGAATCGCATGTTTTTGTGTTTTAAAAATCGATTTTAATTTGCTTTTATGTGTACTTGTCCACACTAAGTTTGCATAACTTAGATGGCTGTGTATAAAAGAAAAATAAAGTTGTTTTAATAATTTTTTCTTTAAAATATTTCTAGTTTTGTATAATATTCCTACACTTTTAGATATCTTGTTATTTATTAAGTTAATATGGTGTTCCCAAGACAGATTTTCATCAACTAACACCCCTAAAAATTTAATGGATTGTGTTTTTTCTAATGTTTTATTGTTAATGTGGAGATTAGGTAGATTTTCTGTGACCATTTTCCTTTTTGAATGAAATACTATATATTTAGTTTTATCTGAATTTAAGGACAACTTATTGCTATGAAACCACGATGATATTTTATTTAACGCAATATTCATTATTTTGAAAGCATTATTTATATCCGAGGTTGAGGTGAACATGTTTGTATCGTCTGCAAACATTATGAAATCGATATTTGGAGAAGAAAAAGCTAGGTCGTTCACATAAATTAAAAACAATAATGGGCCAAGAATCGAGCCTTGAGGAACACCACATAATATTTCAAGAAAAGCAGATGCACTACTTCCATAAAAGACGCATTGTTTTCTGTTTTGTAGGTAACTTTTAAACCACTTAAAATAAGTATTTGAAATTCCGTAATGTTGTAATTTTTTTAATAATATTGAATGGTTTACAGTGTCAAAAGCTTTCGATAGATCTATAAAAACACCTAATGTATATTCGCCATTTTCAAAGGAATTTGATATTTTATCACTTAATTCTAACAACGCATGTTCAGTGGAAGTGTTTGCTTGAAAACCAAACTGTTTGTTGTAAAACAGCTTGTTTTTTATAAAATATGAATAAACTCTGTTAAACATGATTCTCTCCAATAATTTTGAGAAAAAAGGCAAGATAGATATTGGTCTGTAATTTCCAACTTCAGTAGAAATGCCAGTTTTAAAAATTGGTTTAACTTTAGCATATTTAAATTCTTCTGAGAAAATTCCATTTCTAAGGGAAGACTGGAAAATTTTAAATAGCGGTTGTTTTATTTCATTCATCACATCTATTACAATATTTCCATTTATATTATCAATCCCGACAGCTTTGTTGCGTTTTAAATACTTTAAAGCATCATCAAATTCATTCATAGAAAGGTGCTCAAATTTTAATTTGGAGTTAATTTGTGGGAGATACGTCTGAAAACTGATATTTGATGAAGGAAACGAGGTAGCTAATTTTGGACCAATGCGAGTAAAATATTTGTTAAATTCGTTCAATATTTCATGTTGATCGGTAATATAAGTATCGTTTACATTGAGAACTTTTGGGAAATCGTCGTGATTCTTTTTTCTTCCGGAAATTTCGTTAATTATTTTCCATGTTTCTTTAGAATTATATTGATGTTGCTCGAATAGTGACGAATAATAATTACGTTTTGATTTATGTTTCAGTTTTTGACAGGTTTTTATAATCTTTATAATTTTGCTCATTCTGTTCCGTTTTGTTTTTTAAAAATTTTATATATAGTTTTTGTTTTAATTTTGAAGATTTCTTTAGTCCTTTAGACATCCATGGTGCATTTATATCTTTAATTTTAACTAAGGTTGTTATTAAAGGAAAGTTATCATTATATAAATTTAAAAAGATTTTGAAAAATTCTTTATAACACATGTTTGTATCCTCATTAACTAAAACTTCTGACCAATCAACAGCGGACAATGCATCTTTAAATGATTGAATTTGAGGTGATTTAAAATGGCGTTTTACAATTTTTATTTTCTTTATTTTTCCTTATTATCGGATAAATTAATAGAAACAAAAATTGGGAAATGATCAGAGATGTCATTTTTTTATTATTCCTTTTAGTAAGTAATTGTTAATAATGAAATTTGAAAAAATGTTATCAACTATAGAGACTGAATTCTTAGTAACGCGTGTTGGTTTATTTATGAAGGGAAAATTTCCATATTGGAAAATTGTATCATAAAAGTGTTTGACAGGATTCTTTTCGTTATAATTTAAGCAATTTATATTAAAGTCTCCTAAAATAAAATACTTTTTCTTTTCTTGATTATTTACATTAAAAATATCATGTAAGTTGGAAAGAATGGTCTTATAAACGCCATATAGCAACAAGAAATTATAATATTTTTAGTTTTTTTCATTATAATCTCAATGCTTAGCGTTTCGTTATCTTTAGTTTAAAATGAAATGTCTTTTCGTTCCCTATATAAAATGTATGTTTTGATATATATTAAAACTCCACCGCCACGTTTTCCAGTCTTCCTTTCATGGTGAATTGAATGAAAATTAGGGATTTGATAACATGAGTTGTTTTTAAATTCATCATCCGAACACCAAGTTTCACTCAGACAGATGATATCGAAGCAATGTTTGCATTCACAAAGAAATATTAAAAGGTTTTCAAAATTTGCATTTAAACTTCTGATATTTACATGGACAATAGAGAGATTGTTGCTAGTTACTTGCTTGCAAAGTAATGAAGACATTTCATGTGATAGAAAATAAGAGGTTTCATAATTTGAAAAATTTACGTTGTTAAGATAATTAAAGTCGGGATCATAACGATTATTTAATCTTTCATTTAAATAAAATGGTTTGTGAATTAATTTCTCAAAAACTTCAGTCATGATTGAATTTATGTATAAATACTAAAATAAGATCGAAATAATGCATTAATCTCTCTTTTGTTCAATGACATTATCCTTTTTAAAAGTTATTAAATTATCGTAAACGACTTTTGCGTAACTCCCTTTCTCGCGTAATTCTTTTGCTTCTTTGAATAGTAGCTTCCTTTTGTTAATTGTAATGTCCAAGAAATCTTCATTAATGTAAATACCGTTTTCCCATAACCTCTTCTCGCGAAACTTTTCAAACACAACTTGACGATCTTTATAGGATAGGAATTTTACAATGATTGTACGCTTTGTTTTTTTTACCCCGTTGTAATATTTTCTTCCCACTCTGTGAGATCTTTCAATGTGCACTGCATTTCTTATGCCTAGATTACCTTTTATTATTTGTTTTACTTTATTTTCAGTTTCAGTCCAAGACTCATCTTCATCTTCAACAATTCCATTAATTCTAAGGTTATTCCGCCTCGACCGATCTTCAAGTTCATTAATTTTATTTTCAAGATGTAATACGTCGTGGTTTTGTGTCTCTTCGGAAAATTTTTGCTCCATTATCTTAACGTTTTCGTCATATGCGTTGCTAATAAATTCAACAGAGTGTTTTAGGTCTTTAATCTCGCTCTTTAATGAATTATTTTCTTTGACAAGGGATTCTATTCGCCTTTCCAGTCGATCAAAACTGCCATTAAAAACATTAATCAGGGTTTTTTCGTGCATTGAGATGATTTCTTTAATTTGTTGGATTGAAAACGTAGTTTCAACTTTCGGGCCCATGGTGTAAATATTTATGGGTGTTTATTATTTTATTATTATTATTATTATAATTAAATTTACTCAGGGAATATGTGAATGAATATGTTTTATCGATAAATTAATTATTTAATTAATTCTCCGGTAGAAATACTCCGCCCGGTGGCAAGCAGTCAGGCGTTAAAGTCTACACAGAGAAATTATGAAAATAATGAAATAAGCTCAGTGATAGAGAGCAGAGAGTTAATGATGATATAGAGAATAATTAAATGTGTTTATGAAATGATCTAGAGAGGAAGTATTTTTTACTAAATGAAGGTTAATGTTAGGAGAACTTAAAGTTCGATCAACATGAAAAGATATCGTTTATCGATCAGCCTCAAAAATTCACTCTTTTGATAGATAATTGAAACAAAACAACCAGTTTTCCCTCAGCAATACAAAGATGCCAAAACAATATATAAACTCCAGCTAAAAACCGCCACAAGACAAATTTAAATTAACCAATATCAATTGTTTTCAAACACGTCACGTTCCAATTAATCCACAATGCAATATTTCCATAAGAACCTTCTTGCAGAAAATGTGCTTAACCCTAGAAAATTCTGGAAGTCCGTTAAGAGTATAATACCAACAAAATCCAAAAGTCTACCTCCATCGGTGACACGGACCAAAAACAAAAAAATAAAAAAAATCAGAAGCAAACACGTTTTGCAGATACTTTGCAGAAATCGTCAAATCCATCAAATCAAAAGCTATTCCTTTACTTGATTTCATTTGGCGTTAGCCAAAAGATCCTGTCGTGAAAACCTACAACCGGTTTCGTTTAACGTATGTTTCAAAATTGTTTATTGAAAAACAATTAAAACGATTAAAACGAAAGAAAGCGACTGGTTTAGACGACTTACCATCTACACTGCTAAAGGATAGTGCATTGTTTATTTCCAAGCCTATGTCGCATATCATCAACTTGTCGATCACTAACGGAAAGGTGCCAAACATATGGAAAAAGGCGAAAGTTACGCCAGTGTACAAATCTGGAGAAATAAACAGTCCAGAGAATTACCGCCCTATCTCAGTACTTCCAATTCTCTCTAAAGTGTTAGAAACTGCCGTTCATTCACAGTTAATAATTTACCTAGAGGAAAACGATTTATTGAATGATTTTCAGTTTGGATATCGTTCGAAAAGGTCAACAAAAGGTGCTGCTACTTTATTAACCGACGATATTCGAAAAGAAGTAGATTCTGGTAATATGGTAGGCGCAGTATTTATAGATTTTTCGAAGGTATTCGATACTATAAGTCACAGCATTCTCCTGAACAAACTACCTTCGTATGGTATTAGAGATAACGAGTTAAAATGGTTTACAGATTATTTATTCCAGCGTAGCCAGCGAGTAGATTTGCAAAGCACGCATTCAGACGAGACTCCAATATACAGTGGTGTGCCGCAAGGATCTATCCTAGGTCCTTTGTTTGTCTTGTTTATCGACGATCTACCCAACCATCTTCTCCTTTCGAAAATCGTCAAGTATGCGGACGATACTGTCATCTACTTCCCAAACAACGATGTCACTATTATTGAAAACTCGTTAATCGAGGATCTTACGAGTCTTTCAGAATACTTTGATGAAAATGAACTCATTGTTAATTTGAAGAAGGGCAAAACGGAGTCAATTTTGTTTGGTATGCCAAGAAGAACTGTAAACAAAACGCTCGCAGTTACGTACCGCAGTACAATTGTAAACTTTGTATTAAACTATAGATATCTTGGTAACGTGCTTGACAGTCACTTAACGTTGCAATTAAACTTTGACTCGTATTACAAGAAAGCCAGTGGGAGAATCTGGTTGTTGAGTAAAATGAGATCTAGCCTAACAACTGATGCTGCGAAAAAAGTCTACGAAATGATGGTCATGCCGCTGTTGACATACAGTGGAACAGCCAGCCTATCTTACACGAAGCAACAGTTAGACAAAATGAAATCAATTGAGCGACGTGCTCAAGAAATTATTTCGAAAACTGTTCCTATCGAAACTATACACGCACAAATAAAGAAGCAAGCTTGTATAGTAGTACGAAACTGTATAGAGGGTAACGTATGTAGCAACTTTAAAAGTTATTTCGAGCTACATCAACATAAGCAACGTACAAGAAATAATAAGTACTCAATAAAACTACCAAAAGTTAAGTTGGTGTTTGCCCAGAAATCCTTTTATTTTTCTGGAGCAAAACTGTATAATGATCTTCCTCTAACAATCAGAAAAACTGAAGATAATTTATTATATAGAAAGTTATTAAACGAGTATTTTACTTAGTCTCCTACATTAAAATAACATACTGCAGTCTTTCGTAACCTTATAGGCATTAGTTATTTCAATGTTGGATTTTTATTTATTTATATTTTAATTACATTATTATTTTTATTTTTTTTATTTTACATATTCTGTTCGATTTATTACTTAATATAGTTGACTAATTTAAATTTTAACTACTTTGTAAATTTTATAACAGGACAAACGTTGATAGCAGTGCTTACTTATTTTGCACTGAAGTTTTTATATCCTGTATAAATATTCTGAATAATAATAATAATAATAAAGAATTAAAATGTTTCACACTGTCACGAGGTTGTCTGTTTGATGTTCGACTGTTTTTGGTTGAGTTGGATGGATCAAAGGTAAAGTGCGGTCCGCTGAATAAAAACGGTAGAGTAAGCAATACAAAGTGAGAAGTATTTTAGTGTATTCCAGAGTGACAAAATATTACCACAACCATAGTCACTGAAAACTGGTTTAAATTATTTTGAATTTTATATACAAGGGTCCTTTCGCATCACCTTTACGATAAGATAGCAGCGTTCTTCGACAGTTACTAGAACTTGAAACGATAATAAACCCTTTAGATTGATTACAATTTCAAAAGTGACATTATTTTGCTAGAAAAGTAAATTTTAAAAACAAGACTTCTCATGTACATTGTACATGGCTTTTGAAATTCGGAAGCATAAGATGTTTGAAAACGTGATTGCTTATCTAGATTGATGTAGTCAGGTGTAGAATGATCGTTAGGTTGTGTAGTACATGTGATGCGTCCATGGAAAGCGTCCATTGAACCAATTAACCGACGCGTATAGAAGCCGTAACTGCGTGTTGTTTATTTGACGTCATAAATACGCGCAATAAAAGTCCGCATATCTACGAAACGTTGAAGATGACGGACGTATAAAAGGAACACAAGAATCGGATACGAAGAAAAATCGACCAATAGCCCGAACGGAAAGAAAACGTCGGCGTAAAGTCATCGGGAAACTAGAGTCAAGAAGGATATCGGATCGAACTCGTATCGTTTTTCTTACTCGTTTTTAAACTCTTTCGTACATTTTCATGTTTCTCTTAATTTTGTAACACATCATCCACACGATTTCTAAAAACAACTTCATTATTCCTAACATAAATTCTTTTAAATTCCACCAGGTTCGGGAAGCTCGGGTAACCAACACCGAGGGACCTGCCACTATCCCGAAATGTTCCTGGTCAAGCTTGTTGCTTTTCTGTCCCGTGTTAGCCTTGGCTAAAGATGGACGAGATCTCAAAATCGGGAGGAAGTATCACCAAAGAGATTGCATCACAAGGATTAAACGTAATAAGCATTTTTTCATGTTCTTTTTGTGAATGGTACTTTACAACAAGAGTGGAAGAACAAACCACATAAAAAAATGCGAATGAAAACAAAACGAAGTTAACGAATCGGAAGTCGTTGCAGTGCCAGTAACCGATAAAGAAAATTGTGACGTCAAATACCTTACCATATACCATTAATTCTCCTTGAAGCACGCAATTACGAACGAAAACCTTCACCGGAACATCTAGATCCTCCCAATCGGATAAAATATAAATGGAGAAGCGTTACGAGCAACGTGTTTGCAGAAAAAATGACAAACATTTACGATCAGGTTACACATTGGAGAAGAAATTTATTCCTTGTACCAACTGGAAAAGCTGGAAAAGGTTTCATAAAGGCCGATCTCCACTTAGCTGTACGTACGGAGCGGCCAGGCTTACGCATGCGCATTCATCAGGAGTTGCGTAATTTTATGGACGTCGACGGTCAAAATTTGTCCACCTAGAGAGTTGAACTTGTTTCTACTTTTTCTTTGGTCGCCAACGTATAACAAGATTCTAACCAATGAAATTGAAGAAAAATGTAAGCAAACGTCAATGATCATTTTAAAATCAAGATGGACTCACAAACCACACAGGACGAGTTATTAAGACATCTTTCTTTACAGCGATTTTTGATGCAACATCCAATTAATCTCGGAGGGTTAAATCCCAGCAGTTCTGTGTCGTAAACTTTCTTTTATGATTCTAACCTGCCATATTGTTTACTATATTTGCTTCGCGGATCTTTATCTTTATTGACTAGCGATGTATGTACCTACGTACGTTCTTTCACAGGCCGCTCCGTACGTATGGCCAAGTTGAGATAGGCCTTAAGAGAGTAACTTTTTCATTAAACATCTCGGGTTTGTATGTGTGGGATTTCCCTAAATTTTGAACGTGTCAGACTTTTTTCGAATGAAGAAAGTTCGAATGCATCATCGATTTCATTCATTTGATTTGACAAGCAAAAACATTTCTCGTATGTTGGTCGATCAGAAAAAAATGTTTCTTTGATGAAATATTTGAACGGTTTGCGTCGACCTTTCAAGCAATTATTCGACATAGAAAGAGTTTTGTTATTGTATTATTACTCGTTGAGTTTATTTTTACGTATGAAAAACTCTTACGATGTCGAAAAGAAAATTTGAAGAAGTTCCAGAAATCCGTAATATTCCACATCAACCCATGTAATTTCGTTTCCGGGGCGAAAGTTTGGTACCTTATCGGGGAAAACTTCGTCGGGTAAAAGTGACGAAATTTTCGGCGTTTGACGAAAATTTTCCCCGACTAAAATTTTCCCCGACGCACTACCGATTTCGAAAAAGTTAAAAATACAAAATTAGCAAAATGGGTTAGTTTATAAAAAGAAACAGTTAAAATTTTTTGAAACTTAGAAACCTTAGAAATAGTTTCAGTAACAAATGAAATATTTTTAAACAGTTTTTATCGTTTTTCATCAAACGGGTTTTGACATCTTTCATAAACCTCTTGCGCCATCTTGACGGCTTCAAGTACGCCTGCTTTTTCAAAACCTTTGATGATGGACTCCTTCGGTTGCTTAAGATAATAATACATTTCAACAATCCATTTTGCATGCAAAGGTTTTAAGTCACTCAGCTTGAGTAAAACTTTAACATCTGCCGCAGCTTTTCCATTGGTTAATTGCTTGCTCACCCTATCTGCATACCAAGTGTTGTGACACAAACTTTTTCGCTTTTTGATTAATAGTTAAGTCTAGCGGTTGAAACTTGTTCGTTTAATTGTGAGGTGCAATAACAAATTTGATGAGGTCAAAGTGGAAGTTGAGACAAATCCAAAATCTATATTATTATTATTATTATTATTATTATTATTATTATTATTATTATTATTATTATTATTATTATTATTATTATTATTATTATTATTATTATTATTATTATTATTATTATTATTATTATTATTATTATTATTATTATTATTATTATTATTATTATTATTATTATTATTATTATTATTATTATTATTATTATTATTATTATTATTATTATTATTATTATTATTATTATTATTATTATTATTATTATTATTATTATTATTATTATTATTATTATTATTATTATTATTATTATTATTATTATTATTATTATTATTATTATTATTATTATTATTATTATTATTATTATTATTATTATTATTATTATTATTAAAATGAATATTTACACAGGATATATACACGTCAACTTTATAAGAAAAATTGCTATCAATGTGTGTCACAAAAATATTAAAATATAAAAAGTTAAATATATTATATTGTAATAAGTGTAAATTAGTGGTTAAAATAATTATTCAAAATGCTTTTTTAAAAGATGTTTAAAGGTGGAATAATGTTCTGTTGATCTTATTTCTAGTGGCAATTTATTGTACAATTTGGCTCCAGAAAAATAAAACGATTTTCTACCACATTCAAGTTATACTTTTGGTAGCCGTATTATGCAACTGTTATTTCTAGTTTGAATAGTATGCGTGTTCATTTGAAAGTATTCCGTGAAGTTACTGCATGTGGAGTTTTCGATGCATTTCCGTACTACCAAGCAAGCATTTCGTTTAATAGATGACTCTCCAGATGGTACTTTTGATTCAGAGCCAATAATTTTGTTAGCACGTTTTTCAATCGATTTCAACGTATTACGTTGTGTCATTGTCAAGTGAAGCATTATCAGGCTGTTATTCGTTAACAGGGGTAAAATCATTGAGGTGTATACTTTCAAACTAGCATCTCTTGTTAGATTACTTCTCATCTTCGATAACAGACTTAACCTCTTACTCACTTTTTTGAAGGAGCTTTGAAAGAACTGGTTTAATGTTAACGTTGAGTCGATGATGCAGCCGAGGTATTTATAACTATCAGTGAAGTTAATGGGGTGATCTTGATAAACTACTTTCAGTGGTCTTGTTTTTGAAAGTCTTCGACTGGTCCCGAACATCATTGACTCTGTTTTCCCCTTGTTTAAGTTTATGATCAAGTCATTTAAACTGAAATATTCTGAAATTAGCTTCAAATCTTCGATCAAACAATTTTCAATTACTTCGAAACTTTTATCAGCAAAGTAGATCACCGTATCGTCAGCATATTTAATTACGGAGCAATATTTTAGATGCTCCTTTAGATCGTCAAAAAACATGACAAAAAGAAGTGGACCTAAAATCGAACCTTGCGGCACACCAGACACACATTTATAATTATCAAAGAGATTTTTATCCAATTCGACAAACTGATCTCGATTGAAAAGGTAATTGGTAAACCAAGCCATCTCTTCATGCAAAACGCCGAACGAGGACAGCTTGTTTAGCAATACACTGTGCGATATTGTATCGAATGCCTTCCTCAAATCAATGAAGACGGTACCAACTAATAACCCTTTATCGATCTCTTTTGGAATATTATCAATAAGAAGTATAAAAGCAAGTTGTGTTGATCGTTTTACTCGGTATCCAAATTAATCATCGTTTAGTAAGTTATTTGTTTCGATAAATGTTGTCAACTGACAATGCACAGCCTTCTCTAATAATTTTGATAATGTGGGTAATATCGATATCGGTCGATAGTTATCTGGTGTGTTTGATGGCCCAGATTTATGTACCGGTACAATTTTTGTTTTTTTCCACAAGGTTGGTACAGTGGATGTAGCCAGAGACAAGTTGATGATATGAGTTATAGGCTTAGCAATAGTTTCAGCACAATCTCTAAGTAACGTAGGAGGTAGGTCATCCAAACCTGTAGATTTATTTCTTTTTAACGACTTTAGCTGCTTCTCGATATAGATTTTCGAAACGTATGAAAATTTGAAACGTTTGTAAGTCTTCTTTTTAGGATCGGCAGGTTTTTTCCAAACAAGGTTTTGAAGAACAAAAGAACTAGATTTAAGTTGTACAATGTGATTGAAGTAGTCAGCAAATATCTGAGCGGACGTTTTTTCTGTCGTCAATGGTTTTAATGAAGCTGAGATGTTTTTTGATTTTGTCGGAAATATTTGCTTTACGGTTTTCCAAAAACCTCTCGGATCAAACGAGTTCTCATTTATTAGGTCTTGATTATATTTAGACTTAGATCGTTTAAGTAAATTTGTGCATTGATTTCTCAAACGTTTATAGTGTGAAAAATCTGTTTCGCTTTCTGTTTTTCGGTATTTTCGCAAAGCTTTATCTCGATCGTTCATAGCCTTTTTGCGTCTGGGCATAACCATGGACAGCTTCTTCCTTTTACTCGCTTTGTAATGTGCGGTGCATGTTTATTGAATATTTCGCATAATTGCTTCGTTAAATACGACAAAGACAAATTCACATCATTCATAGAATAAACGCATTCCCAATCGACAGAACGCAGTTCGTCGTTAATTGTGGCTTTGTTATAATTGGAGTAGTTTCTACATTTGATCGTTCGAGGTGTATAGCGAAAATGGTTAAGTTTACGTACGCAATATACCATGTCGTGGTCGCTCAGACCAGTTGGGGTGTAACGTCACAATATGATATATTCCCGAGATTATTTGTAGCAATTATATCAATCAGAGATTTTGTTTCAGTTGTTATTCTTGTTGGCTTGGTTACAATTTGAGTAAAACCATTTAATCTCAACATGTTTTTTTATGTCTTTGTTTTTATTTGCTATTAAGTAATCAATGTTGAAGTATGATAACTTCCTTTGATTCGTTATTAAATAATGACAATATGTCATTAAAACGCTCATTAAAATCAGGATGTAAATGATTTGATGTATCAGGCGGTCTATAATAAACAGCTATAAGAAATTTTTTGATTTGTTTATAATTACTTAGATCGTCTTCTTTTCGATATAAATACGTAACCCGGAGTATTGTAAAGATCGTCATTGTTGTTAAAATCGGTGATATGGGTTTCCGACAGAAAAAAATCTATGCCTTTGTTCACATCGATAAAACCTTGGAGCTCGGTGAAATTGTTAAGCAGTCCTCGTATGTTTTGGTGTAAAATATGCATGCCCTTGTTTTGAAAAGGTTGTTGGCTTGGTCCTGGTTGCGATTCGATATCACCACACATCAACAACAAGACGAAGAAACAACTACGACTCGATTAATGTAAATCAATTTTTCTTCGATTATTCCACAAAACAGGAAAGATATAAGTCACTTTGGCATATTCTTGTGCAGAGTATTGTTGCATGTCGGTACTTATACCATTCGATGTAACATAAACAACTTTGTGTATGTTTAACAAAAAAACAATATAAACAAAATCATCGCAAGTTTTAAAACATCCGCCATGTTGATACGTAATCGCGTAAATAGCAAAGGATCCATACTCATGTGCAATTAAAGCAAAGCATGAATATTTTGTTGGTTGGAAAACTGTTGGTCACATTCCACGTGAAATCTCAAGGTATGTCTATTTTTTCATAAAGGAAGAAGGAGGAAGAATAAGCGGAAAATTGAAATCACTCAACTATAAAGATTCTCCGATTCCTTCTGGTGGGCTTGAAGTCCCGCTTTCGCTCAAGTTTAAGTGTGATACGAAGTGGATTCTTGATGCTATGGAAGAGTTTGTAGACAATTTCTATTCTTATGACTTTGCTGGGAATCTTGTCAATAAAGAGGATGCAGCTGATGAAATTGAAATTGATTTTGATTTTGTTAATCTCGAGCAAGAAGAAGATTCTCGAGACAATAGCAATGGATTTACCAACCATGGTATCTCATTTATTTGGAGAAATACCTATTACGATAGATGATTCTGATCAAGGCCGCCAAGAGAAAAACAAGCATGGGGGCAGAAGTATAGTTGGGCCCTAGAACGAGCGAGCAGCGCGAGTGTTATTCTCGCCGAAGGCGGAAACAATTTTTTTTTGTTTAATGTCATTATCCGGGGCCTTATAGGTATTACCTATAGTCTGTTTAGTCTGTGGTATTAGACTACTAAAACCTACTACACATAAATTAGAAAAAAATCAACTTAAAATAATATGATTTAATAAGTGATAAAGCACAAAAGGTACTGTAATAGTAATTAAAACAACTGAAATACAAATATGAATTTGATGAGATTTTTGCAACTTATCTGTATGACTGCTTAACTCAATTTAGTCATTAAGTGCAGTAAGCATCATCCCTGGTCTTGGTGACCGCATTCACACTCGGCCAAGTCACTTAGTCCCCATTTCTTCATGGAGGCGGCGAAACGACCAACATCGGATCTCAGGCGGATGAGCGTTGTCCACTGGCGGCGGGGAAGCTCGGAGCCGAGGATGTTGTCTGGCGTCTCGATGAACTTGTGGAGTCGTGATTGCTCTGATGCTCCCCGCCATTCCTCCTGCCAACGGTTCCTGGTCTAGGTCTGTTTGTTTATGCCTGGTGGTGTGTCACGCAAGAGTTTGTGCGCCTGTCCGACGAAGGCGTGCCGTGATTATAGCCGTGTGCGTGTAGGAGGCTCAGCGACCGTAGCGTGCAAGAGATAGTTGATGTCACGTTCGGCCTTGCGAGCCGGAGCGAGAACCGCAGCTTCACAAGAAGAGGCATCATCTCTAATTTTACTACATTGCAATAGGCAAAAACATCTGCTATTGATAACAGATTAATTAAGCTGTTTTTTGCATTGCACTCTATGCCTACTAACTCATTAGACCAAATCATTATTTTTATTTTTTAATTTTAAAGCATGCAAGTCTCCATTGATAAACAAAATAAAAATTGTTTCAAATATTTATGCAATATATTTATAGCATGGGCCCCGGATACTTTGCCCCCTTGCCCCCCCCCCCCCCCCCCCCCCCCTTTCGGTGGGCATGATTCTGATAGCAAAACAGTAAAATTATATCACGTCTAGTATTTTCTAATAATGGTATTTCTTTCAACGTAGGGAAAAATTTTCGTCGTGGAAAAGTGACGAAATTTTCGGCGTTTGACGAAAATTTTCCCCGATAAGGTAATACACAAGTTGTATCGAGAAAGTTCAACAATGATTGGTTCGAGAAGTTTCCAAGGCTTCACTATGAGTGGTTAAAATTAAAGGGAATTAATTATCTAAGTCATGACATTCAAAATAAAATTTTTGCAACAGAAATACAGAGCGTAGAGTTTTAAGCAATGGACGAATCATCGGATTCTGTGAATACCGAACAGCTTGTCTTATGTATAAGTCCGGTTGACGATGATTTGAATGCATGGGAAGAAATTATCGGTCTTCACTGGATGTAGCCAATGAATGCTGATGCAAGGTGAAAAAAGATGTATTGTTGCGAATGAATATTACGCTTTCGAAATGACGTAGTCAATGTTACGTCGGGTGAACCACAATGAAGGGGAAAAGCTGGGTTGCGAAAGAAATTAAAAAAAATTTTTAAGAGAAAGCTTTGCATACCCATTGCTATACCCATTCTCTAAATCTAGAAGTTGGTGATTCTATTAAAGGTAGTAAAGTGACGAAGAAGCCCTAGAAGTAACACATGGAATCACAAAGCCAATAAAGAAATCGCCAAAAAGAGATGCAAAACTCGAAATTATAAAGAAAGAGTCAAAAATCGAATCCAATTCTGACAAAAATGTTGAAACAATAATTTTGCTTTGTCCAACTCGTTGGACAGTTCGTGCAAAATGCTTGAGCAGTATCATGAGTAACTACGCATATCTAAGGGAATGGTCTGTCCAGAATTGTACCGATAAATGAAAGCTCGTATTAAAGGTGGATTCTTACATGCAAATCTTTGACTACGTGCTTTGTGTATGCTTGGGAGAACTTGTCCTTAAACACAGTGACAATCTAAGTAAAACTTTGCAAAACCCTACATTATCAGCAGTTCAAGGACAAGACTGCGCAAGTAAAGTTGTATCTGTATTGAAATGAAAGAGAATTCAAATCGTTTTGGGAAAGTGTAAATGCGAAGATGCTGATGATCCAACTTTTCCTAGAAAACGTGGACCACCAAAGAGACTTGAAGATTTTGAAGAATATGGTCCTGAAAAACCTGACACCCTGAACAGCCAGTAGATCTTTACCGCAAGCATTATTACGAAGCTCTCGATTGTGTGACGAACTGCATTAAGGAAAGGTTCGATCAGGAGGACTACAAAATGTATGCAATGCTTCAAGAGATCTTTCTCAAAGCAGCAGAGAAAGAAAATTACGGACATAGAATTAGCAAAGGCAATGCAACTCTAAGATGCATGTTGATGAATCTCTTCTTAAGACAATTAAAGATATTTGGAGATGATATTCCTACAATAACGGAAATAAATTTTTCAGATGTTAGAAAAATTTGAAAACTTTACATGCCGGAATGAAACAGCTTATATCTAAAGTTATTCGCCTCGCAAAACTTATTCTGGTTTGTTCTGTAACCAACGCAACAAGTGAACGGTCATTCAGTGCCCTAAGACGTGCAAAAAAACTATCTTCAAAGTACAATGAACCGTACGTTTAAATAATATTATGATTCTTCGCGTCCACAAGGATCGTGCGGATGCATTGAAACTTATCGAGGTAGCCAATGACTTTGTAACTAGGTCAAAACACCGCTTAGCAATATTTGGAAACTTTCAAGAAATTGATTTGAGAAGATCCCATTTAAAGAAAACTAATTTGTACAGTTTAAAAATGTTGTAGCTAGTTTCCGGTTGTTTCAGCATATTTCTTTGTTTTTTTAAAGTAAAATTCTTTTAGTATCGAATTCCTGGTTTCAAGCTTTATTAAATTTCCTTATAAGGTTTTTTAGTATTCCCGCTTTGGTATAGATTACTTCAATTTTGTCCTTCAACCATCTGAAAGACCATCAAAGTGCACAATTAAGAAGAAAATATATATAAACTATACCTATCTCACAAGCTTTTATTATTAATTTTTAACGGAAAAATGATTTCGATTTAACTTTTGAACATCAAAGTAGTCAGAAAAGCGAAAAAAGAACTGTAAAAATAAAATTAAACTTCTTAGTACACAGAAAGGGTATCATATTTTTATGCCTACTAGAGCATATAGTTTTCCGCCGGGCCTGAACGATCGTGTAGATTGAGCATGGATTTACGCCCCTCGTATTTTCGGCAACAGGCGGTATGGGAAAAGTGCAGAAGAAATTCTTGACTAGACTGTCGGAAATGATATCGGGAAAAAAGAAGAAAAACCTCCTTTAACCAAAGGAGTATGTAATAGAGGAAGTAGAAGTAGAGTAAGTGTCGGGTCGAGTGAGGTCATCTCACAATTATAAACTTAAAATATAAAAATTTTATTAGATTATATATTTTAATTTATATTGAATATCATTGTTCTGTAAGCATGCCGGGAACAGGGCGGATTCGGGGGCGCGAGTAATGCATGTCCCTTCATTTTTAAGAAAAATATTGTTTATGATATATTCTGTCAAGTTTTTTATGAAAAATATTTTTATATATTTGCAAGATATCTTCGAATCGTGAGAACCAACCTTTGCTTGATTTTTCCTCTTACGGCATCGAAACTCTGTAATTAAAAAACTTTAGTAAGAGAATAACAGTCGTATTCCCTAAAAATCATATCCATTACGCAGCTATATATTGTTCTTCGCGTACTTTGTCACAAATTTACGGTTGGCAAACTAGAGTTCCTAAAATTTTTGAATCTATCCTGATTAATATCTTTTAAAAAAATGTCTAGGGGTCACGTAACCTTTGGTCAGAGTACGCAATGTTTTCAAATGATATATGATTAGCTAAAAATAATAATATTAATATTATAACCTGAAAGTAAAATTTTGGTATCATCAGCAAACAAAATTGAAGATTGTACTTTAGAAACATTGAAAATATCACTAATATATATAAGAAACAATAAGAGTCCCAATATAGAACCCTGAGAAACACCACACATTACTGATATTTCTTTAGTACATTTATTATTGTAAAAGATAAATTATTGCTTCCCGTCATAACTATTCAACAGAGTCAAGAACAGTCCATTAACACCAAGATACTTTAGTTTTGTCAATAAAATATTGCGATTGACCACATCAAAGGCCTTAGACAGGTTTAAGAATAAGCCCAAAGTAAATTTTTTTAAAAATGAGAGAAATATCATAATGGCCAGCCGCTTTATTTAAGTTTAAACTGTTTAAGGGAAACTTTCTTTGGTGATTTCTTCACCAAAATCTTTTCGATATTTTTGTGACAAGTATCAAGAAAATCTGTAAAGGACTTTTACCGTCTTGTGATTTTGCTGATCAACGTTAGTAAAATAGTTGTTAAAAGATGACGCTGTTTCATCGTCATTAAAAATCTCTTTATCGTTAACGACGATATGTTTAGGAAATTGTGTTGTAATTGTTTTCCTTCCAATTGCTTCTTTAACGACATCCCACGTGTTTTTACTATCGTGTTTGCTCAACAGAAGCGTCTTTAAATAATGTTTTTTTAGCTTTTTTTCTTCAAATTTTAAATAACTTTTTGTACGTTTTATATTTTATTTCTGAAATATTCTGAAATTTCTTTTATATTTTCTTTTTGAATTTTGAATTGGTGCATGCAAGACGTAGTTTTCTGAGTGGATATTCCGTGGTTTAATTTTAGAGTATAGAAGTGGAAATTTGTTCTATTTCTTTTTAATTGTCAGTGGTTACTGTTGGGATATTGTTTGGTGTTTGCTGGGTGTTTTTTTTGGCAGTGATCTTGGCAGATTTTGGTGGAATTTGTGAGGAAAGAAACATTTTTTTACTGATTGAATTTTAAAATCTCCTAACTCACTTTTTTAACATTAACTCCCTCTCATTTAAAAGTAATTACATATTACCAACTCATTAAAATCACTTGAAGTTCTTTGTTGCAGTGCTCATATCTCCTCATATATTTGTTTCCTTTGTGTGGATTTCAACGTCTGACTGCTTCATCTCCACACAAGGAAACATATTATCATAACTTTCATATCCACTCTCATACCACTAGCTACTTTATTATATTTTATTATTATTATTACTGCTCTCCATAAAATTATGTAACTCCGCAAAGCTGGTTTTGTAGCAAATTTTTATCTTAAAACATTAATCATTTTCATTACCTTTATTATTATCACCGTTACCCACATTTTTACTCCTTCTTGTTTTGGCATCAATGACCAGGATGAATGACATTAAGGACCAACTCGTTAACTTTGAAAAACACCTTCTTGTTATGTCAAAAAAGGTCGACAATATCGAAAATTTCATGACAAGTAAAGTAAATGAGATTAGTGAAAGCGTATTACACATAAAAGATGTCGTAATAAAAATCTTGTCGAAGCAAACCGCCGGGCTAAAGTTGATGCTTTGAAAGAAGGCCAGGTATGTTTGGAGAAAGACATTCATAATCTGGAAAATTACAACCGAAGAAATAATGTTGTGGTTGACGGAATTCCGAACTCCGTGGAAGATCAAGATCTTGAGGTGCCATTATCGATATTTTTGACGCAATGGACATATCGATTGGCGGCTGCGACATAGAGACGTGTTTTATTTATTTTATTTGAAAAATATTTATACAGGATAGCCAATTCAGCTAAATATATAAAATATAAAAACTGGTATCCTATTGTGTCCTGTTAAAAGTTAAGGTTAAAAAATAAGGTTATTAAAATGTACAATATATAATAAATAATGTAAAATAGTATAAAAGACGAGGTTAAATAAATTGAATCAAAGTTATAAAGGTGGCTGCCAAAAAGTCTAAAAAGAAAGAAAAAATAATAGCAGCGTCGGCATAGTACAATAGTAGCGTCACCAAAGAAAACGATTGTGAGATTTATCAACAGGAAGGCCTGTGTACAGGCTTTTCAGAACAGGAAAAAACTAAAAGACTTTAAATTGCGTAGTCTAGGCCGCAAAGTGACAAAGATTTTTATAAGAGAAAATCTTTGTCCTTATTCTGAAAAGCTTTCCCTTTTTTGCCGTATGTTAAAACGGGCAAATCTTATCTCGGAAACATTCTCTCTCAATGGCAAAGTTATTATTAAACGTACCACAAACGAGAACAAAATTTTAATTGACCATGTTAATACATTGGTCAATTTATATCCTGATTTTCAGTTTTGATATTTAATGAACCTCCTAGCTTGATTAATGTTTTTGATTAATGCTTTTTGTTATTCCAAAGTTCGTTTTTATTTCAAAACCAGTTTATATATATAGTTCCTCTCTTTCCATGGAAAGATGTTTTTGCAAAGTGTGCAGAAAAACTTTTAAAAACAACCACCATGCAATACAATGTGATATTTGTAACTCTTGGATACATAAAAAATGCAATGGATTAAATGACATTGATTACCGTTTATTACAATCAAGCGTCTCTAATTGGTTTTGTATTTTATGCACAAGTGAAATTTTTCCATTCAGTCACATTTTGGATAATGAACTTTTCCAAGTCTTCAACTCTAATATTATTATAAACTCAAATGAAATTCCTGCTAATATGAAATTTTTTCCTTATTATGACCGTAACAAACTCTTTTCTAAGTTCAATGACTTTTTTACCACAAATTGCGTTGATAATTCAAAAGAAGGAAATGACTTATATTCAAATTTTATAAAGTGTAAGTATTTCAATATTGATGACTTTGTCTCCTCCAAATTTGACAGCAATAACTCTTTTTCGATTTTTCATTTAAATATATTTTCGCTCAACAAACATTTTGATCATGTTACGTTTACTTAACTTTGATTTTGTATTATTGGTTTAACCGAAACTAAACTAAAACGTGACGTTCAACCACCATTTCCGATGTCATTAGAAGGTTATAATATTGAACACACTCCTACTGAATCATCTTGTGGTGCTGGTGCACTTCTATATATTTCTAAAAAATTAAATTACAAACCAAGAAATGACTTGTTGATGTATAAAAAATTAGGTTCCCGTTCATTTCGTCGCATTTATTTCGCCGTAAATCATTTCGTCGCAGTTCATTTCCTAACTCTAACCTAACCCATTTCATAACCCTAACCTAATCCATTTCATAACCTTAACCTAACCTAACCTAACCCATTTCATAATCCTAGCCTAACCTAACCTCACCCATTTCATAACCCTAACCTAACCTACCCTAACCAAACCCATTTTATAACCTTAACGAAATTATCTGCGACGAAATGAACGGTCACCAAAAATTACACTTAGAATCGATTTTTATTGAAATAATTCGTCCAAAAAAGTAAACATTATTGTTGGGTGTATTTACCGTCATCCATGTATGTCTATTAGTGTTTTTACAAATGATTTTATTCTTCCTCTTTTTTCAAAGTTAAATTCTGAAAACAAAAGTATTTTTTACTTGGAGATTTCAATATAGATTTAATTAAAGTTAATTCTGATAATGAAACTTCTGATTTTTTCAACTTTATCACTTCTAATAACTTTCTTCCGCATATTACCTTACCAACAAGAATTACTGAGAAATCTAAAACAATTATTGATAACATATATTCTAACTATTGTGATAAAAATATGTTGTCTGGTAACTTAACATCAACAATTTCTGATCACTTACCTCAGTTTTTCATTCAACATAACTTTTATGCAACATTTGTTCCTCGTAAACACAATATCTTTCGTAGAAATACCACATATTTTGATAAAAAAAGGTTTCTTTTTAAATTTAATGACGTAGTTTGGGATGAAATTCTTGAATTTGATAAACTTAACACTGACAACAGTTTTAATTTATTTTTTGAGGTTTTTAACGGATTATTAAACAAGTATATGCCACTCAAAAAGGTCAGTATTAAAATCTTCAATCTCTCTCAAACCGTGGATAACAAAAGGTATTTTGACGTCAATAAAAATCAGGAATAAAATTTATTGTAAATATATTCGAACTAAAGATTTTAATAACAAAATCAGGTTAAAATCTCGGTATAATTCATACAGAAACTTATTGACTAAACTATTAAGATGCAGCAAACAAAACCATTTTAAGAAATACTTTATTGATAACTCAAAGAACCTTCGGAAAATTTGGATCGGTATACAACGTTTAATAAATCTAAAAGGTAAAAAAGATTCTGTACCAACTGTTATTCTAGATGATAATGGTGTTTCGCTGACCGATTTTGTGAAAATTGCTGACAAATTTAACTCATTTTTTACGACAGTCGCACATAACATCCAATCTAAAATTCATTCATCTCATACAAACTTTAAATAATACCTAAATAATCCGAGCCTCAAAAAATATTTTTATATCTCCAACAAATGATATCGAGATTTCCTCATTAATATATAATCTAAGTAATGGAAAAGCTACTGAACCAAATAGTATACCTATTGTATAAAGTTTTCAACAGTGCATCATTTTGCAGATGACACTAATTTGTTATATACATCAACAAGTCAATAAAAACCTTATGTAAAAAAGTAAATTATGATTTACGAAGAGTAAATGATTGGCTTAATGCAAATCTTATCGCTTTAAATGCTAATAAAACCGAATTTATCATTTTTAAGAAATATTAATAACACAAATGATTCTAAAATTAAAATTATGTTAAATGGATCACGTTTAAAACAATCAACTTGCATTAATTATTTGGGAGTTTTAATTGATGAAAACTTAACTTGGAAACCCCACTTAAGTGAACTTTGTAAAAAATTGAGCCGATCAAATAGCATGCTTTCAAAAATTAAATACCACGTTACCACGTTAATACAAAAATTTTGAAAAGTTTGTATTTTTCAATTTTTTCGTCACATTTAACTTATTGTTGTCAAATTTGGGGACAAAAAAAGAAGCATAAATCTAAATAAATTATGTTCTATTCAACGATCAGCTCTAAGAATTATAAATTTTCAACCTTTTAGATCAAATGTAACTGTTGCTTTTACTAAATTGAATATCTTTCCATTTTCGTCTATTATGAAACTCCTCGACATTATGTTTGTTTTTGATTCTTTAAAGCTAGAACCTCTTTAGACTTTGTCATTTTCATCTTTATCCATCTCGCAATGCCTTAGCTAATGAACGTAAAATTTGTTCATATAATACAATTTTTTATGGAAAATACTCAATTAAACACCAAAGCATTATTGAATGGAACAAATCAATTAGAGACATTAGAAATATTTTTGATGTAAAATATAAAAACATGCATTGGTTAAAGTCTATTTTTGACTTAAACAGTAAACAATTTTCTAATTTAGTCAAACTTAGCATCAGGGATAAACCTTGTTTAACCTTAACATATATTTATATTTAATTATCTAATTATATATAATTATATATTTGTTTAATAACCTTAGTGTTATTAAACAAATATATGTTTTGCTTGGTTGTTTGTATTTTATGTTGTGTGTATCTTTCCCAATTATATAATATATATTTTTTCTAGATATTTTTGACGTATATTTCAACTATGGTGGCACTACATTGTTCAGCTTTTATGCTATCGAGTGACACTAACCATATATATTTTTAATTTGTTTTTCTATGTATTTTTGTATTTTTATTATATGGTGAATAAACAACAATTTGAATTTGAATTTATTTGAATTTTGAAATTTTCGTTAAGATAACAGCGATGATTCAAGTACTTATTGTATAATCGTTGTTTCCTTTTCAAAGATTTAATTAATCCTTTAGTCATCCACGGATTCAGTAGAGATTTTACTTTTATATTATATTCAGTTATAGGAAATATTCTGTTATATTCAGCAAGAAAGAATTTAGCAAATGTATTATAAGACACATTTGCATCGGTAGTTGAAAATACAGTTTTCCAATCTATATTTTTTAAAGAATCTTTAAATGAGACGACTTTGTTATTAATAAATTTCATATTAAATATTTGTGTTTTTTGTTATTATTTCCTAAGTTGTACCATTCAAATTTTATTGCTCAAAACATTGCAAAGTGATCAGATGTATCGCATGTGATTATCCCGGAGTCAAGGTTTGAGTTGAGAACATTGCAAAAAATATTGTCTATTAGAGTTGCGGATGTAGTTATAATAGACCTAATATTCAAATGTAAGATAGACAAACCAGAATTAAAATGTGAATTAGAGTAAACATGGTGATATTTGGAGTCAAGTTTCATCATAATCGAATTTAAATTGCTGAAATCCTGATCGTTTTTCCAGAACTTTAAAATTTTTTAGTCTAGTCACAAATGTTCAAAGCTGTTTGGCAATAAACAAAGTATTGTGTATACAAAATATCAAATAAAAGATAAATTAAGGATGAAATTTACTGGCGATCTTCCAACTTGCGGTTCATCCAATTGGCTGAGGGTTTTATTATCAATTGGTCATATCGGATTGTAGCAAAATGACCACCATCACGCAATCTTCTTTTCATAGTTTCCAATTCATTTCGTTTCCTTGTCATTTCTTCGAAGAAGTCTTCGTTTACAAATATCTTTTCTTTTGAACCTATCCGCTCTTCCCTTGTTTTCCTTAGTATGTCTTCTTTTGTTCTATAGTTTAAAAATTTAGCGAATCACTAAATAATTGCCGATTATCGTTCTGGGTCGTCCACTTCTATTTTCATAACTTCCAACACGATGTGCACGCTCAATACAAAACTCACTCAGATTAATATTAAGTTTATTTTGTATTTAATTTTTGTGCTGCTCTCTTCCCCGGATTCATTGTTATGTTCAATAACGTCATCAAATCTCAAATTGTTTCGTCGACTTCTGTCTTCCAGATTTGTAATTTTCTGTTTAATTATTTTCCATTGTTCATGTGGTTTTATTGTTTTTCTTTCTTTTCACTCTTTGTTCTCGCGCGCATACTATTCTTCCATGAAATAAAAAACACGTTTAGTTTTTAACGTCGCGCTCTTCTTGCATGACTTTCTCAATCTTTTTATCTTGACTTTCCACAATCGTTTTGATAAAATCCATCATTGTATTTTGATGGATACCTAAGACTTCTATTTCTTCCATGTTAAAAAATTTTTTAGCTCGTACATTGATCAATTTTTTGTTGAAAATTTACTTTTAAGTTCAGAGGAACCTCTCTATAGTGGTCACGAAAATGTGTCCACTACTGAGAGATATCTGCTATAAAGAGGTTTCTATTTTCGTATCGATTTTAAATGTATGTCATCGCCGTTGATTATTGATAACAACACAACCCATTTACAATTTGAATCCTTTCCAAGAGGTTATGACGCTTACATGGAGCTATGGAGTCCTCTCATAGGGGACAAGTTGAAGTGCAAGCAAGAACCAACAAATGATCTCGACAAGAATGCAGTTGCTATCATACGAACAAAAGAAATTAATTGTTGGGAAGTCCAAGAAACATATGTCAAGTGTGCTCCTTACTCTTTCAAATTGTTCCTTAGAGACAGAAGTCATTGAAAAAAGAGTAAATCGTGTTGGTGGCTACTGATCTTTGTTTTGGTTCTAAAAAAACAAATTGACTCCAGGAAAAACATGGAATAAAATTGGAATACAAAAGTTATACTGAGGTTTTTCAGCATTGTCCGTGATTTCACTTTCCTTGAAAGTGTCCCTTATACAGATGTTTCACTGTTTCAAACAGTGTGGAGTGGCTGACCGAGAATTAGCATTGCGCCAATATTTACACTGTGCAAAAGAGAAACGTTTAAACGACACAATAATTTATTTCCAATCGCAGTTGGATTGGCTGTCCGTTTTCTTTAACTTGCGAAGAAAATAGTCAATCTGAGCGAAAATTCGCGTAGCCACTAAATAACTAAACTGTCCGTTCAGTAAAATTTGACGCGCCAGAAAAGTAACGAAGACTTCATCCATAACCTTTCATCTTCGAAAGGTTTCTCTCTTCAAAATCTAAAGCATGTATAAAATAGCACACACATATATATAAAAACTAAAATATATTCGGAACTAAGATTTGGGAAAAGAGCGGGGTGGTATAAACAATAAGAAACATTCATCAAGCCATCATTTTTAAACGTTTTTAGGGAGTTAGGTTTCGGTTTACTAAACCCAACGAAAACTGCGATATTGAAGCGAAAAAATTATTTAAACACTACACTATCAACTACCCGAGTTGTAAAGCAAACCCGAAGCGACTCTGATTTTTATCGTGATCGAGTTTGCCACTTAAAATGAACGTAAACGGTAATGGGTGTAGACGCTTCTCAAAAAGTCCCGCAACCGCCCAATTCGTATCTACAAGGCCCCTGAAGGTTACGTTGGCTTTCGGTATTTCAACTTGATAGGCTAACGACACGTTGGAGTCTTGCATTCTCGAACTGTATTCGTAATCCACGCCCACTTGCACGTTGTCGTTGCCCTTGCGATAATACGAGGCATGCCATCCGACCGGGTTCACTTGAGCCGCAGCCGTCCATTCCGGCGTCGAATATCGGCCGGCTAACGACAACACGGCAGACTCTTGCCCCTGACCATAGTGATACAGCAACTCCACCCCAATATCCAAGTTACTGCTTATGCGTTGCAAGTAATGCGCCACCACGATGCCCGTTTCATTGAGCATATCAATGTTACCAAGGGTACATGTTGCAGTGAAATCATCTCCACGGTAATCCAAATCACCTTGAATCATCGCAAACTCTCTTTGTTGAGTCTAAATAACATTGCAACGGCGGTTATGAAACGCATGTATACAATTTTAATCGAGAAAAAGAGCTGCAAATAACCCTATACATATACAGTTTTTACAGATGGAACCATTGCCAAACTCTTAAGTAATAAAATTTATACAATTTTTAGGTCCCAAAAGAACTTTTTTACAGAAAAGTGGCTCTGAATAAGTAAACACTATATGAAAAAGATACCCTTGTAAAAATAATTTTAAATTGTGCTAGTCCGTAATATCCTTAAACATTCAAGTTTATTCACCTGTACAACGCACTTTGTTTTAATGCGTTTATTGAATTGATGGATGATCTGTGCGCTTAAACTTCCACTGCTATCGATGTCACCCAAAATCACTGGAGAAGCCTGAAATTATAATTTTGCTGCATGTTAAGTAACCGTCTGCAATGCATTATTAGATCAAAATATCATCTTAACCTATATAACATAACAATATAATACTAATTTACAATCATTGTTGAATATTTCCCCCAAATACATTTATTTATGAGCAAATAATACATGGGTGTAAATTTCAGAATTAGTGAAAGAATTCGATGGAAACTAATTGCAACCAGGCATTAATTAAAATGGAGAATTGAAATTCTAAAAGAAAAACTATCCTTTTAATTTTCAGTGAAAAGAAGCAAAATTATGTTATTAGAATTATGTTTTCAATGAAAGAAGCTAAAATTGAATTAAATTAACTCTTACGTATATGTTATACTGCAAAACAAATACATTGTCACAAGGCAAAATATATCTGTAAAAAACTGAGTATGGAACGTACATCAGCAGGATTTGTAGGACTTCCACCAACATATGTTGCACCAAAATGATAAGAGGTCAATTGTGGAGCACTAGATAAGTGCAAAATGTGACTGACTTGAAAGTTGTTACTAAGTCCTTTATTAACAGCCAATCGAAATCCATCAAAACAAGCCGGAACTAAATCTAGAAAGAAGAGTTTGCTTTTTACATAAAACTTGTAAAATCTTCTTTTTTGGTTTGCTTTGAGGGTTTTGCCTACATGAAATCGTTGGAACATTTGCAGAAATAAAAAGATAAAGTTCTTCCTGCATATAATTTATCGAATAAATATCTTCAAACAAACTATAGACTTCCATTCAACAATTTTTTTAATATACACATATGCATGGAATTATATTTGATCTATATTAAAATGGAGATGCAATTAGTATAAGAGCTTTGTGCTACTTGGAAGTTGGACACTTTCTCACTCAATATTGAATCAAGTTCATTTTTGTTCCAGTTGGTAAATGTCATTTCCGATAAGAGTGCATTTTCCTTGTTTCTATCAATCATGTTGGAGGCATTTTCCACTCATCTGTTTCATACCAGACATGTATGAATCTATGCAAGATGAAGGTAATACTAGATGCAATATTATTTATAGAAAAGAAGTTGTAATATGCATCTGTCAATAAATCTTAACAGGCCATACTAAGTCATCTGTATGTCTTCAAATGAAAAATTGTGCACTATACCGAGATTTAAGCAACTCAAATATTTATATATATATATATATGTATATGTATATACTCCCTTTTTTAAAAAATATTTTGAAAAAATGAGAATGAAGATGAGTGGTTCACTATTGCCATAATCACTCACAGCTTGGTGCACTCATCAAACCAAAATTTAATAATTGTAGTGGATTAACTGACTTTCGGTTTGGTTTTCATTGCTGGACTTCAATGGTATTTTAGTTGGAGGGTAAGAAAAAGAAGAATATATTTTATTTCCTTGATTTTTAGCACTTCAACTCAAGCTAATACGAAAGTAATGAAGTTGGCATGGTAGCTCAATTATTCAAGAACACAAAATAAAAATAATGGATGTATAACTTTATTAACAAGCAATTGTGTATCCATTGCACAGCACTTTCTCTGAAAATATGTTGATGTCCCCGAACTCTGCCAATACAAAAAATGTTGTGTACCTTGCAATCGCAAAAATTAAAATCTTCGAAAGCTGGTGAGTGTGAATCAGATATTTCTCATGAAGAAAGACACAATACTCTACTTGTTTAAATTAGGGGTCAGTCACATATCAATCAAAATAACATTAAGAATTTGAGTCTCCCACCCTGCCTCCTGCCTCAACGTCATAACTTCAAAAGAGCTTAAAAATCGATATTCTCCTAGAAAAAAGATGTATCCAAGTTCTGAAAATATGTCTATTTTATTATTTTTTATATAGTAGTCACCCAAAGCAAGGCTACGAAAGCCACTTAAACGTAGAGGGTTATACATTTAATTGGGTCTATTTTTTTCACCTGACCCACACATAATTTTGATGTTATATATGGTCCCACCCTCTCTCAATTCTTAACACGGAAACATGAAACAAATCCTTACCAAATTTTACTTGTGAAAGTCCTTTACAGTTATTATGAAACGCTTTTAACACCTTGCATATGCACGTGCAAATTTCATGCATCGTTTCTTAAGTAGAGAATAACTTAGTTGTGATTAAATAACAATTTTGTATTTTTATCAGATTTTGTCAGAAACAGTTTTTTTCTTGAGAATTTTTTACAGCTTGTTTTACAGTGCTACAGGCCTGTAATAGGTGTCGGATATAAGACATTATCCGGCGATAAAAAGATTTTGTTAAAAAAAACAGAAATCTTGCCAGACATTTTATCTGCGATTACTTAAAATTTCATAATAAGTTATTTCAAAGTTTTACATTTTTATTTTGTTTTAAAAATATTTATACTTGCGTTAGATATTATTCAATAAGTTTTAAACTTTCATTAAAATAATAACATTGTTTCTAAGGCCGTCCAAAGATTGCGTTAAGCGATTATTAACATATCTTTTTAACGATCTTTTAAAACTCAGTCAATCTTACTTTTTTCCTCGTTATGTTAACAATATTTCGAAAGTCACTTATGAGGCTATTTCGCTAACTTGATGGTGTTGCGGTGTGTCTTTGCTCCTACTCCATGTCAATGTAATTTTCGCCAGGTTATTAAGTTAGTTTAATAGTCTGAAAGCTAACCACAAAAAGAAATTTCAACATTAGAATAGCAACAATTAATGTCAGAACACTGCAAGATGACATCAAACTTGCTGTGAAAGCTGCTAGTGACCTTAGAATCAATGTACTAGCTTTGCAGCAGGTACGGCGTACAGGCACAGGATATTTATTATTTGATGACGATTCTTTGAAAGGTTAGCAGATGGTTTGGAGTGGTCTGAAAAGAAAACACAAACAGGGTGTTGCAATACTCCTTGCCCCTCATGTTCGAATTGACGTATCCAAGGAACACCTACAGGCTTGTTTAATAATTGGCAACGATACGTGTCAAGAATATGAGACTGACGATCCTTAACGTAGATCCTTCATATGCACCAACCAATGTTACAGAATCAGATTCAGCAAAGAACACATTCTATGCAACAATCAACAAAGCAAAGGAAGAGCTGGACAAAAACCCTAATTACAAACTAGTGGCACTAGGTGATTTCAATGTAACAATTTCATCAAAAAGCAAAGGCAGTGAGTGGGTCATGGGATCCAATCCGGTGTGACTGACCTCTTAGTCATAAATAAAAACAAAAACAAGCAATAAGCAAATTTCCTGGCAATAAATTTTGACTTTGTCAAATCATGGGTTCATATATAATGGCTACATAATGGTTCTAAAAACAGGGACACAAAACGTCAGTAACACTTGAAAAAGCCCAAAATCTTAAGACTTCTTACAATATAGACAAGTTTGATGCTTGTATTCATGCAGTGAAAATAACTTGAGCAGAAGACATACCCTACACAGAGGCGTAGCCACAGGTTTTCAGTTGGAGAGGCGAGATTGTAAAATTATAGACCATTTTTAATATTTATTAATGGTGACTGAGGAGGCGCCACCATTGACTGCGCCACTGCTACAGACAGACAAATTATTTTGAAATATATAATCTTCTTCGTGCTATCTAGCTATACCTGCAAATAGTCTTTAGCTAAAATGCAATTTCCCCTTAGTAATAATCATAATTGGCTAAAAAGAGTCAATCTAACAATGCCAGATAACAAATAATATAATAACCTTTGGATTTTTTGTGTAAATCTTCAAAAACTCCAGGGTTTAAGGTCTGCTCAACTGTCGGTGCGGTATAAGTTGATTCTGGAACACCTACCGGTGACGAGGCAGTAAGTGGAGGAGCAACGACAGCTGGAGAGGTTTGTGGAGGGGATGCAGCGTTAACTACAACAGTATTGCCCATATTGGAATGTATATAATTCACTTGGAATTTTTAAACGTAAGTTGTCCAAAATTGAGCAATATTCTCCCGACCACTAGAGAACAGAGTGAGCGATGAAGCAAGTGCATAAAAATATTTTGCTTTACTCTCCGTGATTTAATATTTGTGTCTCTTTAACATAAGATTGGAACAATGTGCTTTTACAAATCGCTCTCCATTCAAGATGTTGCTGTACTTTCTAGTTTTATACCACGTTCTAACTTATGAGGTTTTTAGGTGTTTTATAGTTTTTTAAGTAGTTTATAATAGTATACTCCCGATAAGTGGGACACTCAGGGGACCGACGAAATCTGTCCCACTTAGCGAATGTCCTACTTAAGCGAATGCCTATGCCTATATTAGGTTAGGAAGTTCAAGGGAGACCGAGAAAAACCGTCCCATTTATCGGGGGTCCCACTTATCGGGAGTATACTGTACTAACCATTTGATACATTACATTAGAATTTGTAACGGAATTACTCCAACAACAAGACACTAAAAAATGCCAAAAGGCCACCGCTTTTACGCGCTTATTTTTTATAAGCAACACACGTTTTCATTTTAGCGCCTCGTTGATGGTTGTTTATACAACGTACATTAGAGGAAGTGACACCCTTACTATTCGGTTCTAACATTTTTATATATGTGGAAAGGTCGGTCCCCAAATATACAAAATTTCGCCTCGCCATTCAAAACAAAAATTAATGGAAAAATGGTAAAAGTCAGTCTGAACAAACAAAGATTGAATATAATCACACGAAACAAAATCTAAAAGCGGGAAACGTTGGTTCGCCAACACGCAAAAAGTTGCCTCGCCTCACTATACCAAAAAACGGAAAAAGTCACGAACAAACACACAACACATAAAGTTGCGTTGTCTCGTTATACTGAAGAATGGTCGGGCTAAAAGCACAAACAAGCCACAGGATTCTAAACGTATTACGATAATGACAAATCTAAATGAACACGAACGTTTATTATTTGCAAGCTTTTTCAAACTTGATATTGTTTTTTCCAGAAACAATAGTCTATTGTAGACTAGAATAGAACAACGATACCTAGTACAATATCTGAGAAATTCCATTCACAAAAATTAAACCCAGTCAGTCCCAAAAATATCATTACTGAAAGTCTATGGTGTGCGGAGAGTTGTGACATTCATCGGTCCCGTAACTTTCGCTTGTCCTTTTTAAACAAAACATGGCGGCTGTGTATGAGAAAGACTCTTCGGAAGGCATCAAATGTCGTCACGCGTTTATTCCTGTTTTACGTTTATACCCGCGTGTTACATACTTGTAATTCATTTCTGTATGATTCTCTTGCGTTGTCATGCCCACGACTATACTTAAAGCTGTATATTTTAAACATTTCGAAATGGTCGGCCTGGTTTCTGACATAAAACAAGCGTTTCTGCAAATTGAAATCCACGAAAAACACGGGGATTATACCTTCGTTTCTTTTGGTTAGCGACCTTTAAAAACGATAAGAAATTTTCTATATTATATACGATTTACTAGATTAGTGTTTGACTTGACATGCAGTCCATTATTATTGAACTGTACACTTATATTATATTATTATATAGATATTATTGAAGTAGTTTCATTAACACAATCATCAGCTGAGTTGGAAAGAATTTCCTTCCAAGGGACAGACTGAATGTGTGCTTGAAATTTTTGCCAATCCGCAAGATCATATCTAAAATAGGTTCTATGCATGCATGGGATGTTCATGAGAAACTTGTCTAAGTTAACTTTTACCGATACAACAACATGGTCAGAACGACCTAAAGGAGCGCTATGAGATAATTTACAGATGTCCGGGTTAGAGGTTAAAAATATATCCAACAAAGAAGGCGATTGACTGGATTGATCAGGAAAGCGGGTTGGAAAATCAACTAATTGCGAGAGAGACTGAGATACTGCAAAGTTATAGGTTTCAACACCAGAGCTACATGTTCCGTTAGAGAATTTTAGCCATTGTTTATGGTGAATGTTAAAGTGACCAAATACAAAGATGCTGGTTGAGCAATGTTTAAGAATAGCTGAATCAGCGGACTTTGAGACTGATTTGATAACAGAATAGTCTTGGGAAGATGGAGAGCGATAGAGGAAAAATAGAAAACTAGTTGAATGTAGAAGAGACAAACGATAACACATGAAAGGTTGGTCGGGGTCTTCCAGGTCAATTTCTCTAGATATTGGTAACGTTTCCTTAACATAAACTGCTAGACCATGCATATGAATGGAGGAATCCATTCTAAACAAAGGTAGATATTAAGGAACAAGAAAATAATTAGAAGATATACCAGCATTTAGATTAGATTCACAAAGCGCTAATACATCCGGTTTATTTTCGAACAAAAAGCTGCAACATCTGTAAAATTTGTTCGTAAACCTCGAATTTTACAAAATGCTAAAGAGAAAGGAGGATTCCTTAATCTTTTGGCTTTGCTATTCCAAGATTTTATTTTGAAGTGGGCTTTTTTCTTATTTGTTTCACAAACAGATCCCACGGCGGTCCTCTTACTCTGTAGACCCATTCCCCCGAACTATCTTCTGCCTCCCTCTGTTTAGCTTCAACTCGAAGTTTATTAAACAGATCTCTTTCTTCTTTGCTCCTGTCCTGATTAATATATATTTCATCTACTTTTTTTAAAATCCATTTGTGTTTTAAAATAAAGATTTTTGTGCCATAATCACAAAAAGTAACTCTTAAAGGTCGAGTCTTACCGGATTGAAAAGGCCCGAGTCTTTCACAACTTTTAATATCGTCTATACAAATATTTAGTCTTAGCTAGCTTTTTAAGAGATCCAATACTTGCACAGAGTTGTTAACAGAATCAGTCTCTTTCAGACCGTAAATAATTAAATTATTTTTGCGCCTGTTGTGCTCCTCAATATTTTTAACAATTTTTTTACTCAGAGTAGAGTTCAGAGTCTATACATTCATTATTAAAATTATTTTTTAAATTGGAAATTTGATTATTCAATTTTAAATTATCGTCCACTAATTTCTGAATTAATGAAGAGTTTGTCTCAAGGCTGTTTCGGATGTTAATCATTGAAGAATGGTTCAAAGAATGAGACGCTTTAAGAGAAAAAAGGCGAGATTCAATTTTTTCAAAGTAGACGTTGCATCTAGATTCAATATCTTTTTCCAAAAAAATTGCATTTAGAGCAGGTTTAGTGCAGAACAAAACCTGCTCTAAATGCGGACAAATGAGAAAGATGATAACTTTTGGTTCTGTCAGTTATCAACTTTCTCATTGAGAAGCTCAATGATGTCCCTACTAAACTCACAACACTCACTGCAATAGTATTTGGAATAACGTGTGCAGTGCCTAAAATAAATAATGCTGTCCTCACTGGTGCAATTTTCGCTGAAACAATGGGCACTCAGATTTGACCGATTTTTATTAAATCTGTCAGGTTTTTTCAAAATTCGTCCGAAAGATGACTTGTTAGATGACATGATTAATGAAATATAATATAGAATGACAAATGCAGAAAAGATTACGACACTCAAACTAAACAACTGTTTAGTGGAAAAGTGGAAATGAGCAAAGAAGGTGACCTGAGAACAATATTCTTCACCTAGAAAGAACCACCTCGACCGTCCAACGACCCTCGTGGGAATCTAGGATTTACTTATTGCCAACAGGTTGCACACTTCAGTTAAGGGAGAAAGTTAAAATATCAAACAGTTTATTTTTATATATATACAATTAAGAATTTTAAAGATAAAATGATTAGAAATAAAAAAGGCATGGTGCTTAGTTTAAAACAAAGATAAAATTTTGTATATATACAGTTTTTTTTTAAAAAAAAGTTCAATTAAAAACAAAAAAGTAAGCAATTTATTTGGCTGAATAGGCACGTAGCGATAAGAATTTGTAACGATCAGTTAATTGGTTTGTGTTAACGATTGTTAGCGTAAGGAAGTAAGAAATTAAGAAATGTAATTATGTTGCAAATGGAGCAATTATGATTATTGGTTTTCTGTATTAAATACAGGAACTAAAAGTACTTTTGATTTGAGAACAGTTGGGAGAGTGTCAATCTTGATCGGCAAAGTCAGCAAATATCAGCTGTTTTTATCCAAATTTCACGAACTTTACCACCACAACTACACCAAACTGACTCCACAATAATATAATCAGTAGACTCCAATAAGAACAAAAATTCAATCCAAAAATGACAACGAACTGCAAAATTTTGAAGAGCTCCTCAAAACACACCTTCTGTTAACAAGAGATAATTGACACTCTATCAAGATTATTGTGCGCTAGTGTAGACAGTGAGCATGGTGAAGTTGAGGGCGGGGAAGAGTCTCATTGCTCTAATAAAAGGTTTGACAATACCTCGGTAGAACTGTTAGCGTGTGTTTTGTTAGCGTGTGTTTTAAGTTAACAAGTTCGGTTAACAACTTTGCATGAAAGTAGAACAATATATTCTGCATGCATTGGTATTAAAATAATTTTAATGACTTAAACAGTTAAACTTAACAATACAATTCAAACAATAGGGTAATTCCACATCAAATCACCCACGTTTTGAATCATGGGTCCTGAGATTTATTTGAACAACTGTACAAAATTTCAGATCGAAATATTAAACAGTTCTCGAGATATCGCCATTTTAAATTTGGCTCGGTTTCTCAAAATTCTACGTAATTTTATATTCCTATTGTGAAATACGAGAAAAAAAATCACTGAAAAAAAGTAAAACTATGCATTTAGCAAGATTTTCAGAAGAAGACTCTTTATCTTTATAAAATCTTTATACAATGGAATCTCCCTAAAGCGGACACCATCGGTGCAAAAAAAATATCCGCTTCATAGAGATGTCCGTTTTATAGAGATTTGACCAAAATTCAGTTTTGGACGTAATTTTGAACAAAAAAAGGTTTTTCATACTTTTCTTTACGAGGATTGTAGATGAGAGACTAGGTACTTGTACACGTATAATAAAGTATTCTTTGACAAAGAATTGACTCTGAATTGAATTGAACTTTCGTAGCTTCATACACAAACATGTCTGCCATTCAAAAGATGTTGCTCAAAAACATTGACCAAGAGATTGAATTGATTCTTATAAAACAGAAACAATACGATTTAGATTCTTTTGTCCGAAAATACCATGCTTACATGGACGCCCAAAGTTGGAAATTTTTGTTTGAAGTCAGAAAATGAAAATCAGCATGACAAGTTTGCAGTTGCTATTGTGTTGAAAGAACGAATAGATGGTCATGTTCCTAAAAACTTGAGTAAAATATTCCATCAAATTATGAAAATTCCTAACTGTAGCTACCATCGGATGCAAAGTAGGAAACGTGTAAATCGTGGAGCAGGTTATGGTCTTGAGATTCCTGTCTAGTATAGATTTATTGGTGCCGAAAAAGCAGTTGAATGGGCAGAAAAGAACATAAAAAAGTCTTTGAAAGCATAAATAAGAAAGTTAACAATGTGTAAAAGAAAAAACTGTAAAAGAAAAAAAATTGATAAATAATTTTTGTCGTCATATTATTTTTGCAGTGTCCGCTTTATAGAGAGCGTTTATAGTGAAAAATTTCATTTGGTGCAGAAACAATTGTCCGCTTTCTGATTGTCCGCTTTATAGAGGTGTCTGTTATAAGAGTTTAACCTAAGAACCATCCGTTCCAAGCGCCACTGTCCGCCTTATAGAGATGTCCGCTTTATACCTGTCCGCTTTAGGGAGATTCTACTGTATTTATAAATCAAGAAATAACTAAATGAAAAACACGTGGTTTCAGTCAATGTGAATGTTCACTATAATTCACAACATAATGATTGTTTCAATTGTGATGATTACAAAATGAGTACAAAATGCACTCAAATTTACCCTCGTGGTTGGCATACTAGAAAACTATAGAAACAAAGCAAAGTATGTGGCAGAATTAGCTCACATTCGGTAAACTTGTAGTAAACACATGCTATGACACTACTTTGTGTTCGTTGACGACAAGATAGGAAGGAAAAAATAAAAAATAAAAGAGAAATATTATTTATATAATGCGAAAATTAAATTACATACTTAAACAATATGTTTGGTCAATTAGCCTTTAGAAATGTTGCCATAGCAAAGATGCTCGACAAATGCGAAACCACGTCAAAAACGTATAGTGAGGGCCTAAATGTAGCAAAAAAGCTTCCCGTTACATGAAACGTGTTACAAGCAAACTTTTTGTTTGGGGATGTAGCTCATGGGAAGAGGGTGCAAAAAATCCATGGTTACATTTTTGTACCCTACCTGGTCACGTGATATGACGTCATCAATACGCCTAGCCAAGAAAGATTTGATGTAAGAAAAAGGCAGATACCTCGGTGTCGTTTGAAAGAGTATTCAAAACAGAGTCAAAATCATGTAGAAACTGTATGCTCAAAATCGATTCCAAAAGAGATATAGGGCTTTAAAAATTTACAAAACCAGGGGGTAAACATAAAAACTTGTCATCGATTTTTAAGAGTTGAAATCAAGAAAAGGTAAAAATTGTGGTTCTGTTCACCGCAAAATCAATCAAAATTATTATGAATAAGATTTGATAATAAAATAACTTTAATTACAATACTTAACTATTAGAGGTGTGGGTAAGTTATTGCTATTTTACCCCCTGAAAATGTAAAAAGTCTGTATTTCGTTGTATTTGAAAGCTCAGCGGTTAAAGTATTTAGAAATCAGTCATCCTCTTCATGATCTATCTCTACATCACAATCTCCAGTATTTTCGCACTTTGTACATTTGCACATGTCTGTACAAGCAAAATTATTCTTACGATATCTACATCTATTTGTCGTACATTTTGATTTGCATCCGCATACACTGAGTTGAATTAATGCAATTGGGGCTGGCAAGCTGACAGTCATGATAGGGACTAATGCATAATCAATTCGTTCCCATACAAAGGTAGATTTTGCAGAGGCTCGTGAGATCGCTTTAGCACTATGGTAATGTAATGAAAACAAAATCTTTTATAATTCAGAGCTAACATAGTTGGAGGAAGCTTGTCTGATTCTGTTTGGAACTTTGGGAACAGATGCCATCACAATTGGGGTATTGTAGTGATGCGTTTTGGACAGTTGTTACTACCATATGACTGCACAACGAAATATTCCAAAGCTTTCAGCACTTCAAGAGAAGGGGGTGACGTAGATGACCCTGGAGAATTCAATGCCAACGTCTTCTTAGTACTTCTCATGAACAACTTCCATCAAGCAGATTTTTACCTTCTACAGAATTTACCGGTTTGATCACAGGCTGTAAATGTGTGAAAACCAAGAATTGCTGATGATTTGAGAGGCCCGATAGTTTCAAAGCAAGTTCCAATGTTAATCATCGTTATGTCGACACCTCGTCCAGTTTTGAATAGAATACCGATCTCCAAAAACTTATCGATTGTCTTGGTGACAAGATATATCGTCAATTCTTGCTTTGTGTCAATGTGCGATAAAAAGGTTTTCATGGCTGTGTTGAATAAGTTTGTTGTCTCCTACGTTGTAGCGCACTTTATTTCCCGAAGTTCGGTCACGTCGTGTCTTGGATTTCAACGACCCATGAATATATTGGTCAAATACTACTTTACGGGGAGAAAGTTTCGCGAGGGAAAAAAACGCGAAATTTTAGGGATTTACTTTCGCGAATCACTCGATTAAATCTATTTCGCGTAAAAAATCAGTTTGTGCAGTTTTCTTTCTCTAAACAATGAAATTTTGACAAATAAAACAGAAATTTGTTTACATCAAACATAAATTTTTTTTGTAATAAGAAAATTATTTGCCACGCTACGCTAAACATTAATAGAGCTGCCATTTCGAATTCATAAACAAGCGCATGCGCACAACTTACATGATAGACAAACCACATGTTTGATGTGATCAAAAGGAATTTTCACATATGTGCGGTGTGTAATTCACATGTTTGATGTCATAAGCACAGAAATAAAAAATCTGTTTTGATGTGATAAAGAAGTTTTACTTAGGATCGGGTGATAATAATGGGAAAAAAAACATTTTTTCTCAAAAATTTTGCGAGTATTTATTTTCGCAAATCAGCCCTGTTCAATTTTTTCGCGAGTATTAATTTTCGCAAATTGGCCTTCTTTGAAATTTTTGTGAGGACATATTTTCGCGAATTTTGCAAAAATTAATCCACTCAAGGTAATTTGAACAAAGCATGAAAGGAAAAATAACGATAGCATTACTTTATATTTCATAATATTTCTTCTCAGTTTGTATCCTTACATTCTCCGAGTAATAAATATTCTCATTTTGCTTTATTTATTTTACTTCGAAAGTTTGGCAAATTTTCATATTTTTGGCTGTGTGTGCACCTAGTGTGCAGATTAAGCGGATAGAAAAAGATGATAAACAAATAAAAAGTAAGTCAAAACAAAAGAGAAAAAATTTAATTTGGCGGATGCTAAATTTTTTTTAATTTGGCGGATGCCGAAATTTTTTAAATTTGGCGGATTTTTACGAAAACTAAATCCTAAGTTGCTTATATAAAAAAACATCGTGTATTTAGCGAAGATAGTCATTAGTCATTTTATGATTTTTTTTGCGAAGATCGATTTTCGCAAATCTATCATTTCGCAATTATTTAGGCCAAAACGACCTTTTGTTTGTGAACTAATCTCCTTCAAATTGCACCCATTATTATCGCAAATAAAGGCACCTGCATCAAAACAAACGCCCTCTTAGATTCTGGTTCTGACATCACTCTCATCCGTGCAGATATAGCCGAGAAACTCAACCTAAAGGGGAGGTTGAAGGAATTACAGGTTTCGAGTGTTTTGGAGAAGCAAAAAAGGATTTCGTCTAAACAAGTAGACTTCGTTATTTCGCCAAAGGGAAATCCTACAGAAAAAAAGAAGATCACCGAAGCGTGGGTAGTAGAAAGTCTTGATATTCCACGAAACAGTTTGTCTGAAGAAGAGTTACGAAATTACGACCACTTGAAGGATTTATCATTACCAGAGCTACACGACACCGACGTCACAATTTTAATTGGTACTGACTACCCTGATTTACTTTTACATCACGATTTTCGGGAAGGTAGAAAAGGAGACCCTGTTGCGGTAAAAACATATCTCGGTTGGATATTAATCGGGGGAGGTAGATCAAATACATCACAATGCAACTTTCTTACAAACCAACATATACCATACCAAATCGAACAATTCTGGACACTTGACTCCTATGGTACTTTACCAAAGTTAAATCGTGCGGTTTTACCGCCTGCACAGCAACGAGATCTGGATCGGTTAGAAAGCACAACAAGTCTAGTTAATGGTCACTTCGAGGTTGGGATTCTCTGGAAAGAAAAGGAACCAATTTTGCCGTTCAACCGACACTTAGCCGTCCAACGATTCCACTCTCTAAAAAGAAAGTTTGTGAAAAACTCAAAATTCAAAGAACTGTACAGTAAAGAAATAATTGATTACGTAGAAAAGGATTACGCTCGAAAACTTACACGAACCGAAGTCCAAACACATAAGTGTATCACGAATTATGTCCCTCACCACGGAGTTATGAACGTCAATAAACCGAACAAGGTACGAGTTGTTTTCGACGCTACCGCCAAGTATCAAAACACTTCATTGAACGATAAAATATCTCCAGGAATTGACCTTCTTAACAGTTTGGTATCAGTTCTTCATCGATTTAGACAAGGGAAGTATGCTGTTATGGCCGACGTCAAGGCTATGTTTCACCAGGTACGTGTTACAGCTTCGGACATAGACGCTTTACGATTTATTTGGAGGAATGACCCCGCTAAACCACTCAACGACTACGTCATGCAGGTTCATATATTCGGAAAGATAGATTCGCCCTGTTGTGCTAACTGGGCACTCAAGAAAACGGCTCCAACAAACGAAACTGACGTTAAATTCTTAATTGAAAATCATTTTTACATGGACGATTTCTTGTATTCCGACTCGGATAAACAAAGGATCACGCGTCTAGCTAAAGGAGTAATTGATGCACTGATCCAACACGGATTTCAGCTGACAAAATGGATCACCAACGACATTACGCTCCTGGAAACTTTACCGAAATCTGAAATTTCTGATAAACTGATTCAAATGGATCTAAATTCAGATATCACTGAAAGAGCGTTAGGAATGTCTTGGGACATTAAAAACGATTGTTTTAAATTCACACCAATCACAAAGCAATATTCTCTATCTAAGCGAGGAATTTTGAGTCTGGTCGCATCTATTTTTGACCCGTTGGGGATTCTCACGCCATGCATACTTGAAGCTAAGCTAATTATGCAACAACTCTGGAAAATGAAACTAGATTGGGATCAACCACTACCAATTGACATGCAAAACCGATTCAATAGATGGAATAAAGATATGCATCAGCACTTAGATGGAATTCGAATTAAACGTTGGTTTGAGTACATTCCGGATCATCACGCACCGATAGAACTCCACATCTTCTCGGACGCCTCTAATCTTGCCTACGGAGCAGTAGCATATTTCCTCTTCAAATTCAACGATAGAACAACAACATCGTTCATTATGAGCAAATCCAGACTCGCCCCAATTAAAGAAAACGCGCAGACTATTCCACGTCTAGAGCTACAAAGTGCCGTTTTAGCTGTTCGTTTAAAAGACACCATCATTGAGCAAACCGAATTTAAGTTAAGCAAAATACGTTACTGGATCGATTTGAAGGTTGTATTATGCTATATACAGAATCAAACACGAAAATTCCCGGTGTTTGTTATGAATCGGTTGAACGAAATACGCGTTAACTCCAACGTCGAAGATTGGAATCATATACCTGGACACAAAAACCCTGCTGATCTCTGTACACGATATATCCCGTTCAGCATACTCAAAACAACAAAACTGTGGTACATTGGACCAGACATAGACGAGCTATACGAGGAGTCACACCCTGTTCTAACAGATCTACCAGAACAAAATGCTTTCGAAATCAATCTTATTACCAGAGAATCAAAGGTTCCTGTAAAGTCAATCGTTCCACCAAAATTAAACTGGGAGCGCTTTTCGCACTTCAATCACCTCGTACGGAGCGTTGCTTGGGTGTTTAAAGTTGTGAAATACTGGTTACACTGTAAAGGTAAACCTGTTTCCCGAATTGAACGTTTAATTACCGCCGATAACTTATCGTCTGCTAAAACGTTCATACTCAAAGTTTCACAATACGAGTCTTATCCGCACGAATACTTTGATCTGCAACAAACCAACCTTGTGAACAAACGTAGTCCGCTTGTCCAATTGGACCCATTCATAGATGACGATGGCGTTATTCGTGTTGGTGGTCGAATCTCGAAAGCGAAACTGCCGTATCAAACCGTACACCAAATAATTATTGCGAAAACACATTACGTATCAAAACTGATCGTCCAGCATGTACACGAGAAAAATTGTCATTCGGGTCGGGAACAAACGCTGTCAATTCTCAGAGAAAAGTTTTGGATTGTTCGAGGTCGAGGGATAGTTAAAGAAATTTTAAAGAACTGCATTTATTGCAAAAAACGCCGGGCTAAACCTGAATTCCCGCTCATGGCATCACTACCGAAAGAGCGACTTGCCATAGGAGATCTTCCTTTCTCTAACACAGGTATCGATTACTTTGGACCGATAATGACAAAGCAGTACAAGAAAACGAGAAATAATCTTGGGAGAAATAAGCGATGGGGCGCCCTGTTCACGTGTCTGACCACAAGAGCAGTGCATCTTGAACTTGCTAGCGATCTTTCCACCGACAGTTTTCTATTAGCTTTTCGGAGATTTTGCTCCAGAAGAGGTAATCCCGGACATGTTCGTAGCGATAACGGTACCAATTTTGTCGGAGCAGAAAAAGAACTAGCGAAGCTATTAAAGGATCTCAACCAAGCAAAAATCACGAAAGACCTCGGTGAAAGGGGAATCAACTGGAACTTCAACCCACCTTGCGCACCCTGGATGGGTGGTGCGATGGAATCAATGGTGAAGATTATAAAGAGAAGTCTAAAGACGATTACAAAAGACCGAGTATTTACCGATGAAGCGCTTTACACATTCTTGACAGAAGTTGAATCGATAGTTAATAGTCGTCCACTCACAAGTATCAGCGATGACATTAACGACTTCTTAGCGTTGACACCGAACCACTTCCTTCTAAACAAAGGTTCAGCTAACAACACATTCGCAGCCGTACAAAACAAAGAAGTAGATTACCGATTACCGTAGCTTACCGTCACTCACTACTCGAACGAAATGGGCAAAGGCCACACGAAATATAGCCGTTGGAGACCTTGTTCTAATGACCAAAGAAAGCGTAAGTCGATCCAAATGGCCACTAGCAAGAGTCAGCGAGGTATTACCAAGCAAAGACGGTACCGTTCGTGTTGTCAAGCTCGATACAACAGATGGGAGTTTCATGCGACCTGATGGGCAGATTGCGCTTCTCGAAGCAGCATGTGATAAGTGAAATCGTTTTCTCAGTCGAGTTATCGTTCGCTTCGTCGTCTCACTGGCCGGGGAGTGTTCGCGCATCGAGAGAACAGAGCGCAGATGAAACTTCTATTTGTGTTTTTTTGATAAAAAAATTTCTTTCTTTTTTGAGGATAAAGCCGCGCTACGATAAGCGTTTTGGAAATAAACCGAAAATAACCGATTTAATCGAAAATATATATTTTTCACATCGTGTGCTTTCGTACATACACTGCATACCGTTTGTAGTGACACGTCAGCGTTTTGGGTTTCGCATCGCGACTTCGCATTTTGTTAAGCTTGCTATATTGGCGGAACAATAGTAAGTTTTCGTTTTTTATGGTTTATTTGCGTAGTATAAAATAGGAATTTGTTTATTTATTTCAGCTTTGAATTGTGTGTTGTTGTCGCATTTGTTACCGAACAGGGGATTTGAATCACCGTCTATTTTCTGATCTGGAAACCGTTTCCAAACATCCCCCTTACATTTATGCCAATTACGCTATTCCTAAAACTCTTCGCTTCAGTAATTTATTTAACTTCTTTTGTTAGGAATGTCTTTTAGGGGGCGCTATCTCGCAAAGGGTTTATTCGCAAAAGGAAACCATAAAATACATGCAAGGAAAAGCGACAGCAAAGATAAAAAAAGACTAATGTTTCTACCAAAATTATCTCTTCACAAAATGTGAAATCGCAGGTTATTTTGTTCCAACAAACTTTGTCTCCTTTCCAGTCTTTTTTATTATCTCGAGTATGACTTCGGCCGCCTTATCAGTTTCAACGATCACCTGCTGCTTTTCCAAACTCACTTCAAAGTTCGCAATACCTAAATTTAATGAGAAACATTGAACAGGTGGAATTCACTTCTATTTTTTATCATTTGGTTCATATTCGCTTTATTTGAGGATAAGCAATCGAAATACAAATAGACTGTAAGAGTCGCACCATCCAAAGAAGATGACTATGAAAATGAGACTCCGGAATGGTGAAGAAAATGATAAAATTGATGTCTCAAATGAAAGAAAATCTCAAATGTCAAATCTAGAACTCGCATGTTCGCACGATCATTCGAAAACTAGTTTAAATACAAAAAGCTACATCTTCAGCCCAATACACATTTGTCATTTGCTAAACATTTTGCTATAAATCAACGTTCTTTTTCCAATATAATATGCTGAAGTAGCAATGACGATGAAGTAGCAATGATGATGAAGTAGCAATGACGATGAAGTAGCAATGACGATGAAGTAGCAATAATGATGAAGTAGCAATGATGATGAAGTAGCAATGATGATGAAGTAGTAATGACGATGAAGTAGCAATGACGATGAAGTAGTAATGACAATGAAGTAGAAATGACGATGAAGTAGTAATGACGATGAAGTAGCAATGATGATGAAGTAGCAATGACGATGAAGTAGCAATGACGATGAAGTAGCAATGACGATGAAGTAGTAATGACAATGAAGTAGAAATGACGATGAAGTAGTAATGATGAAGTAGCAATGATGATGAAGTAGTAATGATGAAGTAGCAATGATGATGAAGTAGCAATGATGAAGTAGCAATGATGATGAAGTAGCAATGACGATGAAGTAGCAATGACGATGAAGTAGTAATGATGAAGTAGCAATGACGATGAAGTAGCAATGACGATGAAGTAGCAATGATGAAGTAGCAATGATGAAGTAGCAATGATGATGAAGTAGCAATGATGAAGTAGCAATGACGATGAAGTAGCAATGACGATGAAGTAGTAATGACGATGAAGTAGCAATGACCATGAAGTAGCAATAATGATGAAGTAGCAATGAGTGCATAATAATATCAATGTTCCTGTGAGTAGGATTTTCAGGAAATGTATTTAAGGATCACCGCCATTTAGTCAAACATTTAACGAACATGACTAACATTCTTTAAAATATTTTGAGCAATGTATCTCATTTAAAATCGAGTTTCGTATAGAAAATAGCGTGCTTTGATAAAATGGATGTCGAACAAGTCAGGAGGAAAAGGGCGCATATACCAACATTGTACAAGAACTAGGTGTTGAAGATTCAAATGGGTTCAAGGAGATGATGTGAATTTTATCGCTCATTAGAATATAATATTGCACCAAATGAACTAATTGAACGGAAATGGGAAACAAATATATATATTGTCGTTTCACACACAGTGTTTGGATGTGAGATCTTGTTGTTTTTAATGGCGTGTCATTTATTCTCAAAATTTCATACATTGGCTTATCTTTCTTAAAAAACGTCAATTGCCTAGTATATTTACAGAGGAGTGGATTTTTTCAATGAGGGAAAAAGTCTAAATGAGGGGAGGGGTAGTTATTTGAATGACCTTGAGCGTAAAAATGATCTACCAACTATGACAAAATTTGAGATTGTTATTCGCTATATAAAAGGTGATGATTGCATTTTTCATGCTTTCTTTTGAAACCTTTTATGTTTGTCTCTACGCCGACAATGGTGGAAATCCTGTGTTGCATGAAAGTCGGTAATTATTGACTAAATGTAGAGGAATGAATATTGCATTACCTTCTGTCTTATTCAAGACTCTTGTAACGGCACCTGAGCAACCATCGCAAGTCATAACAACGCTGTATTCGTGTTTCTAAAATAAATTAAACAATAAACAACATACAATTAAATTGAAGAAAATGTATGCAGAAAAAATGCATATTATAGGTATGGTATAGTTGATGCTACCAAAGTAATCAAATTTGATATTAAAAAAGTGTGGAAAAACACAGGAACTTCTATGGGAGAAGTGATAGCCAGCTTTGATAAAACCTTTCCATTAAACTTATAAAATTCCAGTTCTTATAATCAATCTATTATTGCTCAAATTTTCTTTTGATACTATTCATTGTCTTTGATTTTATACTTTTCTTTCTTTTCAAATGCTTACAATGTTGACACAGTTTTTCAACTTTTTCAGTATCTGAATCTCTATACTATATTGGGGGTAGAAAGGACTCCAGTCATTTGACAAAGCCGTGGTGAGGCAACCTTTCTAGGAGATGGAAAACTCTGAATTCAAGCCGGGGTGGAAGGAGCTCCTCAGTATTAGTTTACAATCCTTCTAGAGATGGTAGCTCGATAATATTACCAATTATCATAACATATGAAATGTCGACTTCAGAAATTCCATACCGCATCGATCGTCGCGCGGGTTACCAAGGATCGCGTCCCTCAGTAAGACGCCAGGCTGAGGTCGGAAAGTATGTTACTGGCTGTGACAGTTTGTCCCTGTCCTCCAATTCCATCAAGTTACAAGAAACAACATCTTCGGACCAAAGTTTCTCGCATAGAACACCTAATGTCAGGTTTGAAAACATCATCATTGCAACACTAAACATTCAAACATTATTATGTGACATAAAATTAGCCAACTCTATCCAAGAAGCCAAAAATCTCAATCTCAATGTCCTAGCTTTGCAAGAAGTGAGGCGTCACGGAAGTGATACTTTTGAAATTGATAGTGGTGATATTAGGGGATGGCAGTTTATTTGGAGCGGCTTCAAATATAAATCTGAAACAGGTGTAGCTCTTATTCTTGCACCGCACGTGAAGTTAATTGAAACTCATGTGCATTATGCCGCTAGAATTATGTCTGTACGGGTCATCATCTATGGCCTCTGTTTGACATTGACTTGTGCATATGCTCCTACTGAGAATGGTTCTGAATCTTCTAAAACCTTGTTTTATCGTAAAATCAAGAAAGCAAACTCTGATATGCTCTGATAAATATAACCGTTTCAAGTCAATTATTCTTGGAGATTTAAATGCTACCATAAAAATGGATTAAAAAAATAGCAGTGCATGGGATGATGTTCTTGGTTTTAATAACTCTTCCATTGTAAACACCAATGCTAATGATGAACTATTTCTAAGGTTTTGTTCAGAGAAGAAGTTGAAAATTATAAACAGTATGTTTCGTTCAAAACGGATACATCGTGGTACATGGCTTCATATTCCAACTGGTCAAGTAAAAAGACTCGACTATATTCTGACAAGGAAGTATATCTCCAGATTTATCACCTCTTGTAGAGCATACAGAAAAACATTATCCCTTTTTGACACAGATCACTACATGGTTAAGATGACCCTTAGCTACCCCACCTCCCAAAAAAACCTTTTACACCAATTTTTAAGTCACGGTACAAACCTAAAACTATTGTGTCAACCCTTCATCGAAATAATGACATTGCTAAACGTTATTCTGATCATCTTGATTCCTTACTCGACCCTGAAAATATCCCATCTGATGTGGATACATTATGTCGGCAAATCAGTTCTTCCATTAGTGAAGCAATAGATTCCACCTGTCCGAAGTCTTTCAAATCTAAAGCTGCGGAACTTTGGCTGAATTCCGATCTGCAAGATTTGATGACTAAACTGCAAAAAGATCAAAAAAATGTAGCCCTCAAGAAGCAGGTTATTATAGTTTATAGTTTATTTTATAGTTTTTAGGTTGACAGGCAAATATGTGCCTATTACAATATTTATGATTGTAAACCTTACACATATAATAATAATAAGGTTAGAGACAAACGTAAATCGCTGAAGAATCTCAATTACCAACAGAAAGCTTGGAAATTAATAGTGCTTTAAATGTCTGTCAATCCAAGCTCATGGTGTTTTGTTTTAACACAATAAAATACGGGAAACATTCAGTCGTTTATCGATGTATTACTGACTGGAACGAATTTATTAAAAATAACAAAAGCTTTAAAAAACTCTTAAATTTTACAAACATATCAGATGTACTCATTGTAAGAAATAAACTGAAACAATCCACATCCCAAGGGATTTCTTGTTTCGAGTCCTCGAATTTAGAAAAAATTCTTGTCAACATTCTCAGAAAATTGTACTATGGAACCACAGCTTTTATTTCGGGTACCAAAGTCTGTTTTGATTTACATATTGGTTGTCGCCAAGGAGACTTAGAAAGTCCAACTATATTCAATTATTATTTTGATTTTGTTTTGAAAGTGTGTGCAGAAGAGATAGATCGTAAGAACCCTAATGGATGGGGTAACCATTTGATTATAGAATTCCTGATGAATGCACCAATAGGGAACAGCGTCAAGAGAAAAAGATGCACAGAACAGAATTCATCAAATGGCTTTTGTATGCTGACGATCTCATTCTTTGTTGCCCTGATATGGATTAGGCCCAAGACATAATTATTATAATGAATAATGTGTTATGTCTCAAATAAAATACACAAAATACACGGTGAGTCTATATCTCTCTTCTTTTCAAAAATGTCACGTCTACATTAAAAAACTCGTTAATAATTAATCGCTTCTCCGTTCTCCCCGGTCCGCATTCTCGTGACACGTCGACTTCACACACGTGTTTAACACAAACATGACTGCACAGTCAAATGAAGATATAACATAATGTGTGCAAACGTTTTGGTTTAAATATTTCCTTAAAGAAAACTAAGGTCATGCAATCTAACACCGGTACCAACGATGTAACAATCTCTGTTGGTAATACAGTTCTTGAGAATGTTTATGAATTTTGTTATCTTGTACATACAATCTTTAATGATGATAGGAATTCCACTGCTCTCAGAATTTCGAAAGCAACTGCAAAATTTCAGGGGCTTGTTAGGGTAATGTTTTCCGCGATCATGATATTCACCTTTCGATCCGTAAAATGTTGCTAGAGGCTTGTGTGAAACCCAGGCTAACATATGCAACCCAGTCCTGGAGACCTTCTGTAAATGAACTTAAAAAACTGGAGAAAGGTGGCTTTTGGAAAAAACCATCAGAAGATGACAACGACACTAATTTTTCTCTCGTCTATACTAATAACAATATTCTTCGTATAACTAAATGTCAACATCTGAGAGTTTTTATCAACCATCAATATCTAAAGTATATTGCCCATGTTTGTCCTCGTCCCAATACTAACCTGACTAAATTAAACCTCTTTATGATACCAAAAGCTAGCTATTATCGAGACCCTTAGCTCAATATTTCTAAACTTTTAGGGGGCATTAGCATACAACAAGCCAAGCGAGAAACACGATCGAAGTCTGGTTTCTTCAGACTCCTCAATACAAATTATACATGCAAGGAGCTCGGACTCATTAAAGCTGAATGCTTACAATTGAGTACATATATACATATGCTACATTCACAATCTTTATATTAATTATTTGCTGGAGGGACTATAAAGCTGTCACAAAGATCATCGGAAAGATGCAATGCTACAGTTACTAGAATGCGGTGATGAGCAGCTGAGAAAAGACATAACAAAAAGGTCATCCACTGGTTCCCTGGCTGATAAAGCTAAGAAAATGTCATGGTCCCCTGAGTTGCTCTAAACAACAAGGATCAAGATCAAAATTAATCTATACACTCCTTCAATGACAGATTAAAAGGACAAACAGGTAAATATATAATCCAATGACCTGACTGCCCTCGAGAGGTGGAATGTGGAGAACAGATTCTCATGAAATTAGTCGTGGGATTGCTCATCATCATCATCATCTGATTTTACGTGACCTTTTCCACTCATAATGAGTGGGTTGCACGTTTTCAAAGGATGATATTCCCCACAATTGTGTAGGTTTAATCATCTGATGATTGCTGATCCTGGTATTCAGTCATTTCCGGATTTCTTTGGTAACACGAATCAGAACATGAATTTGGAAGTCCTATAGTTTGTTGAAACCAAAGAAGCATTCAACAAGCCCATTGCTGACTATAACAAGAAGCAGGAGAACCAAATGCACGTATTGTGGCATCCAGAGACATGGTTCAAACGCCAACCAACATACACGTAAGTTTGTCTGTCCTGCATACAATCATTCACGTGGGCATTGTCATCGCTTTCACCACTTCAACCACATTTCCAGGAGCAAAGACAAGAAACCAAAGGATAAATCCAGACAGCAAGACCACACAGCTTTCGTCAAAGAATTCAATACCGTTTTCAATGGCCCTTGTTCTGGAGCCACCAGTGTAGACCAATCAAATCTGACTGATGTGTGGAAGAAGACTCCTTCACAACCACAACCATTCATAACTTTATCAGTATGCCTTGTGGAAGAGTATTAGTAGCAACTAGGTTTCAACCTGGTATCAGCTGCTAACACATCCCCTGTTACAATACAAACAATGGCTCATACCGGATGCCAGAGTTGTCTTATTGACTACAAATGGATGCAACATCTTCACCAAGCTAGACCTGATATCAGTGAAAATAAAAATAAATGTGCATCTGAATAAATCAAATAAATCTGCACAGCCAATGGTCACCCCATTCTTGATTCTTGCCGCAATTATATTGATATTTCTGGCTTCAACAGGGATAGTCTACAAAGAACAAAACAGTTCACCTTGTTACAAATGACTCTGACAAATTTTAACTCAGTAAAAGTGTATGTGTTGATTTTGGCATGATCTTTGGGGAATTTCCAAATGTTGGAGTTGTGGTCAATACATCTCATCCTGATCCTATAGAACCTCCTTATTGTTCCTGCACAAACCAATCACATTTCTCTCCAATTCTTACAAAACTACCATTTCCTGCTAGAGAGGGTAACTGCAAGAACTTGCAACAATACATTCTCCAATATTTAGACCAGGTGAATTTTGAGCTAGGTACAACCTTGAAAGGGAAAAAATGCCATTATGCCCAAGTGAAAGATATGTTCTTAGAGGTTCCAAAAATCAGAGGTGGGTGGTCTGGGAAAGTGGCATTGCCGAGAAATAGAGGAAAACCCAGGATACACTAAAATTCCAAATTTTTCCGTAATAATAAAATCATATATCACGGTACTTACATAAAAGACTGTACCTTTTGCAATATAATCAATTTTCTTAAAATTTGGTGGAATTGTAACTAAGATGTTTACAAACATTACTAGCTGAAAAATATATCATAGAAATACTTACGTGAGCATTTTCTCGTTAAAAATTACAAAAACGTAACGTAAAATGGAATCTTAAATCTATGTTGTATATTTCTTGAATCTTTATTATGAAGTTTTGCTACTATAAATGTTTCTAAAAAAATAAACCTAAAATTAAACACACTATGAAAACACATCGTCATTATCGTCATTTGAGTAAGATTCTTCTTCACTTGATACTTCTTAATCATTGTCACTTTCCTCATCTTCACTGTTTTCTTCTAAATCTGTATTGTTTTGTGTGCTAAAAAGTAGTTCTGTAATGTCATCAGGGAATGCTACATCAATCCAAACGGGACGACCATCAGCTTCTCAACCATATTCAACAATACTAGGAAGGTCAATCCGGGAGATGCTTGTTGATCACCACATTTTACAGGAAAATTTTCTTTGATGAAGTGAGAATCTCCCAAGTGGATAAAGATATCTCTATACGTCTCTGTATAATTCCAAACAAACTTAAAGGCGTTTATGGCAGCACCAACATCTAATGTAATGTTCACATAAGGCATATTTACTGCTGTTGCTAATGACTGTAGATAGTCCATATATTTACGAATGCAAGTAAAATCGGTAACTTTGGAAGTGAATGGAGGTAGATCCATCTCAGTTGTCTTCGTTAATTTCTCATTAGGGGAACGTTTCTACCTCACCTGTGATAGCCAACCGCTGAAACTTGAAATAGCCTGATCATGCGAGTTCCACTTTCTGAAACATAACCATTAAAAATAAAGGGATGAAAATTAACTTTGGTCGAAATTAGTTGGTATGATATCAGCAAACTTTGGTGGCTCTTGATTTTTGTCAATAATCAACACATGTTCATCATCTTCAGCATAATCTTTCTACACCTACTACGGGTAATTGTGATGTCTTCATTGGTATTGTTGGGTAACGATCCATCTGTTGTTTCCTGGAATGCCATCATGTGCCTTGTGTGAACAGATCCTCCTCCCCTTTGACATTCAACATCTACATCAAAATTGTCGACCCAGAAATTAGTAAGAACAACTTCATTATCAACTGGAACTACAGGAATAGGATCTGGAAGAACGCGCAAGGGTAGCCTCTGCCATGGCGGTTTCGATTTCATATGTTTTATCGTAAGAGATACAATGTCCCAAATTGTTAACAATTCTCACAACTTCTTTCATACCAGTCATACTGTGAAGTCTCAAAACAAGAAGAAAATGTTGCTTGGTTAAAACCTTTCCATGCATAACACCATACCATCCTGACGTAGTAGTGATGCTACTTCTATTATGTGTCCTCATCTAAGGAGCGGCGAACAGTGTTCTCGAAGACTGACTTCCTGATGATTACCTCAGCCCTGTTGTTCTTAACGACGACAAAAAATAACTTGTTTAGAAATGTTTGTTCCATTCTTTTCTTGAGCTTATTTCTGTAACGACTATCACCAGAGTTAAGACCAAAAATGTCATGCAAAACGGTCATGGATACTGCTTTCTCTTCAGCAATGATTGTATTCTTAATGTATTGCTCAACTGAATGAAAATCACCACTTTTATAAGCAGCCAATGTATGCTCCTAAAACAAAATAAAATAAAATTAAAGTCATACAAAAGCTTATTATTTTACAAGTCTAGCAGATCATCCTACTATCCTGATGAGCAAAATAAATAATCAAAATTTGTTTGGATATTTAAGAACTTACCAAATTTTCATTTGTGGAACGTTCTCCGTCTGTCTCTACATGTAAACCCCCTGGTAAAATCTTTATAACAGTGAACATGTGTTTTGAATTCTTTGGCAAACTTTGGATATATTTGTTCTTTCATCAACTCCAGATAAATGCGGCTATGATGGATTCAACTGCCTCAGTTGTAGTGTAGTTTAGTGAGTGATACAAAACATTCCTTAAAATATAATAATAGTTAATTGGAATTTAATTATTTTGGTGGAATTAAGTATGTAACAGGCCTTGCCTTAAAGAAATAGCAACGTGAGTTGAAAAACGATTGCGTAAGCGAAATTTTTGAAAAAAACGCTCTCGTAACATAAATTTACGCGAGCGATTTTCGAAAATAATAAAACCGCTCTTGAACAAATCTACACTTTGTTATGCAGAACCAACTTGTTCAGTTTCTTGAGTACGCGTGCGAAGCACGCCCTCGCCATAAATCGATTTGCGCGCGCTGTTAGTCGCACAAAATCGCACACCATAAAAATACATTGAACGGCTAATTTTTACAAAATTTTAAACTTTAGTCTCTACTCGTCAAACCAGGCATTAAAATGGCAGTAGAGATTGCCGTTGTCACCAAATGTTCGCTATGAATTACCTCAAAAAGTCACTCAGCCAACCTGGGGTTTTAATTGGCAATGTATATTAAAGTTTTAAATCCTTTTAAATGGCATATTTTGGGTGGATAATAACCGGTATGTAATTAGAAATTACTTTGCAAATATAAATTTTGAAACAAAATTAACGTTACCAATCATTTATTTAACGTTTCAAAAAGTTTGTTACGCAACGTAAAATACAAAAGAATGAAGAATTTCAAAGAGAGCCGACATACATGTTTACATGCAAGTTGTTTAAAACTTCCATTCAACTAGAGACAGATAAATGCAGAAGAACTATGCTGCATTCGATGGAAGAAAAAAAAGATCAATACACAAAGAAACAATCAGTTTTGTTTATATACAAAAAAGAATGACAAGGCACTTTAAAATGCAAAAGTACCTTAAGCAGATTAATTTTCGCGGATTTTGGCATTTTCTAAATTTGGATATGTGTGAAATTAAATCCCTCTCCACCAAAAAAAATTTAAACAATAGGAAAAGACGACAGTTCAAATTGTTTTTTATGTCCTTTTTGATCAGTATAAAAAAAGCTACGATACAACTAATCCAAATTTATAACTTCAACCTCTTTTCTCCTTTCTTTTGATCACCTTCATTGCCTCGTTTAAAGAGCTCTCAAATGTCTCTCAATTTTACTTCGTGTTTTTTCGTTGTGTTTGTGACGGCAGTGTTAGTAGCTATGGTTGAGCTCCCTCTTTTACAACCATAATTTAACGAAATTAAATTAAATCCGTGCGAAATAACACAAACTTTGGTCGTCCGCAATATTAAATCCACGTGAAAACTACGAAAACTTACGTCCGTGAAAATTATTCCGCTTAAGGTATGCTGCAATTGATGGAAGAAAAAAATCAAAACACAAAACATCCAGTTTTGTTTACAATATTCAATGAAAAGAGGCTTTAAAATGCAGAATAACTATGCTGCATTCGCTTCGATAAAAAAGATCAAAACACAAAGAAACCTTCATTCATATATATCTGTGAATTCAATTTTCTTCTGGTATTCTATTTTTTTATTCATCTTCTAAAAAAGAATACAAACATAAAATAAAGGATTTAAAGTCTATTATTGTATGAATTTTGTAAATAAATAACGTTTTTAAAAACTTAAAAAACGTGAGCAATTTTTTGATCTTGATAACAAATTAATGCGCGCTCTACCGAGCGCGGGATCGATCGCTCGCGTCTTAAGGCATGATGTAATAATACAGTATTCTTCTAACTTTCAAATAAATAAATATACAGACTCTTACTATCTTGTTGGTTTTCCATTAGTGGATTTCAAGCAAGTTTTTTGCTATTTAATTATAATCTTTCTTCATTAATATCTAAAAGTACATTATTTGCCACATATATCACCACAATCATTACACATTACTATTACTCTTTATACATTTTTGTTAAACAATTTTAAAATAACTTATATGACGAACAACTTTTTTAAATAAAAACTAAAATTTGTAGTTTTTAACAAGAAAATGCTCACATAAGCATTTTTATGATATATTTTTCAGATAGTAATGATTGTAAACATCTTACAATTCCACCAAATTTAAAAAAAAACAGGATTTATATTGCAAAACTCTACGTCTTTTATAAGTACCGTGATATATGATTTTAGTGTACCCTGGGTTTCCTCTATTTCTTGGCAATGCCACCTTCCCAGACCACCCACCTCTAATTTTTGGAACCTCTAAGGACACATCTTTCACTTGGGCATAATGAAAATTTTTCCCTTTCAAGGTGGTACCTAGCTCAAAATTCACCTGGTCTAATTAGAGAAACCTTCAACACATGTGAACGTGTTAACACTTATGTTAACAATCATGCAACTCATGATTGCTGAGAATGCAGAACCAATGTTTTGACGAAATTGTATTCAATTTTCCGGACAAGATTAAGGTGATTGACAATGTACTTCTTCGGTCTTGCTCTCTTTAGGACTGTTCTTTTAAGACCTGTCAATAGCTCGACCTATATGGGAGAAATGGAATCATCAAGAACCTTTCAAAAATTCATATTTTGAGCCAACAAGGTTGAATTTTCAGGATTCATGACAGACAAAATGGCACCCTCCCATGAATTTTTGAAACCTATATGTCTATTTTACTGGAACAAAGAACTCAATGAACTGCATGTTTGGAGTGTCAAAACTCAAAATACTCGAGGAGATAGTATAGTAACTTGGCACACAAATTTTTGATAAATCAAAACCCACTGGCCTTGGCACAGAATGGTCGGAAACTGACATAGGCACAACAAACTATCTTGCTGTAATGAAGGATGGAATATCGTGTTATTCGGTAGTCAATACACTCACCCTATAGAAGCATGGTACGCACCAGTGAAAGGTGAGGCTTTATCAGCTGCTGATGCATTTGACAAATTCATTCACTTGGTTCTAGGTGGCAGAGACTGAATTGTTGCTGTTGATCATGAGCCCCTTTTCATGAACTAATCCCTCGATGGTATCCCCGAGAACTGTTTGTGGAACCTTAAAGAACACACCCTAAAGTACCACTTCCATGATCCATTCCAGGACTAAAAATTTGTTTTGGGATTTTGCTTTAAAATTTTCGAGAAGAAGTGATGCAAGCAAAGTAAAAGGTAAGGTAAATATAATTCTCTCTGTATTTAAAAGAAAGGCAATGAGTTGAAATTTCATGAAGAGAAGAAAAAGGTAAGTGTTTATTTGTTTTTAAAAAGTAGACTTATCTCTTTATTTTAGAGAAAAGACAACAAGACAAACTTTCAAGAAGAGGAGAAAAAGTGAGTGTTTATTTGCTTTTAAAAGGTAGAATTCTTTCAGTGTTAAGTAGAAAGGGCAGATCAGCAAACTTTTAAGAAGTGAGGGAAAAAAAGGTGAGTGCTTATTTGGATTTAAAAAGGAGAATTCTTTCAGTGTTTTGGAGAAGGTGTAAAACGGAGGCGACAACAAACTTTTAAGAAGAAGAATTAAAAGTTAGAATTCTTTCTGTATAGGTTATAGATTCTTCTGATTTTATTGTTGTCTTATATAACAGCTTCTATAAGCATCGCCGTAACAACCGGCACGTCTATCTCCCACCCCCCCCAAAAAAAATCTTTTTGATTCATCATCATCATCATCATCATCCTTTTAACGTCGCTTTTCCATGCTTGCATGGGTTGGACGGTTTCAAAAGATGATTTTCTCCAATTATAGAGGTTTAATCATCTGATGGTTTACTGGTGCAGATGTTTTTACGGCTGGATGCCCTTCCTAACGCCAACTCCAGAAAGAGGAAAACAGTGGTGAGTTAACCCACGCAAGGTACCAACTTTGTATTTAAAACTCCGTGGCAGCTATGCATCAAGGGCATGAATGCTAATGCCCATGAGGTCAAAGATGTTATATGACCCACATACCCGCTATACTTTATATGACCCGCATACCCGCTATATTATACTTTACATATTATTAAAAATTCGTGAAAGTGAAACATTTCACAATTAATGTGTTTTTAGATTAGAAAATTTTCTTCGTCGGCTAACCATGGTGGTCAACAATTTTTCCACTCCCTACCCTTATCCTAAAGATTTTTTCTAAGGTTTCCTAAGTTTCCAACTTGAAAATGTTTGCCCCCCTTCCCCCCCCCCCCCAAAAAAAAAAAAATATTCAAGTTGTTATGGCCCTGGTAAGAAGGATTTGTAATTTAGTATTTTAAATGGTACTCAGTTCATTTTTGGTCACCCTTCTTATAATAATCTCCCCTTTATCTTTCAACAACCCCATAACATATTTGGTCAACTATCATGAGTATTCTCCCCTATCTCTTTCAACAACCCCACAACATGTTTGGTGAACTATGATGAGTATTCTCCCCTATCTCTTTCAACAACCCCACAACATGTTTGGTCAACTATGATGAGTATTGTGTGCATTATGCACAGGGTTTATATAGCTATGGTAAATAATGTAACTTTGTTGAGAGTTTTATATCAGTGTCTGAGAAAGGATTTCTAATTAGTTTTTTAAACGTCAGTTCATTTTTGCTCAGTCTCCTCATGGTAATCTTCTTATTTCTTAATGACAAGTTTAGTAAACTATTATGAGTATACTTTGATGAGCAAAGACCTATGATCTACATTTATGCAGTGATCATCGTCAAATGAAATAGTCAAGGCGTCGGTATATTGCAAAGGCGTCGGCTTAGATGGTTTGGTCATGTTGAGAGAATGAATGATAATAACTGGGTTAAGAAGTGTAGAGATTTAGTTGTAGATGGTAAGTGTGGCAGAGGCAGGTCACGGAAAACATGGAGCCAGGTTGTGAAGAAAGATCTCGTTGAGAAACGTATTCAGTCTGGGTTAGTTAGAGTAGGATGGAGGCGTGCCATCAGTAAACCCGTCTAACCCGTGCCAGCATGGAAAATAGATGTTAAATGTATAGAGAGAGAGAGAGAGAAGGCGGGTAAAAAACACATATTTTCTACAATTTGGACTCTTTCTGAAGCCTGTGCGTTTTTCGCTACCATTTTTGGATATTTACATTTTATAACTTACTCCACAACCGTCCGTGAATTTGCGTGATGTTTGCTTTTCATCTCATAGGTTTTTTTACAATTTAGTGTGCGCAGTTTAACCCTCCGATTCTATGAAAATTGTGCATATGATTGGTTAAAATTGCGCGCACATTTTTGCGCACGTTTTTCTAGCAGATCTGTTGATTATTCAAACGCACCAAGTCTGGAAAAAAACGCACCTTCTAAGACTCTGATTATACTCATACACGATAAGTATTTTAGAGCTTATAGGCGTCTTATAGGCACCGGAAGTAAGAACTTTAAAGCACATAAGATAATTTATAAATGCAAAGGGCTACATATTGTCAAAAAATATTACATATTACGAAAGAAAACTTCTCTTTAAATGTAAATTTCAAGTACCCATTTATAATATGTTTAAAATTTGACCAATACAAAGAAATGAGTTTAAATTGTGACACTTGTTAACTAATATGTTCTATTTATCATTTAGCATGTTTTTTTGTTCTTTGTTAGAGATTTTAGTTCATGTAGGTAGGTTCGTCAAAATAGTTGAAGAGAACTTTCTAATTATCATTAGCTCTGTTTTAGGTAACGAAAGAACATCAACAATACAGATATTAAAGCAACTGGAACTCTTGTGTAAAATTATAGCGTTTTAAAAGACGAGGATCAAATCGGTCAACTGGAAATTTAGACGAGTCTACCGGAAATGTCCCTGTGCCTCTAAACCCAGCAATTATTAAAATTCCTATTTAAAAACTGATATATAATGTATAATTTCAATAAAAATATTTTTTCTTTACGAAATTTAATTTGCATTTAAATGTTCCCGTCTCTAGTGCCATTATTATGGCTCCTGTAAAAGCCCCTCTGAATGTTTCCATCAAGAGTTATCGTTTGAACAACTCTGCCATTTGAAATGGTTTCTTCCCCTAATAAAAAAATTTAAAAAATGTTAAAATGCTGGGGAAAAAATTGCAAAGTGAAGGGAATCGAGGTGCATGAACTTTTCCTCGCGTAAAGGTGAGGAACGCGCCTCATAATGATAGGCCTGTTTCTGAAATTCTGTCTTCGATCAATATTTAACAAGGATTTTGAATTTATGACGCTTAAAATAATCAGTAGGAACTTGGAACAATCAATATATATACACGTTTCTCTTCCTTGGTTTATTATTTTAAGAACTAAGATAAATTCAAAAACAAGTTCAATAGTATCTCCTTCGAAAAAAATAAGACAAAAATACTGCGCATTTTTTATAAAAAATACAATATAAAGAAACAAAAAGTATATATAGTACTAATAAAAAAACTATTAAACAATTAGAAAAGTACATTTTTAGATACATTTATAAGCGCAACAGGGAAAATTATAAAGTGATTTCTGAGTCGTCCAAAACTTCGCACTCGGAAAAGAATGCGCAGTCCAATTCGATGGAATAAGTAAACAAACCGTTACGGTTATGGACGGGATAAATCTCAGCGCCGTACCCAGCAGTAATCCCATACCGTTTGAGTGGTATGGCCGCCCAAACTATTCATTGTTTCCTTTATTTTTTAAAGATTCATTCCTTGATACTCTCATAAACACACTGAAAAGAATAATTATCATTAAACTTTGTTTGTTACGTAAACGTAAAATATAAAAAGATTTTAGATTTGTCAAAGAAAACCGATAGACTTGTTTACACGCGATACTGCAGGTTGCTTAAAAGTTTCATTCAACTTAGAGAAACACAAATGCAGAAGAACTGTGCTGCATTTGATGGAAGATAAAAAGATCAAACCACAAAGAAACAAACACATTCAGTTTTGTTTACGAAAATCACTTTATGATTGCTCAGTTTTCTTCAACCTTTTTAAAGATTTTTAAACTTCACACTTTTTCCTAATTTCAAAGACATAGCTATCGTTGAAAAATTTCTATCCTATTTTAACTTGTTAAAACTGTATTTCGCCAGTGAAGATATGTCCCGTGACATTTTATAGAAGACAACGTCACGCAAGTGCAATACTCTCCATCCGCATGACTATAAAGTTTGTAAGGTCTTTAAAAAATATTAAACTGCGTTCAAGTACAGTTACAATGTTAGCTTCGGTGACACAAGTCTCACTGAAAGATAAAGAAAGATAACCAGTATTTTATTTACAAAGACAAGAACTTTTATGTTGAATTTTTTTGCAGTAACTACTTTTAGTAATGTATAAAAACTAACGTTGTTTTAACAACGTATGTATTTGTTTTTTATGAATAAAGAAAAAAGCGCTAATGAGGTGTGCGTTTTTATTTTATGATTGTGTTAGAAATAATGATTGAAATTGTAATATCCAATGAGAACACAATCAAATGTTTCCAGCAAAAACAATATACAAATGTAAACACAACTATAGAAATTTAACAGGTTTTAACTAATAACAATCTTTTTACTTTCGCTCTACGAGGTTCCTATTTTAGTTTTTTTCTTCTCGCGATAATTTATGGGAAAGCCCAACTATCAACACTTGAAAGAAAAATTTATGCAGAATGTATTAATTCTATACAAAGAGCGTCCAACAAAGATCATTGTTTGACATAAATTTTTTTAACCAATTAGATTAAACATTGTTAAGTTTAACCAATACAATAAAACAATTTGTACTTGTTTATAACGTGACAAAAAACCTTTTTTTATTTTTTCTTCAATTAACGTAATCAAGGTGCGCGACAAAAAACGCGTCTTGCACATTCCAGGAGTGTGCCAAGGTCATATGTCAGGACAGACAGGATTATGGTTACACCTTGTCTCTGTCAAAGCATATGTAACTCACCATGGAACCACTTCAATGGTGCTTCCATCTAAGTTATCCATATTCTGGCCAGTTATCACCTCACTGTATTGCCAAGATTTGACCATTACAGTAAATACCCAACCTACACCTCTCCATTACCCAGACTATCTGTTTCAACAACTATGTGGTGACTTCTTCCACTACAAAAGGTCACCACTACCTCATCTATGTCAACCGATATTCAAACTGGGCAATTGTAGAGGAAGAAAGAAATGGGGCCAACAGTCTGAGCAACTGCCTGATCAATCTTCCTCAGGTGGATGTCCTGAGCTTTCAGCATCATCAACGACTACATTCCTTCGAAACTGGGGAGTTAACTATTGTGTTTTTTGTCTCTTTCTCGCACAGCGATTGCAGAGATTGGTGTTAAGAAATTGAAATATATGCTCATGGACAATATTGGACCAAACTTGAACACGGATGCTTTCCAATGTGCGATGCTCCAGTGGCATAATTTGAGGGAAACCGGGACAGTGGGGAAGAAAGATTGTTGTGGATAAATTGCACCTTTCAAACAACCATTATAAGGCACATACCCTACGAAAGCTTTTCCAAGGACAACAAAAACAAACAAATAAAATATTTTTCCCCGTAGAATTGGAAGAAATAATTTGGCATATATATATATATATATATAACCAGAATCAAAAATATTGTAGAACTTAGATGACTCAAAACAGAAATGTGAAAAACCCTTAAAAACTAAACTTTGCTTTAAAAAAACCTCCCTTATCAATGTAGCTTGAAGGGAAAGGGTGAGAGGACAGAAAAGGAATTTATATATATACATCAGCTATTTTCAAATTTTTAAAAGTGCTTCCAGTCATTGTCTAAATAAATTTTGAATACCTGAGTCATTTTTCAAGTCTTTGAAGATTACTTTCGCTGCCAAGGTATCGGTAAGAGAATCAACGAAATTTATATCGTGATGTGTATGTTGCAATCCAAGTAGGAAATTAAACCAAGTAACACTGAATACTTGGTTCGCGTAGATAACTTACTTGGTTTGTTTTTTTTGCGCGAAAAATCTCGCCAACTCGCTGTATTAATAGTTAGGTTGTTAGCATAACAATAGTTCAAACATAGTCTATAGATAAAACACTTTCTATAGACTATGGTTCAAATGACGAAGAAAGCATGAAACTTGGTACAAATGTCTATCATGATATATATAACAAATTTAGGGTGGGAGACACACCCAAAAGTCACGTAATCGCTGACGTCAGCACCTTTTTGCTGGGAAATGAACTTTCTCAAATCTCAACATATTATATACCGTGGGAAAAAAAATTCCATGTAGATTCCAAAGAAGAATATATATAGACTGAATATTGTAAAAATCAACATATAAAAAGTTATTGGTGCTTAAAGTGAGCAAAATGACGTCATCAAAGTTTTGCTTGAAATCGTTTTTTCAAAATTTTCACGCCCAAAATCATTTTATAACGAACCCCCCGCTTCCCCCCCCCCCATTTTATCAAAATTTGACAATGAGACCCACTCCCTCATTTTATTATCAACCCTCCATATTAAGATTAAGATTTTTTGATATCACAAAACACAACTCTCGCATAAAATTATAATATAATAATTATTACCAAAACTTATCAACATTCTCAAGAGATTCGAATGTTTTAGATCGAATTACAAGGTACTATGTTCTTATTCACACGATGAAAATTACACTGCAAAGTCTTCTATTTCAATCAAAACACAAACATTAACAGCGGAAAGACTCAATAAAGGCATGCAGGCAGCTAACCAATAGCATTATCCAACAAGTAAAAACGGCTCTATACGGTAAACGAAGCAGCACAGTTCGCAACGAAAATAGATATCACCCATCGGAAACAATCACAGCAAAAGGTTTCTCTTGAGGATGTTCGCTCTCCGTTGAGGAAACAAGAGCAAACGATATCGCGCAACTTAAAGGAAGTTCCAGATGGTTGAACGCAGTCCCGACGATACATGATAATCATTCTCTCGACAAACGTGAATTCCATGACGCGCTCGCATTCCATTACGATATCGCTGACGACCAAAGTATCTTCCATCTGTCTGCGAGTGTGGTAAACAGTTTTCCGTGGATCAAGCTCTATCGTGTGTAAAGGGTGGGTTTGTTCATCAAAAACATGATGGTCTTTGATGATGGTCTCAAACATGATGCTTTGGCCAAAGTCATCAACGATGTTTGTAATGACGTGACAATAGAGCCACCCCTAACGAGGTTAACTGGTAAACAACAGTTTCAACGATTTGCCAACATTCAAAACGATGCTCGCTTAGATATAGCAGCAAGAAGTTTTTGGGTACGTGGTTAAAGGGCATTTTTTGACGTGAGGGTGTTCCACCCATTCGCTCAAAGTCACGTAACCCGAAAGCTTCAGGTTGGTTTCAAAGGCAATGAAAACAAAAGAAACGCCAGTACAACAAGCGAGTCATTGAAACGTTGAACACGGTTCTTTTACGGCACTCGTCTTTTTTATCATGGGAGGATGCTACGTAAGGAGGCTGAAATTTCTCTCAAGAAATTAGCTGAGAAACTCGCTGAGAAAAGGGACTCTCCTCCTTCGCAGATAATTCAGTGGTTACGGTGCAAAATTTCCATCATCCATCCAAGTACGATCGGCAGTATTGTGTCTAAGAGGTTCAAGGACACTATTTAAAAGCAATGATATGCTACGGGGGTACACTTACCAAAAAGTTATATAAAATATAGAATTTTTTTGTTTATTTAATTGTGAATGGCGACCGACCATTGTTTTGTACTTTAAAACCGGCGGTTTATATAAGGTTATATTTTCAAAGAAAAAAATTGTTTAAAACTTCTGAAAACAGTAAACTACAATGCAAGGTCTTGTCTTTAAATGGTAACCGGACATTTCCCCGACGGTCATTTATCCGACGGACGTTTCCCCGACAGACATTTCCCCGACGCGGACATTTTCCCGATCAAAGCTTAGAGAAACCCTCTAGAATCAGAACCCTCTAGATTCTGTCGTGAGTTTTTTTTAGAAAAAACAGTCTAAAGTGCTCTTTTTACGTGATTTTGACACCTACTTAATTTTCCTTTCTCCTTAGTAACGCCCTTGGCAACGCAGTTATCGTCCAAAAGCCCCTAAAAACTGCATTATTTCCTAAATAAAATTTCCAGGAGCCTGGTGATTAGGTTGTAGAAATAGCTCCCTTTTGTAAATATTCGAATAATCGAGACAAAAGCAAATAAAAACATCAAAACACCTCATTTATTTTAGTTATTTTTCTTAGAAAGAAATGGGAAAACTTCGTGTTAAAAAATCAACTGTTGTTGGGGAAAAAAGGAGAGGATTTTATGGAAACAAACATGTAAATAATGAAAATAACCCTGTGAATAATGTAAATAATGACAATTTAAATGACTTTGTAAATAGTAGTTGTTGTTCAACATTGGATGTCGACAGGCCCACCGAGAGGGGGGGGGGGGGGGGGGGGGCAAGGGGGGCAAAGTACCCGGGGCCCATGCTATAAATATATTGCATAAATATTTGAAACAATTTTTATTTTGTTTATCAATGGACTTGCATGCTTTAAAATTGAAAAATAAAAATAATGATTTGGTCTAATGAGTTAGTAGGCATAGAGTGCAATGCAAACAGCTTAATTAATCTCTTATCAATAGCAGATGTTTTTGCCTATTGCAATGTAGTAAAATTAGAGATGATACCTCTTTTTCTGTCGTACGCGTGCTGTCTCATATCTCCAGCTTGGTCGAGGACAGCCACTCTCGTGTCAGCGGACATTCATCAGTGAAGTGGTATACGGTCTGGTCAGCATCGCTAAGACTATGTCATCTGTCTTCCACCTCACAAACCGAGAGGCAAACCGCGAGCTGAGATTCATGATGCACGGCAGTGTACTGCAGTTCGAAGCAACACCAACGTACCTTTGAATGAAACTGGACCGTGCGCTGACATTCCGACAACACCTGCAAAAACTTTCAGCAAAAACATCATCCCGAGTCTCCTTGATATGCCGCCTTGCCGGAACAACATGGGGAGCTGCAACTAAGACCTTGCGCATCTCAACCCAAGCTCTTATCTTCTCAGCAGCTAAGTACTGCGCACCAGTCTGGTGCCGGAGCACACATGAAAATAAACTGATGGACGTGGCCCTTAACAATTCTCTGCGCACGATCACAGGATCTCTGCCCCCCACACCTGAGAACTATCTTCCAGTTCTGGCTGGCATCACTACTCCGTGAAGCTGCGGTTCTCGCTCCGGCTCGCAAGGCCGAACGTGACATCAACTATCTCTTGCACGCTACGGTCGCTGAGCCTTCTACACGCACACGGCTATAATCACGGCACGCTTTCGTCGGACATGCGCACAAACTCTTGCGTGACACACCACCAGGCATAAACAAACAGACCTAGACCAGGAACCGTTGGCAGGAGAAATGGCGGGAGCATCAGAGCAATCACGACTCCACAAGTTCATCGAGACGCCAGACAACATCCTCGGCTCCGAGCTTCCCCGCCGCCAGTGGACAACGCTCAACCGTCTGAGATCCGATGTTGACTGTTTCGCCGCCTCCATGAAGAAATGGGGACTAAGTGACTCGGCCGAGTGTGAATGCGTTCACCAAGACCAGGGATGATGCTTACTGCACTTAATGACTAAATTGAGTTAAGCAGTCATACAGATAAGTTGCAAAAATCTCATCAAATTCATATTTGTATTTCAGTTGTTTTAATTACTATTAAAGTACCTTTTGTGCTTTATCACTTATTAAATCATATTATTTTAAGTTGATTTTTTTCTAATTTATGTGTAGTAGATTTTAGTAGTCTAATACCACAGACTAAACAGACTATAGGTAATACCTATAAGGCCCCGGATAATGACATTAAACAAACAAAAAATTGTTTCCGCCTTCGGCGAGAATAACACTCGCGCTGCGCGCTCGTTTTAGGGCCCAACTATACTTCTGCCCCCATGCTTGGTTTTCTTTTGGCGGCCCTGGATGTCGATACAAATGCTAACGTGTTAGAGACTTCTGTGTCGGAAAAGAAAGTGGAAAATATTGTTTGCAAATCAATGTCAAATATAACTGGCAATAGAATTGTAGACATGGAACTATTGACTAATTTTATTAGTCTCTTGTGCTGTCCAATATGTGAAAATAAAAAGCTTCGATTATATAAAGAGGTTTCTAAAGTAAAAAAGGGACTAGCGTCACTATTAGGTATTGTTTGCAACACCTTTAGTTGTAATTACATAAATATAAATAATATAAATAATTAAGGTAGGAAATAATCCAATTGAAGCCTATCCTAAGTATATAACTAATCTTTAACTGTCATAAAAACAGTGACAGGATTGTCTAGAGCACAGTAGTTGTAGACAACTGGGTGATTCGCAAAGAACATGTCAAATTTCGCTTTAAATACGTCCAAGGAGCTCGCATTTTTTGTATCGTCAGGAAGCATATTCCACCAGTCAACTATCCTGTTACTGAAACAGAATTTCCTCACGTTCAATCTTCAGTAACGTTTCCTCGTGTCTTGGGTTGCAATGGGTGAGTAGTGATTTCGATGTAAATCTCTTTGTAGCGTATTTAAATGTGTGAATAAAGTTGTAACGTATTCGTCTGTAAACTAGTGTAGGCAGCTTTAATCGCCGTAACCTTTCTTCGTACGTCAGTTTTTCGTAACCGGGAACTCGCTTGGTCGTTCTTCGTTGGACACCTTCAAGCATGTGGACGAGTCTCCAAATGTTTGGGGACCACACTGGTGCTGCATATTCGAGTATCGGTCGCACAAGGGCAATATACAAGTTTCTAAACATTTTTTCATCTATGTATTTGAAAGTTCTCCACAGTAAGCCGGTGACTTGGTTTGCTTTTTTAACTATGTAGGTGATGTGGAACTCAAAAGTAAGTTGATTGTCAATGTAGACTCCTAAATCCTTCTCTTGGGTAACATGTTCGAAAATTGAATTATTGTTTCCTAGTACATAGTTATAAGGAACCTGGTTCCTTCCTATGGACAATACTTTGCATTTATCAGTATTGAATTTTAGAAGCCAATTAATCGCCCAGTTTTGTAGGTTTGAAAGATCTTTCTGTAGTAAGTTGCAATCGTTTTTGGTCACTATCTCTCTAAAAAGTTTAGTGTCGTCGGCGAACAGTTTAATGAATGAATAAATTACAACATCTGGCATATTCTCAGCTTAAAGTAAGAACAATATTGGCCCTAGAAAACTACCTTGTGGGACACCACTTAGTACTTTAGCATATGATGATTTAAAACCGTTAAGATTTACAATTTGAAGGCGATCCGACAAGAAACTTGAAATCCATCCCAAAACTTTCCCGTTTAACCCATAAGATTTTAATTTGCATATTAAACGTTTGATAGGCACAGAATCAAAAGCTTTCTGGAAGTCTAGGTAAATTACGTCCCAGTTTTTTCCACTATCTAGGATTTCTTTCCATTCGTCTAAACATTCCAGTAACTATGTGACAGTAGATCGCCCTTTCGTGAAACCGTACAAACATGAATTCTACACATCTCGGCAATGTGAAAAGGCATTTGATGTTAATGTCAGGGCAGTGTACTCAATGAGAGCTTGTGAAAATGGTCATTCAGGTCTTGAGGCTTTTACCAGCCTAATGAATCTTCCAAAGTCGGTGACCAAAAATAATTACGACCACATTGTAAAAGAGTTGTCGACCGCAACAAAAACAGTTGCAGAGCAAACAATGAATGATGCGTGTAGTAAAATTTACAAAAGTGCAACTGACACTGGTGACGATGTTGTCGGAACATGGCAACGTCGTGGTTACGCTTCTCTAAACGGGCAATTCGAGTTCGGAGTGTACGATGCAGCTGCTAACTTTAAAATTGGGCGAAAAGCTGGAAGGAAATGGAAGGAATATATATATCAATACATTTGTCTACTCCATTAAACATTAACTTGCAGGTGCTTGCATGCCATTTTATCATTTCCTAGACTTACTTTATTTTCCCTCTTTAATTATTTTATGACTTTGTAGGCACTCGGTAACCTTCAAAGGAGTTGTCTGCGAAAACAATTTAGTTCAACCTGAAACCATAGTCTTGTGGTATGAAACATCTTTACCGACTCTCCTTTCACTGTTCAAACTAGAGTACATATACAGTGCTGCCGAATTTGGCCTCTTCCTACAAGTGTCTACCGAACAAAACATTTCTTTTAAAGTCCGACAAGTGTTCAGGTGGAAAGCACAGTAAGATGAGAATCACTGGCTTAGCAGCAGAAAGTGCAATTGGTGACAAACTTCCAGTGTTCGTGATTGGAAAATCTAAAAGTCGTCGATGTTTTAAAAATGTTAGATTACTGCCTTGTCGATATCAGTCCCAGCGGGAAAGTTGATTGGACAAAAAAAGATAAGAAGAAGGAGAAAAGTACTGAGAGAAAATCGAAAAATCGCATTAATAGTCGACAACTATCCTGCGCATCCAACAATTGGCAACCTTTACAACGTTCTGTTAATATTTTTACCACCCAACACCACATCCGTCTTTTAGCCAATGGATCAAGTGCTTAAATCTCATTACCGCAGACGCTTGGTTAGGCTGATGATACAACGCTTGGATCAGTGTCAAGATTTACCGAAGATTTCAATCTTTCGCGCACTACAGTTACTTGTCGCTTCATGGAAAGACGTATACAAAGCAACCATTGTTAACTGTTTCTGGAAAACAAAGATTTCCGCTGAAAATCAAGTTTATGCTATTGAAGATAGTGACGAATCTTTTAAAGCTTTGCAAAAGGATCTTACTGAGCTGCGGCAAAGCAATCCAGACAGGTCTAAGTAGTTCCTGAGGAATTATTTGCTTCAGATGTTATTGACACTGATTCAAGTCTCATAACGACAGACGAACCAACAACCGACAATGAACTTCTACAGACAGGTGATGAAATGGATGAAGAAGTCTAATTCTAATACTTTAGGGGCAGAAACTTTCGCGGGCATTAACTTTTGCGTTTTTCGCGTTTTTTGGTCATTTTCGCGAAAGTTTCTGTCTTTGGAAATTCTAAGTCATCAAAACGCGAAAGTTTTTTACGCGAAATCATGGATATTTTTCAAAACGCGAAAGTTTTTTCACCTTAAAACAATCATAAAAACGAGACAATTTTCAAAAGTAATGATTTATTTCTACTTTAATCGTTGTCAACTACAATAACACTTGGTGTTTTTTCTTCTTTGGAGCTGCGAGAATTTCTCGGATGTCCCGATTATTTGAAACAGTAGTGCTTGTGGATGCAGACTTTTTCTTCCTTTTGCCGGGGGCTTGCGGTGTAACGACTGTAGGCGGCAACGTCATGACAAAATTGAACAAATTTCCAACCGCTATGTCTTCTGTTGATTCCGTGTAGAGATCCTTAACTAGATCTAAATAACGTAATGTTAATTTCGCTTGAAGAATAGTAGCTCGTGTTTCGATCACAGCTTGACATTCTATTTCATGTCCTCCTTGTACGGAGGGAGAACGGCGATAATTTTTGAAGAAAGCGAGCAATACATAGACGCACCTCAATCTAAGAAATACTTTGTTATTCTTGAAATCTCTTTTGGCAAGTGTCCAACGGTTTCTCCATTTTCGCTCACTGTCTTTATAGCAAATCTATCGAAGGCATTTCTAGACTCGTGAAGAGAAATAAGTTTTTCGTTCTCTACGCATACAAAAGTATTCTAGACAAACCGGCAGACCCTTATTATTAGGTGAGCTTGATGAGATGGTGAGAAAATATCTTCTATCACTGAGCAAAAGAGGTGGAGTAGTCAATACAACAGTAGCAAATGCAACAGCCAAAGCTCTGATGAGTAAGTATCTTCATGCTGTCGATCAAGTTGACATCGTCTCATCGTGTTGGGCAAATTTTTACGCCTATTTTTCCGAATCAATTTTGTCAAGCGGAGAAAAACATCTTCAAAGGTGGACATACCTGATGGGGCTCGAAAAGAGATAGAGTTCCTATATCTCCATGACATTGTATCAAAAGTAGAGCAGTACAACATACCATCTGCCTTAATTTTAAATATCGATCAAACTCCGTTAAAGTACGTTCCAGTAGGTAATAAAACAATGGCAGCAAAGGGAGTTCACTCTGTGACGATTGTAGGAAGTGCGGATAAGCGTTCAATAACTGGAACATTTACCATTTCGTTTGATGGAAACTTTCTTCCTATACAACTTATTTATGGTGGCAAGACAACGAAAAGTCTATCGAGGTTTGAATTTCCAAAAGATTTCAGCCTCAGCACAAATCCCAAACATTTTTCAAACACGGATGAATCGCTTAAGTTCTTGAAAGAAGTCATCAAGCCTTATGTAATCAAACAAAGACAGATCCTGAAATGCTCTACGGATCAGAAAGCACTCGTCATCATGGACGTCTTTACTGCTCAAATGACGGCAGCTGTACTCGACGCCTTTAAAGAAGAAAACATATGTATCCTCAATGTCCCTGCTAATATGACAAAGTTTTACCAGCCACTTGATCTGACGGTCAATGGTTTCTGCAAACGATTTCTCAAACGTAAATTTAACGAATGGTACTCAGGCCAAGTGAAAGCGCAGCTAGATAATGGTGTTGAGATTGATGACGTCCAAGTAAGGTTACAGTTGTCCAAACTTAAACCTGTTCACGCCGGTTGGATTGTGGAATTCTACAACCACATGAGCACGTCGAAAGGGAAAGAAATTATTGATAGTGGATGGAAAAGTGCTGGTATTTTTGATGCCTTAGAACTCGGTTCAAGCAAAATGGCATCGATTGATCCTTTCCAAGATATTGATCCGATGCTGAGTAATGATGTTGAGCAATTTGATGATAGCCATCTCTTAGCAATTTGTGATGTCACAGTTGAGGAATTTGAAGCGTTATGTGGAAGCAAGATTCAAGAAAGTAACGACGATCCTGACTCAGAATGGGAAGAGGCAGATAATTAAATTTACTTAGCCTAAACTTGTATATTTTATACATTTTTGATTACGATAAAGACCTTAGATGTGATTTAACGAATAAATTTTTTTCTTGGATTTTGCCCATTCCCGAAAGTTTTTTTACGAGAATACGAACCTTATTTTGAATTCGCGAAATTTTTTCCGCGAAATTTTTTCCAAAAATCGCCAAACGCAAAAGTTTTTGTCAAATATTTCGCGTTTTTTTTCACACGCGAAATAGTATAGTCATATTAGGGTTCAACCGGAAAAAAATTCTTAACTTAACAAATTTGGTACCAAAAGAAGCACAATTTTATGGAGATTAACATATCCAAAATCCTCTTTCATTGCTTTTGGGCAAAACTTTTTAAAGTATTTATAGTAAAAGGGGGTATTTTCTGTTTTTCTCGTTAAAATCGCATTTTTCAAATTGATCAATTTTTTTAAGAACTTGATTTGAATATGAACCAGAAATGCTGCGAACTTAAGACTTGGTACGGATGTTTCTTATAATATGAAGTTAAAGGTAAAACCAAAAAAAAAAAATTTTTTTTGCTGACGTCATCGAAACTTGAAAGTTTGGTGTTTTTTTCGGTATTCAGTCAGCCTTAAGGAATAATAAGGAGTCAATGATCGTAATTTAGTAAATTATTTTTACCAAATGTCATATTATTTTTATCTTTTTCATTTAGAAGCAGAACAATTAAAAAAATAATTATATAATAATTAGAACAATTATATTAGAAATAGTAAAAGATGTTGAATGTTGAATTTGATTTTCAAGCACAAAGACTAAAAACAGTTGATTTGGAGCTGCTCTAATATTGGTAATTTTTTATTTCCTATTTTGTACCCGTAATTGTTTTGTATAATAATCAGTATTTACTTTATTTGAGGAAGGTTAAGGAGTATAAAGGTAGGGCTAGATAACAACTATGCATATCGAGGGTTATAATAACTATCAATATGACTTTAAAAAAAACTGTTATTGTTTTTAGGTGATGGAAGAGGATAGAAATTCTGAGAGATGTATCATTTGCCTCGTGGAATTCACGATAGAAAATCCGAAGATTTGTGTTGGGGATAAAGGTATTCAATCACTGCTAAATTTCTGTGAATTTCGACAAAATGAAAACTTAAAAGGGCGACAAGAAAGAGATGTCCAATCGGCAAAACAAATATTGGTTCATAATTCGTGTCGAAGAGATTTCACAGATAAAAGAAGGAGAACCGAAGAAACGACTACCCAAGATGAGCCTCGACCTAAGCTTTTACGCTCAAGCAGTGGATCGTTTGATTTTATGCAGCAGTGTTTTCTATGCGAAAAAGCTCCACAATAGATACAAAACATCCTGATCGAAATACAATCCATTTGGTAACCTTATTAGATTTCCACTAGAAAAGTGCAAGCGAAGAAACGACAATTGGAATCAAGAGGTGCACAATAGGCTGAACTGCTGTTCTGATCTTGTTGCAGATGAGGGCTGATACCATAGATTATGTCTTCAAAGGTTCATGACAGACAAGAAGTCATCAGATCCAGATGGAGGAGAACGAGGTCGCCCTAGAGACGATGTTTCATTGGTTTGAAATGCTATGTATATGGCTAGAAGTTGATTTAGATGCAGAACTCCATACTTTAAGAGAATTACATGACAAAATGACAACCTTTGCAGGCGATGAAAACGTGTGTAGTGTCAAAAGATTGAAACAGAAACTTCAAGAGAGATATAGAAGTAAATTGCACTTTACTGAAGTTGACGGAAAACAAAATGTTGCATGTTTCCAAGGCATGGCAGATTTCTATCTAAATGAAATGTGGAAAGAAGAAAGAAGAAAAGATAAAGAAAAAGATGCTGAACGGATAGTTACTACTGCTGCTAAAGTTATCATGGCCGAAATACGAGAAACAAAATTTGACACCTCAGAGTATCCAAAAACAACAGATATATCAGATATAACAAACGAATCTGTTCCTTATCTCCTGAAGACATTCCAACAAGTGTCGATCAAGTCAAATCTAAAGCAGAACAGTATTGGTCAAATCATTGTGCAAGCAGCAAAACCTAAATCCTCTCTAATGCCAATACCGTTTGGTTTAGCTGTTGAATTGGATCATGTCTTTGGATCGAAATGGCTTTTTGATGAGCTTTATCAACTAGGATTCTCTAACACCTATATTTATGTTGACCGATTTAAACAATCTGCAATGACCGCCGAAGATTCGACCGAATCTACTGTAATTTTACCACCAGGAACATTTTCGCAACATGTTGCAGACAATGTCAATCATAATATTTGCACTCTAGACGGCAAAAATACGTTCCATGGAATGGGAATTATCCAGATCTCAACCAATGAAAATGGCCTTAAACGCGACGAAAAGTCAATCAAACGCCTTGATTTACAAAAAGTAGCATCTGTCACTGCAAATAAAGGCATACCCATTGAACAATATATCAAAGTTAACTATGATATTCTGTCGAAAAAGGTATTCTGTGATGTTAAAGAGCTGAAATTCGATCTACGCATGGCTGTGGAGAAAAATGTTGATCTACTTTGGGAAATGGCTTTTTCATTATCTGATGTCACACGACCTAATTGGTCTGGATTTATGCAGACATATTGCAAAGGTCCATACCCTTGGAAATCTGAAGTAACTCTTCTTCCAATAATCAACCTCAACCCTAGTGATCTCACTTGCATTTACTCCACACTTTTATTTGTGAAAGTCAAAAATCAAAGAAAGCCAACACTGGTACGCCATGCATCACGTTTGATCAGCCGTTGTGGTTGAAAGCAGTAGAAATATCCACTGAAAAGTCTCTGAAGATTCTCTGTCGTCTTGGTGGGTTCCACACCCTGATGAGCTATTTAGGTAGCATTGGTAGTACAATGAAGGGATCCGGTATTTCAGAATGCTTACAACTGATTTATGGCAAAAATGCAGTCAGTCACATGATGACAGGAAAGGCTATAGTAAGAGCACTTAGAGGTCATTTCATCCTACAAAGTGCCCTTCGATCGAGGATTATCAAAATCCTTCTAGAAGAAGAAATTCTAACCGGACGTGATTTACAAGAGATGAAAGCCACCTACGAAAGTATCACAACCACTGACACGCAACTAGTAGACGACGATTTTAAAGAATGTTTCTGTTTCTGAATGTTTCAATGTCCTGTTTCCCTGCATCTTGGAAGTTTGCCTCTGTTATTCCAATTTTTAAAAATTGTGGTGAGCGATCTCATCCTTCTAATTATAGACCAATCAGCCTCATTTCCATCTTAAGCAAAGTTTTCGAGACTTTAATTAACCTGAACTTAGTTGAATTTATTGAAAAAAATAATTTGTTTTACGACTCCCAGTATGGGTTTCGTTCTGGGCGTTCCACAGCTGACGTTTTGACAGTTATAAGTGAACGTTTTTATCGTGCCCTTGATGTCTCTGGTGAAGCGCGAGCAGTTGCCCTTGACATCTCCAAGGCATTTGATAAAGTCTGGCATCGGGGGCTACTGCACAAACTTAAGGCATATGGTTTAAAAGGTCCATTTTTAAATATTATCTCCTCCTTCCTTTCCAATCGTAAACTCAAGGTGGTTCTTAACGGTCATTCTTCTTCCATTTTTTCCATCAATGCTGGTATTCCCCAAGGTTCAGTTCTCGGTCCGACTCTGTTCCTACTGTACATTAACGATCTCCCAGACAATTTATCATCCAAAACCGTTATTTATGCTGATGATTCAACATTGTATTCCTGCCTTAATAAATCAGATGATTGTGATAAAGTTAGAATGGCCTCTGATCTGGAAAATGATCTCAATACAGTAGTTGAATGGGGTAAGAATTGGCTTGTTAATTTTAATCCATCTAAAACTAATCTTCTTTCCATTAATCATCTCAATCATGCTTACTTACCTCGAATTTTGATGAATGGTTCTCATTTGCCTGAAAGCAATTCATTTCGTCTTCTTGGTCTTATATTTACCAGCGACCTTTCATGGCGATCTTATATTGAAAATATAGCTAAATCAACTGCCATGAAGGTTGGTTCTCTTTTACGAGAAATGAATTACCTCACTCCTGAATGCGTCCTTTTCTTATACAAATCATCAATTCGTCCATGTATGGAATACAGCTGCCACATTTGGGCAGGTGCACCAAAAAATTGCCTGAATTTGTTAGACCGTGTTCAACGGCGTGTTTGCAATGCAATTGGCGAAAACCTTTCTTTGAAATTGGACTCCCTTTCACACCGGCGGAACGTAGCGTCTCTTTGTCTCTTCTACAAGTTTTTTTATGGTCGTTGTTCAAGCGAACTATCATCTCTTACACCTTCTCTCAAATTTTTTCTCCGTTCTACTAGGTTGTCTTCTTCGTCTCACCAATGGACTGTTTGTGTTCCAAATTGTCGTAGGGATTTTTATAAAAACGGTTTTTTTCCGCGTACGTCCAGACTTTGGAACTCACTTCCATCTACATGTTTTCCTCCTGAATTTAACCTTCAACTGTTCAAATCTAATGTTCATCGCTACCTTAAATCTGCTTAACTTCTCCTGTAGCTCTTTACTCGCAAGTGGCCTTTTAGGCCTTGTTTTGAGCAATCTCCAATAAAAAAAAAAAAAAAGTGGAATGGTCGCAGAACATATTAACGCGTTTCTACTGGTTGATATATTTGTTTACTAGTTGTCTCCGCGAGGTTAGGTTAGCTAGTTTAAAAACCTGAATACAAGAACTAAATAACTATTTAAATGATGCTGATTTCAAATCAAGTACCAAAATTGGGATAATTTCACTCCTGATACCTTATTTGGGCAAATTTGGGCTCAAAGTTTAAAATATTCCGTTTGCTTTGAAAATTGGTATGTTAACTAATTAAATGATGCTGATTTCAAATCAAGTACCAAAATTGGGATAATTTCACTCCTAATACCTTATTTGGGCAAATTTGGGCTCAAAGTTTAAAATATTCCGTTTGCATTGAAAATTGGTAGGTTAACTAATTAAATGATGCTGATTATAGTCCGTACTAATAAAGTTAAACTTGCCTTGCAAGAACAACGTTTAGTATGCAAAGATTTAAAACTAGAAATCAAGAGAATGAAAACTGAATTGAAAAATAAAAGCATTAGTTTGGATAGTGAACTTAGCAGTGATATGAATGATATTATGGCCAACAACTTAATGAATGCCACTCCATTCATGAAACTGTTTTGGGAGCAGCAAACAAAACTGTTCAACCAAGAATCTCCAAGGTATCACCCAATGATTATCAGATTTTGTTTGTCTTTAGCAAGTAAATCTGCTTCAACCTATGACGAGTTACGGAATTCAAACATTCTAACGCTTCCAAGTCGTCGAACCCTTCGTGACTATAAAAATGCCATTAAGCCTTCAGCAGGTTTTAATTATGAAATTGTTCAAGAACTTATTAATTTAACGGCACCTTTGAAAGATCATCAACGATACATTGTTTTGTCCTTTGATGAAATTAAAATTCATGAACAACTAGTATTTGATAAACATTCAGGGCAGCTCATTGGATATGTTGATCTTGGCAATCCAGATTTGAACTATAGTATGTTTAAAAACAGTGACGATCTAGCAACACACGCCTTAGTCTACTACTTGAGAGGTTTAGCATCAGATTTAAAGTTCAGTTTTGCATATTTTGCAACGAAAGGTGTTACCGCTTATCAACTGATGCCAATATTTTGGGAAGCAGTTTTTATTTTAGAGGTTACCTGTAAATTATACATAATTGCCTCTGTGTCAGATGGAGCTTCACCGAATCGAAAGTTTTTCCGCATGCATTCCTTAATAGACAATTGCTTAGATAGTGATGTGGTTTATCGAACAATAAATCTGTATGCTCCCCATCGATATATTTGGTTTTTTGCAGATGCACCACATTTAATGAAGACTGCACGGAACTGTTTATTTCATTCCAGTAAGTTTAAGTAAATTTTGATGTATGCCATGGTTTTAAAATAATAATCTCAAAATATTATTGCAAATAAATATGAATTATTATATTTAGGCATTACAAAGTTTGCCTGTCAGTCCAGCATTTTAGGAAATGTTCAAAAGATATTTGAAAATGTTTTCTAGTTATATTAGTGATACACATAAAACTAAAAGAGCCAATTTGTTTCATGTGTGAAGAAATATTTAATAATATATTTCTAAATTTCTCAAAGTAAATGGTTCTCCGAAAAACATAGGTTTTTTTAGGTGAAGGCAAAAGTAGTCGTTTATTATGGAATGACGGTAATCAAATAGTTTGGAAGCACTTCATGAAGATCGTTGAAGATGATCATCACCGTCAGTTAAAACTCCTTCCGAGGTTATCGCCAGATCATGTACAGCTAACACCATATTCTGTAATGAATGTACGATTAGCAACACAGATTTTGAGTGAAAGTGTGGCAAACGTTATCAAATCGTACTACCCAGAAGAAATGCATGCAACAGCTAGATTTTGCGAGCACATGGATAAGTTCTTTGATTGCCTCAATGTCAGAAACCAAGTGGAAGGTTTTAAGAAAAGAAAAACATTTCTAAAATCATACATGAATACAGAAGATGAACGATTCAAATGGTTGCTTGAAGTTTTCTTGCCTTACTTAGATTCCTGGAAAACAAGTACGGAAAACCGCCCGGGCAATTATTCACGAAACGATAAAGCACGGATGTTTATTTCCTGGCAGACATTTGAGGGACTTAAAATTACTGTTCGTTCAGTAATAGAATCTACTCAATTTCTTTTAAATAATGGACTATCATTTGTATTGACAGAGCGCTTTAGCCAAGACGTATTAGAGGAGTACTTTGGACGGCACCGTGGTTTGGGTAGGAGAAACGACAATCCCACTGTACAACAGTTTGGTTACAACTCAAACACGATACGCATGCAAAGATCTATAGTTCCAGTCACTGGAAATACTAAAGGAGCACATGCACAAAAACGTAAAGTGTCATGGTCTAAAGTGGATGGTAGTAATCTTCCAAAAAGAAGATAAAATTCTTTTTTTCATACAAATATTTTATTGACTTTCTCATAAACTATATATATATACATCTAGTATTATTATTTACTCTAAAATATTTTGTTTTACAGTTGCTTTTTCAATGGATTTTCGCAATCCTTTTTTAGAGTCACCAGTCTTCTTTTTCTTAAGCTTGTGTTTATTAGTGACATCCTTTGCAAAAGAAAATGCTCTGACACGCAGATACAACTTGATCATATTTTCAAGAAGGTTTTCGACAATTTCTATCTGAATTTCTTCTCCTGATGATTCAGCTATCGAAAAAATGCACTTTTAATATGACAATCATACAATAAATTTTGAGCCAATGTGTTTATATTTATATGTGTAGTTTGATTTGTAGTTTGTGTTCGAAATACTTCTTCTACTTTAAGAAATATTTGCAAAAATTCTTTCGACACAGCAGTAAGCCCTCCTCGTGATTGACATGCAATTAATTTTTGTTCCTCACAATTTAAAGTCTCAGTCTCTTTTAGGATAGCGAGTAGCATCTGATTTTCTCGAGAGTTATAATCTTTTTGATTTCTTATTTTTTTCGAGAATTTGTGCACAACATAACCACAAAGATACTCCAAACCTCCCATTTCAGTTTCAGTTACAGCAAGATTTTTAGCGCAAGTTTCTTGAAAGGGTTGCTTTATTTTTTTAAATATCTTATCTGCTAACTTTGTTGCAAATAAAGTGCTTGTTTGCACTTCCATTTCTGGAAAATATGTAGAGGACAACATTACAACTGTGCCATAAAATGACGAGTAGTATGCTTCTCCGTCCTTGTTCTTTTTCAATTGTTTGTAAATAATGTTTACTTTGTTTATAAGTTCATCAGTAAGATTTATTTGTTGTTGTTTTAATGTCTCTCGTAATAATAACGGATAACATCTGTTTGTACATATCTCCGTTTGACACTCCAAGGCAAGTGTAAACAAACATTCTCGGTCAATTGGCTGTGAATCGTTGTTAGCGGAGTGGTTGGACGCTTTGTGTCTATTTAGCCCAGACTTTGTTTTGTAATATTTTTTACATAGTTCACATTGTAAGATTGTGCCTGCGGTTTTGACCTAAAAAAATTCAATGTACACCTTAGTAACATTAAATTACCAAGCAATCTAACAAACCGCCCACTCTAAAAAATAATACTATAATAATCCCGTGTTTGTTGGATGCCAGCATAATATAACAATCAAGTAAAAAAAAAAAATCGGTTCCAAATATAGAAATAGGCCTTACCTGTGCTAAAGCTTCATCGAAATCATTTTCTAGTTTTAGTTCCAGCGCGGATACATCGTTATTAAATATTGAATCTAATCTTTCCTGCCAAACAAATGTATTATCAGCCATTTTAAAAAAATGTTGTGCACTCCGTTAGGCACGTGATCAAATAAAAAATATGGTGCGAGTGAAGGATGTAAGAAACAAAGGATTTTGAATGAGCTTCCAGACCAGGGTTTATTTCTAGTGACTATGAAAAAATTGATCAATTTGAAAAATGCGATTTTAACGGAAAAAACAGAAAATACCCCCTTTTACTATAAATATTGTAAAAATTTTTGCCCAAAAGCAATGAAAGAGGATTTTGGATATGTTAATCTCTATAAAATTGTGCTTCTTTTGGTACCAAATTTGTTAAGTTACGAATTTTTTCCCGGTTGACTATTTTTTAGGGCTTAGATGACTATACTAAAAGTTAATGCCGCGAAAGTTTCTGCCCCTAAAGTAATGAAGTTGAAAATGCATTGGAATGTTGTGCCACAAAATTTGTGCCCAAAGTAGACCGGAATGGGAATGGGGATGAAATGCGAGATCTTTTGCAGTGATTTAAATCCCTGCATTTCCGTGATATAGCTTCTAAAAAACTAGTATTTTTAATTAATTTGAAAGAAAATGAACATATACGAAGGTATCAATACATTTTGTCTTCTAACCCTTGATGAATAACCCGTGTTTACTTCTATTGACTACCGCAAATCTTCTATTAAACGCCCGGGGCGTTTATTCAAATTTTGTGGTCAGAGAGTGGGGGCGTTTATTAGAGAGAGGCGTTTATCTCAAAATATAAGTTTTTGTATTGATTTTTTCATATATCGACTACAAAATCGTCTTCTTCCTCATCTTAAACTGATAGATTGAACGAAGCGTTCGCTTCTTTAACATCCGATTCTGTTGGATCACCAAAGGGATTGGCGTCCATTCTCTCTACATCATGAAGCAATGCATTCTGCTCGTTTAATACCTCTATTCCAGCTTTGCAAGGTTGTTTCTCTTTAAAACAATGAATAAAACCATCTTCGCTTCCATCATTTTTGATATTCAGCACACACCCTTTGAAAGATTTGATGATGAGATCTTTTTCCAAACGTTAATAATCCACTCGACAACAAACGATGAGGAGCAGCTTTCATGTTTCCTGATTCTGTAAATTGATGAACACCGTTTGCCAGCCACTCATCGTACATTTTTAATTTTCTAATAAACGTCCCTCCTAAAGAAAGGGACGTTTATTAGAGGGAAGCGTTTATTTAGAATTTTGATCTTTATAGGGGGCGTTTATTGGAGGGAGGCGTTTAAAAGGGGGCGTTTATTAGAAAATTGATAAATATCACTAATAGACTTTTTAATACTACAGGGAAATCATCCACTAGGTGTGTGAATGGCACTTTTGGTATTATGTGAAAGTGCATTAAATTTGGAATAAAATAAACTCTTTTCCAGCTTGTTCGGACTTTATTCCCGATTTCACCTCTGACGCCAAAATACTGATGTAAAAGTGTTCTTTACCGCAGACCGGTACTTTTACTGTAAAAATGTCAGTTGTTGATCTCAGTCAAAGCAATGGAAAGTTGTATTCACTTTTTTCTGAACTTAATAACAAATTTAATTTAATCAGAAGTGGCAAAAACTGTTCTGTAATTGGTGAGCTTCGCGAATTGGTTAAACTGTTCACTGAACATGCTTATGTTCACTTTATAAAAGGTGTAAGTAATGGTGATCCAACATTTGGAGAAAATGTATTTGAATTTTTGAAATATGCTGAAGTTAGTGATTTACAACATATTGGACTTAATAACAGATTGAAATTATTGTTGGTGTTGTTACTAAAACTTGTCTACAATCACAAACTCAACCATATTCTTGTAACAGAAATTTCTGATAGGCCAACTTTGAATGTAAATGGAAGAATGGGGAAATGTCAAATGTTTCAATACCAGTTAAAACTTTTGCAACGTTGTGAAAGTCCTGCTTTGAAAGAAGTCATTATTCCTTCTTTTCAACACTTAGATAAGCAATTCAAATTGCTGAAACAAATTCTTTTGTATATACCATCAATGACTGGAACAACGCTTTCATGTGAAGAAGCTTACAATGTATCGCAAACTTTATGTTTTTGGTTAATTAATTCAAAAACTGTGAATACTGTTACTTCAAAGAAATCTGTTTTCCATGGTAATAGTACAACAATGGTGAGTTGCTGGTTATGCAAACAAGTTTACATCTTTTTGTATATATATATATATTGTATTTTCTTTTTCATGGATAAATTCTTAGTATAAGGTATATAAGGTGTTGAGAGTTGGATTATTATGCAGATAAATAGTTTTCATTGCTTGAATGTTTGGAATTAATTGGAAATCTTTAAAACTATACTTGGGAGTTCGTTATTATTAAGAGCGTCATGTACAAGTAGACAATTTTGGAGCATATATATATAATATATATATAGTTTAAATTTGATTATTTTGAGTGCGTTTTTTTTTTAAAGTAGAAAGATTTTGTTTGTCCCCAGATTTGACAACTGCATACTGTAAAGGAGAGTATTGAATATATAGTAAATACTTTTCAGTTCTTTTTCTTAAAAAATAATATATATATATAAACGATTATTTGTTATCATTATAAACTGAACTGAACAAAATGAAAAATACATGTTTACCAGGGCGATAGCATGCCCTGACATGTGAACGTTAAATTGTTAATAAACTTTAAAACAATTATTTATTATCATTATATTTTATTTAACTTTTGTTAATAAGATGTTTAAGAATATTTCTTAAAATATATACAACATGTTCTAAGAAGCTTCTATTGAAAAAGAAAATAAAAAAAAATCACTATATAATTTTCCAACTCCCCCTACTGTATTAGACTCTCGATTTTTTCCAGCCACCCTCTACTATCCCAAGCCCTCCCCTGGCTTATTAGGGACCAGAGAGTAATTGAAGATCTTTGTTAAAGAATATCATTTTCATTTTTTGTCTTACTCAAACGCTATTTAGAGAGAAGACCTTGCATTGCAGTTTAATGTTGATGTTTGTGTTTTGATTGAAATAGACGACTTTGCAGTGTAATTTTCATCGTGTGAATGGTACCTAATAATTTGATTTATGATTATAATATAAAACTATAATTCAAATTTAATGTTAGTGAAAAAACGGAACAGGATGATAACGATGACAATGCGTTTGACATTTTTAACATATATAAAGCATATAATTATTTTATGCCAGAGTTGTGTTTTGTGATATCGAAAAATCTTAATCTTAATATGGGGGGGGGGGGTGGGTGGGTGTGGGAGTGGGTCTCATTGTCAAATTTTGATAAAATGGGGGGGGGGGGGGGGGGGGGGCTTGTATCATTATAAAATGACAATCATGACAAAATGCAATTTGCTCATAAAAGAGTAATATATCTTTGGCAAAATGATAAACTGTTGATTTTCTAATTGATATAATAAAGATCATTACTATAAGTTAAAAACAAGAAAGGTTCAAGAACAGCATATGGACGAAAACACTGTGTAATAATCTTTTGAGATTTAAAACCTAATATTGAAACAAACAATAACAAACACGTTTTCTTTTGTATTTAAAAAAGACAGTCTTATTATTTAAGTCGAATAACACATTTCAACAAAGGCAGACAGAAATACTTAACCTATTATTGTGATGATAATTCTTTACAATAACAATCACAAGATCTTTAAAGTTGAATATGTTTCGATTTTTCACGAATAATGTGTATAACTTATGAAACTTAAATTTTAACTTTTCAAGTCCTTATTAATCATGGATAAAGTATTAAAGGAGGTATTAAAGGAGTTTTTAAATTTCCATACACCCGGTGGTATCTCATTCAATAGTTTGACTACCCGGACAGAATATACGTGATGACGAATACCATTAGCTCTTATGCCGACCGGATTGCCATTCTTTACTACACCTTTGGTTCCCATTTGGTTTGCAATAGAAAAAAGAATTCATGCATATTCAAAATGTTGTTCAAGCGTTTATATAGTTCCGTTACACTTAGGTTCCTAATAAACGTCCCGGGACGCTTATTAATTTTTAGATTTTTTTCCGACCCCCCCCCCCCCCCGGACCTTGTTTTGACCCCCCCGTTTATTAATTTTCAAAGATTTGACAGATGAGGTTGTTCTTTTTTTTCTCAACTTTTACAAATTGTTTGTCTTTGTGTGCTTGGCTAATATATCAGAGATAATTCGCTTCTTTTTTATTCTTTTCAGACAGTTGTATATCTTTCTTTTGACTAGACAGAAATACTGTTTCTTTTTTGCTTTTGAGACAGCTGTTTCTCTTTTTTCACTAGACAGACAACAAAGAATATTTGCGCTATAAAGGTTCCCACACTCAGCGCTAACGAGCCATAACTTTCTATTGTTTTTATTCATCGCTTGTTATTGTTACCGCTGTACTTCAAAGGTTGCCAAAAGTTAAGTACCGATTGTTAGTGCCAAGTGAAAACCAGCCTTAAGAAACTTACATGACTGCGGAATTGTGTTTTTTAGAGATTTTGCGAATTTTTCGAAATTCCGATAGTGTTGGTTTGCAACATATAGTGGCGATTACGACATATAGTGTTGATTGCGACATATAGTGGTGGTACATATACCTTAAGGAAAGAAAATTTTGCGTTTGACATGTCTAAAAACTGCGAATTTTGTGGAATTTATTTTCGCGTTGGGCAGAGTTTAGGGGAATATTTAGTACGATATAATTTACGTAAAAGGACTATCTAAATTTATTCTTTAAACAAATCAAAGGCATTTCTAATAACTTTGCCTGTTTCCTCGATTGGAGGAAAACCTCCAGTTCGCTTATCTGCCAAAGTTCGAATTATTGTCGAGAGAAAAGAAGCGCTGGGGACGAGTTTGAGAATTATTGAATGCCCCGATAACTCGAACATTCAATAACTCGAACCATTTTCTTGGTCCCTTGGAGGCTCGAGTTATCAGGAGTGTGCTGTATTTTTCTTATATCTTTAATTGAAAAGCTCTTTGCATGTTAAGCGACACTAAAAAGATGAGAGAAAAAATTGAATTTAGCGGATATTCGCGATTTGGGGCCAAAATCGCGAAAGTTTCTTCCCGCGAATATTTCTTCCCTTAAGGTACCCCTTTACTGTGTTCGGAACACTGTGTGTGGGTTACAGAAGAGGTTATATCCATCCAGTCTGACTTTGCTCCACTAATGCATACAGGCTGCTTTTTTGATAACCAATCGTTGATCAAATCCTGTGTTGTTTATTTTATGTTAGATCTGAAAGGTACACACACGTTCTAGAATACATTTACACTGTGGACCTGACTGTTTTTTTAGGGGTATCTATATATGTTTATGTAGATAATTGTTTTAATCGTTTTATATATATATATATTATGTTTTCACTCTTCAGAATTTTGCTGCAAGTGAACTCGATGGAAGCCCTTCCAATGATATCTTCACTGTTTTAAACATAGCTGCGATTATGCACCACGAGTATGCTCTTAATATTTACAGCTTTTCAATACTTTATCATTGGTTAATGCATATTAGCAATAATACTGACATTGGAGAATCTCTAATTCAAAAGTTAAGGACATTACCTTTCCAATTAAATGAAGATTGTGATGATAATGTATCATCAGGCAGTGATACTACCAGCATTAAATCTGGATCCAGCTCTGCAACAAGTTTCGTTACTGATGATGATATTAATTTCGATCAGCTTTCTAGACAAACATTTGCTGATTCACGATCTCATACACCAATACCAAGAATAAGTCAAGCTTATGACACTGTGTCAATGTCTTCAGATATTTTATCAAGTTCTGCTAACTCCCTGAAGAGCGTGGCAACTCGATATTGTTTACGTGTTATTAATCAGTCAGAAAAGGTTCCTAAACATAACTCTGATCGGTTACCTCTGACGGCCAGTGTAGTTGAAGCCATAAAGAATTTAAACCTTCTTTGCAAGTATGACCCTTTGAATTTGCAGAAAGTGGCGAAAAGCATGAAAAGGCTGTATCAACAAATTGAGAAATTTCCTTCTAAACGTCTGGAAATTTATCTGGCATTGCTTCAGTTTTTTATTGATCATCGTGAAGAACTGATGTTGCAAGTGGATGATATCTTGAAAGGTTTTCTAAGAGATATGCCTCTGAAGTTGTATTGCAACCAAATAGCTTCCTACGGGATCATTGAGTTTTCGTTACAAAATTGTGAGTTTTTTAAATTGAACAAACTTTTTTTTCAATATTTTCCAAATCTATTTAAAGTTTGTGTATGGTGGATTAAAACGTTTCTCGATGAAACCTGTCAGCTTATTTTGATGATTACATACCCAAAGAATTGCTGCGAAGTTTTACATTTTATATTAGACTTACCTTGTCTGACTGCACTGCTCTACCTAAAAGACGTAAAATTGATACAGGATGATTCCAAATTGACGGATTTACTGCAGTGTCCAATGAAAACTTACTACAAATCTATGTTTAAGTTTATTTTGAGAGAGGTGTCTGGCGGCCCAGAAACAATTGACAGGTTGGCTGAATTGCATAAAGCTTTGATGAAGTTGAAAGAAAATCAACGTGTTAAATACTGCATTGAAAGTGTTCCTGTGTTGTTGGAAAGCTTCTTCACACGTTTAATTGCGTTTAATGACGGGAGTTCGTTAAAAAGTATCTTTCCTTTGCTTCTTGAACGAGTATCTATCTTATATTCCTCTGCTGATGTTTATCGAGTCATTCGGAATATATTTACTAAGAAATTAAAATTTATTTCCAAAACACACCCAGACGTTGCGAGCATTTACCAGCAAGAGTTATTGGTATTTTGTGCTCAAATCTCCCCCATGGATTTACACACTTCATATACCGACTTCTTTACGAGTGTTGTTTGGTGCATCGGTACAGGAGTAAATTATTACAATCAAAAACAATTATACGCCCATTACGACTACCTTGAAGTGTTCATTTATCAAGTTGCCAGCAATTTGTTATGTGTTAATCCAGAACTCATTAACACTGTAATCACAGCTTTGGCAAAACTAATTGCTTCCAATCAAGAGCTGTTAAAACCAGGTTTGGCATGTCTGTCAAAGATATCATCACTTGAACTTTGCAATTCTATAACTAAAAAAACATATAAGTCCACTTCGATATATGCAGAGGAACTGGCGAATGTGCTGAAAAGACCAAAAACTGCTTCACAGATTTTATGTTGCATAGACAAAGTGAAACCTTGGCATCTCGATCCAAATGATTCAGTGTTGATGAAAATTCAGTTTTTAACTAAATAAATTTGAAGTGGTATAAGTCAATTTATAATCTTATGTTTCTTTAATTTTTAAATCAATACAAGCATTTATTTTAAGTATTTTGTAAATTATTTTTTGATTGAAATTTTGTAGTTGACGAAGCAAAAATAAAAGTGAAGTGATATTGTTCAAGTTCGTTTAACGCAAGTTAAGCTGACTGCTTCTTTATTTCATTAGAGCTTTTAATATCATCAGTAGACTTGGTTATAAAAGGTTCTGTTCGCCCGGAGAGTATATTGATTATGTGCATTGTATATTTAATGTGCAAATTTTCTCGAAAATTCAAACAAAACAAGCACCATTATTGCTTGAACCCAACAGATAACATGTAGTCACGTTTTAGTTATTTCGATGCATTAGTCACAGACTACCTGAATAGAAGCCAAAGCTCTGACAATATCAATCTCGAAAGGTTGGTTGCAATTTCCTGACGGTAGTTATTTATTTTACAATTCTTGTAATACTATTTTCGTTCGCCTATAATTGCACGTTATTTCTGTAAGGTTATCAGAACGTGTACTGGTAGGCCAACAGAGAGGACCGGAGACGGATACAACTACAGTGGAATATCGTAACAAAACAAAACTTTAACCTAAACAAAATAAATTCACATTGCTTAAGGGACTACACATTTTAGACGTCCCTTGAGGGGCAGGGAAAGCTTTTCAGGACGTTGGCCTACATCTCAATGCTCCAAAAACAAAGTACATGCATCTGAATCGATCTTCTAACGCACCGTTGTTTTTGTCAGGTGGATCTGAAATTGAATGTGTTGATGACTTCAAATATCTGGGAGGCTATTCCGAAAGCGGACATGATATGAATGTTAGGATCGCGCTAGCATGGAATGCACTTCATTCTTTAGGGAAAGTATGGAAATCCCCAATCAAGAAAGAAACAAAGACCAAGGTCTTCAAAGCCTGCATAGAGTCAATCCTTCTGTACGGCTCAGAATCTTGGACGCTAAATGTGTCGCGCCGAAAACATCTCGATGGCACATATACAAGAATGCTTCGACTAGCCTACAACATCTCTTGGAAAAGTCACCCAACAAAAAAGTCATTGTATGGTTCCCTACCTCGTGCATCCAATATTGTGAGACAGAGATGTCTAGCACTTGCCGGTTACGTTAGTCGCCATGATGAGCCAGCAGGAAAGCTACTACTTTGGACTCCAGACGCGAAGGGCAGGAACTGAGCTGATGGCTGCAATGGCTGATCGATAGCTCTGGCAATCGGAATTTGTTCGTGTTTCATCTGCGCCTACTGGCATTGGATGAAGCAAGTCAAGTCAAGGGTGTTCTGATTTTAAGATGTTTTGGAATGTGAGGGAGTCTTTTAAAATACGACGTCGCAAACGAAAAAATCAAAACAATACCGCTCTATCACGAAAGAGTCATTCGCGAGAGCAACTACCTTATTCGTATTAATTTTCGAGCACTATGATTACAATTGCGCGCGTATTAATTTTCCACGATTTCGCGCGTATTAATTTTTGCGCAAGTGAGTGTTCCATTTCTACAAATCAATATGGGCACCGATTTAGTCGGAAGTTTTATCTTAAGAAACTAGATCTAGACGCCTTCAAATATTTAAGAAACTGTAGTACTACAAAAACATTTCCTAAGAAACCTTTGTCTGGTTCTCAATAGCGTGGTAAACATGCTAACTTGAAATCGAATGTTTTAACGGGATGAGCAAACAATGTTGTCTGAATAATATAAGTATACGGTACATGCTTTTCATAAAGAACCAAATAAATACAGGATACACATTTTTAACATAGGTCTGTTAATGATAACTTGTACTTTTATCATTTTATTCACCTCACCAACAGGTCAACAGGCAAGACCAACCAACCAATTTTATGATTTAAGAAACTAAGAAACTTTTGATGCTTATCCACCCTCAAAATTAAGAAACTGCAACTACTAGGGCCTTTGCTTATAGTTTTCTATAAAAAAAACAACGTATAATATATTATTTTTATATATATTTGCAATCAAAACCTTTCAATCGAAAGGAATTTAACTTAACTAATGGAAGAATTGTAAATAGAACATGTAGTCCAGGAGCTGGTGACGGATTTTTTTAACCCCATTTTCCTCATTAAACAATGTAATGTTAAAATTACATGTGGCCGTTTTTAATTTATATTGACTTATTATTTAATTTCTGTAAATATACTAACGGATAGTATTTTTTACAAAAGTATTTACACATTTGTCCTTTAAATTTTTATAATAACGACACTTTCAATTTGAAACATTTTAACGTTATACTGTTATATACAACATATAGTATTATTAAGATATTTGTTAGAATTACACATTTACTTGTATTAATGTAGACAAGTGAATTAGAAGAAATTTATAGTGGTGGTAACGAGACGGGACAGTGAGAGTGATAACACAAGTGAAGGAGAAGATTTAAATTATATAGTGTTGTAATTAAATAATTCATGAATCTGAAGTTATAACGGTTAAATTATTAGTTTTGTAATGATACATAATCATAAGATGTTGGTAAATATTAATATCGTAAACCGTTAAAATATTTAACTCGCGCAAAAAACCATGTTCCATTTTGTGGCTCTTCCCTGTAATTCCTTTGTTTAACTTCCAAATCTTCAACATCCCGCGCGTTTTGTTTTATTAAATGTTGTTCAATTTTTAATAATCTTTCTGATGGTATGCAGCAACAATATTTTTTAAAATGGTACGTCATCGATCAAATCAGGTCTGTAAAATACACAAGTATTTCACTCTTCCAAATTTCACCTGTGCCATGAAATGCCGAATTATGACATTTTTTGGACTGACAGACTCAACTAATTTTAAAACTACACAGGGTATAAAATTATATATAAAATTCAGCCTTTTGCGGAAAACGAAAACACAATGAGACATCATAAACAATCTGCCATGTGGTCAAAAAGTATAAATAGGTCTACTTATGCAAACATTGAACATAAATCTAAAGTGATATATGATGGCGAACATTTATTTCGAAGTACAGTAAATTTTGACTATATAAATAAAACTTTGCCATTGATGTTATCATAGTCACTCGAAATAAACCCTGGTCTGGAAGCTCATTCAAAATCCTTTGTTTCTTACATCCTTCACTCGCAGCATATTTTTTATTTGATCACGTGCCTAACAGAGTGCACAACATTTTTTCAAAATAGCTGAAAATACATTTGTTTTGCAGGAAAGATTAGATTTAATATTTAATAACGATGTATCCACGCTGGAATTAGAACTAGAAAATGATTTCGATGAAGCTTTAGCACAGGTAAGGCCTATTTCTATATTTGGAAACGATTTATTTGTGTACTTGTTTGTTATATTGTGCTGGCATCCAACAAAGACGGGATTATTATAGTATTATTTTTTAGAGTTGGTGGTTTGTTTGCTTGCTTGGTAATTTAATGTTACTAAGGTGTACATTGAATTTTTTTAGGTCAAAACCGCAGGCACAATCTTACAATGTGAACTATGTAAAAAATATTACAAAACAAAGTCTGGGCTAAATAGACACAAAGCGTCCAACCACTCCGCTAACAACGAATTCACAGCCAATTAACCGAGAATGTTTGTTTACACTTGCCTTGGAGTGTCAAACGGAGATATGTACAAACAGATGTTATCCGTTATTATTACGAGAGACATTAAAACAGCAACAAATAAATCTCACTGATGAACTTATAAACGAAGTAAACATTATTTACAAGCAATTGAAAAAGAACAAGGACTGGGAAGCATACTACTAATCATTTTATGGCACAGTTGTAATGTCCTCTACATATTTTCCAGAAATGGAAGTGCAAACAAGCACTTTATTTCCAACAAAATTAGCAGATAAGATATTTTAAAAAATAAAGAAACCCTTTCAAGAAACTTGCGCTAAAAATCTTGCTATAACTGAAACTGAAATGGGAGGTTTGGAATATCTTTGTGGTTATGTTGTGCACAAATTCTCGAAAAAAATAAGAAATCAAAAAGATTATAACTCTCGGAAAAATCAGATGCTACTGGCTATCCTAAAAGAGACTGAGACTTTAAATTGTGAGGAACAAAAATTAATTGCATGTCAATCACGAGGAGGGCTTACTGCTGTGTCGAAAGAATTTTTGCAAATATTCCTTAAAGTAGAAGAAGTATTTCGAACACAAACTGGGTGGGGAAACAGTCATGGGGCATTTGATTTCGCAGGAGTGTTTATATTCGAATGTTTGCTTCGAGACTCTTTATTTTGTTGGCTAACAAACTTTTTGCAGATAAAACAGTCTGTATCCTCGTCATCATCACATAATAAAACCGTGCAATACTTTGGTCGTTTATAATTTAGTGCCTGGATAGGAAAGTCATTTTCAATATTTTCAATATTAAACTTAGATGGAACTGAATGAATTATTAGAGACCCCCCAGTGAAACTTGTTACGCCCATGCAAATTTTGTAGTGTGTGAACTTTGATATCAAGCAAAACATGGATACTCTGCGTACTGATCGATAATAATGTTTATATATATCATGATCTTCTGGAAGTAACCATCCAAACACTATACAACTGAAAGCCAAACTCTCATCTACTACAATTTCATATTGTGGTATTAAGTATGGAGCTTTAAAAAATTTGAACGATACTGCGGTATCATTTTCATCAACAATCCACCCATTAAGTTTTTGTTTATTTACTTTTTTTACTAAGTCGGTAATGTTTTTGTATACAAGTCCATTGACTTTTAGGTATTACAATGTTTCTATGGCGGTTTTAACTATTTGTCTTCTTTCATTTGGCACTTTAGTTTCATGTGACTTTATTGGTAAGTTTAAAGTTGGAAGTGCACCAGGTTTCAGACATTTTTTCCCAGTCTCTAAAAACATAAAGAACAATTTAATGCAAATAAAATAATATAAAATCATATTGCTTATAAAAAAAACTTTATTTTATTTAGTTTAACTTTAGTTTATTTTCATTTATTAAAATGTATACCGACCAGAATAGCGTGTATAATGATTAGAGAACGTCTTTTACGGAACCCCATTTAAAAGTATTATGTACGTATACTTTACTTTAAAATATTCAACAATTCCGGTTAGTCTGTTGAATTGTTTGCAGTGAAATTATGTTGCAGATTAAAATTCCTGGCTTTTTTAGGTTTTAATGTCATACTTGCAACAAATCAAATAACTTACTAGTATATTCAATATCTTCAGGAGCAAAATGTTTCTCACAAATGGAAAGATTTTTGTCTTTGAAGTCTTTACCAACCGAACGATATTTGCAAATAAGGTCGATCATTTTTCTTCTCCATTCAACATAAAACTCTCCTTGTCTTGTTGTTAGCTGGAAAATACCTATACCTTCAAATTTATCAAATCTTGTGGTGCCACATTGAGGCAATGCGCAATTGGATCCTGGCATAGCTACTTGGAGTAAAAGTTCTTTTCTGATTTTTAAAAATGGTATATAGATAATACAAACGTTTTTGCCGATTAACAAAATTTGCTTTCCGATATGTGCACTTGGTTAGGCACGTGACCAAATGTTTTTCCGAACAAAGAGTATTTTAACATTATTTGCGAACTTCCAGACCAGGGTTTATTTCGAGTGACTATGATGTTATTGATGACATATTATCAATATCAACTGATTAAAACCATGATTTTAGCGTAGTATAGCTACATGATTTAAAAAATTACTATGTGACAGCTCTTAAGAAATTTCTCCCTTTTTCGCACGGTTAAATCAATCCATGAAGAAAGTACTAACACATAAGATACATATCAATAAAAAACTATATAAAAATCGAATCGACACTTTTCTAAAAAATGAAAACTTGTGGATACATTTTATTTGTAATTTTGTAAACATATCGGAGAAGAATATCAGGGCATTGCTTTAAAACTCTCAACCAAAACTTAACCAGTTTGTCCGTACGTGTATTAACTTTGTGTTGTTTATAGAGAAGTTTCATCTCAATTCGATTTTTTTAATATGCATGATACCTGTTTACAAAAAACAAAATTTCCTATTTATAAGTCAATAATATGTTCACTTAGAACATCTTAGCATAGCATAACTTAAATCATAAACACAAAGATGCAGATATTGATATTGAAAATACTAGATTTGGCAATCGTCATTAATCAAAGTCTAATAAGTAATAGGTTTGACACAAATATAAAAATTCAGCTTTTTCAGCCTTTGTTACAGAAAAAGGTATATTTTTCAGCTTTTTCAGCGCAATTTGTAAAAAAAACCTGTTTTTTCAGCTTTTCAGCCCCGCTGGACACCCTGCTACACGCTACAGCTTCCCTTTATAAAGCTAAAATTAAAAAAATATTTGAGTTTACGGTGTTGCGCTCATGTACACAATCATTTCCATTCAACCCCGATCATAAACAGCGTATGGTATTCATAACTTCTTCTATACATATGATAAAACCAAATTTTACATTGATAAACAATTCGATAAACGTCCATAAAACTGCAATTTCCAAGACCTTAATATAAATATTCTAACACTAATAACGAAGATGTCTAAAAAGAAGCAACATAGATCAGAAGACTTTTTTGAAATTTAACAATTTTCAAAGTAAACAAGTTTGATGAATAGAAAATAAATCGTGTAAAAAACTGATAGTAAAAATAATATATCGATAACAGTACATTTCCCCCGAAAATAAAACGAATTAGATCGCAAAAGCGAGCATGCAAAATATTCGAGTAAATGTATGTGCTTATATATTAACCACCCCTAACATATCTTTGAGGTTTATGATCATTTGAACGGTAAAGTAAAAAAAAATACCTATTTTCTTTAAAAAAACATTATTTATAATATACACAGGTTAAATATGACTTCCACTTCAGATTTCTTGCCGAAGTAATATAAAAACAAACTAAAGGATTTCTATCAAAGATGGTGCTCATTTCTCCAACCGCTGCATTTTTCTTTCGTGCAGTCGCTACACGGTTTCTTCCACCTTCCTGCCGAACGGAACGTAAAAAAAAACTATTAACATCAGAATAGTGAGATTGAACTTTTTGTGGCCCTTGAAAGATTTTGAGTAATTTCTAAGATTATCATGGATAAGTCTTTTCTCATCTAATTTATGTTATATTTGAGAATTTTAATTCATTTCAACGAACCCAAAATCTCTAACAACACCCGTAAAAGCCTTACGGTTTCAATTCTAAGTCTTCCTCGTCTTTAACATCCGAGGGCGCGTAACGTTTGGCTTTGGACGCGCAGAAGGTCTCATAGCAGCAATGCGTGAAGCCGCAGTTGTTGAAGAAACAACAGAACATGTCCACTACCACCAGGATGATGAGGATAACAGCAATAATAATGCCAGCAATTGCGCTGGAGTCGAGGGACTTTGATGTGGGAAGAACGCGAGATGGAACAGATATAACTGAAATAAAGCATTCAAATCAAAATGTTTAAAACTGATTTCAATAGTTTGTTGCTGAAATAAAGAAATTTAAAAGAAAACAAAATTTAATAAAATTTTAAGATAAACAAATACGATACTTTTCGTCTTGACATAAAACTTCGCCACTTCTCCTTTCATGCCTTGGTTATACGCAACAATCTCCACTTCGTAAAGCGTTCCTTTCCGTAAGTCTCTTAACTCGGCGCTAGTGTCTTTCTTTTCGTCTAAACTGTGACACGGTTCGACCACGGTACCGTTGCTGGTTTGGCACACCTTCACCCGGTAAGTGATAATATCCTGGCTCTCAACGTTGTCCGGTGGGTCCCACTTCACAGTTGCGCTCACTGTAGTGATCTCCTCTTCCTGGAAATTCAATGTGGGACCAGGCTTCGCTAAGAGGGAAAGAGAAATTTAATCTTGTTTTTTTACTACGAATATTTACGAAAGTTACAAGACAAACGTTAACATATTAATATGTTGAAAAGAATAATTAGCATAATTAGACACGCAGGTATTACTGAATAAACTTAATTAGTGGAACACAGCATGCGATGTGTACGTTGTTATGACAACAACTCACTGATGGACGACGTTCGCAAGACAACCGGTTCAGAGGGATCACCCACGCCTGCTATGTTCTCAGAGGCAACTTTAAAACTGTAGTAAGTGCTTCTATTTAAACTTTTGATGGAGATGCCATTGGATTTCGACTCCAATCGACGTAGAGTGTCGTTGACGTATATAACATAGTTGTCGGTTCCATTGACAGGGCCCCACTGCAGATCTAGGTACTCCAGCCCAGCTGTACCGGAAATCTTAAGATCGATTGGCGGAGAGGCTTTCACTGAAACGTTAGTGGTTTAGTAAGAATTCGTTTTAGTGGAGTTAGAAGGAAACAATTAAACAAAATAGAGGAGCAGGCTTGAAAGGAAGGAATCGCTGAAACAGAAGTAACATCGAAGGAAATATCACGAGGATACCTTTACCAAACCAATAAGGTCGGATTGAAAAAACCTTTTCGATTAGATTTTTTCAATATCGTGTAAAAGCAGAAAACTTCCTACTTACCGATTTCTCGAACTTTGATCTCAAAATCCACTTTCCCGTTGGAATTCTCCGCAGTACAATTCACGCTATTAAAATCTTCCTTTGTGGAATTTTCATTTAGCACCTTGATGAGCGGATAACCATGTAAAGTGCTCTTTGTAACTGCGAAGGTTTTACCGCCAGGGAAATTGAACTTTAACGTTGGCAAAGGGTTTCCTTTGGCAGAACATTGAAATGTCATGGGTCTTCCAACAGCAGATGTGACCGATTTGGTGGTTGATTCGGTGATGATTAGCGGGTAGGCTGAAAACAATAGGGAAAATAACCGCATTGTTGTCGAATGTTCAGAGCTACGTACAATATAACCGATGGCAGTAAAATCCTAAAATAGCACAAATTAACCTTTTAAAGTAAATTTTGCAGCAATACTTATTTCTTGCCAATGATCATCATTACCAAACAATCTTATACTTACAGCCCGTCAATATAACAACAAAACAGCAAAACCTACTCAAAATATCGACAGTAAGTTTCTTTACGGCAACAATTTCTGTGCCATCTTTTTTCGTTGCCCGGTTCCTTGCTTCACAAAGATATTCCCCCCTTTTTGATACATCCATGGGGGCGATAGTGAGATTAGCTGTGCCTACACCGGACTGTTAAAAGAAGAGTAGGAAAATAAACAACTGTTCGATGGACAACGAAAATTCTGTCTTTTAGAAGAAATCAACAAATCACTATAATGATTGAAGTTTGTTTGTCAGTTTGTACTCTATCACCCTGTATTTGAATGAAACTTTCCCAAATGGGTATAGTTTTCAGAAAAGATTAAGTGAAAATTTAAAACATTTTCACCATGCAATCTGACTTTCGTTTTGTCGTTATTCCATACTAAATCAACCAAAATGTTTTGAAATTGTAACATGACCCTACCAGATGTGGCTGGAATTTTGGAAGGGAAGGTGGGGATGCGAGCGTTATGAATAAGCCTTCTTAAGTAATAATAAGTAACCTCACCAAAAGCATTTGCAACTGCATATCTTCACGATACTTGCTGATCTTAATGGTAGGAGAGGGAGAGCCAGATGCCGTGCAAATCATGGAATAAGATGGGAGCTGGAGCGTTGTCAGATTATTAAAAGTGTCTGCATCAATGGTGGGAATAGCTAACAAATAATTTTATAACACATTAGATTACCATGAAGTTGAAAAATAATGAGAAAACTCAAAATAAAGCAAGCACATCATTTGTCATAATGAATAGCGTAAAACAGACATACTGATCACTTTGGAGAAGAGAACAATCACAGAGCTCTCTCCAAAATCATTTGCAGCAGAACACGTATAATTCCCTTCATTTGCTGCCGACACTGCTTTTACTGTGAGCCCAGCATTGCTATCTACATTATCTGTAATTTCTTTTAGCTCTCCACCCTTCAAACTCTGAAATGTCCATGTCGGTGGGCTTGTGGCATCCACCCAAACACAGGGGATCACAAGGTCAAGGTCCTGTGTTTGCATCATCACTGATGGCGGGCTTACCCTCAAATAGGGTTTACCTAAATACGTAAAATTGTGAATAAAAAAAAGTTTTAAATATCTATATATCTCTATTACCCAAATATAGGTGCAGCAGCTTTAACAACGCGAATTAGAAAAATAGATATTTATCCTGATTCCAGATCAAGACGCATGCGCCTTTAAGCAGAGGCAGCAATATGTGAGGTAATTCTATATTTTAAGTAATTGAGCCAATGGCTCCTATTCTTTTTTCTTCTTTTAAAGTTTTAAAAGTCAAAATAGCAATAGTAAGGGAAGAGGTTCATTAAAATCACTAGCGTATTCGATGTTAAATATGCTTCCCAAGATAAGAAAGTTTCTGTTACCTGCTGACATAAAAGATTTCAGTTATTTTAATGTTACAAAATGATTAAAACGCTACTTACTTCCAACAATTAACTTAATATTCTGCGTTGTCAATCCTGACTCCACCTCTACAGCTACCATATAATCACCACCATCAGATTTCACAACATTCTTGATGGTTAGAGCAGAAGTTGAGACATTGTAGCGTTTTTTATCACCCTGTATGCTGTCATCAGCATTAAGTGCAGCGAGGAACACTTTTTCACTGTCAACAATTTTATACCACACAATACGATTACGAGGCATGCCGTATACTTGACCCAAAATATTGCTATTAAAACCAATGGCTGCTCTCTGAGGTGAAACTGGTTTTGGTATGGTCCCTAAGAAGAACAGTACATAACATTTGGATTTACACTTACAAGTGCACTCATTATACCTTAAATATTGTCAAAATCTTTATAGTGTAAGGCTAAGCATAAATAAATCTTAGAGTAAGTTGGTTTAAATGTGGTTTTAAATGTTTTTTTTAATCCTTCATCTAAATCTTGAATTTTCCCATTAATGCTCTCAACCTAACCAGATTTTTCACCAGGGAATTGTTGCGGACAACAAGTTAAGAATTTTTTCAGTTTAAGTTCTAGTAAGAGTGGACTTAAAAACAGAGACACAGAGTTGCTATTATTAATAATGATAAGTAAAAATTATTAAATATTAAAAATGTTAAACAATGTTAACAAAAACGATGTTGTGTGTCTCTCTATTGATAATTATATTTTCAATGAATAACAGCGATGATAACCTTGTATTTCTAGCGTAGCGTCGTTTTCACCAGATGAATCTTTGCATTTGTAATCACCATAGTCTGATTCTTCTACCTTGTCAATCTCAAGTTGTTTTACCAGATTTTTTGAATCGCTTGTGTCATTAGTGATTTTATACCTACCGCCATTCACAATTTGTTCACCATTGGGCTTGAATATGCCAATGAAGTCACCGGTTATCTCACACTTCATGAAAGCTATTTGTCCATAACTGACAATGTAAACTTTAAACCGACCTTTCCACTTCGCACATCCTAGAGTGAAACATTAGAAAGGTTAGAATAGTGTTAGAAAAGTGAAAACTCCAACTTGACAACATTATTAAAATACAAAAAAAAACTTCATCTCTCTGAACAAAAATGCAAACAAAACAGTAACAACACAAAATTTTTAGCAGTTTTAGCTGTTTTTATTTTGATTACTTTTTATTGCTTTGACTGTGCTACCAATTTTTTGTTAATAAGCTTCTTTCTTCGATTGAGGTGGCAAATGTGGCTAATTATTACTTGATAAGTTTAACTTATACCTAATGTAACTATTACTGAAAGTTTTGATTCTTTCCATGTTATTTGACTAAGTCTCAGAGTTATTCTTAACTTCCTTAATTAAAAACAACCAGGATAAACCAAAATTAATTTTGTTCATAAATTTTTGACCTTCACTCTAAAATGATAAACTCTTTAAATACATTTTTTATCATACTTAATTTGTTCTTAGAAAACCCCTTTCTCTTTATCAACGATTTTCCAAGAACAATAGGCGTTTTAGCACAAAAAATAAAAAGGTAATTTTGACATCAAAATAATACCATCAATACTGGTAATGTCAATACATCTTTCACTAATACAACTTATCACATAAAGTCTATTTTCGGTTTCAGTATTGCAGTAGATAATACACTTTTTGGTATAACTTTTTCAAGAGCTATAGTAATATCTTTGAATGTTAACGCTCTTTGGTTGCTATCGATGAGTGGATCACAGTTCCTTTTCAGTTTCGATATAATTTTATTCCTCTTTTTTCCTCTCTTACCAAAGTCATCACGATTTAAATTTAAGTCCTTGATTTTAATCGTTTTACCTCTGCGATTTTGAATTCATTCACAGGCTTTTGTTGTACATGCAGGATTAGTAAGTCTAAGTCTCATTGCTGCTTCTACACAAAATAGGGTTGCAGCAACATGATTGCAGGTTGAACTCATTCCAGCCATACAAGAGCAGTGGGAGGTAATAACTCTTCCTTCTTTATTTGATAAACACACCAATAATTTATGTGCATCTCGTAATCGTTCTGAAAATTGACACTCACTTTTTAGAAGGCAATATTTACTTGACTCCAAGCTGTGATAGGACATGTTACCCAACCAGCCTTGTTTAAAATAACTATATGCTTTGGAGCCTTCGTAATCGGTCAAATCTTCCACCTCACTGTCTATCATTAAAACTGTATGATGTAGAAGGTTGGTATCATTGAACAATAAGATATACCTTCTTCAACTTCATCTAGCCATCAGTTGTAAGTTTAAATGGATCTGGAAGCAGGATAACCTCGAGCTTAAGTTTATTGTTGTGCTCTTCAGCAGTTTTGATAACAGCAACGTTATTCCTGAAAGCTGAAAATGCTCTGACAACAAGTATAGCTTTCTTCACAGTTACTTTCAGTCCTCTTAAACAAAGGTAGTTCTTTTAATTCTTCTGCCTTCATTTTATTAAACATGTTGAAATCCATGTTGATGTCTGGATTAATACCCAAGCAGTTTTTATTCTTAATTTCTATGAATTGATGTGTAATAACTTTTCTTTATTTACTTTCACTCTCTTACTCTCTGCTATTTTGCTGGAAAATGCCACTACTCACAACTTTGTTTTGATTTTAATTAACGCTAAACTGGTTCTAGACCCATGGCAGAATTAATGACACGGTCTAAGTCTGATTGGTGTGGGGAAAATTGAAAAGGGTGTTGCATGAGGCTGAAAATTTCAAAATATTCATTTGATCATAATTTTTACCTGTTTTGATACTTGAGACATTGAATTTTGATATTCTAATGGCTTCAACCTTACATAATGTTTTTTTCAATTTTATTTGGTCTTCAAACACATACACAGATAATTTTTCATGTTTTCTTTCTTTGTGCAAAGAATAAAGAAGCTACCAGTACTACCTACAGAAATAATTGAATTTGTTTTTTTCCTAAATCACATTTCCGTCCATGACATATTTGAAGAGAAAAGTTTCCGCTACACCACCCACCAACTTCATGAAACCTCAAACCTTATGAAATATCTCAGTTAGTTGGTGGTAGACCATAAAATTAATTTCAGGTTTGTAAGTAAAGGTAAAGCAGAAATTTAGAGTGCCAAAGTTTTTCCGTCCGTGATGATATGGATGATTTCCGTCCGTGACATTTTTTTATTGTAATGTCAGTCAGTCAGCAAACGCTTTTATCATGTACATCATTTCATTTTAGTATTATTGATAAACTGGAAGAAGTTTTATTTCATATTTTGGTTAATTTATCTACAACCCATGCTTCTAATAGGCATTAGGGTTAGGGTTAGGGTTAGACTATTTTGTTGTCCGTTATGAGCAAGTATTATAGAAGAAGCTGAAAATCAGGAGGGTATTTACATTGTTCTGTATTCCATTGCTTTCTGAGTTTGAAAGCTAACTTGGCATGATTATAGGTGTGAAGTTTGTGAGAATTCAGAGCTCCTTTTGGATGCAGCCAAAAGTCACCTTCAGAAGAATGGAAAAAGCGCTTTTACCAACACCAAAGGAAATTTTAGAATATGTTAGGAGATGTTTGGTGTCTTGAATACCGATCCTCAGAGTTTTGAAAAAGAGGACCATGCAATTTACTATAACATAGGTATATCATGCTGAATGTGAGGCATTTCAAGTCAAAATAGGAAGGAAGTGGCTTCGGAAATACAATTTATAACTTTCCTATATATCATTGTTTCATATTCATGAAGAAAAAAGAGATTTTTAAGAAATATCATTTTTTCCGTCCGTGATTTTCCTTCCGTGACAATCACCAAGATTAGGATTTTGAAGGACAGGATACCAAAAATTTCCATTTTTTTTAAAAGATCCATTAACTTAAAATGATAGAAAGATTGTAAGAGATAGAAACAAAGATTGTTGACAGAACTTTAATTTTTAGTTAATTTTCATTCCGTTCGTGACACAACTATTGAGCCAGTATAATTCTATAAGGCAAAATAATATTTAAAAAATAATTAATGGTATTTTCCATACCCTTTTAGGCAAAGATAAGAGCCACTTTTAAATCTTTGAATTCTAGCTTATTTTGTGGATCATCTAACTTAATATATCTGGAATTCCTTCCGTGACAAGAACAGAGGATTTCAATTTTCCCCATGGATTGTGTAAAAGGTGTCCTGTAAAAGCAAAGAAATGTGTGTTTTGATTTCTTCCTGCAATGTACACACTTTAGTATTCTTTAAATTATAAATTATATACCTGGTTTTTATTAATGCTTCTATATAGTGAAAACTTTAATTCGTGAAAATATTAAGTAGAAACCTGCACATTTCATTTTAAAATTAGTTATTCTTCTGTGCATTCATCATTAAATTGTTTAAAATCTATTTCCATGCTAAGATGGGTTGAACTATCACAGGTTCAAAAACAGTAGGACCCTGACAAAAATGAATTTGGTTTTGGAAAGTTAATACAGTGCTTAGATGAATCTCTCGCTTTAATTATGTGTGATGCTTGAGATAAAGGAAAGAAGCTTTCCAAATCCTATAGCAGCATTATGCTGGGCGTGGTAAACCTAGGATTATAACTTTCAGTCCTCTGAATTCAAAATAATGGAGATCGGCATGTATGCGCAAAATTTTGCCGAAAGCAAATTATAAATTTAATATGCTGAATCTTAACGATCGCCGATCGCTCTAGGGAAAAGATGGAAGTTCTCACAAACACAAGTCATGTTTGATTTTTATTCAAATTTGTTATGAATGGAAGTAGTGCATTAATTACAAAACATTACGTATTTAATAGGGTAAAGTTTGTATTAAAAAAAGATTGTTTGTACTTGTAGCAAGTTTGTTCTCTATATAGAGTCTGTTTCTTGAATATTTTGTCTACATTAAGACAGGTTAACACAGTCATTCTTTCTCATAGAACTAATGAGTGCAATTTTAACGGGTTATATAGTTGGTCCAGTAGACTTACGCTGCAGTGCTCCAGTTAATTGTTCAAAAGTGATTCGCAAATTTGTTTGCGTATCCCACCAAACGAAGTTCGTCTAATGCCATCATGTGCAATTTAAAGTTCATTCATTGTCACTTGCCATATTTTTATGTCTCCTTGTAACGTGTTTGTTAATCACTACTGTTGCCGGCTCTCTCTCCACATTCTAACATTCAATGCCCTGACGTATAAAATGCAACCGACCGATTTGGCGGTGACCTGAATGTCTCCATGGACCAGAGTCAATGCAACTTCCAAAGTTAGAAACCAATCAAAGGTGCCTGATTATTGCTACTATGTTTGTCCTTTTTAAAATTATTTACCGCAAACTTGTAAAAAACCATTCATAAACTTACCTACTGTGAATAAGTACAACCATAAAAGGAATAATGAAACCATATCTACTATTACAGTGGAGAAGGCCAGCCAAGAGGCTAAACCAAACCGTGGAAAACATCTATACTGCGGGTGAATGCGCACCAACGCTTGGTCAGATAAATCTGCAGCTCGTTGGAGGGTTCAAGCGCTCTACTTTCAGGGAGCTTGAGTAGTGAAATATAGAAACAAAATAATTTTTGTAATCTTCGATAACTTCGATCAATCATGCTGGTTTCAATACTATTGAGTTCGTCTGAGCATATCACGAACAGAGAAATTATTACGCTGTATAATTAAAATGATAATCACTCCGCTAAGTTCTTTGTTACCCTTTGATTTATTTTTGGAGATTTTCCCCTCAGTAGGCATGCTTTATCCCCATGATTTAATATTCACTTTAAGAACACATATGTCTTATTTTGATATATGTTATATCTTAATATGAGCTTCTCTCCAATGTGCCGATTGCTTTATGCCATTCCAGCATTGGTCCGCCCTCTGCCGCAGTGAAAAAGTAGTTATGTATCGTCTAGGATCTACACTTTAGTGTAGTGACTGGTCCCTTTAGGGATGAGTAACTTGTGGCATAGTTCCAAATGGTTACTGCAATATGACAACTTCTTTGACACGCCAGGTTAGGATGGGGGTTAACACGGGGGTTAGGATGTATACACAGCATGCTCAAATTTTTACGACTGAAACCAAGTTTTTCTCTTTTTTCTAAATGCGTACGTCATAGAAAATGTCTTTTCATTCTTTTTTGTAAACAAAACTGATTGCTTCTTTGTGTATTGATCTTTTTTTCTTCCATCGAATGCAGCATAGTTCTTCTGCATTTATCTGTCTCTAAGTTGAATGGAACTTTTAAACAACCTGTAGCATCGCATGTAAACATATCTGTTGGTTCTCTTTGAAGATCTTCCTCCTTACTATGTTTTACGTTGCGTAACAAACTTTTTGAAACGTAATAATTGCGTTATAAAAATAAGGTTGGCAAAAACTGTTTATCTCTTTAAGGTCGGCATGCCGAGATATTTGGATCAGAAGGTCGGCATATGCCGAGTGCCGACCTATATTCAGAGCACTGAACTTTATATATACAATCAGCTAACAACACTCCAGAAATTTGAGCCTGTTACCGGCTACATTATACGTGCAGAAATACAAGTCTTTATAATGTTATAAAACCAAAAAAGCAATCATCATCACATACTGACAAGTCGTAAGCAACAATCAGAGACAAAGCAAAGAAAGTTTCTGATCGAAATGGCGAGCATAGCTCTGTATTTAAGATAGATGAAAACAACCATTATATTTTTAGTCTAGTAACGGCATAGAATATTAGTATGTTTTCTAATAAGCACTGCATTTGTGGATGTAGCAATTATTAGGGCATGACGTTAATTGGAGGGTGGCGTGTATCATAAAAATCCTCCAGCAGCGTTTATTAGAGGGTGGGATTTATTATGTTATAACCACTTTTTTCGCCAATGTTTGTCTAATCCTTTAGATTGCGCACACATAATTGTTTTTGTTTTGAACTGCTTTTATGTGGAAATAGAATTATTGTCGTAGCTATAAGATCTAGTATGTTTCAATCGGACGTATTAATGACCAGACAAGTTCTGACATGTGCCTTAAAAATGACTTCTAATGCTTGTAATGTAATTTTAGACATAGCAAGACTTAGCAAATACATCTTACAAATCCTTCCATTGCTGTGCTATCCATGGACCAATTAGTTGGATATTTACAAGTTTAGTAGTAACTCATGTCTTAGTTACATTACAAGCATTAGAATTTAATTTGATCATATTTTTCGGTCATTTTGAGGCCCTTGACGGCACATGTCGGAACTTGTCAGTCATTATAACCCATTTCAATTATTAAAACATTGAAACTATTCAGCTCGATGCAACTTGCAAGGTTAGAAACCAATCAAAGGTGCCTGATTATTGCTACTATGTTTGTCCTTTTTAAAATTATTTAGCGCAAACTTGTAAAAAGACATTCATAAACTTACCTACTGTGAATAAGTACAACCATAAAAGGAATAAACTCCGAAATAGAACCATTTTAATCAACAAATTGTTACTAAACTTTACTAAGTGTTTCTTTCTTTACGGCTTATTTCAATTAGCCCTTTGATCAATCGCTTCACGCATGATAAGATTTATTCCCTGCAAATAAGAAAAAGAATGATTCTCCAAATCGTATTAAGTCAAAACTTTGTTTATGAAAGGGAGTTTCAATGACTTCAAGATTCAATTCTATAATTTATGCAATTCTTTAACAACAAACATGGTAGACTAAACTGAAAAACAATTGGTTAAAAGATAACCATATGCATTACGATTTTAGCTCGCGGGAAATAATAAAGTTTCCAGATGTTTCACAAGTCTTTTTTATATTACAAAACGCTGTAAATAATTTATTTTATTATTGGCGAGTTAGACGCCTTTACTGTTAACTGAAAAGGTTTGAAAAGAAAAATTAGTTTTAAACTCAATAATACAATTGTTTTAAAACGCGTGACGTGTTCTAGGAAGAATACTCATCAATTATAAACAAAAACAAAGACCCGTGCGTACTTCCCTTTTTAGGATGGAAGAAAAAAAGTTATAACTCAAAAAATGTAACTATTCTATAGGCCTGGCTTGACATTTCAGTGACTAAAATTTAGTACTGCACATTTTCTGAAAATGTTAAGTCAATAATCTAAGTTTTTTTTGCCGATTTTTCTAAATTTCTTACCACAGTTGACTCTCTCTAATTCGAATCCCAAAGAGAAAAAAATTTGTTCGAATTATAGAGAGATTCGAATAGTAGAAAGTCTCTCTTATTCAAATTTTCAGGTTTAAAGGATGAAATTTCGAATTAAAGAGAGAATCGGAATTTTTGAAAAATTGAGGTGAAAAATAAAAAAGAATGATCGAGTTTTCTTTGATTCTTTTTTTTCTTTTCCTAAGTTTCACGATCATACATGAACAAGTGACAGTTGCTGAAAAAGTGTTCAATTTTTTATTGTTTCGTGTTAGATAGATTGTCAAGTCAAACACACGACTTGCGTCGCTGAGGCTTTCCACAAATCAACTCCAAATTTTGTAAATCTGACGCAGTTCATCAAACTATAGTCACAAGAAAATATGATCAAACTTCATAGAAAAGACAAAAAATCAAAACATTCCAACAGAAATTCGAATTTTGAAAAAAAACATTTGAAAGTGTTAACAGTTAGTTTACACTCCGAAAATTCGAATTTCAGAGAGGATTTTGCCGAGGGACTAGAAAATTTGTTCGAAATATGGAGGTTTTCGAATTACAGAGATTCGAATAATAGAAAGTAAATTATAAGAGTTTCTTAAGGAAAATTGACCGTGACTTCGTTTCTAGAATTCGTTCGAATTATAGAAAAGTTCCAATAATAGAGATTCGAATTAGAGAGAGTCGACTGTATAAGCTCTTGTATTTATTCCAACAATAGTCGGCGCAGTTTCTTGTGATGTAAGATTATTCTGAAAGTTTGAGAACAATATTCTTTGAAATAAATCACTTATGACGTCATAAGACGGTTTTGTGCACGTCGTATGACGTCATAATTTGATCAAAGTGTTGTTAGTTTGGACTAATTTTCATAGAATTACGACTATTTTACCTTCTGTTACTTTTTTCAAATAAATAAATCTTTGACTCGTAATATATCGTAGTAACTAAATTCATCCCCTACACTTATTGGGAGTTATATTTATGACGTTATTTTTGCACCAAAATGTTACAAAATATCTTCAAAATCTTACTATTTTCAATACGTTTAGTCCATGTAATTCTTTATATACGATTATCTTTCTAAGTGTAGTTAGGAAATATTTATCTTTATTTTATGTGCAAAAAATGCTTTTACGTCATTATGACGTCATATCATAGGTTCTACGTGTGTCGTGATGACGACATTTACGGAAAAAATGATCTAAGATTTTTTCAAAAAATCGGTACTATTTTGAGTTTTTGTAAAGTTTGACATCATAGAATAGTATACTAATATGCAATTTGCTTATTTTCGTTGTGTCACAAACTTCTACACCAAAATACAGAAGCGATCTTCCCACGAGGAACTAATTATGTTTGTTACAGGCTGTGTTGTTAAATAAAAATTAAGTATTTTCCTGTTAGTCCCCCACTTCCAGATTATTCTCTACACAAAGATATAAAGAGAGAATACCACAGATTATTTTTTGACAACATATTTCCCAGACTTCTTTTTCATAACCTTCAGTTTCCGTTGTCTTCATCGTATATCCGGACTTGTCCGCTACTAAGTGTCGCTACTTTAATGACATCATCCAAATCATTCAAAATTTAATATTGCCTGGAACAACTGAAATTTCAGATTTGTGGAGAGCGTACGGTGGTATTAATGTACTAACGTTAGTAAAGATTGCCATGGTTCAACCATTTTACTGTGAACCATTCGATACAGTTTGTGGTCCGATAAACGGAGCGCGTACACAAAATATCGAAAACTCCTGGAAGTTAGCGAAATCAAGAAATAAAAAGTCAACAGACAAATACTGGACTATTGTGGTTGTGAATGGATGTAGAGAAAGAAAAATAGGAGCAACTTGTTGTTTGACAAGATAACTCAGGATATAGTGGCATATACGCTACCTGTTTAGAATTTTTATGTAGAGATCAGATTTGGAAATATTTTTCCATGAAATATCGTCTGTGAAACATCGTCTTTAATAATTTAATCGTCTATATATGCAGAGATATTCTTTATTTATCTCTGTGTGTCTTTTCCAAAAATAATCCGCGGGGGACGAACAGAAAAGTACCATGAATTATGATAGGGTAGACGATTCAAAAAGTAAGTAAGACTTATTAGTTTCGGAAAATAAATTAAAAGATAAATATCTTAAAATATCTCAGGTTCGAAAATGATTTTTCTGGCTACAATATGGCTAAAGATAACTCTGTAGTGTTGGGTGATACCGAATCACTGAACGAATTTTGGAAGAAACACCATCTGCGACTCCAGAATATGACTTCGAACGATCCGAAATAATACTCAATATCTTATAAAACAACCTAGAAGACTTTGTATCTCATGTGAAACCTTCTGCCGTTCGTTAAAATAATTTCATCTGTACGCTAAACATGGATAAGTATAACATCTGTCCGGGCTGATGACTACGGAGTATACAGCAAACGTGGAAACAGTAGCAAATGTTCTTTTATTCAAACGGTACATGTACAATGGAGCATGAAACTGAAGGAAAGAAATATTATTTAAACAAACGCGACACCACAGCCGCCTGAGAACGCCCCGATTCTCTCGTCATATGAGAACCAGTCATTCTTGGATGAAAATGGTAACCATACGCACTTTCTCGGACCAAGTCAGTGGCAGTTATCGAATCATTGGAGAGCTCATAATCGCAAATCCAATTCTACAAAATATAAAAAAAGATACACATTTTTTTTATAAGAAACCAGTCTATAAGAAACCGGAGGCTCAGGTTTGCTAAAAATTAAGAAACCCCTAGGAAACTTAGGCAGGCTGAAACCTTTCAAGAGTTAAGAATCTTTTGTTAGCTATTCTTAGTATATGTATACATAAACAACGAAAAATTTGGTCGTGACAAGATAAAGGAAGAATTTAAGAAATTTTTGAGGGTCAGAAAAGATAAATTTTAAAAAACTTTTCAGCCTCAAAATGAACAAATTTTAAGAAACTTGAGGCTCAGCCCGTTGCTAAAGGTTTCTTATAAAAAAACGTGTAGGTCACGACTTAGATAAAACAACTACCCAAGGTTTGACCTCTTACCAAATGCTACTCACTTATGGTGCACGCAACATAAACAAGGTGCTTGCAAAAGTTAAAAAAAAAGTTTAAAAAGTTGAATGCTTAACCATAGAACAACGAACCGTATTATGCCGGACACAGAGCAGATATAACACAAGAGAAAACTCTAACTTTTATATAGAACTCTGAGTTTCGTGTATTAAACACTCGTCAGCTATAATAAAATGAAAATTTACAAAAAGCAATATAGTAGCGAGATACATAATTCACAAGGGAGATGTCATATTGATAGATACAGATACGTGCAATAAACTAGTCATTAGTCTTATAATTAGCCAATAAAAATTTGTTAGAATGACGGCACTTTGAGATCAATTCACTACGTTTGTTTAAAAGGTCAGATTTAACTTGGTAATTTAAAATTTCATATTTTTCTGTAAACAAAGTGAGCAGGATCGTGCATTAATTGAATAACTCTTTGCGTGTTTAACAATAGACCATTTCAAACTTGGGACAACATTGTGGGTTTCTTTTAGCTCCCTCCCACACGTGGATTGATAATGACATACTGTTCTTATACTTCTTGTTGTTAAACGACTATTCCAGCGTGTTTTAAATCTTTTCCCGTCAATCCAATGTAGATTTTGCTCGGTACGTTCGGTGCTGTGACGTCACATTTATAGATAACTGACGCCTGTCGGCAGTCACCATTCAGTGGACATCGTAAGTCGTATGAAATGGAACCCTTATGCTATTTTTAAAGCGTTGATGGTGAGAATCCACGATCGTTGCCACCAAGTTTCATATATCTAGCAAGTTTCTGATAACGTTTCTCCAAATGATTCATTAAAATCATTAAGAAGGCAATTAGAACTACCTGGAGGCCTGTATAATGTTGTTGTAATAATGCCCTTGATTTGTTATAGAGATCAATAACCATTATCTCAATGCCTTAGAAAATCAAGAGGGTCTTTAATACGTACAGCGCGAAACTTGAACAAATAAGCCTTCGAGACTGAAATTCCTCAAATTTTATGAAAGCTAAGCAGATACATAGTTAAGTTATATACAAGTCAAATCATTGTTTTCCACGAACCAAACAACAATGGTGACATACGCGTTTCTGTCAAGTGACGCCATGAGTGAAAACATCGGCCTATTTAAAGTTTGCATCAACAAACGGAAATCAAGACGCTTCCGCTTGAAAAACCATAAAGTAAAAATAAAAGAAAGACCTTTTTCTTGTATCATTTCAACTTTTCATAGCATTTTACACCATTACAAAATTGTCCTATTTAATAATGACATAAATGTATAAAAACCATAAAAAATATTGACAGTATTGCGTAACATTTAAAAAGCGAAAAAGGAAACATATGGAGTACAGCAGTATCTTTTGACTATCAAGAAATAAGTCTGGAGTTGAATGAGGTGGCGTGTAAGCAAATCTAAAAGAACCTATCCTCAACACAAATAGAAGGATTCAAAGTTCATCTTTGGTATCTTCGACCTCCTCGTCATCTGATGTTGGAGGAGGTGGCGGCGTGAATGGTTTCATCGGTTGCAAAGAGATGTCGCCCTTTAGCACACCAATCAACCATTTCTTCATGTCTGGTAAGCGAAACTGTTCGTCCTCTGGCAGCCTGTGCCAAACGGACATTTGCTAAAAAGTCAAAGAAATAGTTCAGAGAACGTAATTGTGCAACACAGAGACGATATTAGCGATGTCCTAATATACTAACAATAACAAAAAAGGTCTCTATTGTTCTCATATGACTGAGCCATTACCCTACTAAATGCAACGCAACAAAACAACTCCATAGGTTACCTGATGTATTTCGACAACACCAAAGATTGGTAGTAGAGGATCGATTTCGAAGGAGACACGCCAGTAGTCCAACATCTTGCCAAGAGAAAATAATTGAAGTATGACAATAGGATCGATGACAGATTATGATATTTTACTAAGCACTAGTAAATTCAACGGAGTGGTTAGTATTTAAATAACACATCCCAGGGTTGGCGATGAAAATATTAGCATACGATCGATTGGCCTTTTCCAAGATGTTTTATTTCCAGCACTATAACTGGTTTTTAAAACATTAATTCCTTATACGTTTTGAATGGTGCCGACGAGGGGATGTTGACATACTGACATAAGATAAAATAAAATAACTTTAAAAAACTCTTAAATTTTACAAACATATCAGATGTACTCATTGTAAGAAATAAACTGAAACAATTTCTTAAAAAAGATTGTTTATCATCTTACAAATACTAACTTTTTATCCCGCGATTATTACGGTAACTCGCTCAGGATTGCTGTTCTTGTTGTCGTGTTTATATTATTCTTTTTTTTGTTCTTTAATATTTCCAGGATTATCCAAGCATATATGAATTTAATAACTGTATGTTGTATACATGTACATGTTTAAAATGTTGGCGGAATTTCGTACGCACACACACACCACACATATATATTGCGTTTGAGTTGCTCCTTTTCTCTTTTATAATTAAAACTTCAAGGTGTCATTCCTTTGCCTAGTTTTACTATTGAATGACACCCTCCAATCACAATTTGTTCCTGGTTTGAAAATAAAAAATAAAAAAAGAAATTTGGACTGTATATATACGTTATTTTGCTAGTATTGAAATGTATCTATTATTCATTTTATTTCTTAAAGAGTTTCTTTTTTTATGTACATATTGTTGATTGGAAAATAAAATTGATTGATTGATTGATAAGACATATACGTTACCGTAGGGAACATCTCAGGGTCAATCCATACAAAAGTTAAGTTAGTGTTCCTCTCAAAATGTTTCGACAGAGACTTGACCAGCGATAACATAGTCTTGCCACCTAATAACAAGCATGAACATCATGTTCAATTTACGCAAAAGAAAATTTGCAATTTAAAAATAGTAAAATCCTCTTTATCATAGCAAGCATTTCGGTCTTATCATATTGCTGTATAAAAGCAATAGAAAACTTACTTTCTGTGTTCTTGATGGCAAATACTGGAACTGCGTAACCAACCAGATCAATGGCCTGGGAATACAATACAGAACATCTGTTCACACAAATAATATTACTTAAAGAACTAAAAATTGAATTACGATATTCATTTTTCTTCCTTGATTTTCAACAAAAAATTAGTGGCTATTTAGAAATAATTATAAAAACATTTCATACAAAAGTATAATACAAAAAAACATCTTGGACTCAAAATTCGCGCCATTGTCTAGTCGAAGAGAACAAGGCTTTTTACCCCCCAAATCGGAAATATTGCAAGTTTAGGATGCAAGACAATCGCACAACGTCTTGAATGAGCTTTGGCTACACTAAACCCTATAAAAGCTGGAGAATGACTTAAAACATAATCACACTTACCCAGATGTCATGAATGTTTTCTAACATCATTTTCGTCAAACGCTGCCTGAACAAGGAAACATTTAAGTGCACAATATTTAGACAATTAAAGATTACGGGATAAAAATTGACAAAAAATGCACTCCTTACTTCTTATGCTTCGTTATAAATTCTACGAGATTCTCTTCGGAGATGGCTGTCTGAGTAAAGGGATTAAATCATTATATAATTCTCATTAGTTGCTTGAAAGATCTGACGAATAAACAACCACGACAAATCATGTTGTAGTAGGGTCCATATATTTTAGACGTCCCCATAAGAATTTGATTTGACCACCTCTCCCCGCCTGATACCACTTAAAATCATTGAACCCCTCCCCAAATGTCGCGCATGTACCACTTCCCATCCCTTACCATTTCGGCAACTGTACTTGTAAGAACAACAAGGAAATAAAAACAGGCTTTTCAGCAAACAAAATAGGACATTTTTATCATAAAACATAGTAACTCAGTCTTCTACAAATTCACTGTTCATAAGTATTTCAAATATGTTAAGCACAGGTGCGAGATCATCATCATCATCACCATCCTTCACTAAAATCGCAGCATTTTCTTCATTATCATCATTAGACATCCCTTTATCATCTGAACTATTCCTTCCAGAACTTACTCTTCACACATTCTTAATTTTAATTGCACAGCATTTATCTTTTACATATATATAAACAAGAATTGTAAAAAAATATATAATCTGATGGTGGCTAGAACATAGCGGAAGCATGTTAACGTTAATAAGTGTTTTATTTCATTACAAACTTTCATATCACTACAGTACTTCTACAAAATATGAAATGGAAGTATCGAAAACTCCCTTCATCACGATGTACATGTTAATTCATTAAGTTTAACCAATTTAAAATGGAATAAACTTTTTTCTATACTGTGAATGATTGAAAACCGAGGTATATTTTTTTAACAATGAAGAACAATATTGATTTTTTTTTTCGTTTGTGACACCGTACTTTGCAGGGCTTCCCGCCCCCACATCCAACATCTTAAAATCAGACCACCCCCTCCCCCTCCACTCAAGGGATGTCTAAAATGTATGACCCCGTATATAAAATATTTTAACTTCAAATGTTTGAATACAGCTGTAATTTCAACATCATAACTTAAAATTCCGAAAAGCATCTTACCTTAGCAGGTAACGTCAATGACTTTTCAAAAGGCTTCACAAAAAGTACCGTGTTTACTTTCTTTAAATAAAGAGATTTAGCAATCTGAAACAGAAATGAAAATAACCAATTTAATAATTTGCCAATTTTCAATGACCGGACAAACTTTTCTAGGGGTGCCTTTATAAGCTACCTATAAACAGGGATTTCGAGACCCGAGATTTTGAAAATTTTTAAATACTATTGTGAGGAAGAACTCTTAAAAATGGCAGAGAAATCCTAATTCTTGAAACAAATCATAAATAAATAAGTAAAGTTTAACTGACAACACCAACTCAGATTATAATGAATTAAATAAAGTAGACAATCACTACAATACAAGAGCTTTTTACCTTAGGATCGTGGACTACAAAGAATTGTATCATTGGATTGAAGTTTAGAGATGCCTTTGTGTATTCATCGAATTCTAAGGAAAAATATCAGTGAATCAATATGTCTCCAGGGTATAAAAACATTTTAAAATTAGAAAAAATATGTAAAGGTACATTTTGAAAATACATTTTATAAATATAGGACAGCTTAAAAGAAATTTGCATAATTAGTATCTTCTCAAAAATGATCTTCAAGGTTTTACCTTTGCTGCCTTTTTCCATGTAAGCTACTACTTTTGAAAGCTCGATGGCTTCGTAATGTTTTTTTTCGGCTTTTGAAGATATTACATTTCCATTTATGCTCATCATCTGAAATTAAATATTTAAACAAGATTTTTAAATACTAATTTAAGAAGCAAAACAACTTGAACAACAATTACCTTTTTCATGTATGGGATAATCACATCAGGGGATCTAAAACGAAATACACAAGGGGCTGAAACTTACCCTGTTAAATATCATGAAATATAGTTTACGGAACATCATATATGTAACACAATTACTTTTGTTGAAGCTATAATAAAGCAGATTTGTAATTGTATCTGTTTATAACTTATTTATTTACAGTGAGCTTTTCAAAATTTAAAACCATACAAACTTCACATCTTTTAGTCTTGAAAAACACTATGTACTTTTTATTTTAACAAGACCTATATTATAACAGTATTTAGTACTGGAATAGTTATCCTGTATAAATATCTACCTTAATAATAATAATAATAATGCAGAATAAATTTCACGAATTCAGCTATCCACTTGAAACAAACCTTTGACCAGCATAGGTGGTTGGTCGACCGGAATTGAATATCTTTATCATTCCAGTGTATCTAACATCTAAATACAATAAGTAACGTCACTTACTTATATGATCTCATTTAAAATAATTAACTTTAAATTTAAGAGATTAAAGCAAAATATTGATCAAGTTAATTCTTTCAAATAGGTTTCATGGAAATTTCTCAATCATTAGATACTCAGAGTAACTCTATTTCAACGTTTCCTTCCATTTTTCTACAATTTTCTTAATAACTTTTACTTAAAATTAATCTAAGAAATTCAGGTGCCAAATTAAAGCACTAAAAATAATTCTACATCAGTTTTAGCTTCAAAAAATAGTTACCATGTTTCAACCACTTAATAAATGTAATTTGACTACCTGAAGCCATTGCAAACTTCTGATTTGACATTATTTCACAGGTGCAGAACTTGACTTTTTGATTGCGAAATACTTGTGCAACAATCTGTATATAACAAACAGTTCCTTAGAAGATTACCTTTACTGAAAGCCAAAAATTTTGTTCATCGCAGTTCGCAATCGCAGTTCATAGAGCCACAGATTTTGATATATGTAATCAGTGTTAAGAACCTCTTACTTCCAAAGTAGCAATATCTTTCGGGTTCAATTGCTCTGTACCTTGATTACTATCAACCCAAAATAAAACATAAACCAAGTCATTCTTCTTCAACACTTTGGTGATGTTGCTGGCATCGAGTGGGTGGACTCGGGTAACGCCATCATGTCTCAGTGCATCGGCATACTGTTGATGAGCCCTTTGAACATCTTCCTGTGTAACCTGGGCTTGTGATGTTATCAATAAATTCAATAAATAAATAAATAAGCTTAGCATTATGAACACCTAAACAGAATGAACAAGTGAACAAAATAATTAAAAATCATAAAAATTTGCAACCTCTTAAATGTCATTAACTGTTGTAAATAGTAAACAAACATACCGTAATGCTTTGATTAAGCCCCCCCCCCCCCCCCCCCTCGAATAAGCGCCCTTCCGAAAAGCCAAAATATTAAATAAGCGCCCCCCTTTTAATCATAATAAATACTTAAATAATAAATACTGATTATTAAAAAAAGCAGTTTTCAAAAAATTAAATGTTTAAATGTATATACAAGGAAATGTGAATTTACTTAACAAATTAAGCCATAACAACGATTGCGCTTCTGCTATGCACTAATATTACGCAATGTAGTTCGTGAGAATTTTTAGCGCCCAGATTCCACATTACCAAAAATTCTTCTGTTACTTCTTGCAACTGAAAGAAGATTTTGAAATCGTGGGAAAAGCAAAGCAAAGAGACCATAGAAAAATCATTTGTTTCTTGTGCTTTAACATGTGCCACAGATAGGAGTCAAGATGACGAAATTACTTGCTTCAAGAACCTTGTAGTGAAGGGCGGTCGATGCTCAAAAAGCAGTTCGATTTCATAAATATGTCTAAGAGCAGATGCACCTAAGAATCAGAAAAGTGGAATCATGGGGGTCTTCAAATTCTTCTCATATTTAGACCACATATTGAGAACCTTTTGGGTGGATCAAAACCAGAAAATTTCAGCGGTCTAGCACAAGCTGTTCAGAAGTTATGCCCAATTTTAAAAAGTCTATTTTACTGACCAGTAATTTACTGACCAGAATTTAAAACTGCAATAACTCATTCAATTTCCATCCAATTGAGCTCAAATTTGTTATGCATGAAGTAATCATTGATATCTTTCAAAACAAAACTTAAAATTATTTTTCGGATTGACTCAGCTTTCGCCATTTTGAATTTTAGTTTGAATCGATGTCACAATTTCATGATTTTCGGTCCCAATTTCCCAAAAAGGTGTCCTCAAAATATTACTTATTATATATCATTAGAAAGCTGAAACTTTCTACTTTCAGGATATAAAAGAATTTACATGGACATCTTCAAACTCGAGGAATATTACTTCAATGTTGAGCTATATTTTCAGCGATATTCTCCGATTTACCCTAGCAACGGGCCTATAACCCCTAGCAACAAAGGAAATCATAATAGAAAACAAAGTTTAGATGGTAGTACAGTGGAATCTCCCTAAAGCGGACACCATCGGTGCAAAAAAATTGCCCACTTTATAGAGATGTCTGTTTTATAGAGATTTGACCAAAATTCAGTTGTGGACGTAATTTTTACCAAAAAACGTTTTTCATTCTTTACAAGGATTGTAAATGAGAGACTAGGTACTTGTACATGTATAATAAAGTATTCTTTGACAAAGAATTGACTCAAAATTATTTACAAGCTTTTATTAAAAAGTGCTTTAATTGAAGAAGATTGCTTTCTTGAATCCTTTTCGTGATCGTAGAGAACATATCTTGGCTATCATTGTCAAACATAGGGCGTCGCTTCATTTTGTCAAGCATTGTGATTATCTCTTTAAAACCCATGCTTTCTTGTTCCAACTCCTCATTCTCGTCATTGCTCCCGTCATCATCGGAAATCTGTTCGACCCGATCACTTGCAATGTCTTCATACACAAACATGTCTGCCATTCAAAAGATGTTGCTCAAAAACATTGACCAAGAGATTGAATTGATTCTTATAAAACAGAAACAATACGATTTAGATTCTTTTGTCCGGTGATACCCGGATAGTTGGTATCCGGTGATGGATAGTTGGTGATGAAATTTTTTGTTTGAAGTCAGAAAATGAATGTTTGCAGTTGCTATAGTGTTGGAAGAATGAATAGTTGGGCATGTTCCTAAAACCTTGAGTAAAATATTCCATCAATTTATGAAAATACCTAACTGTACTATCGGATGCAAAGTAACTGGAAAACGTGTAAATCGTAGAGCATGTTATAGTCTTGAGATTCCTGTCCAGTATAGATTTATTGGTGCAGAAAAAGCAGTAGAATGGGCAGAAAAGAACATAAAAAAGGTTTTGAAAACATAAATAAGAAAGTTAACAAATGAGTAAAAGAAAAAAATTGTAAAAGAAAAAAAAAAAGATAAATAATTTTCGTGGTCATGATGTTATTTTTCAGTGTCCGCTTTATAGAGAGTTTATAGTGAAAAATTTCATTTGGTGCAGAAAAAATTGTCCGCTTTATGGAGTGTCCGCTTTATGGTTGTCCGCTTTATAGAGATGTCCGTTATAAGCGTTTAACCCAAAATCCGTCCGTTCCAAGTGCCATTGTCCACCTTATAGAGGTGTCCGCTTTATACCATGTCCACTTTAGGGAGATTCTACTGTAGAATGAAATAGAAACTGTTTTGTAAGTTTACTAAATAAACTGAAAATCTTACAAAACAGTTTCTATTTCATTCTACTACCATCTAAACTTTGTTTTCTATTATGATTTCCTTCGTTGCTAGGGGTTATAGGCCCGTTGCTAGGGTAAATCAGAGAATATCGCTAAAAATATAGCTCAACTTTGAAGTAATATTCCTCGAGTTTGAAGATGTCCATGTAAATTCTTTTATATCCTGAAAGTAGAAAGTTTCAGCTTTCTAATGATATATAATAAGTAATATTTTGAGGACACCTTTTTGGGAAATTGGGACCGAAAATCATGAAATTTCAACATTGAGGCAAACTAAAATTCAAAATGGCGAAAGCTGATTCAGTCCAAAAAATGATTTTAAGTTTTGTTTTGAAAGATATCAATGATTACTTCATGCATAACAAATTTGAGCTCAATTGGATGAAAATTGAATGAGTTATTGCAGTTTTAAATTCTGGTCAGTAAAATAGACTTTTAAAAATTGGGCATAACTTTGGAACAGCTTGTGCTAGACCGCTGAAATTTTCAGGTTTTGATCCACCCAAGGTTCCCAACATGTGGTCAAATTTTGAAAAGAATCTGAAGACCCCCATGATTCCACTTTATATGGGCTGCTTCTGATTCTTAGGTGCATCTGCTCCTAAGACTTAGTCATTCAAGAGGATTCGGAAGGAGACGAGGACATTGACATTTAAATTTTTTGAGCAAAAAAAAAAAAACCATAATATATCAGAAAAATTATCCCTGTTATATCATTACTTCTTTCTTTTGACTTGAAAGAAATATAAAAATATTAAATAAGCGCCCCCCCCCCCTCCCCCTCGAGTAAGCGCTCCTCTTAAAATCCAAAATATTAAATAAGCGTCTGGGCGCTTAATCGAAGCATTACGGTAATATATGTTTATGAAGAAGGATACAAGCTCAACATCATTTGGTAAACAGAACATTTGGTGATTTTATTCACTGATTGAAATTTAAATGTGTTCTTCTTACTGTTCATAATAACAATGTTATTGTAAAAAAGAAAAAAATAGTAAGATGGTTTGCCAAAGTAAAACAAGATTCCCGTTTCATATGGTAACCAGTTTGATGTAATAACCTTACATACGATTCCCATGTACAGTTCGCACATGAACCATAGGGCGCCCACATATGGATCGCACATACGACTCACATACAGTTCGCACATAGAGCTCACATATGCAGTTCACACACATGGTTCACACATACAGTTCGCACACATGGTTCACACAATAATTAATCATTGTTGATTATTGCGCATGAAACATCTACATGAAATAAACAAAATTTCCTGAAATTGTATTAATTAGCTTTAATTATTTCACTAACTTTGTGAGTATAATTTTAAAATACATTATCAATACGCAAAGAAGCCATACAACTTTCGTATCTTAAAATTAAAACATTTATAAACTGTTTCAATTTGTTTTGAAAATTAAGATTCGCGAATAATGACAAAAAATTAAGATCAAAGAAAGTGTTAGTTGATCGCCTCATTCATCCAGCTGATAATGATCTCTGTGATGCGGATACGTGCATTGGTAACAGACGGAGGATCAGCTGGGTTCGTAGCCCTTAACAGTATGAAGTCAATGTCATAATTAACATTTTTATAATAAGGAACTCTGATGGTGTAGTGGATTTCATCTACCTTAAATCCAAATGGTGGGCTCCACCTTCTATTTTGATGGCAATCAATGATTCCGAGAGATCCTCAAGAACACCACCAGTATACCACGGATCCAAATCACCGTTGGGAAAGATGATTTTGCTTGCTTTTTTAATGTCATCAAGTGTACCCCAGTAGTTTGTTCCAAGCCAGTCAAGATGAGGGTAACCAAGTCCCCATTTCCCAGTACAATAGTGGGCACGCATCTCAAGTGTAAACTGCAGTGGTGGGAACATATCTGTGATGTTGTTGCTACCTCCAGGAAGGATCATTTCAGTGCATGCCTGAAGTAAAATTGATGAGTTACACTTCCAAGGAACCTTTACTGGCTTAACAAAAATTGTTATCAGTGCAGATTTTATTAAGAACAAATGCAAAATTGCAAAGAATGAATTCACTGAAAAAAAGAAAATTGTTAATTGTTAAACATGCAAATAGGTTTAGTGAGTAATATGGTATATAAATATAACAACCTTTTCCTAACCTGGTAATCCCATGGTGGATTGTCAGGACCATTGCCACACCCTGTTGGATCCGAGCAAGCAGTGTATTCTGCATACAGATCGTGGCAAGTCGATGTCTTCCCATACAGCAACGCTAACAACAACATATTTATTGGTCATTTCCAATTTTTTTTACTTCTTACCCAACATTAATTTAATAGGGTTAATTACCCTAAAGATTGTATGAACTTTGTAACAAATGAACAACACTGAACAATTAAAGTTTAAATTTTGAAGTATGCATTTGTAGACTCAATTCTCTCAACAATTCTTAATCAATTACTTGTTAGTTGAGCAAGAGCAGCCAATTTATCATCCCCACTCATATACGAACAAGCCATGTCAACTGGATGTCCAGGTAAATCAGCCATAAACTTTGCGGGATAAGGGTAATCCACCATGGCTAAGAGGGTAAAAGCATTCCGAGCCCATGCAAGCAGTTGTTTTTCCAAATACGGACGGGTCATTTGCCCTGGACACAAATTGAACACTGTTTCAAGTTCCTGAAGGCCAGCTTGTCCACCATTAAAAAGTCTTTCAACAATAGAGAAAGCAGTTCGCACACTGGTCACACATGCGGGGTCAGACTTTTTGAATGTCTGAAGAGATTTCAACATTATTCAATAGGAAATAGAATTCATTTGTATTCGTTCACTATATCACATTTCGCAATAATATTTTAATTCTAATATTAACTAACATTAACATTAAAAATAATAATAGAAAAGCTAGTTTGCATATTGGAAAACTAATAGGAAATTCGTTGTTGATTCTCATAAACTAAACACAGATGGATGCCAAGTAGCATTAGACTGTAGTAAAATAGGTTGTTTTTATAAAAAAAAACTTGATATTGTAACAAGTTAATACCTCAGTTACAGTCTGGAAGAACTCACTACGTGGGCGATTTCCGGCCACCGTCAGAAACGGAGCACTGCTAGCAACACCTCCATCGATGATATGTGGATACTTATAGCGCATATAAGCAGTAAGCAAACCCCCATAACTAGAAAACAGAATTTACTTCAATTTTATGAAAAAGTAAGTAAGTTTACTTGCACCACTTTCTGTTTAAAACAACTTAAAACTAAAGCCTGCATTGTCTACCACACAACTTGAAGCTAAGAAAATAGAAAGGGAGTACAGAAGAATAATGAAAATATTAAAGATTTAATAAATCAAGCTTTATAAATAATGATTGTACTTTTTTTTTTTAAACTAGCTATATAAACCCATGGTATGCACCAGAAATTGTTTTTACCATAGATTAGGTGGGAGCTTGGAAAAAATGGAATTTTTGGGGGGAGATTTGCTGCTGGGGGGACCTAAACATCTATGGGTTAAGTGAGTGGAGGCTGTTTCCTTGTATAGATAAAAGTCATCATTTCCATTATTTTGGGTACATTTTTCTGGTACTTTTAGCATTTTGTATTTTCAATGCAATGTCAAATTTTTCTCTTGTCTATTTTCCTAAAAGTTATGTAACTTTGTAATGAAAAAGACATTGCATTGCAAACAACAAAGAGAAAAAAATGTAAAAGTTGTAGCATGCTAACATTTATTTCTTTGGTGTTCATGGTCCTGGTAGTATTTCTGGCACTTGCCATTTCCAAAGAAATGGACCCCTAGAGTAGATGTGAATAATTTTCCTTCAGAGTATATATAGTATTTTCTTCTAATTTAGACGATTTAGATTTTAATCTTATTCTAAGAGTATAAGAGCTCGTGACAACTTAACTACAGATCTAAATAACTAGGGCAAAGCTCTAGAAACTAGTTTTGAAAACTGTACAGTACTGGCACATTTGATCAATCTCTACCACTAAAAACTTGAATTTTTATTTAATTTAAAAAAAGATGCAAAGCTAGTTTATTACTTTTCTATATCTACCCTCGTGAAATAATTTAGTTCTATATAACTTTCTGTTTTCTGTGTGTTTACAGGGGTTATCACTTTAATTTCAAAGGGGGGTAGTTGATAGAAAGGGGCGGTACCAACTCCCTTAGAAACTATGGTAATACTGAGGGCTAGGAGAGATATATACCAGGAGGGACCTAAATCTTTGGGGGGACCTAATTTTTCTGGAGGGACCTAGCATCCCTCTGCATACCATGTTTAATAATTAATTTAAAGCCCATGCAAAATGCACTCATCATTTAATGGGGAATAACTGTGTCAACTTGCCAACTCTGTTTCATGACAATTTGTGTGTGCGTAGTCGAAACTTATGTTTCTGGCCGCAATGCACCAGGTTTGATTCTCGCTAGATATTTTGTATTGTACAAAGCGAGAATCACCTGAGCGCGCGGCACCTTTGGGAAGTGCCTGAAAAACGACGGGATTGCCTCCGTGCACTAAAGGATTATATTATATTTTAGTCATGTTTTATATGTATCAGGAATTTTATAAAAAATATTCAATTTTTCATAATCAAAAAGTAAAAATGTATGTCTGTCTGGTTTTTCCTTCGATCCTGTCTGACCTACTTGGCATATCCCTCATCTTTTAGTTTTGACCCTGTCAAAAATAAAACATAGTCTTTCACACAGTCTTTTGAAAAATACTTTTAAGAAACATGATGAAACACAATCTCATCAACATAAATAAGTATTATGTATTTGGTCACTGCCATCCCATTGTATATTCCTTGTACGGTTTGGTGGTGGTACACTGTTTGTTCGATCAGCAGGCTCTTTCCTTTTGGCTGATGTGGTTGGGGCTATGTCATAACCCTTCATGTATAACATGGGTATGCCTCCTTTTGAAAAATAGCAAGCAGTGAAATGATTTGAACACACACAAGTATTTCCAGTCATTTTAAAGTCTTTTCGATATAGGGAGATTAGTCTGGCCCACGACTTTAAATCCTTCTTCCTTACTTTATGCCACCGCAAAAAACCAACGTGGTCCTTCTTGATTTGCCTAAAACAAACAAAAAATAGCCAAATTAAAGATTTCATACATGCTTATTACCCTAGCAGCAAAATGTTCTTTGGACCATGGGTGTACATGTGAGTGTATTATATGATGGTCGATATATATATATTTTCCAACCTCAATCAACTCAGTAAAGTCCATGAAATTTAAACTTAAACGATCAAGATTCAACCTAAACAACAATCCAGAGATATTTCAAGCAAAAAAGTCATGAACACTGACCGAGTGAGACCTCAAATCTAAAGAAAAAGTTGATTCATAAAACCATGTTTAAATCAAAGAATGAATTACCTTTCAGGAATGTGGTGAGCATTAGGGCATCCAGGAATGCCACAGTAATCATGTCCTCCCAAATTTTAGTAGTTTTTTGAAGTATTAATACACAATATAAGAACTTGACTTGATTTAACAACCATTGAACACTGTTTGTTATGAAAATGGCACATTCTGAGATTACACTTTCCCCCAACGTATATCATAATGCATTGCACGTGTCGAAATTTCTGTTTTATCCGATATTGTCTATTGTTCAAAAGTGATTTGCAAATTTTTTTGCGAGGCCAAATGGATTTAAAGTTCATTCATCGTCACTTGCCGCATTTTTATGTCTCCTTGTAATGTGTTTGTTAATCTATACTCAAGCTGTTGCCGGCTCTCTCTCCACATGCTAACATTCAATAATCATCATCAGTTCGAGAAAACTTGGATTCGTTTGATTTGTTCCATCCATCCTACTCGATCTTCCATTGCTTTGGGTAAGTCCTCTAAAAGTAGGCCAGTATCATCTACTTGCTTGTCTGTGTAAGTGCGCTTTGGTCTGACTGTTGTTCTCTTTCCATGAATTGGTGTCCAGAACAGAATCTCGCTTGCCAGTTCTTTCTTATGTCTCCAAATGTGACCGGCAAGTTTGAGTCAAACTTCTCTTATAGACATGGAGATGGACGGTAGATGTCCATACAGACGTTTCTTAGTTGGGTGTTTCTTCCAACTTATGTTTAGTGCAGCACAAAGGAGGCGTGTGTAGGTGCCACCCAAAGGAGTTTCTTGTTGCTTTGTGAGTGTCCAAGTAGATGAACCATATGTCAGAACTGGATCTACGACCGGCTTAAAGAAGTCTCGTTTCAGATTGTCTATCAAACATTCAATACCCTGACGCATAAAATGCGACTAACCGATTTGGCGGTGACCTGAATGTCTCCATGGAGCAGAGTCACCTGAAACCATCTCTACTATTACAGTGGAGAAGGCCAGCCCAGAGGCTAAACAAAACCGCGGAAAACATCTATACTGGGTGAATGCGCACCAATGCTGGGTCAGATAAATCTGCAGCTCGTTGGAGGGTTCAAGCGCTCTACTTTCAGGCAAGCTCGAGTAGTGAAATACAGAAACAAAATGAGAAAAATATATATTTTGACATCTTCGATAACTTAGATCAATAATGCTGATTTCAATTGAGTTCGTCTCCGCATATCATGGGGTGGAGAAATTATTATGACCTACGTTGTGTAATTAAAACTTTAATCGCACAGCTAAGTTCTTTGTTAGCCCTTCAATATATTTTTGGAGATTTTCCCTCCGTAGGCATGCTTTATCCGCATGATTAAATATTAACTTTAACTACATAAATACTACATAAGCTTCTCTCCAATGTGCTGATTGCTTTATGCTATTCCAGCATTGGTCCGCCCTCTGCCGCAGTGAAAAAGTAGTTATGAATCGTCTAGGATCTACACTTTAGTGTAGTGACTGGTCCCTTTAGGGATGAGTAACTTGTGGCATAGTTCCAAATGGTTACTGCGATATGAAGGCTTCTTTGACACGGCAGGTCATTAGGGGGTTAGGATGCAGACACAGCATGCTCAGATTTTTATAACTTTTCTTTCTAAATGCGTACGTCATCAAATTCACGTACGTCATCGTACATTTTTCACACTTCGAATCATAGATATAAAAGTTAAAAACATCTGGTGTACGCAAAAAACACCAAGGTTGACGTACCTGCCATCGAGCGGGTACGCGAAAATGAGAAGACTGGGATAATTACCTGCCACCAAATGCAAACACTCTACAATTTTCCGCATCCATATCTTTTTTAATGAATCTCACCAAAACAGCATAGTCAGCAAGTGTTTGCTCAATGTTTAAAAATCCAATGTTGTCTGGCGTGAATGAGAAATTTCCAAATGGAAGAGAATTTCCATAATATCGCTGAAAATAATTCACAAATTAAAAATTATTTAATGGATATTTATATGTAACAAATTTAGAGTTGAAACTGTTTCGTAAACTTTAAACCTACATGTTCTCCAAATACAACAAGTGCATTTAACTTGGCAGCCAACTCAAACACAAATCCAGTATTTTCCCAGAAATTGACAATGGATCCCTCATTTCCAGTATAAAAAAGGATCGGTCCAGAACCTTTCACCCAATATTTCTCTAAAAACAGTCGAAATAATTGTACATAGTAGGTACTCCTGTATAGGAGCAAAAAAATGAGCCCATCTATAGATACGGCGTTAACTAGGAAACACGCTGTTTTCTCTCTCAAAATTCCCTTGATTTGTGCCTAAAACACAAGACCAGGTCCATCAACTTTACCAATTCACGCAACATTGGTTAAATTTGCTAAGGAGAGGAATGATGGGGTTAAGCAGTTCTTGCTAGATTGGAAACATGTAAGGATCTCGTAGCTACCCAAGTATACCATTCAACATGTATGGCCAATTTCAAACTGAACAAAGGTGAAAGTGGTGGAACAAGAGGTAGACCCAGAAACGTCAGCATGACAAAAGCATTTGAAAATGTCTGTGATTGGTTGGAAAATTCTGCAGAAAGTGAAAATGTCTGTTAGAAATTAAATTTTATTTAGATAGGCTTCAACTGGAAATTTATTTTTCCTACCTAGCTGTATGTTTATTTGTATTTGTAAATGTAATATTTATGTAATATATCATATCCCATCCATGAACTGTTCTTTCATATGAGTCTGCTCTTTTTTCCAGGAAGTCAGCGTTGAAGTAGAGGAAAACAACAAAGGTGATCCTCAGGAACCAATGACTGCAGACATGGACAATATATGCTTGTCAAAACACTGTCTGGCAAAAAATAAAGTAACGTTCTACACATAGAAGGTGATGATCACTTAAAACAATTAGAAAACCATTTCAAAAACCTTCTCAATAATGTAGACCTAAATACCCCTGAAGAGGATGGGACAACAATCAAAAAAGTGTTTGACATTCACCAGGAAATTCTACTGGTCCACTCTGAAGCCAAACTGAAGAATGGTAAAGGTCACGGGCTCATTGGCCTCCCAGCTGAATTCTGGAAAATGCCCAAAGTAAGAAAACAATTGCTTAAATTTTGAAACCAAACCTCTATGGACAATTGGCCAGAGGAATGGAGCTTCTGTTTATAAGAAGTCTGTCCCTTAAAAGGGTGCCAATTACAGAGCTCCATTGCTTTGTCTCAGAATGCAACAAAAATGTACAATCGTTGTCTACTTAACCGAATTCACCATTAATTCAAATTATTTGTACTTAACTTTTACATTTTCAAATGATTCTGCTTTTTACAAACATCTTCATTAGACTATGCCCAATCAAACAATTTAAGAATGAAAAATTTCTTTTATTAGAGCCTTTTCGTCATATAGATGTACTTAATTCGTAAAAATGGAAGCTACATGTAGAAAAAAAAAAATATATATATATAAAATCCTTCTTGGCCCTATATAAATAAATAATATCCAAAAGAACTATTTATAAGTAAATTATTGTAATTATATACAGTATCTGCATTATATCTATTTGTAAAATATACCTTTATACCTGTAATTAAATATCGTTGCTTGTACTGGCCATTAGGTCCAGCTTGGCCAATGTAGTTGAAGTGATCAATATCCTGCGTAATGTACTTTTCTTCATATGGTTCAGTTGATTGTGTTGTATAAGAGAAGCAGTGGACAATCAGAGCGAAACAAATTAGCCAATGGGACATATTTATATGCCTAAATTTTTAAAATGTTATGAGAAACAAGCAATAAATAATATTATATAAAGAAACATCTAAAACATGACACGAGAAATGGATAAGGTTTTACTACAACATACACACACATATAAAAATGATTATGAGGATGACAATAAAAAAGGGCAATTCTATTGAGTTCCGGTGGGGCAAAAACCTACCAATTACTTAGAGGACTGTCAAACAATGACCCAGGGTCCAAAACATGTGAACAGTTCTGTAGGATAATCATCCTTTGTTTATTTAATTACTTTATTTCATTACATTAATTGCTCCTTTTATGGCTCTAGGGAATTGCTGCCCTACAACACTGTCTTTTTATCACTTTTTCATAACACTTTCAAATGCGCTGTTATGTGATCTAGTTCAATTTTCAATCAAGTTCAAACATTTATTCAATTCTTATACAAGTTGTCACATTTGGATTTCTCAAGTATTCACATACTTATTCATTGAGCCATCTGGTACATTTATTTTTATTATTATTTGTTTGCAATCAAATGAATGTATATTTATATTTTTTCAACTCAAGATCTCAAATTTTTAAGCAAAACAAATGTAACACTGGCTAAAGCTATTCAAATAGCTTGTTCAATGGAGTCGACAGCCAGATATTTGAAGAATATTCTACAAAACCAATGAGCAAAAAAGTGACGTTCACCAAATTGACTGACTGGTGTCAACACGATTCAAGGAAAACATTAGGAAGTGTATAAATGCGGGCGGAAAAGACATTTAGCTGCAACATGCCCATTAAAAGATGCCAAAAGCTGTTACTGTCATAAAAGGGGACATACTGAGAGTAAATCAGTCTGTTTCTTGAGTACGCACGCGAAGCACACGCCCACACACGCCATAAATCGATTTGCGCGTGCTGTTAATCGCACATTATCGCACGCCATAAAAATACACTGAACTGCTATTTTTTACAAAATTTTAAAATTCAGTCTCTACTCGTCAAACCAGCCATTAAAATGACGGTAGAAATTGCCGTTGTTATCAAGTTTCCAGTTTCAAACTCACTCAGCAGACCTGGGATTTTAATCGGCAGTGTAAACTAAAGTTTAAAATCCTTTTAAATGGACTATTTTGGGTGGATAATAGCTGCTATGTAATTAGAAATTACTTTGCAAATATAAATTTTGACATAAAGTTAACGTTACCAATCATTTATTAAACGTTTCAAAAAGTTTGATATGCAACGTAAAATAGGAAAGAAGGAAACCGACAGACATGTTTACACGCGATGCCACAGGTTGTTTAAAAGTTCCATTCAACTTAGAGACAAATAAATGCTGCATTCGATGGAAGAAAAAAAAGATCAATACACAAAGAAACAATCAGTTTTGTTTACAAAAAAGAATGAAAAGACACTTTAAAATGCAGAAGAATTATGCTGCAATCTATGGAAGAAAAAAATCAAATCACAAAACATTTAGTTTTGTTTACAAAAAAGAATGAAGACACTTTAAAATGCAGAAGAATTACAGTTGACTCTTGATAACTCGAATACTCAAACATCTTGTTAGGTCAAACTTTTGTCTCGGTCCCTTGAACCTTTAACCCTTTTCAGGCTAAAAAACTTTAGATAACTCAAATACTCGGAAACTCAAACTCTCGATAGGTCAAACATTTTTTTCGGTCCCTAGGATGAATTCCTCTCGATAACTTGAACTTTTCAAAATTCGAATGTTATGTTTTGAAATAGTTTGATTTAAAAAAAAGCATAAAAAATTATTGTGAAGAAAGATGGCACCGATAAGACGAAGGCTGGACAATAAATCTATTGGCAAAAAATGCAAGGCCTTAAAAGATTTAGAGAAAGGGATGAAAAACAAGGATGTAGCGGCAAAGTATGGTATCCCGAAAAACACACTTTCAACAAGAGTTGAATAATGAAGTATACCCATCGGCTGAAGCTTTTTCTGATATGGATAGTGAAGTTGTCACGTCGGCTCCCTTTGAAAACGATGATGAAATCATTGCACTAGTTACCGAAGAGGATATTGAAAGTGAAGAAAACGATCAAGCAAGATGTTGACGAAAGTACGAAGCAAACACATCCTTCAACTAATGAAGTCGAAAAAGCCCTTGATACACTACAAGACCTGTATATGTTCAGTATACGTGGAGACAAAATTCGCTCCCGTACTGAAAATGGAAAGTGTCTTAAACCTTGAAAGGGTAGAAAAGTATAAACAAAGCCATGTAACAGACTTTTTCTTTAAAATTAATGAAAAAGATGAGAAAGATGGAAAAACTTCCAAATGTGTCATTTTTCTTGTTTTACCTAACTTTTCGAAAACTTGAACTCTCGATAGGTCAAACTTTTTTCTAGGTCCCGTGAAAGTTCGAGTTATCAAGAATTATCAACTGTACTTTATTGTCAGAAAATTTCGCGAGTCAAGCTTGTCGCGAAATTTTCTTGATTTCAAATTTAATTTCGCGAATCAAAACTGATATCTTTTTTTTTTTATTCAACATTTTAATTTGTTTATTAACCAGATGTTTTTGTTCTTCACACTTTTAAAACATGTTGTATATAATACTAATAAAACTCTAAAGAAAAACTATATTTTTCAAATTCGAGCCGGGGGCAGGTTAAAGCTCCCAAAATAATGCAGCACCCAAAATTTGAGGAGAAAAGTGACCCCATTCTGCGGACATTTTCTGGGGAAAGTGAGAATATTTTATTCGGATACGAAGATCAAAAATTAAAATTACTCCTTGTAATTGTTCCTTCCCTGTTCGGGTGAAATTAGCAGAAATTCATCAAGTTGAACTGGTCTAATATGTATGAAATAAACAATTCTCGTAGTTTACAAGGAATTGTGCACCAATACTCCTCATTTTATGATGGAAAGATTGGACTTCTGAAGGACGTTAAGGTGAATATCCCACAGTCACTCCTCAGTTTTATAAGGCTAGAGCGGTACCGTCTGCATTGTGTAAAAAATTGATGTTGAGTTAGTATCGAAGGTATATATGAACACATTGCTTACTCATTCAAAGTGGGTTGTACCTATTGTACCTGTAAAAAGGATGACAGAACAATTTGAATATGTGGGGATTCTAAAGAAACAAAGGATTGGTTGCAAAGTTGAAATCCTACCTAGGAATGCTGAATTATTACAATCGCTACCTGCCAAATCTGTCTACAACAATTGTACCACTGCCAGTGGTGTATTTTAACACTCGCCCGACGGCACCAGGCAGATGAAAGTTCCGGCAGACGAGTGAAAAACTTAAAAATCAACTGACCACTCGCCCGACAGGGACGAGTCATTTTTTTGGAGGTTAATCAAGAATTTTGTATGTGAAATTGAAATTTAGTTTGTTTAACAAAATTTAACGTTACCATTTATTAACCATTTCAAAAAATTTGACGTTAGAAAAAGGAAGAAACCGACAGAAGAACTACCTTAAGCGGATTATTTTTCGCATTATATGCAAAAAAATCCGCGCGAGAACCACGATAATTCGCCGTTTGCGAAAATAAATCCGCGCCTAAATTCAAAATCTTGCAATGAATTTTGTTTTTAACTTTATCACTGAAACCAGAGAGTATTAATTAAAAAGAAAATGTGTCAATCTGTTTAAAACATGTGTTGTTTATCTACCTCTATTGATAGACCTGCCTTCTGACCTGTGATCATGAAAATACTGCGAAGTTTGTTATTGTTGCCTTTACTGATCACAGCATTTTAGTTTTGAAAAACGAGTGATCGAGACAATATACTTGCATCTATAACGCGGGGAAATCTTGTATCTCCATCATGGTATTCAATATATATCTATATAATACCCTCCAGTAAATCTGAACAAGTAAGTACTCATCATGTTTGGAATGGTTGTTGATTGGGCGGGTTCAAAAAAGTTTAAAAACAATCATAACTTACAGGCCTGGCATTTAGAGGCGCGCGATAATTATAATAATTTAAGGTGCGCTCTCCACCGCGCCCCTAACTGTGTTATTTTACTAATAATAATCACGCGTCTTAAATATATCTCTTGTAAATGAAATCTTAAAGAACTTACTTTAAAGTAATTTATTTAGTCACGTAAATATATTTTTTCGTTTCAAATTATAATTGATTCACCGTTCTTTATAAATATCAATGTATAGCTTTATTAAGAAATTTAGTTTGTTTAAAGAAATTTAACGTTACCAATTAACCGTTTCAAAAAGTTTGACGTCAATCATAGAAGAAAGGAAGAAAACCGACAGACATGTTTACGCGCGATGTTACAGGTTGTTTAAAAGTTCCATTCAACATAGAGACAGATAAATGCAGAAGAACTATGCTGCATTCGATGGAAGAAAAAAAAGATCAATACACAAAGAAACAATCAGTTTTGTTTACAACAAAAAATACACTTTCACAAAACCAATAAACATGCAATAGTCTGAAGAAAATAAACATGACAACTAGGTTTTAACAAAATTACCAATCGCGCGTCTGAGAAAAAATAATCGATTGACAACACACCTAAAAACATAAAAAACTTAATGTTAATGTATTCCCGCGTAAACGACATTTGCTGTGCAACGAATGAAAAAATTAGTTTGTTGTGATCTGTTTAAAAGTGCTTTGCGAGTAAAGTTAAGTTATATACATTTTGTTGATATTTCTACTGAACAAGAGTCATGGTGCGTGGAAGAAAAAGAACAACAGGCACAAGTCATAATAAAAATGCTAAAACGGACAAATCTGAAGAAAAAAAGAAGCGCTGGTAACGAGGTTGGTAGTTCAACGTGATATTCTCAACACCACCGTCATATAATTAACCCGTCGACGCATTCTTTAGTCTGCAAAAATCCAAACTTTTTTTTAAGGCTAGAGGTTTATTTTGCAGAATAAAATTGGACACCTTTATAAAGTGTTCTGTAATTTAACCACAATCAAAAATTAAAACATGTCGGAGCGAGACGGACATGTAAACACAAAATCTGATAAAATAACATCGCTTCATGTGTTGAATATTGAAGAAAATATTTCGAATTTGATAACCAATCTTCCTTGTTACATAAATGTGAAAGTTTCCAAGAAGAAAAAGAACGTCAAAGTGTTTAATTATGTTCACATTTAAGGCATTTTAGATCTATATAGAAAAATTTTCAGGGCTCCGCCCCACACCCCGCTGGGTGGGCTTACAGCGCCCCCCAGACCCCCTGACTGAATTTTTTCGACTTACGAGGCTCACTGTGGACGGCTTGTGCCGCCCAAATTCAAATCCTGTATTACCCCCTGATCCCCCTCACCCCAAAAAAATCTAAACATTAATAGGAAAAGATAACAGTTTGAATTTTCTTTTTATGTCCTTTTTGATCAGAATAACACAAACTTTGGTCGTCCGCGATATTAAATCCGCGTGAAATAACACAAACTTTGGTCGTCCGCAATACTAAATCCGCGCGAAAAAACACAAACTTTGGTCGTCCGCGATATTAAATCCGCGCGAAATAACACCAACTATGGTCGTCCGCGATATTAAATCCGCGCAAAATAGCACAAACTTTGGTTGTCCGCGAAATTAAATCTGCGCGAAAAAACACAAACTTTGGTCGTCTGCGATATTAAATCCGCGTGAAATAGCACAAACTTTGGTTGTCCGCAAAATTAAATCCGCGCAAAAAAAACCAAACTTTGGTCGTCCGCGATATTAAATCCGCGCAAAATAACACAAACTTTGGTTGTCCGCGATATAAAATCCGCGCGAAAAAACACAAACTTTGGTCGTCTGCGAAATTAAATCCGTGCAAAATAACACAAACTTTGGTCGTCCGCGATATTAAATCACAGGCTAATTGTTACTTTAACGATTGCCTGGGCTAAATTTTAATGTTTTATCAAAAAAAACATGTCGGATGAGTGAGAATTTAGGCGGACAAGTGAGATAACTAAAAGTAAAGCTATCACTCGCCCGATAGTGGGTAAAAAGCTTAAGATACACCACTGACTGCACTGTCTGTTACAGAAAAGAGATAAATTTTATTTGAGTCTGGCACAAGAATGAATCCACGTTAATATTACAGACTGCACCATTGCTGACCCACTTCGATCCTAGGCGTAAAATAATTGTTGCCTTTGATGCCTCGTCATATGGTATAGGGGATGTCCTTTCACATGAGATGGACAATAATTCGGACAAACCCATACCACCTCTTGCAGCAGCTAGAGTTCAAAGGTAGGCATTGCTGCTGTCTGTTTATGATTATGTATTAGAATATCGCCCTAGTCAGAACACATATGCTCTGTATTTTATTAACCTATTGAATGACACCATCCAATTTGACAAATACATACATTTCCTTTCATTGAAAATCAATCTTTTTTGTTAAAAAACTTTATATTATATTTAAGAGAGAAAATGTGTATATTTGTTGTTTTTGGAAAATAAAAGTTTTGTTTGTTTTGTTTTTGTTTATTGAATTTTTAAATTGCAATTACTTGGTAACCGTTGAAGATACGAGGCTAAAATTTTGGACTTTTATTCCACTCACAGTTCTTAAATAACACATGTAAAAATGGAGAAAATTAAAGGCCTTCATGATCGCAATTCACTCCATCTAGGGATGCCCTTATATGCAATTGGCTCTTAACTTTGTAACAGAATATGTCTACCTAGAAAACCTTGTTGATAACCGCCTTCACTATCATCTAATTTTGATTGTGCATACAATAAAACTAGGGGTTGACTTCGACTCTTAACCAACATACAAAAGAACTAGTGGAACTGCTGACCTTATTTACAAGATGATAATCTTACCATTGCTTACATACAGTTCAAGTATCAAGACCAGTTTCACAACCACCAATCAATTACTGAAATTTATCACACTGGAACAGTATATATGCTGAAAAGATCGTTGACAAACCGATTAAGAGCGTTAATATGAAGTTACCAACTCACAAGTATGTTTGAATGTCTTCAGAAAGAACTTTGTCATGAAACTTTTGATAACTACTTTGAAGTCTAAAGTCACAGCCAGGGAACGAGAAACAACAAACTGTCAATTAAACTGCCTACAATCAAATTGGAATCTGCTAGACCTGTATAGTTTTTATTATAGAGCAAAATATTTAACACTTTACCATTATATAGTAAATATATAGAATGTCAATGTTGCCATAATTTTTAATTGTTAACTTTGTTAAGCCTTGCTATCTAACTTAGTTTTTTTATATTATATATTTATAGTTTGACACTACTAGGACAAACACTACTAACATTTTTTATCTGTATATATATTTGTAAATATGTAACAAAGAACTGAAGTTTCAATCCTGTATAAATATTTATTAATACATAAATACCAGGGGGAGGAGGGGGTTGAACCTAAAAATAATGCATGATAATGAATATTATCTTATTCATGACATCTATTTTTATTTTGTTTGAAGTTGTAGCTATATATATATAGATATATTTTGATTTCAGACCATAACATTAATTTTGCTACTATGAAGTTGGTATAAGCATTGAAAGGTTTTATTTAATGCATAGTTTTGGAATCATTTTAAAACTACGTTAGAATAAATAATAACAAGAATCTCATCTAGGTAGAAAACTTAGTTTATGTCTGTATATATAACAAAACTTTATATTTTTATAATATTGTTACCTTACATCCAAACAATCACACAAGATCGTGGCTAATGGAATGTGCGAGGACCCCTGATGCAACTATTTAGTTTAAAGTAAAGTAATCAATCACACAACTTTATCATGGTTACCAATAAAAGTTTTTAAGTGTCTGTCGTAAACAATTTTAAACCTTCAGGATTTCTTAAGTAGTCATGTGACTGCCATGCCGTCCTATTTTGGGAAGTATATACCTATAAATAAGTCACAAAATTGTTTTAACCAGAAAAACAAAAACGGAAAGTTATTATATGAGATTAAGTGGTTATTATACAACAAATCGTCCATAAGTACTTTCATTTACATAGGTCTCGAATAACATTTCATGACCCCGAGAAATATAGTCCGTGATCATAAACGAAGCAGGGAGCTGCATCGGGCTGTTAACTCAAAATTAGCCCAAGGGGTTGTCTCCGCCGCCGTTCGTGTCGTTGTGCCCGATGGTACAGTATCTGGAGACATTTTGTCCACCCCGTATTTGAAACTTACTCCGGCTCCAATGGACGCAATGGAGATACCCTCCTCTCCACGACAACCCTCGCAACTCTCTGAAAAAAATATGCCGTCATCCGCCCAATCGTCGATGGCAATATGTACGTTCCAACGTTTCGCGTCAAAAGCTGTGTGCCGCCCTGTGATTCACCATCTTTCAAGCCAACAAAGTTCTTTACAACATCCACAAAAGAGAGCCATATTGCATTCTCCTTGGCGTAAATTTTCTGACTGAATTCTTGGTCTTATTCGGAACCATCAAACACCCTCGCTTTGATTGTTTCATACGACAAAGCGGGGAAAGTATAAATAAGGCGTAAAAGGATTCATTGTCAGGCTTAGAGCTTTAACAAACTGTTTCAGCCCCTGCTAATAATAGCTGTTGTCATATCTTGATATCATAATATCTTGTTGCGTATGTCTGTAAAGCCAATAATGCTACATCCATCAACTCCCGTACCAGGGAACAGGGAACAAGGATTTGATCCAACAGTGAAAATTAAAAAATTTTAAAAAAAAAGTTTTAGATTGCAGATCTCGGCGCTTCTGCGGAGAGTAAAGAGGACTAAATGCAGAAAAATATCTAGCGAACGAAGAGTTACGTTAGCAAGAGGAAGAGTAAGAGTGGCATAGAAAGCTTATGATGTAAAAGATCATCTTTTATTACTAAATTTAGGTTTACAATACAATGTATAGATATATGTTTCCTGTCAACCTATGCTGTAAATATTCGTTCAAAGCAAATTGTTAAAAGAAAAGAATCAGTCTGTTGGAAAACGTAATTAATAATAGAATAAAGGACTCCAAAATAAATAAAGAAGATATTTGTGTCAAATTATGAATATAAATAACATTCGTTTCGTAAAAATTTGTCTAAACGAGTTTTAAAAATTATTTAATGATGGCGCGCATACAACTTCCTCTGGAAGGCTGTTCCATTTGTCAGCAACGTGCATTGTAAAAAAGTGCTTCCTAAGATCGAGACGGCAAAACATTTCCTTCAACTTAAACGCACTGGTGTCCTCGTGAAAACTCGATTTTCAATTTGGAAAATATTATTTTTGTATAGCATAGAAACCATTTGTAAATTTCAATTAAATCCCCGCGAGTAAAAAGATATTGCATGCTTGGAAGACCTAAACAAGCCAGGCGTTGTTCATACGTAAAGTCCCGAGCTCGTGAATTAGTTTCGAAAAATGTTTTTCAAATTTGTGTTTATCTTTGAGTATTTGAGGGTTGTATACTGTACCGCAGTATTAATTCTAAGTGTGGTTGAACTAATGAAATAAAAAGTCTTTTAAAAGTGTACTTGTTAAGGAATGAGAATGTTCTTCAAATTAAGACGAACGATTCAATTTGCTTTATTTACCTGGGTAGTCGTGTGGGAAGAGAATTTTAAATCAGCATCTATGAATATACCTAGGTCATGCTCGACTCTGGTGCCCAGTCCAATTTAGAGTCACTGGAGGGATTTCTTCAAGCTGGTTTTACCATGAAGGAACTATCACCAGTTTCACTTTCACTCAACGCTGCAAACAAATCACCTATCAGAATTGTCGGGGTATTTTTTGGTAAGATCACAGGCAAGTTCCCGGAAGGTGATACCATTGAATCACGCACCATGATATACATCAGTTTCCCGGACGAATGTCACAAACTATTGGCGGTATCGACATGGTGTAATCGTTTACAACGATCGAGTCGTTATACCTCCATCCCTTTGTAACTTTACGTTGGCCGCTCTCCACTCAGCACATCAAAGTGTTTCGTCATATCCTGTTCTGGCCTGGAATGACTGCCGACATCGAACGAGTACGACAGAGCTGCCATGATTGCATCAAAACGCACCTTTACAATCTCAGCTTCCATCCATCAATCGGCACCACCACCATCAACTCCCTTCGAAATGATTCACGCAGACCTTTTCGACTGCATCGGACACCGCTATCTGGTTGTCGGCGACGTATTCCAGGCACCTCATGGTTCTCCACATTCAGGCTTTGAGGGATTGCTTGCCTACAAAACTACTTTTCTCGATTTGGCGTACCCTTGGAGATCTCCACCGATGTCGGCCCTGAGTTTGTATCAAACGCCACCCAAACCAAAGATGGGATGTCAAACATCGTCTTTCATCCGCGCACAATCCTCAGTCCAACGGAAGAGCTGAGGTTGTTGTAAGATCTTTTAAAAGGCTGCTACGCTCAAACACGGGACCGTCGGGTAGCCTCGACACGGATCGCATTTTACGTGCAATGCTGCAACTCCGAAACACTCAAGATCGCGACTGTGAATTGTCTCTTGCACAAATTGTCTTTGTTGGACGTCCGCTCAGAGACGCATTCGCCTTTTTGCCTAGAGAAGTTCTCCAACAAGGAGATTCGCCCCTATGAAGAGAAGCGTGGGCCAAGAAAGAAGAGGCGCTACGTGAACGCTTCCACCAATCTGCTGAGAAACGAAACGAACATTCTCGGCCACTGCCCTTGTTGAAAAAGGGTGATCGTTGTTACGTCCAAAACTAGGCTGGCAGATGGGATCGTTTCGGTATAGTTGTGGAAACACACGGGAACGACAGCTACACTCTAAAAGTGGGCCGAATAGGCAGAGTGACACGATATAGAAAATACCTGCGACACTTGCATCGTCCCTGCACCGTCCGACATGATAATAATAATAAAATAATAATTTTGCGACCGTAGTCGAAGGAGACCCGAAGGGCTCCTTTTTCAAATGGCTACTACCACAAGGGTAGGGGAAGGCGTAACTCCTTTCCCAATCTTTACCTCAGTAAACTGGTACTCAGTTCACTCCGAACAGGGGGAGGGGGCTCAAAATTGATGAATTTACTGCGTACGTACTTTATGGATGCCCCCTAACGAAGTGTGTTAGACTTGCAATACAATTGAATGATTTTTATCCAATAATAACAACATGTAAATAATAAAATAAAAATAATTAAATAAAAGTAATAAGTAAAATAAATTTTACTCTATATTTCCTGGCTTCGATTCCCAAATGATGGAATACCCTTGTTTTCTTTTATCTGCGTGTGACCATTCAGTTATTTCGTTTCCTGCTATCAAAACATAACATTTTCTTGAAAACTCCGCGTATAGGTTTGTTCATGACGCTGTAAATCATCCAATTACAACACGAGTTTGCGTAGGCTAACGTCCACACTAGTCGCATAGTCCACCCCGGGATGACGTGTTTATTATAGGAACGTATCGCATTCACAAGAAAATATGGCAGCCATAACACGAAAAATACGCCTACAATAACCACAACAATTTTTGCTGCCCTCCATTCCTTTCTCAACTTCTGCGCTTTGTTTTCCAGGCAGTTAAACGATATTTGTTTTGTTTGCCTCTTCACAGACATGTAGATCTTCAAATAAACGAGCACCATGGCTATGAACGGTACAACAAAATAACAAAAGGCCAATAAGATAGAAAGCTCTGGATTTCCGTTCAGACGAACCTCACAGTCGAGTAAATGTTCGTTAAACTGCATCGGTATCCATCGTGTGTAAGGGAGCATACCCATGAATAGCGAAACAATCCACATTAGTAAGACTGCAGTAACCAAACTTCGCTTCGTTACCCACTGTTTGTACTTATAGGGATAGCCAATCATCAGGTAACGTTCTATGCTGATCGCCAACAGATGGAGTATTGAAGCGGAAGAAAGGAAAGTCCCAAAGCACGAACAAAGTTTACACCAATCGCAACCGAATATCCAGTGCCTCTTCAACATGGCTGTGGCAATGAAAATTGGTCGAATCATCGGGGAAAGTATATCGGTTACAGCCAGGGAGAATAGTAAAGCGTTTGTGAGATTTTGTAAACGTGGGAACTTGTAGATGGCCAAACAAACCAAGGTGTTGCCGAATAGTGACGTAATCACGACCAAAATGAGGAGTGAAGCGTTGAGGATGGCCTGCCATTGAGGTATAGTGTTGTACACAGATCCATTGCAACCAAGCTGCGAGTCGTTCATCGCATTCGACTCAATACTTAAATACAAAAGAGGAGAAATAGATTTCCTTTGCTTTTTATGTGTTTTAAATTAATTTATAAATTTCTTTAACGGAATAACCACAAACAAAACACTCGAGCTTTCTTTATGTTGTACGTAATAAATAAAATAATTATAAACATTCAATCTTTGAGATTCTTTTACAATCTCACCATGTGTTTTCCTTAGTTAAAATACAATCTAATATCCAAACATAGATGCAAGCAATGTTTCGATAATTTATTCAACCGGCTTAAAGGAAATTTGCACATCTGTTTCATAAAGAGCAGATAAAGGAAAATATCTTCGAAATCTCAGAATTATGTCGGTAACATCAAAGTTTCATGCCTTTTTCATGTTTTAACGCTAAAACCGATGAATTTATAATAAAGTTATCTTTCGTATGTTTGGTCACAGCTCGAAGGTTGTGTTGAAGCTGCCTTATGGTGTGACTGGCTTTGAAATTAACGCGGTTGCCGAAAACGAATAAAAGTAACGAGAATGGATTGATATATTTTTAAAAAAGTATTTTGCTAATGCGGGTGGATGAAATAAAAATTGGTATATTTTATAGACAGTTATGAAAGGAGGAAAGGCATCATATCCTTCAACTCTCTTGCGGCTTTTATAACTGTAGTTATTCTAGCTCTCAAGTCTGAAGTAATGATTCTTGGCCTTCTTCAGACTGAAAGAATTCCTTTAGTAATGACGTTTGTAAAGTAATCGCTGAAAGATTTCTCCATTAAAGCATTGGTGGTCACGTCGAGTGGCTGAAGCAGTCGTACCTTGTAAAATACGGACGAGTGATGTTTATGATGCCACCTTCAGTTCTCATGTTCGAATGAACTGGCAAAGTTTTGAGTCTAATTAATTTGGAAGTAGCAAAGGTCTTCCTCCTTTCTTGGGTATGCTTTCACACTACCGTTTTTCTTTCCTGATTTTGCTTTGTCTTTGCTCACCCAAGGGCACATGCTTTTTGTTGAAGAAGGAAAAATTTTTCCTAAAATACCTCAAGGTGCGTATTATGCGCATTTCACTACATTCATCTTTCCCTCCTCTTTGTACTTAGTTCTGTTCTGTCTGGATTTTGAATGTCTCCTTGATCCAATCATATTTATAATCGTAAACACCAGATTGTCTATTGCCATGTTATGTTAGTCTTTTGCTTTTGGAATTACTTGCTTCTCACGTTGCAAGTGCATTGCGCGCCATAAGCCACAATATTACTATCTTTTCGAATACAACTAATACATGACTTAAACTTTCCACAGAAAAACAGAAAAACAAAACCAAACTTTAGGTTGTAAGATAATAGCATCGTTTCAATGAAGGTTGTCTGGATTCAATTAGTTTAATTGTAAACTGAATTTTATTCCGTATCGATCAATGAAAGCTCAATAAAAGATCAGAGTTTCAGAATAACAAATACGACAAATATGAAGTTGCTGAACGTACAAGTGCCAGTATAATTGACATTGTATATCGTTGGACATCCATCGCGAAATTAGTCGATGTATATAATCTCCGCAAGCAATAATATCTACACTAGTAAAAAGACCCCCTTATCTTAATACGAGATGGATTAAAAATTAAGAATGAAGTATGGAACTTTCTCGTTTTCACAAAGATGCAAGCATTTTGAAGTTAATCCAAAGAGAATGACAATGTTGTGTGTATGTTAAGATAATGAATTTTCATTGTGTAATTTATTGAGATATTTTTGCAAAAACAACGAGTTTTTAATTTACTAGAAGCCACTATCGAAGAGTCTGCAAATTACCAAATCATTGCAAATTTTAAAAATCGCGTTAATTAGATGGATCGTTAATTTCCTATAATAAGATACAGTTTTAGTTGTAAAGAGAGGTTCTTGACCATAATCTATAGAAGTCCTTACCAACGCCAAATGCCGTTCTCAACATAAGGTTAGTACCTGAAACGCCCTTATGTCTTTCGTCCGAGGTCAGGTCTACTTCACTGTACTGACTCCAGAGGTCAATCCCGTTCCGTCATTATGTGTTGTGTTGACAATAGTACAAAATGTTAACCGTGAAGCTTTCTACTGTGCTCAAGTATATGATAAATGCGTTATACTAATCGACCCATTAATTTGGTGACGTGTTAACGGAGACAAGGGTATATATATATATTTGCCTTAGAAATCCGATGCTTTCTAATAAGCTGAAGAGCGATATTTTTTCAAAAAGAATATGTTTAGAACAATATTTATCAAAAATTTTCTCTCGGGGAAACAATACGCACCTTTTTTGAAGGATAAAATTTTTACAATATAACAGGCAAGAAACCAAACTCTAAACAACAAAACGGAAATGGTTAGAGTCCACATACAAACTGTCTGATTAACAAACACTAATATTTGTTTTCTCTTCACCGATTGTTTGACTTGTATTTAAAGTCGATCTGTACTTCGGAGATGTTATACTAGTAAGTTAAATAAAATATTAGCCACTTGTTCGGTGAATACCTCAAGAAGAAAATATAATTGAAATGAATTAGGCACCTCTTCAAAACGAACGTTCATTTCTTTTGTCTAATTCTCGCGTTTTAAATTTCTCTAAATCTACGAAATTCCAAAACGTGATAACATTGGTTGTTCATTAAAAGAGAGGGAAGTATACGAAAGTTTCTTTTTTATGTATTATTAGTTTTTCCATCTTATCCCATATAACAAATAAATAATTAATATCATCATCACTCATGCCATCTACATAGACTAACTTATCAAGTAACTTCACACACAACCTCTCGGGGGCTAACCAACAGTTCATCTTCCAGATTTTCATTCTCGTTGCCTTCATCATTACTATTGTCACCATTGCTTTCGTCATCGACTACCTCGTCATTAACCGCGCCATATTCCTTAATGCAAACTTCAACAGTTGTACGTTTCCAGTTAACTTCATCAGTTCGAACTTCAATTCTCGACTACCTTTTCCCCTGTCCGCTAATTAGAAAGGAATTCTATAGGAAACATTTTTTCAGTGCAAGGAAAATCTGTCCGCTGATCAGTATATCCGCTAATTGACTGTCCGCTACTTGGAAAGTTGATAAGTGTGTCTGTAAAAGAGGTGTCTGTATGTAACAAAAATGATACTTTTTCAACAGAAATAGCGCATTCTTTACAAACATTTAACTATCAAAAGCGTTACGATCACCATCTACATTTCACTCCTCTCTGATTGCAAATTATGATCATGGTGAAAGGCTTTATTTTCCTCGTGCTACCATTCTGACTCTACTTTCCTATACTCCTGTATTTTCTCTCTAAAGCAATCAAGATCTTCCGGATGCTCAGGTATTCCCTTACTTCAAGAGCTTCCATTAATGGGAACATATCAACGAATGGATAGAAAGGCGGCAGACCAGTAGAACCAAGCTTGATTGCGTCAAAGATACCAGCTTTCTTCCATCAATTCACGATCATTTCCCTATCTTCAGGGCTAGAAATGCGATCGTACAACTTTAACCAGGGAAGACGTTGTATATGAGCAGTTTGTGTTCCTGATCACAACTTTTCCCGCTCGGCTTTCATATGCGGCAAAATGATATCGTTCAGGAACTTTAAAGATTCGCTCTTGTTGATGTTATGTTTCAAATTAACACTCAAAGAAAATCCAGTTGGAAAATCAATTTTGAGAAGCTCTGATTGGATTTTACTTTGTAAATTAACTGTATTGGTAAAAATTTATTGTCGAGTGATAGAAAATGTAGCAGTCATCTTTCATCATTAACTCCAGATATCGGAACATTTTTTGCCCTTCTTTTCCATCGTGTTTTGAAGATATCTGGACGGATTTCGAAGCGTCTGGTCATACCTTCCCACGTAGTTGAAGATTTAGCGAAGAAACTTGTATGTATGTATGTAAGCTATATATTTCAAATGAGTTAAAATGTACTATACAATTAAAATCTGGCCCTAATCAATTGAGCAAAGATTGTAAAAATACTTCAAACAGTAAGGAAAAAATTCTACTTAAAATAAAATTTAAAACTGGTCCGCAGAAAAATAAATTTAAATCGTACTCGTAGTGTTGATATCAAAATAGGGTTAAGGAACCTTTCTTTTAGTATACCCATAACCTGGCCTATAGACATGATGCGCCAAAAATAAAGTTTTGCTAAACCAAGTTTTTAATCAAAAACAACAATCAAAATCATAATCTACTTTTTAAAATTTATAAAGGTTTTAACAATTTTAACAGTGCCTAGTATAACTCTTTGTTGGAGCCTATAAATAATTTCGTTTGACTCAATTTTATCAAAACCTAGATTTTCAAGACTGATTTTAAGAAACAGCACCAAGTCCCCCAATAATAATAAGTACGAAGACAAACTTATAGTCAACATACATTAATTTCAACATTCGCAAGGGCCCATACACATTTTCTTTTTCCACGACTTTCCGGACGACATTCACATCTGCAGGACAGCTAAACTCAACAACATAGCACGTTTCATCTGAGGAGTTCCAAACTAGGAGGACAAGACGATTATGTTGAAATCTTCGCAGGTGTTTTGATTGACATATTCCACCACTATTCGTATCCGCGATTTTCTTCGATGAACTGGTCTGCATACTAAACTTTAGTGTCGAGTTGATGTTTATTTTCGTAAACTTTCGTAGACGTGTTTTGCCACAACGTCATGTCTAAGTGGGAGATAGTATCTCTAAGACATTCTCGGGCAGCTGCTGACTATGTGAGTAATGTCTTCAGCTTGATTTTTACACAGTCGACATTTGTTGTCAGTTGTTGGTTGTTGCTTATGAAGTCGCTTTCTTCGGTAGATAATATCTTTGGTGCCGATATCCTGCTCTTCAATTGCGCACGCATATGCCTCGAAATGTGAGTTTATGTATTTATTTGTCATCCATTCACAAGTTGTTTGTATATCTATTTCGTTGTTTGCAGCAATTAATTTTTGTGTGTACCCATGCATTGGTATATCGATGAACGATTGATATTTTCTTTCAAGGAATTTGGTCACGTAAGCTTTTCCGGTATTCCTGGGTTTCTGTTCTTGATTGTCTGTAATATCCAAAGATTGCAACAACTCTTTTCCTATTCTTAGTAATTTTTGATCTTCATGTTGTTTAACTTTTTCGATGTATTTGTTTCTGTTGCTATTATTAATAAGATGGTGCCTGGCAGTCACTATTCTACTTTCATATGCTAAGCGAATTGACTTGAGCCTCCGGCCTATTTTCCTTCTTTGTACATATAAACGGTCAATGTCAAAATTCCTGTGGAAGTTGTTGGTCATATTTAGTATCTTTCTCGTTTGAATATCAATGTTCTCTATTTCCTCTATCGTCCAGTCTAGTACACCGAAGGTTGGGGTCAATACTGGTACGGCAAAAGCGTTATGTGCGATATGTTTGCGGTATGCTGACAACTTGCTAGTTCATATCTGTTTCACTCTTCTCTTGTACTCGCTGATGACTCTCTCTTTGTTCAATGGTCCGGCATATTCGATGTTTTCGTCTTGTCCGAGGTATTTGTAAGACTCGTCCTCTTTCAATGGTTTTATGGTAACATTTGTACCACCAATATATGTCGCAATCAACACTATATGTCGCAAACGCCACTATATGTTGCAAACTCAACACTATATGTCGCAATCTCAGCACTATATGTCGCAAACCAACACTATATGTCGCAAACTCAACATTACCTATATGTCGCAACACTATGTCACAAAAAATTCGAAAATCAACACTATTTGTCACAATTTCAAAAACACTTTGGACGTAATTTTGGTAAATTTGGGCCTAAAATGTAAAAATGTCACATATTTAAATGAATTTTTACCCAATTGAATTTATATGACAATTATCTTTAAAATTTGGATATAGTGGTTTGCGCATGCGTAAAGGTAAATTCAATATATAGAGCCCTACCAAAGATTATATCAAACGAGACTTTGCATGTGAATAGCCCAGTGATTGGGCTAACTGAATGGATAAAATAAATTTGGAAAAGGTTACGGCAACCGAAAAAAGATTAAAAAATTTTACGCATGCGCTTAATTCCCTGAATTCCCAACTTTTTTAAATATTATTGCACTATAAGCTAGAGCCATCATATAAGTATCATTTTCCACAAAGGTTTACAGGTATCATATTGCCTTAACGAAATATGGGCGAAATGGCGTTGCGCATGCGTGTGCGATATCTGACAGTGATGTAAAAATTAATTTGGACTTTTTGTCGATAAATCCTTGTCCTTAAATTATAGGCAGAATGTGAAGGAATTCTGACCAGTAGTTAAGGAGATGTAAGAAAGCTCGCCATTTTTTTACTATAAGGAATGCTGCGAAACCTAGTATATTAGCAATCTCTCGGTAAATAATGAAGATTATCACTCCAAATTTTGATTCTTAATTGAAAATGATCATATCTATCAGAATGACCTGGTTACAAATCTCACAACTTAGCACTAGCACTGGCGCATGCGTAAATTTAACTCATCCATAGATCGTTCTAATTAAGATTATTTAAAACAACATTTTGTGTATGTACAGCTATGCTACTGTGACACCGGTCAATGAACAGAAAATTCCGATAATACTACGGTATCTAAGAGAAATAACACGTAACTAAGGAAAAACAGGTCTGGAATGCGCACAATTCCACATTTTTAACTTATTTCAAAATTTTATTCTAGAATATCTTACCAAAATTGACAATGTTTCTTTGTGCAAAATTTCAGATTCCCATCATAAGTATCTCACGAATTTGGTTTTGCGCATGCACAGCTCAAAACCTTTTTTCAAAAATGAATTTTTGTCCTTAAGTCATCATTCACAACCGTCGTGCGCATGCGTAAAACGTTTACCTCTATAATCTAATCTACAATATGTAATATGGGTTTAAAGGCAACCGTAATAACGTTCTATGATAAACCACCACGTGATTGATTCGCGAATTTAAAAAACGGAATATAATATAATTTTAAAAACGAAAAACTTGGTAAACAATTTCATGCAAAAATATCACAATATAGCTTGTTAGATGTTTATACACGGTTTTGCTATAAACTGTATATCGCGTGCAATTAAAATTGATGTCGAAAATTGCCATTTCCTTAACGCTAAATCCGTGGTTTATGAAAATAGTTCTTCTTTTTCTGTGCAAAGTGATTTCCTTGTTCTTTGAAGATAAACGCATATATTTGATTTTAGCTACTGCCTTATATGGAGAAAATACTCCCGTGGTTTTTATGTTCCTTGCACAACGAGAAATCCGGGTTGAGTTACTAAAGCAAAATAGTTTACAAGCGAAATTGGAATCTATCAAATGGATTCCATAGTTACAAAAATCAATGTTGCCATTTTCCAATATGCACTAAGGGGTCGGGTGCTGATGTAAGCACTTTTTAGGCCAGTAAAAATAATTCTTGGAATTTTTAAAAAACGATATTAAAAAAAAAGAAGGACACGAAATTGATATTTACCGTATATTCAGGGAAAAAGTATTGTTTGAGTATTTTTGTAATTATTTCAATTTCCACTGCTGACGAACAAATTCTATTCTTGAATTTGTTGCGGTAATACTTAACAACTGTTCAATCCGCACATCCAATTCATTATTTCATGACTTAGTTGTTCAAACTCATCGAAACAACAAAACGGGTGTTGTCATGCGCAATGCAATCGTTCAATGAATAATGATAATGATTAATGTTTAATTCTTTAATTCTTTATGTTTCTAACTTTACCTCAAACCTCCATACAAGCCGAAGTTGTTGGTAAAAGGGTTAACCGCAGAGGAGGATATGGGCTGGAAATTCCAGTAACATTTCGTTTTATGGGGCCTTCAAAAGCCTTAAAGTGGTTGATGAAGATAATAGAGAAATCGGAGAAAAAACTAAATGATTGTATTAATAAATTTATTTTTTATCAGGTATCATCGTGTCATCTAGTATTTTGGAAATCCTTGCAGCTTCTGCGGAATGAAGAAAGCTTGGTTCGTGTCGAGATTCTTCAAAATCTCGCTGGATATCCGCCACCTGTTCAAAGACGGCGATAGCTGGATTGTATTCGCCGGATTGTTGCCATTGTTGATGATTATCACAACAGAGACACATACCAATATCTACGAGCGATCGCTCATAACCTTAGCTTTTGAAGATTTTACGATTGTATGTACATTTTATGTTTGAATAATGATTTATATCCTCATTAGAATACTAACTACTGACTAGAAAAAATTGAATAAACTCCCTATTTATATTAAACCCAGTTATCCAAAGAAATCCACAGGTAGAGCAACACGAAAGAAAAGATGAATAGGACCTCTCAACCTCTTTTCCACTTTAGGTCCAAATAACTTCCAGGAACAAAATTTTATTTTCAAAATAAGTATTTATTTTAAATTATATTTGTTTTCGTAATTCTTATAAACCATTTCAACAAAACGCTGCGGTGAAGGAAGAGTTTATCAAAGCGCGACGTTTATCAGAGTAAATACGGCATTCCAGTGGCCAGTAAAGTCCTTCCGACCCGGGGGAATTTGATCGGTGGGAATTCACCAGGGGGGGGGGGAATTTGACCTGGGGAAATTCACCGGGAATTTGATTGGTGGGAATTCACCGGGGGGAGGATTCACCAGAGGGAAATTCTCCGGACAGCGTACTTAACATTACAAACAACTCAGATAATGAAGTTTAAAATATTGCGTTTCCTTTGAAAATTGGTACGTTTACTAACTAAATGATGCTGATTTCAGACCATGTACCTGAATTTAGATATTTTTACCCCTGATACCATATTTGGGCAAATTTGGGCCCAAAGTTTAAAATATTCCGTTTGCTGAGGCACCCGTAAAGCGATTTTCAGCAACATTATTTTTGGTTGTGACAGATTGCATTCCAATTGTCGATTTGAATCTTGCGCGGATTTGTAAGATGCATTTAATTTTTTAAGGTAGTGTCAATTAGAAGCCCAAGACAACAAAATCTTAGCTATATGAACAGCTATTGGCCTTGCCTCAACCAAACATTTTAAATGGAACTTTTCCGATCCATAAATTATTTGAACAAATAACATTTATTTTGTTAGTTTAACCTACCCACTCCCAAACGAAATACGAAAAAAGAAGGCAGTTTATAGTTTAGTTTAACTGGTTTCACAACCAAAAATAATGTTGCTGAAAATCGCTTTACGGGTGACAAAGAATTATTACCAGTAGGTGTGTTTCGATTAGAATGAAATACTACGGCTTTTATCTGTCTTTTAGGCGCTTCTTTGTAAGTGTGTAATACACATGTATTAAGAAAGAGCAGACGGATTATTCATCGAACGATTGCATTGCGCATGACAAAACCCGCTTAGTTTTTTCGATGAGTTTTAACAACTAAGTCATGAAATAATGAATTGGACATGCGCATTGAATATTTGTTAAGAATCAAAGGAGAAAATGTACAAATTACAACAATACAGATCTTCAAAGGACTCACATAGCATAGCGTTCAATAAAAAAGGCGCTGTTTTCGAAAAACCAGCTGATGGTTTGCCGCATTTTTCTTTATTCAATACTGACTATGGTTTGGTAACGAGCCTGAGCTTTTACACTTAAAAGTAAGGGAAACGGTAAAAATAGCATGTATCTGATTGCAAAATAAGAAAGGGATTCCTTCACGTCATTTTAACAACTTTGAATGTATGACAATAACAATGTCCATCGAATCGTTTTGAACTTCAAGGCTGTTAGTGGCATTAACATACATGCAATTCAATGACCTTCATTATGTGGAAAAAGGAATTAAATAAAAATATGTCACATCGAAATAACGAGGTGACAAGAAAATAAAGAATAAAATCGAGCACAATAATTTGCAAGATATTCTTGTAGATTTTAAAAAAGCTGTTATCAACGCCATTCAACATTTCAACGACAACATCGAAATGAAAGGTTGCTTTTACCACCTATGCTCCAATATTTGGAAAAAAATCCAACAGACTGGTCAACAAGAAAGGTACAGCAATGATCAGGATTTCGCTTTACACGCCCGAATGCTTTGTGCGATTGCTTTCCTACCGTCAGACGATGTTGTCCACGGGTTTGAGGAATTAAATGATCATGTTAGGAACCTTTACGATGAAGAAATTGATGGTCTGTTTAAATATTTCGAAGATACGTATATCGGTCGGTATCGAAGAAATGCTGCAAGACGCCCACCTTTGTTCTCTATTGAACTATGGAACTTGTTCCACAGAACATTCGACGAACTCCCGAGAACAAACAACGCTGTAGAAGGGTGGCACAAACGATTTCAAGCTAACTAAATGAATCATCATGGTTTGCTTGTTCAACGTTAATTCAATGTTTATAATTTACTGTTTTTTATATACAGTACTCTTTCTAATTAGCGGACACCATTAGTGCAATAAAATCTGTCCGCTAATTAGAGGTGTCCACTTTTTAGAAAGTTAACTATTTTTGGGCTATTTTTTGTCGTTGAGTAAAAAAAATGATGTATTTTGAGGTTTTTAGGGAATATTGGATTATTGTAGACTCAGACTCTTGGTATTTACCTGGTAAAAACGATTGAAGAGTTGCTGGAACATTCGTCTATAGGTCACCTCTGTTTTGTTCGGTAACAAACAAAATGCTACCGGAAAAATCTGTCCATTATTTTGAGCATGAACAGTATACAACTGATAAAAAACGTCCGGACAAACTTTGAAAGTTCCGTCAGCATACCAATGCTCATATTCTCTTAGCAACTGTAGACCTTGTTTCGAAGCAAAGATGAAAATTCTTTCTTGGTCTCCTAAACCACTGTCATAAACGAGAAATGGTTTGCCGACTACTGTGTTCTGATAACGTTGCGGTAGAATCGGTATCTCCTCGCGTGTCAACGGATTTGGAGGGATATTGTTTTCTTCTCGAGCTTTATGTTCGTTAATCGCAGCTCTTTTTCACTGGGTCGTTTTCTTACTGCTGTTGACAAGAATTTTTTTCCCGGTTCTAAATTCGAGGACTCGAAACAAGAAATTCTTTGGGATGTGATCATACGCAGCAGTAAGATCAACAAAAATTAATACACGTGGACCAGAGTGTTTTTGTATGACATTCTTTATGATAAAAATGGCATCACATGTGGAACGCCCTTTACGAAAACTGAATTGGGCTTCAGACATATTACATTCATACGTTTTCTACAAACGATTTAAAATAATACGTGGAATCAGTTTACTTAAATTCGAGCTGATGGGCAATGCGCGATAGTTTGTAGCCAGAGATTTCAATCCCTTTTTGTATAAAGAAACTATTTTGAGTTCGAACCAAGACTTTGGAACAGTAATATTAAGCCATATAAGGGAAATTAATACAGTTAGAAAGATAAAAAGATTTTTACTTGAACTGTATTTGACACCCTCAAGAGGAATGTTATCTGTACAAAATGATTTATTATTTTTGAAAGTTTTAGATGCATCTTTTATCTCTTCCAATGGCGGAGGTTCTTAGTTAACCTCAATTTGTAAGTCTTTAAGGAATTCAAAATTGTCCGGGTCAGTCAATTCAGGTGGTAATTCCAGTTCCCTTTCGGAAAATGGTCTTTAAAATGCTCAGTTAATTCTCCTTAGAAATATCAATTTTAGTGGATGACTTGTGCATTGAGAAATTTTTAGCAAGGTGAAACTCTTTCTCCACCTGACTTGTTTCTGCAGCACTATCAATTTTCAGCGATTTACGTTTGTCTCTAACTTGCATCTTGAGGGCTACATTTTTTTGATCTTTCCGCAGTTTAGTCATCAAATCTTGCAGATCGGAATTCAGCCAAAGTTCCACAGCTTTAGATTTGAAAGACTTCGGACAGGTGGAATCTATTGCTTCACTAATGGAAGAACTGATTTGCTGACATAATGTATCCACATCAGATGAGATATTTTCAGGGTCGAGTAGGGAATCAAGATGATCAGAATAACGTTTAGCAATGTCATTATTTCGATGAAGGGTTGACACAATAGTTTTAGGTTTGTACCGTGGCTTAAAAATTAGTATAAAAAGTTTTTTTGGGTGGTGGGCTAGCTAAGGGTCATCTTAACCATGTAGTGATCTGTGTCAAAAAAGAATAATGTTTTTCTTTATGCTCTACAAGAGGTGATAAATCTGGAGATATACTTCCTTGTCAGAATATAGTCGAGTCTTTTTACTTGACCAGTTGGAATATGAAGCCATGTACCACGATGTATCCGTTTTGAACGAAACATACTGTTTATAATTTTCAACTTCTTCTCTAAACAAAACCTTAGAAATAGTTCACCATTAGCATTGGTGTTTACAATGGAAGAGTTATTAAAACCAAGAACATCATCCCATGCACTGCTATTTTTTGAATCCATTTTTATGGTAGCATTTAAATCTCCAAGAATAATCGACTTGAAACGGTTATATTTATCAGAGCATATCAGAGTTCGCTTTCCTGATTTTACGATAAAACAAAATTTTAGAAGATTCAGAACCGTTCTCAGTAGGAGCATATGCACAAGTCAATATCAAACAGAGGCTATAGATGATGACAGACATAATTCTAGCGGCATAATGCACATGAGTTTCAATTAACTTCACGTGTGGTGCAAGAATAAAAGCTACACCTGCTTCTGATTTATATTTGAAGCCGCTCCAAATAAACTGCCATTCCCTAACATCACCGCTATCAATTTCAAAAGTATCACTTCCGTGACGCCTCACTTCTTGCAAAGCTAGGACATCGAGATTGAGATTTTTGGCTTCTTGGATAGAGTTGGCTAATTTTATGTCACATAATAATGTTCGAATGTTTAGTGTTGCAATGTTGATGTTTTCAAACCTGACATTAGCTATTCTATGCGATGAAGATGGGGACAATTTCCTTAAATGTTGCGCAATGCGCTTAAAACAGTGACGATGTTGCACAATGCGCTTAAAACAGTGACGATGTTGCGCAATGCGCTTGTATTGATGTGGGAATGTATGATAGAGCGGTTATACTTGAAAAATCATATTACTGCCCAGTAAAATGTAAAAAAAAGATTAATCTGGAAATCCATAGATATCTCTATCTTGTAATGAGTTAAAAGCGCCTCGATACCGTTTATTTATTTTAAGAATTTCAAAGTACCCATCGATGACACATCGACTCTCCTTCGCCGAGAGAACAATCCTAGTAGAGTTCTACGCCATTTCTGGTTGTAATAAGCCACACTTTTTGACAAATACTTAACAATTCATTATATTTTTGTAAACCGGGAAGGAAAACTGTCTTCTTCGTTCAATCGGGATAGAAATGTGTATTTTTCGTTCAACAGAATTGAACACTGATTGTGAAAGACGCTGGAAAAATTCAAATTTTTTTCGATTGAATACTATATTGAAACGTTGAATAATTAAAAATGAAGTGGTTAGATGGTGGATCGATTCAACACACGACGTTGTCGACTCCGCTCTGAAACATTTATTGCTTTCTATAAACTCGACGTGGTAAAAGTTTTATTTGCGCTCCGATTATACTGAATTGTTAAAAAATCGGTTCATGATATGTTTGTGTAGATCTTGCAATCATGAAGTGGCAGTGCATAATTTTCATGGTTTTCACGATTTGTGGCCAGTTTGGTGAGTTTAGCAACTAACTATTTTTCGCAAAATTTTTTTAATGAAGATTTCAATTTAATACTATTTAATACTCATCAGTTTATTCGCAAAAATGGTTGAGTGAACAAAATCGCATTGTTTACGCTATCAAGAGTTCTTCGGTGACGTTGACATGGAAACTAGATAGGCAAGGTAAAGATATATTTTTCGCCAGTTGGAAACTGATCAATCTACTGTCAAACACCCCCATCATCACTCTGGTAAGCATGGGTGCAGGCGGCGGAATTACGGCTTACAATTCAACGAAAGTGACTTCCAGTGAGTTTGGTGTCATCACCTTCCTAAAGTTAGAAGATTTCTTGGATAGAAGAGTCTCAGTAGAAGTTGATTTCAAAGGCGACAGTTCCACTTTCACTGATTACATCACTATTGAATATGTAGGTAAGTATCTTTTGTGAGACTTTTACTTGACGCGTAAATACATGAGCGAGCGGCATATAACAACATGCTCTTGGATTTCGCAAAAGGTTTTCAAAATGTCGTTAAAATATTTGGGCAAACTGAATAAAAAGACTTCATTATAATCTGTAGATTTTAGCGAATATGAAAAAATTCAAAACATCAGTTTTAAAAAAATACAATTGAAGGTTCAATTTTTCATACCAATACTGAATATTGAAAAGCGCCATTAATAATGCAGTAAATTCTCTTTATTATTTCAAATTAACTTCATGCATCATGCATCTTTGACACTTTCGCTTAATCATGGGTTAATTTTGGATCGCATTCTCCATGTGAAACACCAATCCCTGTGAAACACCAACCCCTATGAGACACCTACCCCTGTGAGACATCAACTCCTATAAGACACCTACCCCTGTGAGACACCTACCCCTATAAGACACCTACCCCTGTGAGACATCAACTCCTATAAGACACCTACCCCTAAAGACACCTACCCCTGTGAGACACCAACCCCTATAAGACACCTATTTCTGTGAAACACCTACCTCTTAGAAATAAACTTAAAACCGGTAAAGTAAAATATATGAAACTTTCAATGTTTAATTGAAGTTATTGACGTTTAACCATTTTTTCATGATGTGTTTAGAGCCACTTTGGTTCCACGACCCTCTCCCCCACAACTTTAAATACATTGAAAACGCTGATAACAGCAAAGATGTGAAAATTTCCATCACCGCTGTAGGAAGACCGGAACCAGGATTCTATTGGAACCTGAATGGAATTTCTATATCCAACTTTCTCGGTTTTAACGCATCAAAAGAAGTGACATTTGACGCGCAAAACTTTGCCACCGTGACTGGAATGCTGACGATATCTCAAGTAAAAGTAGAACACATCGGAAACCTTTCGTTGACCGTGCAATATGGTGTGGAATTTCAACAATCACCGCTGATTCTCACCTCAACTAAAATCGATGTTTATTGTAAGTCGAAAAAACAAAATAAAGCAATCAAGTTGTAGAGTGTCATATACTTTGAAAGCTTCAAAGTCAAACAACAGATTCTCCACTGTAACCACGTTTTTTCTTTTAGTTCCGCCGCGTCACGTTAACTTTACAACGAACCTCACCACGCATTTTGTGCTTTTAAACAATTTCGTGCACCTTTTGTGTAATGCGCCTGCCAATCCAAGACCGATGTACACAATCACTCGGGGGGCAAAAGTTATTGTAGAAAGTCAAGTTGCCTCTATTGTCGTGTACTTAGACCCCCTGGAAGAGTCTAAAGCATCCTTTATGTGCTACGCCAGTAATTCTATCGGTCAATCGGAAAGTAATGTAATAAACATCTTGGTGTTTAACAGTAAGTAACCTTTTTCTTTGATAATATTAGAATAAATATAACATCAATTTATTGTTGAGTGAAATGAAAATAATTCATATTCTTAGATACGGATACAGGTTACGAACCACTGAAAGATGATGGTATGTAAAATTTTCCATCTCCAAATAAATACAACTATGTTGATGTTAATGTAATGCATTGTTCTATGTGTAGATGACGAGTGGTGGATATATTACCTGGCCATCATAGCTGTCTGTTTGGTTGTGTTCATAGGAACAGCCGTCACTCTGCTCGTTATTAGGAGGTAATGGAAGTTTCTTAGAGGCAAAACCGAACTATTAGACTATGTTCACACTATACCGGATAGCTTTTCACAACGGCATAAAAAGCTTGGAGGTTTATTTCATTTCAGTTTTGTTAAAATAAATTTTCGTATTTCGCATAAAATTATCTTTAAAAGATGGTTTCTTTCCCCAATTTACAAGCATACCATATAGAATTCGTTGATATGCAACTAATGAGCTATTTCATAAATGTTGTAATGCGACTATTTTATTCATGATATCTGTTCATGACATCTTTCATAAGATTCTAAATGCATTTAATTCTTTTCATCAATATCGTTGTGAAAACCTGCCGTTTAGGTGTTCACGCTATAAAACGTTGAGTCTTACGCAAAAAAAAACTATTCCATAGATAACGTATCACTTTCGAGAGCGTTGCGTCTTGATAGCTATCCGATATATTTTAAGTGTGAACAGAAGACCTATCTGTTAGATTTTTGTGCCGTTGTGAAAAGCTATCCAGTATAGTGTGAACATAGTATTAACGTTCTTCAATAATGATACTTTTAATTAATTCTACTTGCCAATTTTTTTAACGTTTCCTAAGTGTAAGTAATTCATGAAAAATAAATTTAAAATAGTATTGGTAATTATATAATAATATATTAAATATGATAATTATAAATTATGAAAAAAGACTTTCTTCCATGTTACGTATTTTTTATACGTCATTCAATTTCTTTAAATTGCTTTGTAACATTAAATGCATCAACACACAGCCACACAAACATACACGCAAAAGTCTAAACGAGGCCTTCATGTTTTCGCAGTATACGACGAGGGAAAAGGCTTAAACGGGAGGCTGTTGTTACGGATGACGATGATGATAATACAATTTGGTCTATACGTTGATTGTTGTTTCAGAAAAATGAGAAGCATGGATATTAAGCAACACGTGAATCGCGTGCGTACGCGTACTGAGAACAACTACGAGAGGAAGGCACGCAGACACGAACAACCTAACCACGCATACGATTTGAACCAGCGGGGGGCACCGGACGGACACCACAAGGGGAATTCGTACACTGTTGAACCTTACATAGACAACTCGCACAAAGCGAATGATTACATGAGTAACAGAGAGTTCAGCGTGAGAGAAGAACAGCTTCAAATCGACTCTCCTACTATCCGAAGTATAACAGAGGGTCCATCAGAGAGTAGCGCTCAACACAACTATAACTGTCTCACCGAACCTTTAGTCGAATCATCCATGACTAGAGATACAACGTCAAACGGTCTCGCCTCCCCCAGTAAAGATTCACTTGATAGCGCCTACACTAACGGTGCTTTTGCTGTGTACGATAGCCCGAACTGAAAATAACCCCCATATATTTCTTCTCGTATATTTAAGTTCTTTTTATATCAATATTTATTTTAGATCACGACGTTAATATCGCAGCACCATATTGTAATAATTAATTGGAATTACGTATTTTTCACTGCATTTGTACATAGGTTTTGATGAAAACAATGTTAATTTGTTGAATGCATGATAATCAAATTGAAGCCAAAGATTGGGGAATTCCATTAGTTCGCCATTTCTTTTAAAATCTTCAATTTTGCATTTTCTCCAATTGTAAAAATTCATGTTCGTAATTTGGAAAAGGAAAAATCGGGAAAACCGGTGGTATTGTTTCTGGTAATGCGGAGAGATCTTTAGAACAACGTACAATGTTACGCATCCAAAAGAATTTGGAACGAATGTCTTTGAACCATTGAGGCAGATGATATGTATTAAATGAAGACTTGACATTTGGAAGGCTGAATAATGAATGCCTTGTGACAAGGTACAACACCGAAGCGTCAGTTGAAATAAGATACCAAGAAGAAGAAAGGACAAAAGATATGGTTTGAATACCTGCATGTTCACCGTTTTTATACACTAAATATATAAAAAATTTCGTTTCAAAGAGAACAAATGTTCTGCATCAACTTTATTTTGTCATGACAATAACTTTCCGTCTATTCTTAACGTATTTCAAATAAACAAACCTCCTTAGATGAATAAAATTGATTTGTAATATTGATCCTTGGATTCTTCTCAGGTGAGCGAGTTTACGTTGAAATGTTCATTGGCTCCGTTCTCGATCGGATTGTTTACTCTTACAATGGGTTCTTTATGTGGCGACTCATGGCTGTGCAGGTTTGATGAAATTGACATCTTGACTGACGTGGAGGTGCGTGTTGGTTTGTGGGTGAACTGCAGTGCAGTGTGGTCGTATGGGTGTAAATATGAGACTTGTGAAACATCAGGGGGCACAGTATTAGGTGTGTATTTATCATTTTCAAATAAAGCTTTTAGCATCAATTGTTTTTCCTTACAACATGGCTTGAAGTTGAAGTAATCTGCTTTGGTTTTGCTGATCGTAAGCACTAACCTCGGTTTACAGCATTTTGTATGTTCCATATATTAAAGAGTGGTAACCACAAGATTTATCCGTTAGATTTTGTACAAGCCACTCGTTCGTTCATGATATTTGCGATTGCACCCATCGTGTTCACGATTGTGTCCAGCATTCTTATTCACTTCTATCCGAAGAAAATTAACGGGAGAATTATTGCATGCGGTTTTTCTTTAGCAGGTAGACCCTAGTGTATTAAATAGACCATAGTGTGTCGAAATAATTGCGATAAAGTAATTCCTCAATTTGCAACACTTAGTTAATAACCTGTTAATGCAGGTTTGTTCCTGTTGGTTGCCATGACAGTCTACACTGCGAAAATCAACGAAAACAACGAAAAAGGTCGAGACTATTCCGTATACACCTACGGATGGTGTCACATCATTGGTTGGTGTTGTTTTGTGGTGAGCATCATGGGAACGATTTCAAGTATTTACATTGATCTGGGTTTCAAAAAACCGGCAGAGTACCAAGAGTGAACATTGATGTACATTACTTATATTATCTCGCATATAAACACCATTTAGAAACATAAAAATATAAGCATTAATTTAAATAAAACGTGTACAAAAGATCTCGTCAAATGCGTGACCCTAGTGGATAGTGTTTCGATTCACAAATCAAACCGGGACGTTTCGTATCCTATCTACAGCATATCATTCTTTCTGAGTTCTTGAGCGAAACATTGCGTAATCCAAGTCTAGCTGAAATTGGTCGGTTGTTAGTTTGAATTTTCGTAGGCGCAAATAGGCAAGTACGTCAGGACAAAGAGAGTGTTGCTATGAAGGGATTAGTTGGATACAATTTTTAAGTATCCTCTTTGCCCTACTGTTCTTAAACGAACAAAATATATTTAAATAAAACTTTTTCTTTACAAATGACTTTTTTCAAATGATAAACACAAATAACAGAGAGACTTAGTGTTTTCACGGCTTTCACGGCTTTTTCATTTATTTCAAATTGTCATTTAAATGCATTTGTTACAGTCTAAAGTCGATTTTTTTTCATGTAACTCTGAACCTATAGAAGACTTGACCACAATTACCACTAGCGATGAATCAATGTCTATTCTATTATATTTTAATAACTCTTTTGATGCAGAGAGATTTTGCGATATGTGCTTTGAGTTGTAGAGGTCAGGTGTTTTCATGTAGCGTTAGAGGCTAGAAGGAAATCGTTCTTCTTTCAAGGTGGACTTGAATATAATAAACTTCCTCGTGAAATTAGATCTGAAAGGAACAATGCAAAATTCAAAGTAAAAGTGAAAAAGTTTTTCTTTGATTAGCTTGATTTTTACAATGCTCTGATTTTAATCTTTAACTCCGATTCTTATCTCTGCTTTTGTTTAACCCATTTGTTTTCTACTGATTTTACTGATTTTACTGATTTTACTGTATCTAGCTGTTTATTATTTATTTCTTTATTTATGTTATGTTATGATATTTTTATTTTTTACTACAGGACATTCCAGGATAACAGTGTAAATATTGTATATATATTGTATATATTTTTACGACTGAGGAATCCATCCTGTATAAACATTTGATAATAATAATAATAATAATAATTATTAAATCGTTATTGCGCGTGAAATATTTCGTTTTCTCCAAAATTTGAAAGAGAATATATTTTAACTTGATTTTGTAATTTTGTGTGGAATTTCAGAAAAATGTCACTTCTGGTTGTCATTGAACATCCACTTCTATAGTATTAAGAAAGATTTTTAATTAATTGTAGTAACATTGTTAAAAATAAAGTCTATGGGTTATCGAGTATCGAGGACATTTTTATGCCACACTTTCTTGTGATTAATAAAGTCAAACCAAAGAAAAAACTTAAAAAAAAAACGAATTTACAGAAATATACATAAAGTTCAATTTGGTAAACCGTACTAAGATTGTAAAGACCGGAAAGACGTAAAGTTTCATTCAAATAGAAGACCGGAAAGACGTGAAGTTTCATTCAAATAAAAGACCGGAAAGACGTGACGTTTTATTCAAATAGAAGACCGGAAAGACGTGAAGTTTCATTAAAATAAAAGACCGGAAAGACGTGAAGTTTCATTCAATTAAAAGACCGGAAAGGTGTTTCATTCAAATTTTTTCATAAAAATATTTATTACTAAGACTATATTAAGACTTATTTCCAACTGATATTAATTTTAATTTGAGTAAAATTGTTCAATCTCGTATTTGCTTTCTTGAAAACACAGCAATAACTGAAAACATTAATCTTCCAAAATTATATTTCTTAAATATTAAGGTAATTACGGTCAGGTTACGGTCAAGTTTTCTAATTATTCTTTCAAATAGGAAATCGTACATTGCAACCAGTCAATTTTTTCTCAATTTCAGCAAATATTTCTTATACTTTGTCAACAGAGAATGACCAATACCCACATTCCTAAACTATCTTATGTTAACTACTACTAAATGCGTGCGTCTTTAGCAAAAAAGACAGAAAACGAAAAACTCATGTCAGTCAACCTAGAAGGCACAAGACATGGACACAGTTCCAAGTTAGAATTATCTATCTCCAGAATAGAAATGAGTACTCAAAAATTGATTCACAATTTAATCATCGCATAAAGCTATGCATCAACCGGTTATGCTAAGAAAATAGTACTCTTTTTGTAGTTCTTGCATTACAAAATTAATGAATGCGCCCTATCAGTTAAAAGATAATTTTGTTCAATATCATTTGCCAAACAACTCACATTCCTGAGATAATTATGATTGAGTGGAAATATTGCGAGAGAAAAATCGTTTTCAAGAATAGACCTTCTAACAATAGCTAATGTTATTGACATTGACAAGATTGGAAAGCGAAAATGAATGCAATAATAAATGAATCTATCCATATATCAACAAAAACATCGATAAATCAAATCTGACGAGGAAAAACCTTCATCTAAACCTGAAAGGCAAATAATTACTTGGTAAAGATTTCAATAAATTTTTAATTACAGTGAAATTCGAATTTCGAAGGGAAGAACAAAGTTTGAATTGGAGAGATTTTCAAATTATTGACAGTTGACTATTTTACAAACATTTTAGTCAAAACAACAGATTGAAAGAAAGAAAAAGCACAAAGGGTAGCCTTCAATTCTTATATCTTATGTTTTATTAGTATTACGTCGCTTGAACATAATCAGTAATGGGTGATTGTTTTTTGCGACTAAGTTCATCCACGCCAACAACGCGATTACGGCGATAGCATCCATTGAAACCTGGTTTCGTAACAACATCAAAAGAAAACTCTTTCCACCCAACCGTCCTATTAATAAGAAAGAAATTTCTGTGTGATCTGACTGTTCTTTTTATCATGGACGGTCTATCAATAAAAATAGTTTTAAAAACCAATCGGATTGGTCTATTTACATTGCATAACATAATTCTTTTTAAGGAAACAAAACATTTTTCAAAAACACAGCTGCCATTTTGTTTTATAGATAAAATTAATACGATCTCCTGCACATGCCAAAATAAAATATCACGCTAAAACTACCGTCTTAAAGCGTTTCGTTCTAATAGAAGACCTGAAGCGTTTCGTTCTAATAGAAGACCGGAAAGCGTTTCGTTCTAATAGAAGACCGGAAAGCGTTTCGTTCTAATAGAAGACCGGAAAGCGTTTTGTTCTTATAGATTTGGAGTAATATCTGAAGAATAAAAATAGATAAACATGTGATAATGCTTAAAAATATTGAACGTTTGTTCTTGATATACGCACGATGAGATGACCAAGAGAGTATCTGTTGGTTGTACAGTGTACACGTGTTGCTATGAAGAGTAAACCGATATCACTGAAGCCAAAGTCCGCGTAGGATTGCGGGTGCACCACCGTGTATACTTACAGATATGCAAGAGAAACTTGTTTAACCCCTGTACAACAGTGTCGGAAACAAGCATTTGGTTATCCAAGGTTAAATTATCACAAGCATCGATTTTGTTACGTAATATTATTCTCAAAGTTGACGTAAAAAACGTCGCTTTATCGAAACAATTGTTATTGTTGTCATTCCAATAAACTAAAAATTTTAACATTGAAAATGAGCTGTGAAATAAAATAAAAAAATTGAAAACCGATGAGGGGATGTTTAGTGGGATGGAAGGATGAGGGGATGTTTAGTGGGATGGAAGGATGAGGGGATGTTTAGTGGGATGGAAGGATGAGGGGATGTTTAGTGGGATGGAAGAATACGTATATAAATCATTAAAACTAAATCTATATACTTTCTGTGTTTGTTTAAGTTGTTCTTTAGATTTCCTTCAAGCCACAAGCTCTCATCATTGTATACTATCGGAGGGAATCTGGCTTTAAACCTGAAAGAGATATTCTATGGTTATCTGGTAACATTCGGCTACGCAATTCCGGGTGAGTATTTCTTTCGACAGATTGTATATGATACTGATATAAACGTTGCAAACAGTTTATATACAAAGTATAAGTAAAAATGTTTTGTTTCTCTATAAGTATCGCTTTTAAGCATCGATGATCTAAAATGAAAAGTTAACAGCTTTTGTAAACCAATATCAATCTAAAATGGTAAAAATACTTTGTCATTGGTGGGTAATCCAATCCTGGCAACCACACTGAGCTTAGCTAATGCTTTACTTCACTTTACTGAACACATTTTAATGATGGTTCACCAACTCATTACTGACCTGCAGATGGGCCTATCAGTGTCACCTATGAACCCCCAGCAGATCCACTTTCATTTGTTCCTTGACAGAATGTCTCTAAACATCGCATGCCAGGGTTGGTTAACATCAGCTAGTAAACGGCCCCATCTATCCTACATGTGGTCTTAAAGGATTCTTGCACGTCATTTTATACACTTTTGTTATATCCCATTCCGCTTACGTTTTAAGCAAAATTTTTGTTTTTTAAAAATTGGAATTTTGTGGCGTTTGTTAGTCTATAGGAAAGGAATTAGAAGAACACGTAACGAGGAAGACAAAAAATAAGAAAAACAAAGAAATATTTTATCTTAAATTAACCTTTTGTCTTAAAACGAAATACAAAATCACAATCTTGAATGATAGATCGTTTTAACAGGCGTACGTACGTGGTTGTATTTACGCAGATGAAACACAAACATTATTGCCGCAATCTGTTGACAACGCACATGGCCATGCAAACGACCATCTCGATACCAGACAAAAGCGAAAAACCTACTAACAAACCAACTAGACCTCCAATTTCGCACGCCAATTGATAAGCAGAATAAAGTTGCTTTTCTTGAATAGTACGATATGAATCTACCGTTGAATATTGCAGACTTATGGTGTAGGTGTTGGAATCAATTTTCTCGTCGCCTGTAAAGTAACTTCGAGTGGAGACCATCATATTGAGGTCGTATTCTTGACAGGGTAGTGGACAGATCTCCGTCGATAATTCTTTCAGTTCGTAATTGGTCATGCATTCGCTAATCTCGTTTATAGTGTGGTTTTTCGAGTAGCGACGTTTGATTTCATCGGGTACATACATGCGAACGTAGTCAATCGTGTCACCGCACTCTTTGAACATGTTCACGTAGTTGATAGACTCCAGACAGTTGCGACGAGTGTACCGACCCGGGAAGATGTCTCCATGTTTTTTATTTGTACATTGAGAGGGAAAGGGAAAAGGCAGACGCTTAATGATGGTTTTCTCTAAACCTATCTGATATAGTCTCGGTTCGATGGAGATCGCTTTTGTGAGGTCGATTTCCGTGATATGAGGGTCATGCGCCAAGAAAATAATATCTGATTTGTTGTAATCGTTGATAGCGAGAGATTCGTTGATGAAACGGAATTCCAACTCGACGTGACTGTACGAATCGTAAAGGTTACCGTGGTAATTCCAAGTGAAACAAGCGTGGTTGTACCTGGTCAGTGATTTCAAGTAGTGGTTAATCGTGCATCGCTTACCACTCCATGTACTACACGTGGTTACGTTAAAAAGGCCGTTCGACCACCACGTCTGGTTGTCGGACGAAAACTGACGTCTAGTACTATACACTGTACGGTTTAAGCAAGGTAACGAACTAGACGGGTGCGGGGAACTGTGTCCACAGTAGGCGTAATAGGCTTTGTAAAGGAGAGATCTCTCGCACACTGTTATCGACGGAAAAATGTTTTGGTCCGTGATCGTCAACCGGACGTCGGTGTAAACTTCGTACTTCAAGTATTTGTCAATTAATCCCTGGGTAATGGACATAGAAAGCAGAACCCCGCTCACCAGCATAACCAGCCAAAATAATCCCTCAAAAGTTGTCTTCGCTTTAAAAACCTTCGTTAGACCATGCATAGAGAAGTTGTTAATATATTCATTGATGGTGTCTTCCAGTACGGATTGCTTGTTAATTTGTTCTTCATGCCATTCATCATCAGTTTTTCGCGGTGGACGAGTGTAAAAGTGTCCGTCTAAAGAAAGTACCATCAATGGCTTGAACATCACTTACTAGCTAGGCACGTAATTAAAAATATTTCAATAAAATTTAAGAAACCAGAATAATAAAAGTTGGAAAATATTAAGAAATTCTTAGGAGAATAAAACTAAAAAAATAAATCTTCTTGACCTACCAGAAAACTTTATTTCCGGCGACCGGAAAGCCGATTTCATCATCCGATCATTTCCTTCTTCAAAACTGAAAACCATATCTCTCATGTTCGTTGCGGTGAGCGCAATTTAAATACCGTTTTCAACTTCCTTCTCCCACGAAATTCCTGTATTTCCTATTTCGCACTCTCTCCATTATGAGCTATTCATAACGTCTTCGAAATATACTTTTTTGTGTGCTCAGGTGCTGGTGTTCTTTGGAATGAACGTTCATTGAAATGCAGTCATCCGCGGCGATTTAATAATTAATAAAGATCACAGAAAAGATCTATTTCCACACCTCGATGCACTTTATGACATTCTTGGCAATAAAATAAACGAAAAAGGACGTGTCAGACAGTATTGTTGCTGTGGAAAACTAGGCATTAAACAAAGGGAACCATTCCGATTGGATGTAATAACAAGGTAGTTTTGTAGCGGGCTACTTATGAAAATACATAGTATAAAATAAATAGTTGTTTTAATGGAAAAGAAATTAGTTCAATTTCCAATATTACAAAAAGCTTAAAAGAGAATTCCACCGATCTAATTATAATAAAACAACTGCACAACAAATCACGAACAACTGAAATCTTGTTAAAGCATCCTTTCGTATCATTCGACGAAGTTAACTGTAGCGATGTACCCATCAATTAGTAGCCACACGAGAGCAAGAATAAATCCACGCACACTCCGTACGGCTGTCTACGGCGTAAAATGGTCAGCTCGTTCAAAATCTCTTTTTTCGTTCCAGTGATTTGCGTGTTGAGAAAATCGCTCAAACACAGCTGACATAGAACTTTACGTTGATTGGATATCTCCGCAATATCGGTGAAATAGCAGCGATTCTGATTGGGCACATGGTCGTGGCACCTCGTGCAGAACTTATACCTTGAGTTTGCTTTCCCCGCAGACTCGTAAAACGCCGAGCACAGTAGAATAGCATGTCCATCGCTCTCTTTCGGGAAAATCAGTTTCACTTGACGTCGATTCCACAGCTCTAACTGCGCTTCGAACCTGCGCAAAGGTTTCGCCGTGTCGATGCTCGAGTAACGATACTGCTCCCTACCTTTGAGATGTGGCAGGGGACCCAAGTTAGTCAGTTGCAACCCTCCCATCAACTTTGAGATTCGCATTTCGCCTTTTCGAAATGGTTTTCGAGTGTTAAGAGGGACGGCGCGGCTGTTCTTGCGATGTGTTGCGTTGAAAAGTTTTTTTGACTCGCTTGAGTCGCAATTCTCATGGTAAAACATGCTCTTGACAACTCCTTATTAAACTTCATGCATCCTACATAAATCTGTTTCTTGTTAGAGAAAAGGTATTTGCTACTTGAGCTGTGCTTTGTAAAAATATCCCAGGTCTTATCAGTAGTGTGCTTTCCAGTAATCGGATCTATTTAAGCAGGATCCATTAAAAGATCGCATTAACGTCATGGGGCATTACATATGTTCCATTTAAATCGCGTAATAGCCAAGGTTTATCTGGAATCAGGGGATGTTTTCTTTTGAACGACATATTAATAACGATAACGATATATTAATGAAATGACAAAACGTTTGACGTAAGATTATGGAATTGTTTTCATGAAATGGAAGTTGTATTTACATGCATTCTTTCTTCCAATCCTAGCCCAAAAATATCTATGACTGCAACCTGTCGGTGTTTTAAAATATATATTCTATACATTAACTATATAAAGTGCAAATAACGATAAAGATTTGAATAAAAATAAGAAGCTTATGTATAACAGGATTTGGAGGATTTTATGAGTCAAAGATGATTTTTTGCAAATGTCGCACTATTGAACAATGATTAAAAACCGTCAATATCTCACAGCAAACTGGTTGGCGGCAAAATATGACCACCCTTTCGAGACAACAGTTCGATTTCTTCTTTCAGAACGTTTATGTCTTGAGATTGCGAGTGCACGAGTCGCACCAATCTCTCGGGTTCATCTGCGCGTATGTTTCCGTGAAACTCCCCACCCTGACGTGGAAAATACGAAATTTCATAGCATCAAGTTAGTTTTCACGACATTCAATGTTTCTTTAATCCACTTTAACTATTATTTTATAAAGAAATAACCGTTAATTTTAGGGACTTGGTATTTAAAGAGTAAAACGCCAACTTTCTTACGAGACTCTTGTGTTTAGTGTTGAGCTTTTGTTCGAGCATTTTATGTTCCTGGTGTAAATATGTGAACGCCTCCACGCGTTTCGTGTTTTCGCGTACAACTTTCGTGAACTCAGTTTGGAGACTGTCGATATTTTTCTGAAAGATATTAGAAAATGTCAACAACACTAACATGAGAGAATTTCAATATTATTTATCATTCTCTAACATCGGAAAAATTGTTTTTGTATTCTCGTGCCACGTGCCGTACTTGCATAATTTATGCATATATGGATTATGGTTTAGTGGCATTGTGTTAATTCTTACATCCCAATCACCAATTTCTTTCGAATTTTTCTTCTTTTGTTCTTTCAACTTCTCTTTTAATTCTTCGGCGACCCGATTCACGGAAACGGTTTCTAGTTTCTCCAAGTCTATGAGCCGTCCGAATTTTAGCATTTGCATTTGTCTCACTTTATCCTCCAATTCGCAAATCTTCAGAAAAATTAATGCCATTTACATACAAAAACACAATTTTCATTAACATTGCATGAAAGCATGAAACATAGATTAAGGAGAAGATATCTCCATGGCATCATGCCACCGTATTCAGTATCTACACATGTTCTTTTCTTTAATATTATTATAGAGCATGGTAACATATTCAAAAATGTAAAAATTACAAAGACAACGCTAAATTGCCTTTAAAAATTAACATATTTCAAAACTTAAACAAAAGTTGCTCAACTACCTTCCCTTGCATGGCTTTCTTATCTCTTTTCATTTGTACATGTTGTTGTCTTCTTTTTCTGTGCGAATCAAAAATACAATTACTAACTGCGACTTTATCCAATACCACTTTAGAAAGTGTCTGATCATACACCGTTTCAACTTAGAATGATGGATTTCAGTTATAATACGCGCTACACCTGTACAACTGCTTCTGCTCTCCTTTCTCTCCTATCAATTCTTTGATGCGGCTCTGCAGATTATTCAAATTTGCCTGGTCAAACACCAAACACGGAGCTAGATCACAAGGCATGGTGTTGTTCACCGAGTATTGTATTTGACTCAGTCTGAGTGTGACCACGACATCAAGTTCGTTCAGCTTTTGTTGTTTTTCCCGCTAAGAGGAAACAGATAAATTTTACTACCATTAAATTAAACAAACAAACAAATGAGATGTCAAGATGCCTATGAATATCATGAAACTAAGTGCCTATCACTTGGAACAATTCCAGATCAGCTTTAGCGTTTTCCAGTGCACTCTCCATCACTTTGTTCCTTTTCACTAAAGCATCTAAAGCTTTGCGGGCTGCATCGCACTGTCTCTTTGATTCTACTAACAATTCCTCGAGGTCCAACTTCCGTTCTCGTAGCTGACACACTTGGTCGAAGATGAGCTATAGAGGAAAAACAGAAATGTAGTAAGAGCAGTTGAGATCAACTTATATATATCACAGAAGCACACTATAAACGAAATAGATATAACTTCTATAAAAGATTTGCTCTCAAGCACAGAATATGTGAAATGTTTTTAACGAAATCACATTACAGTGGCGAAATTGTTACACTATATAAGTCATTCCTCTCACCTGATCACATCCATGCGGACAGATGCTGTCATCCAACTCATCATCGGAATCTTCTTCATCGCTATCATAGACATCCGAATCACTATCTTCGTCATCGCTACCCTCATCTTCGGAAATACCTTCACAACACAACAACAGCAATGCGTAATAAAAGAAAAACTCTCGTATTATATTTGAAAGAGGAGATATAAATATCGCGTGTACCGTCTTCATTCAGTTTCTTCTTCACTCTTTTGATCTTCTTCTTAAAAACCTTCGTTAAAAATCCCTCAAACTTGTTGTTGTCGCCCACAATGTTGCAGAATGAGGCCAGAAGCGCTCTCTCGCGTTCCTGAAAGTTGCACATTTCCTTCCCTTTTTCAGCCAACAGAATTCGATTTTCATGAACCTGAACCAGAAGTATTGACGATAATATTCTGTAAATTATGACAATTTATACTCATAATTAATAAATTTCGAACATTTTCCTCCATGTCTTCTTTCATTTGCATCTTCAGCAAAACTCTCATTGCCAACTCATTTTCACGTTTTTCAAAATCTTTCAACAACACTAACTCTTCAAAGAAAGTGATTGATCTGAAAAACAAACAATCTTCATCGTTTTCTTCATTTTCTAAACAATGACTTTGCTTTTTGTTCGTTCACTTGATGAATTATACTATTTATACAATGCTTCAACTATAACATATATTTTTCATAGAGGTTTTAGACACAGCTTTCATTTACTATTTATTAACAAAGAACTCATCACCTCAAATCAGCCTTCTTCAACTGTACATCGAGAAATATCTTCTCCTTTCTCAACGCGAACAAATGCTCGTCAAACAACGCGAACTTCTCGCGTATCTCTCGCTGCAATTCGTCGCGTCTGTACGAAAGCCTGGAACAAAACGAAAAGAGCATGGGAAGACAATTTGAGGAAACTATAACTCCATCTACCTCATTATCTGTTCCCTTTCGATGGCAATCTCGAGAGAAGACCTGTCTTCCAAAGTGACGTCAGCTGTGTTCCATTGTATGCTGGATGAAGATTGAGGGATGCTTGAAAATGTTGAGTAGATGGAGCTAGCAGCAACGCGATTATCGGTGAGGTTGGAGGGATGTGCTCTCGCTGGGAGGTCCTGAAATAACAGCTTCCATAGAAACTTGGTAGTAAACTAATTCCATCAGGATTAAAGAATTGTAGGGAATTTAAATATGCAAAACAAAACTTCAAAATATTTATTCAAGTTATTTTACTGTATCAAACATGAAGCCGTTCAAATCGTTGCTGAATGTGTTAATATATATATTTATCAACTTTTTGTGAGGAAAAACAAAAACCAATAACTCAATAAAGGAATGTTTCAATGAAAAAACATCTTGTTAGCATACCTCTCCAAACCGGTTGTCGATAGCAGATGATCCGAGAGCATCAAGACCTAAAACCTCCACGCGGAACTTCAACAGCTGTGCAGTTGTATACTCAAACCTTCTGTATAGTGAAGATAATCCTTAAAGAATTCTTCAGAAAGAAGTAAACTAAAAAATGTTTTGGGAGTAGTGCTTGCTAGACTTCAAAATGATTTATTTTATAGATCTAAATCAATTTCTAAATCTTGATATGAGATAAATGTTCCGGGAAAACAAAGCAAAAGAAAGAACAAAACATTATTGTGTCACATACTTTTCCGGAATTTCCTCTGGTTGCATATCAGGCATATCGGGAATTTGCATTTTGTCAGGTAACTTAGATTGGACTTCTTCAAGCTCGGCGATTAAATCTTTCACCTAAAACACCATCGCCAAATTTTATTTACATGTTTTAAAATGGCTTCTCAATTTCCAAATTACCGCCACTCAGGTATAATGTTTTCCTTTACTTTAGTTTAAAAACCGTTTACTTACTTGTTGGATAATCTCTTGTTTTTTGTCACGCAGGGTTAATACACGTTTGTTAAATGCTTTCTTCTTTTGATGAACCTAGAAAAGGATATAAATTCTCTTACAATCAATTAATTTTAGCTAGTATGAAGTAAATGGAGCAATTTCTAAGTAAGTACATTGAAACACTTCTATTGCGGATAAGACAACCCCACCCGTCCCCAGATTGATAATAGGAAACGATCTCTAGATAAAAAAGCTAGCTGCAAATATATCGAATAAGTAGTGTCGGAGCACAGAAGACATTGAGATGCAGGATGTCAGATTAAGATGAAGTGCTTTGGTTCCAACTACTTGCGGCAAAGCGATTCATATCAACTGCTGCTGAATGACACCCACACGACTACTCTAGTACAAAGCACTGAAGATTCTAAGACATCCATCCCACCTTGGCAATGACAAGCAACGCATCCTGATTACCTGATCAGTCTGGAAAAGAGCAAAACTGTAACAAATGGTATTGTCTCTGCTAAGTTCTCATAAGCAAACTTGATATCCGTAACCTCTGTTACTTACTTCACAATAGATTTACTGCTCTACACGACTCATGTCGAGACACAACATTAAACAACTTTGAAATGATATGCGAGGCAACAAAACCATGATTACAACTGAGAAGATCTCCAAAAACTACATAATGTTGGTTAACTAAAACTCTCAACCATCATGTGACATCAGACACTTCATGTTGCTTGTAGAGTACGTAAAATTGCCTATGAAGAAGACAAATTGAATATCTGCAAAACAACATTGATTGTATCACCGACACTGTCAGCAACAAAAAGTATGCTATTGCCCGAAAAACAGTTAAATGAAATTAGTGGCAGAAGAAGCAACAACAGAGCACTAGCAAAGAAAAACAATTGAAACTTTCAAAAGACCGGATCTTTGATGAAGCTCATCTTTTTATTTTCACCAGATCCTTTTAAATTATGTAACTGCATCTAGTTTGAGTACCCTATAGACAGACTATAGAAGGGACCCATTTTCCTTAAAAGCCTTGTAATCACACAGAACTAAGTGGCATTACATTAGCAACAGTCACGGCAAAAATCTATAACTTAATGCTGCTGAATGTGATGAAGGAAAAATCAAAACAGCTTCCACCTCAACAAATCAGAGACAGACACCCATCGTATCTTGGAAAGCATCCGATCCAAAAATCCTTTTAAAAGCCTTTAATGTCGTTAATCTCAGGAAGATGAAAGATTGCTAGCCTATGGGAGTATGTGCTGAGAAAAGCTGTAGACATGATAAAAACTTTCTTTCACCCTCACTACACAGAAGACAAAGTGTTATCCAGCAAAGAATTGACTATCCCAATGACATAGCAGTAATAGCTTACCAACATTCCTCCTTCACAGCATCTAGCAAAGGACTCTTGCATCAATTCAGGTAAAAGAGAATTCATCTGCCTAAACCAAGACGCATCCACACATCAACAAAGGTTAAGATCTCATGAACATTGTTAGCACAGTAAAGAAGAACTAGCTGGCAATGTACTACTCTAGACACCATCTCATGAATGACGGATACTAGGTTGGCCAAAGAAGACATACATTGATAAGTTAATAGACAGTACTGGATGTAGGACAGATGTACCACATCAAAGCAGATGGTGATCATGAATGATAATGACATTGAAATCCCAGACATCATTATGCAACATACACACAATAAAATAAGATCATTTGAAATTCATCACCCATTCTTCTACACATGTAACATATTACTAGTGCTATTTTTAATTTTCAAAAATAATGTTTCAAATTTATGCTTATAATTACCGTTAAAAAGTTTATTGTAGTTTTTGACAAATAAATAGACAATTTTATAACAAAAAGATAACTAAATTTATACTTGCTCTTTCAAAGAGAGTAATTGGAATTTTTTCTTTTCTGCATTCACTCTCTGGTTCTCTGGAACTACGAAATCTGCAGCGGTTTTCAGTTTGAAGTCACCAATAGTTTGCTCAGCAGTCCTAATTGCTTCTATGTCTTCAGCATTTTCATGGTTCTCATCAGGTTTTGTCTTATAAAATTCTTCCCACTATGAATTAGACAAAACTCCAAAAAGTTCTCCCAAAAGCAGAAATAAATTAAGAATCTTTAAACAACTTTTGTTCTGTTTTAATCCATTTTCAGCAAAAATACACACTTTTAAAAATTGAATTACGTTCGTTATATTTGTATTCATGGTTATTTGCCTTCATCCAAATAAGAATAAGATGCAATTTTGGGCTGAAAATCTCCTTAGACCCTCAATAAAATCATGCATGCAAATAGAGTGAATAATATTAAAACTAGCCTCTTTTTGTCGGTTCAATCTCTTTTGTTTTCTCTGTTCAGCTTTCTCAATAACCTTAGCAATTTTTTTATTAAGTTTCTGCACTGGCAGAGGTTTAGAAACAAACTCTTTTATCGGGGATCTATCTTGTTCATGTCCTGTTTTCCCACCTCTCATGACCGATATCCTGCGACTTTGATCTGTAAATAAGATTCATAAACAATGAATTATAATACCAAAAATAAAAAATAAAATGAAGTGATGAAGTGAAGAGTTACTTGTTTGTAGTTCTTGGCTAATTGTAGCTCTCCGTTTGCTTTCAATCATGCAACCATAAAACTCTTCAGTGAGCTTGGCAAGACGATACGTGCTGACTGAATGCCCAGAGAGAAATGATCGCAATACCATACGTTCACAGTCAATGACAGCTTTAAACCTGAAGCAATGACAAACCTATTGTTCTTAACACATTGTGGGACATAAATAAGCCATTTCACGAAGAATTCTTAAATAATTATAAAAATATTTTAAAATTGGAAATTCTTCTACAAATAGATCATTATTAAATTTCCCTTCCTCGGTTAAATCACATTAGACTAGTAATTAGTAAGGAAACTTCATCCTCCAACAACCTTTTCTGTAACTTTTCCAATCCAATGCGATGTTTTTCTGCTTCCCATGCAGTCTCTCTATTCAATAGGTCAATCTAAAATAAAATGACAGGAACACTGTATTGAAGTAGAATAAAAAATAACTCAATACTTTTTCCTTGTTCCTACATTAAAATTGCTTTGTTCATTCTTTGCCCATGAAAATCATTATGAACCATAAAAATTCATAATTCCTTTTTCCACACAATTAATAACATAACTATAAACCACTTCCATATCCCTTTTGTTTTTAACAAGCAATATAACCACTTAATTGTTATGTAGCTTACCTGCATTTCGGTTTTCTCATCTTCAATCTTTTTCAAGTTTGGATCAATAATAAACTCCTGAACAGTTAAAAGTTCAATTGATGACAGCATCAATTTGTATAATAAGGGCATCACAGTAAGAAGGAGACACTGTTTTCAAGGAAGAGATCCAATAGAAAGTTGTAAGTTGCAAAAGATATTAAAACTGCATTATATCTCTTGGTATTATCATAAAACTAGTTAAAATTTTTCAGGTCAATCCATTATAACGTATAATTGCTTATCATTACACAGCAAGGTACAAGGTAACTGTAAAACATACATCTGGAGAAAGCTGTAAATATGGCGGCAATTGTTTATTAGTTGCTTTTAGTTTACGAAACTCCTTTTGCAGATTTGTGATTGTATTACGTATTTTCTCCTTCTTCTTTTGTGCCATCTGCATTAATCTGTCGTGTTCAGCTTTTTGTTTTTCAACCTCAATACTTCACAATAAAAGAATATTTGAACAGACAAAGACATATATAACATAATCTTAATTCAAAAGAAATGAAAGCAATTCTTCTGCAAAGACATAAAACACTAATTTATATAGCATCTATACATTTGTATGATGAAACGTTTTATGCCAAATTAAAAATTGACCAATATTATTGCATTATTCTGAAATAATAATTATAAATCTATGCAATAATTATAAATCATAAATATCTTAAATAAGAATGATTTCTAACCTGTAATGACTGTGATCTTTGATATCATCAACTTGAAAATGTTTTCTTTGGCTCGTCTTCAGAAACATGGCTTTCAGTTCCTCTGATAACTCTTCATTTAAAAATGAATACACAAAAACATTGCCATCCTGACCGGCACTCATCAGGAATTTATCATCATAGCTTGTAACAACATTAGTGAGACCACCATGCTGGTTGTCATGCATATGTAGCAACCAATACGACGTTAAATTGTCAAAAGTGCAGGCATTCATGTTTTGTATGCGTAAAGTTCCATCTTGCTGACCAAGCAACAGGAAATCGCCATTGTGGCTAGTATGGAAAATGTTGTTAGTAATGACTAATGAAGGAAATATTGCAATGAATATCAGCATAAAAAGATAAGTGAACTCATTATAACTAGTATCATTAAACAATGCAGAGCTACCTTGTCTGTATGGAAGTAACAGGTACAGAATCAATCTCTGGTATTTCAATAGCATGTATGCATTCTTTAACTGGCTGTGTGGAACTTGTAGGGAACGTGCACTCGTAAAAATACCCAGCATCCCAACCATCCTTAAAAAGAATTACATCAATGATTCATAACACTGCTTTGAAATAATGTAAATATTAAATTCAAAACTGATTAATAAAAAAAATAAAACATTTGTAAATCTCTTCAAAAGACATTTATAAGGCAAAGGCATTCATGGCATTCAAGCATAATTACCATGGTGATGAAAAAATTATTGCTTCCTTTCCGATAGAATGCCTTCAATAAGCATCCCTGCTCATGATGTACAACGATATCATCTTCATCTTCATCATCAGAATTCTCACTTTCTTCATCTTCATCAGTTTCTTCTTCTAAATTTTCAGCTTTACGTCGTTCCTCCTCTTCTTTCTTCAGCCTCATCTTCTCTTCAAGTTCTTTGGCTTTTTGCGCTTCCTTCTTTGCTCTCTACAGAAAACATCTTCATTATCTATATTCAGAAAGCATCTTCATCATGTACATTCAGAAAGCATCTTCATCATTTACATTCAGAAAGCATCTTCATCATTTACATTCCCCTTCAAATAAGTAGATTAGAGATTTAAAAGCAGAATACTTAGAAGAAATTCATACTTTAAGTTCTTCACATCAAACTCATTTAAGATTTAAGATGTCTACCAATAATAATTCCAGGAATTCCTTATTACATATAGTAATATTACTGTTCGGGTCATTCCCTTTTGATTTCAAGCACACTTTCTCGCTACAATTTAGTGACATGCTCCTAATTAACACAGTAAAAGTACAACCAATGCTTTTTAATAGAAACTTTTTGAGTTATTCTTTGCCCTAGAATGAAGTGTACAGGATATATAGCTAGTAAAGAATAATTAATAACAGTCAGTTAACAATTAACAATTAATAGCAGTCTTTTCTATTACACATTAACTCCCTGCACATCACCATTGGAATGACAAAAAAATTACAAGTTTATTTACTAGGAAGGCCCTGTGGTGGAATGCACCAAGATATTGTATCCATCTTATATCAAATTTAAGTTTTAATGCAGTTACCAAGATGTCATCTTTGACAGTCACAAACATGAACTTGTTGGTAAGTATCCCATTCAATGACAACTTAAAGGTTTTTGAAACATCACAAGCAGCGGGTTGCGGTGGAAGCAACTCTAAAACAACACCATCTTTACCACCCACCAATAGTTTTGTTCCCTGGGAAACAGAAAAATGAATATTAAGTTTTTAAATTATTTTTTCTTTATAAATATGAGTGAATAACAAAATAGAAAAAATGAATTCAATTTTAATTGGTAATAAAATAATTAATTGCTTTATAAATAATTTGAATATTAGTAATATAAATTTTATTTCTAAAGTTTTAATTCAACCCCAAATAAAACTTTTCCAGTTTAACTTTTATCCAGAGATAGTGCAATGGTAATGGTGTTCGAGTTCGAGACCATGCCATTACAAAGTTGTTTAGTGAGCGTTTATAAATAAACAACGCCATATTTCATCATAAATAACCATAGCACAAATGGGAACAATTAAATACACTAAAACTCCGGGTCAAGGTCTTCATAATAATGCTTAATGAGTGTTATGGAAGCCTCGTTAAAAAAGAAACAAACAAACAAACCGAAGAGAGATAGTATTTACCATAGTAATGTATGACCACTGAATAGAAACTACTTCTGTATCAACTTCCACAAAACCAAGCGGAGAGAACTTTTCCTCGAAGGTGAAGAAAAACACAGATTGATCGTCGCTCTTAAAATCAATAGAGTATAAATAAAATCAAAAAAAAACAAAAATAAAATTGATTCACTAATGTTTTGTAATGTAAACATTAAAGATGACAAAGTAAAGAACATAATTCAAAAGCTAGATTTTAAACTTTTGAAACCAATACAAAACCATAAATCCAAAAAAATATACGCATGATGAACTTCTAACACCTTTGTTCAAAACTTTGTCAACAATGGTTAAAAGTAAAGCAAAACTATAAATTGAAAACAAATTTCTTAAACAAATTAATAGTGAGACCATTAGAATTTTTGCACAATTTGTGTACTAGTAAACGTCTGTGTGTGGATGATGAAAATACACATATGCTGGTTGCTAAGGCATACCCAGGTTGCTAAGACATACCCCTGTTGCTAGATATTTTCCTTGACTATCAATTGCCATGCAAGTTACTTTCTTTAAATGTGGTTTAAAAACTTGAATCAAGTGAAGTGTAATGGTGTCCTTTTGGCGTAGATTTTCATTTTCAGCAATAGAGAGATGTCGAACTACACCATCATTGAAACCAACAAGAACAGAGCAGGCTTCAAGATCCAACTAAGTATAAAAGTACAGGTTTTAGGATATCTAAAATTTTTATACAAATAATATTTAAAACAAAGCCTTAAATTAATAAGTGAGGTTAAAGGGGTGTTGCAGGTGTTAAATTAATATAATAAATTAGATTTAGCTATAAATTTAAAAAATAATAAAAAAGTTCATGTTGCTTGAAAACACCCTGGAAAACACTTTGTCACTATAACAAAACTCACAACTTTTGGGAGCCAAACAGCAGAACAGCCTGCACTATTGAATTTCTTTTCACATACTGGCCTTTTGCATAAATAATCATACAGACGAACTGTCCCTAAATTATTAAGCAATTCAGCAATTAGCTATGCGGGTTAACACATACAAAAGCATTTAGAGATCATATTCAAATTGTTAGCCGGTTTTACTTTGCACTCTTTAGGACAATTGCAACTGAGCAGCAACTCTTTTAACCTACCATCTTTTCCTGTTGTTATAGCCACGTGTGAAACTGGAGACATGATTAATGCAGTCACAGCCCCCGAATGATAGGAGAACAACTTGGCTGGCATGTAACTCTACAATAGCAGAATGATGATCAGACTTGAAAGAAACGAAAGATTTTAAGCATATTTACTGTGTGAGAGAAGCTCAAATCCAGTTTCCATATTCCACCAGAGGAGTCCTACAAAATCAAGAAAGTAAACTTGAAAATTTCCAACTTTGTACGGACATAAAAGGATTGATACAAACATAGATTCTTCATACAATAATGTCTGAAGCAATCCCTTTAAAACTATTTAGCAGAAAAAAAGGTTGAGAAAAGAATAGTGCTTGAATAAAACTTTGATGTTCAAATTCCAGTTACATATGTTACATCGAACACGCTCACTTGTGCAAACCAGATGTTGGAATGCTCCAGATTAACAGATTTCACCATGGATACCAACTTGACTTCGTTACCAACCTAAAATTATTTTCAATGAACTATTAACTCATTAAGTGCAATTTAATTTCAAACCAGCATTAACAAACAATACTACGAAACAGAATAAAAACCTTTAATTCTGACATTGGCTCCAACTCAAATGTCTTGCTCTCATCCATTGAGTCTGCAATGTCAATACTTTCAAAATCCCAAACCTATACGAGAGAAAAAACAATGATACAAATTTGCTTAATGCACTTTGTTGTCAGATTTATACCTAGAGTCATTTCAATATATTAATAGCCTAGGAATATGTTTAAAAGGTGTCTCATATTTCACTTTCTTTGCATACTTCTTTTTATATAACCATAAGAGTAACCTTAACGTAACCATCCAGTCCAATTGAAATCAATTCTCCTTCATAAAGAAAAAATTGCTCAATGGTTCCATGATGGCACGGTTTGTTTGATTTCCGTGTAATCTCTACTTTAATGAGACCACCTTCCCATAGCAACATGTTGCCCCACTCACAGCCGGACAAAACCTTTCCATCTGGAAACTCAACAAAACCTAATGGAAACAAAAGGATTACACTCTAGTGAATGATATTACTTTTTGGAAAATAAAAAGAACAGCGAACTTGTTACAGTATTTCAAAGAACATATGATATCTAACTGTCACCGCAAACGCTTTACCTGAAATATCAGATAGTTCTGTGGTGCCAAATCTTCCAAGATCTCCTTGAAGTTTCAACCCAGTAAAAGTGTTTGCCATTGTCCAAAACCTACAAACATAATGTTTACAAATCAAGGCAACTCAAGATTTTAATTAACACAGTTATGAAGAAGTTTTATGTTGAAGTATTTCGGTTTATGAAAGTAAAATATTATTTTCATCGTTTCAGTAAAAAAACTCCAGTCATCTTGTCAGACAGTTGGAAGGGAATAAACTTGTTGTTTACTCATGTGTGCAAAAAATTGGAATTCCAAACCATTTCTGATTCATTCCAAATATGTGTATAATTAAACACAAATGATACTTTGGAAAATTAGATATATTTCTTTAGGTTTCCGCTTTTTAAAAGCCAAAAATTTACTTGATGTGCCCAGATCCGCTACTGCATAAGTGACCTTCATTTTCCAAAGAAAATGCAACTTTGTAAACATCCTGGGCAAACGCCTTTGAACGTAAAATGATGTGCTCCTGGAAACAAAGAGAATTCAAATTCTTTTATTTTTTAGTAACTTAGTAATATTTGATCTTGAGTTGTAAGATGTGATCAACATCAACAATCGTATGAAACAGCAGTGTATTCATTACAATGTTTATGATAGCCATGGGAATATTTGTTATTTTCACCGGCATACCTGTCTCCAGTCCCAAATTGTAAGCATAAAATCAGGGTAGCTTCCCAGAGAAGCAAGTTTCTCTCCACTTGGTGAGAAATCAAGATGCGCGTATGCCAGTTCTGTTCCATTTCGCAAAATCTTGCGCACTTTCAAATTTGGGTAGTTGTATAAGACAATGTTGGGATCTATACCTTTTTCCCCTACAGCAAAGTATTTTCGACTGGGATGGACCTGAAGCACATTTGTTAAAACTATGGTTGTAAAGATTATTATTTAAAATGGTAGGTATGTAAAAATGCAAAAGGTAGCCCAGAGTACCAGAAACAACTACACAAAAATACTGGTAGAAGTCTATTTACAAACCTATGGGATGAAAAAAAACATTAAAAAGGTCAGCAATGCAAAAAGAAATTATTATAACATTATTACCGCTATTGCTCCAATACTTTTACCACTCATACTTCTTGTGAGGGACTGGTGACCAGTTTTTAAATCAATAATCTCAAAAATGTTACCAGTAGCAAAGAAAGCATGGGTTGTGGACACCAAATGCAAATTTGAAAGCTTTTGACATTCATAGCCAAATGAATGGCTGATGTAACGTAGTTAAGGGAAATCACCTTGAATATATACTATACATAACATATAAATTAAGTTAGTTTCGAAACGTAGTGGAATCGACTTTAGTGTAATTTTAGCAGAAAATAAGACACTTGGTAGCTTTAAGGATGCGATTTCGTAAATTTCAAGAGTCATAATTTACCTCACCAGTCTTAATTTCCTGAAAAATTTTGACAATTTTTCCTCAACGAAATGTTATTATTTAAGCTTCAGGTGTGAAATTAACAAATTGTGTGCGTAATTAAAACATTCCTTAAAAGATCTGTAGATAGGATAAGAGTATAGGATAAACAGACTTTGGTATGTGAAACAATTTCATCATTTTACTAAAAAGTTTAAAAACCATTTGTTGAACAATTAATGTTTCGGACAGTTATAAACATTTTTACGACAGTCAATAGCCGTTGACCGGCGGTTATTTTAAGCACCGAATCTAATGCAAGTATAAATATTTTGAAAACAAAAAAGTGTAAAGTTACGAAATAACTTATTACGTAATTTAACACGAGCGTCGCTGGACAAAATGTTTGAGAAGATTTCTGTTTCTTCAGACAAAATCCTTTATTTCTGTCCGGTGCCTATAAATATGCCTGAATCAGTATATCTGAGCAATACAAAAACTTGTCATCCTGCCAGAATTTATGGGTTACCAAAACTGCACAAAAATTTGACAACATTCCAAAATTTCAAGCCATTGTATCCTTTATTGGATGTTTTAGTAACAACCTAGAAAAATTTGTAGGTGATTTACTGAAACCTTGTCTGGAATCAACATATTCTTCCAAAGATTCTTTTACATGCTTACATGGTTTTGATGTAGAAAGTCATCTTACCAATATTCCCCCAAGAGGAAATGTCAAACTAACTGTAGACAAAATATTTACCAGTAATCCAACTATCAACCTATCTATCAAGATTTAAATTTGCTACACATTTCTTATTTAATGGAGAGTTTTTTTTATCAATTTCAATCTGATTTTGGCAAATATGTTTATGAGTCACAATGAAAGTAATTGGTTTCAAAATTACAGTGGAAATAAAACTTTGATTTATTCAATATAATTGTTGACCATATTGTTTTCATCTAAAAAAAGATGCCAATGATTTGCTGAATAATAACAATCCCAGACACCCCAAGATAAAGTTTAATTGGAAGCACAAAGAAAATGGAATAGGTAATTTTGTCACTATAAAAAATCTTTGTAACTTTATTTCATTCAAAATCTATATCTTAGTGGAAATGTTGGCATGTATGTCTCAGAAATTAGCATGTGTTTTTTATTATCATCAAAACCCTAATTAAGATTGCATTATTTTGTATATATATATATATATATATACATATATATATACATATATATATAGATACTGAAATTATCTAAAATAGGAATATATAATGTAAGAATATATTTGAAAGATACTATAATGACAGAAAGTCTCCAGGAACTGCAGGACCATAATGCTGCTTGTGACTATCATCAAAGTTACCTCTGTTGTCTTGGTCATCATTAGTTTCATCATCTAAAAAGAAAATTAAAATCCAATCGCTTTTATTGGATTCATCATCATCATCATCATTGTTCGACCACGGTCGAGATGACGATTCCACTACATTTCAAAATTTACAATTCGAAACATCTGTACTGAAATGATGGGATGGAGTGTCCATGAGAGGTTTTGAGCTTTCATAAGAAGACGGGTGTATGCTCCATCCAGTCTTCTCTCAAGGTGTTTAGGCAGGGTCCAGGTTTCAGAGCCATAGAGCAAGATAGGCTCTAATGTTGCCTTAGAGATCTTGAGTTACAACTTCTTACTGAGGTCAGATGACCAGATCTTATGCATGTCATTATAAGCAGACCAAGCCTTACCTTTTCTCGTGAGGAAGTCTTTCTGAGAGGATGTGATGTATGATCCTAAATACATATAATAATCATCTACCTGTTTCAGAGTTGTAACATTAAGTGTTTTGATATTATGTTCACTATTAGCTGTGCATCTAGTTATATACTTGTTTTGGACTCGTTAAGATGGAGTCCCACACAGTTTGAGGCTTTCTCAAGAGACTGCAGTATAGACTGAGCATTTATGAGAGAATTGCTTATCAGTCATGATGTCATCTGCAAAATCAGTATCTGTGAGATATTGAGCAGGGTGACACAAGCTTCTCCTTGGGGTGATTTGGAGACCTTTGTCGGCCATATCTACAGAGATTCTGATTATATAGTCGGCAACAACAATAAGGAACAATAGAGCAAGAGTGTCACCCTGGAGAATACCTGTTTCAATTGGAAATTGTGATATAAAATCAGAGTAATCAAATGATGGTATTCATTAGGCTTGCAAATATTGATTCTTTTTTCTGAAGGTTACACACACAGTCACATCGTAGTTAGAGGAAATAAAAAAAGCATTTAAAAATTTGGCAAAATTTGACAAAATACAAAAAAACGTAAAATTTGCACACACTTTTGGTTCAGTTAAATTTACAAACATGGCATGCGCATTAGCTTGTTTTGCACAACAACTTTAAGTAAAACCACTGTGACATTGAAATGGTATAAATACAATTTGGTTGCGTTTGTATACATAAGATTATATATATATATAAACAGGTATAGAAATTTTGCATAATGATTTTATAACATTTTTGTTTATACTAATTGTGAAAACATTGAATGCTCGATCTTCATTCACAATCCACATGAAAACCTCAACATTAAGTTACAAACAAACTGGTAAATGGTAAGCCCGTGAGAAACAATTTCATAAGTTTGAAAACATACCTTGAGAATCTCTGTTATTGTTTTCATCATCATCATCATCATCATCATCATCATTATCATCATCACTAGCCTGACTTTGTGATGTGACATCATCTTCCTTATCAAGATATTCTTCACTGCCTGTTACAAAAAAACAATTTTCATTGTTTTGAGGAACACCACTACCAAAATTTAACACAATCAATATCTCATTTTTTTGCTCAGAATTATAATAATAACAACAACAACAACAAAATTTTATTTTTCAAAAACAACAAAATCCACTTATAGAATATAAATACCTTGATATTCCAGGGCATCCTTACTGAACACAATTCTAGAATCATTGCACAAATCTTCTTCATCACTCTCTTCCTTTCCACTCATTCCCCCCATTTCGTCTGTATCTATCTTCTTCATTTTGTCAGTATCCAACTTCTTCATTTTGTCTGTATCTATATTCTTCATTTCGTCTGGATCTATCTTCTTCATTTCGTCTGTATCTATCTTCTTCATTTTGTCTGTATCTGTCTTCTTCATTTTGTCTGTATCTATCTTCTTCATTTTTTCTCTATCTATATTCTCCATTTCGTCTGTATCTATCTTCTTCATTTTTTCTGTATCTATCTTCTTCATTTTTTCTCTATCTATATTCTTCATTTCGTCAGTATCTATATTCTTTATTTCGTCTGTATCTATCTTCTTCATTTTGTCTATATCTAACTTCTTCATTTCGTCTATATCTAACTTCTTCATTTCGTCTGTATCTATTTTCTTCATTTTGTCTCTATCTATATTCTTCATTTCGTCAGTATCTATCTTCTTCATTTTAACATCACTATTAATACTATCAGATTCAGAACCACTGCTAGATCTGCTGCTGATATCGCAAAGAATACCGGATTTTGTTTCAGTAAGTTTCTTCTTTTTACTCACAAATTCTATATCACTGAATTGTTTCCCTTTGTGTTTGAATTCCTTTTCCTTTTCACCCAACATATCATGTTTTATAATATCATCATTTGTTGAAAGTTTTTCAGTTTTGTGTTCATCTTGATCTGCTGGTTGAATACTTTTTTCTGATGATACTCGTTTAGGACTTAATGTTGTTTGGGTTAAAATAGTCTTTTCATCATTATCAGGAACACCCTCGGCAGTTCCAGCAGCAAAATCTCCCTCCAATGAACCAACCTTCTCACATCTTGTCAAATTTATGCAAATTTCATCTCCTGACATCAAATTAGTGTGACAAGCAATTTCATTGGTATTAAGGATAAGTTCATCAGGTTCATTCAAGGTATCCTTTTCTTGAAGAGTTTGCTTAGTATACTTTGGTGTCTCATCATATAATAGATTCGAAGAACTAGATTCAGAAGTCTGAAATAAAGTAAGAAATAATTTAAATATCTATAATATAGATTAAGTCAATTCACTTAATCAATGTAATTAATTGAACTATATATAGTGTAACAAAGAACTTAATTTTAATTTTTAAAGTTGTTGAGTAAGTTAATTACTGTATATTATATGTATATACAAAATGTATATATTGTATAAATAAATACTAAATATAAAATATGTAGGTTAACATTGCAAATCTGCAATTTTCACATTGTCAGCCAGATGTTCTGCAGCATCATAGACATTTCTGTTTTATATATATATAAAATCTTTAAACCATCTGTTCATCCAAATTTGTGAAAAGTGTTCTATGGATCAATATATGATTTCGGAATACTTACAATTTTATTTTGTAACTCTTCATAAGATATTGCTACAGTATTGAAAACCTCTCAACACACCAAGACTTAATCATTTTATAACTGATTACTAAAATGTGGCATAATGTTTGTAGTTACGTTCTTTTCCAGGCTCATTTTCGGAATTTATAATAAAAACAGTTACAGAAGAGTAGTTTTTTTAGATTTAAGTTTTGAAGACACTTTTAACACGTTTGTTTTAGAAAAGAAAGATGTTTTATAATCCATGTTTTTTAAAACTAGTTTATCTCTGAATTCTCCTAACTCAATCAAAGCTTGATATTTTAGTGATCTCTGAGTCTAAACTCAATAATGATATCTCGGACACTGAGATTGGCATCTCTAATTTTAATCTCGTGCAACTCGATCATGATCAAAATGGTGGGGAGCATTAATTTATTGCCATGAATGCTATTCCATTGTGTGCAATCCAACTTAAATAGCATTGAATAAGAGTCAATCTGGGTAAAAATCAAACAGAGATAAGCTCAAAGCTCAAAGCCTCTTTATGTTTGTGTTTCTTACAGATCTCCTTCTATCAAAGATCCTCTTGTTTATACTCAGGGTATGTTTAACTACCTGAAGACTGGTATAAGAATCTCCGGAAAGGAACAGAGACTTTCTGTCTTGTGGATTTCAACATCAACTTGTCCTCCAACAATGCCCTTACTAGCCTAGTGAAAGATTTATCTAGGTCATGTGACGTAACCCAATTGATTAACTCTCCAACTAGAATTACTGCTCATTCATCCACAATTATTGACCTGATTTTACGAATTCAACCATTATTTCAAATTCTGGTTCATTATTCTGTGGTTTGAGTGATCACAAAATATACTGCTGTAGGAAATTTTTACACCGAAATATCCTAAAAAAACCATCAACATTTGGAATTTTAAAGAGTTTAATACTAATTCGTTTAACTCAGACCTTGGGAATGCAAACTGGTCCAAGTTTTATAATTCAGCGGATGTTGATACGTCTACTGAGATTTTTAATTCTAACCTTCTACATGTTTCTGATCAACACATATACATTGTGATATGAACCATGTAGTTATTGTTGTTATGTGTATATTCGTCGTTTTGTTTAGCTAACATTATAAAACTTGTGTAGAGCCTTTCTACAGGTCAACTAATTAATTTGTATTGTCTTTGTGAATTACCACAATCTTCACAAGTATAATAATCCATGGAGAAATTCTTGCGTCCCGATAGATTCGATGCAGTACCGAACACGAACGGTTCTGATAAGTCCTGGTTGCATTGGAAGCGTACGTTCAACAGTTTTCTTGCTTCTATCACAGCAACACATCTTGATATTGATAAATTAGATATTCTTATAAACCATGTGTCTCCTTCAGTTTTTGAGTTCATCTCTGAATGGGCTGACTTTAATGATGCTATGCAAACGTTAGAGCAATTGTTTGTTGTCCAAAAGAACGAAATATTTGCACGTCATTTACTTGCGACGCGTCAACAGCAGTCAGGTGAGACACTAGATTCTTACCTAAACACCTTAAAATTGTTGGCGAAGGACTGTCAATTTAAAGCAGTGTGCGCTGAGATGAACCGCAATGAGATGATTTGTGATGCAATCATTAATGGCATCCACTCTCCAAGTATTCGTCAACGTCTTCTCGAGAACACTACTTTAACACTTGATGCAGCATTTACTCAAGCTAGATTGCTAGAGCTAGCTCAGAAAAGTTCACTTGTATATAATAACACTCTTCCACTGAATTCCTTACACATTCACGAAGAGAAGCCTGCAGAACTTAATGCCGTTGTTAAAAACACCTCGAAGTGTTTCTACAGTGGTGGAAGTCGACATAATCGTCAACAATGCCCAGCATGAGATGCGGTATGCCACAATTGCGACAAATCAGGTCATTTCGCAAAAGTATGTCAATCTCGTAACCCTAGAAAAACATCAAGCAAATTTACTGCATCTATATACCCTACTCTCGCTTCCGTCGTTGCCAGCACCAAGTCGCCTCGTAGTCTCACAAGAGCCATAGTTACTATTGAAATAGATAACCATACCGTCGATGCCCTTATTGATACCGGAAGTTCTGACAGCTTTATCTGTCTGGTTAATGATCTCAATTTGGAACTTTCACCAGTAAAGTCAATCATATCAATGGCGGAATCGTCAGTGAAAGTCAACGTTATTGGTCAAGTTAATGTAAACCTGAAACTACAGCAAAACAACTATGCCAATACCTATTTGTCAGTACTTGAAAATCTTTACACTGATGTTATTGCTGGTCAGGATATTTTATCTCAACATAAAAACCTCACTGTTGAATTTGGTGGGAATAGACCAACACTATCCATCTGCAATCGAGCCACCTTCGTTATTCCATAACCTAGCACCGGACTGCAAACCAGTTGCCACTAAGTCGCGTAGATACAGCAAATCAGACAAGCTGTTTATTGATTCGGAGATCCAACAACTCCTAAAAGAAGGGATCATTGAGCCAAGTACATCTCCATGGAGAGCCCAGGTTGTCGTAACAACCAATGAACGCCACAAAAACGCATGGTTGTTGACTACTCACAAACGATTAACCGCTATACTCAACTCGACGCTTACCCTCTCCCGAGAATTGATGACCAAATTAATGAAATTGCAAAGAATTGTGTTTTTAGTAAGATTGACTTAAAGGACGCTTACTACCAGATTCCAATACGAATGGAAGACAGTCCATTCACAGCATTTGAAGCAAACAGGAGATTATTCCAAAACACAAGAATGCCATTTGGTGTGATGAATGACGTACCATGTTTCCAGAGAAATATAGATAACTATATAGCCAAACATGATTTAAATAAGACATTTGCATACTTAGATAATGTTACTGTATGTGGTATAGATCAAGCAGAGCATGACATAAACCTTTCAAAATTGCTGGTAGCTGCTGAAGCTGACAACTTGAAATTGAATGAAGATAAAAGTATATTTTCTAATCCAACTGCTTGGGTACGAAATTTCTAATCACGAGATTCGTCCTGATCCAACATGTCTCCAGCCCCTAAGAGATTTGCCCGCTCCGCTAAATCTCACACTTCAAAAGAAAACTGTTGGGTTGTTTGCATACTATTCCAAGTGGATACCAAACTTCTCTAAAAAGATCAAACCACTTTCAAGCAACATCATCTTCCCATTACTGCCAATAGCTCTCGATGCAGTCCATTGCCTAAAGAAGGATATTGAAGACTTAGTCGTTTGTGCTATCGATGAAACCTTCCCTTTTGTTGTCAAAACAGATGCCTCTGATCTTGTGATCGCTGCTACTCTCAACCAGGAAGGAAGACCCGTTGCCTTCTTTTCTCGAGGCCTACAAAAAAGTGAACTAAATCATCTGTTGGTAGAAAAAGAAGCACACTTAATTGTTGAATCTATAAGGCATTGAAGGCATTACCTCACAGGAAAACACTTCACACTAATAACAGATCAGCAATCCGTTAGCTTCATGTTCAATTTAAAACGAGCTGGAAAAATAAAGAACGACAAGATCCAGAGATGGAGGATGGAGATAGCTTGCTATAACTTCGATATCAAATTCCGACCTGGAGAAGAAAATATACCGGGTGATTCATTCACTCGCCTATTTTGCTCATCCATAAGCTCGGAAAAACTCCATCAAATGCACGAGTCACTTTGCCATCCGGGCGTGACGAGAATAAATCACTATGTTAAAACAAAGAACATAGCTACATTTATTGAGGAGATTAAGACCATGACAGCATCTTGTAAGACATGTGTTGAATGCAAACAATTTTTTAGACAATCTGGGTCAAAGTTAGTAAAAGCTACTCAGCCGTTCGAACAATTGAGCATTGATTTCAAGTCAAAATAAATAATTCCTTACTGTCACCGATGAATACTCTCGGTTTCCATTTGCAATACCATGTTCTGATGTTAGTACCCCTACGGTCATCAGGAGTTTGTGCTCCATATTCTCAATATTTGGTATGCCGAGTTATGTCCACTCAGACAGAGGTGCTTCATTCATGTCGGTGGATCTTAAAGCGTGGTTACATTCTAAGAATGTCGCGACAAGCAGAACAACACCTTATAGTCCACAAAGTAACGGACAATGCGAGCGTTATAATGCAACTATCTGGAAAGCTACTACACTCGCATGTAAATCTCGAAATATAGATATTAAACATTGGGAAGCAGTACTACCTGATGCGTTACACTCTATCAGGTCCCTACTGTGCACCGCAACAAATGCCACGACTCATGAATGTTTGTTTAACTTTCAACGTCGATCTGCCAGTGGAGAGTCAATGCCGTCGTGGCTAAGCAACCCTGGACTAGTCTTCTTGAAACACCATGTTCGTCAGTCGAAGTATGACCCACTTGTCGACAAGGTCAAGTTACTGGAATCGAACCCTCGATATGCCCACATTCGTCACTCAGGTGGTCGTGAAAGTACTGTTTTTCTACGAGATCTCGCCCCTTGTGGAGATGTAACCGAACAAAGAAAAGTACTTGAAGAACACTGCCAAGAATCCTTTCCACTGCAACCACAAATACTGCCAAGTCGTGATGCACTCGCAGCCGAACCAAATGTAGTCGACGTCGAACCCGCTGTTGTCCATTTTGTGGTGGAGAATGATATGAACCATGTATTTATTCGTCGTTTTATTTCTTCTTAATATATAAATGATATAAACTCTGTTATGAAAGCTTCCTATTTTCATCTTTATGTGGATGACACTGTCATCATCCAAGAGCATAACTCAGCCACAACGTTGGTTAAGAACATGGAAACAGAGTTTGATTATATACATATATTCTTCACTAATCTTCAAAACTTTAGACATTGTAGCAGCCTCAAGGTAAAGTTTAGGGGAGATGATCTATAGACTAAACAATCTGTAAAATATCTTGGTAAACATTTTGATAGTAAATTATCTTGGTGTAACCAGATCAAAGACATCAAAAGAAAAATTAACTACCTTAATTCCTTTAATTTCGTTCCTTTCTGCGCGAAAATGAAAGGGCGCAAAATAGGCCTATATTACACGCACCTCAATGCGCAAAAATAAAAGGGGTGCAAATTGTAAAAATGTTGAAATAGAGGGGGAAACCATGTATTTTTATTCTCAGAACAGTGGTATACAAATAAAATCTATCATAGATCTATTCATCGATAATAATAACGATTTGTGTCTCTGATACCGTTTGTGTATTCCCGACACCTTGGATTTCTGGAATTACTTGTGTTTCTGATTCAGGTATTACTGAGGATGTTTCTCCGCAAATTGTCACCTGGACATTTTCTTGTGATTCAGATTCTGGAACATCCAATTCTAAATCAATGTATTTGTCAGAATGTTTATCCTTTTCTTTAACAACTATTTTATCTGGTTCTACATAGTAACTTTTCACAAACTTTTCCATTTTTTCAAAAATTTCCTTGGATGAATCTCCCTTTTTACTACAAGAAGAATGGGAATCTCCAAACCTCCTGAAGGAATAGGTGACGGCCTATACTTTGTGCAATGAATACAAGCTTCTATTTTGCCTCCATAATTAAGGAAATAATGGCAAAACCGACTGATTTCTCGGGGAATATGAACTTTCCAGGTATTTTAGCTCCTATAGAAATGGCAAAAGGATCGTGTAAGTTGGCAACTTCTTTTTAACATACACACTTGCAGAAAAGGGTAGCTCTCATGTTTCAGTACCGGGAAATTTTGACTACTGCCAAATCACCGGCACCTTTGCTGTTACTATGTGTGGAAGTTTTTTACCCATTCAGCTGTCATTTGTCCCTTTTATGCTATTTGAGTACTCTATCGCAGGTGTTTTGGATATAACAAACATGGGCGTTTCTAAAAGTACAAAATAAAAATTCTAGACTAGAAATTTTATGCTTTGAAATGGAAACAAGGAAGGAAAAAAATTCTAATTACAGAGATGCGCAAAAATAAATAGGTGAAATAACATTTTTAGGGTGTGTGCAAAAGTTTCTGAATTCATATGATGTTTTTATATTAATTAGATCTTTCAGTTTCCCTTTCATTTAAAGATTTTTCATCTTTCATTCATTATTGTTCACCAAAATGGTCCTCAGCTGCTAATCACTTCATTGATAAAATCCAATCTTCTTGTGACAGTACTCAGTTATTCTCTCGGAACATTCCAAAAATTAGTCAGACAGTGGTTGCATTTTGACCTGGCAACTCTTATCTTTATACCAATTCATAGGCTCTCGCCTGATTATATATCAAATAAGCTATCTTTAGCAATTTATAATCAATTAACTATAAAACAAGACAAGTTTCTGCCTTTATCATACTTTTACTCCTATTAAAGTTTCAACTCAGTCTATTAAAAGTTTATTGCATTTCAAATATGGAATACACTCCCCAACTTTGTTAAAAGCAAGAAAAGTTTTCTTCTGTTCAAAAGCAAATGTTGGAAACATTTTTTAACCTAATTATATAGTGATTTTATCCATTTTTCCAGAATAAATAAATTAATCGTTTTTTCTTTCTAACAGTGGACCCCAGTCAAAAACAACTGCAGCACTTTCTTGTGGACTGAGTTTTCTGGATTATCACTTAAAATATGAATTAATATTATTGAGGAACGGAAAAATGAGGAATGGATAATTGAGGATGCACTGTACAACATTAAAATAAACAAAAACGTTATTTAGCTTTCTCTGATTCTTTGTGGTTTAAGCTATTTAACATCACAATGAATCATGAAAATTGATTGGTAACGTTCGAAACTTCTTGCTTGATTCAGCACACAAAATTTTATGCCAAATTCAACGCATTTCACAATTAAAATAGAAAATAAAGTCTCACTTTAACATCTCTTCCACTAGTATCATCATTAACATTATCATCACCAACAGCTAACTTAGCTTTATATCTTCGAAGGGCCTCTGTTTTCAATTGAGCCGCAGCCGCTTTTAAATTTTTTTTCTCTTTTACAGTACCTACTGTTTCAGATTCATCATTGGAGTTTTCATGTAGGAATTTAGTTTTTTCTTTTTCGTCAGCCATGTCGTCACATTGAAATGTTCATTTTTGTTTACATTTGGGACATCAAGTGCAATATTTACGTAGTTACCATGGATAAAGTTTTTCATTTCTATTCTATTAAAAAGAATCAAGATGGAGATTAACGAATAACATTCAAACTTTAAGAAAAAAAAGGCGCATGCCGAAACCCGGGATTGAACCAGGGACCTTCAGATCTTCAGTCTGACGCTCTCCCAACTGAGCTATTTCGGCTTGTGTACAAGTGGTAATAATTTATTTTTATAGCTAAAAGATATATTTTTAATTTTCAAATTTTGCAACACACTCCGCAATTTTTGAAGATTTGTTTTATTTTTTCGCGTGTAAAGGGGCTTAATCTAACAAGCTTGACCATAGCACTTCTTTTCAGCATTGCAAAACAAACTACATCAATTTTGTAAACTACATTATTTTTGTTAGATTAGGAAAAAATTGTTACAAACTCGTATATATTATAGTTAAACCTTTATTTGGAAGGCAATCGGATAATTGGATGATGGTATATATCCCAGACTCATACTTTTTTTATTTTATAAAAAAAAATACAATTCCAAAAACAACATTTACTCTTTCTTGACTTTCTTTACCTTCTTCTTCGTCACTAAAATTAAAGGGAATTGATTAGATACAGACGGTTTTTCTTGATCCCTTGAACTTCCTAACCTAATATTAATATTCGCTTAAATGGGACATTCGCTAAATGGGACAGCATCGTCGGTCCCCTGAGTGTCCCACTTATCGGGAGTATACTGTATTTGGTTCGTGAACGGGTGAAATAGGACGTGCGTTATTAATTTACGGTGAATTTTATGGTTACTTTTTGATAGCTATTTTAATTTGATATTGCTATTTTTAAATTTAATTAATCAATTCAAACTAAAGATTTTTATTTTTTCCGTTTTTATTTCAAATGATACATAGTAATACTCACATTTCTTGGAAGCTAACTTCTTGCTAGCTTTCTTGCGATGATATGCTTTGATCTTCCTTTCGTAGTCTTTGTATTCTTTGTTGATCTCTTCTTTGGTTTTAGTGTGTTCTGGCGTGTCAACGTAGTACACAAAGTTGTTTTTTTTCTTTCCAGTGCATATTTCCGCGTCACCGCAAGGACTCAAGTTGAATGACACACATTCATCAGAGGCGCCATCTTTGTCGTATTTGCTATCGTCAGGTCCAGTCCAACATTCGGCTAAGAAAACATAAGATTTAGAAATTAAGAATTGAAAAGTGCCGCAAATTGATATTTTTAAGCGCTAAACGAATCGCTTACCTAAATTTTGAAGTCCAAAAACGGCGTTTCCGGCGGTGATGGCTTCATTTGCGCATTTACACGCGAATTTTGGCAATTCTTTGTTGAAATGATCATAATTCTTTGGCAAATCTCCTTTCTTGGAGATGGCACTAATACCAGCATCTTTCATGAGGTAGGCGTGCAGCGTATGCTCCCCTTTCTTCGTTGGGTTATCGACGTAGCATCCAACGCGTTTGAATTTCAAGTTGCATTGGGGTGCTATAATTGACAGCGAAGAATAATGAGTGAATATCTTTAATATTACAATGAGAAGTAGTTTTCAACCACGAACAACATCTGCTTACTTGCAGCAGCGGATTCGCTCTCTTCTGATTCATCATTGTTGCTCTCATTGGTATCAGAGTTATCATCTGTTTGCGCTTCATCTTTATCTTCATCTTTGTTCTCTGCTACTTCTTCCTTCTTTTCATCTTTCTGCATAGATACAAAATGAGAAGATGAGCATCTCAAATCTTAACACAAGACTGTCTTTATTTAAAACAATATATATGTAGCACAAATAAATTAACAAGATAAGCATTACATCATCGTCGGTTTTCTCTTCTGCTCCTTTGGGTTCTTGTTCTTCATCTGTCTCGTCATCGGCATTGGAGTCCTCTTCAGCTGGAGCTGGCGTCTCGTCATTCTTTACTGGCTCAGCTAAATTATTAAGTGAGAATTAATTGGTTAGAGAGTATAAGATATATATATATATATCGTTTGCCAGAGAATGTAGCACTAAAGATAATGTTTTAAGTAAATATTACATCAATAATTGTGAAGAAAGTCGGTTGAAAAATTAAGAGTTTACTTATTAAGAGATTATTCAAATAAAATTAAATTAATATCATTTCTTTACTAACTAACACAAGTTTTATTTGTACGAAAATAAAAAGCCTTTAGCTATATAGTAAAATTTATATACCTGTTTTCTTTTTGGCATCGACAACCAATAGGCAAAACGCCAACAACAAAACCCATAGAAGCCTGTTCATTTTGTTGATTTTCTTTACTCGAACGTGTCTAATTGAATGTTCTCCGTTAGGCTGCTAATAGAAAATGAGCACCTCTGCTTTAGCCCACTTTAATATTATCAGATCAACGAGTCTTAAGTTAACGCTGGTACTTTTTGCAGCGCAAGTTGAATTAACGATACTGTGTTTTTGAGCAACAGTCATTAGACCGTGACGTTAACAATGCGTCCAACAGTGGTCGAACTATTCATCGCATTTGTATGCATGGACTACTCGCGTTATAGGCGAGCTCAGTGTGAACACGGCAGGAAGTCAGGTTAGCAATTGAACAGTGGAGGAATTATAGGGGGTAAGGTTGTCAAATAAGCAAATGGAAAGACTATAACGTGCTTTATATATATTTTACGCATCGCACCTCACAGAGCACATTAATACACTTGTTTTCACATTATCTCGCACGTGGACTTTATTTTTATCTTTACTATCTGTTTTTTTAACGGGTAGCCATGCAGACATGCTAATGTGCCGCAGCACACATTTCAAGGATCATTACACACAGTGTCTGTATAGAAAGATCAATCTGAGTCGAGACAATGCATCACATACAGCATACTCTTTCTTTTTCAGGAAGGACATGCTGTTTTCACACACCGTTCAGAATAATGTAATCTTACCTTCTTTGTTATTCGTTACAAGTAAAACCGCATAAATAGAGGCGAAACTTTAAAAATTAACTTCTCGTGATTTTTCCCTTTTCAAAAATGCTTTCTATTGTGGCGTTCTCGTGTCATTTCTGGAAATTCTCAAACATCTTTTGTTGTTCAACTGTTGCTACCATTTCTTAAAGATGCCAGGAAGTCAAAAAAAAATCTAAAAGCGATTTTTTAGCATTATTGATTGGGTAAATATTCAAAACAAATATACCGATGTACACGAAGTAAATACATTTCAAATGTTGAAATGGAAGCTAATGTTTGTTAATATTTAAAAAAAATTATTTGCTAATTACATTGCACTTGCTAGTCTGTCAAAAATTATTTCTAGGGATCGCTCTTATTTCTTCTCCGATCATCCTTATATCTATAAATTACCTTTTTAACACGCAAATCTTTAAAAATTTATCGTTAAATACGGAGGAATTACCATTAAACCTTCTCCTAAAAGATCGCCTATTGTATTCACCAAATGAGCTTCATTGCAATTTGAAAAACAAACAGAGACAATAGACTTTTACCAATCATACCTGACATAAAACAAAAGCTAACCAATGAATTTTGCTTGTCAATTGTGCGTAAGCCTACACTTTCTTTATTTATAAGAACCAGATAAATTGTGTTCAGCTTTAGCTGTTCTTAATTTTTAGCTGATTCTAGTCTCGATTTGTTCTTATTACTCCATAAGTTGCATAATACATCTACAAAGAAAAGAAAAAAACAAACACGTACAGGCGAAGAATAATACTAAATTTAGGTCGCACCCATTATTCTTCCTATATCTTTGAATATTCTTCCTTAACTGATGCAAATGCACCAACCTAATTATTAAGTAAGCCTTAGCCTTGTTCTTAGTTTGTTCTTAATTTTTGACCAATTTAAGCCTTAATGTTCTTATGAAATTGTTCTTATAAAAGAAAGAATAAGTGTAATTAATGTAGTCACTGAAAAGTCAAATATTCTAAGAAAAATGTTTGTAGATATTTTTTAACAAGTTGTAATATATATTTAATATAACAGCGAAAGCAGCTAAGATGGCAGCGAAGCGAACAGTCATGTTTTTTATTGCCCTAATATTTATATATGTTTGTTGCAGTTTTTATGTCAAAAAGAGTGCTTTTATTACAGAAGATGGAATTAGTGTTACTTTTAACATGGAAAGTTGTTTTAAAAGTAAATCGTTTACATATTCATCACTGTTTATATGCAAAAAGGGATTTGTTTTTCCTGTTAAAGCTTCAAGAAAGACTTTGATATTCTTGCTACTTCTGACTATTGAAATGTGTCCAGGACCCGAGAACCTTTCTATGTATGCAAATTTGAAAGGTATAAAGATTATACCTCAGAATTGTTGTGGTTTGTTCAACAACATGGCAAATCTTACAGTTTTATTTTCGGAACACAAAAACACTATCATAACATTATCAGAAACACACATCAAGTCTCACAGCGCATATGATGTTGACGATTTGTATACAATTCCGGGGTTTCACTTTATCAAAAGAAATCGTACAACTGGTAAAGGTGGTGGAGTTGCAACGTATATTTCTGATGATATTAAATGGAAACAAAAATCCGCTTTTGAAAATTATGACATTGAATCATTTTGGATCGAAATTATTCTAAATAAATCCAAAAGTTTTCTTGAAGGATGTGTATACAGTCCCCCGGATAGCTCAAATCATCTTTCAAAATACTGGAACGATATTTTTTCTCAAATTCTTACGCAAATTGTTGATTGCGAAAAGGAAACGATCGTTTTGGGAGATCTCAATGTTAATTACCTAATGTGTGCAGACAATTAATCAAAGATCCCACAAGAGTAACATCCAATTCAAGTACATTGATTGATTTAATATTTACAAATAAACCGTGAAATATATCAAAATCGACAGTAATTCCATTGAGCTTAAGCGATCACGAGGCCATAGTGTGTGTAAGAAAATTGAACAATTCCAAACCGATACAAGGAGAAGTGAGTTCTCGTAATTATAAGAACTATGATGCAAAAGCTTTCGAAAATGATCTTCGACAATCCAATTGGGAGAATCTCTATGGTTGCACTGATGTAAACAATGCATGGGAATTGTTTTAGAACATTTTGTTGACAACCTTGAACTACCATGCACCTGTTGTTAAAAAGCGAGTAAAAGGAAGACAGTGTCCTTGGCAAAATTCTGCACAACCGTCAAGAACGTATTTCCGACAAAGGAAAAACCAATAAATCTATCTACGGGTACATCAAAGGCTGAGAAGTTATCTAAAGCAATTTCATTATGCAAATTTTTCTCGAGTGTAGCTATCTATATAAAATCAGCTGCAATACCTTTGAAAACCTTTGTTTGGAAATACAGCAATCCACCACGAACGGAAACAGAAACTGTATTTGCTTTTACGTACGTATCTACAATTTTTGTTGCAAAACAACTAAAAGGTTTAAAGAGGAGAAAAGCAGCCGGAATCGATGACATCCCACCCGGTCCGTTGAAGGATGCACCGTCAGTATTATTGTAACTTTTAGCTTTCATCATCAACCTGTCGTTACAAACTGAAACAGTACCAACTCAATGGAAAATCGCCAAGGTTGTTGCATTACATAAAGGAGGAACTAAAGAAGACATGAACAACTAACATCCGATCTCAATTCTTCCTGTAATTTCTAAAATCCTTGAACGAGCAGTACATCATCAACTTGTACAGTACCTGGAAGACAATAACATTTTGTCAAGAAATCAATTCGGTTACAGAAAGAGCCGATACACAGAACTTGCAACACTGCTCTGATGAAATGAGTAGAGAGATCGATGAAGGAAAAATGGTTGGTGCTGTCTTCATTGACTTGTCAAAGGCATTTCATACCTTGAGTCACTCTGTTCTCCTCTCAAAAATGCAAAAGTATGGTATCAAAGGAATTGCCTTACAATGGTTCATTGATTAGCTCTTCAATAGAACCATCACATCTGAAGTTGAAAGGCAAAGTTCCGAACCATACTCGCTCAATTGTGGTGTGCCTCAAGGTTCGATATTGGGGCCTGTCCTTTTTCTTATGTACTTCAATGACTTTGAACAATGTTTGAATCATTCTCGTGTGTACAAATTTGCTGACAACATCGTAATTTTTCTTGTGAGATCGCGTCGAAAGGAGATTGAAAATGATTTAAACACCGACCTTCAATGCGTATCTGAATATTTCAGAACAAATGAACTTGTCATCAATCTAAAGAAGGGCAAATTAGAATTGATGCTGTTCGGCACAAGTAAGAAATTGAGCGGTAATGATAGTGTCAAACTGAAATATGACCATCATGTTATTTCCTCCACTCGTGAATACAAGTATTTGGGAACAATCCTTGATCAAAGCCTTTTTTCAGAAGAGACTTTGAAGTATTATACAATAGAACATCGTCAAGACTGAGATTGCTCTCATCACTCAAACAATATCTCCCAACTGACACTATCATCAAGATCTACAGAGCAATTCTACTACCAACAATGTTGTACAACAAACTGTACAACCAATCTAAATCTTCCAAAAAACCCAATTGTCTATGCTTTCATCACTAGACAATAGAATCGAAAAACTTACAAGCAGAAAACTAACGCCCATTGTTAACGAAATTAAGAGGCATACAGTAATTTTAGTGAAGAAATGTTTGTTGGGCAAAGTATGTGATAATGTTAATGATATTTTTGTTGTCAAACAACATGGAATAAGAACGAGAAACAATGGTTACAAACTAGAAATTCCACTAGTCAGATTTAAATTAACCAAATAATTGTTTAGATCAATGGGTGTTACAATTTATAACGATCTTTTAATTGAGCATCGTAAAATTGATGCTCTACCAGCCTTTAAAAACGCTGTAACCAGTTACTTTTCAAACTAATCATTTTTCAAACTAATCATTTCGTCCGCCTCGGTTTTTCTTTGAATTTCTGAACTTTTAATTATTTAAAAAACTTTTAAGTTTTTCAGTTTATGTCATAGCTTTTTTAATTTTTAACCTATTATATATCATATTCTTATTTATTTATGTATATTTTATTTAGTTTTAATGCAGGACACATTTGATAGCAATGTTTTTAACACTGAATTGTACATCTTGTTTAAAGATTTTTAATAATAATAATTTCGCTTGATTTGTAAAAAATTGTTTTTTAATAATTAATAATTTCTTTTTGCAATATAATATAATTATAAGATGAGACTATATAAAATATTAGTTTTACTATTAGTTTTTGTTATATCTTCATTTGACTGTGCAGCCATGTTTGTGCTAAACACGTGTGTTAAGTCGACGTGTCACGAGAATGCGGACCGGGGAGAACGGAGAAGCGATTAATTATTAACGAATTTTTTAATGTACACGTTACATTTTGAAAAGAAGAGAGATATAGACTCACCGTGTATTTCGTGTATTTTATTTGAGACATAACAATTGGCGACGAGGATAATAAGAACTATGGCTTCATCTGGCATGATTGGACATATGACGTCTTTTGATGTGGAAAACGAGGATTTTGTAGAGTATTCGGAGCGATTTGAAAATTATTTAGTAGTAAACCAGGTAGTGGATGATGCCATGAAAAAGGCACTTTTTCTCTCAACGATCGGTGGACCGGCATATAAGTTATTGAGGAGCTTATGCGAGAACAATACAAAGGACAAGAGCTATGAACGGATAATACAATTATTGACAGAGCATTTGAGACCTTTACCAAATTCGATCGCGCAACGGTTTTAATTTTACAAAAGGGAAAGAAAGAATGGCGAATCTGTGAATGCATACATTGCAGAATTACGAAAGCAATCAGAGCATTGTGAATTTAGAAATAACCTTAATGAATATTTACGTGATAGATTTGTCTGCGGACTGAATAGTGAGAGTGTGCAGCAGAAGTTATTGACGATTAAAAATTTAACGAAAGCACTAGAGACTGCCAGAACATTTGAAGCAGCATATCGAGATGCCAGAGCAATTCGTACCGATAAAGTGGCAGATAATGGTGAGACGGACAATAATATTCATAAATTAGTTGCAAGGAATCGTGATGGGAAACGGGAATGTTTTCGCTGCGGAGACTTGGGACATTTGGCCAATAGCTGTTCGTACAATTCAGCGAAGTGTTATAATTGTGGGAAAGTTGGTCATTTGAAAAGGCGATGTCAATCGGTGAAGAAGAAAGATGAGTCTGTTAGCGGGAAGTGGAAAAACGTCGGGATAAGGGCAATGGCTGCAAGCCAGGAGAGTGGTAGTGATAGTACCAAGGATGATAGTGATGTTGATTTTTTGTTTTTGTACTCCTTGCATACGAAGGTCGGGAGGGTGAATGAGCCAGTTATGGTGGGCGTGAAAATTAACGGAAAGGATTTGAGGATGGAGATAGATACAGGTGCGGCGGTGTCAGTTATGAGTGTTTCGGCTTACAATCGGGTTAGAACAGGGAAGGAAGGTCCGTTGGAGGGGTCGAATCTGAGATTGAAGACATATACGGGTGAAGTGGTCAAACCAGAGGGTGTTGGGGTGGTAGATGTATCATACGGTGATCAAACTTGTCAGTTGCCAATAACGGTAGTTGAGGGGAATGTACCTTCTTTGCTAGGTAGGGATTGGTTGAGTCGATTTAAAGTGAGTTGGGAAGAGTTGTTTCCGATTAGTAGGGGTCAACAAGGTTGGAAGTGTTGATTCGCGGATTCAAAAGTTGATAGAGGGTTTTCCTCGGGTCTTCACAGATGATCTAGGTTGTTTGAAGGGTTTCAAGGTTCATATTCCCGTTGCGAAAGGGACTGTTCCAAAGTTTTTTAAGCCAAGACCAGTTCTTTATGCATTGCGAGCAAGAGTTGAAGAGGAGTTGGATAAGCTTGAGAGACAAGGTGTGTGGAAGAAGGTTCAGTATTCGAGATGGGCGGCACCTATTGTTCCGGTGTTGAAGGATAGTAAGAATCCTACAGGGCCGATCAGGATATGTGGCGATTACAAAGTTACAATTAACACGGCTGCTCCAGTGGATTTGTACCCTATACCAAACACCATTGACCAGCTTGCTACATTACAAGGAGGCGAACGGGCTGTTCTTGATACACTGAAAGAATCTGGATTGACCTTAAAAGTATCAAAGTGTTCGTTCATGCAGCCTGAAGTAACATATTGTGGCTATGTAATAAGCAAAGAGGGAATAAAACCTATGCCTACTAATGTCGAAGCTGTTCGTGATGCACCAACACCGACCAACATCACCGAGCTTAGATCTTTTCTTGGAATGGTCAATTACTACAATTCGTACGTGAAACAAACGGCTACAGTGACAGAACCACTTCATAAACTATTGCGGAAGGGTGCTGGCTGGAATTGGAACAGGAGTTGCGAGGAAGCATTGAATTCGGTAAAAAGAATGTTGTGCGAGGCTCCATTACTTGTTCGGTTTGACCAGTCGAAACCAATAGTCGTCCATTGTGATGCTAGTCCATTTGGTTTGGGAGTAGTGTTGAGCCATGTTATGTTTGATGGTAGTGAGAAACCCGTATGTTATGCTTCTAGAACATTGACTGTTGCGAAGCGGAATTATGCGCAGGTTGAGAAGGAGGGGTTAGCATTAGTTTTTGCAGTGCGTAAGCTACATCAATTTTTATTTGGTCAAAAATTCACGATGTATACAGATCATAAGACGTTGTTGGGTTTGTTTGCTGAGACATGTGGGTTGCCTGCGCGGTCAGCTGCAAGAGTGTTAAGATGGGCATTGCTGTTGTCAGGATATAATTATGTTTTGCGATATCGTCCGGGTGATTCAAATCTGAATGCGGATGCACTAAATGGTCTGCCTCTTGATGCCAAGAATGGGGAAGTATCGCAGGAGGTTGTTTCGGTTTTGATGATGGATTTGGTTAGTGCACCGGTTACTGGAAGAGAAGTCAAGATTGAAACCAGAAAAGATCCGTTGCTTGGGCCAGTGATGAACATGGTGTTGGAGGGTATGGATAAGGCAGCCAGTGATATAAAAGAAATGGAACCGTATGTGTCTAGATGGTCGGAGCTTACTACGGAATATGGATGTGTATTGTGGGGAGGGAGAGTCGTTATACCAAGCTCTTTGACGAGTAAGGTTCTGGCAGAGTTGCATGAGGTACATCTTGGGATGAGTAAGATGAAATCATTAGCCAGGAGTTATGTTTGGTGGCCGAGAACTGATAGGGATATTGAAGAACTTGTTCGGAAATGTGAGATTTGTCAGCGGAGTCAAAGCAATCCTACAAAGGCACCAGTGCATTCTTGGGAGTATCCGGTTAGACCTTGGAAAAGGATTCACATTGATCATGCTGGACCTGTTGATGGTAAGACGTTTTTGGTGGTGGTTGACAGTTTTTCGAAGTGGATTGAGGTAGAAGTTGTTGGAAGTACCGATGCAAAAACTACTGTTGGAGTTCTAAGGAAGTTATTTGCGACGCATGGGTTGCCGAGAGTTGTGGTCAGTGACAATGGACCAGGGTTTGCCAGCGAGGAGTTCAACGCATTTCTCCAAAAGAATGGTGTCGATCATCTTTTCTCTGCTCCATATCATCCGTCATCTAATGGTCAAGCGGAAATAATTGTGCGTGTACTAAAGGATTCATTGAAAACGTTAAAAGAAGGGAGTATCCATACCAAATTATGTCGTTTTCTGTTTAAGTACAGAATAACACCACATACTACAACCGGTATTTCTCCTGCTGAACTATTATTCGGACGCCAACTGCGATCAGCTTTGACTCTAGTACGCCCAGATCTTCACGCCGCTGTGACAGGGAAGCAACGTGTATATAAAGGGAAGCTTCGCGCGTTTAACATCAATGATGATGTGATGATCAAGACGTATAGCGCTGATCGGAAATGGACTCCCGGTGTCATTGTGGCTGTTTGTGGAAATGTTGATTACGAGGTTAGAACTGACGAGGGGCATGTGGCTCACAGACATGTAGATCAGATTGTCCGACGTGATAGTTCGGACCGATCTCTAGTTGATGAGTCAATTTCTGTTGAAACTTCCAATTTGTCTACAGCTGAGGATTATAGGTCTGAAGCAGATAGTAGTGGTTTTGGAAAGTTGGAGAGTTATCCAGACAGTCGAGGTGAGGAGTCAACAGAGGTTGTTCCGACAGAAGATGCTGATCATGCTGGGGCAGGTGTTTTGACTTCAAGTAAGGGTGCGATTTCTAGTGAGACGATTGTGGCGGAGCCAAGACGTTCTGGGAGAATGAGACGTAGACCGGCTTACTTAAGGGAGTATGATTCTTAGGGTGGAGGATTGTTATATCTTCATTTGACTGTGCAGTCATGTTTGTGTTAAACACGTGTGTTAAGTCGACGTGTCACGAGAATGCGGACCGGGGAGAACGGAGAAGCGATTAATTATTAACGAGTTTTTTAATGTACACGTTACATTTTGAAAAGAAGAGAGATATAGACTCACCGTGTATTTCGTGTATTTCATTTGAGACATAACAGTTTTATCTGTAATAGCGAACCTAGGACTTTTGGGTTAAGAACCGAACGCCTTACCAGTGTCGCCGGACATAAATCTATTATGATATACATAGCATATCAATATAAATAGTGTTACTATAAATACTGCTTGTTACAATTTCAATGTCGCATCATCCAGAAAAGAAAAAATAAATGAGAATATAACTAAAAACATTCAATTTCAATGAATATCTTCAAAAGTTGGTTATTTCCCCTATGCCCTGCCTGTTGAGAAATTTGGAGGGACATTTCCACCACTGTCATTACTGTCATATAACCAGTCTCTTCTTCATTTTACCTTCTAATCTTTTAATGTCTAAGAAGCCATGGAAAAGTCGCTTAGCAGTGAGTTTGATATATGGTCTCTTCAGGGCGCTCCATATATGTAATGTAACTTAACTTCTCTAGCTTTGACGAATTACGGTATCTAGAATATATACTATATTCAGATAAAACTTATTGCACTTTTCCTGATTGTGGAGTAGCAAGGAAAGCGGCGTAGCTAGGACAGGACAGCGTAGCTAGGATTTTTTAGCAGTGGAGAGAGACCCAAAATTTTCCGACAAATTTTCTATTTCTTTCTTATGAATGTGCTTCTATCTATGTACTGGTAGTAAACACGGTTTTGTTGTAGAAGCCCTTTTTCCATGAAAGTTAAATTCCCTTCAATGCATTCTTGTATGAAAATGAAACTTTTATAAAGTCCCAATTAAATACAAACTATAAGCGAGAGTTATTCCGAGAATTACTTACGAGAATAACTGAAACGACTTCGAGCATAATCGAAATTCTACAGTATAATCCGGGCTCCGGTCCCATTGGTCCGAATTATCGGAAATGTACTGTAGCTACAAACACACCAGCAAATCTTTCCCACAATGACGTAGTACCTGCGGGCATCAGTGACCATGAAATGTTTTACTCGATTCGAAAAATAAACAACTTCTGATACGATGCAGAAAACGATACGATGCCGAAATTGTATGGTTAAATGTCAAAGGTAAACCATGCGAAAGGCTCAACCACCAGTTCAAGGAATTAATGAACGACACAAAGCTATTCGAAAGTACCGTAAGAAGCAAAAGGTAGAAGACCACACGATCTATAAACGTTTGAGGAACAAAACGAATAATCAGCTGAAGAAAACGAAAGCGAAATATCACCAAGACATAATAAAAGAACACTGTCTCCAAAGATAAAAAACCCTGTAAATTTTTGTATTCATTTTGATAACAAGATTTGGATATTGCATACGTTGTCAAGTAAATTTTCCAAAAGATAACAATCGAAAGGTTTTCATCGATTTTTTCTCAGGGAATATCCGCACATGGTAGCGGTTTATTTTTATTCTGATATATATCCTGGATCAATAAGTGATAATGACATTGCAAAATATGGGTGCTATTTCATTAGTTCAAGAAGAACATACAAATATGAGTGAGAGAAAATTTTGTTTACACGAATTGTGTACAAATACAAATCGCCGGTGACCATGTAAAATATGTCACGTCGGTGCCGTAAATTCGAAATCTTAAAAATCTGACATTTGAAATATGCTTTTTTTAAATGTTTGAAGGTTTTTATGGTAGAATTCATTATGATTTGCACTTATAAGTATCGATTTAGTGTTTAAGAAGTGTTTTGTGCAATTTAGTGAATGTTTTGAATTTGGCAACTTTTCTCGCTGTTATTAATGACTTTCTTGTAACCTACCGAGTAAATATGAATGAAATGAGATGGAAAATGTTTCTTTCAACGAGTATAAAGAGTGGGTAGCCACAAATTTCCTTTTTTTATATAAAATATGCTTTTAAAAGAGATCGGATGAACATATTTAGGTCATGTTTGAATATCAGTGAACCTTTTGTTTTCTTATCAACTGTATTAGCTACTAACTATGATTATTATTGAAGTGGTGCGTGCCATTTGGAATCATAAATAATACAACAATAACAACAATACCGCAATTGGTATATATTTATATAAAAACGCAAAAATGTAAAGTAGCAATGATTGCATTTTGTAGTCGGGTCTTATTGCTAGTCTATATAATAATACAAGATCAATTCTTACACGCTACAGTCTCATCATGACAATTCCTACTACAAAACGCAACAAAACGCAAAAGAGCGTCAGGCCAATGACTTTTAATATAGTAAAAAATTTTCAGGAAATTCTTTCTTTCTAAAAAGCATAGCTGATGCGTAGCTCCATCCCGCGCGATTCTTTAAAAAATACTTTATCCTTCGGTATCTTCGGAATTCTTTATTATTGTCACTTATATGTTTCCTGTTGTTGTTGGTTAAGAAGCGGTTAATACTCTTTTGGCTGGCGAGTTCTTCTTTGTGTTTGCCAATAATTATTAGGATTCAAGATGACGCAAGAAACTTTTAAGAAGTAAAGGGGGACTCGAAGTAAAAGGTTCATCTGTTTTTCAAAAGTATCATTCTTTCCCAGTGGTTTTTAGTAGAGGCGATTAAATTCTGTACTTGTGTTTTGAAGAAAAGGTGGCACAAACAACCTTTAAGACGAAGAGAAAGAATTGTGTTAGTGGCTAGTGTTTACCTGTTTATAAAAACTAGAATTCTTTCAGTGTGTTCGAGAAGAGGCGACACAACCAACTTATAAGAAGGAGGAGGCGACACAACCAACTTACAAAAAGAAGAGGAAGTAATAAGTAATTATCTGTTCTTAAAAATACTCTTCCGATTTTACTGGTTTTATTGTTGTGTTTCTATGAAATTAAACGACTAAAATAATACAAATGATGTCTTTTTTACTATAAACAAACACAAGTTATACGTTGACATTATTTGCGTGAAAATGTTAAGTAGAAAAATACAATAGAATTAGCTTATCTGACGTAGATAGCAAGAAGAAATTATGGCAAATAATGACTGAATTCGTGAATTTCATTAATGAATGAAATTAGATGAAACACCTTTTGTTCTTCATCCTATTCTTTTTCTTTGTAATGCTCAAATTATCAATAGTAGTGAAGATTCATTCATACACAAAAATAAAGACTAACACAACCAAAAATAAAAGCGTACTGTTTTCAAAAGTACCACTTCATAGCGAATGTTTTGATATTATACTTTATTACTTGCTAATTTTTAAAAAAAGTTATTAAGAACATAAACAGTATTGAAATTTCTCACATTTTTTCAGTATTCCCATCTGGACGTTCGAGTCAAAACACTTAAATAACCATTTATAAACAAGCCTACATAGTGAACACCAAGTTTCGACTATATAAACACATGAAAACATTCGTATCAATGTAATAGTTATAATTTTATAAAGAATAAAAATCTTTTTTTACCGTTGTTTTACCGTTCACCAACCCGCAAGGACACCTGCGTCCCATTAATTTCTAAGCCATCTTGAAGTGGTTCAAAAAAAATCTTTCGGTATTGTTTTAGTATTTTTTAAAACTAAAAAGTATTTAAATGAAATGCGTAAAAAGGCAAGATTTTCCAGACTCAAACCCTATTTTTTAGGATATGGGGCAGTTCACTGGGGTCTCGAACCAATCTCCCAAAGATCCCCTCAACAACATGTTGAACAATTTTTTATGAAAACCTTTAAAAAATACGATTATAAAGCTTGTATAACAACTGTGGAAAGATTAAGATAAACTTGAGTATTTCGAATAACAAAGTTTTAAAATTTGTGTCAAGTCAATTTCCTGAAAAAACACATAAAACATCATACACTATCCCCCAATTTAAAGAACCATACCTTTTTCCCTAAAGACGATTTTTAATATATTCGATATAAATTTACGACTATTTTGTAACCAATCCAGCTTTGGTTGTAACAATTTGATTTAGGTACAATTTATTTTAAATGGACTAAACGCTCGAGTTCAAAATTATAAAATGCTTGGAGGATGAGCATTGAGAAAAGGATTTTGAAATCAGAAAAGCCCTTTGATCTACCCACCAGGAATATGGAGACTGTTACAATCAACTGTATAATCAGTTTTGCTTTAAGGTCGTCAAACGTGGACAGTGAACATGACACTAGAAAAAAGGATTGATGTTTGGCACTAGATGTGTCTCAGAAACAAAAGCTCATCAAATAACAGTTATACTAACAACTACCAAAACTCTCGGAAACTGTAAGAGTAAGACGGAGCAAGATTACCCATCACCAGATCTTGTGGGAACCAGTAAAAGGAACTCGAATCAGAGGGCGCAGAATCTAACTCATGTCAAACCATTTATTGGGGAGACGTCCACAAAAAATAATTTTGGTAGATATCTTTACACAAACACAAATTACACAACCCACAATCTTCACTTTATAGCCTGTACCAGATCTGCACAATAAACTTCCAAGTTCATTGTTCTAAAACAATTATCGTATTTCCTCTTTTATACGCCGCCTACCAATAAAGGCCACTCCTTTGAAGTTAATGGAGTCAGCGACGACATTGATTAGTCCTAAATGATACCAGAGAAGGAAAATAAAAAAGGACTATTGAATTTGCTGGTCCGTATTCCTGAGCAAAGTAACGTACACAAGTCCGATAGCGAAAAGAATTTCTGATGCCCGCCACAGGCAAAAAAGTTTTCAGATCTTTAGAAAATAATGACACTCGACAAACTGGTCCCAGAATGTGATTATGCATACATTCCATACGATTTGTATTTTCCAAGTGTTCAAAAGGATTTAGGCAAACGAATCTGCAAGGATTGTCACGTTTATTTTCCTAGTATGGCTGCTGTTACACGTCACACCAAAGGTGATGGATGCGCTGGAAATACACTGACAGATTGGAAGAAAAAGATAGCGTGAAACAAGCGGAAGAATCAGTTCCAGTTCTCAATATATATGACATTCTGTCCAAGTCACCTTTTTTGGACGCGAGTGATGGTGAAGATGACGAATAAGAGTTATATTTATAAAACGAAGAAAATCTTTTGATTTACCAAAACTGTTTTGCTTTATATTCCAATTCTGATACAAATGTCTTAAAAATCAGAAGCAGACTCACGGTCTTATTCTATTACCTTAAGTAAGCGTATTAATTAATGCTGGATTAATTTTTGAATGGTGGCCGAGAAGGGCCAAAACACAATAAAAAATCCAAAAACAAGTTAACAAATTCGAAAACAAGATAAAAAATCGAAAAACAAGATAAAAAATTCAAAAAACAAGATAAAATTCGAAAACAAGATAAAAAATCGAAAAACAAGTTAACAAATTCGAAAACAAGATAAAAAATCGAAAAACAAGTTAACAAATTCAAAAACAAAATAAAAACCGTGCAGACACATGTGGATTAAAACTGGGCTTTCCTTACGTTATTATAAACAAACAAGATGGCGTCGTTGGTATGTCCATCGTGCAAATCAACAACAACACCAATTCCAAATGCACGTTTTTGTGTTGTCTGTGGCAGTAAACTGACAAGAACAAAAACACTTGATGAGTACATGAACGAAAAAAAGGAACAAAAAAGCTCTTTGGTAACGTCTTCTACAAAGTTTGTATCTTCTAACTCAAAAAATGGACAGAATAAGTTAAAGTCGACTCTAGTCAAGCCATTAACAGTGACCATAAATGTTGGATTAATGGGACCTAATGCAAACAATGAGTTAAAGAAAAAGAGAGGTGTTTGGGCTCATATATTTGTATCTCCTGAAGCAGATGCAGAAACTGTGAAGAGGCTGGCTCTCGAAAAACATTCCATGCTTGACTAATATTTTTGTGCATTAGATCAGTATGATCTGCTTTACCCTGACCAGAAATTATGCTATCATATGCCATCTGGCTCTTGTGAAGAAAGGTTTACAGTTGCTAAATACAAAAGTTTCTTAAATAAACCCTATAATAGAATTAACTTGTATCTTTGCTTGCAAGCTGACCGTTTAGCAGTAACAAATGCAACAACTGTAAATGTTGTAAAACAGGACAACGTTAATTTGGATTCTCAGAAATTTGATAACTATTTTTCTCCAATCCAAATAGGAAGTAAGAGTATTTCTACTGACAAAGATCTACCCACTCCAGTTCCCAATACCACAGAATTATTTGAATCAGCAGAAGAAAGAATTATTACAGAAGTGGAAAAGAACTTAGATGTGATTTTAAATTCTCATAGACCACAAGTTGCATGTCCCATATGCCAGAAACTCTTTCCAGCTAGTGAAATACACTATCACGTAGATAACTGTGCTGAAATGGAAAGGGCAATCCATATCATAGGCAATAACAATACAATCATGCTAGAGTCTGATTCGGAACATGAAGAGATTGACTACTACCAAATTAATACCCAACCAAGAAAATTAGAATGTAAAGAGAGGGTAAAAGATATTATAGATCAATGTTCTGTTGACATCAATGGTCCAAAGTTGAAAGTAATCATACTCCGAGGAAATTGTTTTAGAGATTTTCACAATTTTTTTTAAAAAGCCTTTGAATGATAAGAAAGCAAATTGTTGATACATGTTTCAATTTGCAGGGGAAGATGGAATCGATGAAGGAGGTGTCTCACGAGAATTCTTCACAGGTTTGAATGTATTTCTTTTTATTCACTAGTTTTAAAATATATATATATATATAATTATATATCGTATATATATATTTTTATTTTTTGTTTTTTGTCTGATCGTAAAATTGAGTTTCTCTGAAACAAAAATTATTAGATGACTATATATACAGGTATATTTTTGTGTTATTAATTATTCAATTATTTTATTTTCTAAATGTTTTTATAAATCTAACATCGGTTACAGAACCGGCTATGTATAATATATATAAATATCATCATTTCAATTTGTCAATAACCAGTTTCTTTTTTATTGTCTGTATATATATATAGAGGCTTTGGAAGAAGTGAAAAGAATGTACTTTAAAGGTGAGGATACATCAGTAGAACCTGTTAACAGTGCACATGCCGTAGCAGATGGTACAATGAAAAGTATTGGTCACCTGTTTGCTGCATCAATCTGTAATTTTGGACCAGCTCCAAATTTTTTGGCTCCATGGATATTTAACTTTATAGTGGGAGGAGTGGAAAAAGTACTAGAAGATTTACCACAGAGACTAGATAATTCTAATTGTGTCTTGGTAGAAGCTTATAATGAGGTAGGTATTGAGATATTTTAAAGTTTTATATCAATGTTTTGTAAAATGATATATATATAATTTAATAATATTTTTATTATAAGATAAAGTATGAGTTTTATCTATGTATATCATCCATTATAATTGTATGATTAGGTATTCATTAAAGGTAAAAATCTTATAAATACAGAGAACATCCATGGCAAATTTCTTCTTCCATATATACGTAAAATGGTTCTCTGTATTTATATTTACAGTACATTAACTTTAATGTAAGATTATTTTTTTTGACAGATAGTTTTGGCAACAACAGCTGAACAGTTAAGATCCGCTGTGACAAGTGACATTGGGTATAATGCCTTAGAAGTAACTGGTTATCGTGGAGTACCTACAAAGGTAGCAATTACAGATAAAGACAACATTTTGAGGTATGTGCATCGTTTATATAAATTTTTTAAACTATCTGCAAGAATAGAAGGAAATTTTTCTTTTCTAGGAAGTTTAGAGCAATTTCAAAAATTTGAGAGTGCTCCACATGAGGCAATTTATAAAGTAATTGATTGGAAAATTGATTGAAATTGAATTATTTACTTATTAGGAAAAACAGATGAGCTATCTTTGAACCTAATCCTTAGCATTGTAATTTCATTGATCTTAGAGGAAGCATTACAAAAAAATAAATATTTAATTTAATAGCCTAATTCTTTTCTTTTTAGAGCTATCCTTTTGAAAAGAATGGAACCATACTTCACAGTTCTAGAGCAAATAGTCCAAGGACTAAATAAGTTTAATCTAATACCGTCCATACGCAGTGAATCTGATGTATTCAAACTAATCTTCTGTGAATCAGATTCCTTGATATGGCATACGACTTATTCGTCGAAAACTTAAAAGTAGAATGGAGTGAAGAAGGATCCAATGAAAAACAACGTGAAACTGTGTGCTATAAATCGTTTATAGAAATGTGTGAAATCAGTTTCCATGATGGTAAGTATAAGTTCAGTATTTTCTTTTTAACTCAGAATGTTACCCTTTTTCTACAGATAGGGTATTGTACAGCCAAAATCAGTTTTTATAGGCATGTTTTGATGACGTCTTATATAAGTCTTATATTTCACTTATTTTATTTCCAGAAAACGCATTATTCAAACTGTCCGAAGTTGTTAAATTTGTATCAGGAACAGACAAAATTCCTCCAGGTGGCTATCCACGATTGAATTGCACTTCAAACATGGATGTAAAAAAAGCTCAATGGGCACCGAATGTGCATGCTTACCAACGGCAAATACTTGTGCAACAACACTCGTGTTACCAGTCCATATGAAAACGTCTGAAGTTATGACCGAGAAATTCTCTGATGCGTTCACAAATTTGCGCAAATATGGATTTGGACTTTCTTAAGAACGTTTCTATTTGAATAAGGATGTATATTTTTTCCTTGCATATTGTCTTAAGACCTTTTCGTTTTTATTTGCATAAAGATACATAGTTTATATATCATTTACAGTATATACAGTAGTTTATTTTACATTGTATTATTGCGATAGTAGAAGTACAAGTCATTCAAAATTGAAGAGAAAAAGAATCTTGAATAGATTCTCTCACATTTAAGTTCAGAAAGTAATGAAAAATGTCTCTATTTTTGACTGTGTTGTGGAACTGAGCTACCATAATATTAGGAACCTCTGCATTTTGTTCACTTTATTTTGTTTAGATGCTGTCCATCTATTGGTTTTATTATACAGTACAGTGTAACTACGAGAAATACTACTTCTAATTTGTAGAGAGACTAGTATTTTTATGGGCACATTGTACTTGTTTACTATTTTTTAAACATGGAGTTTATAGGTACAGTTCTTGATATATATATTAAAAATAGTGTTAAAATTTTATATGCATGTAGTACGTTTTAAAAAGAAAATTTGTTATGTTTACATCAAATACTTGTCTTACATTTTGTTCCTATATACTCACTGTATACAAAACCTAATTATAGTGTCAAAAATATGCTCAGCTTCAATCCAATTATTTGGTGGCCATGTAAGGTTTTCAGAATCTACAACATATTGAAAATACTGATAATATCATCATTGCTTGAATTCAACTCCACAGCTTCCTCAGCTATTGCATTTAGGCCATTAATGTTATCCAAATCAACGCTTGTAACTTGTTCCCCACATTCATCATAGCCAAATGACATTGGCACGTAATACAACTGATCAGGAATTCCACTAACCACATGACCTTTCGATTTTCTTATAAAATGTGTATTCCAGCTTTGTGCAATGTCGTTCAATTCACGTTGAATCAGCGCCGAAAAAGAAAACCACGAGCACTGTAAATGAATTCGGCTGCCTGTAACAAATGAGCCATTGTCAATTTTGCTTGTAAAAAAGTCAATAACCCAACCAGAGTATCTTCTTCTAAGTGAGGACCACCATTTTTCGATTCGTTGATTAGCAATAGAAGAACCATATCGATGTGCATCAATGTTGTCATGTAAACTACATTGGATTCCTGCCATGATACCATTTTCAGTTCCTGCGTCAGTTCGTAAAATTCTGGGACACATTTGAAGTTCCTTTATTTTTTCTAGGAAAATACGTGCTGGAATTACAGGGTTGTTGTTACTTTTACATACTTTAAGCCACAGAATCTTTCTTGAAAATCCATCCACACAACCATGGATGGGTAAACCATAAGGTTTCAATTTGTCGTATCCATCTGCATGCCATGTATCATTCGCTCCCCTTGATGTATATCTACGCCTTTTAAGTACACGTGATCTTCGATTCTCTATCCCTTCTGGATCAAGATGTCTAAGGAGTTCCATTACTAGATCTCTGGGACATCTTATACCATACTTAGATCTTAAAAGACTTTGCATTCCTCTATAGCCAAGTTTAGAGGCTGGACCACGAAGTTCATTTCTCATGATACCTTCTAGCGTGTCCAAATTGACATTTTGTTTCTTTTGAATACCATATTTATTAAGTCGTCTTTTTAAAGTTCTCAGACTAATATGTATATCATGGCGTTCTTGTAGAAAAATTAATATTGCTTTATTTGTATATCCATCACTGAAATACTTTTTGATGAGAGTTTCGAATGCTTCATGTCCATCTAAATTTTGGCTATCAGCATCTCTCCTGATAGCAAAATATCCACATCTTTCACAAAAGCGATAGTTCTCTAACCTTTGTTCACCACAACGTTCACAGAACATGCTTCAAATATCAACACAAGTTTGAATTTTTGTTAACTTTGTCATGTTTTTCATCTTTTATTTTGTTTTTAAATTTTTTTATCTTGTTTTCGAATTTTATCTTGTTTTTGAATTTTTTATTTTGTTTTCGAATTTGTTAACTTGTTTTCGATTTTGTTAACTTGTTTTTGGATTTTTTATTGTGTTTTGGCCATGGCGTCCTCTAAGTAACAGGCCTTGACACGGAAAATTCATAAAAAAATGTGGGGCCGACATTTCAAAAATCAAAATGGCGATTATCTATTTGCTTTTTAACAACACAAACCTTGTATAAAAATCAATCACATATAAACACTTTAAGAAGTAACTCAAGATATAAATTTACAAATATAACACAATATTGAAGTGTCATAAATACTTTAACAAGACAACTTTAAAAATTTTTGTCTTGGTTCTTTGTTTGATCTTGGTGTAGAGAGTTTGCAGTAGTTTTTAAGAAATACATTTGACAGTATATTTCCGTGTTTTCTTTCCATTTCAAATTAGTGCTCGGATATTAGCATAAAGATATTGCACAGGGATGTTCGACAAACCTTGTCTTTAACCGAACTAAATAACACAAATGAAAACAATACCCATTGAACAGTATTATCAAATGGCACTTTTAATCCACCTCTATCTAGTGATTTTAAATACTGCCCAAACCTTTCAAAATAAAATGTTGTTTGGGCTAAAAGTTCATCTTCATTAGGTGAATCATAATTTCGAGATACATATCCAGCTATATACACAAGCGACATCATTGTTTGTACTGTTATGCTTTTTTCAAGATTGGGAAGATTATCAAAAATCTCAGCCGAAGATTCATCAAGAAGAAATCCACATAAATGGCATGAATGCCCTGAATCAAAAGTGAACTCACTAATGTTATATGATAGCAGAAGTGAGGTTTTAGATATGTTGAATTTTTCAATAATTTGTTGAACACTTAAAAAGTATGTGCCACCAGACCCTTGTCTCAATTTACTAAATTCCTTTTCAAGTGGGTCTGTTGTAAATTTCCCCAAAATCACATATTTATGTGATTCCTTTAGAAGTGTCTTTGCAAGCTCAACAACCCTTTACATGTATGGTATATTGAATTTCCAGTGTCTCTTGTAAATTGTTTTCTGCGTTGACCCTGACAACTAGTCATTTGTAATGCCATTTCTCCAAAATCCAAAAGAAACTGCAACCTTTCATCGTTTGGGTCCCGGATTACAGCTTGTCGATTGTCATTTAACCTACAATCGAGCCCTACACAATTTACATTTAGAACTTTCCACCAGAACACAACAACTTTTATGAAATCGGCAGTTTCATTAATGCTTGGGATGTTTGATGTTCCAGGATGATTAAGTAGAGCATGGTATGTTTTGTCAGAAAAGACTTTTAGACAAGTAGAAACAGACTGTCTTTCGATGTGACTAGGTCGGATAGAAACTTCACTTAAATCAGATAGTTTTACTAAAGAACTTCCTTTTCATAAAGTTCAATTAAATGATGCCAGCATGCTTTTTTCTCTACGCCATGTTCATAAAAAATAAGCTCCCCAGTTTTTTCGGTCAACCAATTGTTGCGGATATTTTTCATTAGGTGAACAAAATCAAATAGCAAGAAGATTCCATCTGTTGTCAACCAAGGTTTCTCTGGAAATGTCGTAAACCTTTTAAAAAATGCTTGATTACTTCGATTTCCATCACATATGATTACTCTTGCTTAACCATTGGACTCTCTAATTGCTTCTATCGTCAAAGCAATCTGGTCATATAAGAATTCTGAGTTTAATCTATTAATAGGCAACATTTTTGAAAGGAATTTTGGTCCACCAAACATGCAAGTTATCATGACACCCAAAACAGTTTTTGCGAAAGAATTTGGTTCATCTAATGCTTTTCCAAATAAAGGATCTCCATGATAGAGTAACATTTTTTTAACATATACCTCATCATGAAGAATAATGCAAGTCCTCTGACCATCATTTAATTTCTCAAAAACTTCCTTCAAAAACGTTTTTTCATCGGACTTGGATACCTTTGAAGTAATACGCGTTAATGTTCGAATAGAAGGTAACTTAAAATCGTTGCGTAGTTTCTTGTAGAGTGTTCTAGATGTTGCAAAGTATTCAAATGCTCTGATGATTACACTTAGACTGTACTTGTTTGTATTCATTGAATCAATTTGTTCATTTATCACAACTTCTTGGTTATTTGGTGTTAAAAGGTTTAAATGTCGTAAAATTTCTTCAAATTTAGACTATGAATTAACCACGTTGTTTGAAACAGTGTGTACTTTTTTCCTTACGCCATTTAAATATGATTGGTATTTTAAAGAACTGTCTACTTTTATGAGAAATTTTGGAATTCCATCAATGAACTCTCTTGATTGCACACAAAGTTCACTGTCAGCAGTAAAAGCAACAAAATGTCCACAGAAAATCTTCGCTTTTTATTCAGTAAAGTGTCACTAAAAAAATCAAAGCTGAAATTGTCTCCAGGCAAAAATGAATCAAGTTCATCTTCAAAAGAATTCCTACTAGAGCAAGATGTGCGCTTGGTTATTCGTAGAGAAGGTAATGATGTCGGAATCTGGCTGAAAGGAACATTGGGCCAAATTGATGGTGGATTTTTAGGCCGTTCTCTTCCTTTAACTTTGATCTTTTCGAAGTTTGGAGGCCAATGTAGCTCACAAATTACAGTTTCGCTAGTGACAGTTAAATTGGAATTTGGAACTGATTTAATCCAACGGTTTTTATTCTCTTCGTCCTTTGGAAATCTATAAACAGCCTTTCTCTCCGGTGAGATTTTCTTCTGCAATAAATAATTCGTTGTACAGCCATAAACACAACATTTTTTCACCATTTTTATATACCAAAACACTGTTAAAACAGATTTAAAATGAACATGTCGTCGTTTTGCTCCTATTTTGAAAAATAGTGGACTCTCTTACGATAATAAAATTCAAATTAAATTGGAAACTTTTCTTTTGCGTGTGGATGACCACGCTGAATTCATCAAAATGTTTTGAAACGCTTTAATCGGCCCCCACATTTTTTTATGAATTTTCCGTGTCAAGGCCTGTTACTTAGAGGACGCCATGGTTTTGGCCCTTCTCGGCCACCATATTTTTGCGATTTTGATCTAAAATCGCAAAAATAAATCCCGCAAAATTTTTCAAAAATAATGATTCGCAAAGTTTGACAGACTTGTTTCTCTTGAAAACCTTTCATTTTAATAAAATACGTTTAAAAATGTTTCTTTAATATTAGATTTGCAAAAACAAATTCTGCTGTAGAAACAATTCGCAAAAATAAATATCGCAAAATGTTCGTCCAGGACCCAATTCGCAAAAATAAATACCGCAAAACAATTTTTTTTACCATCAAATCGCAAAAATAAATCCAACATTAATTAATACGCTTAAGGTACATCACAACAGGGGTGGCGCCAGGGTTTTTCCGACGAGGGGTCTTACAGCGCCGACGGGGGGGGGGGGGGGGGGGGCTAATTGCTTGACTCTAAATTTAACACAAAACTTATTGATGATCAAATCTATAGCAGATTTGCACCTCTTTTAAATTTAAACATAGCCTGCCATGAAACTTGATATCATGATAATTGTATTAATCACAAAAAGACCTAACTTTAAAATATGTCAGTATTTTGTTAATATCGTAGAATTCAGTAGTTTCCCATATTCATACAAAGCTAAAGTGTCCCCGCGTATTTGTTATAAAGCAATTCGGCATTTTGGAAACCGGACTTTAAACGTGTTCACAACTTTATCTAGATTCACTCGACAGCTGCGGTCTGAATAAATTCCCAGCATCAAAAGGCTGTCGAGTCTTTCTTCTTTCATCATCGAACGTAGATTGTTTTTAATCAATCCCATTGAGCTGAAGTTTCTTTCACATTCAGCAGATGAAACGGGCAATGTACACGCAATCAAAACGATGCGATGGAGCTCATAGAAAGCTACTTTCAATCTTGACAAGTAGGATTCGAGCCCGAGAAGTGTGTTGGGGCATTCAGCTTTTTGTTTCCTACCAAGCATGCATTTGAAGGTGGCAATTTCGCACTGAAGATTTTCAGTCTTGGCTTTAAAGAGCTTGCCAAACGTGACAAGCGTTTCTGGGTCTAAAAAGCTTGTCGATGTAGGGCACAAAGCAGTTATGCCCTTCATCATAGATACATTTATCTGGTTAAACCTTTTTGAGAGCTCTGCATTCACCTTGTCTATCAGTTCATAGACATCCTGTAAATAATTTTAGACCCATTTTCTTTCTGACGTAAGGGGGCTTCTACAATGTACTCTTGCATAGCTGCAGGTAGCTGTCTATGTCTTGCCGATAACATTCTTCCCTGAATCTCAGGTTTGAGCTTGTTTATGAGTTCTTGTGCTGTATCTCAAAACTCTTGGCATCTCTCTCTGGTGCGGCATGCATCCATCTCAGCTTTTAAAGTGACAATCAGGTCAACTGCTGCTGTCAGATCATTTGTTTCTTTTTGCAACATATCAGACGCAAACTTCACCTTCTTGATAACGCACAAACTTGCCATCAATTTGCAGCTTAAACCCACTCGCTGCAATTCTACGGTCGGCATCCTATCGGCGCCTCGCTGGAGTTAGGAAAATAAAGCATCCTTGTACTAAATTTCCAGTTAAATGCGATCGGGAAAATTAGAAAATTGAGAAGTTCCGGCGGGTTCCTCTATATCATTGCGCCACCCCTGCATCACAACAACCCCGATATTTCTTTAAACCCCGATTCTCCAATTTTTTTGGCGTCTACATCCACCTCTGAGAACAATCAAAATTTTAAATATTTAGAATTAAGGGGGGGGGGGTGCCAAATAGTCCTAGATGGGCGTCCATGTCCAAAAATGGGAGGGGGCACACGAATGAAGCATTATTACATAGATGAATCTAACAAAAGGTTTCCAGTAGCGAAAACCAACTAGCTAACAGAGACAATTGTCAATAATATTTACTCTAAAAATCTAGTAATATTATATACATATTTCTCATACAAATTTTTATAAAAGCCTAACAAATAAAATTTTGGAGAGGAGATAATATTGAGATGCGTTGATATGTAGCTACTACTTTATATAGCACTCACACTTGCTGACGTCATACAAGAATCCATAAATTGTTGATCAGCATTGTAAGGTTGAGCTTGATAGAAGCTGTTTATCAAAGAGCCGTCTTGACTGCAGTAACTCCCGCTCAGATCAGACGCGCGTCTTGCGCGGTATTCCTCCGAAGACAAACGCGACCTTCTCCCTGAATGCAACCTCTCTCGAGACACACGACTGGCACATCGTTCCATGCTCTGTGCCAGTGATTCAACATCTCTCTCGGAGATCTCCACCAAACATTCTGTAGATAGGTTGCTCTTGATAGTAGAAACCACAACCCAGTCTTGGTCTCGCAACCTGCCTGCGTGACTCTTCAATGATGTTGAGTAGTTTCTCTGTTCTTTATTCTCCAACAAGTACTTATCTTCATTTCGTGAATTACATTTTACACAAAACCGCCATATGGAATACAAGATGGTTAACCCGAGAACAACGACATAAAAACCACCAAATATTGTTATATAAAACAACCAGCGAGGTTTGGGTGTACAAACAATTGTGTGCTTTTGAAAAATATTCGCTGATCGGTTGCTTGAGGATACAGCTTGTAGCAGTGCAATATCAGTCGAGGCGTAGGCGTATTTTGCATAACAAGAACTGTTAGACAGGTGACAGGAATAATTTGCAAGAGAGGTGTCATAGTATGTGCGGTTGAAATGCAGAATTACAGAAACGCCTGTTAAGAACCGCCATCCAACTGAGCTTGAAAACAGTAGATAATAAACGTCCGAACGTGATGCCGTTAAAAGGTGTGATTTGAACTTGTCTTTTGAACTACAGTGCTCCTGTGGTTCAATGTTCATGTGATATTCGTAATCGGAGTACAATATATGCTCACTCCACCGAGCAAGTTTGTTGGCCCCATAAAGCATATAAAACTGTAAATGAAGATCAGCACAAAGGGAAATTTTCACGGTTGTACCTTTCAACAAATGCAACCCCCAATACTGATAAGTCCATGAACTCATTTGAAAAGAACTTCCAAAAGTATATTCAACTTTATCTTCAGAAATTTTAGGAATGGATGGCAGCAAATATAATTTTATATATTTAGGCCTTAATTTTTTAACAGTGGAGAATAATAATTTCTCATTAAAATGTGTCGATAAAGGAAACAAAACTTGGTCACCACCACTGAAATGTAACTTCTTCGGCGAAAAGACTGAGAACACCAATGCAACCACAGACAAAATCAAAGCTGCACCAACCACAAACAAAAAAATAACTTTTAATATCCAATGACGAGTTGTTATAGCATTGCTACAACAAGTCTTTGATGGTCGGTTCACTGGGAGGTTTCTTTCAATGAGTGCATGCTGAATCCATAGGGAACTCATTGATGTGCTTAACTCATGGTTTTGACCAGGGTAAAGTGAATTGGTGTCACTTTCAAAAGTGTCAGTTGAATTAATGCTGGCCTTGTGCCTGCGATATGGAGTTGACATTTTTTGGGTTTTCTAAATATTGAAAGATAAATAAAAATTTTAAATAGTTGATACAATCAAAATAAAATCCTAATATCAGAACAAAATTATATTCATATTGTACAAACAAATCACACACACACACATACACATTATATATATACATATATGGTTTCTTTATAAGCAGGTAAAAAATCGTTTTTGTAAAAGAAAAACCCTTAGCAACAAAAGTACTTGTGTAGGGCAATAATGAAATGTGTAGATGTATATAACTGTTAGAACAATGAAAAAATAGAAAAATGATGAAGGAAGTGACTATTGGATTATATGTATTTATTTAAAAACATTTCCAATAATTTACTGTAGAAATGGTTTGTATGAATGAATAACCCCATTAATCAGCCACCATGCAGTGTAGAAATAAATGTAATTCGATCGCTTGGCTGGATTCTATATGCTAATTCATTCATCAGTTCCCAATCAGTGTCATTTACTAGAACTAAGATTCCAGGACGAACCGTTTCACCCTGAATAAACAACTCAGGTCGTTCTTTCAAAAGGTTGTCTTTTATCCAGAATATTAGTGTTTTTATTGTCCAAACATTGTTGTCCATTTTCAATTCCACAGAGTGTTCTTTAACATTACCTACTAGCAATTCTGCACCACCACTAAACTCAACAGTTATTTGAAGGGACATGAGTATGGCATGTATATATAGCAGTAACTCTAATTCTGGAAGTAAAGATAAAGGGCAATCCTGTATTTTAGCGTCGGAAACAAAATAGCTATTTGTGTACATTCATACATATTAATAAGTGCGAAGGAGAGTGCCTTTTCGAGCAATCCTGTATTTTAGCGTCGAATTGAACAGCTACCTTAATAAATAAATAATTCAAATGACGTGTATATATCAAGAGTACTATATTTCGCGGGTAGTAATTTTCGCGGTTTTCGCGGAAATTAAATACTAATAATGTATTCCGTTTGCTTCAAAAATTGGTAGGTTTACTAATTAGAGGATGCTGATTTCAAATCAAGTATAGCAGAATTGGGATATTTAATTATCGTTTTTAATTATTATACGGAAGATTTAACTATGCATATGTCCTAAACCGCTCATTCGAATACCTTTATATTTTAAATATAACATCAACATAATATTTCATCGACAAAAAGTCCAAATGAATTTTCACATCATTGACAGGTATCGCACACGCGTGCGCAGTATAATTTCGCGCATATTTCGTTAAGGCAATATGATGCCTGTAAACCTTTGTGGAAAAGGATGCTTATATGATGGCTTTAGCTTATAGTATAATTATGTTAAAAAAAGGTTGGGAATTCTGGGAATTAAGCGCATGCGTATTAAATATTTTATTCTTTTTTTTGGTTGCCGTAACCTTTTCCAATTTTTTTATCAATCCAGTTCGCCCCATCATTTGACCATTCACATGCAAAGGTTCATTTCATATAACCTTTTGTAGTGCTCTATATATTTAATTTATGTTTACGCATGCGCAAGCCACTATATCCAAATTTTAAAGATAATTATCATATATTTCAGATTGATACTATTATTTTCAATCTCCATTGTAAATTTCAACTCAATATCTTGATTATTCATCGAGTAATGCATTTATGAGGTCGAAACCTAAGTCAGTAGTAAATCTCAATATAGATTACACTCGGATGGATATCGAATGCACTCTCAAAAAAATTTCTTTCAAAATGGTCTTATCGGGCTAAAATTTTGGATATAGTTAGAGGACTATATAAGACCAATAATAGCGCTTTAAACATCAAAAAGATTTTGTGGTTAGCGTACCACGTGACTTTTAAATCCAGTTTTGCTTTTTAATACCCATCATTTGATAACTCAGTCATTCCTTTCCCTTTGAAAACCATTTTCATACTGATTATACCTTACATTAAGCCAAGTATGGAACTGTAAAGACATTTTAAAAATATTTTTAATTTTTGGGGTTAGGGCTGCATAAGTAAAAAAAATTCTAACATTATTAACGATATCAAGTCAATTGTTTATATGACCTTTAGCTACATATAAAAGACCTCAAATAGTGCTAATAGTTTTTGGATTTAGAGTATGGGGTCAAGGGTAGTGACGATTATATGCAAAAAGTGGGTTTTATGTATGGGACAATAACACTGTAATTATTACGAATTAGAATTCGGACTTCTTATATCATGTCGAGGATGGCTTATTCTTTCCCTTAAAAATTCACAAAGTTTTAATGGTCAAAATTACAGAAGTTATTCGGCTTTGCATTTGCTACTTTTTTTTAAAAAAAAATTCTTTTCTTTATGGGATTATCGCGGGGCCGAGCCAAAATGAGTAATCTAGTGCCAAACCCCGAAAAAAATAAAAATTATTGAAGTTATAGCCATTTAAATATTGTTTCAGAATATTTTTCTCGGTTGCCGTAATTTTTTCAAAGATTTTTTCATGGACCGGTGACACAATAACATAGCTATACATACAAATAAATTTGTTTTAAATAACCTTAAGTAGAACGATTTATGGACGATTTAATTTTACGCATGCGAAAGAGCTTACACTGACTTTTGAGATTTGTAACAAGGTCATTCTGATTATTTTCGATCACCATTGAAAATTTGGAGTAATAATCTTCATTATTTACCGAGATATTGCTAATATACTAGGGATGACAGCATTCCTTATAGTAAAAAAAATGCAAAAAGATTCGAAGGGTTAGGGTTATTGTCGGGCTTCTTATATCTCCTTAACTACTGGTCGGTAGATGCCTCCGTTTATTCTGTCAATACCATTGTATGCTGCCCACCCGTCACTTATGATGTGAGTTCCTGGCAAAATTCACTGCTGGATAAGAGGCAACAAAGTCTCTGCATTACGCAGAGCAACTTCCACCAAAAAACACTTTTTCGTTCCTCTTTCAATCCCACCAAAAACCCAGTGACCCTCCCGCCATTGTCTACGATGATATTTTCAACGGAAAAACTTTGACTCATCGATTTCTACTACCGTAAATGACCGATTAAACGCCCTGGGCGTTTATTTTAACAAACAAATTTTACCCTGAACGTTTATTCGGGAGGGGCGTTAGTAAGGGAGGGGCGGTAATACAAAAATTAATAATTTTGTTTACAAAAAATATGAGACAAAGATGAACAGTGAAGGCCATGTTCCGATAGAGTTATCGAAGTTATTGGTGCAATTCTTAGAATCAAACTCACAAAACTTGGTCGAAGTTCGAGTCACTGGGAAAAGATACAGAGAAGTTGGGCTAGTTGTGCCTGGAACGTACTTGTGCTACACCAAGAGAAAGAAGATCGCAGATGTGTTGTTTAGCAAACTGAATAGAAAGAGTAACTTGTATGAACATTTTACGCTTAAAATTAGTGAAACTGTTTCAAAATATCCACACTTTAAAAATTAAAGAAAGTAGTATTAATTTTGCTGTGAATCAAATGAAAGCCCATGGGCGTTTATTTTAATTTTTCTCTATGGACCTGGGCGTTTTTTCGGGAATGGGCGTTTAGTCGGGAGTGGGCGTTAGTTAAAAAAATTAACTTTAACCCTGGGCGTTTATTCGGGAGGAGCGTCAGTTCGGGAGTGGGCGTTAGATCGGTCATTTACGGTATTTTCGGTTCCATTTGACCGTTGATAAACGAAAAACCGCCAATCATCTCGGGTACAGTTATTAACTTTGCATTGCACACATCTCTTAAAAAGTTGAACCAATCAACTGTCGTGTGGTCTTCGGTTATTTCAAGTTCTCGTTTAATGTCTTTTTGGTGTGTTTCCATTGCCCAAAAATACATCAATAAAACTAACTTTTGCAAAGTTAAGTGGCTTTGTGAAAAGTAACTACCATCTCTCACAGAAAGAGTGTAGTTGTAGGAACAATTTCTTTCGGATTCCTCGTGCGAGGCATTTTAATTATGTTTAAATATTTGGTTTCTACAAAGAATAATAATCGCAGACAATTCTTTTTCTATTCATTTTGTTTACAAAGTTTTGTATTAGAGTTTTTTTATCTCTTGACTTTTTACTGTGTTGTTGTAGTTTGGTGAGTAGGCTGAGCGTGTTAAAAAGAAAACGTTGTGTTGTTGTAACCGTTGTCAACTGAAGTGCTTTTTCTCATACTTTTAACATTTACTGTAGGAAACATATCAATCCCATCCTTCACTCTCAGTACAAAACCTACCTAAATTTCAGACGACGTTGATCTATAACCAGAGAATATCAAAAAGGACCTATCAGTAATAAATCCAAACAAATCCCCCGGCCCTGACAGCATACATCCACGGGTAATAAAAAAAACAAGAGAACAAATGTCAAAAAATTACTCAACAATTGTTTTAAAAGTCATGAAAACTGGAATTATGCCACAAAACTGGAGAGACGCCAGCATCATTCCAATCTTTAAGAAAGACGGCAAATCTGAAGCAAGCAACTACAGACCGATCAACCTAACATGCGTAACAGTAAAGATTTTCGAAAAAATACTTAAAGACCATGTTTTAAATCACCTTCTGTTTAATAATCTGCTCAGTTCTTACCAACACGGTTTCCGTCCTGGGCACTCATGCGTGACGAATCGGAATCCCCGATATCATTACTTCGATTGCCACTCTGTTCGCTGATGACACAAAAATCTGATTCCACTACGATTCGAACTGACGGTTCGAAACAATATTAAAAGATTTTTCATTTGCGATTAGAATCCATTTTTTTAAAAAAATTTTGCTTATAGAGATGTTTTTATTTAAAATATTAAATGCAATATACAATTTACAGATGTTCTTGTTGCCTTCATTGCACGCGTAATTACACATGTGTAGAAAGCAATTTACTTCGGTGTCTGTTGCGAAATTCAAACAATTCACGTTGAAGTCGCCAACAAATTAAATTGATTTTTTATCGTATATAGCTTTTAAATTATTCGGAGAAAAATGAATAAATAGATTTCCACGGTTTATTTGGAGGTCTATATAAGAAATATAGTAGATAATATGTAGAGTGATTATATTCGCCATCGTGTCTATGGAATTCAATAGTTAAAATTACAATTAATAATCATTCATATCAGAGAATAGCTCGTCACAAAATTTATATTGAACAAATACACACAAGCTCCGTCACATGAACGTGCGGAAACATTTCAATTGCACATCGCATGGCCATGGCCGCAACCGTAATAACATTCCAAGATAATTCGCGAATGACTCGAATATATGACAAGTATATATACAAAAAACGTTAAGGGTACACTAAATATGTATAAATGAAATAATTTTACACATTCGATATTATTATGACTTTTGATAAGAAAAATGACTGTAAAGTGCCTTCTTTAAACTGCTTTCAGGAATTTTATATATATATATATATATATATATATATATATGTATATATATTATACATCTCTGTGGTTGCACCACCCATGTTCATCTTGAAAGAAGATGGCAGACACCTGTGCAAATTCAGCCTTCAGGCAATCAATCAGTTCCCACATGGTAGGGTGGTCCTGACCAACAAGACATTAGAACTTGAAGTAATTCTTCAGCATTATCCGGAACTGTATCCTGCAGGAAAGTCATGCCATTAGAAACCTCATTTTTTACAATTTGACTAAAGACATTTTTATAATACAAAAAAGAAAGGCAAAAATAGACTACTGCATAGAGTAGTACTACTAGTAGTAGCACTTATTTTCTGGAATGAGTCACAAGCAAGTAGACGACGGTTAAATGATATTACAACTGTTAAAACTCAAATAACAATGTCAGTATCAAAAAATCAAAAAGAAATACAGCCATTTTGAATGAAGTTTTGAAAAAAACGAAGCTCATACTTGTAAGTTTCCGGTGGAAATAAATATAGCATAATCCTAACAATAAACATTATATACTTTGTCTTTTTTATCTTTGCATGGCTTTTTTTATTGTAGTTGCTCAGAACAAGGCCCTAAAGGCCACTTGAGTGTAAAGAGCTAGAAAAGTTACAGGAAAAGTGACGCAGTTTTCAGATATCGATGAACGTTTGATTTGAACAGTTGAAGGTTATAGACCGATGGAAAGCATGAAGAAGGAAGGGAGTTCCAAAGTCTGGATGTTCGCGGGAAAAAACTGTTCCTATAGAAATCCCTGTGACAGTTTGGAATGCAAATAGTCCATTGATGAGAAGATGACGAAAACCTAGTTGTTCGGTGAAAAATTCTGGGAGAAGGTGTAAGAGATGATAGTTCGCTTGAACAACGTCCATAAAAAAACTTGTAGAAAAGACAAAGAGAAGCTACGTTTCGCCGGTGTGATAGGGAGTCCAGTTTCGAAGATAAGTTTGCGCCGATTGCGTTGCAAACACGCCGTTGAACACGATCTAACAAGTTCAAGCAATTCGCAGGAGCACCTGCCCAAATGTGGCAGCTGTATTCCATGCAAGGACGTATTGACGATTTGTACAGGTAAAGGAGACACTCAGGGATGAGGTAGCTCATTTCTCGTAAAAGAGAACCAACTTTCATGGCAGCTGATTTTGCAATGGTTTCAATGTATGAACGCCATGAGAGATCGCTTGTAAATATGAGATCAAGAAGGCGAAATGAATTGTTTTCAGGCAAATGAGAACCATTCATCAAAATTGGAGGTAAATATGCTTGCTTGAAATGATTAATGGAAAGAAGACTAGTTTTAGATGGATTGAAATTAACCAGCCAATTCTTACCCCATTCAACTACCGAATTGAGATCTTTATTGAAAACAGAGGCTAAATTAACCTTATCACAATCATCTGATTTATCAAGACAGGAATACAATGTGGAATCGTCAGCGTAGATAATGGTTTTAGATGATAAATTGTCTGGGAGATCGTTTATGTAGAGTAGGAACAGGGTTGGTCCGAGAACTGATCCTTGTGGAACACCAGCATTGATGGAAAAAGTTGAAAATGAATGACCAGTAAGGACAACCTTGAGTCTACGGTTGGAAAGGAAGGAAGAGATAATTTTGAAAAAGGAACCTTTTAAACCATATGCTTTGAGTTTATGCAATAGACCCAGATGCCAGACTTTATCAAATGCCTTGGAGATGTCAAGAGCAACTGCTCGCGCTTCACCGGAAACATCAAAGGCACGATAAAAACGTTCAGTTATAACTGTCAAAACATCAGCAGTAGAACGACCAGAACGAAACCCGTACTGGGAATCATAAAACAAATTATTTTTTTCAATAAATTCCACTAAGGTCTGGTTAAGTAAAGTCTCAAAAACTTTGCTTAAAATAGAAATGAGACTAATCGGTCTATAATTTCTAAGATTAGAACGGTCACCACAATTTTTAAAAATTGGAATAACGGAGGCAAATTTCCAGGATGAAGGAAAACAAGATTCATCCAAATACTTTTTGTAAACAGCACACAAAACAGGAGATAACTCGGTAGAACATTTCTGAAGAACAATTACAGGAATTCCATCAGGTCCTGTAGCTTTAGTGGAATCCATTTTGGAAATTATCTTGGAAACGTTATCCGGAGATATAAAGCAATCCTGTAAAGTCTGGTCAGTTTTGGAAGTAAAATATGGAAGATCGTGTTCAGAATCATCGAAGGTAGAATGAGAACTGAAGAGTTTAGCAAATAGTTCAACTTTATTCTTAGATAAATTAATGACTTCAGGACCATTGAATAGTGGAGGCACAGATGATTTAGAATTGGAATTGCCCCGGACATTTTTAATGATACGCTAAAATTTACAAGAACCTATTTTTTTTGAATTGATATGATCTTTAGTTCTTTCAGCAAAAACAGTTTTTGCTTTACGAACAACATATTTACAGTTATTGCGAGAGACAATAAACAATTTTCTGTTAAGATCAGTCGGATGACGTCGGTAGCAATGAAATAAATGATTACGATGGGCTATGGCTGCAGCACATGCTGGTGAAAACCAAGAGGAAGAATGAGGTTTTATCTGATATTTCCTTGAAGGAACGGATAATCTTATTGCTTCAGATATTATTGAAGTAGTTTCATTAACACAATCAAAACTCAAATCAAATCAAAACAAAATTAACAAAATCACAAACAAAAATTCACACGGCTATTACGGGAGGGGTGTTTATTCGAAACCTTGTAATTAAAATTCACTCTTTTTAGAAAAAGGGGCGTTTATTCAAAAGAGGCGTTTATTTACCAAATCAATTTTCACACGGGGGGGTTTTAATCGGATGGGGCGTTTAATTGGAAGAGGGCGTTTAATCGATCATTTACGGTAGGTAATTTTTACTATTTAATTGTAAACAATCCTGTAAACCTTCAGATTTTAGTACCCAGACTCATTTTTTACAAAGCTCCTTCTAGAGGGTAAAAACAGCTGTCCAGAGTTGGCCCATATAAAACACAACATGCAACTCTCCCGATTTTTACACTATTCTTTTTCGCCCGCCCGATTAAACAAAATACTTTCAAATCTCCCGATTTTGATATTTTTTTCCACACAAGAGAAAAAACCGAAATAATAATTCAAAACAACATGTTTCTGACTCAAAGTGATGTATAAATTATTAAATTGGTTGAATTATATTTTTATTATGAATTTGGTAGATCCTAGAGTAAATTGCCTAAAATATTATAAAAAATAGTGCGGCTTAAATCACATTTCAGACCATTTGCTTGGGTAAAAGCCAAAAGCTTTCAGCGCCCCTCCCTCCAAATCCAAGGACGCCGCACGGGATACGGTTGGTACGGTTTCCGCCGTACCAGATTTCTTCCCGTGAGTAGGAAAGTTTAAACTTAAATAAAAACGCGTTTTATACATCTTTTGCAGCCCCGTCTTTTGTAGCCCTTAGTCTCTTAATGTGTTCTTTACAAAAGGCTTTCTTTATAAAAAAGGATTTTGATGGCAGTTCAAATCATTAAAATAATTAGAAGATAGATATCGTAATGATACGGAAATTGTACAATTTTATATGAAAAAAGATAATGGCAAATTGCTATTCTCCGCACTTAGGATAGGTTCACTTCAAAAGAAAATTCCGGGCTACACCCCTGGATCCTGTTGGGAGGCTTAGAGACTCCCAGCAGAATTTTAACTCGCTTCGCTTGTTTTTGCTCGCTACGCTCGCCTATAAATCCACTCCGGCGTCCTTGAAACCCCCAGTTCCAAATTGAGCAAATTCCACCTCGTGGCTAAGCTTCCTACCCTAAACCCCAAATTTTAAATTTCAAAATGTTGGCATTGTAGGATTACTGTCTTTCTGTTATTCTTATTCTATTGTTTTGTATTCTTAAGTTAACATTCATAAGATAATATATTTACAAGTCAAGTGAATGAGTTTTCTCCATGTTAACCTTATAAAACTCAGAAGAAATGGCTACAATTGAGTTGGAATGTCCAGTCGATGGATGCGCGTGTTGCACTCCAGATGTTTCGGAGCAAGTCGCATGCACGCTTCTGAATGCTCATGCTACTGTACACATCAAAGGCACAACTGCTGCTACCCACCGTCATGGCCCCAAACTGGAGCGCCCCAAGGTTGATGTTGGCATAAATCAGGAAGAGTTGAACATCTTCAAGCGTCGGTGGGATCTTTTTGTCCAGGGTTCTGCATTGGACCCTGCAGCATGTTCTACACAACTGTTTCAATGTTCCGGTGAGACATTGGGTGACAGTCTTTTAAAGTCAGACCCCACGATTGTTTGGGGTCCAAACACTTGAAGCTCACAAATGAACTACTTGCAGCAATGAAAAGTCTAGCCGTGATTGCTGTTGCAACAGGTGTAACAAGAGCAGAGCTCATGAGTTTGAAGCAGGATCGTGACGAACAATTTAGAACAGCCAGGGTACGTGGTAAAGCCGAAACATGTGACTATACAACGGAATGCACGTGTACAAACATTGTCGACTTTACTGACTCCATTTCTAGAGACGTACTACTCTCGAGGATTGCTGACACAGACATCCGACATGAGATGCTGGGTACACAAGGTATCCTGGATAAACCAGTTAACGACATCATTTCGCTAGTTGAGTCAAAGGAGATGGCCAGGAATGCCCTTCCGTCGCTTCCAGCCAGCACATTTTCTGGTGGCATTTTCTCTTTCAAGCATCAGAAGAAAACCATGGAGGGAAGTAACGCACCCCAACGAAACCAGTCCATCCCATGCCCGGATTGCGGAAAGCCTTTTTCACTGTTCTCAGAGGGAGATCAGGGTGGAATTTGAAACCACATCGCAACTGCAGTGACTGCTACAGGCTCAATCGAAGCAAACGTCGCCCAAATCGCAACTACAACAACGGGAAACCAGGAGAGACAGGAGCAATCTTTGCACAAGTATCCTCAATGCGCTCCAAAGATCTTGCACTCGGTCATAGCGTTTTTACTAAAGGGCAATGGCGTAGACCCGATTTATGGATCACCCTACTGTACAATTGAAGCTATATACACTTCCATCTGATTATAAACACTTCAAACGCAAATGTCCTGATGTACACTCTACCACGATCACAGCCCTTGCCGATTCTGGCACACAATCTTGTTTGTGGTCGTTGCAAGAGTTCCTCAAGGCTGGGTTTTCCACAGAGGATCTCATCCCTATGCCTATTGATCTGGTTGCAGCTAACAAATCACCAATATAAAATGAGGGAGGTATCCCCATAAGATTGTGCCGGACTGTTGCAGAAGGCACTATACACAGCTGTGCTACAATCGCCTATGTCAGTAAGCATGCCGAGGGGTTTTACCTCTCTATGGAGACCATGATGGACCTTGCTATCGTTTCGAGAGACATCCCAAATGTCGCATCATCTCCATCAGATACTCTGCCGACTGAGATACGGAGTGACATTCAACGATCCATGAATGCTGGCTGCTCAAAACCTTCTGCGCTGCCTGGAAAGACATGTTCATGCCCACCTCGCACGATGGTACCAGAACTTCCTAAGAAACCTCCGTTTGAATGCTGTCCTGAGAACAACACACGCAAGAAAGGATGGCTTCTCGAATACTTCTCTGCGTCAACATTCAACACATGTCCCCATCGCCCGTTACCTCACATGACTAGTCTTCCAGTTGAGATTCATATCAAATCCGATGCTGTCCCCAGAGCGGTATGATCCCTGTTCACTAGCAAAACAGGTGCAAGAGGACCTTCGCCGAGGCGCATTTTTTTCCGTAGTCCGGCTAAGTATCCTAAGCGGTAAAAGTATCCCAAGTGGGAAAGTATCCTTAGCGGGAAAAGTATCCTGAAATTTTGAAGGTGGAATTCCCAGCGGTCTCAGTATCCCAAGCGGAGTTAGTATCCTCAGAGTTATTTCGTGTCAAATTGTACACTGCTCTATATATATTGCTTTCGGTCCGCGCTTTTTTAAACAAAAAAGTATGTAATATATATAATTGTTCCACACCAAGTCCGTTTTAATAGTAATATATTATAGTTTATTCCAATTTTTTATTTATTTTTATAATGTCTTCCGATCATGCTCAAAACTTAGATGCTGCAGCCATAGAGCTTTTGTGAGTATTATTTGCTTTTATTATTATTACAGATAAGTTTTAGTGTTTTTTAATTGGCGTTAATATTTGTATTCCATGTTCAAAGTACTTCAAAATGCAGACAATCAGAGGTTTTATGACAGGTCTTGGGTGGACTATAATGGGCTAGTGTTTTTTTAGAACTTTAGTTAAAAACAGGCTGTGATTAACACATATTTTAATTCTATTTTTTCTTGTTTAGAGAAATAAGAAATTACTGGGAAAGACACTGAAGAATAGAAAATGGTATAATTTGTTTTATAAATTAAAATCCAAAAAATATTTAGTTAATATTTTTGTATTTCAATCACCAACTTACAAAGCAATGGATCTTATATTAATTAGCATTTTATTATGAAACACGTGCTTTTCTTCAATCGATAACCACAATGCATTATTTTGTCATTTCTGTTTACTTATGACACATTCCGGCGTGTTGATGTTGTTCTCGTGCGTGACGTTGCCATTCTACGCTTGAAACTTACAACGAACGCAATATCTTTGGTGATCATAATAGAGAAAAATTAAAAATAATCGGAAAAATCGAAAAAAAGTGCAAGAATTTACAAAAGTTACACTCGCAAAAAGCTCCGAACATTGCAATTCGCGAAAGTATATCTTGCGAAATTCTTGTAATTTTGGACTCGGTATATTGTGGTAGAAAAGATGATGATTATGGCTTGAAAATCAGTTGATTGTTGTGTTTTTTTTTAAACTTTATGTGATTTTTTAACTGAAAATCCTTCCTCGCGAAAGTTAATCTCGCAAAAACGTTTTGATTCCTCCATTCGTGAAAGTTTATCCAGAAAATTTCGCGATTTTTTTTTCTTCGCGAAAGTTTCTCTCGTACAAAAATACAATAAAGTAATTGATTTCTTTTGCTATTGAATACACAGCAATTGAGACACATTTGTTGTTAACTAATAGAATGAATAAAAGAGTAAATTGATTTTTATAACAAGAAAGTTTATTGCTTCTCCTTTCTATATACTGAAAAAATATTTTGAAAAACAGCCACACAAAAAATTATTTTAGGAAAATTTACCGGGGGGGGGGCTTTGGGGGCTGACCCCCTGGATCCGTCCCTGAGCTTGTAAGGACCTTTAGATTTTGGTTTAGCCGTAGATAATCTTATGGTTTTGTTGTTTCTTTTCATGTAATTCTGGACAAACATTTTTATTCTTTCAGATTCACCCAAAATGTTGCATTCGAAACAAGTTTTAAAAGTTAAAGGGCGTCCTTTTACATATTTTTAGTTATAATCCGGCAGTGGAACAATATCAGCAACACGTTGTTTGAGCTCAAAAGTGTCTTCTAAAAAGTTGAACTCGTTTCTCAATTCATGAACCATGTGATTTTCCGCCATTTAAACTCTTTTCTCCTTCCTTTTTGTTGTTGTCTTGTGTAACAGCTATCACGGATTTCTGAGCTTTTGTTTTTTGGTTACTTTTACCGCATAGAATACTGAGGCCGCATGGGATACTTTTTCCGCTAGGGATCCTCCTCGGCTTGAAACTACCGTTTTTTATTTTTAGGATACTTTCCCCACTGAGGATACTTTTCCACTTGGGATACTTTTACCGCTTAGGATACTTAGCCGGACTACGGAAAAAAATGCGCTTCGCCGAGACGAATCCTTGGGTGTCATAGAGCAGGTACCATATGGTCAACCTGTAACATGGTGCCATCGTATGGTCGTGACAAGAAAACATGATGGAACTCCTCGTAGGACTGTTGATCTTTCACCTCTAAACAAACATTGCCAAAGAGAAACTTTCGCCTCCGAATCGCCATTCAACTTAGCTCGTCGTATCCCACCGAATACATGGAAGAATGTCAGTGACGCCTGGAACGGCTTCCAAAGCGTCCCCTTACGTGAATCCGATAGGCACCTAACTACTTTCATAACGCCATTCGGAAGATGGAGATATCGGACTACACCACAAGGCTTCGTTGGTTCGGGGATGGCTATAATCGCCGTTTTGATGCCATCCTCTTGGATTTTGAGCGCAAAGAACGTATCGTGGACGACACGCTCCATTATGATGATGACCTACGAGTACACTGGTGGAGTACGATGAAGTTCCTCATTCGTATTGGTCAATCCGGTATTGTCCTCAACCCGGATAAATTCCAGTTTGCATCCAAGACGGTTGACTTTGCTGGATTTCGTATCTCTGACACTTCGATCGAGCCACTGCCAAAGTACATTGACGCTATTCGTAATTTCCCTACACCACAGTCGACTACAGATATACGAAGCTGGTTCGGCCTCGTAAACCAAGTCTCGAAGTACGCACAGTTGAGAGATGTCATGTCCCCATTTAAGCCTTTCCTAAGCCCGAAATGCGTTTTCAAATGGACACCGGATCTTGAGTCTGCGTTCAATTCATCCAAAGAGATTATCATTGATGCCATACGTCATGGTGTCGAAATATTCTATCCGTCGAGATTGAGTTGTCTGCGACTTGATTGGTCACGTCAGGGGATTGGCTACTTTCACCTACAAAAACACTGTTTGTGTGAAGTTCCACTCCCCAATTGCTGCGCTACTGAGTGGACGATAGTACTCGCTGGATCCCGTTTCTTATCACTTACCGAGCAACGGTACGCATCGATCGAAAGCGAATGCTTTGCTGTCGCTTGGGGTTTGGAACAGACCAAGTACTTCACACAGGGAAGTACTAATTTCGTGGTAGTGACTGATCACAAGCCTCTAGTTAAGATACTTGGTGACCGTACACTCGACGAGATATCGAACTCAAGGATATTCCGGTTAAAACAGCGCACCCTACCCTGGTGTTTCAATGTGGCTCACTTACCTGGAAAGACTAACGTGGCGGCTGACGCAACTTCACGGCATCCTTCCTCTGCATACGACTCATCTCAGGAACCATACGACTCCGAGGACATACACACTGCTCCCATCCGCCATAACACATCGCCCCTCGTAAGCATCTCCATCTGGGACACTATTGCAGCAGAGACTTCGAAAGACTCAACTATGCGTCAGCTTCGCGAATCCCTTGAGAACGGTTTTCTGGATGGTGACAGTACTCGCCATGTCAAAGCGTCTCAATTTTAGCAGTACCGCGACTCCCTTCATGTACTGGATGACACGATCATGTACCAAGACCGCGTTGTCATTCCTTCGTCGTTGCGTAGTAGAGTACTTCAGATCTTGCACTCAACACATCAAGGTGTATCAGCGATGGAATCTCGTGCCAGGGCTATTGTTTTTTGGCCTGGTATGACGAACGACATTCAAGCAATCCGTGATTCTGTAAATCGTGCAACCGAAACGCCCCTTCACAAGCAGCTACACCTTCGGTACCGGCTACTATACCTTTGACACCATTCGATTCAATCTTTGCAGATTTTTTCGATTTCAGCGGTTTTCACTACTTGCTGGCAGGTGATCGTTGTTTCCGGTTGGGTCGAAGTCTTCAAAGCTCCACAAAGCACAGCTCTATCGGGAGCTAACGGACTTGTTGCTGCCCTCCGTCAGCTATTTGCCACTTTCGGAGTTCCAGACGAACTATTTTTGTGCGACGACCATTATATTACAGAATTATAGCGATTTTGACAGAATTTTTTCGAAAACTTTGGATAAACATGCACCGCTGAAAACTAAATTTCTACGTGCCAACAACAAATCACATTTAACAAAAGATCTGAGAAAGGCTATTATGTAGAGAACTCGATTGAAAATTGTAGCCAATAAGACAAAAAATCCTGATGATGTGGCTAGTTATCGGAAACAAAGAAATTTAGTTGTCAATATGAACAGGACTATTAAAACCTCTTTCTATAGTAGCATTAGTGCGTTGTCTCAGAGTAAAAACTTCTGGAAAGCTTGTACACCCCTCTTTTCTAACAAAACGAATGCTATGGCAGAAAGGATTTTATTAGTTGAACATGAAACAATTATTGATAAAGATTGTGACATTGCTGCAATCTTTAATGGATATTTTAATAGAATTACTAAAACTCTTGATGTTCCCTCTTGGAATATCGAATTCATACCGAAAAATGACGATAATATACTTAATGCTCTTGAAAAGTACGCGGACCATCCAAGTATTTGCGCTATAAAAAAACAGTGCGAAGTGAATCAGCGTTTTGAATTTTGTCACCTTTCTGTTGTGGATATATACCAGGAGATTCTTAATCTCGATAGTTCTAAGAAAGTAAGCGGTCATGTTCCCATAAAGATTCTTAAGTTGGGCGTAAATCAATGTGCTCCTATACTTCAGAAATGCCTAAATTCTTTCATAGACAAATGTGAGTTTCCTGACGAACTGAAATGGGCCGATATTATTCCAATTCACAAAAAAAATAGCACTACTGACAAAGAAAACTATAGACCTATTAGCCTCCTTCCAGCTATTTCTAAGGTCTTTGAGAAAATTGTTTGTAGACAGCTAAGAGGTTTTATTGATACGAAACTATCGAAATTTCTATGTGGGTTCATAGAAGAGTATAGTTCCCAACATTCTCTATTGAATCTTTTAAATAGCTGGCAAAAATGCCTTCACAATAAAGGAAAGGTTGCCGCTGTTTTAATGGATTTATCAAAAGCTTTCGATTGTCTACCACACGATTTGCTAATTGCTAAACTAGAGGCTTATGGTCTTAGTGCTAAGAGTCTGAGTTTCATATACAACTACCTCAGAAACAGGAAACATCGCGTCCGTATCGGCTCGTCTTTTAGTGGTTGGTTAAATGTTTTATGTGGTGTCCCTCAAGGATCAATATTGGGGCCAATTCTTTTCAATATATTTATTAATGATTTACTGTTGCTGATACAGGATTGTGAAATCTGTAACTTGGCTGATGATAATACCATTTATGCTTGTGATAGTAGTATCGATAATGCCCTTATACGCCTTAACAATAATTTAACCAAAGCATTAAATTGGTTTAAATGTAATTTTATGGACGCAAATCCAGCAAAGTTTCAGGTTTTTTTCCTTGGTACCCATAACAGGGAATTAAGCCTTAATATTGATGGAAATACCATTTTTGGCTCTGATCAAGTCAAGTTATTGGGTGTTATGCTGGATAATAAGTTAAACTTTTTACCACATATCAAAGAAATTTGTGCAAAAGCAAATTCCAAAACAAAAGGGCTTCTCCGAATTAGGAAATACTTAAACATCTCAAAAGATAAAATTTTATGCAGCTCGTTCATTTTATCTTGTTTTAATTACTGTCCCATTGTCTGGATGTTTACAAACAAGGAGGGAAATTCGTTAATAAACACCTCACATCGTAGGGCGTTGCGGGATGTGGTTAATAATTTCTCACTGAGTTATGAAGATATGCTAGAGCAAACAGGAGAATATGAGTTGCACAAGAAAAATCTGCGATGTTTAGCTTTGGAGATGTTTAAGTCTATATACAACTTGAATCCTGAGTTCATGAACGAGTTCTACTCATTTAAAAATTGCAATTTAAATTTAAGAGGAGGACAAATGTTAGCAATACCTTCCTCAGTGGGAGTAGACTCGTGGTTATACAGAAGTGTTTTGCTCTGGAATCATCTCCCAAAACATATCAAAGAAGAACCAACAAAGAAAAGCTTTAAAAGGGCAATCATTGCTCATGAATTATCCTGCAAATGCAAAATATGCTGATAATTCGGCCTAGATAGTTCTTCATTTGTTACCTGTTTTGAGTTTAATGTTTACGTTGTTTGTTTGTTGTTGTTGTTTTGTTTTATTTTTGTTAATATTAAGAAGGAATAAAGTTTTTTACGTGTTTTGTTGGTATAAATTAGTTCAAATCAACTATGTAAAGGAACCAACGTTAAATAAAGAATACATACATACATACATACGACCACATCGACGTTTCTGAATAATTGGGGAGTTCGTCATCGTGTATCATCGGCCTACTTTGCACAGTCAAATGGTCGAGCTGAGGTTGCAGTAAAGAAATGTAAACGTCTCCTAATGGAGAATATTAATCCCAATGGATCACTGGATAACGATGGTTTCCTGCGCGCACTATTGCAAGTTCGGAACACACCGGACCCCGATTGTAGTGTTTCTCCAGCAGAGGTGGTCTTCGGCGGACCTATCCGCGACGCATTCTCTTTGGTCAATCGGCAAGCCAAGTTTTGGAACCCTTCAGTCCGACCGTTTTGGCGTGAAGATGCTATGCGTACACAATTCTTTCGCACCTCGCAACTGCTGAATGATCACGCTCGCCCACTACAGCCATTGACTGTTGGAGATCGTGTATACGTACAAAACCAACATGGTCGATATCCGAAGAAATGGGACAGGTCAGGGACTGTCGTGGAATTGGGAAACCATGAGCAATATGTTGTGAAAGTTGACGGTTCGGGTCGGCTAACGTTACGGAACAGACGGTTCTTGCGTAAATTCACCGAAGTGACGATGGCCATCGCGCAACTCCCAGAAAACGCTCGTCCTACGGTGCTCCCTGATTTGCACGAGCCATCGCTAACCACCAATATGGCTCCACGACTAACGCCAATAGTTCCTTCGACAGAGCATCAACCACCACCGCATATTGACGATCTATGCGAATTGTCTTCCGATCCTTTGGCACGAGTGGATAACGGATCGTCTCGCACACACAATGTTGCGCCTCCTCCAGCAGTCGTCGATGACGCGGTACATGCACCAGACACCCCACCTGACGCACCACGACCCCGCCAACAGGTCCGTGCTCTTTCACGATACGTCCCTGAATCTAGGACATGGGAACGTTGATCAACTTTCATGGGGGGGGGGGGGGGGGTGGGGGGGGAGAGGATATCTTTGTTTTGTTTTTATTTATCCGAGTGGGTAGCACTCGAACATGGAGGGGATGTAGGATTACTGTCTTTCTGTTATTCTTATTCTATTGTTTTGTATTTTTAGGTTGACATTCATAAGATAATATATTTACAAGTCAAGTGAATGAGTTTTCTCCAGACATGTCTGAAAACAGCACGTTTCGGGGCAAAAACTGGACATGTCCGATAATTAAAGGCCGGTGTAACGGGGAATTAGGACTTCAGGGAATTAGAGGACTCTGCAGTCATAAATTACTAGGTGAAGTCATTTATCACTGGTGAATTATGACTTTTGTTGTAAATATCGAACACCAGTGTTTGAAAAGTTTTAAGTTAAAATACTACACGCAGTCAATATGGAGAGTAACAAACAAAAGAAACATTATGATTGTCAGATAGGAATTATAAAAGGCGTTCATGGTCTTTTGTTACGGAAAGGTATTATTTTTATATTTCCAATCGTGCACCATCATTATTTATCAAGGAGCAGAACGACCATTCAGGCATCGAGTGCCCCGATAATTCGAATCTTTTTTTAAGGAATGGAAAAAAGCTCACACGCAAAAGCAAAAATGTCTTCACATTATGGAAGAGATTCTACCTATACCAAAATTTCCGCTCGACTTTTTTGGTATTCAATATGCATTGACGTTGTAGATTTTGTTAAAAAATGTGATATGTGGCAAAAACAAGGAAGTTTAACAGCGAAAACTGAGCTGCACAGTATACCTGTTCCAACTGCCGTGATGAAACATAGGATAGCTATCAGTCAGTTTTCAACTTTGAAAAGAAAACAAATCGTCTATTCAGAGCAGTTCACAATGAACATATACAATTGTTGCATGACGGTAACATTGTTACCGTAACAACCATTGACTGCTTTCATTTTGTTCTAGTAGCCGAGATCAGATTTGTGACAGTCTGAAAAGCCACGCCGGACGAATTACAATGAGATGTTTAAATGCACTCTATGAAAAAGATAGAAAAAATGGATAACTAACATTTACATTTTTCAAATATGTTCAAAAACAAGAAGACAGCTTTAACTGTGGTTCATTCGCCGTTGCGTATGCCACAGAGATATTGGATGGGTAATCTCCCATGGATGCACGATTTGACGTGTCAGAAATGAGAAACCATCTCGTTTTATGTTTAAAGGAAGGTAATTTGCAAACTTTCCCAAAAGTAAAATCATATAACATTTTGACTTAACATGTATATACTGACATTTTGTTTAGTTTTGTAGATTTTTTTTTACATTTTGTGTCATTATCAATAGGTTGCGTGAATATCTGTAACGTGATTGGCTAATCACGAGGAAATATATATCATATTTCGGAGTGCAAAACTCAATATTCTTTTTTGATTGGCTAAAAAGGAGTGCAAAATTCAATATTTTTTCTGATTAGTTAAAGCAACTATTCCCGGGATTCCCATTGGTTAAAAAAAAAGTATAAAATATGACACGTGCAAATGTTAGAATAATGTAATCGTAAAATCATTGGGTTGTGACGTTCACGCTTTCAAAGTGTGTTATATAAGATATCATATTATCACTTCTATCAACATTGAGGGGAACAAAGACAAACCAACCTATCAGGTATTTCAACCATCTTTTTTAACAACAACCTCGTCATCTCGTCCATCAACTCCGTCATCTCGTCTATCACCCTCGTCATCTCAGCCATCAACTCCGACAGCTGGCGTTTCTAAGTTTAAAAGATTAAAAGAAACCATACTGAAACGTATGGATCTTCTTCTTCTGCCGTATGCGTGCTGTCTCAAATCTCCAGCCTGGTCGAAGAAAGCCACTCTCTCGTGTCAGGGTCCAGCAGCGCCAGGCCCTGCTCCCCGTTAGGAGGTCGGAACAGCGGACATTCACCAATGATGTGGTCAACAGTCTGGTCTTGATGACCGCATTCGAACCCGGCCGAGTCATTTTTTCATGTAGGCGGCGAAACAGCCAACAACGGATCTCATGCGGTTGAGCGTTAAACTTGTGGAATCGCGATTGCTATGATGCTCCCACCATTCGTCCTGCCAACGGTTCCTGGTCCATGTTTGTTTATTTATCTCTGGCGGTGTGTCACGCAAAAGGTTGTGCGCGTGTCCCGTGATTTTAGCCGTATGCGTGTGGGAGGCTCAGCGACCGTGGCGTGCAGGAGATGGTTGATGTCACGTTCGGCCTTGCGAGCCAGGGCGAGGACCGCAGCTTCACGGCGTAGTGAGGCTGGAGCGATGTCAGTCAGAACTCCCCATGTTGTTCCGGCAAGGCGGCGTATCAGGAAGACTCGGGACGATGTTTTTTCCAGTTGTTGTCGGAATGTCAGCGTCCGGTCCAGTTTCACTCCAAAGTACGCTGGTGTTGCAACTGGTGTTGCTGCAGTACATTGCCATCCACCATGATTCTCAGCTCGCGGTTTGCCTCTCGGTTAGTGAGGTGGAAGACAGATGACATAGTATTAGAGTTTTAGCCGCCAGTTCTTAAGGTATGTGCAAAGAGTGGACATGTCTTCAGTAAGCCCCTTCTCGATCGCCTCCCAGTGCCTGCTCGGAAATTGGATCGCTAGGTCGTCCGCATATCCGTACTTTCTGGAGAGCGTAGGAAGTCATGCATGTAGACGTTGACGACCATGGGGGTCAAGACTGAGCCTCAAAGGACACCGTTTTTCAGGCTGCGCTGACCGTTGCTAGTGTGGAGAGTGAAGCTTCGATTACTAAGCATCTCCATGATGAATTCCACAAGATAGCAGTTGGGAAGTGTCTGGAGGAGCTTAAGGTGGAGTCCGCGGAACCATACCGTGTCGTATGCAGCCGTCAGGTCGAGGAGAACAATACCTGCCTTTTCGCCTGCTTGGGACGAATCCTCGATGTCATTTGGGAGAAGGGTAACCTGGTCCACCATTGATTTCCCATGTCGGAAACCCGCTTGTTCTCTCGGCAGCTTCGGATCGATTACTCTATAAACTTGTAAGGAACGCACAGAAGCAAAATTGGACGGTCTTCGTGTTGTTCGGCGATTTATTTGGCTTTGGCAACGCGATGATCTTTGCCCTGCGCCAGATCTTTGGGATCTTTGATATGCGGAGGCATGTCGACAGGAAGACCCGGAGCCATTCGTTGATGGCAACAGCGCCCTGGTGTAGTATGAATCGATGGTTTCCATCCATCGCTCTTTGCGCTTGTTGTCGAGCCTGGCAAGAAGGTCCGTAGCTGCCGATGTTCTTTCTGCGGGAGATGCAGCCTCTGTGTGGCTGCGCAGGAGGTCTTCGCAGGAGGTCTTTGCACTGTTCGTCCCAGAATGGGATATGATTGGCTCTACATCGGCGTGGAATGTGCTTTTTCGCTGCATCGATCAGCACTTTGCAGTATGCCCGTTATGCATTATCGATGTTGTCAGTGCACGGGGTTGGGAGGTTTTGGGATGTAACATCCACCTCTCTCTCGAATTCTGGCCAGTTGGCTTTTCGAAAGTTCCATCTACGGAGAGGCTTCTCCTGTCGGCTGGATCAGCGTGGATGTTGTTATCAGGCCTGTCCAGTACACATCTTACTGGCAGCGGGTCTTGCGCGTGGACTTTGGCAAACGCCAGGTCAGGGTTGGTCTCGGTTCTCCATCTTCCTGATAAGAAGAATGCCGGCTCTTTGGTGTCAAAGATGAGAGTGGTGTCGGAGACTAAGGCCCAGTTCACCAGGGATTCGCCGTCCTGGTTGTTTCTCTTGCATCACCAATCCGTGTGCGCACAGTTGAAATCCCCTGCTTAGATGGCGGGGATGAGGCGGCAGGGAAAGAGGTTTGTTCAAGGCGTGTCGGGAGTGGCTTATACACTATGATGGTGTCGGCGGCTGTGATGGCTACCCACTCAGCAGTGGCATCCTCTTGTGACTTTCCGTATAGGACCCACTTGCTGCCGTCTTTTACAAAGGTAGCTAGGCCGTGGTGTTTGTTGGTGATGTGGCCAGCTAGTGTGAAACCTGGCAGGGACAGTATAGTGTCTTTTTCTTGCTGGGCCTCCTGAAGCAAAAATGACGTTGGTATTGGTGGTGGTGATTAAGCGTTCCCTTGACGTCGACCTTGGAGAGTGCGAGGCCTTCGATATTTGGAGAATCGCGAGGTAACTTTCGGCATCAGGTACCCGCCCTGAAAAGGGCGCGAGCTGTTGTGGTCGTACGGACATACATGCATGTTTGTGATTGATGTTGATTATCGATGGAATGACTATTGGAGATTGCTTGTCCTCGTTTACCACTTTAGATGCTCTATTTTCAAAACTTTTTATTTTGCTCTTTTGTCCACTGTATACTTTAATGCAACAGAGCTACAATATGTCACTATCGGAACTAACAATGGCCAATGCTGATTTGTTGTCAAGTAAATATTGAAGTTTTGAGAGCAGGCGTAATCGTGAAGAAAACCGCTTGTAGTTTCTATCAAATTAAATGTTCATATTAAGGTGGTTGTTGATTTCTACTCCAAGATACTTGTAAGATGTTGTAAAGTTTACGGGTACGTTCTTTAAAGTCAAATTAAATTCTGAAGAATTTTTTGCAAGCCGTTGGTGGGGTTTAATATACACTCAGCTTTGCCTTTCTTTAGATTTGCGACTAAATCGTTACTATCGAGCCATTGCGAGAGAGCTTGTGAGTCTTCGTTAAGACATCTTTCGATGTCACTGATGTCTTGACTACCAAAGTACACAACGGTATCATCGACGTATATTACGACTTTTGAGTTTAGAGATATATCCATTACGTTGTTATAGAATATAAAAAATGGACCAAGTATAGATCCTTGAGGCACGTCACTTAACATAGAGCTTGGACTAGAATGAGTACCATTGTATGAAATAGTTTGTTTTTTGTTAAACAAATAATCGGTTTTCCAATCTAACTCTGTGTTCTTTATTCCGTAACATGGCAACCTTTCTAACAGCTTCGCGTGGCTGATGGTGTCAAACGCTTTACTGAGGTCAAAAAACACAGCTCCAACTAGATTACCGATATTCGATCGTATGTTATCAACCAAAAAAGTGACAGTGTCTTCTGTTGATCGGTTAGATCGATATCCGAATTGCATGCTTGTTAGAAGGTCGTTCAATTCAAGATGCTGCAACAGTTGCCGGTGAAAAGATTTTTCAATAATTTTGGAGACAAGCGCTAATATGGATATAGGTCGATAATTCTCATATTCAGTAGTGCTTCCTGATTTAAAGATGGGAACAACTTTCGCATGTTTCCATTCGGTTGGAAAATCACCAGTCTTTAGTGAGGTATTTATAATACAACTCAGTGGAGTAGATATAATTTATGCTGTATCTTTTAATAGTCTAGAAGGTAAGTCATCGTCCCAAGAGACTTTTTAACTTTCAGTTTTTTGAGAAGGGACTCTGTTTCTAACTTGGACACGTGCTCAAACTTAAACAGTACGCCACAGCTTTTGCTTATAGGAAGTTGCTTCCTCCAGACAAGATTACAAAATTTTATCGATTTCTCTTTTATAATCCGGGGAGCGTTTAAAAAAATAGTTACAAAAACCGTTTGGTGTGATATCGGTAGATTTATTGCAACGGGAGTTATTTGATTTCGAAGGATATATTTTCTTTATCGTTGTCCAGAAAGTATTCGGTGTATGGTAGTTTTCGCGAAGAAGATTTTTGTGGTTCGAGGACTTAGCTTTGCGCATCAATATGTTAACTTCATTTCGTTTATGCTTGTATGCAGAGTAGTCAGTTTCGTTTTTCGATTTTCTGTAACGTCGTAATTGTCGGTGGCGTACAGATTTTATCTCAGACGATAACCATGGTGACAGCTCGTTTTGTAACTCTTGGTGCATGCTTATCATAAGCTGTAGTTAAAATATTTCTCATATTTAACCAGGCTGCATTTACGTTTGGTATAGAGCATACTTCATCCCAATCAACTGATCGTAACTCACTGCATAGATTTTTTAATTCGAAATTTTTGTAATCGCGACACGTAATCGTATTTGGTTCATATATTGTGTTATTTAGTTTTCTAGTACATCCGACCATTTCGTAATCTCCAACACTCGTTGGGATTACTTCTGTACATGATATAAAGTACGGTTTATTTGTTGCAATGATGTCAATTAATGTACTGGTGTTATCAGTGATACGAGTTAGTTTCGTTATTAACTGTTTAAATCAAAAAGGAGGAGAGTGTTTTTAAACTCTTTATCACATCTAAATACTTGACGTTGACGTCACCCATAATTATGATTTTTTTTTATTTATCATTAACTCTTGTTAGCATATCATTTAATAACACTGTGAAGTTTTTCTCTAGATATTTGGATGTATCAGGGGTTCTGTAAATAACACCAATAATAAAACTCTTCGCTTTTTGTGGAAAAATCTCTATCCAAATAACTTCTAATTCTGAACATTCCGAATCGATTCTTCTTTTCCAGACAAAGTTGTTTTAAATATAGAGACCGACTCCTCCAACTTTTCCAGAAGCTCTGTTTTTATTAATGAAGTTGTACCCCGGATTATCAAATAAGGCGTTTGTTTCAGTAGTTATGTGTGTTTCGCTTAAAGATAAAGTGTCGATGTTTTTATAGGATTCAAGTAAGTTGCATATATAATCTTTATTCCCAAAAAGTCCTCGAACATTTTGATAAAATAAATGCATACCCCTAGTTGACGTAATAGTAGTCAGTTCAGGGATATTGTAAGTAACCGGTCCTGGACAAGACTCTATTGTTAGAATTATAAGAGTGCGCAAAAGTGTTGTGAGAATAAAAAACTGCTCTTACACAAGTCTTCTTGAGTTGAAAACAACGACGATAATGCTCCGCATGCAAAAATATAAACTGCGTAATTGCCCTATTGATCCACCACAAAAGAAATGTGCGTCAAATGCGACTCATAATGAGTTAAAGCCAGACCAGAGGTTTTTCTATAGACTATGATTCAGCCAAAAGTTTGAAGAAGATTGAACTACATGTTCAAACAATTATGTTTAAACTCATCATTTAACGATTTACATCTCGTTTAGCTCCAGAAAATACTTCGTACAAATTTTGGCGTGGATTTAATTTGGCGATGGACCAAAATGATTTTTTGGCATGGATTTAATTTGGCGATGGACAATAGGTTTTGGCGTGGATTTCATTTGGCGGAGCAGTAACACTACAAACGTTGTAGTTGGACCAATTTTATTCGAGGATAGGAAATAGAAAGACTGGTGACATAGCAATGTAAACAATCGGTGCTTTAAATATGAAACAAAAGATAAAAAAAATTACAAAACTAATTTAGGCATAAAGCTTATTCTTCATTTTCAATTAGAAGCAAGATCAAACGCGTTTTTCGATTTGTTGTGAGAACCATGTGTAGAACAAACTTTTGAGAAAAGATTTGCAATGTTTGTTCACGGTTAAATCAAGCGGCTGGAATAGCTGAGTCATACTAGCTGGCACCAACACAACGTGAACATTATGCAGTTCCAGTGCCAAAAAAGAAAAAGCTACAGTGACACAAAACGATCACCAAGATATAAGAAACTTTTTTCCAGCGGGTGCTAATAGAAACGCAAAAAATAATAAGAAAGAAGAAAAACAACGGAGTGTTATAACTATTGATTAGTTCAACTAAAATAGATAGAAGAAATATTTTAAATTTGGCGCGGATTTAATTTGACGATGGAAGAATAAATTTGGCGTGGACTTAATTTGGCGATTTCAAGCCAATTTTGCCAAATTTTCTCCACACCAAAATTTGTTCGAATAAGTTAACTCGCTTTCCCAACAAACTGATTATTGTACTTGAGACCAGGTTATCCATAGCAATAACAAATGCTGAGGCAAATAAAAATTTGTCTAGTAATCTTCGTACGTTTAATATGTGATACAAATCTAGTTTATCAGCCATGTGAACCGGTATCGCAGTCTAATAGTATATACTCCTCAATACTTTTATCCTAATAAATAAGTACTTCCGGAGTTACTTATTTACTAGAATATATAGTTTACCCCAGAAGCTGGGAACACCGCTGCAGTTAAAAGAAGAAACCGGCTACTACCTACTACATATGGAATCCTTCTTGGAAATAGATGTTACATCTTTATTTGACTGTGCAGTCATGTTTGTTGCTTTTTTGTGTCGGAGTACCGGTGGCCGAGATCGTCTGTTACATGACGCTGTTAAGTCAACGTGTCACAAGAATGCGGACCGGGGAGAACGGAGGGGTGTGTAAATTATAACGAGTTTTTTAATGTACACGTTACATTTTTGAGAAGACTGATATATACTCACTTTCGTGTATTTATTTGAGACATAACTTGAGAAGTAATCTTCGTACGTTTAATATGTGATACAAATCTAGTTTATCAGCCATGTGAGCCGGTGTCGCAGTCTAATAGTATATACTCCTCAATACTTTTATCCTAATAAATAAGTACTTCCGGGGTTACTTATTTACTAGAATATATAGTTTACTCCAGAAGCTGGGAACACCGAAAACTTTTAACAGTGATTGATAACCGTTCAATGCTCCTAGCTCCGAGTCCTTATATATCAGCTTTTGAGCTACATCCGATCATTCAACCAGATAGAAGAAGATGAAAAAATATTCCCGTCCTCGAAATAAATGAGATAAAGATCACGAGGGTTTATGACGAGTCATGCTTATTAACATTTCTTATCATCAATGATTTCAATTATACCAGAATTTTGAGTTCGTGTTTTTAAACTCATCAGCTAAACTGATTGAGAAAATACAAAAACGTTCATATTTCCTGATAAGAATGTAAGTGGAGGCAATTATAAAGTGGCATAAACTGAAATAGAATAATTGGAGTGATAAACAGTTTTTAGATGTATAATAGTTAGCTATATAAACCCCGTGTAAAGTGCACTCATCATTGAACAGAGAATGATTGCTTCAACATTGCCTTTTTTGTTCGCATAAAAATAAATATATGTGCGTGTTTACTCATGACAGTCACAATATTTTCGAGAATCACTTGGCTTCATATATTTTTGCTCTTCTTAAATGCGACCCCTAAAGTTTTGGTAAACTTCTTTCTTTATATTTATTTCCTACAACTGTATATGAGAACCATGAGTTTTGGATAAATTTGTAAAAAATCGTGGCGTGAGCGGTACTCTACTTAAGGATTATTCCAGAGGTTTGGTGAAGTTTAGACATGTTATTCATGACGTCCTATTGTTAAATGTTAAGTTATAATGGGATAATACTCGACGATATTTTTTTTGCTAGTGTTCGACAGAGTAACATGCAATTTAATCAAATGAAACATCAATATGTTGGGCCCTATTATAGTTGTTACTGCAATTAGATGATCACATTTAATTGCGCAGTACCGATCCAATTAGATATGCTTAATTAGTTATAATCTCCATCTGTGACACTAATTACATAACATAATCACCTGCCTATATACAGGGGCCTGAAACTGAGGAAATTCAGCATCACCTTTGATGGCACATTATCACAAGATTTCTGCTCTGATTCGAGCAGAAGAAAGATATACGTGATCAGCAAGACGACGCTGGATCCACAATCAAAACCGAAGATTCATAACACTAATAAGGTTTAATGTCACTCTTAAGAGAGAACCGAATTACTAGAAACGAATATCATGGTTGGATGGTAGCAGTAACGTGGCGGTGGTAGAGTACATTGGGAAATACCCTAGCAAAGTTTGTATCTATGACAACAGCAAGAAATCGCATGGGGGTACATAAGAACATCATAAATGGGGAAGCAAAGACCTAAGAATGCGATGCAATGTGGCAAGCACCATCGTTAATCTCATAAAGGGAACACCAACTTCAAGATCTTCAACTATATTGTGCGGCTTCAAAGACATCGTCCCGAACTGTTATTGGAATCGACAGGACTTTCAATGTTGGACTATGCTTCGTCACCATCCTTGTGTACAAGAATGAAAAATTGTTGTGGAAGTCCACTCAAGAATCGCCCATTGTTTTAGGATCAGTCTTCCTTCACTGGGACGCCGCATTTCTTACATACTGTAAATTCTTAACACACATCCAGGCAAGGCTTGATAACATAAGTGATGTTGGCGTCGAACTAGGAGTGAAAGAAATTATAGTCGGTTCCAATGAGGAAAAGTGGCGTCTTTTCAATGAGGAAGAGAAGTTTCCCGCAACCATGATATTGTGCACACGTCACTTGGACGAAAACGCCAGGCGCCATATTGAGGACGAGACAACCGACCAGAAGTAGAAGAAACGCATATTTGACAAGAATTTTGGAAAAAAACAATACTGCAGTTGGATAATTCATATGACTTCGAGGAAAAAGCGCAGAGAATCAGTGCAGAGTATTACGATCAGCTTCCGCAATTCACCAAATACTTTAATGGTAAACTGGAACCAGCTCTGCGAGACAATCTATTTGACCCACAGAAGAAGAACCCGGCGATTCCACTCGAATTGTCAAATAATAACTCCGAGTCGATGAACAACATTGACAAACTTACAACAAAATGGAGACCGCAGAAAAACATGGACCTGGTGGAAAAATTGGATGACATCATTAGACTACAGTTAAAAGACATGCGTTGCGCACTCGACGGAGAAGGAAATTATGAGCTCGACCGATCGATGCAGCACTTTGGTACGCGAAAACGGGAGAGGAAAAAAAGAAAGTGTTTCTTAAGTTCCTCAGATGCAAGGTCCGAGACGCAAGGTCCAACAATGGACATTGCTACATTTATTTATTAAACAAATTGAAAAACATTACTGCAAATAGGTTTTATTGAGGTTTTTTTAATAAAGATATTTTTACTTTGTACTGACATTTTATATCATTTTATGTTATTTATTACACAGGACAAACGTTGATAATAGGTTTTATGTATATATTTTAATATGTATGTATTGTAAACTGAAGCTTTTTATTCTGTATAAATATTTATTAATAATAATAATAGATTCATCGCGGGAGACTGAAGATCCCCAAAACTCCTACATTGGCAAAGAAGCCCGGGCAGAAGAAAAGATCAAGAAATACCAAAATCAGTGGCCGAAAATAGAATCCAAAATATCCGACTAAGGAACAAAGCATCATGCTACCCCCTCAGGCATCCCTATAATGAAATGTGATTGTTTATGTGTTTCTTATACAATCATATTGTGATAATCATGCTCTTTCCGTATTTTATGTGCCTTAGGGATTTTTTTACAACTATGTTGTAACAATACAATTCAGTTGAATAAAGAGTGGATAAAGAAACGAAGGTGATTTCTTTGTCAATTGACAAAACACAAGAATACAAAAGTCATAATGAGGTGAGGTTTTGGATAAGAAAATAAATGCATTTACGAACTGTGAAACCTATACAGAGTTTTTACAAAAGAATAAAAGTCAAAGATATGACCATGACTTCAACTTATTTTATTTATCAAAAGCAATTTTACATGCACTTTGATTTATATCGAAGTGCCAACCCATTGAATTCCGATTTTCATCCAACCGTGCAAGATGCCTGGCCTGCCATTTTAATCCTTCGTTTTCTCATCTATCGCTGGATCGGTTCATATTCACAGATACAGTAGTAATGAATCTTGTCGGTCATTGTCGGTCTTTAGTATTACCGAAATTATTCAATAAACAAAAGACATAAGTAGATTAGTTATAGCAATATGACATGTATATACTTATCAGACATTTTCCCAGATCCCATAGAGAAAAAAGTAAAAATAGTCATGTATCGTTTGTTTTCTTATATATTTACGATTGCATTTTACAACACTAACTAACTGCCTTTTAAAAACAAACGGCAAACGTCATATCTTACTTGATAAATAATTTTTTTTGACAGTTTTTTATTTCTGAAATTATATAATGAAAACATACAAAAATCAATACATAACAGGTACTATGGTCTATAGCATCTATCTTCTATCTTCTTTCATTTTGAGACAATAGTTCTTATATTACTTTGACTCAGTTTAAAATTGTCGTTTCAACGTTATATAATTGTCAGTATTAAAAAATCTGAAAAAATGTTGACGTCAACATTGACGCCTTTGAACCTTAATATCTCAAAATTGATAGATTTTAAGACCATAGTTCTTTTGGTAGTTATTATCAGAATAAAATTTCATGCATTTGTCAAAAACTGAAGTATGAATGTGCTAACAGCCCTCACTAAATTAACAGCGGCAAAAGTCAAAACTATTGAAAGAGTTATATCTAACGCCAAATCTCAAGTTGATGTTTTCAAGAAAATTCGAGGTAAAATGAATAAAGACACTGGAAACATAAAGTTAAAAAACATTGAGTTGGAGTGCAGGAACTGGAGGAACAACTTACGTATTGACGGGATTAGATAAGAAGGAAAGAGAAAAATGATAAGGGGAAAAGAAAACGGGCAGGAAACCAAGAAAATAGTAGCACTTGTTTAAAAAGAAATTGAAGATTAATAAGAACATTTTTGTAGAACGAGCGCACCAAATGGCTCATCTAAGTCGCTTAAATAACCCGTGAATGATTAGTTCTAATTAATGCTCTAAGTATAAACAAAAGTTTTATGTAATTACCTTAAAAATGCCGTCTTCTTTGGACAACGAAGTAACTTGCAAAAAGGTAATCAAACTCTCAGTAATCAAGTGCCACCACTGCCACCACTGCCACCACTCAAAGCAACACCTGCAATTATTTCGTGAAAAATTTCCTTTACGGTTGTAACATCTCTTACGTTTCCGACAAACGGTTTGACAATATATGTATGCAGCATTCCAGTTAAAGCTTACATGTCTATTGTCCAAAATTTTTGCTCTTTCTGTTGATTCAGGTGACAATTTAATTTCAATTTTAATTCAATTCAATTTCAATTTTAATTTTAATTTCAATTTAATTTAAAAACATCTAGTCAGGGCGCTGAGGGCAAAAAAAGGCGCTAGCCAGATGGACATTCTTAAAACTGTTTAAACTTGTTCTTCATCATCTAACTAAACAGAAAAACTTTACTGGCCATCGTGAACTTGATTATTGTGCGTCCCAGGAATATTTTAGGTACTGTGACGTCATACAGGCAAAAAAATTTTCTCTCAAAACCTCTCGAAGTTTGGTTTTTCTGATAGGAAATTAAGTGCTAATCGCTTTATTAGATTAACCTATATATGCAAAAAATCACTCGTTCTCAAGTTATGGACTAATTTGTAAATTAATCACGTGACTATTACAAGAATAATTTTTTTTATAAAAAAATGTCAAATAAAAAAAAGTTTTTCTGGAAGAAAATTTAATACTGAACAAAATTTCCTCTTGCCGAAACATGCAAATATGGATGGTTTTCAAGTTAACATTACATTAAAATTGTTCAACATAGTCGAAAAACATAAAAATTGGAATCTCAAGTGCCAATATTTTTTAGATTTTTTATTTTAAATAAAAAAATTTACAAAAATCTATGTTCAATGTGTCTATTTTACTTATTCGTCTGACGATACCGACGACTGATTCACGGCTTCATTATCGAAATCATTGGTGCTTTCATTACCGGAATTTTCATCTTCTTCTTCGTCGTGGTCGGAACTGTTATCGTCTTCATCATCGCTATTCTCATTATTGCCATTTTCACAGTTTGTACATCCACATAGGTCTGTGCATTTAAGGCCATGGTTTTTACAAATGCAGCTTTGGCTCTTACAAAACTGGACGAGGTGTCGACATAAGGATGATTAACATTGGCACTTGCTTTGAAACTATCGGGCCTCTCAAATCATCAGCAATTCTTGGTTTTCACACATTTACAGCCTGTGATCAAACCGGTAAATTCTGTAGAAGGTAAAAATCTGCTTGATGGAAGTTGTTCATGAGAAGCACTAAGAAGACGTTGGCATTGAATTCTCCAGGGTCATCTACGTCACCCCCTTCTCTTGAAGTGCTGAAAGCTTTGGAATATTTTGTTGTGCAGTCATATGGTAGTAACAACTGTCCAAAACGCATCACTACAATACCCCAATTGTAATGGCATCTGTTCCCAAAGTTCCAAACAGAATCAGACAAGTTTCCTCCAACTATGTTAGCTCTGAATTATAAAAGATTTTGTTTTCATTACATTACCATAGTGCTAAAGCGATCTCACAAGCCTCTGCAAAATCTACCTTTGAATGGGAACGAATTGATTATGCATTAGTCCCTATCATGACCGTGAGCTTGCCAGCCCCAATTGCATTAATTCAACTCAGTGTATGCGGTGCAAATCAAAATCTACGACAAATAGATGTAGATATCGTAAGAATAATTTTGCTTGTACAGACATGTGCAAATGTACAAAGTGCGAAAATACTGGAGATTGTGATAGTGATGTAGAGGTAGAACATGAAGAGGATGACTGATTTCTAAATACAGTAAACTTTTTGGTTTCAAGGGTCTTGGTACGATCTATAACGCGTTTGATGATAATGCAGTTCCAGAGCAACAATGTTTTCTCATGTTACCCCAAATACATGCGCAGTCAATCGAGGGATGCCATTTTTTTAAGAGCATGTCCTCGGAGGGTTCTTGCTGCTGTTTCAGTCAGGCACTTTCGGAGCTCTCCGTAGCCGTTTTTATCTTTGCAAGTCTTCTTTTTAAAATATATGCAGCATTTCTTGTCAGCAATAATTTTCCCTAAAATAACAATTTAAAATATTCAAATCTGATTTTATAATTTTCTATATTTAATCTTAATAAATCTTTATTTAACTGATACATATACAGTATAATGATAATCATATAAAAAGTTTGTGATCATGTGTATGGAAATATTCGACAAGTCGTGCCCAAGGCAAAATTTAAAAAAATAATTACCGGATCTATTTCTTTTGCGATCTAATTTTCTGTTACTATCGACAAAGTCTGAAGTGCTTGGTTCAATAGATTGCTTTTCTACTATACTATTTAAAGACTTCGGGTGAGTATAACGGTCGTAACATTTTTGATGGAATCGATAATTCTCACTAAACAAGAAAAATATATTTTTAACAAAGTTTGTATTGTATCGGTATTTGTTAGCAATAATATGTACATACTTTACTTATTTGTCGGGGGGCAGACAGTCCGTCCTTATTTTATCATATTCATTGGATATCATATAGATTTATGGCATTAGTCCGACATATTTTACATAATTTTACCGTCGGATTTTTTTTTAAAAAAAGGAAAACAATCTTTAAATACATTTATAGATTTTAATAGTTCCTCATTGTGCTCACCTCAGTTAAGCTGCTCTATATTTTAATTTATTTATAGCACAGAGCCATTTTAACTCGCACAAAATTATTTTACGCAAAAGTCATATTATACATATTATTAACGTGTTTTACTTTGAAAGTGATTTACTTTCAAAAAGACACAATGAATAAACTTACATAAAGCTCGTTTTCAGAACCCGACAATAATACATTTTGACGTCAAAAACAAAAAATATACCGACTTATACCAATAACTTCGTATTTTTTACGATTTTTGTAGAAAACATTATTATTGTTATATTTTAATATTATATTCGTAGATATATTCGATAAAAAAAACTATTCGCGAAATTCGATCGTGTACAAGAAACAATGGGTTCCGTGAGTTTATTTTCGATTCGCCCAACAAAAGAACGGAAAAAAGTCAGTTGATCTTTCGTTAGTGGTGGGAAACAAACACGCTTCCCGGTAAAAACCCAAAATATATTTCGAAGCTTTCTTGTTTTAAGAGATTAACCGGAAGAATATTCCGATGTTTCGTATGCGCAAATATAGTAGAAAAAAAATCACCTTGTATTCTTAACTTTAGCCAGAGCGGTGTCTGTGAACGAACGTAAACGTTCTTTTGAAAGAGAATTGTCGTGTAATATGCATTTATATTTGTTGGGAATATCTTTATTTTCTGCTTTATGTTTTTTTCGCTTTGATCTTTCCATTTGTTACTATACGGAAAGAGCACGTGTGATTTACATAAACAACGACCCTTCATCGTAGACGATAACGTAAAATCTTGTGACGACGGTAAATTTAAGATTTAAAAGAGTTGTTGTAAATTTAGAAATTAACAACGATACAAATATAAATATTAAACTGATATACGTATTGATTTGTTTAAAAAAAATATTTTGTAAAATAGACTATGTAATTCTGCACTTTTTTTAACAACAAAACTTTTATTTTGACCCCCGAATTCAAAATCAAACAGTTCAGAACTTTAAAAACAAACTTTGAATAGTTCGAGATTATTTTCCATGGTATGATTGTGAATATTTTTATATATTCAATATAATGTCCCCCCAAAATGCAAGGTTGCCACTTTTTTTGCCCACAGCGCCCTGACTAATCTCTTTTAGTTCTTATTCTGTGAGTTCCGTTTTGGCGTTTCTCCATTAAACATCTCTGTGATAAGGTCACCATGTTTTGTTGAAGAACTCTTACCAGACAGAGAACTCCCAATATATTTTTCTACATATCACTCTTATGCTAGCGTTATCCTTTCTAACTAGTTCAGATAGATAAAGACGTATGTAAGAAAGGTACCAGTTCATATGGTCAAATAAGAAGCAATGCAATTTTTATCTGAGCCAGGATGTGCAAAATCACCTTGCCGTATTGTCCTTGCTTGCCTCCTGTGAAACTGGATTTGATATCTTTAAATAAGAAGTTGAATTCTAGTGATATAGAACGGTCTTGTGAAGAAGCTTTTCGTAATTCTTTTAAATTGTGAAATAAGGTCGGATTAATATTTCTATTAAATTTAAATTTCAGGTGGTGCTCTATTAGTGCAGAATGTTTAGGGAGCGACGCTGTTGCCTCTGAATGCACACCATAAACGAGACAAATCATTTTTTAATATATATATATATATATATATATATATATATATATATATATACTTCCACTACTCTTAATACATTATAAACTTCTGTTTAAATCTAAACATTACAATTTAAATTATTACCATGACACTGTTATATTTCTTATTTCCATTCATGTCCGAGATTCTACTTTTTGAGAAATTTGCATGGTCATGTTACTTATGTTTTTGTTTTCAGTATTTTTTGTTACGGTATTATGAATCATGTTAAAGTTTGTAATTAAGTTTTTTGACAGGTCAATTATTTTGAGAAATGACGTCATCAATACTTTGTGATGCTATAACCCTTGATCCAATGGAGATGAAATATTTTGGGACTTTGATGTCTTGCTGACCTTCAGCTTTGATCTCACTTGTCAGGTAACTTCCTCGACCACTCAAAAGACGTCCCAGAAAAAAATGAAATTTTCTGTTTAATCAATTAACAATCAATCAATCAATTGAAACTCTGCGCTTGTTTCTTGTTTTTTTAACGAGGCTTCCGGAACGCTAATTACGCATTATCATCAAGACCTCGACCAGGAGTTTTAGTGTATTGAATTGCTCCCATTTGTGCTTAATTGTTCCAAGAAATTATCCGCTTACAAATTATTATATGCCATTGAAAATATAATTACTCAAATTATATTTTTTTAATTCAAGCTAAGTGATGACGTCATCAATTTTTGAAACGATTTCTTTTTACGTCAAAACTCAACTTATTATATATCGTTGGAAAGAAAAAATATCTATCCTGAGCATTAAAATAATAGTCTAAAAATGGAAATTTTTTTTCCGGGTAAAGGGGGCTGTTTTGCTAACTCTCCCATGCTATTTTTAAATAAGATTAAAAGTGGATGTCAACAGCAACAAAGTATTAGTCATAACGACAACGGTCATCCCTTTATCCCAAGATTATCCCACGAGTCAAATGTTTTTGAGAGTTATGTCGAACGCAAATCTAATGTTGTGTTTATAAGTGAATATTTCAAGTAGAGGTTTTCCAAGTGTTCTCAAGTTGCCTCGTATATTTATTTTAAGTAGTCTTCTTTTCAATGAGATTTCACAGTTCCAATATTCAGAAGACATACGAGTTAAACGAACAGTATATTACGCCGTTGTGCTATCATTAAACGAGGAAAATCATACGACCAATCAACTCGCCGTGAGAGAGAAACCACTAGAGAAACATTAACGGAAATAAAGAAACTACCCTAAAATTGAAATACGAGGATAAATCTCCTACTTGAGAGTTATGACGTTGACATGATAAATTTGTCCATTAATGGGTACGGAAAAATTTCAAAATTCTTTTAATAAATCAAACTTCATAATTAATTTTTCGTGAAATGGTTCGATATACACGTGGGTCACAATGTCGCCAAATTTGGACCATTATAAACTCTGCGAAGGAGAACTTATTTTTCTTGAATACTTACCTAACATTATGTGAGTTTTAATGTGAAGCGAACGTACAGTCGTGTTTAGTTGTGAACGGCAAGTCAGTTAAATTGTAAGTACGTTTCTTTATAATAGAACAGTTTAAAACTATTTTATTGCGTGGGAGAAATATAAACGAATTTTTAATTATACTACATTAAAACCCAAAAAATTTGGCGAAAAAGTTATTATGCTTAACTGAATACAGTACACTGAAGCCTATCCTAAGCGAATGTACGTTTTTTAAGATAACGAGCGTAAAATACATTACTTTTGGAAGCGTAAGTAGCATGTTTAATGCAGAATGAAGTTGTAAAATTTATATTTCCTGAATTTTAGGATAAATATGAAATATCTAACAAATTTTCTTTTTTGTGTGTTCCCCTTAAGGATAGTGTAAAGTCCAAAGCCGGATTAAGGTTTTGTGGGGCCCTAGGCCAAAATATTTCATGGGGCCTATTACACAGGCATCCATTCCATCCATCAAATAAAAAATATCAAAAGAAATAACACTGTTATTAACAGTGGGATAAGTATGGAGTATGTACATTATACATGGCACGTATTGCATTACATGCCATTTGTTTTATAAGAAACATGAAATTTGGGGTGAGTCTGACAATTTCTTAACTTTGAAAGGTAATTACTCAAAATCAGTAGGGGCCTCAGCTTATTTTATACCTTTAGAATGCTTCCTAAGCAATGCTCTTTCAAATTATAATATTACTTTTCCGAATTCTTAAACATTTTGCCAGTTAGCAGTTTCAATTACCTCAATTCTGAGCCTCATGTTCCTCTTGTTGAGTTTTGCGAATTTTGCAATGATTCTTTCAAAGTCTATGCCTCTGGTCAAGTCTGATTCAATTGTCAACAGCGATAAGTTACATAATTTCCTTTGTCCGACAGTTGAACGAAGCTGGTTCTTCACATGTTTGAGGACAGAAAAGGATCGTTCACCTTCCGTTGTTTGCTACCGGCAGTGTCAAATAAATCCTCAAAGCAATGTCCACATTGGGAAAAGAGTCAGCATTTCCATCATCCTTGATGCGTTAAGCACGCAGGAGGTGAAACTAATTCTGAAAGATACTGTTTGAGGTAGCCAACAAACTGCATCAGTTCATCTTCAAAAGATTCTTCCAAACTGGTACTTTAGCTTCGAATGCACCTCCATTCTCCGCACCAATTCCGTCAACAGTGAATCCAAAATGGGAAGAAATGTAGAAGTTCTAAACTTTTCCCTCGGTGTCAGTTCAACCTCTGAATCAACCTCATCGAATAGACGCTTTCTCTTCCGTGCTCGCTGATGATCTGCAAGATAACCCGAACCTTCCATCATAAACTTAGCTTTCTCTTCATAAGAAGAAAATGCTTCTTCAGTGCGAATGGACTTCACAAAATATTGCAGACTTTCATAGAGGCTTACACATGTTCCTAAGTCAATGTTCACTTTCTGTAGAGTTTTGCTGGTTGCATTAAAACGCTCCAGAATTGTGTCCCAAACAATGCAAAGAACAGCCATTTCGAGACCTTCCATGTTTGATGCTTCGCTTCTGGTGGTTGCCGTCTGATTCTTGTCATCAGCCAGTTCTTGCAAAGCTGAACGTATTTCTGGGTAGCTCTTCCTAAAGGCAGAAGTTGCATCAGCTCTAGTAGACCAACGTGTGCTTGACAACGATTTGGGAACAAGAACAACTCTATCCTTAATGGAAGCAGAAAGGATTGCCCATCGATGTGTGGATGCAGAAAAGAAGTTGCAGATAGCTTGTACCAATCCAAAGAATGAAACAGCACTCGGCAGCACATGTTCCAACCAGATTCAACGAGTGTGCAGAACAAGGTACAAACTCTGCCAAAGGATTCACGTGCCTGATTCTGGATTGAACTCCTTGATCTTTTCCAGACATGTTACTTGCATTGTCGTAGCTTTGGCCACGGCAGTCTGAGATTGGAATTCCATGTTCTCTCAAGGTATCAAAGATCACAGTTGCCAATGTCTCGCCATCATGACCGGATATTGAAATGAATTTCAAGAATCTTTCCTGCGGTTTACCACTCACATCAACGAAGCGAAGAATGAAAGTCAACTGACCAACATGGGAGATATCTGGAGTTGAGTCCACACTTACAGCAAAGTACTTCACCGTTTTCACTTCTGATACAATAGTGGACAGAACTTCTTGGGCCATCAGCTGAGCTGAATGAACTCATTACAAATTGTGGAAAACAGGGGCGTATCTAGGATTTTTTCGTGCATGATCATAAAATTATACAAAAGTGTGGACAGCACAGATATGTTTCTTATGACATGCGGACCACACATAATGTTAAGGGGGCGCTTTCTAGATTGATCACTCAAGGGTTTCAAGAGAAAACAAATATAATACAGCAATACTGGTGACGTATTCTTGAACTCAATGTTATCATGTACAAATACATACAACCATCAAATAAAACGATTTTGTCTCTTTTTTATCACCTCATTTCAACGTTATATTAAAATATTCTAAAAAAATATCATATAAACACCACCATAACGTTTTACAGACTGTCTGTTTTACTCAATATCAGAGCTCATCAGCATGACTAGGATATTATTTAAAAATCCAGACATGGATATATATAGACAGACATATATAGCAGACATATTATATATATATATATACATATACATGAACATGGGATAGGTTCAGGCATGTAACATATTCAACCTTATGGACATAAGAACCCATTCCCTTTATCCTCAGCTGTTACAGAGTTCAAAATATAAAGTTGGTCTCTCGTGGGTTAATTGCCACTGTTTCTCCTTTTACTGGAGTTGGTGTTAGGAAGGACATCCAACGGTCAAACATATGCTTCAATAAACCATCAGATGATTAAACAGCGTTTTGACAGACCAAAGATAAAGCTAAAATGCATAATAAAGAACCTCAAACACCATTTTGACAATTATCAAGAGCCTCTTACATAAAGAAGATATCAGTCCTTTTTTCAGACAGCAATCTTCAATACAGAAGAAAACTGAATTAAAAACACCAGGATGGTTATCGAAAGCAGGATAATTAGATTAATACTTACTGTTTAAAAACAACTTTATTGAAGTCAAAGCTTGTAGATCTTCAACCAAGGACTTGTTGCCAGTTAGAAGTGACAATATTGAACTGTATAGACAATTCCCTGTGGCTTGAGACCTAAACGAAAAAATATGAAGATTAAGTAAAAAATAAAATAAATATGAATAGTCAATCTGCAAATTGCACCAGTTAATAAACATTATAACCCTCATAAAATAAAGATTTTGACTTCGAACTTGCATAGTCATGCTTTCAGGCTTGTATGATGGAATTCATATATATAACAACAAAAGTTAAATTTCAATTCTACTGCGCGAGTTTTAGAATTTAGCTGTTTTCAGAGAGACCGATAAAAATTGTTGTTGTTTTTTAAATTCATTTTGACCAAATAAGGGCAAATATGTAATTTAGATTCAAGGCTACTCATTAACTACACCATTCTTTAACAGATAGGATAAAACCATCAAACAACTATCTTTCAAAATTAATTATAGCTATATAATTTAAATTTTTTTTTAAAATAATTTGTATATAATACTCTAGCTAGCTACCATCCATATGGTTAATCCGGCACTGGCTACCATTCAACCAAAATAGTTTTTGAAACCACCTTTCTTGAATAAAAGACACAATCATTGACAACAAAACAGAGTATATATATTATATATATATATATACAGGAATGTCCTCACATAGGCAAAAAAGGTTATTTTCTATTACTTTGCCATTTGTGAAATATGCAACCCCCTTTAAGGGGAAACGCCACGTAAAATGAACAATGATGATGATAGTCTACCAGCTGCCAGCCGCTAAACACATCTCTTTTTGTTTTCATTCATACGTAATAAATAATGTCAAGAAGACACACTGTTTACATTTTTAGTCAATTAAATAACAGATTACCATTCCTTTCAATTCTCAGAGTAAAATCAGCAGTCTTGTAAAAACTAAGCTAAACTGAGCGCTATTCTGGTTTCTCCCCCCCCCCCCCCCCCCTAATTTTTTTGCTCAATTCGAATTATTTTTTTTATTTGTGATGAAAGAAACAGAAAAGAATAACAATTAACCAATAAAACATAACAAAAATTAAATTAAAAGTTTAAAAAAATAGCGATAAAAATTTGCATAATGTTTACCTTTGCTAAATGACATAACAAAACCTCGATGAAATTGCCTCGATCATTGCAAACATCCGCGTGCGTAAAAAGACATGGTTTCTATTGACCGTCAAAATAATTCAATGAAGAAAAACCATTTTTTGCTTGAAACATACGAAGTTATGTTTGCTGTGCATGTTTTTTTTATCTCTTGGGTATTTAGTTCTAGTAGCATTATACGCTTTTATCTTAGCGAAAAATAATAATAGGAAATTAACAAATAAGTTTGAAATGGACTATTGTAGTCGATTTTACAACAAGAAAAAAGGCGTTTTTCGATTCAATAATAGGGAGATTAAGAAACAAATCTACAACGGGGACGGCAACGGCGAAAATCGAAAACGAGACGTCTTGTGTTCCGGTTGACGTTTTCTTATAAAATAGTTAAGTTACAAAAACGACAACAACAAAATTTTGTCAGTAGAAACCATCCACGTCTGAAATGAATCAAGAAACATACAGAAAACAGAAACGTTGTGCGCGATACAAGAAACTTTTTAAGATATTACATACGTAAAAAATATAACAAAAAAGGAAAACGAAAAAGATTTTCATGCAAGGTGATAATAATTTATCATTAGTTTTAGGAGATAATTCGAATTGAGCAAAAAAATTAGGGGGGGGGGGGGGGGGGGAGAAACCAGAATAGCGCCGCTAAACTGCTTGATAAACAAATAATTGTTTGATAGTACACTAATAAACATATCGTTATAATTACCTTCTTTATATTTTCTGCAGGGAGGAACATCTCAGCATTTCTATGTCTTGGAAGAACAGCAGTGCCCACTTTAGAAAAAAGAACAATTGTTTTGAACCATAGATTCTTTATCGAAAATTTTTTTTCCCTCAATTCCTCAATAGAATCAGAGTCACAAGAAAAAATAGTCTGGAGGTGAACAATATAAGTATTGTTCTATGTTATTGTTCGCGATTATACTCGGGTTCAAGCATGTGAACCTGCAATAACAAGCAAAATGGCGGAAATTTTGGTGCAGTTGGAGGTGGAATATTGGATTTCGCTGGTACTTTTTCCTGAAGTTATGGGTGTTTTATTAAATTAAGCTTTGTTTACTTTATAGCACTTCATTCTTTAGACATCGAAGGTTTATATTTGTTCTCTGGTAAGAATTGATTTAGTTCGATTTTAATTATATTCTTCTTAATTTAGATATTATCCTACTTGAAACATATTTTTCAAATACTAGGAAATTATATACTACAGATACTAATATAAGTGGTGGTAAATAGTTTAAAAAATAAATATTCAAAACAATGCTGTTTAAAAACTTCCGGCATGCTTCGCTCCCGAATGTAACCATCAATCAGAATCGCATACTTGCCGATTGAGCTTTCCGAGCAAAGAAAAGAAACCACAAGTACACAGTCGTAGAAACGACAGAAACTATGAAAAAGAACGAAAAAAATGTGCGACACCGGGAGTTCCCAGGCGGTCCCCCATCCAAGTGCTACCCCGGCCAGACGATGCTTAACTGCCGTGATCAAACGAGAACGGGTGTGTTCATCGTGGTATGGTCGCAAAAAACAATGATTCCTTTGCCGACTCTTTTGTAAGTAACCAAAGCTAGAAAGTAAGCAATAGCAGTAGCGTGACTACACTTATATCGACATATATCTAGAAAAACGGTTTGAAGGATTACTTTAATTGCAATAAATTCATTCGGAACTCTAGGAATGATTAATTTCAGTTCTGTGTTAAAAGATACAACACTATTTTGAAAACATATTACGATGTAACGTGCTGAGGAGTAACCGTGCTGAGAGGTGTAATACTACCTAGTGCGCATGCTTGAATGATGATTTTAAAAATGGTAGTCGCAAAAAGTTGCGATCTTATAAATCCAATCAGTCTCGACATTGATGGAATATATTATGTAATTTCAAGTCTCGATATAAGAAGTTGTTAAGGAGTTGCGCTTTTTATTTGCTTGAATAAAGAAAAAAATATGAGTAAATGAATGAAAATAAATATATTCCGTCAATGGATATTATTAAAACATCAATATCCAGTTTTTGCGATGACCATTTCATATTTTTCTTATATTATGGCTTTATAAAAATCATATATTTTATGTTAATCTTTTATGAAGTATGGTAGCTATTTTCGTTATATTTATCGCAGAATGTTACTTTTCCATATGATTCATGTTTGGTCTTTCTACATTTTGGACTATTTACCATTTTTTAATTTGTGAGAAATTAAAAGTGTTCGTCCGAGGAATGACAATTTTTACAGCAATAAATTTATAAAGGTATATCCACAAATGAAATTACAGTTGTACAAAAAATAAAATAAAACATATATCAATCAATATCCATAGCCAAGTGGGCTCATCCGCCCTTTGACAGGTCTTATTTTTTGTCCTGCAGGGTGTGCACGCACCCTCCTCACCAAGACAAGCCTGATGGGGGAGCCGATTTAGTCGCCGTATCTCACGTATTCCACTACATCCTCCTTGATGCCATTCCAAGTGTAGTATTGGGAGATCTTGGACAATGTGCTGTTGATACCACTGTGCACCACCCATTGTGTTGCTGTGGTACTGGTAAAGCAGCTAAATTGCAAGGTCAATGCTGGTGACAACCTTCTTCTTGAACTCCCCCTTGCTTCCAATGTAGAACAGCTCTTTTGCTGGAATTTAATATAGATTTTATAATACAACTTCAAATCAAGTTTATTTCAGGATTATATTTGCATTTTATTTTTTATATTAAAATAAAATCTATTTAACTTCACCACCTATGATAACTTGTATACACACTTGTATTTAAAGAGTGTAGTATTGTATATATATACAAGTATTGTATGTGCATATATCATATTTAAAGGTGATTTTTATCACCACCAGGGGGCTACAGCCCCCCCCCCCCCCCCGTTGGAAGTACAACAATATTAACAAAATACTGACATTTTTTAACGTTTGGTCTTTTTTGTGATTAATACAATTATCATGATATCAAGTTTCATGGCAGGTTATAGTGGAGTCGTATAACAATATTTGTGGGAAAATTTTTTTATAAAGCTGATACTTTTTCCAGACCTTCTCGATACTATCCTTGTGACACAGAAAAAAATCCCTGTGATTCTGAGCATGGGATCACCCATTTTTCAGCCATTTTCTTTATGGGCCTCATAACCAAATGCCCTAAATCCCAAATTTCACATTTTTACCATATCTTCACAAATAGTGATTGGAATATGTTGAAATTTTGTCAAAATATTCAGTTTATAATGGAGATTGAAATAGAAAACTAAATAAATGTGAAAAAAGATTTTTCAGGGGGTCTGGTTGGCAAAAGATTACTTTTGGTAATTTTTTGAATATCTTTGCTCATTTTTGTAGGTTAATTCAACGAAATCATTTAGAATCTTTTCAGAATGTTACATAAAACTAAATTGGATGTTATTCAAAGAATAATATTCAAAATCAATTAATTTTAGCAATATTGAAGCATTTCAGGGGGTAAAATACCGATATAATGTAAAATTTATAAGTTATTTATTTTAAGGGAACACCCTTAAACGTGTTTCAGTTATTAGAAATCTTTTTGAATGTATTTCAAGCGGAAAGATGCAATCAAACCTCTTCACTTACTAACAGAAGAAAACAACAAAACGAAGAACGAGGTAAGCGGCATTGATCCCAAAGTAATGTTCACCAGGATGGTCGTGGTTGCTGAGAAAGAAGAGAGCCTCGAGCCGTTTTTTGAATATGCGTTGACCACAGAGCCGATGTCGTTGTTCAAAGAAGGAATGATGAGGAAACCAGACAAGCCGTCACTAAGGAAGGCACTTCTCCCTGATTCTACATTGAAATTGTCGGATAACATTGAGAAAAAGTTACTTCAATCATTGATGGTGGTGCATTCCTTCATAGAGTGCTGTGGAAAAAAGGAATGAAGTTTTCAGAGGTCGGCAAATTGTATGTCCATTATATAAAGAATCATTATCATCACGCTGTTTGTTGTGTTTGATGGCTACGATGACGAAAGTACCATGAGTCATAAACATTTGCGCAGGAATTTGGTACCTCAAAGCAAATTTGTTAAAATCATCCCAGATAATCCAGTACTATATGACCCAAAACGCTATTTCAGCTCCATTGAGAATAAAGTTGAGTTTATCATCTTTACATCTAACCTACTCAGAGAATCAAACATTGAAGTTCACAATTGCACTGGAGATGCTGACAGTTTCATCGTAGCAAAATCTCTGGAACACGCTTCTCTACAACCACGTCGTACTGTAAATGTTGTGGCTGACGATACTGACATTGTGATTATGTTGCTACACCATTGGAAACCCAACAAATATGCTGATATCTACTTTGTACAAGAACGCTATAATAAGGCGTGGAGTATTGAACAAGCAAATCCTTGTAAGTGATTAAGGATACTAGTCCCTTTGAAAATTACTTTTAAGCTGCGTAGTCTTTAGGTTCTTAAGGTATAAGTTGTTTTTGGTCGAATTATCTTTCAGCTATCGACGACATCAAAGACGATCTACTCTCTCTTCATGCATGGACGGGGTGTGATACCACATCGGATATCTTCAATAAAGGAAAATTATCTTTGATAATAACGATAAGAAAATCAAGGATGGGAGAAATATCCGCTACCATCAGCAATGTTTGGAGTACTCAAGACGAAGTTGGGCAAGCATCAATAGAAGCATTTAAGATCTTGTACGGTGACAAAAAAGATTTAACACTATCTCGACTCAGGTTTGATTTTAATTAAGGTAACGAAAATGGAGACGACGACAACACTTTTGATAAACTGGCTGAATGTTAACATTTTTGTTACAAAATATATAATTTTCAAATTTGAGATAATTAAGTGAAATTAGAATAAAATTACCCCCGGATTTACTTGTTGGTGTGTCACAGTAAACAAATTTTGAACGTCAACAAATGTCTTTACATCTAATATCAGGATCCATTTACTTACAAGAAATCGTTGCTTGGTTTGTAAAGGAAAATGCCAAAAATAGGAATTCTAAGTTAAATCACTATTTTGCCCCTGAAATGCTGTAATATTGTTAAAATGAAGAAGTCATTTTGAAAAACTTCAAATCTAATTTTATATAACATTTTGACAAGATCCTAAATGCTTTCGTTAAATGAGCCTGCAAAAATTAGCAAAAAAATAAAAAAAACCCTGAAAATAGCTATTTTTTGCTCTTTTTTGCCAATCAGACCCCCTGAAAAGAGATTTTCACATATTTTAGTTTTTTATTCCAATCTCCATTATATACTGAATATTTTGACAAAATTTCAACAGATTCTAGTCACTATTTGTGAAGATATGGTAAAAATGTGAAATTTGGGATTTCGGGCATTTGGTTATGAGGCCCATAAAGAAAATGGCTGAAAAATGGGTGATCCCATGCTCAGAATCACGGGGATTTTTTTCTGTGTCACAAGGATAGTATCGAGAAGGTCTGGAAAAAGTATCAGCTTTATAAAAAAATTTTCCCACAAATGCCCTTTTTTTAGCTAACACGACCGCACTATTATGTTTAAATATAGAGGTGCCAAATCTGTAATAGATTTGATCATCAATGAGTTTTGTGTTAAACTTAGAGTCAAGCAATTAGCTTCCCCCCGTCGGCGCTGTAAGCCCCCTCGTTGGAAAAACCCTGGCGCCACCCCTGATCACCACATGTTGATGTACATGTCAAGTTTAACATATCAATGTGGCAAACAATGTACATGTATATCAACTCGTGGATAGTATAAGTTATAAGGTGGTAATACTTACTTGTGCTATCCCATTGATAACTCTTGGTCTGCTTCTTTAAGTTCCTTGTCTCGTTCTTGTCCAATCCAGGTAGGCACTTCCCCGTTGCAAGTAAGGAGACGATGTTGTCCATCTTACTTTTCTGGACACGGAATCTTTCTTCCCTGCCATTGTCTTCGGTCATTTTCCCCATATTATATAACAAATGGTAAAAACAATTCTGGGAATTTCCAATAATAGATAATACAAAAATGGGCCTTGTATACAGAAATATCTAAAAAAGGTTACAAGATTGATGAGGACAAATAAACTATTTATATTACCTTTGTCATGTATACAGGAGTAGTAGTAGTAGGAGTTTATGTTTCTAAAGTATATATATATATATATATATATATATATATATATATATATATATATATATATATATATATATATATATATATATATATATATATATATATATATATATATATATATATATATATATATATATATATATATATATATATATATATATATATATATATATAATATATTATCAGTGAACGATATATGATCACCAAGAGTGCTCAATAATATGATCAGAGCAAAGATATATATTAAAGAGTAAAAACAACTATGTGATGTTTACAACTCTGAGTTTCATGTGTATGTTGCACAATCTTCAGGTAAAAACTAAAAAAATTATTTTAAAAACGATTTTATAAATTAAAGTGGTGTAATAACATATCTCTGGAGTGTTGTTTAGTCTTTAGATTTATAATTGGCCATTAAAAACTTATTCTCGTGGCGACACTTCGATATAATCTCCGAACGTTTGTTTAATAGCTCGTCTTGCTTCTCGAATGTAATTATAGCAAACTTCTCGTGCAGGCAAAGTAGACATCTTTTTGAAAGGTTAGAATATGCCGGGACCGATTTCATTAACGACCAAGATAACAAAGGTGTTACATTATGATTATCTTTCAAATTTCAGACATATGTAGATAATGTTGTGCTCTTGGCGTACTTCTTATGCTTAAATGATTGCTTATGGTTGTTGTACCGCAGCTTCCATTCTCCTTCCGTTAATCCAATATACGTTTTTGTTGGGATGTTTGGTGCTGTGACATCACATCTATAAATTACGTTCGATGCTCGACACTTTCCGTTCATAGGACAATCATGCTTTGCGCGGCAATTGCATGGCGGTGTTTCTGCGTATTCCTTTGTTGATAACTTTTTATTGTGCGAGTTCAAGTTCGTTTCTATATCTATTTGAAATACAACAACCATAAGCAATCATTTAAGCATAAGAAGTACGCCAAGAGCACAACATTATCTACATATGTCTGAAATTTGAAAGATAATTATAATGTAACACCTTTGTTATCTTGGTCGTTAATGAAATCGGTCCCGACATATTCTAACCTTTCAAAGAGATGTCTACTTTGCCTGCACGAGAAGTTTGCTATAATTACATTCGAGAAGCAAGACGAGCTATTAAACAAACGTTCGGAGATTATATCGAAGTGTCGCCACGAGAATAAGTTTTTAATGGCCAATTATAAATCTAAAGACTAAACAACACTCCAGAGATATGTTATTACACCATTTTAATTTATAAAATCGTTTTTAAAATAATTTTTTTAGTTTTTACCTGAAGATTGTGCAACATACACATGAAACTCAGAGTTGTAAACATCACATAGTTGTTTTTACTCTTTAATATATATATATATACTATATCAACACTTGATTTCATAAGATTGATACTTTCAACTGCACAGATCAACTGTCATCGAGAGAAGAAATGAAATCAGCATGCCTGATGTTTTCGCGAAATCCTGCGCATACGCAGAATAGCAAAATTACATTTCTAGACAATCCCAGGACGCCACATTTTCTTTAAATATAGCTAGCCAGCTAGCTACAAACAACTGTTAGTTCGCTTAACAATCTCACCACGGTGGTATGTACCGAGGGTTAAAATAACCCTGTGCGCAATCAAGAGATTTTCAATTTTCTGACCATATAAAATGTGTTTTTAAAAATTAGCAGTGAAAAAAATGAAAAAGTAGTCTGTAAATTAAATCATCAAAGCTCAGACCAATGATAAATATATATCATTGGCTCAGACTGATTGGATTTAGACTTTTTATTACACCTCTCAGCATGGTTACTCCTCAGCACGCTACACCGGAAGATGTAACCAGAGCAGATAGGTTAGGCCAAAAACGATCACTTACCGTTACATTGTAAACCTTATCTTTCATGCTAGCGCAAACTTTTCCTTTTAAAACCTCAGAAGAATATGTAAAAGCCTCGACATGATTCAATCTGAAGTGATTTTCTCCTTTTAAAATTGATTTCTTCTCGTTTTCGAAGACATAACGAAGCAATAGAAAACGCCATCTTGGTTCGGTTGTTTGAAACTGAAAATTTGGTTTACTGGACAACGTGCTGACATAATGACTTTGGTACTCTATAGCAACGATAATTACCTAAATAATAGAACCCAGGTCTTCATTTCTGCAAACCACATTCATAAATGGCACAATTTTTGCCAGGCATATCTATCTTATTTCTAATATTTTGCGTTCTATATATATATATATTATATATAATGATATTAAAGCAAAAGGCACTGAATAATGATATCTCCTGATGTTTTTCAAACAAAATCATACTCATAAACAAAAATAAACCGTAACAAAGTAGAAATAGATACAAAATAAAAAATGTATACCATAATGATATGAAAAAATGCACGTCGCTTGTCAATTAATATTTTGTAATAATAAAACAGAAACACCAAAAGGTATTTTGCGCTTGTAAGGCGTTAATAGTTTCTTTTAATAAAGTATTTTTAATCGTTGAATTTTCATTTTTGAATTTGCACACATTGGACAACCAACTCTGCTTTGCTAAATTTATTCAGTTGATCCGGGTTTTCATTTCATAAAACCTACGCCTTCCGATCTAATAATGGATACGCCCATTCTCGGTTGGGTGTTAAATGCACAAGGGTGTATTTTCAAATCCTCTTTCGTTTTCATTCCCACTTCGAGACGGTCGACAAGAAATAAACAAACCAAAGTAAGTTTCAAAAAAAATCTAAACTTTATCTCGTATTATCTATAGAATCCAACAAAATATAATGTAAGATGTAACATTATTGGACTCTACAACATTACTTTGGTATATTTAAATAAAAGGTTTATGCCAAATCATTAAAGAAACATATTTTTTCTTCAATTTTAGACATGAGCCAAAATCAGGACTCAGCCATAGAGTACGATGCAAATAAGGACCAAAACCAGGTTCCAAGCACCCAAAACGAGGAGAAAGCTGATGAGCCTCCTTCTAAACGTAAACGTTTTACCCTGGAAGAGGAGAATAATGATAACTCTTGGGAATTGAAAAAAGAAATGGTGGATTATCTATTGAGGTCCATGAACACTTACGCGTCGGACAAATCAATCAAAGAACGAGTGGTGGACGTTCTCCCCCCTCCAAAAAACCTTAAAGTAAAGAAGGAATTGGATGGGTATGTCAGGGACCTCCTAGTGGAGTGAAACCTGAATCAATTGTATTACCGGAGGAGAAATGTACTGATTGCTTTGACAACCGACAGAAAGAAGGCGCAGGATGTCCTTACCAACAAAACATTGGAGGAAGATTCGCCCATGGTCTTTGGACCGAAATTTGAGGAGCAGCTGGATGCGGTGCCCGATTCGAAGAAGAAAAAGAAAGGTCTTCTCAACATGCTGGACGTTCCAGAGGAGAAGCCTAACTCATCGTCGCGTGGTCGAAGAACGCATGGTCGTGGCAGCACGCCCTTTCGAGGAGGTCCCCTGTCAAGCGACACCGGTAGGGGGCGTGCACGTGTGGTCGAGGCTTCAACTTTAGTAACCTTCGTCGACAGGGACAACAAACTTCTAAGTTTAAACTATTTTCTTTCTTTAAATGCCAATTATCAAGTTCCAATTTTGTACATGGAGGAGTTTCCAAATGTTCATCCTCCAGTAAAAAATCTGTTTCCAATGAAAATCCCCGAAATTCTGCCATTAGCAGGAAGGGTAAAATATTTTTTGCCAAATTGGCAAAGAATTTCAAACGATCAGGCGATACTCGAAATTATAAAGGGTTGCAAAATTCCATTTTATTCAACACCATTTCAAAAACATATCCCTGTACCTCCAAAATTTACTCAGGAGGAAAAAGTATTGGTGAATTTAGAAATAAAGGATATGCAAAAAAGAGGGCTATAAGAAAAGCACTACCCCTGAAAAACCAATTTATAAGCAATGCATTTTTAGTTCCAAAAAGAATGGTGGAAACAGGCCAGTAATGAACTTAAAACACCTGAACAGTTTTGTTCCTTACTTACATTTCAAAATGGAAGGGTTGTTTCTGATCAAGGAATTTCTTTCACCAAGGGATTGGATGTTCAAAATAGACCTAAAGGATGCATATTTTTCAATTCCTATTCACGAAGAATCTCAGAAATACCTGAGGTTCAAGTGGGAAGGGACATTGTTCGAGTTTCTATGCCTGTGTTTTGGCCTAGGGAAAGCCCCAAGGATATTTACCAAATTAATGAAGGTACTAAGGAGGTTAAATGTAAAGGTAATTATTTACCTGGACGACATGATCCTAATGGCATCCTCAAAGAAGGATTTGATGTTGGGCAGGGATACTTTAATCTACATCCTCCAACATTTGGGCTTTGTGATCAACAAGAAAAAGTCTGTGTTGACACCAACTCAAGTAATCGAGTTTTTGGGATTGACTGTAAACTCCCAAAAGATGGAGATGTCTTTGCCACAAGAAAAGGTCTTGACAATACAGGATCAATGTCAGAATTTATTAACTCAGGAGAAAGTTTCTGTGAGGGAGATTACACAATTATTAGGGAGACTTTCAGCGACAACATTAGCGGTGCTACCTGCACCCCTACAGTACCGGTACCTTCAAATCAACAAATCAGGGAATTGTTAACACAAGGCTCTTACGAAAAATTGATATTCCTTTCCCAAAAATCCAGGGAAGAAATGTCATGGTGGAAAAACAATCTAACTCTAAACAATGGGAAATCATTGATTTCAAGGCCTCTAGAGCTGATAATTCAGTCAGATGCATCCAAGAGGGGATGGGGGGCTTATTGTCTATAAAAGATGGTCAAGGGTCCTTGGGCTTTGGAGGAAAGTTGCCTCCATATAAACATTCTGGAACTAAAAGCTGCACAATTAGCAGTAATAAATTTACACAGGAAACCCCAGGGGTCAAGAGCATTCATTTACAAATGGACAATATGACAGCAATGTCATATCTAGCAAAAATGGGGGGCACCCAAAACATGACAATGACAACGATTTCCAAGGAAATCTGGGGGTATCTTTTGTCAAAGGGGATCAGATTGACGGTAGAATACTTGCCAGGCCACCTAAATGTTCAAGCAGATTTCCAATCCAGGAGTTTCAAAGACTCCAGCAAATGGATGTTAAATCAAAAAGTATTTCAGAGGTTGTGTCTTCTAGTGGGGACCTTGGTGGTGGACCTTTTTGCCTCCCGAACATCAGCTCAGCTCTCAAAATATTTTTCCTAGAAAAGGGATCCTTACAGCCACGGGGTGGATGCTTTTCAGCAGTCATGGAAACAAATAATAGGGTATACGTTTCCCCCATTTTGCCTGATAGGTCGGGTTCTAGCCAAGGCTCAAAGGGACCAAACAACAGTAGTCCTTGTAACACCATTGTGGCAAACTCAACCATGGTTTCCGAAAGCAATAGAAATGAGTGTAAGGAATCCAATACTGTTGCCATTCAGCATGAATCTTCTGACAGATTTTCAAGGCAGAATCCACCCACTAGTTCAAAACAGGACTCTGAGACTAGTGGCCTGGGTTGTTTCAGGAAAAACCTGGCAACAAAGGGAATTTCAGAGAGGGCTATATCCCTTATGTCAAAATCCAGGAGAAAGGGAACAATTTCTAATTACGAATCGGCCTGGAGAAAGTGGTCTAATTGGTGTATCCAAAAAGAAATTGATCCCATTGGATGTCATGTGAATTATATTATTATGTCAATTGTGTTGAGACTCAAGACCCTATTGCAGATTTCCTTAACGTTGCTCATAAAGGGTGCAATCTTAAACTTGAGAGAAACGTTATCAAAGATTAAACGGTTAGGTCCGCAAAACAACGACAAACCACGGACGCTCCTTGTATCACTGACAAATTCTGAAACAAAGAATCAAATTCTTAGAAATACAAGATTTCTAAAAAAATTATTACCTGGTACCTACCATCAACCCAGATCGATCTAAAGAAGAACGTGATCACTTCAACGCAGCTCGAATAGAACAAAAAAAATTGATAAAAGGCGATGTCTCGGAGGAATGGTTTTATCGGATTACGGGTCCACCTTGGAACTTAAAAGTTATTCGAGAGAAAAAAAGACCAAGGAAAGAATCTACTGGCATAAAAACTGCGCTTATTCAACAGACCTAAAAATAGTTTATACTAACGTTGACTCATTGTTAAATAAAAGACCGGAACTTTTGCAGATTCTAAAAGAGCATAATCCTGATATCATCAGCTTGGTTGAAACATTACCTAAGAATAAAAGATTTGATGTCCTGGAAGCTGAAATCTCAATAGACAATTATAACCATTTTACCAACCACAACTCTACCTCTTGCCGTAGAGGTATTATAATATATGTTTGCAACACAATTTACACTACCCAAACCAACATAGAAGTATCCTTCGGTGAAATGGTCAGTTGTATTGTCCGGTTAAAGGACCTAGATCTTCTTTTAAGTACCTTTTATTGATCGCCGAACAGCACTCCTGAATATGATAACCTACTTCATACTCAATTATTAAATGACAGCCGAACATACCGAAACAAGCTATTCTTGGGAGACTTTAACTACCCAGACATAGACTGGTCAACTGCCGACAATCCTTTCCCTAACTCATCCAAATCAGAAGTATTCATTAAACACATACGCAGTTCTTATTTATACCAACATGTTTTTAAACCAACGAATATCCGACTTTTTCAAAATCCCACTACCATCGATCTAATATTCACTTCAGAAGAACGCATAATATCACCTATACAGCATCTTTCACCTATTGGTAAAAGTCATCATCAACTTCTGTATTTCAAACTATTTACGTCATTCACTGATACATCTACAACTGCTTCGAAATATTTTCTTTATTCAAAAGGAAATTACAAAAAAATCAAAAACGGGGTAAATTCTTTAAACATTGACTATCTGGCGTCCTTAGATTCTATCGCTTTATGGAATTGGCTTCACCAGTCACTGCTTGTGTTAGTCAATAATAATATCCCAACCAAACGACACTCTCACAAAAAATCTTCAACATGGCTAAATACAGAAACAACTATGAAACTCAAAACAAAACAGCAAAAATATTCTGCTAAATATTTAAGATCTCCAAACAAGAACAGCTACCACGAATATGCAAAAGCAAGGAAACAAGCCAAAGCATCGTGCAGAAAAGCAATAATACAATTTGAAAGGCAACTTGCTGATAATATAAAGGACAATCCTAAAACCTTTTTCTCGTATGTGAAAAGCAAACTAAAATCAAAATCTTCTTTTCCGGACATGTCATACAACGCGTCTACTGCAACAACCGACATAGAAAAAGCTCTTCAGTTCAACCAGTATTTTGCAAGCGTATTCACAAACGACAATTCATCGAATATTCCTTCTTTCAAGCACTAACATTGTCTCACTCCATTCGTTGACAAACCTAACTTTTCGCCTGCTAACATAAAAAGACATATACTTCAATTAAAAATATGCAAATCTCCTGGTCCTGACCAACTACATCCTCGAGTACTCAAAGAATCTGCTACTGAACTTTCACCTTTGCTTTCTATTATTTTTCAGAAGATCTTCGATTCAGGTAACATACCACAAATTTGAAAAGACGCAACCATAACACCACTATTCAAAAGAGGAGATAAATCTATTGTGTCCAATTATAGACCAATTAGTCTCACGTGTGTAGTAACAAAAATATACGAAAAAATTATTAAGGATCATTTGTTTCATCACTTCCGCGAAAACAACATGTTCACCCCAGTTCAACACGGGTTTCGTTCTGGACATTCTTGTGTCACAAATTTGCTTTCATTAATCGACTCATGGACTAAAGCTCTAGACAAAGGAATTCCTATTGACAACATATACCTAGACTTTGCGAAAGCCTTTGACAAAGTACTTTACAAGCTTCTCCTACTCAAACTCAAAGCATATGGCATCAAGGAAAAAACCTTCAATTGGATCGAAAACTTTCTTCGTAACCGCCGCCAAAGAGTCAGAGTCAACAATGGCTTTTCAAACTGGAATGAGCTCCAAAGTGGCGTTCCACAAGGTACTGTATTTGCTGCATTACTGTTCATAATCTATGTCAATGACATTCCCCAGTCAATAACATCCCCTGCTGCCCTTTTTGCTAATGACACAAAGGTGTATCTTCCATTAGATAATGCCACATCACATTACCTACTTCAGAAAGACATCAACTTGCTAGTTTCTTGGGCAAAAAACTGGAGAATGTGCTTTAATATTGATAAATGTTCAGTCTTGCATCTAGGTCATAACAACAAGCTACATACGTATACCATGTGGGACCCGCTTGAAACAAAACGCGTCGTGATTAAACCAACGAAATGCGAGCGTGACTTGGGAGTTCAAGTTGATAGTTCTTTGAAATTCGCAATTCACATCACGACTCAAGTCAACAAATCAAATCGCATTCTTGGATTGATCAGACGCACTTTCGTTTACCTCGACACAAAAATGTTCACGAAGCTTTTCATAGCACTTGTTCGCCCGCATTTAGAATATTGTGGCACAGTTATTAACCCAAGGTAGCTGAAAGACAAAAGGCAAATTGAAAACGTTTTTCGTCGTTCCTCAAAATTGTTGCCTGGTATGAAAAATCTATCCTACGAAAGCCGCCTTGTACGCTTAGGTCTTCCAAGTATGAATTACGGTTTCATAAGAGGAGATTTAATAGAAGTTTACAAATGGTTTCACAACTTCTATTTCTGTGAAACCAAACTGTTCGACATCGAAGGAAGATCACTGACGAGGACGATAGGTCATTTAAATAAATTGAAAAAACAATTCTGCAGACTCGACTTCAGGAGGCAATTCTTTACGATGAGAGTTGTAAACAGCTGGAACAGCCTCCCTAACGAAGTTATTACTGCGGAGTCACTGAACATTTTCAAAAATCGATTGGATTTGTTCTTGAGAAACAAAAGATATTTGTATATTTGATTGTTTAATTACGATTATTTGTTTGATTATGTCTTTCTATGAAGCATTACCAGCGATTTTTCGATAAATTTTTATTTTTTATTATTATCAATTTTTATTCTCTTCGCATTTTTATGCCTTTGCATGACTTTGCTTTGTTATAGGTTGACAGACACAGTTTTATGCCTATACATTAAATTTTTGATGTAAACCTTATTTTATAATAATAATAATAATATTTTGGATTTTTTGACAGAACTAAGTGAAGGTGGAAAAAGTTATAGTTGTATAGGCACGCATCGTTCCGCCATATCAGCATATCATTCTTTAGTTGATGGTCATTCGGTAGGTAAACATCCAAGGGTAATATCTTTGATGTCAGGGATTTTTAACGACAACCCACAAGTGCCAAAATATTCCTTTATTTGGGATGTAGAAATGGTGTTGAAATTCATAAAAAATCTACCAACCCAACTTTCCTTAAAGGTTCTAGGTTTTAAGCTAGTTACCCTTCTTGCATTGACTTCAGCCTCAAGGGAATCAGAGATTAAAGCCATGGATTTAGAGTTCATGTCAAAGCAGGACTCTTTTTATTCTTTTGTTTTGCCTACGTTAACAAAAACTCAGAAAAAAGGTCAGCCACCAAAGAGATTAATTTTTGAAAAATTTAATGAAAAATCTCTCTGTGTATGTGAAGCAATAGATCAGTATATTGAACAAACTAAGGAACTAAGGAAGGAAAATACCCAATTACTATTGACTACAATAAAACCATATACCCCAGTAAAATCTCCCACAATTTCAAATTGGATGGTAAAATTCCTAGCAATGGCAGGAGTTGATACTAGTAAATTCAAGGCACATTCGACAAGGTCAGCCTCAACCTCTTTGGCGCTAAAATTAGGGGTTTCAATTCAGGAAATAGTTCAGAAGGGTCATTGGAAAGCAGAATCTACTTTCAGAAAGTTTTACAAAACAGAGGTGAACTTTAAAAACAAAATGCAAAATGCCCTTTTGAATTTGATGTAGCTTTAAACAGAGGTTTGAAAATACACCCTTGTGCATTTAACACCCAACCGAGAATGGGCGTATCCATTATTAGATCGGAAGGCGTAGGTTTTATGAAATAAAATTAAGGATTACGAAAGGGCGCGAAGCGCCAGCATTGTAATCCCGATTTTATGAATAAAATTGAAACCAACTATCTAATAATGCCCGCCCACCCACTCCAATGTAAATATCATTGTCATTCTGTTATAGTTATCACACATCGTGGAAGAGAAACACGAGGACATGGTAGTCGCGGTCGCGCCGCCAATCGGGGCGGTCACTATTAGAAAAGTTGTATACTTTGTTCATTTTCTTTTGTAAATATATATCTACTTTAACCTAATTATTTGTAGTTATTAATTTGCCATCTATGTTATTGATACTCCTATCGAAAATACACCCTTGTGCATTTACCACCCAAGCGAGAATGGGCGTATCCATTATTAGATCGTTGGCTTCGATTTTATTCATAAAATCGGGATTACAATGCGGGCGCTTTGCGCCCTTTCGTAATCCTTAATTTTATTTAGAAAATATGTGTAAGAAAATTTACACCACAAGAAGAAAAAACGTTTAACAATCGAGGGTGTTAGTAAAGGTTATGGTTATGTTTATAAATTATATTATATTATTTTGTGTAGCTAGTTAATTATGTAGGTTATAATAATAAGTGCTTTATATAAAAATCTTTGCCCAGTGGCTAGCAGTCAGGCGTTAATATTTATACAAGCTCAGAAAGTTACATTAAAAATAGCTGCGATGGAGTGGTGAAATTGATTAATGAACAAGCGTGCGTGATTGAGGTAGGAAGCAATTCAAGCTTTCGAAACTAGTTTAAGTAATGGATTTTGTGCAAAAATTTTCTGTCAGATTTAAATCCTCGCTCAACTTTTTTACAGAATCTCTGATTATAACTTTCAATGTTAAGGAATGAATTTTAGGAATTGCATTTTCACAATGTTTTGACTTATGATGTCTTGCCAAACTACCTGTTTGTTTTATACTGTTTTGGAGAAGATTTTTCTGCCTTTTTTTTCTCACAGTTCCATTCTGAAAAAAGAAAAGGACATAAGTTGTTGGCTTCAATCATGATAATGACTGACTGAGTTGTTTACATACAGTATATATAGCTATACTACATAAAAATTATCTAACCATAACCATAAATTCCTAACATATGATGACTGGACATGACTATCTACATATACTGGGACTGGAGTTGTTTCCATCTAGACCATCCATCAAATCTAGACTTGGAGCAAAAAAATAGAGCATAATCTTCACATAAATGATCTAACTATTTACCAAATCTTCTTCATCTTCTTTAACTGTAAAGTCAAACCCCTCAATATCTTCAGTTTGCAAAAAACTCTAAATCTTCAGCAGAAATTTCCACCACAAAAGTCGCCATTTGTATTTGTTATTGTAGGTCCCAGTGCCGGATTAAGGTGTGAGGGGGCCCCGGGCAAAATTTCCACGGGGGCCCTTGTGGGGGGAGCAATAACAATTCTGAATGAACCTTCACTGGACATAATACATTCAGTGGTATAATCTAACATTTTTGCCACTCGTCCTGTCTGACGAGTGGAACAGCCTTCTAATCAAAAATTGGTTGTCCACAAAAACTTCTGGTCGTCCGACTGAATTTTTATTTTGGCCTTCTATTTCATATTTGCCTCCACACACGCCTTAATCTCCTGAGGCGTCCGTTTAAAAGCTCTGCTCAAATTATTTTCTTCCCGTAGGCGACTATTCGCACGCCTCAAACATATCACGTTTGTTTTGTTTAATTTTCAACTTATTTCGTACTGAACACTAAACGTTCCGAAAATATCAAAAGTTATTAAATTAAGCAAAAACTTAAACGAATTTACATTCTCATTCACTTAAAAATGACCACTTAAAACACGTGAAGATTGTTGTTTAGTGACGTAGTTTGTACAACATTAGTTATGCTCCTTCTGTATGTCTAAGTTGTTACGTCGAAAGATGCGCAAAATGTTCAAGTTTCATTTGTTGACTTATTGTCAACATGTTTTATCTTTTGATTTTCTATTGTGTTACAGAGATGTTCTTCTGCATTAGTTTGTCTTTGAGTTGAAAGACCTGTAATACATTCAGCTAAATAAGTAAAACTTATTGACAAAAAGCCTTGTTTTAAAAAAAATTGTTACAGATTTAAAAACATCGATGACGACAGACAGAAGTGTGTGAGTGTGTGTGTATGTTATTATGGTTACTAATCGTATGATTAGAAGAACAAAAGAAAATATACGATCAATATGCTGAAAAAGATTTTTAAAAACACAAACACATTATGTGCTTTAACTGATTGATTGTTCAGAAGAATTCGAATCACAAAACCATGCTTTGTTTTTTATATACCAGAGCTGCATGTTTTTAAAAGAGGTTTCAGGTTTTAAATATATTTTTGTATTTCAGTTTAACTTAAAATGATTCACTAACATGAACTAAAAACGTTAACGCTTCCGTCCTCAAGTTTTAATATAGAAGAAGGCAATGTAAACAAGGAAGTTAAGGCTTTGAGAATCAGACTTGTACTTGACGCTTAGCCCTCGTGTTTAGGGTTCACGAGCATGAACGTCCCCCACTTGTTTACTTTTAAAAGATAAACATTTTTGTTAAAAGCGTTTCATTCTACTTAGAGGTCATCAGTAATATATACGGAAAACAATAGTAAAATAGATAGTTGTAGCCGAATGTCAGACGCTTTGTTGTTGTTTTAAATTTAAATCATAAATATACAACAACTTTTCAATAATAGTCGCGGAAAGAGGAATATTTTATTAAGTGATAAAAATGTTCTGCGTTAAACATCGCGTACGTAAATCATAAAATAGATATTCACAGCACAATATGTAATTATGACATAAACGACCAAGTCAATGTATTTTCAGATTTAAAACCAAACAAGAAACATGCTATGTTTTAGAAGTAAAGACCGCGCATGTTTTAAACAACATGTTTCAGAATTAAAAAATAAGATTAATAATTTATCGCGCGACATCGCACGTCTAGACAAATTCAGGCGAGTGGATATCGCACGCCTGAAATGTTTTTAACTTCGGTTAGGCGTGCGAAGCACCACACACCTGAATTTTTTTTATGAGAAAGCCTGGCACAGAGGTTTTCATAGAAACAATTTTAATATTTAAAACAAAAATAAATTTATTTGGGAATAATAACTAATCGTCCCATCGGACAGTTGGAAGGCAATGATTTAAAAGTTTCACTCGTCCGCGACAAAATTTGGTAAAATTTGGTCGGGACGACCGTTAGGTTATACCACTGACATTCCCCATGTCCACTTCACTTCCTGTGGAAAAAAATCAAATATTTACAGTACACATTCTCATATTTTATTACAGAATAGCTTATTAGCTTTACATTGTTTTTTTTCGGCATTTTGCTCGAACAAATCTGTCAATGATCTCCTTACAGTCTAGATTATTGAGCAGCTCATTCTCAATTGACATTAGGGAAAGGCAGGTCAGCCTGCTTTGGACCATGCATGTTCGCTTTTCATTTTTAATAAGTTTGAGCTTAGAGAATGTTCTTTCACCTGTTGCATTGGACACCATCAGACTAAGGTAAATTCTCATTGCTACTTCCACATTTGGAAAAGTGGAGACCAGTTTCTTGTCAATAAGAATCTTATACAACATTTGAACAGATGGGTTTTCCGCCGGTTTTCCTTCATCATCTTTAAGTTCATCCTTTAGGTTAAGTTCTTTCACAAAGATACTAAAATGTTCAAATTCTTCTGGGAAATTTTCTTCCAAATCATTCTCATAATGTTGTTGCAGTGCTGTAGCATCTCTCACTATCATCGCTTCTCTCATTCCTTGGAAGCTTGTCATGAACCCAAATCTTTCAGAAACAACCTTATATGCAGCAATGCGCGAGTCCAAAGCTTGGGAAAGCTTATCCAGTATAGGTAAGAATGTCTGAAGTCGAAATCTGTCACGACCAGTAAGTATATTTTCTTCTGCAGGCCCATCATTACCTTGTCTTTTCCTGTGTACATGACGTTTGTTTGCATCTTTGTACGTCGCTTGGGGTGCTTTGTTTTGTGCCTTTAGTTCAAATTGGTCGAAGTTCTCACGCTGCGACACCACATATACTTGGAGTGATTTCAATAGTTTTATTGCCATTCCTAGCTCCATATTCTCTTTCTGAAGGGCAATACTGACTTTATTAAATCGTTGTAGTATATTGTTCCAGAATTCAGCCATGAATATACTTTCAAAAAGCAACATGCTTTTCAAGAGATTCTGTGCTTCATTGATTGTGTCACGTGTTTGGTTTTCATCATCTGATAGACATTTCAGAGCTTTTTGAATTTGTGTGTATGCCAATGAGAGAGCTTTTATAGCATCAGCATGTACAGACCATCGTGTATCTGTCAGACGTTTGAGGACCAACTGTTTCTTTTCAAGAAACTCTAACATAATTTTCCACCTGTGAGTTGATCTAGAGAAGAAGTTGTACAGTTGTTGTACAAGTCCAAAGAAGGAGACTGCTTTCAAGCAGCAATCCACGGCACATTGACCAACCAGATTTAATGAATGGGCAGCACACGGTATGAAAATGGCTAAAGGATTGACCTCTAAAATTTTAGCTCTCATTCCATTATACCTTCCAGACATATTCAAAGCATTGTCATATGACTGCCCACGTGCATTACCAACATCAATGTTGTGTTCCTGAAGGAATTTAATAACATTATTAATATAATATTTTGCTAAGTATTCACCAGTATGTCTTTCAATCGGCTTAAAACATAGGAAACGTTCTACCATCTTATTGGTTTTCATTGAAACATACCGTACAATGATAGTTAGCTGATCAATGTGACACAAATCAGGGGTCGAATCAACAGACAGCAAGAAGTATTTAGCTTTTTGCATCTCATCAATCATCATCATCATCACTCGTTTTACGTGACGCTTCCCCTTAAAGGGGGTTGCACGGAAATATAGTTTGTTTTTAGATTCTTCCTCTACAGGAGTCTGTCTGTTGGATCGAAACGTGTCATTTTCCACGTTTTTCTGTCTTCTTTTACGGTATCAGCCCAGTTTTTCTTTGGCCTCCCACGACCACGATTTCCATCAATTATCATGTCTGTTGCTTGTTTGATGCTGCCTTCGTTACGACACACATGTCCATACCATTGCAACCTGTTGTATCGCACTGCTGATTGAATTTTGACGATACCTAATTTTACCAATAAGGAACCTGAGCAGATGCAATCTTTCAAACGCACATTGCAGGTCCACCGTATTATGGCACGGTCATTACGCTGCAGTTTGTGCAAATTGTCAATGGTTGGTGCCCAGCATTCACTTGCATATAGTAAAACAGGACGAATGTAGGTGTCATATATCCTGCCCCTTGTTTTGAAGGAGAGTCCACGGGAAGTGAGTAAGGGCAAGAGTTCACGAAACTTTCCCCAAGCACATCTGATCCTTGCGATGATACTTAATTCACAACCACCACCAGCCCCGATTGTATCCCCGAGGTAGCAGAAGTGATCGACCATGTCAAGCTCACTATCACAGTTTAGTGTCCATTTTGTTTGAGGTCTGCTATCAATAGAACGTGCTGCACCTCTACATCTGCTACGACGGTATTCAGGATCATGTTTAAGTGGTCCAGCTATTCCACTACATTTCTTGTGAACCCAATGGGAGCATCCCAAACAATATATTGAGTTGTTTCCAACACCCTTCCTGCAAACACCACAGGGAAATTTGCCAGAGTCCTTTAGAGTATAAAGATCGACACCACTGGCCATGACTTTTTCTTTCCCATATTAACTCTTAAGCCTTTCACCTCCATTTCAGTCTTCCATTTCATCAGCTTTTTTCTAAGTTCTTTGTCAGTATCAGCAATGATCACCAGGTCATCTGCGTATAGCAGCTCCCAAGGTGACCCAGTGCGAAACTCTCTCGACAGAGCTTCAAGTACTATGACGAATAGAAGAGGGCTTAGCACCGAACCTTGGTGAACACCAACTTACTTCGAATTCGTCAGTGAGGTTGTTGTTTACTCTAACTCTACTTTTTGTGTTGTTATACATTGCCTGCACAAATTGCACGATCCATTCTTCTATCCCAAGCTTACGCATCGCCCACCAGATGACTTTTCGTGGAACACGGCCAAACGCCTTCCCAAGATCAACGAAGGCAAAGTACAATTTTTTGTTCTTAGCCAAGTATTTTTCTTGTAACTGCCTAAGAATGAATATTGCATCAGTTGTGCCACAACCTGGCATGAAGCCAAATTGCATGTTAACAATTAAGATTCTGTCCCTGATGATAGTTTCGAATACTCTCTCCATAGCTTTCATGACATGATCAAGAAGTTTGAGACCCCTGTAGTTACCTCTTTCCAGGGCATCCCCCTTCCCTTTATAAAGATTGATGATGAAGCTACCTTTCCAATCAGATGGCATGTCACCATTTCTAATCATAGCATTAGCAAGATCAGCTAACAGTCTTGCACCAGCATGACCAGCAGCCTTTAACAATTCAGCTACGACCCCAGATGGGCCAGCAGCTTTCCCAGATTTTATTTTGGCAATAGCTTTTAACACCATGTTAATCGTTATAAGAATAGAAAGACCAGCAACTGGTTCAGAGGACAGGTCAGCAGAATTCCAAGGAAACTCTTCATAAAGAAGGCGCTTGTAGTGTTGTTCCCCAAGCAGCCTTCTTCGCCTCAATTTAGTTCAAATTGGTCGAAGTTCTCACGCTGCGACACCACATATACTTGGAGTGATTTCAATAGTTTTATTGCCATTCCTAGCTCCATATTCTCTTTCTGAAGGGCAATACTGACTTTATTAAATCGTTGTAGTATATTGTTCCAGAATTCAGCCATGAATATACTTTCAAAAAGCAACATGCTTTTCAAGAGATTCTGTGCTTCATTGATTGTGTCACGTGTTTGGTTTTCATCATCTGATAGACATTTCAGAGCTTTTTGAATTTGTGTGTATGCCAATGAGAGAGCTTTTATAGCATCAGCATGTACAGACCATCGTGTATCTGTCAGACGTTTGAGGACCAACTGTTTCTTTTCAAGAAACTCTAACATAATTTTCCACCTGTGAGTTGATCTAGAGAAGAAGTTGTACAGTTGTTGTACAAGTCCAAAGAAGGAGACTGCTTTCAAGCAGCAATCCACGGCACATTGACCAACCAGATTTAATGAATGGGCAGCACACGGTATGAAAATGGCTAAAGGATTGACCTCTAAAATTTTAGCTCTCATTCCATTATACCTTCCAGACATATTCAAAGCATTGTCATATGACTGCCCACGTGCATTACCAACATCAATGTTGTGTTCCTGAAGGAATTTAATAACATTATTAATATAATATTTTGCTAAGTATTCACCAGTATGTCTTTCAATCGGCTTAAAACATAGGAAACGTTCTACCATCTTATTGGTTTTCATTGAAACATACCGTACAATGATAGTTAGCTGATCAATGTGACACAAATCAGGGGTCGAATCAACAGACAGCAAGAAGTATTTAGCTTTTTGCATCTCATCAATCATCATCATCATCACTCGTTTTACGTGACGCTTCCCCTTAAAGGGGGTTGCACGGAAATATAGTTTGTTTTTAGATTCTTCCTCTACAGGAGTCTGTCTGTTGGATCGAAACGTGTCATTTTCCACGTTTTTCTGTCTTCTTTTACGGTATCAGCCCAGTTTTTCTTTGGCCTCCCACGACCACGATTTCCATCAATTATCATGTCTGTTGCTTGTTTGATGCTGCCTTCGTTACGACACACATGTCCATACCATTGCAACCTGTTGTATCGCACTGCTGATTGAATTTTGACGATACCTAATTTTACCAATAAGGAACCTGAGCAGATGCAATCTTTCAAACGCACATTGCAGGTCCACCGTATTATGGCACGGTCATTACGCTGCAGTTTGTGCAAATTGTCAATGGTTGGTGCCCAGCATTCACTTGCATATAGTAAAACAGGACGAATGTAGGTGTCATATATCCTGCCCCTTGTTTTGAAGGAGAGTCCACGGGAAGTGAGTAAGGGCAAGAGTTCACGAAACTTTCCCCAAGCACATCTGATCCTTGCGATGATACTTAATTCACAACCACCACCAGCCCCGATTGTATCCCCGAGGTAGCAGAAGTGATCGACCATGTCAAGCTCACTATCACAGTTTAGTGTCCATTTTGTTTGAGGTCTGCCATCAATAGAACGTGCTGCACCTCTACATCTGCTACGACGGTATTCAGGATCATGTTTAAGTGGTCCAGCTATTCCACTACATTTCTTGTGAACCCAATGGGAGCATCCCAAACAATATATTGAGTTGTTTCCAACACCCTTCCTGCAAACACCACAGGGAAATTTGCCAGAGTCCTTTAGAGTATAAAGATCGACACCACTGGCCATGACTTTTTCTTTCCCATATTAACTCTTAAGCCTTTCACCTCCATTTCAGTCTTCCATTTCATCAGCTTTTTTCTAAGTTCTTTGTCAGTATCAGCAATGATCACCAGGTCATCTGCGTATAGCAGCTCCCAAGGTGACCCAGTGCGAAACTCTCTCGACAGAGCTTCAAGTACTATGACGAATAGAAGAGGGCTTAGCACCGAACCTTGGTGAACACCAACTTACTTCGAATTCGTCAGTGAGGTTGTTGTTTACTCTAACTCTACTTTTGGTGTTGTTATACATTGCCTGCACAAATTGCACGATCCATTCTTCTATCCCAAGCTTACGCATCGCGCACCAGATGACTTTTCGTGGAACACGGCCAAACGCCTTCCCAAGATCAACGAAGGCAAAGTACAATTTTTTGTTCTTAGCCAAGTATTTTTCTTGTAACTGCCTAAGAATGAATATTGCATCAGTTGTGCCACAACCTGGCATGAAGCCAAATTGCATGTTAACAATTAAGATTCTGTCCCTGATAATAGTTTCGAATACTCTCTCCATAGCTTTCATGACATGATCAAGAAGTTTGAGACCCCTGTAGTTACCTCTTTCCAGGGCATCCCCCTTCCCTTTATAAAGATTGATGATGAAGCTACCTTTCCAATCAGATGGCATGTCACCATTTCTAATCATAGCATTAGCAAGATCAGCTAACAGTCTTGCACCAGCATGACCAGCAGCCTTTAACATTTCCGCTACGACCCCAGATGGGCCAGCAGCTTTCCCAGATTTCATTTTGGCAATAGCTTTTAACACCATGTTAATCGTTATAAGAATAGAAAGACCAGCAACTGGTTCAGAGGACAGGTCAGCAGAATTCCAAGGAAACTCTTCATAAAGAAGGCGCTTGTAGTGTTGTTCCCCAAGCAGCCTTCTTCGCCTCAAGATCTATCGAGAGGTTACCAGAATCATTTTTGACGCATTTATCACCAATAACATCTTGGTTTTCATTTCTCATCTGCTTTGCAATTTTGAAGATGTCATTCAATCCAGGCTTGAGGTTGGAGAACTTATTTTCTTCTGCAATTTTCTTTGCAGTATATACTGCCCTTTTAGCATTTCGTTTGGCTTGGATATAATCTTCCTTGTTACCACCCTGTTTCCAAAGCTTCCAATACAGTCTTTTTTCAGCAATAGCTGAACTGACTTCACCATTCCACCACCATGTTTCCCTTTTTTGGTGTCGCTTCTTCGTTTTGCCACAGATTTCAAGAGTGAAGTCAAGGAGAGCTGACTTCAACAGTTTCCAGATGTCCTCTGTTGAGCTTTTGTCATTAAGATTAACGATGCTGTTACCTTCTCAGAGAACACTCTCTCAAACCTTTCTTGGACACTGGCATCAATCAGCTTCCAGTAACGAAGTTTTGGTACAAACGGTTTAGGTTGATGTTTTGGTATTTTAAGTTGAAGCTCACAGGTGAGAAGTTTGTGCTGTGGTACACATTCCTCGCTAGGTATTACCTTTATGTCTTTTGCCATTTTCAGATGTTTCTTTCTCAACAGGATGAAGTCAATCTGTATGTTGGCATTTCCAGATTGATAAGTGATCAGATGACTGTCCCTTTTCACGAAGTATGTATTACCAATGGCTAAGTTATTTGCAACAGCAAAATCAAGAACTCTATCACCATCTGCATTACGTACACCATACCCAGAACCTCCATGAACACCTTCATACCCAGCTGACTCTTTACCGACGTGTCCATTCCAGTCACCACATGGGATGACTATCTCTTTTTCTGGTAGTCCTGAGATGACAGTTTGCAGGCTGTCATAGAATGCATCCTTCACAAACTCTTGTAATCCAGTTTGAGGGGCATACACAAATAATACAGTGATGACTGATTCTCCCACCAGCAGCTTGATCAACATGATTCTATCAGATACACGCTTGATATCGTAAACTTTGTCGACCCATTTTTCAGCCAGCAGCACACCAACGCCACTAGTGCCCTGGTTGTTGCCTACCCAGAAAAACTTGTATCTGGAATCTTTTCCCGTTAAAAATCTTGTGGAGGCACCTCTCCATCTGACCTCTTGCACGCAGCAGAGATCAATGTTCCTTCTTGAGATAGTCTCAACTATCTCACTGGTCCTTCCTCTCGTGGTACCAACGTTCCATGAGGCGAACTTCAGTGTATCATGTGGGATTTCGCATGATAACGATCTGACAGGCCCACTTCCAGTCCTACCGTTAACGACACCTTCAACGTAGTTTCCAGTCCCGTTCTTGAGAAATTTTCTAAGAACTGTCATATTGTGAATTGAAGCAAGGTTTTACAATTGGATGCTCTTCCTAACATAAACCTAATTCTGCAGCAGTAGGGGCTGGGTGTTTTTCGTAAGACACCATCTCATCACAGTTCTTTGCTCACTGGAGTTTAAGTGCCTGTCCGTTGTCTGTTGTAGTAGATCATCCGCACAGCCACGCTGTTCACTGAGCCGTATCCACACTTTCGTTGGCCGCCACAGGAACTACTATCACCTGTGAGTATGATAGGATTTTTGTTCAAGGTTTACTCCTCTAGATCCGCCATGTTCTGTCTATGCCCATGCATATTAACAGGGTCACCTCGAGTAGGATGTGGCTCTACACCACGCACGGACGGTCTACGCTATGGAGAAGATAGTCACAAAAAGTGACTGCAAAATGGGCTATTTTACGCATCACATAGCGCTGGGTGCATGGTGACCAGTCAATGACGCCTCGGAAGACCATCTCGAAAAGGTACTACCCCTCTACAGACCCCCTTGACCCCAAAATGATAATGATAATGAACAATGATAACTGATAAAAGTTTGTCACCAATTAGCTTGATAAATTCTTCACATATTGTTGAAGACAAATAAGATGCTCTTCCCTTTCCTTTGTTTCCAAACTACTTGATGTGATCACTTATGAATGGATCAAATTGCCCAATTAATTCGAGCATTCCCATGTAATTTCCATTTTGTGAAGAACCGAATACTTCATTGTCACCACGCAGTGCTAGTCCTCTCTCTGAAATAAACTTTATAACAGCAACAACACGTCTCAAAACATTGCGCCAATACTGTCTCTCATTTCAAACTGATTTGCCAATTGACTATCTATACCAGAAGTTTGCTGTCTGCTAACCCATGTTAACATTGCATTTCGATGCAGTATACCACGTTCATGTTCAGTTATTCTCTCGGATGCATGTTTCCAATCACTGAAACCAGACCCAGAAAATGGTGTTCTTGATCCGGTACCAAATAGTAGGCAAACAAAACAATATATATTTCCAGTGGAGGGCGAATATAGAAGCCATTCCCGGCAATGATTCTCACCAGAAATGTGATTCCTATATAGCAGATTCTTTACAAATTTACGTTTATGAGTGTTGTCATTTTCACGAGTTCTTTCAGAAGCTTAAAAATCCGAGTCATGGTGTTGACATTCACTTGGTCCTTTTGAAATCCAATATTCACGAACCCTGTCAGTAATATGAAGATTGTTCCATGATGCTGAATCTTTGTCATACTCTGGTCCGGTTGCTGCAGCAGAGCCCAATTCGACTTCCACTTCATAAGGATTTACATCCTGTGTTAATGTTTTTTGAATATATTGGGAGTCCAGCGAACAGCTTTAGGAATAGCGTAATTGACACAAATGTAAGAGGGATGCTTGGAAACGGTTTCCAGATCAGAAAATAGACGGTGATTCAAATCCCCTGTTTGGTAACAAATGCGACAACAACACATAATTCAAAGCTGAAATAAATAAACAAATTCCTATTTTATACTACGTAAATATGCTATATAAAACGCGACGCGCGACCTGAATGGACAGATGAAACACATCGCAGCCCACGCATGAACAATAGTAATTGCCGCAGAATCGAAACAAAAACCAAACCAAATACACCATAGAAAACGCAAACTTACTATTGTTCCGCCAATATGCAAGCTTAACAAAATGCGAAGTCGGGATGCGAAACCCAAAACGCTGACGTGTCACTACAAACGGTATGCAGTGTATGTACGAAAGCGCACGATGTAATATATATATATATTTTCAATTAAATCGGTTATTTTCGGTTTATTTCCAAAACGCTTATCGTAGCGCGGCTTTATCCTCAAAAAAAGAGATTTTTTTCTATCAAAAAAACACAAATAGAAGTTTCATCCGCGCTCTCTTCTGTTGGTGCTCTGTTCTCTCGATGCGCGATGCGCGAACATCCTGACTTTCATTTACAGTGGAATCAGAACGAGTATCTTCAACACCAGCCGATTGGCTCTCCATTGCCATTGCTAGTGATTCTCAAGATTCTTCTGATTTTCTAGATGTTGAGAATCCCATATCAAAGAGTTTCGGTATTGATTTCAAGAGGTCATCATCTTTCTTCTTCTTCTCTTCGCTCATCTTCCGCTTCTGAGCACCACTTAAATATCGTCGATCAGTCATCGTTATTCCTTAGCGACCTACTTCAAGTAACGTTTAATTTAAAAACATTATCTAACTAAATATTCTGTCCATACGACATATGACCGTTTCATTTGTTGTTGCAAGATATCTTACAGAAAGTGTGCACGGCTAATCAAAAAGTCACATCAAATCGGGGTTGACCTTTCATGCATGATAAATTTCAATTGTTCTTTATCACGTGATCGAGATACCGCGCATGCTTAAATACCCTATTTGCATGTTTTGAAAAGAGTAGACACAATGTGCGCATTCAATTATTTTCATAGAAGCAAAAAGAAAACAACATATATGGTGTTGTTTTTTCATGAATATCTGGAACACTCACGTTTCTTTGTTGTGTCTGATCTAGAGGCCCCATAATAATGTCTAAAACAACATTTGATGCTGCAAGGTAAACAACTGTTGAAATGCCTCAAAAAAAATTTGGGACCTAAAAAATTGGGGGCCCCTCAAAACCAGGCCTAGGCCCTATGGACCCTACTGTTGATCCAGCTTTGGTAGGTCCGTCGGGCTATTTTCAACACCGCTAATGAAATCAAAGCAAGATAAGCAAACGGCCCGAGCGTCACCAGACTATTCTTTCTTGTGACTCTGATAGAATTGGATTCTAACGCCAGACGAGTTTACTCAAGAACTGTTGACACAATCATAGCTTAAAAAAATGAGGGCCGTCATTAAACAAGCACGCGCACATATTTCAGCAAAAACATTTCTCGCTTGATCAAAGTAAACTAGTATACCGGATCCGAAGATGAATTATTAGTATTTTCTAACGGCAAGAATACCAAAATATAACCTTTTCGGTCTCGAGTATTTATTTTTGGGTGATCATGGGTGAACAAAATCACTTTCTGACGGCATCCGAAAGAACACTATCACAGGCATTTTGCTTCAAAATTTGAGAATAACAGTTTTTCGGTATCGGAAATTTGTCTCAGACAGATCATGAAAGTGAAACGTCGTGCGCGCGTAAATATCATTGTGCGTGTTGTAGAGTGTATTGTCGAGACTACGCCATGTGCAACGGGCCGCAGGGAACATAAAATAAGCGCTCGGATGAAAAATCAATATCTAAGTATTATGCCCGGGCGCCGCTGTGCTTACTCGAAATTCATGCATGATCACGCGATCCGTTTGATCACCCGTCAATACGCCCCTGGAAGACATATAGGAAACGGAGCCTCTTCCAGCATTTCCGTATCGAGAGATATGACTCGCAAGAAACGGATCAAACTGCGACAACAGCTCAATCAAGCCTAGGAAATTGCCATTATTGCAGGACCCTAAAATCTCATCTTGTCCACGAAAAGCAAGTCCTCTTTGTGCTAAAAACTTAACAACCATAACAATTCTACGAAGAACATTCTTTAGTCCAGGCGATAAATCATCATCGCGCCACCTTTTATTAAAAAAATTACCTTATAGATTTTTGAATACTTTAATATATAGTATTTATGAATCAATGGGGTTTACAGGCCAAATCGGTTGCCTTAAGATTTTATAGGGGGGCTTTCAATAGTAGGTGACAGCTAGAAAAAATATTTTCCGCCTGAGGTAGGCTACTTGAAAGTCTAATATCTTTTGAACTTATGACTCAATAGTAATGAAACTTCACACGTGTGTTGGTATATGACTCATAATTATTTATGTAAAATTTCAGAAATGTAACTTGACCCAGTGACATTTTACTGACCGGAATGCACATTTTTTTACTTTTTAAAATGATTTTTGGGAAAAAATAACTAAAAAAACTTCTCTTGAGGTAGTGATTTGCTTTCTACCTTGACTTCTTTGTTTTTCTGATAGCCTTAGCCCAGGGACAACAAGTCTGGATGCTTTAGTTTAAAGATACAAGCCTATTGGAGCTTATGTAATGGCTAAATAAACGACTAGTTTGATTATTCGGACAACTTTTAATCGTAAAAATAGTTATAAACTTATTCAAGAAAAAACCATGAAATATCAACTACATCAAAATTTAAGTGTTTGGAATATTTCTATTCCTTATCGTCCTCATAATCGCCATAATCGTCCTCATCTTCATCATCGAAGACGTCACCTTCAATATCGTCCTCGAAATCTTCCTCATCGTTATCATCATCTTCATTCACAGCCACATAGTCATCGACAACGTCAGGGAACATATCATCCGTCCAAAATATGTCACCTTCTTCATTCCATCCATGCTGCACTGGTGTGGGTAAATCAACCATTGCTGTGCCAGCCGATTTCCAAATTTTGGCAACATAATTGGCTCTTTCCAAGTGTAAGACTAGGGTTCTCTGACAAGGAGGTAAAAGCGAAAGATCTGCCAGTTGTTTTGACTTCAGGTGCTTATTATCAAAGATTTTAAACCTTGCATCATTCACATTCGACTTTTTGGTGGAATACAGATGACAAACATACTTCTCGAAATTGGAATTCTGCGTCTTTGATAGACTCCATGTGTCTCCAAGTTCGGCAAAGATCTTAGTTGAGTATTTTTCTTTGTCCACCATTTTGTCCCAACATTTTTGTTTGGCTTTCCGGAAGAAAGCTGAAATGTAATGGTTTCCGGAAAAGGCATGGAACCCGATTAGTGCCCTCTGTTGCTCTGCTGAAAGTTGGATGGAATCAAGCCAAACCTTCTTCCTGTTGTCGCCATCTTTTGAGTTAACAAGAACACGAAGACTAGCGCCGATCAAACGAATAGCTATTACCAAGATGTCTGTATTTTCTGATGGTGAACGGATGCAGATATTGCCATCGGATTTCAGGGCATCTAGAGCGTGTAACACAACTTTGGTATCTGCTTCCTCTTGGTTAGATGCCAGGTGATCCATTTGTGTTACATTTGATAGCGTTACCTTTTTGCAGTATTCGTCACCTGACATGATTATACTGCTGCTTTTAAGGATTTTGAGACATTTTTTTTGGTGGGCTTTGATATAGTCAAAGGTCAGCTTTATCAGCTGCGTTTTGTTTTCATCATTGGAATAAAAGTTTTTTTTGTCTCTCGGTACCAATGTGCTAAACGATTTGATCGGGATCTTCTCTGATCCTCCACGCTTTTTTCTTTCCCCAGCTTTAATGCTGAAGTCTTTGTAACAATCCGCTACCAAATCAACGCGGTCGTGGCCTTTTGGTAATGATAATAAATGATTGACAATGAGCTCCTCAAATGTTTTTGATTTTTCTTTGGGTGTTGTTCTATACTGTGCGATAAGATCAACGATCAAAGTGTTGCATGTTCGATCACCATACTCTGGGATGCTTTTTGGCAGAATGATATCGAGTAATTTACTTTTCGCTGTACTTCTTTTTGTTCCGTCGGGAAAAACCAAGCTCAGTGGGACCGGACATAACCGATACGTTAAAACAATTTGGAAATTGATTGGACTTTGGAGCAATGTTGAGATGGATAAGAGTTTTCCAAGGATATGCCAATTGACTCTGATGACTTCTTTTCCACAATCTTTCTTTCTAAGTTTCGTCTGTTGTTGTTTGAATAAAGTCGGAATTTGCTTACGGATTGGATCATGAAAAGGTCTTGTTGTAGATCGAATTCGTTCATTGATGAAAATATCCATCAGTTTGTTTCTGGTTTTTTATATCCAGCAGCTTCTGACTGTCACCTTCGTACACTTTTCCAGAGCTTAGGTTATGGACATCTTCATCTTTCAAAAAGACGCTAAAGGGACTCCAGTAATCATTTTTCAAGACGTTTATAGCCTGCGTAACATGAATTTCTGATTTCTTTATTTCTTGATGGCGTAGTGGTTTGTAATCTTGCTTTCGAGATAATTCAACCATGTCTAACAATTCCCTTGTGATGATAGCAAGATTTGGTCGATTTAAGCACCATTTTGTAACATTGTTGTGGTCAATCGAGTAACCTTTGACTCCACCTAAAATAAAAAATGACGAAATTTCTACATTCTACATATATTCCCTCCGAAAAGATTTTTCAACAAAAGAACCAGCAGCTCTTTCATTTAGTTTTCTTAACGACGGTTTTGGTTGAAGAAAAGGGAAATTTTTTCATACCTGCGGTCTTAACGTCTCTATTGATGGTTTCTTCTCCCCTTTGATCGCAGGCAGTAGTTAACGGATATTGATCTTGGGCTTGAATGGATAGTCCGTTTTTGATCAATTCATTGTACTCATCTCGCTTCGTCTCTTTCAGATTTTCCATTTGTGAAACGTAATAGGAACCATGCCTAGAAAATGAATATATAATAGAATGAATACCTAAATGAGTACAATGTATTCCAACACTGTGCCGTTTCGACGTCACATACATAATCGTAGCTGACACAATGTCCAAACTGGAACAAAATTTCAATGATTTGTCTTGAGCCAGTCAAGCTATGGAGCCCAAGCCCCAAAAGAAATTGCTTTTTAAGTGGAACTTTGCAATGAAGAACGTTAAAAACAATGTCTTGTGCCAAACAATCAACAATCCTGTTGATGTTGGGGGTACGATCACCAGCTGGTTTCAATAACGATTTAACAAAGTATTGAACGGATTGAGGTGGCTCAAGCTCAGAGGTATTTAGTTTTTCAAGATTAAGTGGCCAGTTTTTCATTGTGAAGGAATCAAACTTTTCGAAAATATCATTACTTAAGATCTTAGCAGCATGTTTGATTGTTTCTTCTTTGGAGTGAAAAATGGTATCTGCAGTAAAGTATTCATTTGATGTCACAATTTTGGGTAAGGATTTATTCTTTTGACTGAGAAAGCATATCTTTTCACCGAAATCATTTTGTAGACGGGTTTTAAGCTTATGTCGATAACTTGTGTTGCCGATTCCTAATCCGTAAATTTCGTGAAGAGGTTTCATTGATGCTAGTTTCTTCTCCTGGATAATGACATCGTTGACAAATTCTTTGACCTCTTCATAATTTGATTTCGAATAGCATGCCGAGGTTTCATTTTCCAGTGGTGCACTCTGAATAGTACTGGTTTTAGCTTCTTTCGTGTCATTGCGATAATGGTCCAGAGTGAATTTCTGATAGATTGGCTGATGAACTTTGAACTCTTTTGCGATGAGATCGAAATTCTCGATTTCACGGTATAATGATTCATTTTTCGATTTAGCTGCAGACTTGATTGCAGATGCTGAATTTTATGTAGTGATTGTGAAAGGAGTGTATCGTTTCTTCTTATGCTGCAGCCTGAGTTTTCCACATAATTGACAGACATTTGAATACGTTGTGCTGGATTCTGGTGGAGGACTTGACAATCAAAGCAATTTACGTGTTGATGTTTCGTTAGCTTCTTCAGTTGAATATCGTTTGTCTTTAATTATAGATGTAAATCTAAAAACAAACAAAAAAATCAAAAAGACACGGATATTAGGAACTCATGGAGCTTACCAGGTTCGCGACATATAGAGTCTATAGTATATAGTAATGACACTAGAACTACACGGAAGAGCTTCTTGCCAAGTGAATTACAGTAGTAGTACCAAAAAACAGAAAAACAAATGTCGAATTGTTGAATGTGGAATGTGGAATTGCCGAAATATGAATTCTTCATTGCTTTCAAACTGTTACAATCAATGGAAAGAACTTACAGTTTTTAGCATGGACGGGAATGAATACCATGTGTTTCGAAATTGAACTCTCCGGCGAGCTGTTGGATTTGATTTAAATGAAGGTGGTCACCGCCAAGTTCTTCGCGTTTCTTTTTCGCCTCCATTAATCGGGAAGCATTGCTTTCTGATAACTTATTGATTTTACCATAAAATGATTGGCCATCGTAGTGACAAACACAAATTAATTTATTAGTTTCACTCATTACTAAAAGCAAAAAAGAGGTATAGAAAGCAAATTATTACCTCAAGAGAAGTTTTTTTAGTTATTTTTTCCCAAGAATCATTTAAAAAAGTAAAAAAATGTGCATTCCGGTCTGCAAAATGTCACTGGGTCAAGTTACATTTCTGAAATTTTGCTTAAATAATTAAGAGTCATATACCAACACACTTGTAATAGACCAGGTGAATTTTGAGCAAGGTGCCACTTTTTTAGGGAGAAATTCTAATTATGTTCATGAGTTATGTACATCATTGGAGTTTACAAAAATCGGTGGTGGAGGTTCTGGGCAGGTGCCAATCGAAAGTTACAGCCCCTCAACGTGGCCCCCTATAAATTTTGATATCTGCCCTTAGGAAAAATGGAACATTCAATAACTTTGTTAATATTCCTGTTATGTGCATAAAACTTTCCACGATTGTTGTACACCAACACTGAAACCAAATGGCATTAAAAAATTTGAGTTGAAAACTGTATATCTTTGCTGACGTTAGCATTTTTGTCGAACAAATGCGTTTTTGCTTATTTCCCGTCATTCATATGCAATGAAATATTATAGTTAGGTGTTATATTTAATGGGAAACATCCCCATTCATATTTTCTGAAAGGTATATCATAGGACTTCATGAAATGAGGAGATAATTGGGCTGAGGAGGTGGTAATCGAAAGTTACAGCCCTTCAAGTGGACCTCCTGTAAATTCTGATATTTAAAAATCTGCCCCTAGGAAAAATGGAACATTCAATAACTTATTGAATATTCCTGTTATTTGCATGAAACTTTCCACGATTGTTGTACACCAAGATTGCAACAGAATGGCATTTAATAAATTGAGTTGTAAACTTTAAATTTTTGTGGACGTCAGCATTTTCGTTGAAAAAGTGTTAAAAATTTTTTGTTACTTTTTCACTATTCTTACTACGGAATGCAATTTTGATGTTAGAAAGACTTTAAAAAACCCGATTGGTTATAACAAACAAAAACATAAACATTAAATATATGATAAACAATTCTAATTTCAAAAATCACAGTGTCTTTAATCTATCTCTTCTTCATCGTTTTCTTCAGCTTCGCTATCTTCTTTCTTGTCTATTTCATCGACTTCATTTGTTTCATTTGTGATAAGCCGCTTTGATACGTCATCTGGAAATACATCTTCAATTCATATTGGCGTGCCATTATTGTTCTAGCTGAAATGCATTATTTCTGGCATATTAATCCTAGCAAGCGGAGTTGACCTCCACATCTTTGCTACATAAAGCGATCTAGGTGCATGTAGCTTGAAGACCAAATAACATGGTGGAAGAAGAGATATATCTGGTGTTTTTTTACATTTTGAAACTTTCTTGTTGAACATCTTGCCTCTCATTGTCTTTACAGACATGTACTTATATCCACAAAGATGGCATACAAATTCTTCCAATAAAAGGAGTGTTTGTTTTTCCAGTTCAAACGTACTAAAATCAGCAAAAAGTTGAACAAAATATTCTTTTGTTAACATCGTTTTCCAACACACAGCTTTTCCCTTCATGAAGAACGCGGAGATATAATCGTTCAGTGAACCAGTGAATGCATGAAAGCCTAACAATGCATCTTTCTCCTTGTCTGACATGGTGATTTCACTGAGACAATTGGCCTTATGATGTTTTATTCCACTACCATAATCTAAAAAAAAACGCTCACAATGATCACGGATTAGCGTAAACGCAAGCACCATTATATCCGTATCCCCAGAGTGTGATCGAAGAACAACTGTTGCTACTGATGTCTTCAAAGCATCAAGGCAGTGGAAAATAACTTTTGTGTTAGCTTCTTCCTGATTTAACTTGAAATGTTCCATATCCTGAGAAAAGTAAGTTTCTTTGCACTTTAACAGATTTAATGCTTTGTCACCATTTTCCTATATCACTTCACAGATCAGTCCTACCAGCCACGTCTTGTTTTCTCCATTCTTCATAAATATAACAAAATTACAAGGGATTTTTGATGTTGAAGAGTGAATCATGAGTTGTGAAGTTGTCCCTCGTTTTTGCCGCTCTCCGTTTTTGACTGACACTTCTCTGTAAGTATCTGAAACTAGGTCGACTCTATTGTACCCTTTCAGTAGACTTCCTAACAGTTTCCATGCTAACTCGTTGTATGTTTCTGGTATTTCTATCATGGTTCTCATCGCAGCGATTAGGTCGACAACCAGTACAGAAGGTTTCTGTCTGTTCACCATAAGAACCAATTTCGGGCTTTGTGGAGGGCGTAGACATGCGTTGATGATAATTTGCTCTTAACCATTTTTCTCCATTTGGTGTTGCGATAGTTACAAGAATAAGAGATAACGGAAACTTCAAAGCTTTGTTAAAATCAACGGGCAATCCACTGGTCACTGATAACCTAACCAAAAACCCAAAAATATCCCTGTTGAACTCGATTGCTCGTTTTTTGTGACATTTCTTCAGAACAAGGGTCTTTGATATGTTTTTAACAGCTCTGATTTTGTTTATTCGCAAAGGATTATGAAATTATTTTATGCCATTTTCCAGAAGCCTCTCTGTTACGAACATTTCTGCAATACCCATTCCTATGCAACCTGGTTAAAGTATTTTGTCTGCCAAGTCAGCAGATACTGGAAAGCCAGAGCTGAGATTGTACATCTGTTCTTTATCTACAAGTACACTGAATGGGTTGAATTTTTACTGATGCCGCCAATGACTGGAGATACCGCATGTACTTCTGAATAGACGCAAACTCTGTGACCTTTGTTAAGATTGGCGGTAAATATGTTTCCAATGTTTTAATACTTCTTTCATTCTGAAGGCGCTTCTCCGTGACTTTTAAAAGCCAACCAGTAAAGTTTGGTACAGCCTGATCATGCGAAATTTGAAAGCGTGGTTTATTCCTTATCAGAATGCTTAGTAAGAATGGTGAAATATTAACAAAAATACATTTTTTCCACGAAAATGCTGACATCAGCAAACATTTAAAGTGTACAACTCAATTTATTAAATGCCATTCTGTTCCAATCTTGGTGTACTACAATCGTGGAAAGTTTCATGTATATATTAGGAATATTAACAAAGTTATTGAATATTCCATTTTTCCTAGGGGCAGATTTTTAAATATCAGAATTTACAGGAGGTCCATTTGAGGGGCTGTAACTTTCGATTACCACCTCCTCAGCCTAATTATCTCCTCATTTCATGAAGTCCTATGATATACCTTTCAGAAAATATGAATGGGGATGTTTCCCATTGAATATAACACCTAACTATAATACTTCATTGCTTATGAATGACGGAAAATAAGCCAAAAACGCATTCGTTCGACAAAAATGCTAACGTCAGCAAAGATATACAGTTTTCAACTCAAATTCTTTAATGCCATTTGGTTTCAGTGTTGGTGTACAACAATCGTGGAAAATTTCATGCACATAACAGGAATATTAACAAAGTTATTGAATGTTCCATTTTTCCTAGAGGCAGATATCAAAATTTACGGGGGGCCGCGTTGAGGGGCTGTAACTTTCGATTGGCACCTGCCCAGAACCTCCACCACCAATTTTTGTAAACTCCAATGATGTACATAACTCATGAACATAATTAGAATTTCTTCGACACCTTGCTCAAAATTCACCTGGTCTATAAAGTTTCATTACTATTGACTTATTAGTTCAAAAGATATTAGACTTTCAAATAGCCTACCCCAGGCTGAAAATATTTTTCCTAGCTGTCACCTACCATTGAAAAAACCCCTATAAAACCTTAAGGCAACCGATTTGGCCCGTAAACCCCATTGATTCATAAATACTATATATTAAAGTATTCAAAAATCTATAAGGGAATTTTTCTAATTAAAGGTGGCGCGATGATGATATATCGTCTGGACTACTTCCAATAGTCACGTTCCATTTCAAATTAAGTCTCAAGTTTCGAATTGATGTGACCTTTGGTTCGCCCAAGAGAGATACTGGCAACAACACAGTTTCTGTGAACAACGCTGTTTTCATGTTCTCCTATTCGAGAAGCATTTTTCCAATCATTGAAGCCACGAAAGAAGTCACGTTGTCATGAAAGAGTTTACAGGCGGAGCAATATGTACTTTCCCAGTAACATCAAATTAAAGTACCGTATTTCTTCGTATTAGCGCCGCCCTCTAACAAGCGCCGCACCTTGGAGCAAAATTATGTTATTAGCGCCGCCCTCTAAACTCCGCACCTAGAAAAGCGGCGCTAATTAGAAAAAGAGCAGTAACCCATACAGAAGGATAATTATACAATACAATACGTTTTTTTAGCTTCTAAATTATTTTTTATCTTTCATAAACCAAGGAAATTTCATAATTTTTACAAACTCAGGCTCGTACGTAAGTTCGAAATAAGTCAATAGTTCTTTTCGTTTCTTCATTTCACGATCCAAGGTCTCAGCCGATCATTTATTTTACGAGAAAGCAAAAAACTTCGCTGCAACCACCAGGCCAACTTCACGTTTCCGTTTTCCAATTACTTGGCAAATCAGACGATTCTGCTCATCAGCTTCAAGGAAAAAGTGTAGTAATGATTTATTGCTTCAAAGAAGGATCACCATGTGCAGCTGGCGCTGAGTTATTGAGGCAACAATTGACGGTTCGGGGTGATCCTTCTTTAACGGAAAATCCGTTTGAGAACGCCGATGAAAATATTGAAGAATTTCTTTTGGTGGATATCTCCGATGACGAGGATGATTTTATTGACATTTTGTAATATAAAAACATTACTGACTCTTTTGTTTTATTGTGTTTGAAGAGCGAGAAAATTCCATTAAATACAATTTATTACTATACCATTTTGAAAATTATTTTATAAGCGCCGCTCTCTTATTAGCGCCGCACTTTTTGAGTCAGTTTTTAAATAAGCGCCGGGGGCGCTAATAAGAGGAAATACGGTAACCAAGTTCGCCTAACAGTCTCGCCATTTGAAAGCTTCCTGAAGAACATCAACGGAGTTAAATATCTTGATCGTCCGTTGGCATACACACATGCTGACTTCTTGAAACTTGCATCCAAATTCTGCTTGAAGTTAGAAGCTATGAAGGACGTCCGAAATCCGTAATATTCTGTCACATTCACATTGAAAGCGGATTGTGTTGCTTCAAATTTTGCTTCCATTTCCACTTCAACAGGAGTTGAATTTGAAGGAGGAGGAGTAGTAGACGGCGGCGGAGGTTTAAGTCTAGAAAACATGTCAGTAATTTTTGGCATGCTATCAACATCTTTTCTTTTTCGGTCTTCTTCTTTAGGTTCTTCTTCCGTTTCTCATTCCCACTTTGGTACGTGCGTCCAATGTCTCTGGAAGCCATAACCAGCACACTTGAAGAATCTGTAGTGTCAAATATCAAAGTTCTTATATAATTTTTATTAACGAGAATTAGATCTAAGATTCATTAGCTACATTCGAACATTTGATACAAAAACACGGGCATAAACAATATAATAAAAAATTACTGGACTTAAAAAGCTTTGAATTATATTCATCCTTGTGTGAATGTTAGTTTCTGTCTTTAACCATTTTGAGTCACGAGAAAACTTTCGAATTCGATATGCAATTTGGCATTGTTTTCTTAATTGTTAAACCAATCACGTCGCGAAAAAACTCGAGACAGAAATAAACACTCTGATTGACGTTTTTCAAAAAGTAAACAATAAATATCTGATTTTTTCAATTCATTCTTTGTTATGAATAACAAGCATTGCAATGGATTCAAAATAACGCGTTTAGAAATTCACAATACCAGAAAATTATTGAACCAGATCAAGAGCTTAGGGAAACACAAAGAATGATTACGCGGGGCACTAGGCCATGGCCTAGTTTGCCTGTGCGTTAATCCGGCTTTGGTAAAGTCTACTAACATATGTTCTGTTTTCTTGAAATATCTCAAAATTTAAACAATTTTCCTCCATAATATCATGTGACTAAACGTGAATTTTTCGTTTTCAACAAACAACGAGAAAGTGGTGGCTTAAAACTTTTTAAAATCGGACGAAAAGTTTTCATCAAATCAAGATCATATATGACTTGTTTTTACTGTTTCCTTAATAATTTTTATATAATATTGAAAAATATGAAATTTAGTTCGCCGAAAATTTGCCCGCCGAAATTCTAAAAAGTTTGCTGAAATTTTGTCCGCCGAAGTTTTTCTTCCGAAATTTTATCTGCCGAAATTTTTGGGTTTTAATGTATGTCTCTACGTCCCTTCTTATGCTCCATTATCCTCAAATCACTTTCTCACTCATTTCTCACTCAATTATGTACATTTCCACCTTAACCTTTCTCCGGCACATTATCATTGTGATATAAAAAAAATTATTTTTCGCATTCCTCCAACTTGTTTATGACTTGTTAGAACTTAAAAAATGGTTTGGTTTGAAAAAATAGTTTCAGCTGACAATTTTATAATTTGTTGCAAATTTGCAACATTGTCGGACTTGGGTAGCAAAAAGACAAAATATAGAATATGTTTGTTATAATCTTTGATAGAAATATTGAATACAATATTAGTTATGGACGTCTTTGAAACAATTTCTGTCCTTGTTGAAGCATAGTCTGACCTTACACTTTGAGCATTAAACAGTGCAGGTCATGTCACATTTTCGGCACCGTGAACGATGTCCATCAATCTCAGGCCAATGTGCAACTTTGTCAAAGCGGACATCTACCACTGGTGATGGAATAGCCAGGTTTCTTCAAACGGTTGGTTTTGGGGAAATACTTAGTCTTGGTCGACCAACAGTCCTTTAAGAGTCTTTTCCTGCTAGACTAAGTGCAAAAGCAATTTTAGAGGTGAATGTCCTCAGTGTCATTTGTGATTTTTTTGCTGTTTTTTTTTTGTTCACATTGCCTTCGATAGAGCAACCAGGCATTAATCTTTGGTTGCAATATCTACACAGTGGAAGATAAGCTTCAGGTACCAACGTTTGCGTGTGATGATATTCGTCCGGTAAAGGGAAATCAGCATATCGGCCAAATCAACCCCACCCATTGACTTATTGTACATGGATACCATGTCAGGACAATTGACCTTGACCTTCTTTTTCTGCACAATGTCGTATCTTTCCACTGTGGTAGTGCACTTCAGTCCAGAAAATGTTGATCCAACAATAACACATTTGTTGTCAAACCATTTTAACAATTGTGTTCCACTGTTCTTATCTGTTCGATAATCAAAAGATCCACGGCCACGTTTCTTCAAATCTTTTTCAGACATCAATGGACATCCTCCAAGGCGATTCGATCGAAAGGTCGCAATGACAAGAATACCCATAGTGTTAAGTTCAGACAATAGTGGCAATGTCGAGAACCAATTATCCATGAAAAGCTAAAAGTTTTGGTGGCTAGGTACCTTTTCAATTAGTCGAAAAACTACACCAGATGCATCACATTTCTCTCGCCCAGCACTTTTTGGCCCTGCATAAAAAAAGAAATCGTATATGATTCCTGAATCACCTGCCCGAACAAAGTTTTTAAATTACCACTTGTGGATTTTTTTTGGAATGTATTGTCTGATTCCACTTCTTTTTGTCTTGGCTGGAACCATTTGTTCGTCAATTGACTGGTACTGCTCTTGTTCTACGTTCAGACAATTTGTACGCAAAGTGTGAATCACAGGCTCAATTTTGAAGAGTCTCGACGAATCGTCTTGCTTTTGCGTGTTGTCATTGGCACGCAAATATCGTTTAATCAGTTCATACCGCTTTATACTCATTCTAGTAGAAACACTATCAACATGAAAATCTTTGGACCAGTACAGCTCGTACGATGGGAGGGCTATGATTGACATCAGCATTTACATACCAATAAACTTTTCGATCTTTTGGGCACTCGTATCAATACTTTTCCCAGATTTTTGGACATTTGGTATGCCAGGTTTTCGGTAATGTCATCGCTCCAAAATTTCTTAAAATACTGCATGGGAGATAATTCTTCTGCAGGAGGCAAAGAAAACTCAATTCCGAGAAAATAGTTTTTCTTCAATGGTATGATGGTTTCTTTTTCGGTTTCTTTGTCGGTGGTGCACAATCTTCTGACAGTTCCGAATCTGACCTCGGAGCAAGAACAAATTGAACAGCTTCTTCAAGGTTAAATCTTCGATTCATTGAGCGATTTTGAGTTCCTGAAAAAAGTTGAAGAATGAAGTATTATATTGCATCAACTCTTTTGAGGAATTTCACCTTATTATGCGATGGTCTAAAACCCTGTGCCTTGATTTCAAGGAAAATACTGAAAGTTTGCTCAATGAACTATGCGATGATTTGTTTGTTACCTTTATCTGACGTAGATGCAAATTTGCAACAAATTACTTTGAGCAAAGTCAATGGAAAGAAAGACTGGTCTGGAATGTCGGCAATCATTAAAAGGCTGGCAACTCTCATGTTGAGCAATTAAGCAAAGATTTGCCCCAGACCCTTAGCGTGCACAAAATCTTAGGCCTAATTCGTTTCTTGCATGTGATTTACGATTAATCTCGGATAACGAAGTCTATAAGAGAGGGTTTAAACGTCATACCGGGAGCGAACTGCTCTATTTATGGATGTAATTCCAGCAGAAGGAATCCGCAAGTTGGAATTTTCAAAGTTCCAAAACCATGGCGATCTTTACCGTTGCCGAGGCGAACAGGCCTCGGCAACGGCAATTTGATTTACAAAACTGGGGGCCGATTTTTTTATAAATATACAGCTATTAGAAACACAAATTGTGTACTTTTACTTAAAAGAATGAGACTTTTAAACAAAAAATGACACATAGTTTCGTGAAAACTACATTTTCCAGAAATATGTAACAAATATATATACAAATTGCCATATTATAGCTAAAAACATCAAAACAACTAGCTAATTATATATACATTACAAAGTAGCTAATTATATATATATATATATATATATATATATATATATATATATATATATATATATATATATATATATATATATATATATATATATATATATATATATATATATATATATATATATATATATATATATATATATATATATATATATATATAAAAATATACTAAATTTACAAATATTATGAAAAAAAATAACTAAATACTTTTAATAAAAGTAATAAAGAGGTTTTATTGAAAAATACATCATGGTGTTATATAGCTATAGCTATATATATTTATAAATAAGATAAGGCAAAATGTTAACTTTGTACTATTTTATGGTTAATAATGGAAACTTAAGAGTAAGTATATTTGGCGGTGTTATTAATTAAAAAATTATTTTATTAAGTTATATACTGTACATGGAATGTATACGGACATTATCTTTGACTATATTAAACGAAAACATGGCCCATTGACAAGCATTATCTGATGGGATGTTTAAACTTCCCTATCAATATACTATCAGTAAAATTGCCATATTTGTTATGGTAAAAAGTAGTACGTAATGTTCAACATATCATTTTGATGAGTGTTTGCGCTAATTGCTGACAGTAGTTGTGTTTTGAGAAGCTCTTCAAAATTTTGCTGTTTCTTTGCTGTTGGCCGTTGCTTTGGATTTGGATTTCCGTTTTAATTGGAGTGTATTAATTGATTACTGTGGAGTCGGTTTGGTGTAGGGGGGGGAGTTATTTGTTGTAAAATTTCTTGAAACGTGGATTAAAACAGTTGGTATTTTTACTTTGCTGATCAAAGTTTACATTCTCCCAACTGTTCTAAAGTCTTAAGCCCCATTTGCAACATAATTACTAACAATTGTTAGTACAAAAAAATTTTAATTGATCGTTTTAATTGTTTATTAACTTATCGTTACACGCCTGTTGAGTCAATCAAATTGCTTAACAATCATTTTTTTATTCTTTAAATTTTAAATTATTAAATTACATTTTTTTAAATTACTGTATATAAAACTTTTATCTTTGTCTTAAAAAACTGTACTCCATTCATTTCATTTATCATGTCATCTAACAAGTCATCTTTTGGTCGAATTTTGAAATAACCTGACAGATTCAATAAAAATCGGTCCAATCTGAGTGCCCATTGTTTCAACGAAAATTGCACCAGTGAGGACAGCATTATTTATTTTAGGCACTGCACACGTTGTTCTAAATACTATTGCAGTGAGTGTTGTGAGTTCAGTAGGGACATCATTGAGCTTCTCAATGAGAAAGTTGATAACTTTTGGTTCTGTCCGGACTGCACTAAACCTGCTCTAAATGCAATCTTTGTAGAAAAAGATATTGAATCCAGATGCGCAGCCTACTTTGAAAAAATTGAATCTCGCCTTTTTTCTCTCGAAGCGTCTCATTCTTTATATAAATCTTCATTGTCCAGCATCAAAGACAGCATTGAGACAAACGCCCCATTAATTCAAAAATTAGTTGATGACAACTTGAATCTAAACACTCTAATTTCCAATTTAAAAAATAGTGTCAAAGTTGATTGTTTAGACTCCAAACATACTCTAACTAAAGAAATTTTTAAAAATATTGAAGATCACAACTGGCGCAAAAATAATTTGATAATCTATGGTTTGAAAGAGACTGAATCGGTTAGTAACTCATTGCAGGTATTGGGTCTCATAAAAAATCAGCTTAGACTTAATATTGGCATTGACGATATTAAAATTTGTGAAAAACTCGGTCCTTTGCAATCCGCTAAAATTCGACCGTTACGAGTTACTCTGCGTGATTATGACACAAAAATCTCCATCTTAAATCACAAATGGATTTTGAAAGAAACTGATGGAAATATCTTTATAAATCCAGACAGGAGCAAGGAGGAAAGGGATATATTCAACAAACTTCGAGTTGAAGCTAAACAGAGGGAGTTTGGTGATAGTTCGGGGGAATGGGTCTACCGTGTAAGAGGTCCGCCGTGGAATTTGTTTGTAAAACAAATGAAGAAAAACCCCTCTTTAAATTTAAACGCAACAACAAAGCCAAAAAAAATTGAATACTCATCCTCTTTTCTCTTTAGCATTTAGCAACATTCGTGGTTTTCGTACCAATTATTCGGATGTGGAGGCTTTTTTGATAAAAAATAATCCGGATTTATTAGCACTTTGCGAATCTAACCTAAATGCTGGTATATCTTCTAATGATTTCCTTGTTCCTAGATACCTACCTCTGTTTAGATTGGACTCCTCTATTCATATGCATGGTCTAGCAGTTTATGTCAAGGAAACTTTACCAATATCTCGTGAAATTGACATGGAAGACCCCAATCATCCTTTCATGTGTTTTCGTTTGTCTCTTCTACATTCAACTAGTTTTTTGTTCTTTCTTTATCGCTCTCCATCTTCTCAAGACTGTTCTGTTATCAAATCAGTTTCAAAGTCCGCCGACTTAGCTCTTCTTAATCATCGTTCAACCAACATTTTTGTATTTGGTGACTTTAACATTAAGGCTAAGATTCTCGAATGGAACAAGTAGCTCTGGTGTCGAAACCTATAACTTTGCAGTATCTCAGTCTCTCTCGCAATTGGTTGATTTTCCAACCCGCATTCCTGATCACTCAAGTCAATTGCCCTCCTTGTTGGATTTATTTTTAACCTCTAACCCTGACATTTGTAAGATATCTCATAGCGCTCCATTGGGTCGTTCTGACCATGTTGTTTTGGAGGTCAAAATTAATTTCAATAGGCAAGTTTCCCATGAACATCCCATGCATAGATTCTTTTTTAGGTATGATCTTGCGGATTGGCTAAAATTTCAAGCACACATTCAGTCTGTCCCTTGGGAAAAAATTCTTTCCAACTCAGCTGATGATTGTGTTAATGTAACTACTTCAATAATATCTGAAGCAATACGATTATTTGTTCCGTCAGGGAAATATCAGTTAAAACTTCATTCTTCGTCATGGTTTTCTCCAGCTTGTGCTGCAGCCATAGCTCATCGCAATCATTTCTTTCATCGCTACCGTCGTGATACGTCTGACCATAACAGACAACTGTTTATTGCCTCGCGCAATAATTGTAAATATGTTGTTCGTAAAGCTAAAACTGTTTTTGCTGAAAGGACTAAAGATCTTATCAAATCCAAAGAAATAGGTTCTTGCAAATTTTAGCGTATTATCAAAAACGTCCGGGGTAGTTCTAAAACATCTGTACCTCCATTTTTCAATGGTCCTGAAGTCATTAGTTTATCTAAGGATAAAGTTGAACTATTCGCTAAACTCTTCAGTTCTCATTCCACCCTCGATGATTCTGGTCATGATCTCCCTTATTTCTCCTCCAAAACTGTCCAGACTTTACATGATTGCTTTATATCTCCTGATAAGGTTTCTAAGATTATTAATAAAATGGATTCTAATAAGGCTACTGGACCGGATGGCATTCCTGTAATTGTACTTCAAAGGTGTTCTACTGAGTTATCTCTCGTTTTGTGTGCTCTTTTCAAAAAGTGTTTGGATGAATCCTGTTTTCCTTCATCTTGGAAGTTTGCCTCTGTTATTCCCATTTTTAAAAATTGTGGTGAACGATCTAATCCTTCTAATTATAGACCAATCAGTCTCATTTCCATCTTAAGCAAAGTTTTCTAGACTTTAATTAATCTCAGCTTAGTTGAATTTATTGAAAAAAATAATTTGTTTTACGACTCCCAGTATGGGTTTCGTTCTGGGCGTTCTACTGCTGACGTTTTGACAGTTATATGTGAACGTTTATATCGTGCCCTTGATGTCTCTTGTGAAGCGCGAGCAGTTGCCCATGACATCTCCAAGGCATTTGATAAAGTCTGGCATCGGGGGCTACTGCACAATCTTAAGGCATATGGTTTAAAAGGTCCGTTTTTAAATATTATCTCCTCCTTCCTTTCCAATCGTAAACTCAAGGTGGTCCTTAGCGGTCATTCATCTTCCATTTTTTCCATCAATGCTGGTGTTCCTCAAGGTTCAGTTCTCGGTCCGACTCTGTTCCTACTGTACATTAACGATCTCCCAGACAATTTATTATCCAAAACTGTTATTTATGCTGATGATTCAACATTGTATTCCTGCCTTAATAAATCAGATGATTATGATTAGGTTAGAATGGCCTCTGATCTGGAAAAAGATCTCAATACAGTAGTTGAATGGGGTAAGAATTGGCTTGTTAATTTTAATCCATCTAAAACTAATCTTCTTTCCATTAATCATCTCAATCAAGCTTATTTACCTCGAATTTTGATGAATGGTTCTCATTTGCCTGAAAGCCATTCATTTCGCCTTCTTGGTCTTATATTTACCAGCGACCTCTCATGGCGATCTTATATTGAAAATATAGCTAAATCAACTGCCATGAAGGTTGGTTCTCTTTTACGAGAAATGAATTACCTCACTCCCGAATGTGTCCTTTACCTATACAAATCATCAATTCGTCCATGCATGGAATACTGTTGCCACATATGGGCAGGTGCACCAAAAAAATGCCTGAATTTGTTAGACCGTGTTCAACGGCGTGTTTGCAACGCAATTGGCAAAAACCTTTCTTTGAAATTGGACTCCCTTTCACACCGGCGGAACGTAGCGTCTCTTTGTCTTTTCTACAAGTTTTTTTATGGTTGTTGTTCAAGCGAACTATCATCTCTTACACCTTCTCTCAAAATTTTTCTCCGTTCAACTAGGTTGTCTTCTTCGTCTCACCAATGGACTGTTTGTGTTCCAAATTGTCGTAGGGATTTTTATAAAAACAGTTTTTTTCCGCGAACGTCCAGACTTTGGAACTCCCTTCCTTCTTCATGCTTTCCATCGGTTTATAACCTTCAACTGTTCAAATCAAACGTTCATCGATATCTGAAAACTGCATAACTTCTCTTGTAGTTCCTTACACGCAAGTGGCCTTTTAGGCCTTATTTTCGAGTTACGTAACCTGCTATATAAACAAGAGACGTTTTTGTTTCTAATGGAACTGAATCCTCTAGGGAAGGCAAATTATCAAAAATTCCAGATGAGGACTCATTTACCAAATAAACACAAGACATACGAATGACCAGAATCCAAAAGAAATTTCCTTGGCATTTATATTGAATGATGAATTGAATTTTTTTCTATGACCTGCTGAACATTTGTAAAATAGGTGCCTCCAGAACCTTGCCTTTGAACAAAAAAAATAGGGGGGGGGGGGGGGGGGACGAAACCAGAATAGCGCCTAAAAAACAATATATATATACATTATTTGTACTTCTTCACACTAATTTAATCCATAAATACAACCAGATATGTTTAATAGTTTTTATTTATGTAGAAATCCGTGTTTACTCAAATACCATATTTAAATGCAAATCATCGGTCGATCGGACCCCAGTTATACAGCGAGAAATGCAGTTGCCGAGGCCTGTTAGTAAAGATCGCCATGTCCAAAACCCATTGACCAAGAGGCAAGAATCATTCGGGAGAAACGATCAACTCTAGTTCGGAAACAAATTGTACGCCAGGTTCTTCTAAACAAGCAGCAGCCATTACTACAAAGCTGGAAATGATGCACTCTAAGGGTCTGGGTCTGAATGACAAGATCATAGGCGCAAGAAAACAAAGGAGTTTCCAGACCATTTCATTTTCTTTCCATTGACTTTGCTTTGAGCTACAACTGAAACAATGAACAAAATCATGCTGAAAAATTAGCTAACATAGAAGACAATAATAAACCTACCTCAAGTACTGCTTGTGCCGACGGCTGCCATTTTTAATTAAGAGAGAAACAGACCACGAGGTTTGATTTCGTCAAAAGAGAAAGGTTTAAATATCATATTTTTAAATAGGTTTTGAAATTATAACCATTGGAACTATTTGTTGCATATTTGCTTTGCTAAGTACTATTTTATTAACATAATTGAACATTTAAACGTATTACATTTGATTTACGCGAGGAAATACATATAGATGCCTAGGCTTGATTGTTTGGTGTACTGAAAGTTTTCTTTCACGTCAATACAATATCATCATTTGTATATTTTCTTTGTTCTGGTGATGGCTAGAGCTTAGCCGAAACACATTAGCAAAAGTAAAACAGTGGTTTATCTTTTTACATCTCATATCGCAATTGCAACTGATTACTGCCTTTTGTTTCAAGACATCCGTTTGCAACGTAAGTTCATTTTCGCATTTTCGGAATAAATTAACGCAAAATAAAGTAAACCCCCGTTAAGTCATCGGGACTTTAGGTAGCTAAGCTTTTTAGGTATATGTTCAACATTTCTTGTTCGAGTGCTGTGCGATATAACGTCGAAATAGTTGTCAAAATTGGGGCAGATTAATCGGTTGACAGACTGGTAAGTCAGCACGCACATCCTTTTACGGTTGATATCTTCTATCGACTTGAGTGCTATGTTTCAGTCTAATGTAGCGTTGTTGTTGATGATGATCTGATATGCTCGTTTTTCAAAAGACTTGGGTTTGTTTCCAAAGGTTTATTTCGACAGAGTTTTTGCAAGGTACCAAATAGCATTGCTTTCGTCTTCCCTTTCTTTAAATTGATGATGAGTTCGTTATCTTTGAGCCACTCTGAGACTATTGACAGATCTTCTGTAAGGTCCGATTCAATTTTAGAGATATCTTTTCCAGAAGCGTATACTACAGTGTCATCCGCGTACTTCAATATTGTACACTTATTTAGAGTAGTAGCGATACCGTGGAAGTACATCACAAACAGAACAGGTCCCAGTATAGATCCTTGAGGGACTCCACAGAAGACTGGTTCCTCGTTAGAGTTGACTCCATTGTAGTGAACTGAGTGTGAATAGATAGTCGGTAAACCATTCTTTTGCTGTTCCGTTTATGCCAAACTCTGGTAATTTCTGTATGATAGAGGCATGGTTTAGGATGTTGAACGCTTTACTAAGGTCTATGAAGACAGCCCCAGTAAATTGACCGTCATCCATACCTTTCCTAATGTCATCGACAAACAGAGATGTTGCCATGTCTGTGCTACGTTTCGCACGGAATCCGAATTGAAACGGCGAAAGGAGGTTGTTATCTTCAAGATAGCAAACGAGTTGCTTAGTTACACAACGTTCTAGAATTTTTGAAATGGATGGCAACACCGTTATTGGACGATAGTTATCTAGGTCGCTGTTAGCTCCAGCTTTGAATATTGGTGTAATTTTCGCCTTTTTAAAGTCGCCGGGAACAATACCAGTTTTTATTGATTGGTTATGAATGTGACACAGGGGACTGCAAATGTTTCTGGCTATGTCCTTAAGATATGCTGGTGGTGGATTATCTAATCCAGTTGCTTTCTTCGGCTTCAATAGCTTTAAGTATCGATAGACTTCGGATGTTTCGATTTTCTTAAATTCGAATGAACATGATATAGTGTTCTTATTGGAAGTTGTGGTTGTCAAGATGAAGTCTTTTAAAGGTATTGATTTTTCTTTGACATATCGAGCAATGCTTGTGAAATATTTGCAGAAACCATCGCTAATTAGTTCTGCATTGTTTGTTGTTGTTCTGTTGATTTGGAATGAGGAGGGTGAGATTGAAGACTTAGTTGGCATAACTTCGTTTATGGTTTTCCAGAACTTTTCAGGTTTGTTTGCGTTTTCTGATAACAATTTTTTGATAACAAGTATTTGGATTTGGACGATTTGATCAGGTTGTTAGAGCTATTTCTAATGGCTTTATAAGTTGACCAATCACAGTCATTTTTTGTTCGACGGAATCTACGCAAAGCCTTGTCTCTATCGTTTAAGACACTCTTTATTTCTGACTTTAGCCAAGAGCAGGATTTTCCCTTGACCTTTTTCAAGATGAAAGGAGCGTGAGTGTTCAATGTGCTAAAGATAGTGTTCTTTAGACTGGTCCATGAAACATTTGGACATATATATTTATAAATAAGATAAGGCAAAATGTTAACTTTGTACTATTTTATGGTTAATAATGGAAACTTAAGAGTAAGTATATTTGGCGGTGTTATTAATTAAAAAATTATTTTATTAAGTTATATACTGTACATGGAATGTATACGGACATTATCTTTGACTATATTAAACGAAAACATGGCCCATTGACAAGCATTATCTGATGGGATGTTTAAACTTCCCTATCAATATACTATCAGTAAAATTGCCATATTTGTTATGGTAAAAAGTAGTACGTAATGTTCAACATATCATTTTGATGAGTGTTTGCGCTAATTGCTGACAGTAGTTGTGTTTTGAGAAGCTCTTCAAAATTTTGCTGTTTCTTTGCTGTTGGCCGTTGCTTTGGATTTGGATTTCCGTTTTAATTGGAGTGTATTAATTGATTACTGTGGAGTCGGTTTGGTGTAGGGGGGGGAGTTATTTGTTGTAAAATTTCTTGAAACGTGGATTAAAACAGTTGGTATTTTTTGACTTTGCTGATCAAAGTTTACATTCTCCCAACTGTTCTAAAGTCTTAAGCCCCATTTGCAACATAATTACTAACAATTGTTAGTACAAAAAAATTTTAATTGATCGTTTTAATTGTTTATTAACTTATCGTTACACGCCTGTTGAGTCAATCAAATTGCTTAACAATCATTTTTTTATTCTTTAAATTTTAAATTATTAAATTACATTTTTTTAAATTACTGTATATAAAACTTTTATCTTTGTCTTAAAAAACTGTACTCCATTCATTTCATTTATCATGTCATCTAACAAGTCATCTTTTGGTCGAATTTTGAAATAACCTGACAGATTCAATAAAAATCGGTCCAATCTGAGTGCCCATTGTTTCAACGAAAATTGCACCAGTGAGGACAGCATTATTTATTTTAGGCACTGCACACGTTGTTCTAAATACTATTGCAGTGAGTGTTGTGAGTTCAGTAGGGACATCATTGAGCTTCTCAATGAGAAAGTTGATAACTTTTGGTTCTGTCCGGACTGCACTAAACCTGCTCTAAATGCAATCTTTGTAGAAAAAGATATTGAATCCAGATGCGCAGCCTACTTTGAAAAAATTGAATCTCGCCTTTTTTCTCTCGAAGCGTCTCATTCTTTATATAAATCTTCATTGTCCAGCATCAAAGACAGCATTGAGACAAACGCCCCATTAATTCAAAAATTAGTTGATGACAACTTGAATCTAAACACTCTAATTTCCAATTTAAAAAATAGTGTCAAAGTTGATTGTTTAGACTCCAAACATACTCTAACTAAAGAAATTTTTAAAAATATTGAAGATCACAACTGGCGCAAAAATAATTTGATAATCTATGGTTTGAAAGAGACTGAATCGGTTAGTAACTCATTGCAGGTATTGGGTCTCATAAAAAATCAGCTTAGACTTAATATTGGCATTGACGATATTAAAATTTGTGAAAAACTCGGTCCTTTGCAATCCGCTAAAATTCGACCGTTACGAGTTACTCTGCGTGATTATGACACAAAAATCTCCATCTTAAATCACAAATGGATTTTGAAAGAAACTGATGGAAATATCTTTATAAATCCAGACAGGAGCAAGGAGGAAAGGGATATATTCAACAAACTTCGAGTTGAAGCTAAACAGAGGGAGTTTGGTGATAGTTCGGGGGAATGGGTCTACCGTGTAAGAGGTCCGCCGTGGAATTTGTTTGTAAAACAAATGAAGAAAAACCCCTCTTTAAATTTAAACGCAACAACAAAGCCAAAAAAAATTGAATACTCATCCTCTTTTCTCTTTAGCATTTAGCAACATTCGTGGTTTTCGTACCAATTATTCGGATGTGGAGGCTTTTTTGATAAAAAATAATCCGGATTTATTAGCACTTTGCGAATCTAACCTAAATGCTGGTATATCTTCTAATGATTTCCTTGTTCCTAGATACCTACCTCTGTTTAGATTGGACTCCTCTATTCATATGCATGGTCTAGCAGTTTATGTCAAGGAAACTTTACCAATATCTCGTGAAATTGACATGGAAGACCCCAATCATCCTTTCATGTGTTTTCGTTTGTCTCTTCTACATTCAACTAGTTTTTTGTTCTTTCTTTATCGCTCTCCATCTTCTCAAGACTGTTCTGTTATCAAATCAGTTTCAAAGTCCGCCGACTTAGCTCTTCTTAATCATCGTTCAACCAACATTTTTGTATTTGGTGACTTTAACATTCACCATAAACAATGGCTAAGATTCTCGAATGGAACAAGTAGCTCTGGTGTCGAAACCTATAACTTTGCAGTATCTCAGTCTCTCTCGCAATTGGTTGATTTTCCAACCCGCATTCCTGATCACTCAAGTCAATTGCCCTCCTTGTTGGATTTATTTTTAACCTCTAACCCTGACATTTGTAAGATATCTCATAGCGCTCCATTGGGTCGTTCTGACCATGTTGTTTTGGAGGTCAAAATTAATTTCAATAGGCAAGTTTCCCATGAACATCCCATGCATAGATTCTTTTTTAGGTATGATCTTGCGGATTGGCTAAAATTTCAAGCACACATTCAGTCTGTCCCTTGGGAAAAAATTCTTTCCAACTCAGCTGATGATTGTGTTAATGTAACTACTTCAATAATATCTGAAGCAATACGATTATTTGTTCCGTCAGGGAAATATCAGTTAAAACTTCATTCTTCGTCATGGTTTTCTCCAGCTTGTGCTGCAGCCATAGCTCATCGCAATCATTTCTTTCATCGCTACCGTCGTGATACGTCTGACCATAACAGACAACTGTTTATTGCCTCGCGCAATAATTGTAAATATGTTGTTCGTAAAGCTAAAACTGTTTTTGCTGAAAGGACTAAAGATCTTATCAAATCCAAAGAAATAGGTTCTTGCAAATTTTAGCGTATTATCAAAAACGTCCGGGGTAGTTCTAAAACATCTGTACCTCCATTTTTCAATGGTCCTGAAGTCATTAGTTTATCTAAGGATAAAGTTGAACTATTCGCTAAACTCTTCAGTTCTCATTCCACCCTCGATGATTCTGGTCATGATCTCCCTTATTTCTCCTCCAAAACTGTCCAGACTTTACATGATTGCTTTATATCTCCTGATAAGGTTTCTAAGATTATTAATAAAATGGATTCTAATAAGGCTACTGGACCGGATGGCATTCCTGTAATTGTACTTCAAAGGTGTTCTACTGAGTTATCTCTCGTTTTGTGTGCTCTTTTCAAAAAGTGTTTGGATGAATCCTGTTTTCCTTCATCTTGGAAGTTTGCCTCTGTTATTCCCATTTTTAAAAATTGTGGTGAACGATCTAATCCTTCTAATTATAGACCAATCAGTCTCATTTCCATCTTAAGCAAAGTTTTCTAGACTTTAATTAATCTCAGCTTAGTTGAATTTATTGAAAAAAATAATTTGTTTTACGACTCCCAGTATGGGTTTCGTTCTGGGCGTTCTACTGCTGACGTTTTGACAGTTATATGTGAACGTTTATATCGTGCCCTTGATGTCTCTTGTGAAGCGCGAGCAGTTGCCCATGACATCTCCAAGGCATTTGATAAAGTCTGGCATCGGGGGCTACTGCACAATCTTAAGGCATATGGTTTAAAAGGTCCGTTTTTAAATATTATCTCCTCCTTCCTTTCCAATCGTAAACTCAAGGTGGTCCTTAGCGGTCATTCATCTTCCATTTTTTCCATCAATGCTGGTGTTCCTCAAGGTTCAGTTCTCGGTCCGACTCTGTTCCTACTGTACATTAACGATCTCCCAGACAATTTATTATCCAAAACTGTTATTTATGCTGATGATTCAACATTGTATTCCTGCCTTAATAAATCAGATGATTATGATTAGGTTAGAATGGCCTCTGATCTGGAAAAAGATCTCAATACAGTAGTTGAATGGGGTAAGAATTGGCTTGTTAATTTTAATCCATCTAAAACTAATCTTCTTTCCATTAATCATCTCAATCAAGCTTATTTACCTCGAATTTTGATGAATGGTTCTCATTTGCCTGAAAGCCATTCATTTCGCCTTCTTGGTCTTATATTTACCAGCGACCTCTCATGGCGATCTTATATTGAAAATATAGCTAAATCAACTGCCATGAAGGTTGGTTCTCTTTTACGAGAAATGAATTACCTCACTCCCGAATGTGTCCTTTACCTATACAAATCATCAATTCGTCCATGCATGGAATACTGTTGCCACATATGGGCAGGTGCACCAAAAAAATGCCTGAATTTGTTAGACCGTGTTCAACGGCGTGTTTGCAACGCAATTGGCAAAAACCTTTCTTTGAAATTGGACTCCCTTTCACACCGGCGGAACGTAGCGTCTCTTTGTCTTTTCTACAAGTTTTTTTATGGTTGTTGTTCAAGCGAACTATCATCTCTTACACCTTCTCTCAAAATTTTTCTCCGTTCAACTAGGTTGTCTTCTTCGTCTCACCAATGGACTGTTTGTGTTCCAAATTGTCGTAGGGATTTTTATAAAAACAGTTTTTTTCCGCGAACGTCCAGACTTTGGAACTCCCTTCCTTCTTCATGCTTTCCATCGGTTTATAACCTTCAACTGTTCAAATCAAACGTTCATCGATATCTGAAAACTGCATAACTTCTCTTGTAGTTCCTTACACGCAAGTGGCCTTTTAGGCCTTATTTTCGAGTTACGTAACCTGCTATATAAACAAGAGACGTTTTTGTTTCTAATGGAACTGAATCCTCTAGGGAAGGCAAATTATCAAAAATTCCAGATGAGGACTCATTTACCAAATAAACACAAGACATACGAATGACCAGAATCCAAAAGAAATTTCCTTGGCATTTATATTGAATGATGAATTGAATTTTTTTCTATGACCTGCTGAACATTTGTAAAATAGGTGCCTCCAGAACCTTGCCTTTGAACAAAAAAAATAGGGGGGGGGGGGGGGGGGACGAAACCAGAATAGCGCCTAAAAAACAATATATATATACATTATTTGTACTTCTTCACACTAATTTAATCCATAAATACAACCAGATATGTTTAATAGTTTTTATTTATGTAGAAATCCGTGTTTACTCAAATACCATATTTAAATGCAAATCATCGGTCGATCGGACCCCAGTTATACAGCGAGAAATGCAGTTGCCGAGGCCTGTTAGTAAAGATCGCCATGTCCAAAACCCATTGACCAAGAGGCAAGAATCATTCGGGAGAAACGATCAACTCTAGTTCGGAAACAAATTGTACGCCAGGTTCTTCTAAACAAGCAGCAGCCATTACTACAAAGCTGGAAATGATGCACTCTAAGGGTCTGGGTCTGAATGACAAGATCATAGGCGCAAGAAAACAAAGGAGTTTCCAGACCATTTCATTTTCTTTCCATTGACTTTGCTTTGAGCTACAACTGAAACAATGAACAAAATCATGCTGAAAAATTAGCTAACATAGAAGACAATAATAAACCTACCTCAAGTACTGCTTGTGCCGACGGCTGCCATTTTTAATTAAGAGAGAAACAGACCACGAGGTTTGATTTCGTCAAAAGAGAAAGGTTTAAATATCATATTTTTAAATAGGTTTTGAAATTATAACCATTGGAACTATTTGTTGCATATTTGCTTTGCTAAGTACTATTTTATTAACATAATTGAACATTTAAACGTATTACATTTGATTTACGCGAGGAAATACATATAGATGCCTAGGCTTGATTGTTTGGTGTACTGAAAGTTTTCTTTCACGTCAATACAATATCATCATTTGTATATTTTCTTTGTTCTGGTGATGGCTAGAGCTTAGCCGAAACACATTAGCAAAAGTAAAACAGTGGTTTATCTTTTTACATCTCATATCGCAATTGCAACTGATTACTGCCTTTTGTTTCAAGACATCCGTTTGCAACGTAAGTTCATTTTCGCATTTTCGGAATAAATTAACGCAAAATAAAGTAAACCCCCGTTAAGTCATCGGGACTTTAGGTAGCTAAGCTTTTTAGGTATATGTTCAACATTTCTTGTTCGAGTGCTGTGCGATATAACGTCGAAATAGTTGTCAAAATTGGGGCAGATTAATCGGTTGACAGACTGGTAAGTCAGCACGCACATCCTTTTACGGTTGATATCTTCTATCGACTTGAGTGCTATGTTTCAGTCTAATGTAGCGTTGTTGTTGATGATGATCTGATATGCTCGTTTTTCAAAAGACTTGGGTTTGTTTCCAAAGGTTTATTTCGACAGAGTTTTTGCAAGGTACCAAATAGCATTGCTTTCGTCTTCCCTTTCTTTAAATTGATGATGAGTTCGTTATCTTTGAGCCACTCTGAGACTATTGACAGATCTTCTGTAAGGTCCGATTCAATTTTAGAGATATCTTTTCCAGAAGCGTATACTACAGTGTCATCCGCGTACTTCAATATTGTACACTTATTTAGAGTAGTAGCGATACCGTGGAAGTACATCACAAACAGAACAGGTCCCAGTATAGATCCTTGAGGGACTCCACAGAAGACTGGTTCCTCGTTAGAGTTGACTCCATTGTAGTGAACTGAGTGTGAATAGATAGTCGGTAAACCATTCTTTTGCTGTTCCGTTTATGCCAAACTCTGGTAATTTCTGTATGATAGAGGCATGGTTTAGGATGTTGAACGCTTTACTAAGGTCTATGAAGACAGCCCCAGTAAATTGACCGTCATCCATACCTTTCCTAATGTCATCGACAAACAGAGATGTTGCCATGTCTGTGCTACGTTTCGCACGGAATCCGAATTGAAACGGCGAAAGGAGGTTGTTATCTTCAAGATAGCAAACGAGTTGCTTAGTTACACAACGTTCTAGAATTTTTGAAATGGATGGCAACACCGTTATTGGACGATAGTTATCTAGGTCGCTGTTAGCTCCAGCTTTGAATATTGGTGTAATTTTCGCCTTTTTAAAGTCGCCGGGAACAATACCAGTTTTTATTGATTGGTTATGAATGTGACACAGGGGACTGCAAATGTTTCTGGCTATGTCCTTAAGATATGCTGGTGGTGGATTATCTAATCCAGTTGCTTTCTTCGGCTTCAATAGCTTTAAGTATCGATAGACTTCGGATGTTTCGATTTTCTTAAATTCGAATGAACATGATATAGTGTTCTTATTGGAAGTTGTGGTTGTCAAGATGAAGTCTTTTAAAGGTATTGATTTTTCTTTGACATATCGAGCAATGCTTGTGAAATATTTGCAGAAACCATCGCTAATTAGTTCTGCATTGTTTGTTGTTGTTCTGTTGATTTGGAATGAGGAGGGTGAGATTGAAGACTTAGTTGGCATAACTTCGTTTATGGTTTTCCAGAACTTTTCAGGTTTGTTTGCGTTTTCTGATAACAATTTTTTGATAACAAGTATTTGGATTTGGACGATTTGATCAGGTTGTTAGAGCTATTTCTAATGGCTTTATAAGTTGACCAATCACAGTCATTTTTTGTTCGACGGAATCTACGCAAAGCCTTGTCTCTATCGTTTAAGACACTCTTTATTTCTGACTTTAGCCAAGAGCAGGATTTTCCCTTGACCTTTTTCAAGATGAAAGGAGCGTGAGTGTTCAATGTGCTAAAGATAGTGTTCTTTAGACTGGTCCATGAAACATTTGGACATATATATTTATAAATAAGATAAGGCAAAATGTTAACTTTGTACTATTTTATGGTTAATAATGGAAACTTAAGAGTAAGTATATTTGGCGGTGTTATTAATTAAAAAATTATTTTATTAAGTTATATACTGTACATGGAATGTATACGGACATTATCTTTGACTATATTAAACGAAAACATGGCCCATTGACAAGCATTATCTGATGGGATGTTTAAACTTCCCTATCAATATACTATCAGTAAAATTGCCATATTTGTTATGGTAAAAAGTAGTACGTAATGTTCAACATATCATTTTGATGAGTGTTTGCGCTAATTGCTGACAGTAGTTGTGTTTTGAGAAGCTCTTCAAAATTTTGCTGTTTCTTTGCTGTTGGCCGTTGCTTTGGATTTGGATTTCCGTTTTAATTGGAGTGTATTAATTGATTACTGTGGAGTCGGTTTGGTGTAGGGGGGGGAGTTATTTGTTGTAAAATTTCTTGAAACGTGGATTAAAACAGTTGGTATTTTTTGACTTTGCTGATCAAAGTTTACATTCTCCCAACTGTTCTAAAGTCTTAAGCCCCATTTGCAACATAATTACTAACAATTGTTAGTACAAAAAAATTTTAATTGATCGTTTTAATTGTTTATTAACTTATCGTTACACGCCTGTTGAGTCAATCAAATTGCTTAACAATCATTTTTTTATTCTTTAAATTTTAAATTATTAAATTACATTTTTTTAAATTACTGTATATAAAACTTTTATCTTTGTCTTAAAAAACTGTACTCCATTCATTTCATTTATCATGTCATCTAACAAGTCATCTTTTGGTCGAATTTTGAAATAACCTGACAGATTCAATAAAAATCGGTCCAATCTGAGTGCCCATTGTTTCAACGAAAATTGCACCAGTGAGGACAGCATTATTTATTTTAGGCACTGCACACGTTGTTCTAAATACTATTGCAGTGAGTGTTGTGAGTTCAGTAGGGACATCATTGAGCTTCTCAATGAGAAAGTTGATAACTTTTGGTTCTGTCCGGACTGCACTAAACCTGCTCTAAATGCAATCTTTGTAGAAAAAGATATTGAATCCAGATGCGCAGCCTACTTTGAAAAAATTGAATCTCGCCTTTTTTCTCTCGAAGCGTCTCATTCTTTATATAAATCTTCATTGTCCAGCATCAAAGACAGCATTGAGACAAACGCCCCATTAATTCAAAAATTAGTTGATGACAACTTGAATCTAAACACTCTAATTTCCAATTTAAAAAATAGTGTCAAAGTTGATTGTTTAGACTCCAAACATACTCTAACTAAAGAAATTTTTAAAAATATTGAAGATCACAACTGGCGCAAAAATAATTTGATAATCTATGGTTTGAAAGAGACTGAATCGGTTAGTAACTCATTGCAGGTATTGGGTCTCATAAAAAATCAGCTTAGACTTAATATTGGCATTGACGATATTAAAATTTGTGAAAAACTCGGTCCTTTGCAATCCGCTAAAATTCGACCGTTACGAGTTACTCTGCGTGATTATGACACAAAAATCTCCATCTTAAATCACAAATGGATTTTGAAAGAAACTGATGGAAATATCTTTATAAATCCAGACAGGAGCAAGGAGGAAAGGGATATATTCAACAAACTTCGAGTTGAAGCTAAACAGAGGGAGTTTGGTGATAGTTCGGGGGAATGGGTCTACCGTGTAAGAGGTCCGCCGTGGAATTTGTTTGTAAAACAAATGAAGAAAAACCCCTCTTTAAATTTAAACGCAACAACAAAGCCAAAAAAAATTGAATACTCATCCTCTTTTCTCTTTAGCATTTAGCAACATTCGTGGTTTTCGTACCAATTATTCGGATGTGGAGGCTTTTTTGATAAAAAATAATCCGGATTTATTAGCACTTTGCGAATCTAACCTAAATGCTGGTATATCTTCTAATGATTTCCTTGTTCCTAGATACCTACCTCTGTTTAGATTGGACTCCTCTATTCATATGCATGGTCTAGCAGTTTATGTCAAGGAAACTTTACCAATATCTCGTGAAATTGACATGGAAGACCCCAATCATCCTTTCATGTGTTTTCGTTTGTCTCTTCTACATTCAACTAGTTTTTTGTTCTTTCTTTATCGCTCTCCATCTTCTCAAGACTGTTCTGTTATCAAATCAGTTTCAAAGTCCGCCGACTTAGCTCTTCTTAATCATCGTTCAACCAACATTTTTGTATTTGGTGACTTTAACATTCACCATAAACAATGGCTAAGATTCTCGAATGGAACAAGTAGCTCTGGTGTCGAAACCTATAACTTTGCAGTATCTCAGTCTCTCTCGCAATTGGTTGATTTTCCAACCCGCATTCCTGATCACTCAAGTCAATTGCCCTCCTTGTTGGATTTATTTTTAACCTCTAACCCTGACATTTGTAAGATATCTCATAGCGCTCCATTGGGTCGTTCTGACCATGTTGTTTTGGAGGTCAAAATTAATTTCAATAGGCAAGTTTCCCATGAACATCCCATGCATAGATTCTTTTTTAGGTATGATCTTGCGGATTGGCTAAAATTTCAAGCACACATTCAGTCTGTCCCTTGGGAAAAAATTCTTTCCAACTCAGCTGATGATTGTGTTAATGTAACTACTTCAATAATATCTGAAGCAATACGATTATTTGTTCCGTCAGGGAAATATCAGTTAAAACTTCATTCTTCGTCATGGTTTTCTCCAGCTTGTGCTGCAGCCATAGCTCATCGCAATCATTTCTTTCATCGCTACCGTCGTGATACGTCTGACCATAACAGACAACTGTTTATTGCCTCGCGCAATAATTGTAAATATGTTGTTCGTAAAGCTAAAACTGTTTTTGCTGAAAGGACTAAAGATCTTATCAAATCCAAAGAAATAGGTTCTTGCAAATTTTAGCGTATTATCAAAAACGTCCGGGGTAGTTCTAAAACATCTGTACCTCCATTTTTCAATGGTCCTGAAGTCATTAGTTTATCTAAGGATAAAGTTGAACTATTCGCTAAACTCTTCAGTTCTCATTCCACCCTCGATGATTCTGGTCATGATCTCCCTTATTTCTCCTCCAAAACTGTCCAGACTTTACATGATTGCTTTATATCTCCTGATAAGGTTTCTAAGATTATTAATAAAATGGATTCTAATAAGGCTACTGGACCGGATGGCATTCCTGTAATTGTACTTCAAAGGTGTTCTACTGAGTTATCTCTCGTTTTGTGTGCTCTTTTCAAAAAGTGTTTGGATGAATCCTGTTTTCCTTCATCTTGGAAGTTTGCCTCTGTTATTCCCATTTTTAAAAATTGTGGTGAACGATCTAATCCTTCTAATTATAGACCAATCAGTCTCATTTCCATCTTAAGCAAAGTTTTCTAGACTTTAATTAATCTCAGCTTAGTTGAATTTATTGAAAAAAATAATTTGTTTTACGACTCCCAGTATGGGTTTCGTTCTGGGCGTTCTACTGCTGACGTTTTGACAGTTATATGTGAACGTTTATATCGTGCCCTTGATGTCTCTTGTGAAGCGCGAGCAGTTGCCCATGACATCTCCAAGGCATTTGATAAAGTCTGGCATCGGGGGCTACTGCACAATCTTAAGGCATATGGTTTAAAAGGTCCGTTTTTAAATATTATCTCCTCCTTCCTTTCCAATCGTAAACTCAAGGTGGTCCTTAGCGGTCATTCATCTTCCATTTTTTCCATCAATGCTGGTGTTCCTCAAGGTTCAGTTCTCGGTCCGACTCTGTTCCTACTGTACATTAACGATCTCCCAGACAATTTATTATCCAAAACTGTTATTTATGCTGATGATTCAACATTGTATTCCTGCCTTAATAAATCAGATGATTATGATTAGGTTAGAATGGCCTCTGATCTGGAAAAAGATCTCAATACAGTAGTTGAATGGGGTAAGAATTGGCTTGTTAATTTTAATCCATCTAAAACTAATCTTCTTTCCATTAATCATCTCAATCAAGCTTATTTACCTCGAATTTTGATGAATGGTTCTCATTTGCCTGAAAGCCATTCATTTCGCCTTCTTGGTCTTATATTTACCAGCGACCTCTCATGGCGATCTTATATTGAAAATATAGCTAAATCAACTGCCATGAAGGTTGGTTCTCTTTTACGAGAAATGAATTACCTCACTCCCGAATGTGTCCTTTACCTATACAAATCATCAATTCGTCCATGCATGGAATACTGTTGCCACATATGGGCAGGTGCACCAAAAAAATGCCTGAATTTGTTAGACCGTGTTCAACGGCGTGTTTGCAACGCAATTGGCAAAAACCTTTCTTTGAAATTGGACTCCCTTTCACACCGGCGGAACGTAGCGTCTCTTTGTCTTTTCTACAAGTTTTTTTATGGTTGTTGTTCAAGCGAACTATCATCTCTTACACCTTCTCTCAAAATTTTTCTCCGTTCAACTAGGTTGTCTTCTTCGTCTCACCAATGGACTGTTTGTGTTCCAAATTGTCGTAGGGATTTTTATAAAAACAGTTTTTTTCCGCGAACGTCCAGACTTTGGAACTCCCTTCCTTCTTCATGCTTTCCATCGGTTTATAACCTTCAACTGTTCAAATCAAACGTTCATCGATATCTGAAAACTGCATAACTTCTCTTGTAGTTCCTTACACGCAAGTGGCCTTTTAGGCCTTATTTTCGAGTTACGTAACCTGCTATATAAACAAGAGACGTTTTTGTTTCTAATGGAACTGAATCCTCTAGGGAAGGCAAATTATCAAAAATTCCAGATGAGGACTCATTTACCAAATAAACACAAGACATACGAATGACCAGAATCCAAAAGAAATTTCCTTGGCATTTATATTGAATGATGAATTGAATTTTTTTCTATGACCTGCTGAACATTTGTAAAATAGGTGCCTCCAGAACCTTGCCTTTGAACAAAAAAAATAGGGGGGGGGGGGGGGGGACGAAACCAGAATAGCGCCTAAAAAACAATATATATATACATTATTTGTACTTCTTCACACTAATTTAATCCATAAATACAACCAGATATGTTTAATAGTTTTTATTTATGTAGAAATCCGTGTTTACTCAAATACCATATTTAAATGCAAATCATCGGTCGATCGGACCCCAGTTATACAGCGAGAAATGCAGTTGCCGAGGCCTGTTAGTAAAGATCGCCATGTCCAAAACCCATTGACCAAGAGGCAAGAATCATTCGGGAGAAACGATCAACTCTAGTTCGGAAACAAATTGTACGCCAGGTTCTTCTAAACAAGCAGCAGCCATTACTACAAAGCTGGAAATGATGCACTCTAAGGGTCTGGGTCTGAATGACAAGATCATAGGCGCAAGAAAACAAAGGAGTTTCCAGACCATTTCATTTTCTTTCCATTGACTTTGCTTTGAGCTACAACTGAAACAATGAACAAAATCATGCTGAAAAATTAGCTAACATAGAAGACAATAATAAACCTACCTCAAGTACTGCTTGTGCCGACGGCTGCCATTTTTAATTAAGAGAGAAACAGACCACGAGGTTTGATTTCGTCAAAAGAGAAAGGTTTAAATATCATATTTTTAAATAGGTTTTGAAATTATAACCATTGGAACTATTTGTTGCATATTTGCTTTGCTAAGTACTATTTTATTAACATAATTGAACATTTAAACGTATTACATTTGATTTACGCGAGGAAATACATATAGATGCCTAGGCTTGATTGTTTGGTGTACTGAAAGTTTTCTTTCACGTCAATACAATATCATCATTTGTATATTTTCTTTGTTCTGGTGATGGCTAGAGCTTAGCCGAAACACATTAGCAAAAGTAAAACAGTGGTTTATCTTTTTACATCTCATATCGCAATTGCAACTGATTACTGCCTTTTGTTTCAAGACATCCGTTTGCAACGTAAGTTCATTTTCGCATTTTCGGAATAAATTAACGCAAAATAAAGTAAACCCCCGTTAAGTCATCGGGACTTTAGGTAGCTAAGCTTTTTAGGTATATGTTCAACATTTCTTGTTCGAGTGCTGTGCGATATAACGTCGAAATAGTTGTCAAAATTGGGGCAGATTAATCGGTTGACAGACTGGTAAGTCAGCACGCACATCCTTTTACGGTTGATATCTTCTATCGACTTGAGTGCTATGTTTCAGTCTAATGAAGCGTTGTTGTTGATGATGATCTGATATGCTCGTTTTTCAAAAGACTTGGGTTTGTTTCCAAAGGTTTATTTCGACAGAGTTTTTGCAAGGTACCAAATAGCATTGCTTTCGTCTTCCCTTTCTTTAAATTGATGATGAGTTCGTTATCTTTGAGCCACTCTGAGACTATTGACAGATCTTCTGTAAGGTCCGATTCAATTTTAGAGATATCTTTTCCAGAAGCGTATACTACAGTGTCATCCGCGTACTTCAATATTGTACACTTATTTAGAGTAGTAGCGATACCGTGGAAGTACATCACAAACAGAACAGGTCCCAGTATAGATCCTTGAGGGACTCCACAGAAGACTGGTTCCTCGTTAGAGTTGACTCCATTGTAGTGAACTGAGTGTGAATAGATAGTCGGTAAACCATTCTTTTGCTGTTCCGTTTATGCCAAACTCTGGTAATTTCTGTATGATAGAGGCATGGTTTAGGATGTTGAACGCTTTACTAAGGTCTATGAAGACAGCCCCAGTAAATTGACCGTCATCCATACCTTTCCTAATGTCATCGACAAACAGAGATGTTGCCATGTCTGTGCTACGTTTCGCACGGAATCCGAATTGAAACGGCGAAAGGAGGTTGTTATCTTCAAGATAGCAAACGAGTTGCTTAGTTACACAACGTTCTAGAATTTTTGAAATGGATGGCAACACCGTTATTGGACGATAGTTATCTAGGTCGCTGTTAGCTCCAGCTTTGAATATTGGTGTAATTTTCGCCTTTTTAAAGTCGCCGGGAACAATACCAGTTTTTATTGATTGGTTATGAATGTGACACAGGGGACTGCAAATGTTTCTGGCTATGTCCTTAAGATATGCTGGTGGTGGATTATCTAATCCAGTTGCTTTCTTCGGCTTCAATAGCTTTAAGTATCGATAGACTTCGGATGTTTCGATTTTCTTAAATTCGAATGAACATGATATAGTGTTCTTATTGGAAGTTGTGGTTGTCAAGATGAAGTCTTTTAAAGGTATTGATTTTTCTTTGACATATCGAGCAATGCTTGTGAAATATTTGCAGAAACCATCGCTAATTAGTTCTGCATTGTTTGTTGTTGTTCTGTTGATTTGGAATGAGGAGGGTGAGATTGAAGACTTAGTTGGCATAACTTCGTTTATGGTTTTCCAGAACTTTTCAGGTTTGTTTGCGTTTTCTGATAACAATTTTTTGATAACAAGTATTTGGATTTGGACGATTTGATCAGGTTGTTAGAGCTATTTCTAATGGCTTTATAAGTTGACCAATCACAGTCATTTTTTGTTCGACGGAATCTACGCAAAGCCTTGTCTCTATCGTTTAAGACACTCTTTATTTCTGACTTTAGCCAAGAGCAGGATTTTCCCTTGACCTTTTTCAAGATGAAAGGAGCGTGAGTGTTCAATGTGCTAAAGATAGTGTTCTTTAGACTGGTCCATGAAACATTTGGATCCGCTGAACTATAAACATCCTTCCAAGATTGGTTTCTAAGCTCATTATTAACTCGCTCAGCATCATAGTTTTTGTAGTTTCGGCATTTTACCACTTTCAGTTAAAATTTAACGTAGTTTGTTTTTCTAACGCAAGCGATCATGTCATGGTCACTAAGAGAGGCTGGGATTGACGTGGAGGCAGCGATGTTTTGTTTATGGGTGGTTAGAATTAAGAAATAAAAATTGCTATAAGAAAAGCCTTAGTTGACGGATATTTTATCTCCAGCCACAAACATTCAATATTTTCTTTTACAAGATCAGTGTGTCTGGTACAAGGGATTCCTTCTTTAACATAAACGCCCACACCACCGCCCGTGGCGTTGTCTCTAATTTTTTGTTTGTATGTATACAGGTTATATTGAGATGATTGGGAGAAATTGAAATCTCACTAAGGCTGAAGATATCAATGTTTCTGTTTGTTAGAAGAATTTCAGAAATTAGTTTTTTTTTCTCGAGTAAGCCTCGAATTTTCTGGTGGGTAATGGTTAAACCTTTCGCGGTATGTGATATTCTGGTCCGGGGCACGTTTCGATGTCACCTGATAACAATAGTAAGATATGTAACAAATGTTGATGTTGTATGTGTATCGGTTTATCTGAGTTGTACACCCATATGGACGAGAGTATAAATGGATCTATCGAATCGGCGACCGTTTCCATGCGCAAACAATAGCATTGTGAAATCGCGTTTGTAAATGTTGGTTTCTTCACATATAGAGTTGTTAGGACAATTAGAAATATCTTTAACGCACAGGAAGTACACATTGCGTTACGTAAAAGAGGCATTGTGTATGATATTATCAAAACGTTTCACTGTAATTACATATTTCCGATCACAAATCACGGTTTAAACGGTTGCGAAAAGCTTTTAGATATAAAACAGTATATCGGTATAATATTATTGCAGAAAGTCTAACAGTATCACCATCTCTCTCAATAACAAAACACCAATATTTTCTACATTTTTCCGACTAACCATTAACACAAAAATTGCTCCAAACACTTTAGGATAAGTTGGCTTCCAATCGATTAGAAAGAATAAAAACAACGTGAATATCAAGTGCACCTTCACTTCATCAAGTGCACCTTCACTTCACCAAGTGCACCTTCACTTCACCAAGTGCACCTTCACTTCATCAAGTGCACCTTCACTTCATCAAGTGCACCTTCACTTCACCAAGTGCACCTTCACTTCACCAAGTGCACCTTCACTTCATCAAGTGCACCTTCACTTCACCAAGTGCACCTTCACTTCACCAAGTGCACCTTCACTTCATCAAGTGCACCATCACTTCACCAAGTGCACCTTCACTTCACCAAGTGCACCTTCACTTCATCAAGTGCACCATCACTTCACCAAGTGCACCTTCACTTTACTTCGTAATCGCCCTAAAAATATCTTTCATGTTAGGAATATCGATTTTCTGTGAAAGATTTTGCAAGAATCTCTTGTTGACGTACTTTGTGAGAAATATTCTTTTGACTACGTGAAAAATAGAGTGGAGCATGTTGGAAAAATGACGTGGATGACGTTTCATTTTTTTCTCAATCTGTGATAATTGCTTTCGATCCATTGAAGAATTTATTTACATGTTTTATTTTGATGTCTTCTGTTACTGCCGCTTGTCATTGCCAATTGCATTTTGGTAGTTTCCGCTTACCGTAAATGACCGATCTAACGCCCACTCCCAAACTGACGTCCCTCCCGATTAAACGCCCATTCCCGAATAAACGCCCAGGTCCATAGAAAAAAATTAAAATAAACGTGGGCTCTGAAGATGACCAAATACATTGCTTTAAGGAGGGTACGACTTGTGAGTCAGGAGCAGAAAAGTTAAAAGCACAACTAGCTGTAATGACAAGCGAGGAGATAGGTGATACCAATCTCTTTTCTTTCATTAATGAAGAAGATATGGAGGCTGCGACCCAGCCATTCCACCTCCTCGATGACGATGAAGAGAATGACGAGAAACTTGATATCATGTAGTCGACGTACATCTTCTCGATTATATTACTTTTGTTGATGGACTTTGTTTATTAACGCCCCTCCCTTACTAACGCCCCTTCCGAATAAACGCCCAGGGTAAAATTCGTATGTTAAAATAAACGCCCAGGGCGTTTAATCGGTCATTTACGGTATTTATTTTCAATTAGGGTATTTATCGGCATTGGGGTGGTGAGAGATGAGTCAGTCGAGTTTTGTGACAATGAGTGGAAATTCAATGAAAATATATTAAAATTTATGTGACGTCATTTATAAATGAACCCTAAGTTCAAAGCAAAATAAATAAATATTGGAATTATATAATTTTAATAGAAGAGAAAAGATTTTTATTGGTATTGATTTTTTCATTATGTGTTTGATTCACACTCTGATTTAGCATAAGTGATTCTATAATGATGTATAATGTATTGTGCAACTTATTATTGACATCAATTTAAAGCGTTTAGCGTATTTATATTTTCTTTACAGAAATCATGGGAAAAAGGAAATGCTACACCGCCATTTGCGTCGTCATTGCAATGAATATATTTTTAATTGTCCGGTGGATGAACGATACTTCATACAACTTTTCGGTTGAAAATAGTATTGATAACAAGTTGGCTTTGGTTTCGGTATCCATTCCGGACAAGTTAGACGACAATGGATGGGTTTATGTGTTCCACACACCGCTGACTATAAAGTCATGGCAACGAATCAATTTCTCCACTTGTGTTATTTTTGTTTACAGCGAAGAGAACATTACCTCGGATTCGCGGGAGCTATTTTCGTACGTCGTCAACACATCGTTGAAAATGAACAGCAAAGTGTCATTCTTGAATGTTCGCAGCTCAATGAAGATCAGGGTTAGCCAAGTGGTCCGTTTGTACGGCGAGAAATTCTTTGCTTTTCTTTCACCTTCTGATTTTATCGTAATTTCTGATTCCGATTTGTGGCCGATACGGAAAGAGAGGTACAACATTCCAAGTGGCAAATCAATCTTAATTACTAATTCTGACTGCTGCGGTACAATACAAGACTTTAAATATCTTCCGATGTCTCATATCGGAATGAGCGTTAGTGATTGGGATCGCATTTTTCCTTTAAATCTCTCAAACCGATTTTCTACAATGCCAAAACACTTTTACTGGAAAAATCAATTTTATTGCGACAAAAGCTGTTTAACCTCGTTTTATAGCAAATTCGAAAATATGTTCGGAAAGGATTTTTGGTTAGAAGCAACTCACGGTGGCAACTTATGGGATTTGGACCAAATTCATCTCAGTCTAACAATTGGTAATTACAGAAAAGAGAACGGTGACTCTGAATTTTATTTCTTCCCACACTGGCCATGTAGGCGTGTAGACAGAAGCGTGTGGGAGACAGCTCTTGACAGCCACGATTGCTTTGAAGATGGTCATGTTTTACACGGAGAAATATGGACTGAAGCTGAATATCTCCGTCTGGAGCTTCTTATGAAAAGGTTATACAACGAAACGATACTAGAGGAGTTGAAGGAATATCAAAGTCGTTTTTTACAGTTAAAAACAGTTATTTGAAGACTTTTTGTTTTATCGTTGCTTTCTTGCCTATGTGCTCTTGCTTGTTATTGTCCTTGCTTTTATTGTTACATATCTTTTACTACTATAAGAATGCCAGTGTTCGTGCAAGTAAGATTATGGAAGTTCACACATTCCTATAAATGCATGAAGTGCAACAAAACGGAAAACAGCGTCCGACAAACGTTTTATATATTGGCAACTTTTGCTTTCTTATTTTGTTATGAAGTAGCATAAGAAGTTGAATGAAAATCGCTGAAACATTAGTGTCTAGCTAAAATAATTAAAAGAAACACGTGTCGAAAAACAAGCAAAGAAAGAAGATGACAGGATGTATTTATTAATTACAAACGCACAAAAACGGGATGACTCAACTATTCATTACTTAAGAAATGATGCGTGAAATTTGCACGTGCATATCGACTGTATATGGCGAAAATTCATCGGTGAAAAATCATAAGAGCGCTAGAAAAACGTTAATCTGAAAATTTAAGTGGAGAAAAAACATTTTGAGGCTTTATATATGCAGATTGTCATGGGTAGTAGCCACACATATATACATAATTCTATATACAAACACAAAAAGACAAGTTCACAGTTATTATCTATCAAGTGATGAGGACAAACGCGGTTTATATAGTCACAGTTGAATCTCCGTTATCGGAACTCTCACATGACCGAGCTAATTAGTTCGAATAACTGGGGTTGTGGAGAAAAATAAAATAATTTTCCCATCCATGAGCAACTATGACACAACAGTAGGTTATACTTTAAGAGAAAAAAACTTTCGCGAATTTTTTGCCATTTTTGCGAAAGTTTATCCCGTGAATTTTACAATTTTAAGCATTCGCGAAAGTTTATCCTCGCTGAATTTTCTAATATTTTGCATTCGCCGAAGTTTATCCCTGCAAAATCACCAAAAAAAAAATTTTTTTTATAGCTTCTTCGTCGGTGAATAAACCGTCGTCTTATATTTTTATACTTTTCAAATGCTAATAAGAACCAAATAGTAACTGAATTCAATACGAGTGCTCTTTGTATTCTTATCCATCGTTTTTACAAAGGGTTAATACTCATGATCTTATGGACAAGAGCACGATATAGCAACAACAAGTATTATTTCTGATAAGTTTTATCGTGTCTTAGTCAATGCGTATTGCTTCATCAGCAGAACCATTTCCATTATCAAGTTTGTTTCTTTTCGTCTGCTTTTGAAACAGCACCCTGATGTCTTTGCACCTTAATTTTCAGTTTTTTCATTGGCCCATTCGCGAAAGTTTATACCCGTGAAACTCGTGGATAAACTCCATTCGCGAAAGTTTATATTCTTGCTGATATAGGGAGTAACGTTCATAAACATCAACATCGACATGTAGCTGCTGTGGTTTGGGATTTACAGACGCATCGTTATCTTCGGTATGTATCGTGTCATGGTCGATATCGACGTTTACGTTTTGTGTTGCAAAACAAATTCGGTTAAGAGGGTATTTTTTGGTTAACGGACTGGTTCAAATAATAGGGGAATTTGAATAACTTAAGTTCGAATAAGACAGCGTAAACTACGGGAGTTTCTTAAATGAAGTTGAAGAGACCAAGACAATTTGTTCGACTAACCGGAGAATTCGGATAAACCTTTGTTCGGGTAACAGAGGTTGACCTGTTGTTACTATAATAAAACCTGTCCCTGTCACTCACTTTAATTCGAATTCCAAAAATACACACCTTCTATAACAAATATTTAAAAAATGCTATTAAAAAATGGAATAAAAAAATGCAAAAAACAGTCTTTAAGTTTCGAAATGTTGATATAAGAGACGCAGCTGATGAACTTGCACCTACAACATTTATGACTCTTGTTAACAAGAGCATACAGAGTGGTACTTTCCCAAGTTGCGAGAAAACAGCAAATGTGTCACCATTATATAAAACTGGCGAGCGTACTTACAAACATCGAAAACTATCGTCCCATACATGTCTTAAATATATTGTCAAAGAAAGTCGCGAGAGCTGTATACAACCAACTCATACATTATCTTGAGAATAATTCATTGCTTTCAAGTCACCAGTTTGGTTCTCGACGAAAAAGGTCAACTAGTACTGCAGTCACCATTCTTATGGACAATATTCAAAATAACATGGATCAAAGCACCTTTACAGGCTGTCTCTTCGTGGACCTTAGTAAGGCATTTGACACGGTGAACCATGTCTGCCTCTTACAGAAGCTACCCTACTATGGTATAGCTGGAAACGTCCAATGGTTTTCCAATTACTTATTTCAACGTAAACAAACAGTTGTATTTGATGGAGTTCTTTCAAACAGTGAATCTATGACACATGGAGACCAACAAGGGTCCGTTCTAAGGCCCTTATTGTTAATAACTCTCATTAACGAGATCTAAAATCAAAGCTGCAAATCCAAATCAAAAATTGCACTATCTTATTATATGCTGATGATACGGTAATTAATTCTTTAATTTATAAGTCTTTGTCATCCATTGAAAATCGTATTAATGAGGACGCTACGGCTATTTCCAGATGAATGAAAGACAATTGCCTCGTCCTAAACCTAAAAAATGGAAAACTGAGTTCGTCATCTTTTCATCACGGAATCTTAAAAAATCTACACCAACGATCAACATAGACAATTACATCATCATTCTTTAACCAAATTCGTATGAATACCCGACTGTGACATTAGATAACCACCTAAATATGGTCGACCACTATTACGAAGTATGTAGAAGCATACGTTCTTGTATTAATCTCCTTTGGAAAATACGCTGCAAGTTATCTCCATCCATGGTTGAAACTGTCTTTACATTTATGATACATCCTTTGTTCTTTTATTGTCACAATGTCTACAATGGTATAGATCAAAGGAAGAGAACTAAAAAATAAAGAGAACTAGAAAAAGAGAATATTAAAGCAACGCCAGATTTAAGAAGGATTAGAAATTAAAATTTAATAAAAATAAACTGAAATTTCAACTGAAAAGAATTTCGAGAAATTTGAATAAAAACTTATGTCAAAGAAACAATGAAAAGAAAGTGATTTATATATAAAGGATATATATATATATATATATATATATATATATATATATATATATATATATATATATATATATATATATATATATATATATATATATATATATATATATACCTGAAAAAAAACACCTGTTTTTACCTGAAGATTGTGCAACATACACATGAAACTCAGAGTTGTAAACATCACGTAGTTGTTTTTACTCTTTAATATATATCTTTGCTCTGATCATATTATTGAGCACTCTTGGTGATCATATATTGTTCACTGATAATATATATATATATCTTATATAATAATAATAATAACAAGAACAATATATATATATTGTTCAACAGGTCATTGTTCACTAATACTAACAGCGAATCAAAATTTTTGTTCACTGACGAAGCCAACCTGTATAATTATAAATAATAATACATTTTTTGGAATATATAAACTGGAAACTTCAATTACGTACAAATATATATAAAAGCGAATGAAAGAAGAAATAATAATATTATTTGAACGAAAACTATATTAACTGCTGACAGACCAACTGACGAAACTAACGTGGCGCCACTTCAAGACGTAGAACCAAATATACAGTATACATCCGCTAATTCGAACACGCAAAGGGCCAAACATTCTGTTCGAATTAACGGATGTTCAAATTAACCGAAGTTAAGGTAAAATTACTTTCTTCGGTATTTTTTACATTTATTTACTCATAAAAAAGGCCCTGAAGGAGGTTTGCTTCCTTTTGCGGAAAGTGTCCGTCAGTTTGCAACGGGTTCTCCGATACGTAAACGGGGAAGTTACTTAGTAAGTTCATAGACCCATTTAGTGAAGGACTGGTAACTCCCAATCTCGGTGTTCAGAAGTTGAGTCTATTACTATTTAGTCTATTATAGTGGTCACAACAACAATCAGTTTTTTTGTAATTTCGATTACTTTTTGTGCGCACAACCACCCCATCCTACCCTACCCCAAAAGCTTATGTTATTTTTTCTTATCTATTTACTTTAGGAGATTTTATAAGAGATGGAATTCCTCCAAAATGTTTAAGGATGTTTCACTAGAAATTTAATCAGCAAAAAAGACATCAATTTTGAGCTCCTGTCATCTTTGAGAACACAGTTATCAAATGTCATCACATCAGAAATCGGAAAAATTAATCCATCCCAAGTGAAAAAGACGTTACAGAAGAAGACAGTTGGAGTTGATAAAGTCGCTAATGCGCTTCTGCCGCAGAAGTATAAGATGAATCTTTCTTTTTGTGCACTAAGGTATAAATTGTTTCTTTATTAAAAGGCCCGAATATTATGATCGACTTTTAGTTGAGAGAGAGAATTCAACTTAGCCAAAAGCTTTTCAACAAAATTTCTGGAGCGACTAAAATCTGTGTAACCCGAATATGTATAACTACCATCAGCCATGATGAAGACTGAGACCAAATGAAGAATTCAACCATGTAAAGCAAACACTTCCATTGCAAAGATATATACCGTTTGAACCTTGTTTTCCACCATATTTGTTTTTGCTTTTTCCTACGGTGCTGATGACAAAAGATGTTTCTGCTGTACTGAAACAAAAACAAATATGGTGGAACAAAGTGTGACGGATTGTATTGTAATCTTTTTTCATGGAGAACCCTTTCAACTAACTTCCCAGCACATGTCAAGAGTGCCCATGGCCAGATAACGCACTTGCAAACAAACGGGTGAATGAGCGGGTAACAAGGAAAAGTACTTGAGACTTTCTCTTCAAATAAAAATGGGTATATACTTTTTCTGCAAAGAAATCTTATACTGAGAAAGTCTTAAACTACTTTTCTTTGAGGGAAATAACATCCATTTTGTAAATTGCCTCTTTCTGGGGTTGGCGTTAGGAAGGGCATCCAGCCGTGAAAACATCTGCACCAATAAACCATCGATGATTAAACCTCCATACCGTAAATGATCGATTAAACGCCCTCTTCCAATTAAATACCCCTTTCGATTAAACGCCCCCGTGTGAAAATTGATTTGGTAATAAACGCCGATTTTGAATAAACGCCCCCCTTTCCTTAAAATTTTAAGAAAAATTGAGTGAATTAAAGAGTGAATTTTAATGGCGAGGTTTCGAATAAACGCTGCTCCCGTAATACAAAAAGGAGAAAGAAGTAATGTTTATTGTTAGGAAAATTGTAGCTAAAATCGTATAAAGTACAGTGTAGGAAATTATTGGGGTGGATTTAAAGAAGGCCTTGCTGACAAGTCAGTCAATCCTTTTCATAAAACCGACTGTTGTTTATCAACTGTAGCAATTTCCCATATTATACAATATGTAATATGTATAATTCTGCGTCAACTAGATATTATCAACGTAAAAAAAAGACAAAGAATTACCGTATTTCCTCTTATTAGCGCTGGGCTTCATATTAGCGCCGCCCTCTAATAAGCGCCGCACCTTGGAGCAAAATTATGTTATTAGCGCCGCCCTCTAAACTCCGCACCTAGAAAAGCAGCGCTAATTAGAAAAAGAGCAGTATACAGAAGGATAGTTATACCATAGAATACGTTTTTTTAGCTTCTAAATTATTTTTTATCTTTCATAAACCAGGGAAATTTCATAATTTTCACAAACTCAGGCTCGTACGTAAGTTCGAAATAAGTCAATAGTTCTTTTCGTTTCTTCATTTCACGACCCAAGGTCTCAGCCGATTATTTATTTTCCGAGAAAGCAAAAACTTCGCTGCAACCACCAGGCCAACTTTACGTTTCCGTTTTCCAATTACTTGGCAAATCAGACGATTCTGCTCATCAGCTTCAAGGAAAAAGTGTAGTAATGATTCATTGCTTCAAAGAAGGATCACCATGTGCAGCTGGCGCTGAGTTATTGAGGCAACAATTGATGGTTTGGGGTGATCCTTCTTTAACGGAAAATCCGTTTGAGAACGCCGATGAAAATATTGAAGAATTTCTTTTGGTGGATATCTCCGATGACGAGGATGATTTTATTGACATTTTGTAATATAAAAACATTACTGATTCTTTTGTTTTATTGTGTTTGAAGAGCGAGAAAATTCCATTAAATAAAATTTATTACTATACCATTTTGAAAATTATTTTATAAGCGCCGCCCTCTTATTAGCGCCGCACTTTTTGAGTCAGTTTTTAAATAAGCGCCGGGGGCGCTAATAAGAGGAAATACGGTAGTTATATTTTAATAAAATGGATTTCTTTGTTGAAGATTTGAAAGCGATTATATTATTTGCGTTCATTAGTGGCTCTTCAAAGTTATTCCAAATGAGAGGTCCTCTATGTAATATGCAAAATTCACATTTCTTCTTTTTAAACGATATACTGTTAAAATTAAATAATTCGTGAGATCTAAGGTTATATTTGTCGTTTGATATTTTACAAAAGATGTGATTAAAAATGACAGGTAAATTGTCAGTTTTGAAACGGTACATAAATATAAGATGTTGGTAAATATTAATAACGAAATCGTTAAAAGATTTAATTTGCGCAATAAGGGTAAAGATGTTCCATTTTTTTTTTTTTCATTATAATTCTACGCGCATGTTTCTGCATAGATAGAAGTCTAGTCAGTTTTGTTTTATAATTACTCGCCCACGTAATGTTACCGTAAGATAGATAACTATGCATTAAAGAGAAGTATATTTGTTTCATAGAATAAAGTTTAAAAGAAATTTAAAATTTCTGTTTAAAAGAAAGAACACTGCAACTAAAGAATGAATACTACACAGAATTAGCGAATAACATCAATTTTGTTGCAGAGACGAGAGAGGTTGAAAAACAATTTGCAATGGCCAAAAAGTATACAGCAATAAAGAAAGGATCCAAACGGTCAATTCCGAACAACAAACTAAAAGATCACTACAAGAAACACTTTGCAGCAAAAGCTCCTGCTCTAGTAGTACCACCAGAACTAGAAAATCCTTCAGAATACCCACAATTTGATGACCCAAAAATCAGCATCAAAGAAGATCCACCAGACAAAGATGAACTAGAAAAAGTGAACAAAACCTTCAAAAACAACAAGAGCTCGGGTACCGATAAGATGAAAACCGAAGGTGTTAAATACAACTCTAGTGAACACTTCATGAATGTCCTCTTAGCTTTGTTTAGACTCATATGGAGTTGCAGTCCCTATAGCATGGTTTCACTCGTCTATCACATGTCTTTTCAAGAAGGGTGTAATGAGTGATGCCAAGAATTAGGTTTAGCAATTGGTGCCAACATGAGTCGGATATTTTTGAAAGTTATTATCAACAGACTAAAAGAGGCATATGAAAGTCACATTAGTGAGGCACAATTTGGATTTCGACAGAACCGGTCTACCACTGATGCAATCTTCATCTTAAGGACAGTTATTGACAAATACGAAGGAACTCTCATTACTGTTTATATAGATCTCAAAGCAGCATAAGATCATATACCAAGAGACTTTCTGTTTAGAGTTCTCAGACTCAGAACAGGAGCTCACCACCTCATTACAATTCTCCATAAAATGTAGGAGGAAACAACAGCCTCAATACTTGGTATGAAGGAGAAATTCAACGTATAGTTGGTTGTAGACAAGGAGGCCAGGAATCCCCGTTTATCTTCAATGACTACTTTGATTACGTGCTCAAAGTAGCAGCCGGCAAAATTGACAAACAGTTTCCGAATTCGAATTCAACATACCACACCAACGCTCAAATCGTAAACAGAGAGCTACAGGACCATTGAGAGGGGTAGAGATCATTCGATGGTTTTTATATGCTGATGACTTAGTTTTGTTCTGTAAGAATATTACTGAGGCCGAGAAGATCTTGAATATAATCAATGATACATGTAAGCGATTCGGTCTCACAATATCCTTCCAGAAAACCAAAACACAAGTCTTCAACAACAGCGAATTAGCAGAGTTACCATCGTTATTATAAATTGGTGGAAATGTCATAGAAAACGTTAGTGAGTTCACGTACTTAGGTCAGATCCTTAGCAACAAGAACCGTGTAATATACACAGAACTATGCATCTCCAAAGCAGTTGGAAAATTTCATGAAATGGGTAATGTGTTCAGAAACCACAATATCAACATGGGAACACGGCGTAAGATTCTAGAGGCGTGTGTAAGATCGCGGCTCATCTATGGAACTCAATCGCTGTATGTTCATAAAAAAGACCTAAAGAAGCTGGAAAGCACATGAATAGAGTTCTTAAGACATATTGTGAAAGGAGGGTGGGCAAGACACCATCAGCCAGCAGGAAATGTGGAAGGAGAGTATCGTTTTAAATATAGAAATACAGACATAATCTCGATCACCAAGACGAACTGCTTGTACAATGTTGTCCGGGCCCAATATCTCAAATATATTGGCCACATATGCAGATGTGATAACAGCATGATGACGAAGAAAAAGCTATTTTCAAAATCCAAGAGACCATACCACCGAGATCCCTGGATCAATATTTCAAAGATGTTGGGTGTTTCTTCGGAGCAGGCAAAGAAGATGACGCAGGAGAAATTTGGTTTTGCGGCGTTCATTGGATCTCGATTCAATGGCGCAACTCCATGGCACCTAGAGTGCTGAAGGAGGACAACACAGACAGACAGATACAGCTTTCGTCTAGGAAATAAGAAAAATCTTACTTTGTAAAGTAAGGCGAATATTTTGGATGAGTGTTTTTCTATGTAGCTTATGTGATGATCCCAGCTTAGATATTCATCAATGTTAAGACCCAGAAACTTTGTAGTCCTAACTCTTTGTATTTTATTATTACGTATGACAAGATCCGGTAATTTAAGAAGGTATATTATCGTGCTGGTTAACGTTATGGAATATATTATAATTAGTTTTGGTAACGTTAAGTGAAATTTTATTAGCTTTTAACCATTCATCTATACTTATTAAGTCTTTGTTAGTATTTTAAAAAAAAGTTTTTATATCTTTGTTACTGTAAATAAGGTTAGTGTCATCAGCAAACATGAAAGATTGAGTGTAGTTTAAAGATTTAAAAATGTCATTAACATAAATAAGAAATAAGAGAGGTCTTAGAATTGAACCTTGCAGAACTCCACAAGTAATCGAAATCTGGTCTGTTTCAGATGAGTCATCGTATGCTATAAATTGAGATCTGTTCGAAAGATAGCTTATGATTCACTTGTGGTTCAGTTTATTGACACCATAACATTTTAGTTTTTCTAACAGTATTTTATGGTTAGCCGTATCAAATGCTTTGGAAAGGTCAAGGAATACTCCAATTCTGTATGAGTTCTTGTCTAACACGATGGATAAGGTATTTACAAGGCTGACAATAGCGTGCTCAGAAGATTACTATTTAAAAGATAAGAGTAGAGATTTTTATACATTGTTCTTTCGTAGAGTTTAAAGTAGACAGAAAGTATAGAAATAGGCCTATAATTACACATATCAGAGGGATCATCTTTTTTAAAGATTGGGGAAACACGAGCTATTATTAGTTTATCAGGAAAGACTCCGTTTATAAAAGAAATGTTGATACAGTGGGAGAGTACGGAGAGTATTTCATCTTTTACAAAAAAAAAGAATATTGCTGGTAATCATGTCATAACCAGGAGCTTTGTTTCTTTTCATTGAAGTAAAACATTCTTCTATAGATGCACTTGCATTGATTTCTGGCATCTTTCCGTTAAAAATTGTCAAGTAATCTGAAAAATGCATTTTAGATAGTGGAACCTTTCCTCCAAGTGTAGACCCAACGTTAGCAAAGAAGTTGTTAAATTCAGTAGCGATGTTGCCTTTGTTAGTTATATTGGTATTATTTACAGTTATTTTACAAGGAAGATTACTTTTTTTATTTTAGAACGTCCGGTTAATTCATTTATTACAGACCATGTCTTTTTTAATGTTACCCTTAAATTTTTGAAGCAAGTCAGAATAATATTTTTGTTTTTTTGTGAAAATTTGCTGTTCATAAAACTTCTTATAGGTTTTAAAAGTAACTTTGTTTTGAGCAGTTCTAGATTTTAAGAATTTATTATAAAGTTTTTGTTTTCTTCTGGAACATTTTATAAACGTTTTGTCAAACCAGGGGTTTAAAAAAGATTTTTCTTTAAACTAATTTCTTCTACCGGACAGCAATTATTAAAAAGCGTAATAAATTTGTTATGAAATTTATTAAAAGTTTGCATCATTCGATGAAAGTGTGTCATTCCAATTTGTTTCCCGAGACGTTCCTTAAAGTTATTCAAGTTGCTATTAGATATATTTCTTTTTTTGTAAAAGATTTTTATTTTTCCATTTGGTGGTCCATAAACGACGCCAACTATAATTTTTTTCCTGAACGACAGCTGTATTTCCACAAATAGCATCTCAGCATGCTCGTTTGACGTCATAAACTTTTTAAGAACAATGCAGGGCAAACAGCCAGAAACATACATTAAAATTCCACCGCCCGACTTACCAGAAGCACGTGGTAGTTCAATCAATGTATAATCTGGCAGCTGGTATAATGAGTTTTTAATAATGGGATTTTCACACCATGTCTCAGTTAAGCATATCACGTCAAACCTTGTTTTGCATGTGTTCAGAAACAGTTTCAAATGTTCAAAATTTTTTTGTAAACTTCGAATATTTACCGTAAATGACCGATCTAACGCCCACTCCCGAACTGACGCCCCTCCCGAATAAACGCCCAGGGTTAAAGTTAAATTTTTTAACTAACGCCCACTCCCGATTAAACGCCCAGGTCCATAGAGAAAATGGGCTTTTATTTGATTCACAGCAAAATTAATACTACTTTCTTTAATCTTTAAAGTGTGGATATTTTGAAACAGTTTCACTAATTTTAAGCGTAAAATGTTCATACAAGTTACTCTTTCTATTCAGTTCGCTAAACAACACATCTGCGATCTTCTTGCTCTTGGTGTAGCACAAGTACATTCCAGGTACAACTAGTCCATCTTCTCTGTATCTTTTCCCAGTGACTCAAACTTTGACCATGTTTTGTGAGTTTGATTCTAAGAATTGCACCAATAACTTCGATAACTCTATCGGAACATGGCCTACTTCACTGTTCATCTTTGTCTCATCTTTTTTGTAAACACCGATGGTATGCTTGTCATGTTCTCTCGCTTCTTCTCGTTCGTCTTTGCGGCAAACGAGGATTTATCTCTTTTCTGGAGTCCACTTTGCCTTATAGATATGATGTCCTCTCACAACAGATTCAAAGGAAACATGATAAATCATTACAAAACTTTCACAAGGAGCACTTCTCGCCATACTTACTTTATGGATAATTACGACCGTTTATTTTTAAATTAAAAAACATGACCAATTGTGATTATATACACTTTTGTTGATGGACTTTGTTTATTAACGCCCCGCCCTTACTAACGCCCCTTCCTAATAAACGCCCAGGGTAAAATTTGTTTGTTAAAATAAACGCCCAGGGCGTTTAATCGGTCATTTACGGTAGGTGTAAAACAGAATAACCTGATAAATCTTTTGCGCTAAAACTATCTACAGTAAAATATGTCGATTCAATTCCTTTAATATTTTTGTAGTTAGGATCACATTCTGAATCCGCAAGTAAAAGTGATGTGTCAAGGGACATGCTTTCAAAACTATCATCATTTTCGTTAGAGTTGATGATGTTTGCGCCTGTTAAATTTCATATCAATAAACGTACTTAAACTAACCCACAAAATATTATATAAATGAATAAAGAAAAATACTATCACCTCGAGCGATTATCTTGTTCACCTTCGTTTCTTTCGTTCCTATCGTGTATGATGAGACGATCATGAACGACTTTCGCATATTTTCCTTCTTCGCGGAGAAGCTTCGCTTGTATAAACAAATCCTTCCTGACTCGAGTTGTCTCCTCGCTGAAATCTTCATTTATGAAGATCCTAGTATTCTTCAATTTCAACTTGTTGCTCGGGATCTTTTGTTTGTCTGTGTAGCGCAACAGTTTTCATACTACTGTTCTTGGGCTGTCTCTACCTTCACTCATCTTTCAAAAAACTCAATGAGCTCTTTCGATCTCTATTGGTTCTTTTATACTAAGATTTTCTTGCAAAATCTTTTTAACTTTTTCTTTTGTCAAGTCCCATTTCTCTCCAATCTCCTCCCTCACTCCGTCGATCCTAATATTATTCCTTCTGCTTCTGTCCTCCAAATCGATTAATTTTCTTTCCGCAGAAGACGATGCACTAAATATCTCTCCTTGGATCTTTTGCGTCGGCTTTAGTTCATCTTTTATTTTGTCAAGTCTCTCTTCGATACATTTAATTTTTCCTTCTGTGACTTCGCTGGTAAAGTTTAACGTTGTTTTTATGCCTTGAACGTCATTTGAACGTTTTTCAATTCTCTCGTTAAACGCGTCAAAAGACATCGAGAATGTTTCTCTAAAACACGCTACCATTGTCTCACGCTGTACATCCAACAATTTTTTCACCTTTTCTCTTGTGATAAATTAATTGTTTGCCATTTCGGTATGAAAACGATAAAAGTATAAATAAAATATGTTCTTCGCAGCAATCTAATCACGTCCGTTCACCACAAGTTTTCAACTGAACTCGCTATTTTTCCATACTCGCACCGAGCGACTTATTTTCCAGGTACCACCAAGCCAATTTCCCGTTTTCTCTTTCCACTTACTTCAACGTTGACAACGTTTGTTTTGGCAGCTTCAAGGAATTGAAAAATTAGCCGCGATAATTCTATTGGAACATGTCCCACTAAAAGTTTATTTTTGTAACCACCAACAGCGTGTTTATCGAAATGTCTTTGTTATCAGGCGAAGCAGATCTCAGTAATCCTTTTATCACGAGTTCCGGCGAGGAAGATGCTGCGCAAGATTTCAACAAAATAGATGATGATGATACTGACATTGAAATTTGAGTTTTAGCAGTTGTAACATCATTTAACCGTCGGTGTTACCCAAATTTTTGCATTTTGAAATAAACGCCCCTCTTAGTTAAACGCCCCTTTCGAATAAACGCTCCCCTAAAATTTTCAATTTTTAAATAAACGCCCAGGGCGTTTAATCGATCATTTACAGTAATTGGAGAAAATCATTTTTTGAAACCGTCCAAGCATGGAAAAGCGACGTTAAAAGGATGATGATGATTATTATTATTATGAATGATGGATGATGAAATGAAAACCAAGGGGGTTCTTGTTTGAATAAAGTAAAGGAATCTATATATAATTCTTATAGTTATCGTACTGTATCTTCAATCGAGCTGTATTTCTTTTTACATTTTCTCAATTTTATGTACAAAATGAAGATTTTATTGGTGGTTTTTAAACAAGCGCCCTTGTCAATCTAGGACCTTAAAATGTCAGAATATTTCTTAATAGTATCTTTCTTTACAGGTGTACATCTGATAGAAATTGTCTATTTAACTCTTGTTCCCTTGCTCTTACTGGAAATGAAACAATTAATGTTATCCTGAGGCTGCTGTTACAGTTGAAATGTGCTTGTATCCAGATTTTTACATTGACCATCCCTACATTGTTGAAAGGGCTGAAGATGTTATACATAACGAGAAATGTCACCTCCACACTGTGTATGGAGTAATAAATTTCTCAATGACCATAAAGAGTTGGCTATTTACAAAGAGGCATACAGAAACAGTTTCAACTACAAATGGTCATCAATGATGGTAATTCTTGCATTTTCCACAGTTATAAAATGCAATATACAATCCATATATCCAAACACAGAAGATATCCATTCTGTTCTTTTTAATGGCTGTATTTCTCCACGTGGTGAAAGAGTTGACAAAACTATATATATATTCTGGTCTCAAGTTGGGGATTTGGCAAACAAGGTGGGGGTATATAAATCAAACCATTTCGTGCCGGTTATAAATGTTACAAACAATGAAGACCCTCCAGCACCAAAAAAATTGAAAATTATCAACACACAGCTGACACAGACAAAGCAGGTTACTAAAGGTTTGTCTCTTTTACAGATTATTTGTGTTATATTTTTGTGGATTAGTTTATCTTTCAAATTTTAGATTGAGACATTGCTTTCAGGTTTCGAAGTGCATTATTTGGGTAAATATTGTTTTATACTAAAATTTAGCCTCAACAATCTCAGAAAGATCCGAATCTGGGACAATTCAATTAAAATCAATCCTATCTATGTGTACCAAAATGGAACCAAAAAAAAAATACATAAAGATGTCAATTCTGGTATCAATAGAGGAGCAGAGCCACCATCTCCTGTTGGAGATATTGCTGCATATTTGGGTAAAATAAATTCATTATCTTCCGTTGAAAAGATTAATATCAAGCAAAAGCTCATGGAAGGACGAATCTGTCACAGCTCAAATTGTCAAGCTTCTTGGTTTGTAAAATACCAATGGCTCATTTATTCCAAATCAGCACAAGCCTTATTTTGTGTTACCTGCTTTATAATGAGTGGCAATATTTTTTCTGGGAAATCCAAGCTTGCGACAACTGGACTTCAGCCTTCCAAATCTACTACATCAAAATTGAAAGAGCATTCTGGTTCAAAATGTCATCTTAATTCCTTAATGAATTATCAATCTTTGGAGGTATCAATTCAGGACCCATCAAAATCCATTGAAGTAACAATCAACAAATTGGTTTAAAGCCAAATTGAGAAAAATTGGCAATTGATAAAACCAATGATTGCAACTTCGATAGTACTTGGAAAGCAGAACATTGCTATTAGAGGCCACAGAGATGATTCAAAGTACTACTTGAGTGATCAATACAGTAAGATTATTGTTCTTTATTCCTTCTAAAACAGTTGACAATTTGACATGTATATTTGAACTTACTCTGTTTGCTTCTGTTTGTTCCTTTCTTGCTTTTTGTTGTTGTTTTTTTTTGGACGGAGACAGAGGGAGTGATTGAGAGAGGGGTGCTGCACTAAAAAGGCTTGGATTGTTACAATTATCAAATAATAAATTGCTTTCATATTTTTTCAAAACCAGATAGTCATCGCGGAAACTTTCAAAATGTCGTTAATCTTGTGATGGATTTAGCTACGAATGATTTGCAACAATTTCTCAAAGCTTTCCAAAGAATGCAACATATCGAACCAAAACTATTCAAAATCAAATTATTGATGTATTGGCTACTTACATTAGAAGAACTATTGTCAGTGAAGTGAAAAAGGAAAATTATTTAGCGTGCTAACTGACGAAGCTACTGATATAAGCAATCAAGAGCAGATGTCATTGGTTATACGCTACATGAACACTAAAAACGAAATAAAGGAAGAATTTATGTCTGTACTATATTTCAAAACTGGTACATCTGGGGGAAGCACTTTCTGAAATGATAGAAAAAGAAGTAATAAACCTGGGTTTGTTCTTTACTTTTTTATAATTTATCCCAATATTCAATAGGGGATCAGTATTTTAGACGTCGATTATTATTATCAATGTTATTGTTTAAAAGCTTTGTAGAAATATGTTGAACAATATTTAAACTTGATTGTTGTGACTAAAGCACTTATAATTTTAGGATTTTTTGAAGTTGCAAATTGTGTAATTAATAACAATAACCTATGACTTTTATTTACACATACCAGGTTTATCATCTCATGATGTACAGGGACAAGGATACGATGGTGCAGGTGCAATGGCCAAAAAGAGCGTGGAGTTGCAAGCCGATTAAGACAGAAATATCAAGATGCCATATTTGTTCATTGTGCTTCGGTTAAATCTTGTTGTTATGACAGGGCCGGCGAATTACTTTTGGAAGTGGGGGGGCCACACATGATATACTATCGGAGGAGGCACCACCATGGTTGTGGCTAACGAGCTAGAGAGTTTAAAACGTACTAAAATTCACGACACAGTTATAAAAATTTGATATACATGTGTTGAAACTATACTCCTTGGCTAATAGACGAAGAACCATATGAGGAATATTTAGAGGAAATCAGTATGTAGATGTAAATATCTTGTAACTTTCAAAAAATTCTGCATCCTATGATCAACACTAGAAAACTAAGTAAATAAAAGAAAAAGCTGTACATATATAACTATGAAAATAAAGTTGAAAAAATCTACTTATTAATGATCAATGAAGATTAATTATAGAATATAAATCGATCGTGAAAAGATATTATGCCATTCAAAACTTTCATGTTTTAAAAACTGTTGAAAACATCATGACTCATTACTGACGAAACGTTTTTTAAAAGTTGTAATGCTGAGTCTAGAAAAGGTTTATTACAAAAAATCAAAAATTTCCAAAATAATTCTTTCTTCCTTCTCTAGCGGAAACAAATTCTCTACCAATTCCTCCATATCAATTTTGTCCGTTAAATCTTTGTGGATGTTTAAAATGGCAAGTGCATTAAAACGATTGCTTTTCATGCTCTAACAAAGCCAAGTTTTGAGCCTTCGTGCTGTGGAAAACGATCTTTCTGGAGTACACGATGTGGCAGGGTTAACAAGGAGAAGTTTCACGATATGCATAATGTTAGGTATCATCTCCTTCGTAGCAGAAGATGCATTTTTCAAAGATATGTATATGTCTTTGAAACAAAAAACTTTATTAGCTCCAACAATTATTCTGAGAACATTAAACTCGACTTCTAGTGCAAGAAAATCAATCTCATCTTTATATATCCTTAAAACGTCGCCTTCTTCCTCGTCAGCATTAGTTGAATTGATTGCGTTTAAAAGAAGGTTTTCGAAGGCGCAAAAGACTTTGTAGCTTCTCTGATTGAATCGTTCATTAATGGCATTTATTACCAGGTCCAATGCCCCAAAATAGATTCCTCGATACAGTTCTTCCGGTGACGTTGGATGATGGCCGGCTCCCCTTGTGCCTCTTTCCACGTTGAAGTGGTCTGTCATCCTTTTGTAATTGGGGGTTCTTCTCTTTCTGGGCAGAACTGGGTCTTCAACAAAGTCAAATTTCAAAACCTTTTTCTTGACACTTTCATAAAAAAGGTCCGCTGAGCTGAGTTTTTACAGTCAAGGAGGCAGTTTCTTGACCCTCAACTGCAGACATGCTTTCTTTCTGTAACGATTTTGATAAGTTGTCTGTTAGAGAAAAAATTGTATGACCAAGATTAAGTCCATAGAAGAAGCAAAAATCTGACATTTGTGTTTGGCATCCTATTATTCGGGAACGGGTTTCACGATCTAAATTCCCTGCTAAACATTCATTCCAAAGTTTGTACAATGCATCATAATTGCTCATCACTCTGTTAAAAGCGGTTGCTCTAACAGTCCATCGAGTGGCACAGAGTTTTGTTAAAGAATCAATGTCTTTATAACTCTCATCCTCATTTTCAAATTCAAAAACTTCCTTGATGCTACCAAGCATTTTTTCTCGCTTTGGTGAATACTTTATAAGTGTTGTTATTTCACTAACTGTTCCCATGACATCACTTAGCATCCTTGATGATTTCGTTACATCTTTGACGGAGAGACTGAGCGAGTGTCCATGACAGTGTGTCTCCACGACTTTTGGCTGAATTGCTTTGATTTGTGCTGCAACGCCACTTTTCTTTCCAAGCATATTGCTAGCACAGTCATATGTCTGTCCTCGTAGATTTGACAGTGGAAGATTGAATCTGACTAAAGCATCTTTGATACACATGACAATAGTTGCGCTCTTGATATTAGGTATTTCGTAAAAACCTAAAAAGTCTTCGCGTGCGTTTAAATCTTCGTCTACCCATCTGGAGCACAAGGAAAGTTGCTGTTTGTTAGAAATATCAGTATATTCATCGCACATCAAGGAAAACATTTTACTGTTGTTTACATCGTACAGTTTTCGTCTTAACACTTGATTCCCCATAATTTTGAGAAGTTCATCCTGAACATCATGATGTGTATATTTCCGTGTACCCACGGTCTTTTCGGTCAGTCGGTCATTTATCCACAGATGATCTTTGCTGCGCATATATAGAAGCTGAGTAAGGTTGTCATTTCCATCTTCGTTACCTCTAAGTGCTAAACCCTGACGAGCTAAAAACTGTATTGACTCCATTACAATTTTAAGGTACTGTCGTTCTCTTTCTCGCGTTTTGATAAGTTCGGCATTGTGCATTTCGATTGGGTCACCACATTGAGGAACAACGGTTTGATAGGTCAATGAAGCCGCATGACATTTGCTTTGTTCGTGTTCTTTGAAGCATTTTGGGGCCTTCTTCCAATTACCGAATCCAGTTGATATATAGGCTGGGTCTTTGTTATGTTCAGCAGTCAGTTTCGCTTGATGAGAATGACAGTAGTAACAAAATACTTTGTCAATTTTTGCGTCATAATGCAGCCAAGGAAAATCGTGGAACCATTGGTGTTGGCACCGACGTTCGCGTTTTCCAAAAGTTGATTGAGGAAACTCATAATCTTTATCCGGACAGAATTGAATATCAGTTTCATTGTCGTCTATGTTCATGTTTACACTATTTACATTATTTACACTATTTACATTATTTACACTATTTACATTATTTACACTATTTACATTTTCACTGTCAACAACAGGTTCTTGGTCTTTTGTACTATTTACAGAGTTCTCATTAGTCTTCTTGAAAAACGATTGAATTGATTTCTGCATTTTTTTTCAGTTGACTACAATGGAGATAAATTTAATTCAAAACCTAACAGGATTAAAATAAGTATATAGACCATTAATAAAAACTCAATTAAATCTCATTATCACCAGTCAAGTTATCAATAATATTCGAATCTTTAAGCGCACTCACATTAGGAGTACTATGAAGATATCTCATCTTCACTAAAAAAACTCAAACGATACATACACAAAATTGTTTCTCACTCGTCTAACGCGTGTTTTCAATCAATGTGGTGTTAACTCATATTGCGTATACACAATGCAAATAAGGTTTGAAGCATGGCGACTTTACTAACCGGTTACCATTAGTAAAGATGGCCATGATTTGAAGAGATGGAATAAACGGAGAAGAGACAGATTTTTTTGTGTTGACGCATCAAATTTTTTTTGCTTTGAAAAAAAGTGAAGGGACCATGGCCCCCCCGGCCCCCCCGCTTTCGCCGGCCCTGTATGAAAATGACAAAAGTATCTGATGTTCGTGATATGTTTGATAAATGCAGATGCATTGCAGATTTCTTTGAAAATTCACCAAAACGTTTTGAATTTTACAAGGGTATATTATCTGGATCTGATATATCAAAGGAAGAGAAGAAGAAACTGATCAACATTTGTAGGGCACGGTATATCCACAAATATTTTGAATACTTTTTCATTCATATCATTCACACTTGTGAAATTTTTACCTTTTATATTATCAAAATAAACTATAAAAGTAATGTCTTTTAGCTGGGTGGAAAAGATTAATGGAAGAATTTGCTGTTGCAAGCATACATACCAACTCACACTGCAATAAAAAAGATAGCTACAGCAGAAAATAAATCCATGGCGTACCTTGGGATTGCAACACTAGGACAATGGTCAAAGGACTGTTGTATGTGATGGAAAATTTTAAGTTCCTTGTTTCTTAGTTGTTTCAAAAGAAATATTGTCTTATCTTGCTGCTATAACTGCTGGACTACAAGTTAGGACCTTCTTAAGCAACATTTACATACTTAGTAGCTGAAATTTAACTGTGTATTGCTTGCCTTTTAGCAGTTAATATTTTCTTGCTTAGAGAGTTTAAGTTTCATTTACATGTTATGGAAACGTTGCCAAGCCATATCAGTTTATTATTAAGTCCTGATCCATTATCAATCGTAACTCTGTCCTTAAAGCTGTTAAGAAGGACTACTGCTAACACGAGAATATCGGTATCACCAGAAGGTGATCGCAAATTGACATGACGTCCAGGTTCGGATTGAAGAATGTATGATGTGTGAAGGATAACTCGCGTGTCAGCTTCCTCTTGGTTACTAACAAGAGCATGTACTTCTTCAATCGATGTTCGAGTCAACACTTTGCAGAAATTTTCTGGCGACAGCACTATCTTGGATGTTTCTAATATTCCAAGGAATTCTAATTTTTCCTCAAGGATGAACTCAAACATTATTTTTATCATTATGTTATTGTTTTTATTGTCACTGTTTGATGAGAATTTTATAAACCTATAAACCTCCAGTAGAATCAAACTCGAATTATGTGTACATTGTTGGCTTTTATACGCCGCCTACCAATAAACACCACTTCTTCGAAGTTAATAGAGCGATTCGAGTCAGCGATGACTTTGATTAGTCATAATAAGATCCAGAGAAGGAAAATAAGGGCTATTGAATTTGTTGGTCCGTATTCCTGAGCGAAGTAACGTACACAAGTCCGATAGCGAAAAAGATTTCTGATGCCCGCCACTGGCAATTTTTTTTGGATTATGTATAACAAATCCTAAAAATGTCAAATCTTCTGACAAGTTTTCAGATCTTTAGAAAATAATGACACTCGACAAACTGCAGGCGCGTAGGGTGTGGGGGGGGGGGGGGGTCGTTGGGTGCGACCAACCCCCCCTTTTGGAAAAAGTGCCCTTTGGATATTAGATATCTTTCCCACTCATCCCACTTCAACACGTTCATAAAAAATTATGCCGCAAAATATTGCAAGGTCCCTCCACCTCAACCAATCGTTTTGCTCTCAAATGTTTTTTTCTTAATGATATTTGTGTAGTTTGTCGGAGGTCTCTACCTAGGTTGGTTAACTTTAACCCTAACGGTTGCTTAACTAATCTTGGTGGAGACCTGCGAAAAACTACACAAATATCACAGTGCGCATACTAAATTTCTTGTTAAAGAACGTGTTACACAAACATTGTTCGTTGTAGACCTATGCCATGATGAAACGAATGACAGAATAACATATAGAATAACAACAATGGTTTTAATAAAGCAGATGGTTTTCAAAAGACCGAATTTGTATCCCTGTATGAGGAACGTTACCATTACTTTGGAAAATTTGTTTCATCAGATTTTTAAATAAAAAACTTATTTTGTTCTATAATTTATAATATACGTTTCGAAGATGGAAACTTAAGCAGAACCGAGTTTTTTACTTATGTCTCGAAGACTGTTGACAAAACTGAATTTACAATAATAGATTCTGGTTCAATGGTACCACTTTTTGTCATGTTTTCTTTTCGACAATAAATAACTTTGGAAAGGTTTATGTTTGTTTAGTCTTTTTATAACTGATTTGTGAATATTATAATTCGTGAAGGTTTCTGTTTGCATTCGTAACCAGGGATATGTACCCTTATTTGTACTCTTGTTAAACCATTTTTTGCCACATTCTCACCCTGCTTTGATGCTTGCGTAGTACTAAATTAGGGCAAAATATATTGATTTAGGCCATTAAACGTGTTCTAAAATTGAACATTTTCTTCGTCGGCCAACCATGGTGGCCGACAGTTTTGAAAATTTTGCCCCCCCGCCCCCACTTTAAAATACGCGTCACCGGCCCTGTAATAGACCATCAGAAATATTTGATTACTAAAAATCCTTTTATTCCCGGAAAACCTTTTTACATACCCCAAAACATTCAAGCATGGATGTAATCGCACTTTTAATGGAAAAAAGATGTAAATATAGGATTCAAGCTGCCTTTTTCTTAAATATCGACCCTCCCACCCCTTTTAAATTTCACCCTACGCGCCTGAACTGGTCCCAGAATGTGATTATGTATACATTCCATACGATTTGTATTTTCCAAGTGTGCAACAGGATCTAGCCAAACGAATCCGCAAGGATTGTCACGTTTATTTTTCTAGTATAGCTGCTGTTACACGTCACACCAAGGGTGATGGATGCGCTGGAAATACACTGGCAGTTTGGAAGAAGAAGATAGCGTGAAACAAGCGGAAAAATCAGTACCAGTCCTTAATATATATGAGATTCTGTCCAAGTCACCTTTTTTGGACGCGAGTGATGGCGAAGATGACGAATAAGAGTTATTTTTTATAAAAAGAAGAAAAATCTTTTGTTTTACCAAAACTTATCTTCTTTATATCTTCAAATTTTCAGCACTTTTTGTGGACGTCATAAACATATGGCCCCATATGCAAAAACAACTGCTATTGATAACAGATTATGAAGCTGTTATTTGCATCGCACTTTAGACCTACTAACTCATTAGACCAAATCAATATTTTTATTTTTTAATTTCACAGCATTTAAGCACATTGCTAAAAAAATTAAAATTGTTTCAAATATTCATGGCGCCCTGTTTAGCATGGGCTCCGGGTACTTTGCCCCCTCCCCCCTCTCGGTGGGCTTGATGTCACTGCAAATCAATTATTTATCTCTTAGTTACTTTTTCCCAAAATAGGGTCGCGCAAGACGGGGGTTCGGTTTTAGAAAAGCGTAATTTCTTTAAATATGGTATTTTGATAAAATTGCAAAAATGTTGATATTTATTAAAACAATCATACTTTGTCTCAATTATGGAAGAAAATAAGAGTCTGGTCTTTTGCAATACTACTCTAGTCTACTCTAGTCTTGTGCAATAAAATTATTAACAAAATATTTAAGTTTCCACCTTGGAAATCACTTTTATTTTGCCTACATTAGTCTGTAATTTGCTATCTTTTTTTTTTCGGTTAGTAAATTACTTGCTTTAGGCTATAATGTTTTTAGACCTTCTCCATATTGTCTTTTTATCGTCTTTAAGTTCAAATTTTAGGCATAAAATTCGTTGATTAAAGTTCTATAACAAAATATTCTGGTCAGTAAATTATACATTTTGACTATTTCTGGTCTGTAAATTACATGTATTTTTGGGTAAAAACTTTAGAAATATTACCATATTATTTTCATGCTAAATATGAAGCACCTACAATGTACATTTGACATTTTATTACGTTTTTGTTTTTTTCTGACATAACCCCCTGATTTCCGTTCAGTGTCACTGATTTTCTGCATTTTTTACGAAATTCGTTCTAAAATAATAACAATTTTTGGAACTTTAAAGTCCTCTAACTTTTGATTGCGCGGTTCAATTTCAACAAATGACCCCTCGTTTTGTTTATATTTTTGTATTCTACACTGCAGTAGTAACAATGATAGTATATCTGTAATTTGAAAAATCCTCCGCGATCCCTACCCAAAAACTTCTCTTTCTTCGGCAATTCATTCAACTTAAAAAATAACACAGGAAGTTTCTCAAATTATATTTTTCTTTACATTTTTTGCCACATTCGAAATTCAGTTGGCTTTTGGTATCCTTCGTCTTATTAATAAAAGCTAGAGCCATTTGCAATATATTTTTCAACCTCAACGTCACCTCCTTGTTTTGACGGTCAATGCCAAAACCTTCTGTAGTAGTCACTGCAAAAATAGAAGCAATAACGGCTTGGTAGACCATCAGTTTTGTCTAAGGTTATACGATTTTGTCCTTCTCCGCGGGTCAAAGGCGTCGCAAGTTATATAAGGGGCGTGGACAAATTTTATATAATAAAAGTTCTTGAAGTAATTAAGGTATAATATTGGTTTTATATTTTCTCTTTTTTAAAAACCGTAAAATCAACCACCGCGTAACATATCACACATATCGTTACCTTTATTAGCAGTTACAACGCATGATGGGAGTTCTTTTCTACGAATTGAACCTATTCAATCTCTAAACAATCTGAGGACTTATTCGCAAAGGTGATATACGTTTCTCTCTTTTGGTCATCACATCTTCCTGTTTTTCTCTAAACTGTTTATACAGGTAAGTGGATTACAGAGTGGAAATTATGAGTTAAAAACAACAGAATGCACAAAACAATGACTTATTTAAAAGCATTGACCTCTTTGACGTAACATTTCAGCAGGTACGAGAATATGGTTTGTTCCACTACCTTAAGCGTATTAATTAATGTTGGATTAATTTTTGCAATATTTATTTTTGCGATTCGATGGTAAAAAAATTGTGTTTTGCGGTATTTATTTTTGCGAATTGGGTCCTGGACGAAAATTTTTCGATTTTTATTTTTGCAAATTGTGTCTACAGCAGAATTTTTCCGGAATTTATTTTTGCAAATGTAATATTAAAGAGACATTTTCAGAAGAAACAAGTTAGGAATAAGAAAATAGACACCAAAATTGTGTTCATCTTCTTTCATTGACAGTGATACGGCGGAAAAGAACAATGAAAACTTCCATAAAACACCGTAATCGAAAAAAAGAATTGTAGAAACTTTCAACTTTTGCGAATCACTATTTTAGAAAAATTTTGTGGTATTTATTTTTGCGAATCACTATTTTTGAAAAATTTTTCGGGATTTATTTTTGCGATTTTGGGCCAAAATCGCAAAAATTAGTATCGCAAAAATTAATCCAGCATTAATTAATACGCTTAAGGTAGCTACTATCAGAAACGTTTCTATTATCATAAGAAAACTAATCAGAAATTATTTCACAATTTATTGTTTATGTTCTACTCGAGGCATGCAGTTACTGCTATATGTTGTGGTTGATTATGTATAGTAGATATGCATGGGGTGCATCATGACGTTCTAAAACTAAAATCGATGTTAATACTCATACCTCGATCCAAATAGCATAACATATGATTACATATAAGTAAAAGAAATAATACTATGGACATAAAAACCAATCATACATTTCAGATGACCGCCAAATTATGGTGATTTAAACGTAAGCACTCACAACTTCTGATCTAAAGAAAATGGAAAGGTGTATCTGTTGTATATCCTTAGGTTTTCTAATATGGAGAATCCAATAAAACATCAATTGAAGTGTTACAACTAATCATTAATGTCACGTGCAACTTACAATTGTATTATTTTCTTTAAAATTCATACGAAAAAGAGATTATGAAAAAAGACAGCAAAATCAATTTATCAATGTACCACTTTTTTCATATGAGCTTTTGGCAAAGGTTATGAGCGCTAACGTTTTAATTTTTACAATTTGGCAGCCACCATCTTGTGCTATTGCGGCCACCATCTTGTTCTATTTGGATCGAGACATATGCCAAAATAAATATTATTATCGATTTTACGGCAGCGACCATTTTGGACCTTTATTAAAGAATTGGTTTTAGAGGATCACGCATCCCAGGTATACATACATGTCCGACTACAAAATGCAGCAGTAACAGAACCAACAGAAATAACAAGTTAATTTATGATTGCCAATAACGTTTTGTTTTATAGTATAACTCTTATCGAAAAAAGTTTAATTTCTTATGTTATGTACTTAAACTTTTAAAACCTTTCCAAACTTAGGATGCTTTTCTTTAAGCGTATTTGTCCACTACATTTATGTATAGCTATGCCATATCTTTCAAAACTGGAGATGCAAAGGTGGTTACAGAACAAATGTTTGCACTATCACGGTCTAAAACCACACTACCCATGATGCTTTCCCGCTATGCAGCCCTCGAAAACATCTTCAATGCAGATGAATTTGCACTATTTTACGAATTACATCTAAAAGATGAAAGGTGTACTGGAGATAGCAAGGTGTGTCTGACTGGAATGGCCGAAGGAAATGCTTGTGGAGAAAGACTGCCTTTCCATGTTTTGTAATTGGGATGTTTTAAGATGTTTTAAAGGCGTGAAAAATATTCCATGTCATTATCGGGCACAACGAAAGTGCTGGATGTCCTCTGACTAGTTCAAGGATTGTGTTAAAGAAATTGACAGAAAGTTTGGTGTGCAGAAAAGAAAAAGTTGCCTTGTCGTAGTTAAATCATAGTTAAGTTAAATTAAGTTACAGTTTATTTTCTAGTTCTGGAGTTGATATGCTAAAAACACTAAAGGACATAAATGGCGTTGTTGACATGGTGAAATCATCTGCAAAAACAAACTTTGATAACTGATTATTTTAAAAAAAAGTGTGTTTTTGTTATCAAAATAGCATTTTTTGTTATCATTTTTTACCAAAATATTTGAAAAAGTCAACTCTCTCTAATTCGAACTTTCTTTTTTTCTCCTTGATATTCCAATTAGAGAGATAGGAATTTAAGTGATTCAGGAAAATGTATATTTATAAATATAAAAAAATATTGGTTTTAGAATTTATTTTCGGGAAAAATAATTTTCACGGGAATTTATTATCGCGGATTACAGGCAAATCCGCGAAAACCGCGAAAACTTCTTCCCGCCAAAATTCTGGCATTAAAGTAGTTTGTTATTGCCAAAAGTATTGTCGTTTCATTACTTAATGATGCTTTAAACGCAGCATTGCACAGTTTTATATTACGTTCTGTAAACAGCGAAGTTATTTAATGCTTTTTGAAAGGAGGAAATTCTTTTTTCGAGCCGTATCTTTTCACAAATCCTTTATTGATCATGATGGGAAGTGATTTGATCGTTCGTGCGAAGTAGTAAGTCGTTGTATTCACGTACTAGTCGTTATCTTTACAAAGGTATAAGGCAGTCCAATAGAAATATACTAAGTTAAGGAAGGAATGTACTCTGCTATATCGTTATATGTACACACACACGCACATATGACTTAAACATGTTAATAGAGGAACGTTTCGACAATCCTAATTAAACGTCTATTGAAAATACAGTATACTCCCGATAAGTGGGACACTCAGGGGACCGACGAAATCTTTCCCACTTAGCGAATGTCCCACTTAAGCGAATGCCTATATTAGGTCAGGAATTTCAAGGGACCGAGAAAAGCCATCCCACTTAGTGAAAGTCCCACTTATGGGGGTCCCACTTAGCGGAGGTATACTGTAGTGTATTATCATTATAAACATTCATCATCTCGCGCTTTCATTTTATGTGGAACCTTTTGGAGCTACTCTAAACTTATAGCATATATTTGTTTTTTTATTTAGGTAATAAAATCAGAAGACCAATTTCGATTGGTTTAAAGAGATAATACATCAAAAAGGTCCTTACTTGAATGTTACTTCATACTATCAATATTTTAACACAAGCACTATTTCGCCATATTTTGGTAAATTTTGTTTTCGACAAGCTAAAGACATTATATACTTTCAAATAAATGAGACAATCACCAGTAGCTACTTTGATACTTCAGTGAAAGTTATATTACAGTATGAAAAACGTTATAAATGATCTTACAAATAGTGCTTCTATTTTTTGTTTCATTCGTCGAGATTTGCAGTTGCCGCTACATGCTGGCCATCATGCCGGATGACAGTCAGTTACTTCGCTTCCGCGTTCTTTTGAAAAACTTCTTTTTCTTCAGCAATTCATCGAACTTAAAAATAATATGTTGAGATGACTCTTCCGACAGGAGGTTTCTCAAATTTTCTTTTTCTTTGCATTTGTCATCACATTTGAACTTTAGCTGGTTCTTGATGGTCGATATGATATCTGTCGTCTTATTTGTAAAGTCAGATGCAGTTTGCAAAGCGTTTTTCAAGTTCCATTTCAAGTCGATGCTTTCACGTTTTATGTTAAAACTTTCGGAAAACACCGTTACAAAAATCGTGAAAGTGACGGTTTTGTAGATCAAAATTTCCATCTAAAAAGAATGAACAAAACCTTTCTGTACAATAACAGACCCCAAAATCGTCATTAATTTACTGCTATATTGCGGACAATAGAATGCCTTATCGCGGTTTTAGAAGTAATCTGTCAGGGGGTTATTTCCAATATTTGTTTGGTGTCGTTTGCTTTTTACAAGCGGGGATATTCTCATAAAATGTTCTTGGAGCTAGAAGAAACCGCATAATCGACAAGTTTTGCAAACCTTTTGCAGCATGGTCAACACATTGATCGTGATGAAGTCTTTGGAGTCAGCTGGTTTGACAGCTAGTTTGACAATGGGCCTTTGAAGGCACCTCTCTACTGCAACTGGAGTCACCAAAACATAATCCAAACGTCATTTCATCGGATTTTATCATCATCATTATTACGTTTGAATAAATCTATTTGTGGATCTTTTATTATGGTTTTCCTGTTATTTCTTTCTACAAATGGCAATCGATTGCAGTTGTGGGCGTTGTTTTCATAAGCAATAGGATATGGACATAACAAAACTGTTGTGTGTAGTAATTTATCCAAGTTACATAGGTTTTCAATGAAAGATATAAGTAAACAGTAAACAGTATATACAGGTATTTTTAGGATAAACGGAGGTTGAAGGTAAGATATTAGCCGCGAGCGTAACAGTTTATTATTTGTGTTTATTAAAAAATGTAGTTTAAAAGGAAACATGCAAAAAATGAAGCAACTGTACTTGTGGACAGAGGTAATTTCAGTCTCACATTTCCAGTCTCACATTTTTGGCTGAAACCACATACTCTCAGGTGCTTAATATAAGGGGATTTTATAATCCAAATCTAATAAACGGGAGGGGGGATGAATGTTTTAACATGTTTTCTTCTTTTGTCACTAAAGTTCCATTGGGAGTTTTCAGTCACCGACAATACATATTTGTTTTTGTAACTTTTACAAAGTTTGCCTAAAGCATCTTTTTCTCCAAGTGTATAGTTACCTCAGTCAGTTTATGAAAACGTCCGGTCTGACGTCATGTTGTTACGTATATAAGTATCAATTAGTAATCTTTAGTACCTCTGTATAAGAAGTAAAAGTTATTTTAACAAATTCTCAACAACATGAAAACCATTCGAAACAAAAACGAATCAATACTTTTTCGAACGTTTTTAACTAAGGCATAATTATACTGAAAGTTTTTATTTTTATCAGTGAGATACGGTTTTGGTTTTTGACAACAAGTGAAAATTAATAAACGGGGGGGGGGCGGTCTTAATAAGAACGGGGAAGGGGAAGGGGAACGGGGGAGGAGGAATTTTCCAAAAATTAAAAAACGTCCCCCCCCCTTGTATTAAGCATCTGAGAGTAACATAGCTTGGGATTTCAGTCGTTGCGTATATGGGTGGGTTCGGTTAATCCTGTCAAATCTTTGCATCGGATCCACGCGTCCTTAAAGAATTGCGTTTCAATGATGAATTAAATTTGACACTAATGAATGTTGATGTTCTGATAGATCCGATGAGGTGGTTCATATCTTCGCACAATAGCACCCCAAAAAATTGAAATGAGATTCAGTGTTGTTGTAATACTGTATTATTATTTATTTAGTTTATGTTATTGTATTTGAGAGACCATAAAAATCCCTATTTTGTACAAAAAGAAATTCCTTATTATTCGAAATTTTTGTTTTCTAATTGGCTTTAAAAATGAAACATTCACTGACATCAAAGGTAACAGGTCAAAGGATTCGAGCGTAACTCGCATTCCAAACCTAACTCTAACTCAATCAGAAATGAGAATCTATTATAAAAAGGAGAAATTTATTCATCCGTGCATTCTCCATTATCTACATATCCAATTATATGTATTGTCTACATAGGCGCTAACAAAACAATGTTTCGGTACCCTCATAAAATTCGCTGGTTACGGACCTGGGTAACTATCCTGATAAAGATAACTCAAGCGAATAAAAATAAATAAAATAAGGTAAATAAAATATATCTTTTGGTCATCTATGTGAGATTATCACTATCTATGATTGCACGTGTTGGTTGATTGTTTTTAAGGCGTGCGCCCTCTAAGAATGTACATTAATACCGTTGGCTTTTGTACGACTGTTTAAAATTAAGTTTCACGTAGATTTCGTACAGATTTCGTTTGCTTAAGGTTAACCGCAATGAAGTTGAGATCACCATCTTTGAAATATTCAACACGACGTGGGCAAGACGTTTTTATTTTAGCTAAATATCAGAAATATTTATTGCATGCAAAAAAGATCATCCAACATGAAAAAATTATACACCTACAATTCACCAAGCATAGTGTTTACGTAAAAAGAGTAACAGTTTACGTTCTGTGGACTGAGCTTGGGGTTCTTCATTAGCAATAAAATTATTAATATTTTTGTACATTCACCAAATGTCAATCTTCTCATTGCATTACTAGGTTCATGCTAAAGTTCTCTACCCAAACCACCATATTCAACTTATTTACTGTGTTTAGCTTGCAGATCAATGGTCCCGGACTGGCCGTAATTGTCTTGCTCATTCGTAGCAACCTCATTAGATTTGTCTACGTCATCTTCTTACCCACTTCCAAATGTCTACATTACGTTATCATATATTATGAGCTTTAAAGAGAGTGTTTAGATAATGGTTGCGTGTATTAGTGCAAGAAAACTCGATGATAGACATATATTCATCTTGGCACGTAAAAAAACTCGAGCTGATCAGAAACCGCGCCCGGGTAATGCATTACACGTTTTCCTTATATAAGAAACATGCAATTGGAGTTGAGTCTGAAATGTTTCTTAAAATAATTTTTCCATAGAAAACTAGTTTTTCGGTATTGACATGCAGCTGAAGACCTCATGAAGACGGCCCTATGTTTCTTTCTGTTTATAAAATAAAAATAACGTAAATTAAGTCAATGTAGCAGCGTTTACTACGAGAAATCGCAATAAAAATTGCTACTTTTACAGACTGTGCCAACATATTGCTAAAAATGTTCCTTTTTTCTGTCTCAGTCTGCCAATGTTTCTTAAAAATGTTGTCACATAGTATAAGTATGGCGAACTTGCGTGGAGCATTTGCTCCTAAAAGAATCATTTTGTCATACAACCTAAACCGAATCACCTATTTTTGGCTTGTCTTTTCCCTTTTTGAACCTTCCAGGAGCGATCATTCAAGAGAAAATTTTAAGTAGGAAGAGTATTTCTCCGGTAGGATAGGATAGGAGTGGTACCCGCCTCAACAGTTACACCCAACGTTTAGGGCTAACGAAAACGAACACCCTACATAATCGACATAATCGTTATTTTGAAAATATTTTTTGCAAGAGACTTTACTGCCAAACTGTTTCAGTACTTCCATATCATCGTTTCACATATTTTCTACCAATACATTGACAACGGTTAAAAGTGGAGTGGTTTCTGTTAGCATTGTACATTTAAAACACCTGTTGGATGAGAACATTTTACGAAACACGTCCATAAAATTGTTGTTCAATGTATTCTTCGAACTCTTAAAAGCGTTGATAACTATTTAAAAGACATCGTCAGTCCGACACATGGAGACATTACTTGTCGCTTGTTCACCCGAAAACATTTTCCGATGCGTAAAATATGTACAAAAAGCCGTCTTTACTTTTCGCCATTTTAAATACCTCGATGATTGTAAGCGAGGCAGAATAAAGAGCGTGACCGTTGACGTATAAAAAGATGCTTTCGGATGATTTCAGATGTAGTTTTCTCCTGAAATCGAGGTAATTCGTACTGCAAGAATATTTTATGACAGACTATTATTTCACATACCTGAAGTAATTCTAAGATTTCTAAAATATTAATTCAACATATTAATGTGCAATTTATATTTACGCAAAAAAGTATTTTCATTAAAAATTTGTTTATTTTATAAATTTTACTGAATAAACAAGGTATATTTTAAATAATTATTTATTTGTCATATTTATTAATTAACTTTTTATTTATTTACATCTCTCTAAAATTATTTCTTTATTTATATAAAATTATGCGACAAACAATTAGTTGACGAATTATTGAATCTGGTTGAACCAAAAAACAGAGGAAAAGTATCATCTACCTAACAACGAGCGGCGATGGATAGAACGAAACTAATCTAGCTGGATTCATTTAGTCACAGGAAATCCTGACTTCCAAACATTGTTGAAAATGTAATGTAAACGTAAAAAGCACTTACGCTATAATGCAATGAATCTGTCCAAGAGTGGTGTAAAAAGGCACCAAATATTTGAGTTTCTTGGATGATAAATGCTTCTCTTTGATGTGCCGAGAAACAATTAGCTGGAATGGAAAAATACAAGTTGTAAAAAATATCCTATTTGCTCTACCATTTAATACAAGATTTTCAACTCCAGTCTCAACTCCATTCTCAATTCTTGAACCCTTTCGTATTTTTTTTAGTGAGCTTTACTAATTCTGTGGATCACATGAATCCTTTCGAGTTTTTTAATGTTCCACAAACGGGAAACTTAAACTTAAATCTTAAACTTTTTATATAAAACACTTATTCTTAGTAATAAACTAATTGACTGTTACATTGTTTAAGATGTTGATAATGTCATTTGCGCATTTGTGTTTAATTAAAAATAGAAACGACGTAACATGAGTAGCTGACAACAACGATCTGCACTTCATAATGCTTTTTACAACCCACTTCATCGTCAAGCTACACACCCAAACAAACGTACCGTAGCCTCCGAAGATATTTGTTCGAGTTAAAGAAAGTTCGTCTAATCATCAATCTCACTGGGCGTTCAAAAGTAATCATTAATAGTCATTTATGCTCTGTTGTAAATTAGTTTGAATGGCACAGATGATTCTCCTCATATGTTGCTGTACTTCCTTTCCCTTTTAAATGAACAGCAAGTAATTTGGAAATGCCTCTTTTGTTTCTAGCAGCTGATTTGCCAAAACCTTGTTTTACTTTTTAAAAGCGGATTCCCTTTCAAGATTACTAGAAAAAGGACAAAACTTGGATGATTGGTGATGGAGAAAAACTACAGGTGCCAGCTAATAATTATTGAAGAAATAAAGTTAAAAGTAAATTAGAAGAATTATAAACCAAAATTTTTTCTCTTTATTCAAACCGCGATTATTTGAGTTATCGGAAGAGGTCTTCCCAAGGGAAGGAAATAATGTTCGAGCTAACCGGTAGCTTTTAAAAGAAGTATTAAGGCAAAATCCAAGGGAAACACAGAAATAGTTTAAGGAAGTAACCCTTCAGTGTTCGAGTTAAGCGGCGGCTACTGTTTTACACTAAAAATAGAATTTTTTTTTAGCTGAGAGCACTTTAAAGCACTTTTTGTTGGAGTCGCTTTCTTTGTGCTTATTGTTTCAAAATATTTTTAGCCATTTAAGATTACAAAAGTATTTTTTCGTCTCACGAAACCGGATTCCGATGTTAAATTGTAAAAACAGCTTACAAAATACCATGTTTCTATATGTCATTTGGGGGCAATTTACCAGTTTGGGAACATTCCTGGGGGTAATTTTCCTGGCATCCGAATTTGGATAAAACATTTTCTTACTACAATGGCATCTTCTTCATTCCTCTTTGTTTTTCAATAGACAATGTTTATAACTACTTGATGCTGTGTTTCGTTTTTTTAACTTTGATTTAAAAACATGTTTCGTTTATTGACGTCACAACGGAGTAATTGCCAATTTATTTATTACGCAAGAGATAATGAGACAATTAAGATAAAGATTAAGTTAAGAGGATTTTATTTTGTTTTTGAGTTTTATGCATGCTTGAGAAAACAAACAAAGACAATCTTTTATATGTTTGAAATCTCTTTTATTCAATTACAGTCGAAAATGGGAATCCACGTGGCAGAGGTTTTCTTCAAAATAACTTCAGCTATTATCGTTTATTAATCAGGAAATATTCTTCGAACTCTTAATAACCTTATTGCGAAAGACGTGTCATATAACAAAAACGTTAATTTAAACTCACCGGTACTCTCTCTGGAAAGTTCTTCTTTATCTGGTTTATGGTCGACACTTTCCTCTCTTTCTTATCTGAAGTACGCAAACAAGGTCTTCATTATGCATTATTTCTCTCTAGAAGCTACACTACTGTTGAAATGATCGAAATTGTGTGCAATTGTTAAGCAGAAATCTCAGCAGAGTTATGGAAGAGTGATCTACAATATCTACCTCAAGCAACACACTGATGCTGGTATGAACAAAGGCGTTGCTTATTACAAAAAAAACTTAAGCGACAAAAACACGCATGATATGTGTGACCACGAAAAAAGAAATAATATAGAATGCGCAAACTACCGTAAAGCCGACGCATACGTCATTTATATTATGATGAAAAAGGTAACAATACCTTGAATCAACCAACCTATTATTATGTTGATATGTATTGTTAAAATGTTACATGACTTAGAGTTTCTTACTTGGTTCATGAAATATCATCTGCACTACATTCCCGAAAATGACTCGGTAATATGCTTTATCTGCTCTAACCATAAAGAACAACATGTTAAGCTGCACAAAACAAGGACCCTCATCACAACAACAGGATTTTCAAGTTGGAAGAGATCCATTGAAAATTTTAATGAGCATCAAGGCTCTGAGTGTCACAAAGTAGCTCTTTCCTTCCATACACGATGGCAATGATAATTTTACACAGTTTCTTTTACTTCACAGCAAAGATGACGAACGCTGCACGCTATCAGAGAATTTAGAACATACACACATGACGAATTCCAAAACGAATTGTTTGACATCATGGCAAGGCAAGTGGTAAATGAGAAAATATCAGAAATAAAAGTAAGTCCATTCTTTGCTTTGATAGCTGATGAATACACCGACATATCCAACAGAGAGCAGCTTTCAATCTGCTTCCGTTGGATAAATTGCACAAATTTGACCATTTTTGAGGATTTTTTAGGTTTTTATTAAATACAAAACATCAAAAGTAACACAATTGTTGCTGCTATCAAAGATTTTTATTTGATTTTAGATTTCCTCGCTTAGAGAACAAACATACGGCGGGGCAACAACATGATGAAAGCCAAATCAGGGCGTTGCAACCCAAATCAAGGCCATCGAACTGAACGCATTATAGAAACACATTGTCACGCCCACTCAGTAAGTTTAGCATTAAAGGAAACAACAACAACGTCTAAAGTGCTACGAAATAGATTAGATACCGTTGGGGAAAATATGTGTTTTGATCCAGTTGTCACTAAAAAGAGAAAAACAATTAGAAGAAAAACGTTGAAGTTGTTTCCTTCGAAGATGTCGTGGTTGTAATTAAGCTCGACAAACTTTGTTTGGCCGGATGGACTGTTCAAGTGTTTAGCAAAGGTTATTGAATTGTGTACGTGTACATTGTGTGATGAGTGCATTCAGATTTTTATTTTGGTACCACTCTTGGAAAAACACTTCATGTGTCAGCAGAGCATGGTGACCCATCCTATCCAACTTCAGCTGTTGCGCGATACTTGCCGCCAGACGTATTACGATATAATCGATCTTTTCTTAGTAGCAATGAAAGGAGATTTGGACATCCTATTTGTGAAATATACGCCGCTATAGAGAATATATTTATCAGTTTCATTAATAATGGCTCTGAATCTGACGAAGGCATACAAATTTTAAAAGAGCGATATGAAAAAGATATTAATGTTGATGCATTTTCAGTTGAACACAGTTTAGTTAAACAGTTAGCGAAGTGAGATAAATTTAATAACCTTGAAATCATCAAGAAAGTGGTAGTCAACTTCCCAGGACAAAGTAATCTTCTACCAAATGTAACAAGAGTCTATTTGCTTTTAGCAGTTAATCCGGCAACTAGTGCTACTGCCAAAAGATCCTTTTCTTTAGCCAGACGCACCAAAACCAGGAATAGGAGTACAATGATGCCAAAGTGATTCAACAGTTTATCGATTTTAAATTGTCCATAAGACTGAAACTGGTAACTTAGATGTATTAGCTGTTGAATTTGTTACGTAAATAACTTTTGGACTATTTGTTGAGGAGTATTCTAATGTTGAATGAACGTGATGGATAGAACATATTTGTTTATTTGTTTAGTATGTATCAATAAGAATACTTTGAAGTAAAAAGTACATTGTATTTTGGGTCGTGCGAACAGGGATACTTTTGCATATATTTTGTTTATCAATTTTCACTCTAAAAAATAGGTTTCACATCAACGCAGATTTAGAAAGTGTGGAATTAAAAAAGATAGTTTTTAATCGTCGTTTTTTAGCCCACTCAATACAGAATGTGTACCGGGACCCTTGTAGAATGGAGAATTGATTGATTGGTTAACAACATTTTATAACGGGCAAACGAATCTTTCTATCTACATATTATTTATTTCCAACCTTCTGCTAATCTATCATAAGAAAGAGGAAATTTTACCTGTAAAACTTGTTTCTTCTACTTTCCATTCAGCCATCCTTCTCGTAAACAAACCACGAGGAATATTCTAGAAACTAATATTTCCGGCCTTTTAGCGATAATCCTCAGTATTTGATAATCCCTTCGGGGAGATAAAACGCAATTACTGGAATAAGCACTAGTATTTTTCCTGTGAGATAAAAAGCGAGATGTGCATAAAGTTAGAACACGTGGACAGAAAACTTCCAACGTGACAATTTAAAAACAATAATAAAGCTATAGATTAACATCAATTTAAAAGGGCGGTGAAGCTAATTGTTTATTGTTTTGAACTGCAGTGATTAGTAGTCGCTTAAAAATAAAGATAATGCTCGTCAATATTGACCCGTGTCAATATGTCTTTCGCAGACCAGTAAAGCGTGTTTTCGCCATCTTGTTTCGCACATTCTGTTATCTTTATTTAATTGATTTCATATAAAATATTGAAATAAAACAGAAAATTCGATGCGATCATCAACAATAACACCGCAAGTATCAAATGCATCAATCATTACGCGCTTTAAATAGGAAAAAATGTAAATTATTCTAATTGAAAAATAAGAAATATTGCAATTATAAATCATAAGAAGAACACCTAATATATATAACAGGGACATATCTATAGAGAAATATAGAAAGATACACCACATGAGCAGCAAACCTTGTTTCGGGATAAGTGGTGGACAGGGTTTTAAGGAGATGTAAAAATTAAAAACAACATCATTTGTTTTATTTTTTCAAGAAAGGAAGGTATTTTATATGTTATTAAGTCAGCCCATGTAAATGACACTGTTCTTAAATTAAGCATGTCAACCACGACAAAGTTCCGTCCATCTCACATGCAGAAAGTATTGTTGGCATAACAATCATATTTCAGAATTGCAAATAGAAAACATGGCAATTGTTGTCCGCATTTGTTTGTATGGTTGACTTGTCAACAATCAATCTTTCATCACGTTTTATACACAAACAACGTAAAACGTCTTCGTACATTCTACCTCATGAATCGACAAAACTCTACTATAAGTAACAAAGGAAATTAATTTTCCCTAAGCTGAAACTAAACTATATCGACAATGCTGCTTTTCACCTCCTTACAGGCACGGCGCCACGTTTTTGAAAGTGAGGGGGCTGAATGTGAAAATACTGAAATCCTTTTCCTCCAAAAATCCATAGCTTTAAATCTGCGATCACTTGTGCAGTTACATGTGCAAACTCTATTTCTGGAAAACGAACTACTTATTTGATGAATTGAATTGCTGTATATGGTGTGATTTATTAGATAAATAATGCTGTATTTTTCTTAAATATTTTATCGTTATTAAATTAAATATATATAAAGTTACTTTGTTATTAATCATATATTTGTCATTTATCATATATTTGTCATATATATATCAGATAAAGACCAGAAAAAATAGAAAGAGAATCACGTTCTTTATTTTCCTTTAGAAATTTCTGCTATCACGTTTTTACACGTTTTAATTTATACTGAATTTTCAATTTCTTATTATTTTTGCTATTATTGGAATCTACAAAAACAACGACAAAGCAACAAATAAAAAACAGTACTTAGGAAAAAAGTGTGGGGGGGGCTTCAGTCTGCTTCACTACCCAATATAAACTTATACACTTATAGGTATTGTTAGTGCACGACACGAACTTTTGATTTTTTGTTTTGATAATAGATTCGTGTTTTCTCGTTTGTCCCTTGTTAATTCATTCGTTCATCAACCGCTCCAGTAGCACACTCTCTATTTCTCTATTATGTCCCTATGTCTCTACTATGTTCCTTGTTTGCTTGTTTTGGCATTTTTTCACTCGTTTTGCATTCAGTTCACTGACTATGTCTTTTTTTCCACATAAAAGGGACAAAAAGATTTCATGTGAATGAAGATCAAAGCCAGACTAACTACCATGCAGAAGTTCCTGCCAAAACCAATTGCCAATTGTAAAAAATGATAAAAGTGACTCTTTTTTACGGATGGTCAGCAGTCTAAATGCCGAAATAATGGCTGCTATGGACCAAAGAATGGCAGACCTGACTTTGAGACAGAACAGCAACAATCACCCTAAACAATACTCCGAAAAACCAACACCATACTATCAAACTCAACAAACAACACAACCTATGGTTTCAAACCCAATTGTAAGCACAGCACCTCAAATGCTGCCCCAGTATCCCTCAACATCACCATACATTCAACCACAGTTGCCTTTAATACACCCTACGTACCATCAGTTTCGGCGATCACCTCAAATGTATCCACAGTTCTACTTAGCACCTCAAATGCAATACCCTCACCAAATATACCAAACACCAATCAACTACAACCAAATGCAATACTAAACTTCTTTTCATTCTTAAATGTTCAAGGCCTCAAACCTAAAACCGTTCAATCTACTGTACCATCTATCAAAGATATTGTACATGAAAAGAAGCAGATTTTTATTGGTCTTTCTGAAACATGGTTAAGAGATCATACAATCGCTGAAATATCAATTGAAGGTTATACACTTATGAGAGCAGATCGAGTGAGACCAAGGAAATCAAACCGAGGGCGTGACAGTGGAGGAGTTGCATTCTATATCAGGGATGATTTCTCTACTTCGTTTACACCTATTCTAAGCTATTCTAACGGAGTTATTGAAATATTATGTGTTTACTCTCAAACAGAAAATCTTGTCTTGGCTGTTATCTACCGCCAACCAAATGACACTAAAAATAATAATCTATCAGGATCACAACAAGTTGAAACTGTCATAGCCAAACTCAAAACTTGCATCACAGAAAAATTGCCATAATCGTATTCCTGATATAATATTTGGAGGTGATTTCAATCTTTCACATATGAAATGGCCAGACTGCAGTGCATCAAAGAAAACTACTCCTGATGAAAGAATAATGACAAATATTCTAAAGAAATTTTACAATGAATACTTTCCCACTCAAATTGTATCGTGTTCTACTCATAAGGATGGGAATAACTAGATTTAGTATTCATTAATAATTCTAGTTTGATTCATAATCATAGATGTGATAAAGTTCTTCTTTCAATATCGCATCACTCCATTATCGAAGTGAGTACATCTTATAAATCAAACAACTACTTACTATATACAAAAAAGTTATTGCAAACAAACAATACATTTGCCAAATATAACTATTATAAAGAAAACATAAAATGAAATAATATAAATGACAAACTCAGTCAGATCAATTGGGATATCTTTATTCTCCAACAAATCTGCAGAATCATCAATTAACCTTCTATATACACTCTGCTCTAATATATCGGAAATCGATGTTCCCAAGCAAAACAAAAATACTGTAAAAAAATCACATTTTTCAAAATTACGATCTAGCATACTAAGACGGAAAAGACGGATCAACTCCATGTTAGTCAAGTTTAAATCACCTACAAAAAAGAGTCAGTTATACAACAAGTTGGTGTTAGCTGAAAAGCACTTGTTGGATCTGTACAAATCATCTAGTATTTACGAAGAGCAAAAAGCCATATCATCAATAAAGAGAAATCCAAAATACTTTAATAAATAGTTTTGCCAGGAAATTTTCAAAAGTTAAAACTGAGATTGGCCCAATTTACAACAAAGATAGATCAGAATTCACAGCTGATGCGAGGGAGATGGCAACAATTCTTTCGCATCAATATAGTTCTGTCTTCAGCACACCTACAACTCAAGTAACATCAGTAAATGCCTCTAATCAAAATAATGTTGTACTTACCGATGTGGATATAAAAATTCCAGACATAAAAGAGGCTATCAGTAAAATATATTTTACATCTGCGCCAGGTCCTGACGGATTTCCTGCCATCTTTCTCAGAAACTGGTGTTCTATCAAAACCTATACAAATAATCTGTCGAAAAAGTCATCAGAAAGGGAATCGTTAGTTTTCTTGATGAAAATAAACCTCTGAACGGGAATCAGCATGGGTTCAGAAAAGGAAGATCGTGTTTAAGTCAACTTCTCGAACACTATGATAACATTCTCGATTCACTCGAAAGTAACAACAGCATCGATATAGTGTATCTTGACTTTTGCAAAGCATTTGATAAAGTTGACTTTAAAATCCTTATGCAAAAAGTAGACAAGTTGGGTATCAAAGGAAAAGTTAAGAGATTCATAGAATCTTTTATTACAAATCGTCATCAAACAGTTGTTGTTAATGGAGCCAAATCTAACCCAGCACCTGTTCTCTCGGAAGTCCCTCAAGGATCGGTTCTGGGTCCATTACTTTTCCTAATCATAATTGGTGATATTGATATGAGCATACTTCATGCAATACTAAGAAGTTTTGCAGATGATACAAGACTATCGAAAGTTATTAGAGAACAAATCGATACAATTCTTCTCCAAAAAGACTGGAATTTGGTATATCACTGGGCTGATAACAACAATATGTCATTCAACGACAGTAAGTTTGAACTTATTTGATACCAAAGCAGTAGTCAGCAAACAAACTGTAGCTATATCTCTTACTCTCGTCAGCCAATAAAAGAAAAGCTCCATGTCAAAGATCTTGGTGTGACTATGAGCAACACAGGAGATTTTCCCCACCATATCGACTCAATATGTGCTACAGCAAAAAGTCTCTGTAGCTGGGCACTGAGATCTTTTAAATCAAGAGAAGTTAATACCATGCTGACACTTTGGAAGAGCCTCATCAGACCAAGACTGAAATATTGTTCCCAACTTTGGAATCCTACCAAGGTTGGACAAATCCAACAAATTGAATGCATTCAATGGAGTTTCATTCGAAAGATATCCAGTAGAAATGATAAAAGATACTGGGATATGTTGTCATTCCTAAAGCTATATAGCCTAGAAAGGCGAAGAGAAAGATATATAGTCCTCTATATCTGGAAAATCCTTGAAAAACTTGTTCCTAATCCAAATCCTGCGGTAATAAAACCTATTCACTCACTACGAAGAGGTCGAAGATGTTTTGTTCACTCGGTTTCAAACAAAGCTACCACTCGCAGGGGTGTACCGTGTGAGGAGGAGGGGGTCGTTGGGTGCGGACAACTCCCCCCCCCCTTTTGAAACTATGTGCCCTTTTTGACAAAAAATTTCAGATGCAATACTCCTGGCATCAAAGTTACATCATAGACATACTAGGGTGAGTTGTATTGAAAACGTGTTAAAAAATTGAAACTGGTTAAAGCTAGAACTGGAAGAATTAAATTGCAAAATTACTTGAATTTGAGAACTTCTTACCCTATTTGACTGTAGTATTTCTTTCAAATTCTTATTGTTTTTCCCTAGAAGATAGTCTTAATGTTTCAAAATACACACTTTTCATGGTTTTCCTTTTTAAATGATGCTTTAGATTTCTTACAAAAGTTTTTCAAGAGAGTTGTTTTAGCCATTCTAGAGGATGAGAATTCTAAAAATTTTCTTAGCACGTTGGCCGCAACCATGATTATTATGATTATTGTTATTATTCACGAATATTTATACAGGATAATCCGTCAGTTATATACAGATAAAATGTCAGTAAAAATTAGTTAAAAATTATAGCTATATATATATATATACATACAAATCAAATATAAACAAATAAATTCATGAGAAGGCTAACTTTGTTGTAACATACAATGGGACCTCCTTAGATACTAAACATTTTCCCTTGCCCCAATATCACATTGATGGTTACGGCACTGACATAACAACTGGTTTCACTTTCCCGCGAGTAAAAGATAACATTCCATTGAACGATTGATTAAAAGAAAAGGTAATAACGGTCGCCGTGCAATTACAGTCGCCGTTTTGGTTCTTTTGTCGCTATTGTTTTAACCAATTTGTAAAAGCAATATTTACGGTGAATTAAAATTACAACATTGTACATTAAATAAAACAGGTTTCACCGGGAGCTTTGCTTCATCATCGGAGCCCAAATAAATAAAAGTTTTAAAAGGAATTGTGCCCTTTTCATTCTTAAGTTCGACCCCCCCCCCCCCCTCCTTTTAATTTTCACGGTACGCCCCTGACTCGTATCCAGAATCTTTGTCATAACAGGCTATGTATACGAGGGCCACGTCTATTCAATATTTTACCATCGCACCTCAGAAACCTTCTGGTTGTAAACTAGACGTGTTCAAAAGAGGTCTAGACAAACATCTACAGTCTATACCTGATGAACCACAAATTCCTGGATATACTGCAAATAGACAAGCTGAAACAAATAGCATCTTGCATATGTCTACTCTACGCATTACAAACTGCAGTGTCCTCAAGACAAACGATTATGTTTCAGGTCGTGGTGATGAGACACTGCATTCGTTGGGCCGACTACAAACAAGTTTCACCCTGATGTTCTAACGTCGAAAGCATTAACAAAGTAACAAAGTAAAGTAAGTACTAGCGTTTGTAGACTAACGTTACGTGTATTAGAAATTTGAGATTTGATTATTATACATACTTTGGTATTTACTTCGATATGTTGCTGCTTGGAACCTTTTAATTTATATTTCAGTAAGTTACGTTATATTTTTTTGTTTGTTTACTCATTTTCTGCTCACTTTTTTGCCCTTAATTTTGTTTATTTGATTTGTAGTAAATTTTCTTTGTTTGTATTTTCTAATTTAATATTTGTATAATTTGTATAATCTATACAATATTCTATAATCTGTATAGTTTGTATAATCTAGTCTAATTTTTTTTTTCATTAGTTTATCAGGTCCCACATTTATAATTGAAAATTGTAATTTTTCTGACGTGGTCAACCTGTTTAAATATAAAATATAATAATAATTATTAGCCATTATTATTTTGTTCAATTATGTAGCCTTCACAAAAAAGCGTAGAATTAAATTGATCGGCAGTAACATACAAGTGTTGAAATGCAAATTTGCTTAAACACCTTGTATTAAAGTTTCTGTTTCCTTTTAATTCTTAAGAACAATTATTTATTTTATTTTATTCACATTTATCATTTAAATTATGCATCAGTTTTTACAGAAATTGGAAGTGTGTACACTGTTTCAGATAATCAAAAACCTAAATACCCACGCGGGTCATTGGATGATCGAGGCAAAACATCTTTCAAAATTTCTGTATTACTAGAGATAGTGAGTCGATAAAATCACTGGTTTTGGGTGATCCTTAACCATACCGTCCTCCAGCAGATTAGCGACTCGAGAGGATGTATTGGCTATAAAACCCAACATGACAATTTCAAATATTTCCTCAGACCAGACGGGGCAACCTCTGGATCATCGACATGTGAACTAGATTGGACCAATGTTTCTGATACGACTAGGAGCCTGCATCCACCGTCCCGGACACATGCGTGGAATGCGAACAGAGAAGATTTCAACATGAAACACCTTAAAATATGTACCTACAATCCACAATCAATCAGTGATCTAAATCGTGACGATCTTGATATAATGTTAGTTGAATTAGAGAAAATGAAAAGGGACGTCATTGGTATATCTGCGTCTCAAATCAAAGAATCATCCGTCGAAATTCTCCCTTCCGGCCATTATCTATTCAGTTCTGGCAACGACACATCGCGTTCCAACGGTACAGGTTTCCTTGTCCATAAATTATTTTCTAATTTCATTTCGGATTATCAAGGCATTTCTGATAGGCTTGCCACGCTTTCGGTTCAAGGGAAAGATAATAAAATTGTTTTCATACAAGCTTATTTTCCCACCTTAAAACGCCCTGACGATGAAGTCGAATAGCTTTATATCCAAATTCAGGAATTGTTAGATAAAATCCCTAGCCATGACTTTGTCTTTATTACGGGTAATTTCAACGCCCGGTTGGTGGTCTTCATTCAACATATCCGAATTGTGTTGGGAAGCATACTATCGGCTCCAATAACAGCAGAGGTGAACGTTTAGCTAGTCTCTGTTCCGCTAATAACCTTTACATTACTAATACATTCTTCCAAAAACGAAGACTCCATATCTGGAATCACCCCAAATGCAGGAGCAAGGGTCATATAGATTTTATACTTTCTCGCAATAAATTTCATCAAAATGTTACAGATGCGTCTGTACTAAATACCACTAGTATATCAGACCACAGATTTCTTTGTGTAGAAGTGACGACCGCATACATTTGGCAAAAAAAACCAAAATCAATGAGTAAGAAATTTAATATCTCTGCCCTGAAAAACGTCGAAACAGCTACCTCGTTCAAAATCCAATAACAACTATAAATGTTGAAAACAATTTCCTTTACTTGTTCCTCTTCATCATATGGTATCATCGCGCTCGAGTAATGAATGACATTTATGATGGGCGCAGTGTGTAACCAGTACCTTGCCGTGAATTTTATCTCATTTTAATATTTTAAGAAGTTAACGTGATAAAACATTAGTACGCATGCGTCCGTGTTTGCGATTAGTAAACAAACAACATGGCGGCAAAACGAAAGTCCTACAAGTGTTATTACCTTAACAAAACATTTTCTTGTAAAATCTTTATATTTAAAAATCCAAGGCTTTATAGTATCATTATTGAAGTTAGATGACCTTTTATTTAGCTTTTTTAGTATTTTTACATCAATGATTTAGATGTTTTGTTCATTCTTAACATGCTTTATTACTTATATTCATCTTTGTTTACCAGCTGGAATGTCCTTTTTCTCTTTTCCGTATTCCTCAAGGTTTTTGCACTAATCTCAAGGTTTTTAAAGACTTTTTTTTAAAATCTCCAGATTTGGGAAAATAAAATGTGACAGGTCTGCTGAAACTACTGCGAAAATCACCCCACTAGTATAATCCCCATTACCAACCTGGATGCAAAATGACACCTTAAGAGCCGTAAATAATATGAAACAAGTTATACAGAAACATGGAGACTCTTCTATTCAGTATAAGGTATCAAAATCAGGATCTAAAAAGCTAGTAAAAAGGTATAAAATTAACCAACTCAACGACCACCTTGACGAAATTTTTATTCTCCCCCCTGACAAACAATTTTTCCTCGCTATGAAAAAGCTGAAAACTAACAGACGTAATATCAACTGGGGTATCAAAGACCAAAATGGGAAAATTTTAACGTCCAGGAAATAGAAATATTTGAGAGATGGGCCCATGGCCTACTATATTTACACGGCCGGACAAGCTGTTTAAAACGGCCGTAGTTAAAAAGCCTACTTTAAATTTAAATAAGAAACGAGGAGGTAGATGTTTCATGATTCGTTTCATGTTTTGTTCTGAATTGAAAAGCTGTTTTGAAAAGAATGTTTTTGTGTTTTTAAAAGAATATATATGTCGTTGTTCAAAGAAAAAAATGTTTGTAGAAGATATTATGTCATAATGATTCAGAAACAGTTTTTAAAAAGCCTGCTAAAACCATTTAATAGCTAGCTAGGTAGCTGACTACTTTAATGTCAGAAATTTTTGCGTGAAGATATTGGCTATATAATTATTAGAACTGCTTGTGCTTGACTAGTGTGTATTTTGTAGTTTGTTAATGTTGTGTTGCAGTATTTCATAGTTGTTATATATAGCTATTGTATATATATATATATTTAGAAAATTGCAATAAAAAACTATAAGGAAGCGAACAGAACATGGTTAACAAGTGTGTTGTTGCATACTGCACCACAGGATATAAAACAGGGCAGAATAAACCATCATTTCTTTTCCCTGAAAATGAAGACTTGCGAAAACGTTGGATATTGTTTGTTAATCGTAAAGAATGGATGCCTACAAAGTACTCTGTTATATGCATAGACCATTTTGAAGAAAAGTTCATTAAAAAAGGGAAGAAATGTAAGTTGAATTGGAATCTATATCCAGTTCCAACCGTTCATTTCATTACTCATCCGCAAATACAAGCTTCTTCGCTACGCACACCAGTTGTACCCAGAAAATCCCCTAAAAAACGTAGCTTGAATGAAGATGAGTTTAAAATCTTTGATCTGGCTGACAAAGTAGTTGACATGAATTCATTTGATAGAAAACATGCTCCAAGTAACTTTCTATTTAAACGTTCTGAAAACAATATCCAGTTCTATAACTTGGTGTTTGATGAAAAAACAGGTGTTCCTTCAGTTCATGAGTGTATTAGTGTGAATCAAGATCTTCATGTATCTCTTTCATTTCGAGGTATAAACCTTCCTCTTCCTGAATGGTTTCGGACAGGACACAACTGCAAACTTAAACGTTTTAGCATGCTGGAAAACTTATCAAGTCATATCAGAAATAGTTCTGGTAACAGCTTTAACAACATCTTGGATGAACTCAATAACATAAGATATTATAAACCACAAGGTCGACCCAAATATTCAAGTCAATTATTGAGATATTCACTCTTACTACGATACTGCTCCCACCAAACCTACAAAATGCTTCTTGAACAGTTACCTTTGCCATCTTTTAGTTTGTTAAAACTCCTAGCTTCTGGAGGGATTGATGCTATTAAAGTTTCCAAGCTCTTGTTGGAAAAGGGTGCAATTTCTAGTGATTGTGTTTTGATTATTGATGAGATGTATCTGCAGAAGTCCGTACAATACCAAGGTGGAGACTTTATTGGTCAAAATTTTGATGGAGTATTATATAAAGGAATTGTTGTTTTTATGGTAGTTAGTTTACAGAAATCAATACCTTGTGTTATTAAATCTTGTCCGGAAGTTACCATAAATGGACAATGGTTAAAAGATCACATTGATGCGTGCTTGTTTAATTTAAAAAACAGTGGGTTTAAAGTTCGAGGCTTTGTCACTGATGACCATTCTTCAAATGTTTCTGCATTTAAAATTTTGCATAAAAAATACATTGGAGATGACAAATTATTTATATATCATCCAGCTTACCATGGTAAAATGAAAACATATTTGTTTTTTGACATGATTCACCTAATTAAAAACATCAGGAACAATCTTTTAAGCCAGAAAAAAATTGTTTTTCCTGAATTTAACTTTGAGTCATTCAGAGATAACATTTACATTCCTCCTGGATATATGTCATGGTCTATGCTTTATGATTTGTATGAAAGAGGTGAAAAGCTGTTTTCAAATTTGCGAAAGGCTCCGAAATTAACTTACCAAGCAACACATCCAGGTAATAACAAGCAGAATGTGTCCCTTGCTCTTTCCATTTTTGATGAATCAACAGCAGCAGGATTATTAAGTCATTACCCGGAACGACTTGATGCCGCTAACTTTCTTTTATGCTTTTATAAAATGTTTGTAGTTTGTAACTCGAAACAACAATTTAACACATCAAACCAACTGGGAAATGCTGCTGTGTTGGGTGATAATAAACCAGAGTTCCTTTCTGCTTTAGCGAATTGGGTTGAGCAATGGTCAACCAGTCCTCACTTTACACTTACCAAGCAGACATCTCATGCCCTAACTACAACTTTGCGATGCACCTCAAGCTTAATTACTGATTTGTTGAATGAGAACTATAACTATGTGTTAACTGCAAGATTTCAGAGCGATCCAATTGAAAGGCAGTTCAGTAAATACCGACAGATGAGTGGTGGGAGGTTTCTTGTGAGTTTGAGAGAAGTTCTTGTTTCTGAAAAGATTTCTGCTATTTCCAGTGTGATGAAAGAGAACATTAATTTTTGGGAGGAAGATATATATGTTAATGAAAATGTTGATGAAGTTGTTTTTCAGTGTATTGAGACCTTGGAGCTGCTTACGACTGAAATAATGGAAATCGAATTAAATGACGAAAGTAAAGAGGTTGCAGTTGTTATTGCAGGTTATATATCAAGAAAATTTAGTAAAAAGGTGGACTGTAATTGGTGTAAAGAGAAATTAGAAGCGAAAGACAATTTAATAAAAAACTGTGAATATCTGAACATACTTTCTCGTGGAGGACTTGTAACACCAAACAATTTCTTAGCCAATTATACATTCCAAGCATTTAGTGTATTAGAATTTATTTCTCCTACAATCGAGGACATTACTTGTTTTACAAATGTGTGGTGTGTTACCATGCAAGTGCTTGAGCGTTTTATTTTAATGCCTGTGCATTTTCTTTGCTCAACACATGAAGAATGGGGCAGAAAGATGGCAAATAAAATTATTGTTAACAATTTTTACAACAATAAGCAAAAAATTGTTAATGATTCCATCCGAAAAGACCAAGTAAAAGATTTTAAAAAACGTCAGCGCAAAAAAGAATGAAGAGATCTTTATTATTAAACTACGTATATAAATATATAACTTTTTAATTGTGTACTACTGTATTAATAATAATAATAATAATAATAATAATAATAATAATAATAATAATAATAATAATAATAATAATAATAATAATAATAATAATAATAATAATAATAATAATAATAATAATAATAATAATAATAATTAATAATAATAATAATAATTGGATAATCCAGAAAACCCAAACCACGAGAAAGTGTTGTAGTTGTTTCCACTGGGGTCCACTGTCGGAAAGCAAATTTTCGTTACACTTATTATTCGACCATTAGTCTACCAAATTTCCCTCACAAGGCTTTGGTTAACCCGTTTTAAGTTTTTCAGGCACTTCCCAAAGGTGCCACGCACTCGGGTAATTCTCGTTTTGAACAATTTTTTTGTATCTAGCGAGAATCGAACCTGGGCCATTGCGGCCAGAAACATAAGTTTCTAAGTTTCTACTAGTGGTAGACACTAGACCACGCGCGCACATGCATTTACTGTCACGCGAAAAACGCTCGAGGAAGATGATGAAAGCCGCATCAGCTAACCTGCTATTGAACTGGACCAGAGGGCTGATATCAACAAGGTCAAATTTGAAGCCCAAAAGCCAAATGATGGAGTTGATTGTAGAGACAGATCAAATAGAACACGAAAACTGACAGAAAAGGGTTTGGAATACAAGAAGACAACGTAGTTAAGTAATCGAGAAGTTATCTACAAAAGACTACAGAGACGTGGAAAGAAGCTCGAGAACATGGTCAACACCAACAGTATCAAGGGCGTTGAAGAAACTTTGGCTAGGTTTGAAGATACTGCCAAGATTCTCAAACAATCATCCCAAACGAACTGATGATGACAGTTGGTTTGACCAAGTCGACGAAGACGTTTTTCACATACAACATCAAGCTCTGAGCGCTCTGAGAAGTCTGAGAGAAAACTACGAAAAGGGAAGCTTTAAAACAAATGGTTCGTCACACTCATTCAAATCGTCAAAATCCACCAGGTCGAGAGCATCGAGTCGGACGTCTGTCAAGAATCAAATGGTAAAAGAATGTCTGAAGTTGGCCGAGCTGGAACCAGAATCGGAGTTCGTCAACAAGAAGTATAACATCGAAATCGTCAACCATAGAAGGAGATTGGCCAAAACAAAAGCCAGAATGGAAGTTCTAGAACGAATGAAAATTGAAGATGAGGAGATTGAATGGAAACCATATATGGATCTTGCGAATGAACAAGAAATCCTTTCTCCACGAGATCAACGACAAAGAAATGTTCTCGACGATCAAAAACCTGACATTGGTATAGGCGACACGAGAAGAACCGGATCAATGATGCAAACAACACATCCGGCGTTTACACCCCAGCACGACCTGTTAATCAAGCTGGTAAAGCAACAGACTACTCCTGTCGTTGACATGGAAATGTTTGGTGGTGATACATTTACAACCGATTACTTTATTGGGGAAAACGTTGTCGGGTAAAAGTGGCGAAATTTTCGGCGTTTGACGAAAATTTTCCCCGACTAAAACTTTCCCCGACGAATAATTTTACACGACAAACTACCGATTTCGAAAAAGTAAAAAATACAAAATTAGCAAAATGGGTTAGTTTATAAAAAGAAACAGTTAAAAATTTTTGAAACTTAGAAAGCTTAGAAACAGTTTCAGAAACAAATGAAATATTTTAAAACAGTTTTTATCGTTTTTCATCAAACGGGTTTTGACATCTTTCATAAACCTCTTGCGCCATCTTGACGGCTTCAAGTACGCCTGCTTTTTCAAAACCTTTGATGATGGACTCCTTCTATTGCTTAAGATAATAATACATTTCAACAGTCCATTTTGCATGCAAAGGTTTTAAGTCACTCAACTTGAGTGAAACTTTAACATCTGCCGCAGCTTTTCCATTGGTTAATTGCTTGCTCACCCTATCTGCATATCAAGTGTTGTGACACAAACCTTTTCGCTTTTTGATTAATAGTTAAGTCTAGCGGTTGAAACTTGTTCGTTAAATTGTGAGGTACAATCACCAATTTGACGAGGTCAAAGTGGAAGTTGAGACAAATCCAATATCTATAGCAAAGGATCCATACTCATATGCAATTAAAGCAAAGCATGAATATTTTGTTGGTTGGAAAACTGTTGGTCGCATTCCACGTGAAATTTCAAGGTATGTCTATTTTTTCATAAAGGAAGAAGGAGGAAGAATAAGCGGAAAATTGAAATCACTCAACTATAAAGCTTCTCCGATTCCTTCTGGTGGGCTTGAAGTCCCGCTTTCGCTCAAGTTTAAGTGTGATACGAAGTGGATTCTTGATGCTATGGAAGAGTTTGTAGACAATTTCTATTCTTATGACTTTGCTGGGAATCTTGTCAGTGAAGAGGATAAAGCTGATAAAATTGAAATTGATTTTGATGTTGTTAATCTCAAGCAAGAAGAAGATTCTCAAAACGATAGCAATGACGAGACTGAAATGGATTTACCAACCATGCTATCTCATTTATCTGGAGAAATACCTATACCTATTACGATAGATGATTCTGATAGCGAAACAGTAAAATTATATCACGTCTATCACGTTTTTTCAACGTAGGGAAAAATTTTCGTCGTAGTAAAGTGACGAAATTTTCGGCGTTTGACAAAAATTTTCCCTGACTAAAATTTTCCCCGACGAAGTTTTCCCCGATAAGGTATTTTATTGCGTTGTTCAAAGAAGTCGTCGAAACAAACACTGACGATTCATGAGTGATATTTTTACGATTGCTTAAATACACTAGCGGTGAAGCAAAAGATGCGATCCGTCATTGTGTCCAACTTCCTCTAGAAACCTGTTACAGCACCGCAATCAACTTGAAAGAGATTTGGTGCCAGACGTCTTATCCTGTCAACGTATTGCAATGAGCTGAGGAATTGGCCATCCCTGAAGTTCAATGATGCTTCTGGTTTTCAACGGCGCCTGAATTTTGTCATCAAATGTCAAAGTTTTGTTTACGATGAATCGTGCATTCTGGATACACCAGACACAATTTGCCTGTTGGTATCAAAATTGCCACCATCACTGATCGATCGCTGGAATTGAATGGCTGTGATGTATCGCCAAAAGAAACAAGGTAAACCTAAGATGTCCGAATTCGACACGTTTATCGAGGACGAAACTACACCAGTCAACGATCCACATTTTACGAGAGAAGCAGTGAAGCAGGTCGTTGACTACAAGGAGAAACTTCCCGACAGGAGAAGTATTCGTAACAACCTCCAAACGCTGATGATTGGAAAAGACCTTAAGGAGTCACCTAGCTCTATGTTCTACGAAAAAATATGCGAAGTATGCCGAGGTCCATGCGAGGTGGGTAAATGTCCAACCCTCTTATCAAAGCCTGTCGATGATAGAAGTAATATGATTGGTCAACTGAAGCTATGTTTTGGATGCTTAAAACCAATGAAACTTGTCCATATCGCACAAACGTGTCAAAACCGAAAGACGTGCGATGTATGCAACAATCCGCATCCAACTTGTCTTCATGGAGGCCAAAAGTACAGGAAAGTGAACTACTCAACATGAATGCCAACGAATTTGTTGCAGACAAGCGGTTATAGAAAGTTGTAGCGACAACTATATCTCCAACCAGAAAAGATTGTCCCGCCGCGACTACAGCCACCAGCACTAACACGCGCACCAGTGCGAAGACGTCCTATGGACAAGTGATCAGCATGTGTGTCGTACCAGTACGTGTAACGCATCAACCGACACTGAAGTTGTTATAATGGCGATGTTGGATAGCTGTAACCATGCAACTTTTGCAGCAGTCAGCCTTATCAAACGTCTTGGGATCAAAGGCTTATAGACTTTGTTATAAAAAAAGGCTATCAATGGTACCGAAAGAATCTCATCGAGCGTGATCAATGGACTTTCCATAAGTTGTTTATCAAAGAATTTGCCTGCCGCCACGCTGAAGCTTCCTAAAGTATACACGAAGGAAGACCTATCAGTGGACCCTAGCAAGGATCGCAACAAATTGATGAAATGGTTCAACGGCTTTACAATTGGGACTTCATTGAAAATGGAAAAGGCGGTTTCATCCACATTATCGGTCGACGAAAAACATTTTTTGGAAATCATGGAACAAGGATTCACCATGAAGGATGGTCGTTATGTGTTACCATTGCCATTCAAAGAAGATGACGTTCAGAAGCCGAATAACCGTTACACAGCAGAGAAGCGGCTTGGAAGCCGCAGAGAAGAGGCTTGGACAGCCTCTTCAATGCGATTCTTGCAGTCAATGGATACATATGAAATGTAACGGAATTGATAAAAAAACCTATGACAAACTTGCTGAAAATACCGACCCTTGGTACTGTATATACTGCTCCAGAAGCATCTTTCCTTTCAGTGACATAAATGATCTTGAATTTAAATCCACTCTCTCTGGTTGCAACATTTCTTTTAATAGTAATAACGATTTTCCCAACTGCCCTCTCTTTAACAGCATAAACAATCTTGACACTCATATTGACTGTAGATATGCTGACACTACTGAAATCAATAACCTCACCAATCCCTCTTCTTCCACATTTCTCCATCTCAACATTGCTTCTTTATCTTATCATCTCACTGAACTTGAAATTTTAATAAATTCATTGCATATAAAACCTGAAATCATTGCCATCTCTGAATCAAGGCTCCAAAATAATTATCATTCCATAACTGACATTAATATAAATGGTTACACTTACACTCACACACCAACTGAGGCCAAAAAGGGTGGAACACTCATCTATATTAAATCTGAGTTAAATTTTAAACTTAGCAACGACCTAACCATTTATAAACCCAAGGAACTTGAATCCAGCTTCATTGAACTAATGTATCCTGTTAGAACTAATTTAGTTATCGGCTGTGTATATCGTCATCCCACAATGTGTGCATCTGACTTTACTAAAAACTACTTTGTGCCCTTATTGGAAAAAATATCTTTAGAAAACAAACAGTTTATGTTAATGGGAGATTATAACATTGACCTTCTCCAACATGAAAATAATAGCATTGTAGCCAATTTTCTAGATACTTTAACTTCAAACACATTTTTCCCCTTTGTCTTGTACCCAACTCGCATCACATCCCATTCAAAAACTCTCATTGATAATATTTTCCTTAATTTCTACAGTGAAGATATCACATCTGGCAATATAAATGTTACAATTTCTGATCATCTGCCTCAGTTTATTACTATACAAAATTTTAAAAGGAACAATCAAGCTAAAAAGAAAAACATTAGTCGACGCTGTTTCAAAAGGTTTCAAAAAGATCAGTTTGTAAATGATATTTCCTGTGTGAACTGGGATTTACATATTAAGGAGACTGACGATGTAAATGACTCGGTAGCTATTTTCTTAAAACAATTTGAGAGTATTCTAGATAAATATGCTCCGTATAAAAATCTAACTAAAAGGCAATTAAAATACCATGACAAACCGTGGGTGAGTAAAGGCATCTCAACATCTATTAAAATGAAAAATAAAATCCATAAACAATTTCTCAAAGCTAGTAACATGAGAACTAAAAATAATCTTTATAAAAAATTTAAAATATATAGAAATAACATTAGCAACCTCCTTAAAACAAGTAAAAAAAAAATCATTACATTTCCTTTTTTAATAACAACATTAACAATATAAAACAGACTTGGATGGGCATAAAAGAACTCATAAACATTAAATCTAAAACTAAAAATAATATAAATAGTCTTAACATAAATGATAACATTGTAACAAACAAAAAGGACATAGCCAACCATTTTAATAATTTTTTCTCTTCCATAGCATACAAGCTTTCAAATAAAATTAAAAAGTCTAAAATGGATTTTAAAGAATATTTACTTGAACCTAATACCAATAATTTCTTCATTTTACCAACAACTAAAGAAGAGGTTGATAACCTTATAAAAAATCTTCAAGTAGGAAAGAGCATAGGCCCCAATAGTCTTCCCACAACACTCCTCCAACTAGTTTCTAAATCTATATGCAATCCCCTCAGCACCATTATCAATAATTCCTTCCAAAAAGGCATCTTCCCTGACTTGTTTAAAACTGCTAAAGTCATCCCTGTTTTTAATAAAGGATCCAAACTTGACTGCTGTAATTATAGGCCTATATCACTTTTATCTAATATCAGCAAGATCTTTGAACGACTTATGCACACAAGGCTTTATTCATTTTTATCCAGATACAATTGTCTGTACAAGTATCAGTTTGGTTTTAGGAATAAACATACAAACATCAACAACACATGCCCTAATTGAAATTACCAAATCTATCAGACTTGCTCTTGATAAGGGTCAGTATGCATGTGGTGTCTTTTTGGACTTGCAAAAGGCTTTCGATACAGTGAACCATTCAACTTGCTATCATTTTGCAGACGATACTAACTTATTGATAATAAATAAATCTCTTAAAAAAGTTAAAAAATATATTAATCATGACCTATCAACTCTCTTACAATGGCTTCGAGCCAATAAAATATCTCTAAATGTTAGTAAAACTGAATTAATTATCTTTAGATCCCCTAAAACTCTCCTAAATAAAAAAAATAATATTAATATCCCTAAACATCTAAATTTTAGGCTAAGCGGAGAGAAAATTAATTTATCTAACAAAATTAAATATCTTGGTATCCATATAGATGAGAATTTGAACTTCAAAAATCATATTCATAATATCTCATTAAAACTCTCTCGCTCTAACGGAATATTGGCTAAGGTCAGGCACTATGTATCTTTCGATACACTATTAAACATCTATCATGCCATCTTTAATTCACATCTCAGATATGCTTGCCAGGTTTGGGGTCATTCACATAAAACTTCTCTTCACAGAATCTCTTCTCTCCAACGAAAAGCTCTCCGTTTAATCTTCTTTCAACCTCCTCAATGTAGCACTGACATCTTGTTTACTCTCTCTAACGTACTCCCTTTTCATGATCTAGTTCACAGTCTAAATTGTTTATTAGTATGGGAGCATCAACATTCTAGACTACCCCCTGTGTTTGATGACATATTTATGAAAAGAACTGGAGACCATCTACGGTCAGTTGCAAACAACAACCTCTTGGTACCTCATAAAAATACATTTACATATGGTATCAATTTCATTACATATCAATGTATCCGTGATTGGAATACCCTGCCTAAAGAACTTAAAATGGACCAAAACCGGTCCCAATCTAAAAGTAAATTTTCGAAAGCCCTTCTTATTTACTTTAGAGACAAAAATTCATAATACATTTTTTTTTTTATTTTATATAATGTAGTAGTTTATCTCTGGTATATATATATACAATTTTTTGTTTGCTGTCTTTTCTTTTCTTTTTTCTACTTTTTTTTTTCATTCCAATTTTTTCTCACCTAATCCAACCACTCAAGCATTTTTGCCATGAGAACATTTGGCAATTTAAGTTTTTTTTATCGTAATTTGCAGTTTTACTTTTACTTTTGAGTTATATAAATTATCAATATGAGGTCGTTGTGTATTTTGTAGTGTTTCACTATTTGCAACGTTCCTGTGCTATTTGTATTTGTGCACAGATATTTACCCAAATTTGATAAGCACGAAATACATTGATTTGATTTTGATTTGATTATACCTCAAATGTAAATTTGCAAAAGATACACAATTTTTCAATGGCTACAAAGGCTTCGTCGATAAGCTTATCGACAAAGGACATGCTGCCAAGTAGTTATCACCTGCAAAGGAAGGAGTAGAGAGAACTCCAGTCATTTGACAAAACCGTGGTGAAAGCAACCTTTCTAGGAGATGGAAAACGGATCGAACCGGCTAGGATCGAAAAATATGTTACTAGCCATCATTATAGTATCCTCTTCCGGGTGGCCTAGATCCAACAATAGGTACCGAGCTAAAAATAACAACTTGTGAAGAGTGCATATCACAGTGCAAGTTTCTGAAAAACGATATTAATCTTCTTCAAGAATCCCATATCATAGGACAGCAAACCACCATTTTTAAGGACACCGGGCTAGAAGGGTGGACTTACATAAATTCCGGTATGAAAATGAAAGCAGGTGCAGGTGTTGGTATTGCATTTTTCCCGAATGTGAAGATTATTGATATTGATAATTCTATTTTTGAGGGCAGAATTCTTTTAGTTCGACTGATACTTTACGGCATGAAATTATCAGCCTTTTGTGTCTATGCTCCAACTGAAGAGTATGCAGAATCTAGTAAGCTACTGTTTTATGACACACTACAAAAATCAATTTTAAACACTAAAAGGCTTTAAGGTTATCGTTGGAGGTCCAACGCAACCATTTGATGTGATTCAAACGGCACCTGGTCCTACTTGGGAACCAACAACAATAACCTCCCTACCAATGACAACGGTAATAGACTCCTAAGTTTGTCACAGGAATGTAAGCTTTTTGTTATGAATTCTTTGTATAATGGCCCAACAAATCACCGTCACACGTGGTACTCTCCCACAGGCTTTTTTACAAGAAGGAGAATCGGTTACATCCTTGCCGAATGGAATATTAAAAAACTAAGTTCGAGTTGTCGTGTTTCGACGCGCTAGTATTCCTATTGAATCTGATCACCGATTTGTAGCTTTATACTGTTCTTTGCCATTAAAATCAGCAAGTAAGTCGTGTTTTTGTAAAACTGAGATACCCCAGAAACCGTAGATGATTTTCATCTAAACTTGATGAACTACTTTCAGATGAGCCATGTGTCAACGATATTAATACTTTTAATCAATCTTTCGTGGATTCTATTCGTCAAGCCAGTGAAGAAACAATTCCCAAAAGTACTTATTAATCAGCATCGTCTTGTCCATGGGTTAACGTTGAGTTTCTAGATCTTCTGGATCAACGAAGGCAATGTAGAGATCCTGCTAATCTTCGGGTGTTGAAGAATTTCATCAAGGTTATGCGAATCATACTAAAAAATGACTATTTTTCATAACATAGACAGGACATAAGTTTAGCAAATGAAGCACGAAAGGTGGAGAAAGAGTTTCGACTGTCTAAAAATTATACCACGATTCAAGAATCGGATAAACAGCTACTATCCAATGAGGCACTGTCGGATTTTTTTGAGAATCAATTTAGTCCAAAATCCGTTGAGTTACAACCAGAGGTTACCAATCCTGAAAATCATCCTCATATTTCACCACCAGTAGATTTGGCAATAAATAGTGACCTCCCTAGAATTGATGAAGTCCAGGACGTTATTAAAGGCTTCAAAAACAGTAGATATCTTGGAATAAATCACACAGATTTTTGTTTTATTTGTTGCTACTTTTAACAACTATTAAGACAATCTATTCAATCCCGTCCTCCTGGTATTTCTTCCATCACCTGTCTGTTTAAGAACAAAGGATCTAGAAGTGATGCAGGAAATTAACGTGGTTTGAATATTATGTCAGCGTGTTCAAAAATACATGCATCATTAGTTATATCTAGAATTAGGAAGGCCTATGAAACCATTATAACAAATTGCCAATAAGTGATCTAAGATTTTCTCAAAACATTTCAATAATGCGTAAAATTTGCACGTGCATTTCAGTTATATAAAGGTAAGGAGGCCTTCAAAAGTTTTTTAGGCGGCTAGGTGATGAGTGTATGCTGTGTGCGTTTATATAGCAAGTGTTAAAAAGTACATCACTATTTCAATTCACGTTTCCAGTCAAATGGTAAATGAAAATTAACCTTAGCATCTTTGTTTGAACTACTGAAACTTGACTGGTTACCTAACAAGTGTAAGACCTAATTAGATACAGACATTATGCCTAAATAGACGTATATCTCATTTATTCTCTTAGTTTTTGATTCCAGGCACTGGCACTATTACAATCAGGACATTACATTGCTAAAATTGGATTATAGTAAAAACTTACAATTTTGTTGTTTAACCATAAAGTTTTGTTGTTACAGTCCTCTCTGCACCGGATGGCTACATCCTCTGTTAGCGGTAACGTCAGAGTCTTACTCGTGATGTTGCAAGTCATATAAAGATACCCGGAAAAAGGAATTATCTTAAAAACACACCGATACCAACCTCCAACAAACGAATCTAACAAATCAATAATCATTATTTGAGCAAATTTCAACAACCTTTCTCCAAAATCAAGCCTATTACATTCGAAAAATCAAATTCTTTCAAAGAAATCTCAATACCTTAAAAACCTTTTCAATTTCTCATGTTCATGCATCATACATCTTTTGTGTTATGAGATACACCAATGAGCGAAGCCTGCCACAATAATAACGTATATGCTGTTGACTAAAGCTCAGGTGTCATGTGCAGCATCTTTCATTCACATGTAACAAAGAAATGTTGCAGTTTTTCGCAACAAATTTGTCTGTGGACCCATATACACAGAATGTTTCATCCACATACAGCAAAATGCTTCGATTGCATTTGAAATTGTATTTAAACCAAAGACGGACTTAAAGAAAAGTTCTTTGCAAAAAGGGCAAGGCAAAGCGTCTGGGTGAAACCAGGGCTTCAAAGAAGGGCTGAACTTAGAATCTACACCAATCCTTTTCAAGAATTACTCGAAACAAACTCACTCAGAGATTATATCAGAATGGATAGAATGCTCTTTAATTTTCTTATAGAAAGATTGCATCCATACCTTTTAAATGATGACACTACCATGAGAGAGAGTATTAAACCCAGCGTGCAGTGTTGTGTATTCTTACAATAGGTCGCAAGTGGAGAAACTTTTGGTTCTTTGAAATATCAATTTAGAGTCAGCAGACGATCAATATCAAGAACAGTATAAAGGGTAGTAGAAGCCGTTATTGAGGAAATGCAAGAGGAGTACTTGAAAACTCCAAATACAGCTAGCAAATGGTCAGAAAACATGGAATTTTCCTAACACGATCCGTGCTATTGATGGGAAGCATATAGTTTTGGAGCAACCGAAAAATTCGAGTTCACATTATCGTATCTATAAGGGTAGTGACAGCATCATTCTCATGGCAGTGGTTGGGCCTGAATATCAATTTCTTTATGTAGAAGTCGGTATGAATGGAAGGAATTCTGATGGCAGGGGTTGGGCACACAGTTAAAAAAGTCATTTGAAGATAACACCATAAACCTACCTCTGCCTGGTGACTTAGATGATATGTGTTAGTTGGAGATGACACACTCCCATTATGTCCTGACAAAAGAATTTTTAACTACCATTCGTCCCGCGCGAGACGAATTTCGGAGAATGCCTTTGGTATTCTTGCTAACCGTTGGCGAGGATTTCGTAAGCCGTTCTTATTGAAACCCAAAAAGGTTAAAGTGATGACGTATTTAGTTTTGATATTACATAATTTTTTAAGAAGCAAATCGCTCTCCGGTAAAATTTATATTCCCCCTAATCTGATTAATCTTGATGACTTGGTGGTAATGTTATTCCTGGCGCTTGGAGAAAATATGTACCCAGTGACACCTGACTCGACTTGGAATCATCTACCAATAGAAATCCGTCAAGACGAACGAAGGAAGAGCACCATGGCAATGGAGGATAGCACAAGTACCTACCTTCCTGTATAATTCAACAGTTTAAATATGTTATTCCACGAGTCCCGATAATAGGCCCGTTTCGGTTTGGCAAACAACAATTTCTTCGTCATCATGACATAGTATTGGTGGACGAACGGCAAACATAACCAATGTATTTTAAATATTGACACCTGATAGTACTCACTCCACACAGGTTTGCCTTTAGTGATTTTCAATATATCAGCATTTGTATATCGTAGGCTGTACGTTTCTTCTGTATCTGTTGTAGTGGTCTATCTACTCCAGCCTCCTCTCGTGGAGCTCCATCCAACAAACTTTTAGTTTTTATGCTGACTTCATTGATGTATCGTGCTTGTGTATCATATAGGAGGCGAGATCTAACATCAGCATCCATCTGCCTCATCTCATTAAATTTACCGATGGTTTTAGATACTCTCAAGTCTGTGAAACTTCCTAGCTCCCGATTAATGAATGTTTGACCAAGGTAGGTGAATTCTGACACATAATCAATGACATTTCCTTTAATTGAGAAAAGTGAGGGAGATTTGGATAGTTCCTCATCATAAAACACTTGGGTTTTTGTTTTAGCGAAAGAGATGTTAAGTCCAGAACGGTAGCAAGTGTTGTGTATTATCATCAAGATTTTCTCAGCTTTTGCAAAACTCCGACAAAAAAGAGCTAAAAATCATCAGCATATAAAAGCCATCTAATAATCTCTAACCCGTTCATTTGACCTTCTTTACGCTGTTCCCTGTTGGTACATAGATGTGGGATGTTAAATTCAAATTAAATTCCCCATCCTTCAGGGAATTCTTTGTCTATTTCAAATGCTGCAATTTTCAGAACGTATTCAAAGTAGTAATTAAAACTACACGGTGATTCTTGTCCTCCTTGCCTACATCCTGCCAATACCTCAAATTTCTCTTTTCTCAAATTTTATAATTTTTCTCAAATTTCTCAAATTACACTGCAATCAGTGTGTCATCATATTTATCAATTATAGATCTCAGTCTTCTGTTTTCAATTTGTCTGTACTCACACATTTGTTGTTTTTGAATGTTTTTAATGCATCAGATATTTCGTCTGAAGTTGATCTTCTTTGATTTCAACTTCAATATCTTTCAAGTAAGGGTATTCGTTAAGTTGTGTCAGCTCAGGTGGCATTTCCAGCTCAGTTGCTTTTGCTGAAAAGTGTGATTTGAAGTGATCTTTAAGTTTTTCATTCGATATGGATAATATAAATGAATAAATTCGATATGGATAATTTGATGGTAGTGTACTTTTCCGCCATTGCAAAATCTTTTTCCACTTCTCTAGTCATTGCGGCAGAGTTGATGTTGTCAGCTAGTTCAGAAAAATAGTTGGTTTTTAGTTCTTTCATTTTCTCTTTTATCTCCTTCTGCTTATTTCTGTTTTCAGTAGGATCGATAATTTGCAGTTCTTTATCTTCCCATGGTTCTTTTTTCCTGATGTTTTCAATTTTTGGACATACTGCCTCAAGACCACTTTTAACTGTTTCAGTTATCATTTCATTCAAGCTTTCATTTTCCACATTACTCAATCGATCAGTCATCAAGTAATTAGTCAATTCTTTTTGTATCTTTTTGTCCATTCGTGACGTAGAAAGATCAAGGCTTGGCTTAGGATCCATTGATACTTTTCTACGCAGTTGTATCTTTAGGTCTCGTTTAGTCTTGAGAATCGATACGTCCAGCACTAACAATCTGTGGCCAGTGTCAAACCGTGAAGGCGGATCAATGAATACTCGACATAATTTAGCCCATCTAGAGATCCAGCCACATGCGCATATATAATCAATTCGCTTCTATTTACCAGTTTCTGCGTGCCTTCATGTATCACGACGAATCCTCTTTATTCTGAAAAACGAATTTACATTTTTCATCCGATTTTTTAAGCACCATTTCAAGAGTAGTTCTCCATTTCCATTTGTATCTATTCTGTCTGAGTTGTTATTTCCAAGGATCGAGTTTCATGTGTTCTGCACCTATTTGAAATAATTGCCCCGATTTGAAATAATTCTGCCCCGATTTGAAATAACAGCCCTGATGTGAAATAAATCTGCCCGATTCGAAATAATCCTTGCCCCGATTTAAAATAACAAAAGCTTGTGCGTGTCAAATATTGACGATTTTGTGCTATTTAGGGTACATGCATGAAACTCAGTATGTATACTAGTAAGGCCATGACAATTATTTTAAGCCTCAGACCCATTTGCCAAATGCCCCATTATGGTCTCCATGACAACAAGGCACATTTCCATAGCAACAAAAATGTTTTTTAGAAAATTAAAAAAAACTTTTATACCATTCGATAGTACATCAGAAATGGAGCAAAAAATATAAAAACACCTTATGCTAAAATTAAACTGGTAAAGAGTTACAAGCTTTTTATAAAAGCAGACTTTTCAGCTTATTTAATTCTTCAACACAAAATTTGTATTAAAAACTTGTCAATGAATGAACTATTTTATTTGGCAACTTAGACAAAAATCCTTTGACCGAAAGTTTCGTTAAAAATGATGCCAAGTTTCACAAGTCATGCACAAATAAGTGTAGTGGACCGGGCAGAAAAACGATTTTGACGAGATGAAGACAAGGAAGATGTCAAAGACAGTACTTTCTCAACAGAAAATTCAACAAACAAAAGAAGTTCCTCAAGAACAATGAAACTCAACAATGCTTTTTATGTGATAGTTCTGATGGTTTACTTCGACGGGTATTGACTTTTGAACTAGAAAAGCGTGTAAAAAAATGTGCAATAATATAATAAGATAATGTGTTACTTGGGAAGCTTAGTGCAGGTGACCTGATTATCCAGGATGCTCTGTACCATCCTCCTTGCTTGCCAAATCTTTATAGAAGGTCAAATAAGAAAGAGGCCGATGTGATGCCACATAATAATTTTGATAAACAAATCCATGGTCAGGTGTTGGCTGAATTGGCGCTGTATCTGGAGCAAACAATGAAAGATGACGAAAATCATGTATTTAAAGTCACTGACTTGGCTGAACCATACAAAGAAAGAGTTAAGGAACTCGGTGGGCATACTTCTGACAGGATTCGCACGACCAAGCTCAAAAACCGACTTTTGGCTCACAATTTAAAGAAGTATAGTGAGAAGAAAATTTGTTACGTAACATTCGATGATAGTATGGGGACTGTTTTAAAGAATAGCATCGGAAGAAATTATAACGATGAAGCTTTCATATTGTCCGAAGCAGCAAAAATATTACACCGACGAGACATTTTTGCAAACCAAAGTACTAAATTTAATGGCTACTTTTTAGAAAATAGCCAACAACATTTTGTCCCTGCATCGTTAAAGTCATTTGTTGATAGTGTTATCCAAGGCAATAAGATTAATACTAATAATCGTGGCTTAGAACATGCAACTTTAACAATCAGTCAGCTCAAGATACAAAATAGCATGAAGCGTGTTCTCCAAAACTCAAAGAAAGGATTCAAAGATCAAAATCTTAAGAAAGTCCTTTGGGTATTTATCTCGGTCTTATGCTCCATGCTAAACCCGTAATAAAAATCTAATTGATAAACTTCATAGAGCCATAGAGTTGTCCATGCAAATGGGAAATAGAGATTTAACGTATTATCAAGGAGAAAACTTAGTTTGCCCACCACTTTTGAATTCAATTGTTTTTACTACTGCCGCCTTGGATAATATAGACCAAACCCTAGCTCAATGGCCGCAGATAATTTGTTTCATGGCACAGGAATATCTTTATTCCAGCATTAAACAGGACACTACGGCATTGATCGTTAACTTGTTGCACCACTTATGTCAGAGAAGAAAGATCAACTTATGGTCGACATCGGCAACAGGAGCTCAAACATATCTTGCTCAGCTTTCAATGCATTATTAATTAATACCTTTAAAAAGTCAGACATCGCTTTGCTTCCCTTGCTTTCCGAGACTTCAAAATCTGCCGCCATGATTAGGCATGGAATGGACGTAATCAAGAAAGCTGTTGATTTTTTAATGAAGATCAAACTCCGGTTATTACTTTTGATCAGCCATTGTATGCATCAGCAAAATTAATACAATGGAATTGGAAAGAATGTTACGGAGAAATGTTCATTTGTAATTATGATGGGTCCCGTTCATATTGAAATGGCAGCATTCCCAACTATCGGTGACTGGCTCAAAGATTGCGGCTGGTGTGCAGCTTTAGTTGAAGCGGAAATTGCATCAGCAGGGACTGTCGAATTATTTATTCACGCTGCACATTTTTTTCGTTACCTGACAAACATCTGTAATTTTAGATATTTTTATGTAGCAATTTTGGGAAAAGATTTCCATATTTTATATTTTATGAATATTGTAAATAGTTTTTACCCCCTGGATCTGGATTTTTGAACGGTTGTAACTCGTTATCAGTTTATTTTTAGCATGAGGTGTTTTTATATTTTTTGCTCCATTTCTGATGTACTATCGAATGGTAAAAAGGTTTTTTTAATTTTCGAGAGAATGTTTTTGTTGCTATGAAAATGTGCCTTGTTATCATGTAGACCATAATGGGGCATTGGGTAAGTGGGTCTGAAGCTTAAAATGATTGTTATGGCCTTACTTGTTTACATACCGAGTTTCAAGCTTGTGTCTTAAATAGCATAAAGTATGCACCGATCGGCCACACTATACGATTTGATGAAGCAAAAGAAAACTGGGTAAAAAGTTTGCTAGAGTATATAAAATGCTTAAATCATGAGAAAAAGAAAGAATTGAGCTGGAGTGCGCCTTCGAAATATACTTTGGGAGAAGAGCCATTGAACTAATAAATGATGGGAAAATATACGATAAAACAATACATACTACGACAACCATCGGTCCTTCTGTGCAAGATTTTCAAAATCAGACTCTGAATACTAATCGCTGAAGACAGAAAGCCGGGGAAGCAGACATAAGAATGACAAAAAGAATGATGGAAAAAGACGCTCGGAAAAATGTCTACAAGAAGTATAAACCCGGCGATGAAGTATTTGTATGTGTCGGTAGCAAGGGCCGTCGCTCAGCGAAAAAACAAAGGGTGTTACCAGGAAAAATCCTAAAACTTTATAAAGATATTATGGCGTACAGCGTTAAACTTCGAATGTCAGGATCGGAACAGATTTCAGAACATAAATTTAGAGTAGAAGATATTGTGAATCGGCAAGTTCACTATCGGTGAAAAATATCCTCCCGAAAACGTTTTCAAGAGAAACTTTGGATTCCTTTAACCAGAAGCGATCGGATTGAACAGTTTACAGATCAAGGTTACGATTTAGTGTACGATGCTCCAGGAGATGGAAACTGTCAATTTTCAGTATTATGTTTTGTACTAAGGAACCTTGGTTTGCATCGGTCTGCAGCAACCTTAAGAACGGAAGTTGTCCAATACCTAAACAGTAACGAAATGGTAACCGGTATACCTCTAGAGCTTTTTGCTGGGATGCCCTGTCAGCAATATCTTAGAGAGATGAAAAAGATGGAACTTACGGTGATGAAATTACTTTAAGAGTAATTGCAAACGTATTTAATCTGAAAATCATCATAATTTCAACTTTGAGACAAAGAGGTAGAGTGGAAATATTACCAGAAAACACTGTCTCCTCTTGGAGAAGTAATTTTGGGACAATTTGCAGAGGGGCATTGTGAACATTATGCCGTTATTCAAAATGTAAATGAAAGTGACGAGGAAGAAGTTATTGATCAACCAGACACCGACGATGAAATGGTTGAAAATGTTGGAGGTCAAAATGAGTTGGATAATCCAAAATTCATAAATAAACAACCGCAGAAAAATATCAATCTCGAACAGCTACCTCTGGAAATCCTGAAAAATATCTTTTTGTCAGCTCTGATTTCATCTGACTACGCCTTTCCAAATCACGTGTGTTGGACTTTCAACAACATGCTATCTGCTATTCCGGTTTTCCGATTATTCGTGAAAAAAGGCCTGAATCATCTTCCTAGAATACATAAGTAATCCGGATGCTTTACCTCAACAAAGAAATTCATCAGGGGAAATCGTTGTGAATGTGCAAAGAATCACAAGAACCTATGGTTCAATGAGTGGCATTGTTTTGGAATTGAAACGAATAAAATCTTGTCTAAAGTGGAACTCTGCTTGGATTTACTTGTTCGCAGAAGCCTTTGGTTGGTAATTAATAAAAAACATCAAATGGAAAAGTAAGAAGAAATAGTTCTGGTGTAAATTTTGATTAGGAATACCGCTTTGTCTTTTGTTCATTTTTTATATTTGTGCTAATAGTTGTTAGTGTTAGGATCGGACATAAGAATGCTATTTCGCATTTTGTTGTATATATATGTATATATTTTAAGGATTTTAGTTTCCCAAACAAAGATGTTGTTACTGTGAAGAACTTTTAAAACATTCAAATTTTACAAGATTTGTTGGTGTAAGGATTGGGGAAAAAATGTTTCAAATCGGGCAAGGATTATTTCAAATCGGGGCAACTTTTGTTATTTCAAATTGGGGCAGATTTATTTCAAATTGGGGCAGATTTATTTCAAATTGGGGCAGTTATTTCAAATCGGGGCAGAATTATTTCAAATCAGGGCAGTTATTTCAAATCGGGGCAAGGATTATTTCAAATTGGGGCATAATTATTTCAAATCGGGGCAGTTATTTCAAATCGGCGCAGAACACCATGATCTTTGCTTTTCGAGGAAATGGAAGCATTGAAATCACCTAGCGTTACACACTTTACAGGTTTGATCTAACTCCCCTTTGGCTTTGTTCAGTGCAGAGTAAAATAAGGCTTTAGTTGATTCAGATTCAGTTGCATCAGATGGAGCATACACATTTATGATACACAGTTTCAGGTTCTTCACATACATCTTGGCTGACAAAACACATGCTGCTAAATGTTCTTTGAAGGACTCAATTTTTACATGAGAGACACGAGGTATTCCAACCCCATACTCCTTTTTTCGTTTCAGACCACTCCAAATCTATTGCCAACATTTCAGTAAGTCGTCATCGAATACAAAATGTCCTGATGAAGTTCTTCTCGTTTCTTGCATTGCCAGAATGTTGATGTTCAATTCAATGGCTGCTTTGACTACCAGTGCGAGTTTTATATCTTCCTGTAGTGTTCGTTCATTTATTGTTGCAATGCGTATATTGTGCATATCTTTTACATTAAACTTTGCTGATTTTATATCATTATTTGCTATTGTGTGGGTGTTTGACCAGTGTATCCAAAGTTTTGGAACCCAGCAACGTTCCGGTGCGCAAAATTACCATTGCTATTGAAACGTGTAGTAGGGGTATTTCTTGAGGACAAATTTCCTTGTTCGTAATCAAAGAACAGATCAAAAACCTTTTCTTAATGAGTGCCCAATCCTTTGGATCACATTGTAGCAGATTGTCAGCTACTGTGTCTTCCCAAACAGGTTTGCGCGTTCTGCAAGAGTATTTTTACCTTTCTTTGGTTCACTGTTGTTTGGCTGTGGAGTAGTGGGTTTATCAAAGTTCTTTTCGAGGGCGGTATACAATGCAGCTCTAGCGTCACTTTCCTGAAAAGCTTTAGATTTTTTGGGTGCTGGATGTGTTATGTCAGACTTATCCAAGGTACTCATAGGTAAATCGGCTTGTGATGTAGATTCGAGGAATGCCATTTGTTTAAAATGTTCCCAATTAGAATCGAATACATCATCAATTCCGGGTCCAGATGATTTTTATTTCTTTTCGACTTGCTTTCCCTTCTATAGCGTGTTAAAAGAGCATTCCACTATATTTTGTGTCCTCTTCTGTAAACCTTTCGCAGAACTTTTCAATTAATACACGTCGAATATTTCGATCCCTGTATCCTGCCATTCCATGGTACCACAACGCTGGATTTGTTTGATAAAATGTTATAAGTGTTTCTCGTTCCTCGCTTGTGAATGCCACTCTACTCGTCTTTGGTTCCTCTTGGTTTTGGCAGCTTTCCTTCCTTTTATGATATATTTTGTGCTCTCGTAGAAAGCTGGCTTTCAATGCATGAAAAGGCTTTTCCAGTATGTACTTCGCTGGAAAACTTTCCGTCAAACTCTTTCACAAATTCCTTCTTTTCCAAGGCTTTTTGGCTTCTTATTTCTCCCTGAGAAACCCATAATTATTTTCTTTGTAAAATTCAGGTAACTTGAATTTGTCTTCGCCATTCAACTTTTGTTCTTCTTTGCGAAGCCATGCTGTTATGTAATAAACATCCATGAAATTTGTTACACACGTAGACCATATGCTACAAAAATAGATTTTACGTAAAGAAAAATTACATTTGGTGCAATGTTTCATGGTTTGGCCACGTACAGCATTTTTCATCCATGCGCAGCGCAGCACTTTTTTGTGACGACCCATGAGCTTAATACTAACAAAGTAAAATATTAGATATATGCACGGATACAGATGGCAGATGGGTTGCGGTCACATTTGAAAAAGGAATATTGCTATCATGAATTTAACTCTTTAAATTCTACTAATCCTTGAAATTAATTAAATGAGACACTAACCTAAGGTTTTAGAATGGACAGCCTTCTTGCCTAGAGTCATACGTGATCTAGAGCAGTGTGAATATAAAAAGAGATGCTTGGTATATAACAGGTATATACAACCGCTATATACACGTTGTTATTTTTTATAAGAAACCTCTTTATGACTTTCTGACGTCACACGTCACAGAAATCTACATGTAGAGTTTTCAAAAATTAAGAAACCTTTAGTACTATATTGTTATGACTAATCCCAAAATAAGAAACTTTTTTTGAAGCTTTACGATAAATAGAAGATGATATAAAATTTATATCATTTTAACTGAAATCAAATGAGGTCATCGCACTGCAGATAGATCAAATACGTAACTTTTGAACATTAAATTTTGTGTTTATTGTAGTTTGTTGTTATTGAATGTTTATTTCTGTTTTGAAAATCGACTGTGTGATCTACAAATCAGAATCTTTATATTGATATAAGAAACAAAATAAGAAACATTGAGAACTAAAAACAGGGTATTTCAGACTATAAATAAGGAACTTTCAGAACTAGGCCCTTGCTAGGTTTCTTATTTTAAAAGAGCGTGTATGTGTCATACTACTGTGACTTGGCTTTCATCGGCTACTGCTAGTGATGTAAAGTTTCGAGACACATATATCTTTTCCATTCTTTGTGAGAAGTTCTGAAAGAAGAGAAACCAGCTCTATCATATTGTGAGTATTGATAGAAAGCGCTCTTTGTTATAGGGCACTTCATTGTCGTTTCTTATTACTAAATTCATTAAAGGGCCTTCTGATCCTGTTCGTTTGAGGTGCTCAGGATATTTAATTGACGATTATACCGCTGATCCATAATTTTGTCTGATGTGCACCTCATTCCACTACACTATGTAGCTGCTTTGCCTGACCACTTTTTCGTACACAGTTTTTAAAACAGTTTTTTAAACGATGCAACATCGTTTCCTTTGAATGACATAGCATCGATGAGTCACACAAAGACCTTCTCAGACAATAAATATTGTTCAACGTGTATGAGAACCTACAGGTTGAACATGGGAATATTGGAAACTGACTGATTGTTTAAATCCGAAATTACCACAAGCTCCCACGAACATTTTATTTTTAAGTCCTCTTGTGCTTTTCTTATAGTATCCTTTTTTCGTGATTGAATTATTATTAAAAATAAAAACACCGTTTTTATTTACAAAGAAATTTTTTCCGCCATTTTTCATATTTAAAATTTTTTTCCACACTTTTTCAAAATTTATCTGTTAAAATACGCGTATATAAAAACTACAAAATGTGTAACAAGTTTTCTACATAAGCAGCTTGTCCTGTCAGTTGCTGTGTGAATAGTTGGAAGCCCTCGTGTTTTTCATAGCAAAAAATATCCCTCACTGCGTCAAGATTTTCAATAGACAAACTACTCGAAAATTCCTACATAAACAAATGTCGTGTTTGAAAAAGCACTCTAATATAGAGCGTAAACACATTACTAATATACTGTTCCAAAAACGAGTTAATATATCGTACTATAAAACTATAATATAAAAAAACTGGTTATATATGCTACAATAAAGTTTCGGGTGGCAGAGAATTTGCACAATGAACAAGCTTTTCCGTTTTAGCAGATAAGTTCTTCGCCGCCGCGCTAAAACCGTTCAATCCAATTAAACCTCTCCCTACATTCAAATATCGATTTTAACTGTGTTATGTTTGATGAGGAGACCCTTCTACATAGAGCTTTTAAAAAAATATCTAGCGCATACAGGCAAATGATGTTGTCCTAATGATTATTTGTTGGTTTTGAAAATATAGCATGACGCGCGATGTTCAAACAAAGCATAATAATCGCTGGTGCAACAAAGGGAAACCGAATACCGTGTAGATTTGCGAAAGGTCAATAAGATATCGTAAAAGGTTTTCGAGAAAAAATAATACTTCAAAGACCACCGTTCATAAACGATATTTTTATGCAAGAGTTGTTATCGAGAAATTCCAGTGATATCTTAACTGCCAGAAGTAACTTTTGTTTGTAGCTTATCTACTTGAAAAATATGATATAAAATACTATCTTTATTTATATATACATAAATCGTAAATGTCAAAATTATGACCAACTTGATCGCAGTGTAAGTAGGTTTTATAGTTTTAGGCGTCGAACGTAGTTGGCCATAACCCTGCAATGAGTTACCGTTTAATAGTCCTAGAAAAATTATATATATACTTGCCCAAAAAGGCAAATTAGTTGCGACTATTGCAAAGCTTAATATAAGCTATAAATTAGAGTCAGCAACCAGATACTTGCGTCAATATATATAGACGATTTCAAACTAGTAATAAAAAAATAAAACGGGGGATAACACGGGTATGGGGTGTACCAACTCCCTTTAAGACAGACAAAACATGGACGGACAACTACTATACAAAGGGAGGTGGCAAAAAACAAAAAGGGCAGCTTTTATCAACATCGGCAAAAAATGCCGACGGATCAAAGCAACCACGCGAATATCTTTAATTATGTGGACGACATCTCGCCTCCTTTTCATGCTGCCGAAATTTTGCGTTGTCGGCAAAAGTGACGCCACAATCTTCGCAAACGAACAGTTTCGGTCGACGTTCGCGAAAGGCGAACTTTTGCGAGATGTTGTGCACTCGTGTCATGTGAGCTTCGAGTGAACAACGCTAAAAAAGATGATGGCGAGAATACAAGCCACAATTGAAGTGGTCTTCTTTAACACATTTTAATACAATATAGGGTTCCGAATATACCTAAAATCAGCGTCAGTAGTTTACCGTTTTACACAATTTAAATGATGGCCAGTATTTGCTGGTAGAAATAGGTTACCTGTGTAAATGATTTCTCGCACATGTTGCATTGGAAGGGCTTGATACCAGTATGTGTGCGAATGTGACGCTTCAAATCGAAGCCGTCATTAAAACCTTTACGACAGCGAGGGCAGTGGTGTTTTTTAAAGGGCGTGTGAGATTGCAAGTGTCTGTTGAGTAAGCGTGGATGTGAGTAGGATTTGTGACAAACATGACACTGGCATTTCATCTCTTTACTCTCGTTGCTTATTGTGCTCGAAGGTGACAAAGGTTCAGAGTCGATACTTGACAGGCTACCAGACGGACTGGCCGGTTTAGAAAAGGCGATCTCGATGCTACCCGTGGGTGAAAGTGGCGGTTTGAAATCCGGCTGGGAACTCGCTTTGATCTGCGAGTATCCGCGCATCGCCAACATGGACCAATAGAATGCCGCAATGTCCAAATTGGTCAAACCCGTGCATTGTAAGCAGTCTTTCGAGCACGTGTGCTGTTTGGGTGGTAACGGAGGAACCGGGGAGATGGGAGCTCGCGAAATGCTCTGTGTAGGTGGAAATGGAAATTTAGAAATCTTCGCTGGTATCACCGACGATTCAGTGTCAATGTACCGTCTCTTATGTGAGAAAACCGACATGTCTGGTAAACGTGTTGTCAAGCCCTTTCTTTTTTCGAAGAGAAAGGTTTCTTGAAATTGTTGTGCGCCGTACGCCATGATATGTGCAACTAACCTCTTGCCCAAATGAAAACCTACCTAAAATTGAAGAAACCTCGTCAATTATGAATACCATGAATGGCGTTGAAATTTCATTATTAAATCTCTTCAGTAAACATTTGATTAATTTATCAATGCAAGCTAACTGAGATTTTTAAATAATAGACGTTTACAGAAAACTTTAGGATTTTGACGAGGAACAGAAAAGATGCAGTATCAGCATAAATTTCTTGAATTTTATTTTGGATTAGAAAAGATCGGTTTTACACATGTCCACAACTATAAAGCACTACGGGACTTTAATCTCCAACGAACCGCTATAAAATGCGCTAAAAGTTAAGACATTAAACCTCTCCAAGAAGCGCCATATTCCCCGGTTTAAAAAAAAATTCCCACGAGATATCGAAATTCAATGGATGTTTCGTTTTTCCAAAAGGATCTTTGCAAATATCTGCTTGAATAGCATTTAAAATTCAAAAAAGAAACGCTTTTTCTCTATTAATAAATACATTTATTTTTGAATCGACGCAGATCGTTGCAAGTTCATGTAGGATTTCATTGCTTGTAAACAACAATCTCTGTCCATATTAATGAAAGAGGACTTATTTTGCATCGAACAATAGATGCTTGTGTTTCTCTTGCGTACAACTTTGCACTACAAAACACCACGGAATCAATTACGAAAGATATTTTTCACTGTGATGGGAACACTGTGATATAAATTCTGCGAGTGTACTTATATATTACATATACGGTATACAACATAAAAATATTCACGGTGAACTTTAATTAACCAACTTGCTATTTTGACATTGAGTTTATGAATCTGCAACAATTGAAACCGCTATAAAGCATATACTTCTACCGCTAACGTTAACGAAGTAACTTACCGATAAAATGTTCGTTAGTGCTCGGGAAAATCACACACTTGCTGCCTCTATAATGTCGTATGCCCTCGCTGTCTAATGTTTTTAACTGAATATAATATTGTTTTCAAAGATTCACGTTCAACGTCTCTCGTTACGTTCTTACTTTTCTGTTATCTACACTCAAATGTCCGTTTGGATGTAAACTTAACGTTTTATAATTTACTTCAGTAACGGTTTTGGACGGGCGTGAATAATGACAACAATAGAAATGGAATGCGCTTATGTAAGATATTGACATCCTTGATAACTGTCGAACGAGTGTTGTTCAGGGGGTACATCATGTAGAGGAAATCGATAAAATAAATATAAATAGATGCGCGACAGTCAACAACTGGCAGCAGTAGTTTAAAAAGGATGTCGTTTCTTGAAGTATGTGGCGCATTTCACTCAGCAAGTAATGTTTCGTGTTTTAACGTACAAATGAACCAAATGTTTGCTACCGTGGTGCGGCTGTCTGTCATACGATTGAGGACTGGGTCACGGTGACCACTCTATTATCACACAACACGGTTCCTTGCGAACCAAAATTCAAGAAAGACATTTTAAATACATCGATTAGTCATAGATATGATTGACAGTTTCAGCAAATTGGATTTTCTTGAAAAACAAAACGTTGAACTTATAACGGTATATTAGATAAACAAAGCCTAAGTGGTACCAACCAGATTCGTTCAATAATGACATTAGAGGCCTGGAACGAGACATAAGATAGCATCATGAGAGTTGACATGTAGAAACGACACGGTTAAATTTGACACTAAATTTAACATCACAAACCACCCGTTAGTGTAAATAGAGACAAGTAACCTTTCGCGTATTGACATTTCCTCGTAATAAATTGGGCTATGTTGATGAATGGACACAAAACGTTAAGATAAAAAATATCTTTTCAGTCTAAAGTTTTTGGTAATAACTAATTGGCAGATTGGAAAAATTGACGGCAAAAAAATCAAGTCCTAAGATTTCCCTAAGTAATATGTAGCAACATGTTTTGAAGTTTCAGTTTTGGTTGAATTTTTGCTAAACAATGATATATCTCTATTTGTTACTGCGGTGTTCAAGATGCTCGGTTTAATGCGCATGACACACACACACATATGTACCCCTAAATTCCTTATTAACACCTGATAATGGGCCGGTTTAGAACCGAGCGAACATTAATTTATTTTTCAAGTTAAGCGGTCAATCTTTTGTATTGATTTTGATAGCAATTTTCTCCTGGTACGCAAACTTAATGAATTTTAATTGGATCTGACAAATTGGATCTAGAAGTATAAATCAATTATGATTTTATCGTGAATTAAGGAAGACGCTCTTGAATGCTTGACACTACTTCACTCCAAATACGGCTTTAAATCCCGTAGAGAGTTTTGTTATTTTAATTGTTGCCTAGCAACACTACGTAAATACATTATCCTGAATTGTATAAGTGAAGTTAAATTCATTCCCAATCAATATTTACTTGGATTATTACTCTTGCAGTAAAGCACCTATTTTCGTTCGAACGAGGCTGACAGGAAGTCATTTTAGTGCATCTGCAACGTTGTAGAAATAACATATATATCTATTCTTTTTGCATTCAGTTTGAGAAAATATTTTTGTTTATTAATATCGTTTCGCAGACGTTCACACAATTAATTAAGCAAGTTCGATAATCTTTCTTCAAGGTAAACATTGTCCGCTAAAGTTTGGATTATAATGGCGGCAAAATGTTTCTTCGGATACAAAGTACGACAATCAACAAACTAACAAACCAAACCTTGCCAAGAAATAAAAATGGTTCAAATATTTCTTTCAATTTGACCCATAGGTTTCGTGTACATATTATACGACACCATTATAGATATTTCAGCCTAATGACAAAGATTTTACACGCCGGTCTCATATTTATATTTCGAAAAGTTAATTGATTTCCTTTCATATCAAACAACAAGTGTGTTCAATGACATTGTTTGCTATGCAGAGTACACTTGAAAGTTTTGCCGCCTCTCCTCAAGTATGCGAAGGATTTCTTTCGTTTCGTTAACAGTTTGGGCAGAAAAACATGTCGGAAATTCGAGCAAAGAAAATGGAATCAAATGGATATGAGCATAATCAAGAGAATTCATTATAAATGCGAAACTATAATCTCGCGCAATGACAACTGTAAAACGTGTCGCTGATGTTAATTAAATGAACTGTTGATTCAATGGAATCCAAAGGCCGATTAGCGGAATGTGATATTCGGTATTAATATGATGCACTCATTATAAACGGCTTTAATTAATCTAAATCAAGATAAGAAAATGAACCATTCAGAGACAAACTGTGTCATGCATTAAGACGTTTATGAGACGAATTTGAAAAATTCCCATAGGCGTCCTGCGAACATCCTCTTGTGCAGAATCATTGAATCATTCACTGAATCGTAAAATCTGTTTTTTGCATAGGTGCAGGTCATAATAAAATTGATCGACTAAACGTATGGCTGCTAAGCTACGTGGTGTTTTTATTGTACTAACATTCGCTCACAATATGACGTCAAAGCACTTTTCTTGCTTTACGAGAAGATATTAATGTATAATCCCCGTGTAAAATGCACTCATAAAGATATAAACTTAGTTCTTGAAATTCATTGGTTGAAAATGTAAACATTACGTAATGCGAGCGTTTGTTCATTAAAAAGCTGGCGTTTGAGAAAGTTGAGTTTTGTTCAACTTTTGAGCGTTAAAAAACTGGAGAGCATATTTTTAACCAATCGGCAAAGAGAAAAGGTTTTTATTGATGAAAAGAATATATTTAGATTTAGAATTAAAAGACAACTTGTAACACTTAAACCAGTCGTTTATAAATGACAATCTCATGTTCATTATCGAAAAGATCTCATCAACATTGTCAGCTGATGAAAAAAGATTTGTGTCATCAGCGAATAAAATTGCGTATTTTTAAAGACATTTGAAATATGTATAATAAGAATAGTAACGGTCCTAAAATAAAAGTTTTATTTAAACCTGACTAACGCCGCATAAGACTGTTAGTTTGTTTATATTATTGTAACTGACGAATTGTTTTCTTTCTTGAAATTAATTCCTAATTAGCTTTCCGAATGGTCCATGGATACCGTGGTATTTCAATTTACACAGAAGAATTTCGCCTACGATAGGTCTAAAAACACACCCCGAGTGAATCGTTTTCTGTCAAAGTTTGATAAAATGTCCACCGATAACCGTAGAACTGCATGTTCAACACGTTTTTGAAACCCAAATTGATTTTCGTTTAGCAAATTGTTGGTAGATAAGTGTATGAACACGGCGGTTGGAAATTATTCTCTCGAGTATTTTAGAAAAGCCAGGAAGAATGGATATAGGTCTATAATTCTGTGGGCATGATACATTTTTAAATTCATAAATAGGGATGACCTTTGCAAATTTTAGTTTGGTGAGAAATATTCCAGTCCCTAGACTCAGTTGTAAGATATAAATAAAGGGGGTCAAGTATTTTGTTAATCACATTTACGAAATCACATTTGACGATGAACACTACATAAAAGTAGGGAATACAGTTTCTAGGAACATAAATCTATTGGACTTGTTGTTGTGCGGATGGTTGAGGATCAAAAATAATATGCACGTGCAAATCGCGCATTATTTCATAATAATAGATAGCGTTCTTGTGTGTTGAAATGACATTTGACAAATCTCCTGGTCCTGCCAACTACATCCTCGAGTACTCAAAGAATCTGCTACTGAACTTTCACCTTTACTCTCTATTATTTTTCAGAAGATCTTCGATTCGGGTAACATACCACAAATTTGGAAAGACAAAACTATAACGTCTCGTTTCGAAAATGGAGATAAATCTGTGTCCAATTATACTTTACGGGGAGTAAGTTTCGCGGGGAGAAAGGGAAAGGGAAAAAACGCAAAATTTTAGGGATTTACTTTCGCGAATCACTTGATTAAATCTATTTCGCGATTTTAGGTTTTTGTGCAGTTTTTTTTCTCTAAACATTGAAATTTTGACAAATAAAACAGAAATTTGTTTACATCAAACATAAATTTTTATCTTTCTAATAAGTTCTAATAATACATTATAATATATATATATTTTAAGCGACCGCAGTCGAAGGAGACCCGAAGGGCTCCTTTTTCAATTGGCTACTACCACAAGGGTAGGGGAGGGCGCTACTCCTTTCCCAATCTTTACCACAGTAAACTGGTACTCATTTTACCGATCTTTTGAATGGATGGAAAGTTGAGTCAACTTTGACGCCATGACCTGGTATTGAACCCGGGTCGCTGGAATGCGAACACTCACAGTAACCGCTACACCATGGTGTCATAAAACAATATATATACCACGAGAATTTTCGAGGGTAACAAAATATTTCTTGGATAGAGGAGCTTTAATGTATGTTAAACTGTCTTCACGCCATTACCGTCAAGGTGGCATACACAGCTTGCAGAACGCTATCTTCAATTGGTTAAGGATCGTTATACAGAACATAAGGACGAGAAGATACTTGGATCTTTCATCACTGAAGCGCTTCCGGAACTTGTACAAATAAATAAAGCAAAGAAGAATCGACCAAATCATGACATTCGCGATATGCTCAAAGCGGCGGCGCAGAAACAATCCGCAGATGATGATTTATTAGACTGATATACATGTCTTGTCGAAAGAAAAAACGTGAAAAACATGAAATTTGAGAGTTTTTTTCTTCAATTTAACTTTCGCGAATCGGCTTTCTAGGCCATTTCGCGTGGGATAAACTTTCGCAAATCCGCATGTCAGTTTTTTCGCGAGGATTTACTTTCGCGAAAATGACCAAAAGAAACTTTCTTCTCGCGAAACTTTCTCCCCGAAAAGTAGACCAATTAGTTTCACGTGTATCATACCAAAAGTGTGAGAAAAAATTATTAAAGATCATTTGCTTATTCACTTCCACGATAACAACTTGTTCACCCCAGTTCAACACGGTTTTCGTTCTGAGCATTCCTTTGTCACAAATTTGCTTTCAGTAATCGACTCATGGACTAAAGCTCTAGACAAAGGAATTCTTATTGGCAACATATATCTAGACTTTGCGAAAGCTTTTGACAAAGTACTCCACAAGTGTCTCCTACTCAAACTCAAAGCATATGGCATCAAAGGAAAACTACGAATTGGATTGAAAACATTCTCCGTAACCGCCGTCAAAGAGTCAACAATAGCTTTTCAAACTGGAAAGAGGTCCGAAGTGGCGTTCCACAAGGTACTGTATTAGCTGCATTACTGTTCATAATCTATGCCAACGACATTTTCCAGTCAATAACATCCCCTGCTGCCCTTTTTGCTGATGACACAAAGGTATATCTTCCATTAGATATTGCCACATCGCATTACCTACTTCAGAAATACATCGACTCGCTAGTTTCTTAAGCAAACAAATAAGGTATGTGCTTTAATATTAATAAATGTTCAGTCTTGCATCTCGGTCATAACAACAAGCTACATATGTATGCCATGTGGGAACCGCTTGAAACAAAATGTGTCGTGATTAAACCAACGAAGTTCGAGAGTGACTTGAGAGTTCAAGTTGATAAATAGCTGCTTGAAATTCGCAATTGATCACGACACAAATCAACAAATCAAATAGCATTCTTCGATTGTCAGAAGACGTAATGCGAAGCGTCGAAATTCAAAGCGATGCGCGGACCATCAAACAGAGAAATGACATCCGATTATTTGATGGAGTATATGTGGTTGCAACGGTTTCAAAACCATCTTTTATCACATTTGGCTCAAATTGCCGATCAATACCTTTGAAAAATAAGTTTTTCAAAGATTTTGTTAAGCTATAATTTTTTCCACTAGTTTCTGTATTTTAATTCTTTATCTGTCAACTATTTTTGCACACGTTTTAAAATTATGAAATATTTGCATGAGTACAAAACGTCCGTCACTAACAAAATTAGCCAATTAGATTCAGGAGACTTTACAGGCTTCGTGTTTTCTCTCCTTTCCGCCATTTATTTCCAATATTTTGAACTAGAAAAACTTGTTGGATATTACAATCAATGACATCGCAGAACTTTGTAAGTTATGACAACAAAGGCAAACAAAGGCAAGTGCGGAATAGACTACATATAAATATATATCTAACAAAAACTGAATAAACTAGCTATAATAGTTAAAACTTTATAAAAATGACACTGATTTTTTGCCAAATCATATGTACGAAAAAATTTTCAATTTTCAACTGATCAAGTTTGTTCTTGAACTCACTCAATGTTGGGGAACAAACTACTTGGTGCGGTGTAGTATCCTACGCATCGCTCACAATCGCTCGGTTTTCGTGAGCGCGTAACAAGACACCACTCGCCGACTTTACTTCTTGTTATGTTTACGGTTAGCAATTTATAACATAGACCAAAAGTACAAACATTATTGAAAAATAAATATACTAATTATGCATAGATCGTTGTTATTCATTTTTATGTGGACAGTATCAAATCAATATAGAAATAGATGTGGCCTGTCTTATACATTCAATAGTAATAGTTTTTCTAAACTACCTTTTCTTATTCCTTATTTCGCGAAAGAAATTTTATCCAACAGAATTCGAATTATTTGAAATATTTTCCTGTAAAACACAATTTTAAAGCTTAAAAATCTAAAGAGAAAAATATATTATATATTAAAAGTCTAATTTCATTTTTATAACCCGATAAGAGATATCAATCCGCACTATAGTTGGGGGAAACTTTGACCATTACCGCACTAAATTAGAGAAGAATCAAAAATTCCCTAACACTTACCCCGCACTAATAAATAGAGGAAAAAATATTGCACATTTTTTGAAAAATAGGCTATCCGCACTAATTAGAGTGCGCACTAAATTAGAGGTACTACGGTAATAAGCTATAAGCTAGCTATATTTACTGATGGACCGTTTTTGCATAATTAGCATATTTATTTTTCAATAATGTTTGTACTTTTGGTCTATGTTATAAATTGCTAACCTATGTTTAAAGCCAAGGCAAGATGACGACAAAAAGAAAAGTTATCAACACGTTTACTTGCCCCTATATCACTTTCTACTATCTTCAAATACCGATTATTACGGCAGACTTCCATTTGTCGATGGTTTTAAACGCGAAATATTCACGTCGAGTGTACTGAAGTGTCCTTAATCTGTACGGTTGGCCTCTAAGTGAAAAATATCTTGATTTAAATTAAGTGGTGTGTATATACTCCTATTTATTGGTGTATGGCCAACTAGGCCATACTAAGCCCGATAACAGCTCGACCTAACTATGAATTTGACGTTTCCTTTACTATATTCTTCATATTTTTGCCTCGCTATGTTTATATATTATTGTTCAATCTATCATCATGTGTAGGGTGGTCAAACCTTTTTTCAAAGTTCAAAATCTATTCTTAAAATTGTTATAATGTTATAATAATGGAACTCCAAGCGGTTAAAAAGTTATCCCCTTTTTGTACCCTAAAAATTTAGAAAATTTAGGAATATTTTTATAAGACATATATTTCTCTCTTTTAGAGAGAGCGGCACCGAAACAAGGTTGTCTCATTAATTATAAAACATATTTGACTATAACTTTTGATTTCCTTTGACTTTTCCAGACTTTAATACCTTATGTTTTTGACTACATATTGTTATATTTTTAAAGTATTTAAAATATTTTTATACAGTAACTGTTTAAAAGGTTAATAATAATCAATTTTGATTTTTAATAATCTGACGATTTTAACTTTAAGCTAGCGCTAAAGAGCATTAAACTTTTAAATAAAAAAAACTATATAGCTAGAAACTACCTACAAACATCGAAACAATCATCTTTCTAATGATATGTTTTTCTTCTTTGTTTGAAGAAACCAAAAATTTCGCAAATTTGATATTAAAATGGGAAAAAAACAACATTGGCAACAAATTAATAATAATAAAATTTTATCATTGGAAGCGGGAACTAATTGCGCATGCGCATGAAAGATCAAAAATGACAGTAAAAAAACTGCTCTCTCGCGCCAGGTGTTTTAAATACACTACTTCGTGATTTTTACGGTGCCGTGTTTTTAAGTTTTGTTACAATCACAACGGACTGAACAGATTGAACGATATCTTTACCGTTTCTTGATGGAATTTAAAACAAATAACATTGTTGGAAAGAGTAAAAATTTCTCTATATTAATAAAAAATGATTGGTGCTTTTAGCATTATTTTTGATAAAAATTGAAAAGATTGAAAATTAAAAACAACTGTTTTACTCACGTCTTTTTTTCTTTGAATTCTAACATTGCAGTGTTTGACCACCCTATCATGTGAATATCAATACATTTGGTCTGGTAATGACATCTTTAGAAGAGTTTTTGTTGTTGGTATATTAGCAAGAACGCCGGCAGCCATATTGACAGCTGTGTCAGTTATGTACAAAATGAGGACTCGTCTGTTTGCTCGGCGAAAAGAAAGCCAACTTTGTTGCAAGGTTCAAGATCACCCATCAGTGTTTGTCATATGATGGGCAAAAAAATCTGACTAGTAGACCTAGGTCCTAATAAGACCTAGGTTAGGAAAATTTAACGAACAAAATGAACTTGCTTTCTTTATTTCATATTTTGTCAAATCAATGTAGACTATTTTTCCTGAAATAAAATTCTGATATATCTGACCAATCAGAACTTTATTAATTCCGCTGATCTTGGTCTAGACCATGGCGTACTAAAATAACAGGCCTATTCATCGTGCAAAGTCGCGCCGAGACTGGGGGCTGAGCATTTTAGCGGGAGATTCGAGAAAGTAAAGCCGTGTGAGCAGTTTGCATGCTTGGAATATAGACAAAATGGTTAAAAAGTGTTGTGTTACTGGTTGTAAATCAAATTATTCTAAAGAAAAAGAAAGGATATCTGTATACCGCCTACCAAATAATCCAGAAGAACGAAAAAGATGGATAAAAGCCATTCCAAGGGACAATATTCCTGATAGACCAGATACAGTTGTTTGTGCCAAACATTACATTAGTTTAACAAAAGACACAAGTACTGCATTAGAACATACATGCAAAGGATTAGTAGAGTTGACAAAATACTTATTGGAAACATCTCATTCGTATGTCCTGTTAGGAACTTTTACAACTGATCCTTTAGAGAAAGCGTTTGGCAAGTTGAGGCAAGGTAGTGGAGGTACTTACTTCATCAATGTTCAACAAGTTTTGGAAAAGTTCAATATAAACAAGACAAAATTGATGCTAAGATGCGACATTGACATTCCCAATTCCATTGCACAAGATGGACATTGTTGTAGTAAATGTTCTTATATGTTGTCAGAAGAACAGTGCTATGTATTTGACAGTCTGCCAGGACTTGAAGAAACACTTGGTGATGAACTAAAGTCACCATTGGTTTATATTGCTGGTTATGTGACAAGAAAGGATGAAAGTGGTGTTGATGATACATTTTCATATTTTGAGAAATATGGCACATTTACTACTGGTTTAGATAGAGGTGGTTTGAACATTCCATGTGACAATATTTGTGAATGGACATTTTTTTGCTACATTACGTTTCACTCTGTTGCAAGAGAAGTTTGTCGTACCTCATTATGTGACATATTTATGAACGTGGCAGAATCGTTTAATTTTAATATCGAGAGAAAGCATGCAGTAATTTTGTCAAATGTATTATTGAATAACTACTGTCGTTTGAATTCACCGATTTCAAGTAATGAACCGAAAGTGAAGTTGCTCAAGTTGTCTAATTGACTGATTGGTATCCCAGGAGATTATTGACTGTTTTTCATACTTGTAGTTCATTGGAAAAAAGATGCTGATGTCTTGTTAAAAAATGTTTAATACTTGTAATATAATGAAATGCATATATATATATATATACATACCAGTTGATTTATTATATACATACTGTTTTGTTAATATTTTGTTAGTTAGATACTCAGTTCTGCATACTATGTTATATTGTTGATATTGTAGTTTGGTTAATGCAAGTTGTTAATATTTTCAAAATTTGGAATTCTGTTTCTACTAAATGAGATTTTTTAGTGTTTAGTCAGTAATATGTATAGATGTGATCTTTTTTACCAGTTTGTTGTGTTGTCTTAGTAAAAGCCCTGATATTGGGCAAAACAATCACTTTATTATTATACATGTTTATACTTTAATGATATGAATTATTATTATTAAAGTGAATATTTATACAGGATAAACTGTTCAGTACTAAATACTGCTATCATACATGTCCTGTTTAAATTATAATGAAAATTCTTATGTTGATTACACTAAATGTTTTCCCTCAGATAACCCTTCTATTAGTGTTTTTTTGCACTTTTTTGTCATGAAAATATACCAAAACTTTCTTAAATTCATAAAAGAATATCTTGGTTTCAAAGAAGAAGCAAAAATAATGTTATTTCAGTGTTTTGAGTGGCTACTTCAGTTGTTTTTGTTATGAAAACATAGTCCAAAACCTGGAATTCTAGGCCCCCAGTTTTGAGCTATCCTTGCACGGTGAATAGGCCTGAAATTTCAGTACGCCATGGTCTAGACCAAACCTAAAAAACTTGATTTAAACTTAGTTTGTACAAGAAATGCAACTGTCATTGACCAGTTTCCGCCCAAACAGTTGAGTCCTCATTATGTATGTAAATCAGAAATCTAGGCCGAGCTGGCATTTGGCCGAGTTTGCCTGTAACCCTCCTTTGACAGCAAAATGATTTAAATACTTCTATCAAATCAATCAATCAATTTTTTACCAAAATATCATTTACAATTATAAAATAAACTATAAATACAGCGGAAACTCAATACAAAAACACAAAAACAACAAAGACCTTTATTACAAAAGGAAATTTGGTTTCAGATATTTTGGTAGTTACTCAATAGCCTCAAACTCCGCAACATTAGGCATTTTAAACTTTTTCAATCATTGATCATACAGCATACTGGCGATGACATACAATTTTTTTTTGAGACCCGGACAAAGGAAGATGAGTGCATGATGGTCCTTGAGGAGGGAACGGAACCATTGAACTGGTGGCAGTTGGAAAAGTACCTAGTGTTTCTGGGGAATACAGAAATAAGTGGGACAGTAGAGTGCAGTTCATCTGAGCAATGACCAAAAACGTATCTATAGAACAAACAAAGTGCGGCTACCCTGCGTCTATATTCCAATGGTTGAAGGTTTTCTGTTAACCTGGGATTATCAATTAATCGTATTGACTTGCGCTGGATACGATCAAGAATTTCCAACACAGACTTAGGAGCCCCGCCCCAAACGGGTGAGTTGTATTCTAACTGTGGTCTAATTAAGGATTTATACAGAACTAGAATTTTGTCAGGGGGGAAATACTTCTGGGTACGGAACAGAAATCCCAACTTCTGCGAAGCTCTTTTGGCCAAACCAAATATGTGCTCATTCCAGTGTAGGTCAGAACTCACTCGTAGGCCAAGTTGAGGAAGGTGACAGGAGAAAGGGAAAATATTGTTACCCATAACTACATCTGGGAATGAGCAGTTCCGCTTTCTGGAGACAACTATTTGGTCGGTCTTTTTAGTATTAAATTTGACCATGTTGAGGTCTCCCCATTCTGTAACCCTAATTAGGTCATTTTGAAGAATAATTGCAGCCTCAGATCTTTTAAGGGAAATGTTTTTGGCTGTGGCCTCACTACACGAGCGAAAGAGTAAGAAGCATGGAGGTAGGTGTTGTCAGCGTAGGAATGTACGGAGGAGGATAAGAGGGACAGTAGGTCGTCAAGAAACATCAGAAAGAGAACTGGTGACAGCACTGAGCCCTGAGGAACTCCTGCATTTATACGATGCATACTAGAAAGGTGGCCATCAATTCTAACAGCTATGGATCTTTCTGTTAGAAAGTCTTCGATCCAGTTTGAAAGCTTTGTGGGCAGTCCGAAGGAAGGAAGTTTAGCAAGAAGAGCTTTGTGCCAAACCCTGTCGAATGCTTTGGAGATGTCGAGGGATAAAATGCGACTTTCACCAAAAGTTTCTATTGCAGAGGACCAGACATGGCTGGCGTAAGTAAGGAGATCACCAGTTGATCTAGCCTTTCTAAAACCGTATTGATGGTCGGAGAGCAGTTTGTGTTTTTCGAGATGACCTAGCAGATTGTCTACAATAAGAGATTCCATTGTTTTAGATAGTAGCGATGTTAAGGCAATGGGTCTGTAGTTAGATGGTAATGATTTATCACCCTTTTTGGGGATTGGAAAAACATGTGCTAACTTCCATAAGGAAGGAAAGATGCCGGTGGAATAGGAGAGGTTAAAGAGTATGGCGAGATGAGGGGCAAGCTCCTTTGCTTATGTCTTTAACAGGATAGCAGGTATGCCATCTGGGCCAGAAGATTTGTTAGTACATAAACGTTGGAGTGTTTTGGAAACGTTGTGAGCGTTGAACCTTACTTCGGGCATCAAGACTGTTGCGACAGGAACTTGGTGATCGAAGCATCGACCCGAATCGTCAACATTTGATGTTGAAGAAAAGTGTGAGGCAAAACATTCAGCTTTGTGCAACGATGCCACGCTTCCATCGGGATGAACGATGTCAGGGAATGTTGATTTGCAGAAATTTGATCTAATGGATTTCATCATCGACAAGAAAGCTTTTGGGTCGCTTAATTTGATTTTGTCATAAATGGACTCCATAAAAGAATCTTTGGCCTTTCGGATGGAGTTAGAGCAAGCATTTCGGGCAAGAGTGAAGTTTTCACGATTCTGTTGGGTGTTGTTTCTTTTGCACTCACGGAACATTTTGTTCTTGCGGTTCACTGCGCGAAAACACTTACGGTTGAACCATTTTGGCGAATTAACCCTGCCAAGGCGTTCAGTTGATGGAATGGCCAAACGCATACCAATGTGGATCCATTCGACAATGCTGTCGGCAAGTTTTGAAGGGTCGTCGGAGGAAAATGAGGCCCAGGGAATGTCGCTTGCGATGACTTCACGAAGAAAGTCCCAGTCAGCCTTATAAAAGTTGTAGACAACATGTGATTTATCTGATGAAGGGTGATGTAATGAGTTTCGATTGCAGCTAGTTGTTATTAGGCAATGATCTGAGTTTCCGATCAGAGCAGATGCCGTTGGTGTATCGAATATTGACGGGTCAGTTGTGAGGAAAAGATCTAATGTGTTAGCTGAATCACAAACGCGATCTGGGATACGTGTTGCAGGCCTAGCCATAAGAAATTTGCAGGTGCGTGGTCAATCGCGCGCCTCATTCGAGTATTTTTTTGTGAGGCGCATGATCGGTAATTTTGGTTTATACAATTCAATTTTCCTCATGAATATTGTGGTATGCTTAAACTGGCTTAACTAAGACGTTATGATGTGTTGGTTTGGTTTTAACGCGTCTTCCAGAACGCTAATTTAAAGCATTATAATGAAGACTTCGACCCAGAGTTTTAGTGCATTTACTTGCTCCCATTTGTGCTATGGTTATTTGTGATGAAATACAACGGTTTTTTATTTATAACCGCTCACTAAACAACTAAGTGATAGCTTGGTCTCAAACCCAGAACCTTTCAGTCAAGAGCCGAATCAATGCCTTACCATTCAGGCCACGAAAAGTTGCGCGCCTGATCGTCACCGGGCGCGATCGGGCACGCAATAATACTGAGCCTGAAGTGTCGATGGTGACGATTATAAATACTTTATATTCATGTATTATTAAAAGCTATAAATAAATAGAGTTGTTTTGTTGATATATTCAATGATCCAAGCAGCTGCTTTTAAACATAATTATGAATGAAATATGCACAATTGGAGTCCCGTGTGAAACCAAGAATGAAATAAGACCAGATAAGAAGAAAATGCAAGTGTTGTTTAGAATGTCAACCAACTGGCACTTATTATTAATTGTGCCGTAGTAATACAATTATCCCCAAATTTGACAATCACATATTTAACTATTTAACAGAGAACAGTGTTTGAACCAATCAATCAAAATTTTAATGATATAAAATATCACGGCACATGTTTTCAGTAGCAAAAACAGGTTTAAAAAGTTAAAATAAGACAATTTCTTAGTGATAACGATGTCTTCTTGAAATTAGGAAAAAGTGTGAAGTTAACCCGTTAAAATCTAGCTGTCGTGTTTATTTCCTTCAGAGTCTAATGCATGTTTATTGGTTTTGTGAAAGTGTGTTTTGTTTTGTAAACAAAACTGAATGTTTCGTTGTGGTTTGATCTTTTGTTCTTCCATCCAATGCAGCATAATTCTTCTGCATACATCTGTCTCTAAGTTGAATGGAACTTTTAAACAACCTGTAGCATCGCATGTAAACATGTCTGTCGTTTTCTTCCTTTTTTCTTTGATTGACATCAAACTTCTTGAAACGGTTAATAATTGGTAACGTTAAATTTTGTTAAACAAACTAAATTTCTTAATAAAGCTACACATTGATATATTTAAAGAACGGATGAATCAATTACAATTTGAAACGAAAAAACATATTTACGTGACTAAATAAATTAACGACCATAACGAACGACCATACACATGTCTATTAAATATATATATAATAATCAGTGCTGTATTCGAGGGTGTACGGCGGTATATGCAGTATACTCTCTGCTTTTTCGAGCAACTATAGTAAACCCTCTGGTTTTCCAAAGAAAGTGCGTATCCTTACTGATTCTTGACAACTACTAACTGTAGAGTCCAACTTGTCCCCAGTTCCATTTTCGTGGTTTATATTCACATCCAGGTTTTGCCTCGAGTCGGTGATTCACTGCTAGGTAGTTCCCCTGTTTTCCTTTAGTTCACTACTTTATTGCTGCTGGATTTTTCCGTTTGAACAAGAATGATCAGAAAATCCTATTTAGTGGTTACTGTCGTTTAGCTGAAGCATTTATTATAGTAGAGGCAATAGCCTGGTCAGCTACTGGTTGATATTGCTAACTTGCAACCTGAAAAAATGATAGAAGGAAATTTGCGTCATGGAGAAGCAGAGGTGAGAAGAATTTGTAGACGTTTTGGCATTGATGAAATACAGTCAATCCAAGGATTAAGAGACTTTAGAATGTTGAAATTGTGCCCTATATATAATTTGAAGCCTCTCTTGACAGCAATATTATCACAGGTTTAAGAGCATCTTTGCTCATTGATAATGTGAGCTGTTTGATGTTTATTAATTGCAATGGACCACCTGTGGCTCAATTTACCGCTAAAAAATATGTAAGATCCTGGCTGCTAAACCACCGATCAGCTAATACTAGATCCCAAATTTGTAAAGAGGATAAAGATGTAGATTCCTCTCGGCAGGCTGTTTGGAATGTATTCATAGAAAAATAAACAATTTTGTACCTCTCGTCCAATTTTGATGTTGATAATTCATGGTATGGTAGAATAAAGATTAGTATTTTGCAAGTAGTGTATTATTTATCATTTTGGCAAATCTGACAGTATACCCTGTGCTTTTTTACGAATACAGCACTGATAATAAATATATATTAATTCAACAGATTTCATTTACACAAACTACTCAGCAATAAGTATTATATCTAGTTCATTTGCACCAAACAATAAAAAATAGTCAAGTCAATATTAAACATTTCCAGAATGTTACCCTATTAGTTGAATTGGTGTACTGAAAAAATATGTAAGAGTCATTCACCATAGAGTCTCTCGATGAGGTTATTTTGATCAAAATTAAACAATTATATATATAGTGGAAACAACCAAACTTCCAGACCGGGTTTTAAATTCCATTTATATTTATAGAATACATGTATGGTTTCTTTTCTTATCATATATAAGTGTTAGATGAGTATTGAACTCATTGTTTTTGTCAATTTCTGACAAGGGTGGTTTCTAAATTCTTATCATCACTATGTCGCTGTTTGGTGTGCGATTAAGTGTGATGAGTTTAGTATGGGTGGCGCGCCTTAAAGATTAGGTATTTTAAAGTTTTGTAACTTTGATGTTAATTTATTAATGGACTCTTTATTTATTTTAAATTATATATTGGAATTATTTTAAGTTTAAAGTTGATCTCTTTGTCCTATAGTTATGTTTAGATAAATTGAGAATCTTTGAATTAAAAAAAATGGCAGTTCATATTGATGTTTACACAAGACCGTTAAAAAGGGCACGTTTGGGAACACCAGATATTTATCCACAAGACCCAAAACAAGAGGAGGTTTACATCTTTTTTCTTTGGATTGATATTGCTACAGAATAAATCATTACTGATATTATTCATAAGTTATTTGTGGAGAATTGTTATATTTTGTATATATAAAGTTTTATGAAGTGGAAAAATTACATTTGTTTTAATACAGCATTTGTGATGATGTATATTTCAGGATAAGCTATGTGACACAAATGTTAAAAATGGTTTCATCAACCCACTGGCTGTTACACATGAGGTATCTTCAATTCGTATATAATACCTTTGTGACTTTAATTCAACTAGAAATATCACAATTTATATTGATCATCTAAAATCTATTTTTAGCACGGGTCAGCAAAAGAAGCAGCCTATCAAATTCATTTGTCACGGGTGAGTATTGTTCATTGATTATAATGCCATATAAGGTCCATCCAAATGTGGATCTTGTTTAAAATGAAATAAATTTGATATCCTGCCATCAGCAGTCATGGAAGTGTCATAATTCTACTAAAGTTCTTCTTATTATATTGGTCAAAATACAAATAGTGCTTATACTATTAAAAATTTTATTGGTTTAAATGTTAACCAATCAAAGTTGTCCTCTTTTTATGCTATTCCATTTATTCTTCTTTTCTTTTTTTAAAGTATATGTAGGCTGATTTTATTTCATGATTGTTACTCTTTGTCGTGTGGTAAGTTCAAGCTGTGTTCAAATCCAAGCTGTGTAAACCTACACATTTTATTTCAATTGTTAATCAATTTGTTTCTTAGTGAAATGGTTTTTCCTTGAATTTCTTTTTCATGTTTTCTGGGTTAACAATGAAAAAAGGTTAAGGTCATTAACTATCAGGATATTTTCTTACTCAAATTTGTGTTAACATAACACATACAATAATGTTCTTGATATTTTCTCATATTGCATGTTCCTTTAAAAATGGTGTTTTTGTTGCGTATATTTTATTGCTACAATTTTTGTGAATATAGTTGTTTTATTGTAAAAAAGTTAATTTTTAGCCACAATTAATTTTTGTCTTTCATGTGCTTGGATATTTGAAAAAACCCGATCCTGTGTATTTAGACATGTATCCCAAATATTTAGACAGATATTTATATTCCGTTAATGCAATTAATTGCGGCGCTAATTTTAAAAAATGGGTACTTTGCTCAATCTTATTGGCAACTCAAATTTTACTATCATTGATGTCATAACACAAGTTATCTCACTTTTTATGGAATGGGGTAATGGTGCTTATGTTATGATGGTTCAAACCTGTTGGTTTCAATGTGTATTTCTACGGAAGAAATAATTTTCTGTTTTCAGTTTTCACAGCAGTTTAACAAAATCTTGGCTCAGAAACAACGATATAATACGTACCAAGATTCACGCAAGAAGTTGCAGTTAAATTTGAAAGACCATTTTTTAGTGAGTCATTGTTATTAAATTTTTAAATGATCCCATAACTTAAGTTTCCATGCAGGTCACAGCTAGGACGAAATCGCAAGTTGCATCTTGGATGGCAGACTTAGCTGGAACGAAACCTATTTCTCAGCTTGCCAGAAAGGTAAGCTTCTATGACATATCTCCTCAGATAGTTGAACTCGGATAGTTGAAAAATTTCTTTGATTGAATTTCAATAACTTCTCAAAATCATGTGGTAACTTACTTCCAGTCAAACCTGTTTATAAAATAAAATACAATGCTAACACAAAACACGAGTTGTGAAAAGTCTTTCTCAGAAAGCTAAATTACAAAAACGAAAAAGTAGAGTATAGGAAGAAATGAACCATGGACTGTTTTCCACATCTATTGTCACAATTACTTACATATATAGAAGTAGCATAATCAATGTCTTCAATGTAGCCTAAAAGTATGTTTGTGATGGATGATCATAAAATTCTATAAACAATTCCAAATATAAATTGAACAACGTTTTGCTAAAGAAATGTATATACATTGGAAGTTGGGCAATCACAAATATCGCTGTTTTCAAAGTCCAGTCGATCTATGCGTGGTTTCTCTTGATCAATGATTGGTGATCGCCCCTTATTTCATGCACTGTAAAAATTGTTTATAATCTTACACTTCATTTCCAGGTGCCAATCTTCAACAAGAAAGAGGAGATTCTTGCTTTCTTGGTTGAATATAATGTTAGTATGTTCAAGGCCACATGGTTCATTAAGGTCAGTATACCATCTTGATTTACAAAATAATGCAAACTTTATTAGGGTTTTGAAGATAATAAAAACAATTTAATCTCTGAGACATACATACCAACATTTCCAATAAAGTATATATTTTGAATGATAATACAGTTATAAAAATTTTTATAGTGACAAATTTACTTATACATTTACAATAATTAAAGAGCTATTTAATGAAATATTTGTCATTATCCATTCGTCAGAGGATGTACCAGAAGTTAACAATCTCTTTCTTTTCTATCTTCAAACATATTAAAACAATCCTTTGATACCTTTTCAAAACAGTTAGTATATTTTCTGTGTTTTTAGATATGTAAGTTTTTTTCAAATCTTCATCCATTCATTGAGTCAGACAGTTACCAGATGTTAACAAACTCTTTCTCGTTTCTTGGAAAATAGAAAAGAGACAAAAAAACACTCAAGCGAAATTTATGCTATAATGTAATATTTGTTTGTTCAACTCAGGTTTTTAACAACCAATATGTAAACCCTCTTTAATCTTGAGTTAATATTCTGATGGGGCGCTATCTAAAATGCTAAATATTGTTAAAGTTGTTACTATCTTGACTGTTCTGAACAAGTGCAATTCTTACATTGGTTTTGTTTAAAATCCTGGAAAAATATTAGCCAAGATTTCACAAGAATTGTGAAAGTTATTCTTCTAAATCTTTAGATTATCTAGTTAGTCAAATACAACAGATGGAATTATGAAAGTTATCTTTAGATTACCTATGCACATCAAGTTGCTGCAGCAGAAAATAAGATGAAGAAACGTGTCAATTATGATCCATATCCTGGTAAGTTTATCAGTAACTCAACCTGCACAAGTTTACTACTCATTGTTAGAACAGAGATTGTAGTCTATCGGGGACTACACAAGCTACATTTGGAATTGAGAACACAGGGCTTGGTTGAATTCATGCGTTCAAATGTTCAAACTGAAGTAATACAAATAAATTTTATAAACAACTAGAAATATATAATATTTGATATGGAACTGAATTGAAGTATGAAATGAACAAAAAGGAATGATAGTAAAAATGATAAGTGTGAAATACAAATGGAAAAATATGAAATTAACATACCAGAATGGCCAAGTATGATAGCTGGTAGCTGACCATAAAAATAAACTGAAAAATTGAGTATTGAATGCTTTGTTATTGAATAAATTGATTAATATAATCTTTGATATTTCTTGTCTTGACTCCTCAAAGACATATGGTTGAAAAGAGGTTAATGAATTGTGCGAGATAGAATTTATACTGGAAAAGTGTGGAGATAATTGCTCCTGATTAACTACAATATTATTTACAAAGGAAAAGCTAAACAAAAGAAAAGTGTGATAAAAACTTTAATGACCTAATAATTGCCTATTGTGATATAAAAATAATTACCTAAATGTAAATGGTGGTGTCATAATGAGGTGTGTGGATAGAGTGGTATGATGTAATGTAGAGACAAAATGGTAGACAAAGTATAAACAAGAAATTTAAAAATTTATAGAAATTTATATATAGAGTTTTTATTTTACAAGTTTTTTATTATATTATACAACAGAGATGATGAGTTGGGAGAGGTTATTTAAATCTTTATTGTAATCTTTTATTACTGATGAAATTTTGTTATTGTTTGAAGAATGGACACAAGCCATTATGAAGTTCTTAAAAGATCAGCTTATGAAACTGTCAGAACACTGGAGTCAAATCTACTCCAGCATGCACAGGCCGCCACCAGAAGTTGAGACGGCGACCAAATCATGGAATTATGTAGTGCAACTGGCAGAATGGATGGTTAAGGTTGGGTTGGGTTTTTCTCATAAACCACATTAAAAAAATATATTATTCTCTACATAACACATTGTATAACCTATACATGACCTTGAACAACACTTGTTGATGCTAACCATAGCAATTTGCAGAACAAAATATATACTTTCATAACCTTCAACTAAACTTTCCTTTCTGGTTTTACCAGCAAATTTTTATTGAACATTAAAAATTAAAATTATTAAAATCTATGACTATGAGTTTTGCGTAAAAGAGTTGTGTATTGTTTTTATAGGAGGAGCTGTTAGAAAAACATGAGTTTTTCAATTGGATTGTTGATCTTATAGACAAGTTCAAATTAAATAAAGATGACACATTGCTCAAGCATGTATTGCCTCTTGTTTTGCATGTGAGGCATCTTTTACTTTAAATTGATGAATTTCCAGTTGTTAAAATAATACTGACCTAGGATACAATTCTAGAAGAAGAAGACGTAAGAACTTGTATTTTTTGTCCCCATAAACAAAATTTGCATAATAGATGTGTTGCTGATATACGGATGGTTTCATTTTGTTTTGTTAGCATTTGGAGGTCATTCTTCAAAGTCAAATACTCGCCAGAATGTTGGCTATGCACTGCATAAAAAAATTGAACTTGCTCAACCAGTCGGCAGAAAGTATGAAGAGCGAAGAAACAAAATCACAACCGAGCACACCGGATGGGTGGGTAGATTTTGTGAAACTTTCAATCATGAAATATTCTTCGCAAGTTCTTCTTTCATCTTTACGCTTCTTTGTGTTTCATTATTAATCGGTTCACCATATTTCTTTCCCTCACATTCACCATTAGAACACACAATTCTTCACTAGTTCATTCCAATATGCCCAGTAGTTAAAGTGATTTTTAATTGACAATTAACATTTACTTGTTCCATTTAAAATCCTTTTAATCCTTTTGATGAAAAATATTATTGGTGAAATTTACTAATTCTTATGTTGTATAGTACAGTATATTTGACGTGGTTGTGATGGGGTTTCCAATTTGGTTTAGTTTTTAGTTTTTTTTAGTTTTTTTTTTAATGTGGATTGCATTGAGTTTTTTAAACATTTTGTTGTTGTGTACTTGGATTTTGTTTCAATTTTGTTATAGTTTGCCAATCTTCACTGAGTACAAGAACTGTCAACAGCACACCTCTATTGTCACCATTCTTTCCGGGATCATTCAGGCAGTAACGCTTCATTGTCCCACAGCTCTTATATACAGCATCGTTACTGATGCCTCAAAGGAACATGTGTTAGGGTCACCATTGGATAAGCTGCCCCTCGCCCCTAGTGAACTGACCAATAGAGAACATAACAATAACGAACAGCTTAAAAGACAATTTGAAAAAGTAAGCTGTGATTGCCAACTTGGTTAGTAGAAACAATTGACTGACAGAATATTTTTATTAGTCAAACATTACAAATACTCAACTAATACAAAGTCTTAATACACATCATTTCAACGTTTGTACCAGACTCTCGTTTGAAGCATCCATATTAACAAAATTGATAGATAACATTGATTTTGTAGGTAATTAATTGAGTATTGACAAGTTAATCGGTTATTTTGTATAATTCAGATTGTGTAACTACACATAGCATTGTTTTTCTGGCAACAATAATGACAGGCCTTGATTCTCACAACTTTTGTATAAGAGGTTACTTCTAGACAATGTTAGCCTTGGAAGAAAAGGAACACGAGATTCAAAGGCGCAGTATTGCTATTGAGCAACGATGGCAGTCATCGTGTTACCAAACCTTTGATTCAAGTAAGTTGATTGCACTCGCAAATCCAATGTTTTTCATCACAAATAAATAAGGTCAAACTTCTTTTCAATAATTTATGTTTTTTTAATACACAGATAAGTAAAAATTATGATATTGTATAAGAGATGATATTAATAAGAGATTGATATTATTAACTTAACTTGTTTTATCTTCTCTTTTAGCTAAGGAGAGGTTGTCTTCATTAGATATGCTTGATGAAACCAATTTCAACAGTGCAGGGAATTGTGGGACTGGTGAAATTCTTCACAGAACACTTTTCGATGAAATATCTGATACCAATTTGGTAATGGTGCTTTATTATTTTTACTATTTTCTAAAACTTGTTTTGACAGTGAATTTCTTTATTCTGTCAACTTGTATTCATTGTGGCCACTAGCTAAGCAATAGGTCATAGTCAAAGTTGAACAAAGATTTTGTAATAGCCATATTTATAGCAATCTTCTTTGTAACAAAAAGCTGATTTAATTTTGGAAATACTTCTAAATAGAGTGGTCAACTTGCACTGGATGAAAGCACTTTACTTCTGTTATGTGAATGGTGCACAAACAAGAAGCGATCGGGTGTGCACAGAGCTCTTGTAGTGACAACAATTTTTAAACTACGTCTTGAGAGCTACTTAAACAAGGTATGTCGCTTACAACTTTTTCATATTTGAGTATTTTCTCAAATAAATTATTTTCCAAAATTTGATGTACCCCTTAATTTTGCAAGATACTTCATTGAAAGTGAATTACTATTTTTTAACAGTCGTGAAAACAGTTATTGATGATTATCGAATATTCTTTGACTTTATACTTTGGCTGAATATGGTATATATTTCAAGGTTCTCAAAACAAATTAAAATATAGCATCTTTTTAAAAATGATGAAGCAATTTTCGACAAAATTCTTTACTTTTACATCTATATTAATATTGCTAAATTCTGCAGAGGAAAGAGGTAACGAAAATAAGCCTTCAAAATAAATCAGTTGTTTGAGTCTTCATTATTTTGTTTGACCGGTTTACGTTGTAATTACTTACATTATATATATAATGTTTATATTATTTTGATTCATTCATTTAGTTTTTCTCTGACAATGATGAAATTGTGTATCCTTTCCAAACAATATTATACAAGTTCTTGGAAAACTTTAAAATCAACTTAGGTGAGACATTCTCTTTCTCTGCATTTATAATTATTGTTCTTTGAGTGATGTATAATGTGTGTGTGTTTTTAACTTTGGTGCCTGTGTTCTCATGGAATTTGCGCTAAATCCAGTATCTGCATAAAAATACTTGGAATTGAATTGAGAAAGTTTTCTTGCAACTTTTAAAAAAAAAAGATGAAAACACAAGATGAATAAATAGAAATAATGCTATGCTGAGATGCATTTTCGTTTATTAATTTTTCCTGTGTGACTGCAAAAGATTTAGACACCTTATGTTATGACTGTATATTTCACATCCTTTCACATCAATTTCATTGGAAATCATATGTAATAACCTCTATAACCACTGTTGCCATTGAATATATGCTAAGTAGAAATACACTTTGATGGTTGGAGTGGCGCCCACCTCAACAGTTGCACCCAACCTCTTGCGCTAACAAAAAGGGGATAGACACCCACGTTTACGCCCGTTACCAACATTAGGGTTCATTCGACCACTTTACTTTTTTAAAAAGACTAAAAAAATTGTGTCTTTTCTTCTAGACGTACTGAATATTTACATGGATGCTTCTTTTCATTTACTGGTGCTTTTATTCTGTGAACTTATTCGCCATGAGATATTCAGTGTTGATCAGTACTTGTGTTTGTTGGTATCTCGCGGGGAATTGTCAACAACCATTGTTCAAAAGATGCAATCATTACCTGGAAAGGAAAAGACTGAGGTAAAAGTTACTGTACAGATATTCTTTCTCTTTCTTCTACAGCTTTAGGATGTAGGATGATGGAATATATTTTCTAATCAAAACAAAAAATGTTTCTTTTCATAAGGATATATCAAGAAGCCGGCATCCAAGTTTAACTGATCATGATTACCAGTCCGGTTCTTCACGGTGTGATCTTGATGCTGATTTTTTGGATCCTCATCGTGATTTGCAATCCATTCTTAGCGACACCCCTGTGTTAGAAAATGGTATATATGCTTTCACTCTGTTCTACAGTTATTCAGTTTTTATCATGGGGGCAAGTTATGTTAAATCTTCCCCACATGTGTGCCTAATATATTGGAGTAAGGCCATGGAACGTTGATGTTCTGGTATGCATAAACACACGCATGTTGAAAAAACTGGCGCACGGACCATTTTATTGAAATTTTTCTACATGAAACCTGAAAGAAATTTTTAATAATAATAATAATAAGTAATTAAACATTTGGTGTACGAGGGATACCTACGACACAAATGAATGAACGCCGGCACAATCCAAGAGAGCATTCTGACAATGTTGTTGCCAATTTGCTACTTGCAACTTCATTAGCAAACTTCTATAGGTTAAAGAAAAGAATGGTAAAGAAAATAATGTATCTGACATCCCAAGTTACTGTTGGTCCCTCCTTCAATTTTGGCCTACGCATTAGCTTAGCTTCGAAAATGTTACACTATACCGGTAAATTTAAAATCCGTTGAATGGTTAAAGCTCGACTTTATGTAATCCCAATGTACATTATGCAAACGCTGTGTATAAATTTTTGAAATTTATTTTTATTTAACTGAAGTTTTTTACCTCTGTAAATATTTTCGATAATAATAATAATAAAAGATCAAGCAGTGTAAAACACAATGCTGCATTTTTTGCACCAATGCTAAATGTAAAGTACCTATTGGCGAATCAGACTTCCCTATAGCTGCAGTAACATGTGAAAAAAGATGAAAAGTTATTTAATATGAATTGCAAATTCGAACAGAGAAGTTAATATATTGTGCTCTTCCAATGCGACCTTTAGGAATGAGTTTAGCTCAACCAAAAACCATTATTTATGATGTTTTTCAAAAACAAACACGAATGACATGCACAAATGGTGCTCCTCCCCGCACGAGGCTAAACTATAGTTAATGCTTTAAACAGAAAAAATACATTTAAATTAAAGAGAAAAAGTTGACGGCGATACTGATGATAAATTCAGTCCGCATCTGGATTCTTCTGAGTTTACACATAACAGAACATCAACTTTCTGTAGGTGTAGTTTCAACAAAATATACATTTTACCAGATAGTCCCATGCTTATGATGTAATTTTCATAATAGCCTTCTCAAAGCGTAATATAATATTGATTGACAACTAAAATTGAATTGATATTGACAAGGGATGATACAAAGTGATGCTTTACACACCTGGGGAGGGGGGGGGGTTATGTGATGTAAGCTCCTTAGGTTAGGAAAATTATCACACAAATTTAAGACTAATTTGCCCCCTATTTCTATAGCTTCCCTGAAATCACTGAAATATTTGTTAAATGACTGCAAATCAAAAATCTTCTTCCACTAAAATAATTTCACAAAATTTAACCTTGTTTGTTGTTATTTGAATCCAGCTCCACAACTATTTACCATGGAGAATATTCCTATTGAAGAAATGACTGATAATTCTGCATCTTCACAAGACAAGAAACATACACGTTGTGAGATAAACACCCTGTATGCGCTGCATTTCCCTATTCCTGTGTTGAACGATGACACCCATGACAGAAACCAACGCATGGTACTTCTTTATGGGGTTGGTAGGCTGCACAAAGTACAAATAGCTAGACTTGAAAGAGTGCATGAACATCTGGTGAATTTGTTTGATGGTAGGGCACAGGAAAAAAGAGAAGAAGTTTTAAGGCAAATAATCTTCATAATGTCTTTGCTTCAGTCATTCATATGTTTGTAAATGTTGCTCATAAATACAAATTGTTTTTATCTGTTTTTATTGCAACTACTTTCGCTGAAACAATTATTCTTGCCTTAATTTTGTGAATCTTATATATATTACAAGAAGTTTTGTTGACCAACAAAGCAGTTTCATTTTTGATGGTGTTTTAAGTGACATTTGTCTCTTCTTCAGGGAATTTGCATCTCTCTCATTTCACGATCAGTATTCCATATCCTCTGCATTCTCAGAGATGTTACAAAAAACTAAAGAGGATGCCCCGAACAGTTTTGGCATTGACGCTGAACATCCTAACGCTCATCAACTGCTTCTATTGTTTGATTTGTTTACAGTCTGTGGCAATGTGCAAGACCTTTTAGATTTCTTGTCAGTGCTGATTGATCCCCAGGACCATGCTAACTTGCCCCTGAAAGAAGAAGAATATCGAATTATATCATTGGAACCGTCAAAGCTACTACTGGTAATTGTCACCATTCGAAAATATTATCCTTGCATACTGAACTCTTCTGAGATGACGGGAATAGTTTTTCGAGGGTGAGTCTAAATACCACTACTCTTAAATACACAACTATTGTGATCACTTACACAACGTATCCTATTGCTATAAAATTGGTTGCGTGTTAAGTGCTGCTCCAGTTATATGCAGTTTTACTCACAAGAATTTCTATGGGTAATTGTTCATATTTTGAAATAGTTTGTTTTTAGGTTGCTGCGTACAGTTGAGAACATTGCTGATCCTGGTTTCTGCAGTTCAGCTGAGCGTTGTGTCATGGTGCTGCTTCGCGATCTGTATGACTCCTGCGAACATTTAAAGGTGCTATGATTTTGATCAGATTTACTAAGTTGCTCTGTGTGACGTCAATAGGAGATTGAAATTTAAAGATGATTTCCAAAACTTTGAAAATAGTTGATAAATTGATTCTCTTTTTTATGCAGAAGCGATATGAAAGTGTGTTTAGCACTGCTTCTGGGAAGATATATGATGCCATATGTTCACCTGTTCTTCCCTCTTGTGCGAACCTCATCTGGGAGTCATTGTTCTTGAATGACTATTTCAATCTCGACCAACAGTGGTAAATGTGGTGTTCTAAATGTTCCCTTCACAAATTAAATGTCTTCCATACAATGTTCACACAATAAATGGTGTGATATCAAAGGAGATTGAAAGTGTTTCTCTTCCACAGGAAAAATGTGGAAAGCATTTGGTTGGAACATTTAAGTGATAAACGCCCTGAAGATTTGTACAGTTTCGTATGCAATTCATTTGTTGCTGTTTCAAACTGTGAAGAAAATAAAAAGTAAGTCTAACTCTTCTATGTGTTCTAAATCTTCTAATTTTTAGGTGTAGTAGTAGTGATAAAATTATATCGGAGTCTCCGCAGGTAAAAGACATTTAATTGTAAGCTTGTATCCCTTACTTGATAATCATATTGCCGGTGCAAAAATTTCGAGCAAGGTTTTAACAAATAAAATAACTTTTACTTTCTGCTTTTAGAAGATTGTATAATATTTGCTTACTCTGCTGTGAAGTAACATCACGTGTGAACGGACTTACTGCCTTTTGGTTGGGTGCTGTGAGGGCTCTGTGTTGTTGCCAAGCAGATTATGATTTTGGCTTTGAAGGGCTTGTTACCACTGTAAATGTAAGTCTTTTTTCCCAACATCAATATCAACAAGAAGTTGAATTCAGATGAACTACCACGAAGTGTGATGAATTATGTTTTGAATTTGATGATGTCATGCAAAAAAATGCTTTTGACGAATGAGAGATTTTTTGATGCTGAACAATGATTTTGTAAAACTATTAGCCTTTCCAGCAATCATTCCCTCGTAAAAATATGAATTTAACAATTACTCATGTAATAAGACTTATTTCCCATATTATTTTCTTTATCGATTCTGGTTCAACTTTGACTGAGAACAATTCCACTCGCCTGACCCCCTTCCTGCAATTAATAATTTTACATAAGTTTTCCGTTAACAGACAACCTTTGTAGATGATGATAGGAATATACATCTGATATTTGAAATTTGTACATAGATCTATCAAATTGCTGCCGCAAAGAAATTACAGGATTAAATTTACACGCTATTTTAACCCCCTTATTTCAGTTAAAGATTTACTCACCCCAATTTTAATAGACTTTTTTAAACAATAACACAGTTTTAAACAATGTCACGGTTCTTTTTTATGTGGAGATGAGGTTTCAATACTAATTACAATATGATTACACTATACCAGGGGTATGCAACATTTTATTAGTGAAGAACCAAATTTGGGCACAAGTAGAATGTTGCCAACTTTTCAGGGCGGCAAAAACCCTTCCTTACATGTGCAAATTTCAACAATTCAGTTTGTCCACACATGCTAACTTGGATTTTTTTAAAGATAGAGCAAACTTGCTGACACAAACGTTTACGAAGAACAATAAAAAAAATTAACTTTTTATTTACTTACAACGTATGTGAATCAATGTTATGAAAGACATGAAACTCATTAAGAATAGAATACAAATTTTAAAACTGGAAATAATGTATAGCTAACTCTGTAATGTCCATATTTGTGACATGAATACTGTCAGCACCTTTTAAAAACAACCTAACCTGACTAATCTATTTTGGAAAATAAAACAACACATGATGCAACGCAAAACATTTCATGAAGCTATTCTGTTGCCATTTCTGAGAAACGCAATCTTGCTGTTCACCAAATAATTGTCAGCCAACAGTTAAGGCCTACATGAGGATTTGAGGAAATCTTAACGACTATTATTACAGAAGTTGCTGTATTATTGCAGTTTTACTGTAGGGGCAGAAAATGAAGTATATATTATTGTGTTTGTTCCGTTTTATTTCTGTGCAATGTAAAAGAGGGACAGGAGGGACGCATGGTTACATTTCCAATATACCTTAACCAAACATAAACATCAGTAATACAGAATAACAGTGTACACTTTTTACCACTTGTAATAAAACTGCTCATGAAACTTGTTTCTTGTAAGAGGAAAAATTAAATATGAATGTGTTGTAGCTAAAACATGAATGAAATAAGAATAAAGAAGTCTGCCTTGTTTTCTATCACACATATCTCTACACTGTTGGAATATTATTAAGACTTTAAATATACACAACTATACCATCAATAGGAGAACTTGTATGAGTAAATGGCAAGATAAACTGTCCAAGTAAAGAAAACGATTAGCCACCAGAATCAAACCTGATCTCATTTTACAGCCAAAATTTGAATTTTCCTACAGTAACTCTCTTAATATGTAAGTATATTTGATGTTTTGGCAGTAAAACGCGAAAATCAAACATGTAACAAATACCGCCTCAAGAATGGCGATAACAATGTTTTTATTTATTCCGTGTTTGGTATTTTACCAAAGCCGTTCCGTGATTTGCCATATTAAACTTAATTTCTGTTCACGAACACAAAGTTTTATTCAGAAAGTAAGTTCCCGTATTGAGCAAAAACATGTGGTTACACGGCCAAAAAAATAAATAAATAAATAAAATAAGAAGAAGACAGGGGCCCATTTGAAACTACCTGCTTCATGGTAGAACAATAACGATATATCTCTTGTAAGGTTTACTCTACAATATATTACAAAGTCAAACTCTTTTCATTCTTTTCATTTTTTGTTTTATCTGCAATTAAATTGCAGTACAACACCTTACATTAATGCATTAACTAAAGGAGAATAGACATGCTTAACATCCAAGTGTAATTGTTATATCCATTAGGTTTCTGATGAACATGTTCGTGAATCATTATGCATTTTCATTTGCACATTAATGGCAAGACATTGCTTTAATGTTAATGACTTCCTTCAAAATGTTGCTCATCATGCTTTACAGAACTCAGGTACACCATTTGTTTTTAAATGTTAAACTTGAAATCAATAGTTTTGTGCATATGTATTTAGATTCTATTCACAGCATACACCTCACTTGCATGATCTTGGAGAATCTGCTGAACAGCAAAGCAGACAATTGTCTACAAAAATCCACTTTGCTTTTCCCGTTCGAACATTGTTTACTTGTTGGAGAATTGTGCAAAATCGAGATTGACATTGTTTTACCGGTTTTGAAATATTTATTGAAACTCTCGGAAAAAGGTTTGTTAAAGATGACTTTTGTTTGACACAATTGAGATTTAATACACTCTGCGATTATCTGTATAATATTTTCTCATAGCAAGAAGTTTTTTACTGCTTGGAAAACTATATTTGCACTTTTTATAAAGAACTTCTTCAATCATAAAATCCACTTGAAAGAACTAACATTGGTTATGTACTCAGAATGTCATTCACTTCACCCTGCCCAAGATGATGTAAATGACGATGTTTTTACAAACCTTTTCGAAAATGGAACGTTAGATCCAGACTCTTCTTCTGGCCTCTTCAGTTCTACATTACTCAAAAAGGATGAGCGTAAGTGAAAGAGTATTGTTTACTCGTATAGTTTTTCGCGTTTTCTTTTGCTCAAATTAAATTTTGTTGCTCTGCTTGTTTTGTCTTCAGAAATTGACAAGGCTTCTTCTGACATTTCAAGCGTAACTGCTCGCACACTACAATTTCTCTTGGGTGAAACATGGTTGCGGAATTGTTTTCTGAGGGATAACAACAAGCAGGCTGTGATAAAATGCCTGCAGGACCAACAACCCAATCAAGTAATGCTAATGTTACAAAATGCACTTCAATATCTTCTTCTTAACACTTCATTTTCTATTTATTTATTTAGTCTATTTATGGTCACTCTGTTTCAGGTGCAACGTTTTTTATCATTGCTTGTTGGTAAACCGCTCACACCCAACATGAAGTTGTATGAAGGTTTTCAGGGCGTTGCTGATAGGATATGCTCAGTACGATGATTTATATGAAATTTACTCCAGTCAAACATCTTCATTTACATTTCTTTTAATCTAATAAACTTAAACTGATATGTTTAGAGGAAGGGAAATAAATTTGGGATTAAATGTGTATGAAGTATAAATGATGGAGAAGGAATGCGATTTGAGATTTATTTGTTGAGTTTCATGCTTGTGACATAGTTGTATGATTTGTTCATTGTTTCATTATTTGGAAATCTCTCAAGTAGTTGTTGATTTAGCATTTGGACAAATGGAGTCTTCATCATGGCATTCTGGAGTTGCTTCTTCTTCTTAAACTAGCTTCAAAAGAGGTAAATTTCTCAAGTTCCTATTTGATTGAAAGATATATTTGTTTTTACCAGAGTAGTAGGGAATGCTCATATATAATTTAATTTAACTCATGGTGAATTGGTGTTCGTGATCACCACTCATCTGTTTTGTCAACTGGAATTACACAGTAATTGAATGCACAATTTTCTTTTTCTGTTTAGGAGACATCTCGTTTATTGTCTGCTATTGGCCGCGCTATAATTAACACGTTATTGAAAGGCTTGCACAACTTTTCCGTGGCTCCACTCATCAGCAAACTGCCTGTGGTAATGCAAGGGAGAGTGTTGAAAACAGCGCTGGAGATAATGGAGAAAGGAAAATGGTGGCCTAAAAACCAGTAAAGACTCCGTACATATAGTATTTTAGTTTCTTATATCTTTCTCAGCATCCGAACATATTACATCGCAACTTAATTTTATGACACATATGTCATCAGAACTTAATTCAGTATGGGAAATATTCTTAAAAATGATTTTGTTTTCTTTAGCCTTTCCACACAGTCCTTCGGTACATTATTCACTCTCATATCCAGTTGTTTGAAAGGTGCTACTGAACATAAAACCATGGTGCTTAATTCCTTGCACAAGCAAATTGAGACTCTTCTCTCTACTCCAGACGAGGTAATATCATAGATCTCTGTAATTTTTGTAATGTAACTAATTTTGCATCTGACAGTTTTTGTGGAGTTGGTTATGAGTTTGTTGGAATGGAAGGCATTTACAATTAATATGTGCAATTATTAACAACATTTTTATAGTCTCTATTATAGTCTCTCCTCTCTCTCGTCAGACTTGTTCCTAATTTCTTGATTATTGGTGGAGGCATGAATGCACAGATTGGCTCAGAGCTCAGAGCTCTGGACTTTTGCATATACATATGGTGCAAGATCCCAATTAGATCACATCATCATAAAGAAAAAATGGAAGAAAAGTGCACTGCCAAACTTTCAACTCTTTTAAAGGTGTATCCTCGGACCACATAATTGTAACATCTGTTTACAAACTGAGCCTTCAAGCAAATAAGAATAAGACTTCAACCTTCCCTCCATACTGGTCTCTTCTCTCCTCAAACTTAGATCTTCAAAATCAATAGAACATCGCTGTGAGGAAAGAATTTTATGCCCTACAGGCAGATGTTGAAACACCTAACACAAAATACAATAACTTTGTTGCTTCACATTCAAAAAGTTGTAGAAGATGTCATCCCTCTAAAACCGAAACTGAAGAAGCACATTCCTTGGTAAACTAATGGCATGTAGGAGAGAAGGATGAGCCTAAAAGAGAAATCTGCTTCCAAAAACTTGAATCCATCTATGTCATCCATTCAAGAGTTCCATAAGACACACACCCAACTCAGAGCTACCGACAAAGAACAGTATGCAATATTATATCCAAGTTGTGTGCCAATAGTCGGTTATCTAATTTAATAGGTTAAATAAGTGGCACAATCACCTCAAAAATTTTCTTAAAAATGTCAGACATTGAGGTCAAGCAAATTGTTGAACACACTCTTGAAATCAAACTAGGAAATTTCCTGAATGATGAAGCGGGAAGGAAGCAGCTCTGGACAACATTCCTCCAGAAGTTTGGAAAACTCTAATATTATTATTATAGTATGTATTTTTTTTCTTGTCAATGCTTCTAAAACTGAACACATAGGTTTTAACCAACAAGGCTCCTTAGCAACAAGCACAGACGAACTGATCAAAGCTGTTGAATCTTCTGCACACCTTGGAGGTGAAATCAACTCCGCAAAGCAAGATGTTAAAAATCGTATAACTGAAGCCTGGGTAGCCATAAATAAAATGGATATAATCTGGAAATCAGATTTCTCCAACAACATCAAACACCACTTCTTTCGCGTAACAGTTGAATCCATATTGATGTATGCGACACTGGCCAAGTCTCTCTAATCAAAACTTGATGGTACCTACACTCGAATGCTGAGAGTTATTAAGAACATTTCGTGGAAACAACATCCCACTAAATCACAGCTCTATGGACCCATTCTCAAAAATTGTATGTGAGCGCAGAATGCTTTGCCGGAGATTGTTGATGAGGAAACCAAGAACTTGTAAGTAACATTCTCTTCTGGTCACCTGGCCATGGTGAAACTCGGGTTGGTCATCCAGCAATCACCTACATTGAGCAGCTAAGTAGAGACGTTGGATGCTTCCCGCAATGAATGGCGTAATAGAATTAATGTCTGAGCCAGCTTGGCCAGATGATGATGTAAGAAACCTATTTTTAGTTTATTTTTAAGAAATCAATTTGTTTCTGATTGATTAACGAGTGAAGTGAAGGTGCACTCTCGATAGCCCACAGTGTTTATATTTTTTCTAATCAATTGAAAACTTACTTATTCTGAAGTGTTTGGAGCGATTTCTTGCGTTAATGGTTAGTTGGAGATAAATAGAAATTAATGGTGTATGTTGTACTGGAGAGAGATGTTTCTTCAATAATACCAGTATACTGTTTTACATCTCGAAGCTTTTCACATTAAATCGTGCTTTGTGAACGGAAATATGCAATTACACTGGAACATGTGAAAAGCATTCTTAACAATTATTGGATTATCAAGATAATTAATCAATAGTTTAGATTACTTTACATTGTTCCTTATCGATGAGACAAGCCTACGTGTGTACTATCTGTCATCATACTTTTGGAGAGAAGATGCACTTAACTAGAGCTGTCTAAAGAAACATTACATCACAATTTTTTTTTTTTTTTTTATTGGAGATTGCTCAAAACAAGGCCTAAAAGGCCACTTGCGAGTAAAGAGCTACAGGAGAAGTTAAGCAGATTTAAGGTAGCGATGAACATTAGATTTGAACAGTTGAAGGTTAAATTCAGGAGGAAAGCATGTAGATGGAAGTGAGTTCCAAAGTCTGGACGTACGCGGAAAAAAACTGTTTTTATAAAAATCCCTACGACAATTTGGAACACAAACAGTCCATTGGTGAGACGAAGAAGACAACTTAGTAGAACGGAGAAAAATTTTGAGAGAAGGTGTAAGAGATGATAGTTCGCTTGAACAACGACCATAAAAAAACTTGTAGAAGAGACAAAGAGACGCTACGTTCCGCCGGTGTGAAAGGGAGTCCAATTTCAAAGAAAGGTTTTCGCCAATTGCGTTGCAAACACGCCGTTGAACACGGTCTAACAAATTCAGGAAATTTTTTGGTGCACCTGCCCAAATGTGGCAGCTGTATTCCATACATGGACGAATTGATGATTTGTATAAGTAAAGGACGCATTCAGGAGTGAGGTAATTCATTTCTCGTAAAAGAGAACCAACCTTCATGGCAGTTGATTTAGCTATATTTTCAATATAAGATCGCCATGAGAGGTCGCTGGTAAATATAAGACCAAGAAGACGAAATGAATTGCTTTCAGGCAAATGAGAACCATTCATCAAAATTTGAGATAAGTAAGCATGATTGAGATGATTAATGGAAAGAAGATTAGTTTTAGATGGATTAAAATTAACAAGCCAATTCTTACCCCATTCAACTACTGTATTGAGATCTTTTTCCAGATCAGAGGCCATTCTAACCTTATCACAATCATCTGATTTATTAAGGCAGGAATACAATGTTGAATCATCAGCATAAATAACGGTTTTGGATGATAAATTGTCTGGGAGATCGTTAATGTACAGTAGGAACAGAGTCGGACCGAGAACTGAACCTTGAGGAACACCAGCATTGATGGAAAAAATGGAAGAAGAATGACCGTTAAGAACCACCTTGAGTTTACGATTGGAAAGAAAGGAGGAGATAATATTTAAAAATAGACCTTTTAAACCATATGCCTTAAGTTTGTGCAGTAGCCCCCGATGCCAGACTTTATCAAATGCCTTGGAGATGTCAAGGGCAACTGGGCAAGATAAAATAGTATTAGTATTAGTCAACCTTTATCGGAAAACTACCGAGAACATGTTACATCAATGGTTTTTGAGATCGAAACACCCGTTTTTCCAGTATGGGGGGAATCATATAAAAGAAAACCTGATTTTAAAAATTGATTCCATTTACAATGAAATTGTATTTTGGAAAAAACCTATTCTCAATTCCAAGCCGAAAAACCGGAAAGTTTATAAAGGAAATGATATGCTATTTTGTTACGATATAGCTTGTCACTCTGCCACATCAAAAGGGGTTACGTGCATCACAAACATGATGATATTTGTAACGTACTTGGTAAATTATTCAACATATGTTTATCTAGCACCTCCTCTGCAACCTCTCACCGGAGTAAATTTTCCGAGTGGAAGCAACACTGCCCATAACGCCAGTTTAGAAATCAAAGTTGTTTCTGGTAATGATGTGAAATGGCGTTCTTCAACTTTCGGGTGTTTAACCCTTTAGCCAAACCCCTTAACTCGATGTTCAAGACAAATGGAAATGAAAAGAAACAAACATAATCAACAACGCGTTAACCAAGTAGAGCATGGATCATTTACACCGCTTTTCTTTAGTTCGAACGGGGGTTGCAGTTTTGAAACAAACAACCTTCCAAAGATACTAATTGAAACGAGATATAAGACAGGGCATTATTGCAAACTATGTTAAAATAGCAAAATGACTGATTTTAGTTATTTTTAACATGAAAATAATGAAAATATTTTGTAATAATTTATTTTTGTTTGTTTGCTATTCTGTAATAAAGATGAATGTTTAATTGTCATCAGATTAGTTTTTCACCCCAGAATGCTTTTGTCAAAGAACCACTTATATTAAATTGCTTCTGTGCATTGTATTTAGGAGAAGTTAAACATGTCGCCTGATGAGTCCGATAGTTTAGTAGCGGCTATTGAGTTCCGTGTAAACTTGGTAGGATTTCATTTTGTTTGTTTTTGTATAAACAACAATTGTTATACTGCACACAGATTGGAATGTTGTTTGACACTATTCTGCAAACTAACACAATTATATACGATTGGACGGTAATGCTTTTCCACTTGCTTGTCTCCGGTTTGATTTCGATGACGGATGCCAACAATTGCATGTTCACAAACATCACCGATATGCTAGTCTTGCTGCTCCAAACCCAGCAGATAAACGAGGCAACATCGTCATCTCACGCGCCCCCTCACGAGATCCACAAGTTTGCTGCGGTCATCCGTCGGTTGAGGGTAAGATGACTGGTTTATTTTGTAGACAATGGTACCAATACCCTCTCTTATACTTCTTTTGTAGAAAGAGATATCCAGTCGGCCGGTGAGTGCGCTGACGATGCACTGTGAACAGCTTCTACCCTTGAACACTCCCATGTGTGAAATTGTCACTTGCGAACCTGTCCACCCTACAGACGCTTCTCAGAACAACGTCTCAACGCCTTTGAATAAAGACAAATCTGACAAAACAGAGGCACTAGTGTTAGAGCAGGTATGTGAATGAAACTAATTAAATATCCATGGGAAAACTTTGTAACTTTGGGCGAAGGAAATTACGAAACAAAACACGTGAGGGCACAAAACATGGATAATTTGACTTATATTTTTTCTTTAAAATAGAATACTATTGAAGCTTCTTAGTTATTTTTGTAAATATATATTAACAATGTCCTAAGTATGACGTAAAACTGCTTAGGCTTGATGGGAGTCTTTAGCTTTGGCTAGTAACCTGTCTAGGAGAAGGGAACTCTGAGATATAACTTCTACTAATAAGTAGGAAAGGGTAGGGAGAGCTCTTTAACCTTGGTTAGTTATCTCCCTAGTGATGGTGTCACGATAAAAACAGCTAGTTTTCTGATCTACAAATCAGGTTGAACGTTAGGAAGGGCATTGAGTTCATAAAAACCCTGCTCCAACACACATGATGGTACAACGGAATTTTAAACACGGACCGGAATTTTAAACGGGACCGGAACTTCATGTAAAAGTGTCACACATGGTAGTGATGGTGTAAGGTGTAAGCATCACTTGACCGTCAACAAGTTATTGCATCAAGATCGTAATAGTTTAGATGAGAAAGTCAATTTTCGAGTTGGGACACTTATACTATGTTCACACTATACCGGATAGCTTTTCACAACGGCATGAAAAGCTATCCGATATAATGTGATAATGTGAACATAATCGTTTCTTGACGATGTTTCTTTTTCAAGGCGTTCACATTATACCGGATAGACGTACTATTTTGATGCTAAAAATAACTTGGAGGTTTATTTATTTTCAGTTTTGTTAAAATAAATTTTCCTTTTTCGCACAAAATTAACTTATAAAGATGGTTTCTTTCCTCGATTTACAAGCATACCACATAGAAATCATTGATATGCAACTAATGAGCTGTTTCATAAATGTTGTAATGCGGCTATTTTATTCATAATATCTGTAGACAACATCTTTCATGAAATTCTAAATGCATTCAATTCCATTCATTGGTATCGTTGTGAAAACCTGCCGTTTAGGTGTCCACACTATAAAACGTTGCGTCTTACGCAAAAAAGCTATTCCATAGATAACGTATTACTTTCAAGAGCGTTGCGTCTTGATAGCTATCCGGGATAAAAATCATGACGATTTTATTGTTAAATGTGAACAGAAGACCTATCTGTTAGATTTTTGTGCCGTTGTGAAAAGCTATCCAGTATAGTGTGAACATAGTCTTAATGTAGGTAGTCTTCATAAAAGGTCAGGAGAAGTGGTTGAAACAATTATATTGATTTATGTTGCATGCAGGAAGTTAGATGGAAAGGAGCATCTACAAGGATGATTACAGGCAAAGACAGTTCATACAAGTTTTTTTGGGTGGGAAATAAGGAAGGGACAGGTGGAGTAGGAATATTCTTAGCTGAAATGTGGATTGATAAAGTGATAGATATAAATAGGGTTAATGACAGGATAATTATTATTAAGTTAATAGTGGGTAAGAATGTAGTTTCAGTAGTTTCTGTTTATGCACCCCAGTGTGGTTTGGATGGTAGTTTTAATGATGCTTTTTATGATGGTCTTTTAGCGGTGGTATCAAAGTTAGGAGAAAAGGAGAAAAGGAGATAGTGTTAGTAACTGGTGACTTTAATGACATGTTGGAAGTACACCTAGAGGGTATGAAGGTATACATGGAGGTAATGGGTATGGAACTAGAAACGCTGAAGGTGAAAGAATATGTTGGTAATACTGTGTTTAAGAAAAGGAATGGCAGATAAGTGACCTTTCAATCAGGCAATTCAAGTACCCAGATTGATTATATCCTTATCAGGAAGTCAGATTGGCATCTATTATCTACTACACATCTCGGAGAGGAATGTGTTAGTCAGCATAGGTTGGTTGTATGTGACCTGAGCATTAAGTCAGTAACTGAGAGGAAAGGACTTTTGTTTCTAGAAGAAAAAATTGGAAATTAAAAGACTCTGCAGTAAGGGATAGTTTTTGTACCAGTTTTAAACAAAACATGGAGAGAGTAGAAATAAAGACTGCAATGAGAAATGACATCGGAGATTTATCTTTTGATGATAGTGCTAAAAAATTGGCATGGGAAAGTTATTACAGTAAATTACTAAATGAGGAGTTTGAATGGGACCACAGTCTTTTGTCACCAGTTGGTCCAATTGAGGGTCCTGCTGTCCGAAAAGGATTGCTAATGCTGCTGGTCCATAAGGTATTGTGTCAGAAATGCTGAAGGCATCTGACGAGGATGGTATTGACGTCATTACTGAACATTATGCCTGGACGAGGCACTATTGATGGAATTTTTATAATCAGGCAGTTGAAGAACAAATATTTGCAAAAGAATAAGAAGTTATATTTTGCATTTGTTGATTTAGAGAAAGCTTTTGACAGAGTACCACGTGAAGTAGTCTGGTGGGCGCTGCGAAGGTTAAGAGTTGATGAATGGATAATGTCAGTTGTTATGTTTATGTATGAAAATGCCAGAAGTCATGTCAGAGTGAATGGATCATATAGCAAGGAATTTGGAGTTAAGGTTGGTGTTCACCAGGGATCTTTTTTTAGTCCATTACTCTTTACCATGGTTTTGGAGGCTTTATCTCAGGAGTTTAGAGTAGGGTGTCCATGGGAATTATTGTATGATGATGATCTTGTGCTTATTTCAGTCTAGAAGAGTTAACTGCGAAATTAGAGTCAAAAGGGCTTAGAATTGACATGGGCAAGACAAAAGTTATGGTCAGCTGAGTTGGCATTTCAGCACCTATTGCTTCAGGTAGATGGCCATGCTCTATATGTAGTAAGGGTGTTGGAAATAACTCAATATATTGCAAATATTGTGATCTTTGGGTTCATAAGAAGTGTAGTGGTATAAAGGGTTCACTTACCTCAGTGGTGGACTATGTGTGTATGGTGTGTACAGGTGAAATTACCTTCAATCAGTGCCAATAAGTGATGACTTTTTAGAGACAAAGGATGGCTTTTGTTACTTGGGCAACATGATTAGTACAGGAGGAGGCGCATAACAGAGTTTATCTCTCCTAACTTCTAGAGTGATATCTCTTCGCACGAAAGGCAGGGTTTATGATGCTTGTGTAAGGAGTATTGTTTAATGTAGTGGGGAGACATGGGGAGTTGAAATGAGTTTAGTTGGATGTCAAATGTGACATTGAAGGATAGGAAGCCTTCAAATGAGTTAAGAGAACGCTGTGGACTAGAAAGTGTAGAAATCTTTGCAAAGGCGTCTGCTTAGATGGTTTGGTCAAGTTGAGAGAATGAATGATAATAACTGGGTTAAGAAGTGTAGAGATTTAGTTGTTGATGGTAAGTGTGGCAGAGGCAGGCCACGGACGACATGCAGCCAGGTTGTTGTGTGAGAGAGAGATGTTGTGATACACATTGATGTTTCACAAAAGATCAACAAATCGAGACTGGGATAGTTTCCTTAAATAGGAAAAAATAAAACGTTGTTGGGTATGTTCTGGAGGTGGAACTAGGTAGTATGGGGGGTGCACTAGATTTTATTTTAATAATGTTATCTTTTTTGCCATAAATATAACATCTAAAACGGTAATAATAGTAATAAGTCCATTGTCTGAAACAAACTGTAGGAATGGTGTTCCATCTATTATCTTCAAACAAACTGTAGGAATGGTGTTCCATCTGTTATCTCCTCTATTCACGTGTCATTATATTTCGCTTGTAATGAATAACCTACATGGTGAAAGGCCATTTAATTGTTCTTCTAAAATCAATATTTTACCCAAACTTCTTATTTTGAAACATCAATTTCCTATTATTATTACCGATTGTGAATACATCTTCGAAAAAAGAAAATTTTCCGCCTTTCCACGGATTGCATATACACTTCAATGTCAATAACTCATGGGAAGACCTAGTTTGCTTAACACAACTGTTCAATCATTTTGAACCCAGACGATTTTCAGCTACAGCTATAGCTAGGGCATATTGAAAGATCTTGTAGCAGAATACAGTGCTTGGGAAAGTGTGTCTTTTCTTCTTCGAACCTGTTGCATCCTGGATGTTTAGAACTGAATATATACAGGGTCGACTACTGTTAAACCATTGGCAATGCTTTTACTTGAGGCATTATCGTTAAAAGAAGGACGTGTTATCACATTTGACCCGCGATTTTTAGGTATAAATGTTGCATTATCCTGCTCCTTATTTTTCTCTAAAGTTTCCATCAATGGTTTTAAGGCTAATTTCTCAGCATATTCAGTTAGAGTATCCAGAGGATTCTCCGAAGTTCGAAAATGTGCCATGTTTTACACAAGTACCCTCTGACTTGAACATCATACATTCAATATATTCAACTAAAATGTTAATAATAAAAATGTTATCAAAATCAGAAGCGTTAGTCAGCATGAGACAGTAAAAGAAACGACATCCTAACCCGTTCTTAATCTTTTTTCCTGTTTTCCAATATGTCTTTATCAAAAAACTTGTTATTTGGAGTAAACATCCCGGGCATTTATTCAATTTTTAGAGGAGTGTTTATTACAGAAATCGAGTTTTACAGACAAGTACTTTTTAAGCAACACAAAAGGCTAACGTTAACGCATTGACTGCAAACATCACTGGAAAAAGACATAGAGAAGTTGGACTTGTTGTTTCAACAAAATTTTTAAAGGCAGATCGCTCAAACCGATGGAAACAATACTGGCGAAAAAATAACTTTCCGCAACAGCAACTCTAATTTTCATTTTAGAACATGATAGAACGTTTTCCTATTATAGAATGAAAGAAGATTCAAACAATTTCTAATTTCCTTTTCTGGTTTCAAATAAACGTCACCTTCAGCGCAATTATTTTCTCGAAGTATTACGGTATTTTCCTCGATGATAAGTGCAGGATGTTTTCATTCGACATTTATATCAAAGATTTTACATTTCAGGGTCTCGTTGCTACTAGTGTTCAGTATGTGAGCCCGTGGGATCTACTGGAAGACTCGCGTTGTCCTGCCCCTCTTTCCCTCTCAATGTTTGGTGGTGTGCGGGTGGAGAGACAGTCTCTTTACTATCTAGAGGCATCGTCTCGAATGATTCATCACACTCACCAGCACAAGAAGCCGTTGAGCTACTACATCAGTTCTAATGCAGATGAGGAGGAAGCTAGTCTGCGTAGTGAACCTGCCACGCCCGGTACACCAGCTACAGGTAACCTTTCGAGAAACAGTAGACATTTGCATTCAACTAAGTGATAAGTATTGTAAACCATTACGTTGACGTTAAGGGCCACCGACTCCAAGCAATCAAGCTGCGCTTACACAGTTATTGTCTTCGGTGGAGTTCCCCGAAGAAGAAGTAAAAATTGAGGTGTCCAAGAATTTCGATAGCAAACGTAAATCTGTGGTAAGATATTCAGTTTCCACTTGCTATCTTCGTTAGTGATTGGGACGATCGTGTTCATCTTTTAGGATATGAAGCGACCATTCCAACGCTCTCTTTCTCGCGGTGCAATACAACTTACAGAGGCAAAACAGAAGAAGCTGCAGTTACTCATGCAACAGCAAACTGATGCAACAAACGTGGAAGTTCCTCCCAATGTTCGGTTCGTTTATTACCATTAATTTAACGTAGTTCTTCAAAAGGTTTGAAATCTCACTTCTTTTACTTGTTTATCTCAGCCTTCCCGCCCCAAACATGTGCACTGTCTCCCACGACTCCGCAAAAACCGCCCTTCAGAACATGATCAACGCCCGCAAAGGCGCCACACCGGCCATGACGCCAATTCAGCAACAGTTGTCAAGACAGCAAATAGATATTGTAACTCAACAACAACAACAACAACAACAACAACAACAACAACAACAACAACGATCTTTCGTGCAGCCCGCTCCAAATGTGAGTTCGTGATTGTCGAATGACATTCCTTCTCGCGTTGCATTATTAACCTTATATATTACTTAATCAGATATTTGGTTGTTGTTTTATTTTTAGTCTCTAATAATGTTTCTAAGGCTGAAACTAGTTAAAATTAAATAACAAACGTCGCTAATCCATAAAATGTGCTTACGACATTTGTTTGTCCAGGTGAACGTTTCGGACGCAGTGCAACCACCCTTGCTTCAACACCAGCCACAACGTCTACTGAACCCGCAACAAAGTATGATGGTTTGTAATGTATCTAAAAAAACACTCTTCGCATGTTATTCTTAGCGCAGCAGGATTTGCAGGGTCAGCAGTACTCTCAACAGCAACAACAAAGCTCTTCAATCAGCCAACAGCGAACTTCTACGTTAAGACGACTATTGAAGAACTCGTACGAGAACCAACAAAGAATGCTTACACCTGAGCAACAAGCCATGCGTAAGTGATGTACTTCGAATCGAGACATGCGATGTTGTATTTCCGTGCCGTCATAGGCGATAGTTTGCTTCAGCAGCAACAGCTCCATCGAATGCAGATAACGTCACAGTCACCGCAGCAACAACAGATGAGGTCTAGGAGTCAACAGAGCATGTATAGAGAGATGATGAAAGGTATAAAAGTTAACTCGCGTTAATTCTAGCTTGAGAATCTGGTCTTAATATTTCCGTGATGTTATGATAGTTTATCATTATCATTTTTTGATTAATGAACTTTTATTGTGAATGCTGGAAGCTAACAAACCGGCTCATTTTGTTATGTGCTCATTCAACACTTTACAATGTAAAGCATCGCGTCAACTTGTAATTTAATTTTCAACACTAACGAGTACGTTTTGTATATTCAGCCGGTCTTAATGTTCAGCAACAAGCGACCATACAACGACAGATGAACGACAGCTCCTTCCGACAGAAGCAATCGACGGACATGACCACTGTCTATCAGATGTCCAATCAGAATCCGGACTTTCAAACGCAGGTGCTTCTGCAGCAGTATCAGGCCGCTCCAATGCAACCATCGCAAATGCAGAGTAACCAGTTTCGACCTCAAGGTTCTTTCCCGTGAGCTTATATGGCATCTTTCGTTTTAAGAAAGGTCCTTTAAATCGAACAATCTTGAAACGTTCACATGCTTCCTTTTAATATTAGTTTGTGGAGTAGTTTATTGGCATTGTCATGTATATCTATTTGATGATTATGAAAAAGCGAACAAAATTAGCTGAGTTTGTCGCATTTTGATAACCTTTATTGGATTAAGGACCCAAGCTTTTGTTAATGGCGTGCTTAACTCACGTTTGCTACTTTTTTCAACGGCAAAGAAGCTGTCTGCAGTAACATCAGTAAAATAGCACGATAAAGCTGATTTGGTTATGACATTGAACTCTTCAAGGGGTGTTTGGGGTATTGCTATTAGAACGTTGGTTCGCTCGCATGCGTACCGTTTTTATTGTTCTAGATATATTATTTCCAAACGGTCAGTTATATATATAGGTAGATTACAGTGTTTGCAAGATGGTGAGAATTATTTTCTTGACCGTAATCAGCATTATCTGAAGCAGCTTGTGCAATAAAACCAGGCTAAATATTTGAAGGAATAATATTATAACCGTCTTCAACTTCAATTAACTCTACTGTCCAAGTTGTATCGATTCGCAAAGCATCATAACTTATAGAGTGTACTAGACTCTGGAGTAGAGAAACCTTTGAACGTACAGTATTTTGTAAGGACAACCCTAAATCCACATGTTTTGGCATTCGTTTTTTACTATTAGAAGATACTACGATAATGTATTGAGATATAGAGTATGCTTTTCTTTCATCGTTTGTGTTAGTAATAATTGACATAAAACTTTTCAAGACTGATGGGATTAGTTCGCTAACTCTTGCAGTTGTAATATCCTCGGGGGTTTCGTGGGTGTATATTTATTCCAGTTACATCATTAATTTCTGGTAATTCTGGATTTGGTAAAACGGAACGGGAACGCGTGCTGCTGGTTGGTTCTTCACAGAATGAATATGACTCTAATAGGGTTAGAACTAAGACTAAGGTTTTTTTTACTGACAAAACTAGCATAACAATTTGTGTGCCATCTAACTTGAGATATATCACTTGTCCATACCTTATTTTCAAAGTCTATATGATTCATGCCATATTCTTGAATATCAAAACCATTACAATTTTTCCTGATCATTAATGCTTCAATAAAGGTCTTAAGGGAGAAAACCCCTCAGAAATGTTCAATTTTTTCGATATTTTTATTTTAGCTATATAGCTTCCAACATTATCAAGGAATTCAGATTTTCAAACCGTTTTTTAAAATCTCTTTTGGTTTTAAAGATATTTAAAATTTTGTAGGACCATCAGTCGAAATTTTCCTTAGCAACGCTTTTGGCAACGTCGAAAACCTTCAGAACACCTGATTTTTGCGCTCTTGGGGGCGTATAAAACGGTTTTTTATTACAGAGCTAATATCTACTTCCGTAAATCATTGGTCCTGTATTGAAACTTCATTTTTTCTTTATGCGTTATTTTCTCAGAACATGCATTTTTGAACGCTGAAATAAGTTTATCTTTAGAACGGTTTGAGCTTTTAGACTGAAATTTTCAGTGTTCAAAAGAATAAAACCTACAAAGTGAACGAGGGAAATTTCGGTTTTTTGTCTACTTCAAATTTTATTCACATCTGTTTCACTCATTTTGTAGGTCAATGTTCCAGTAAGGTTTTCTAAAAAACTTAGCTTCCATAATGTGTTTGTTGAAAGGCTATATTTGTTCCAGGGCAAACCATATTTTTTGGCTATTTTTACCATGGCAAAGGTCAGCCATTTTGTAGTTTTTTCTTCACAAATGTTTTTTTTTTTTAATATGTTATCAAACTAAAGTATTGAATTTGTCTCAATAACTGTTTGAATTTTTGAGGGGTCTCCCCCTTTAAGTCTTTTTTCTTGCGGCCGTCTCATTGTATCTTGTTTACCTTGTTTCCCACATATCAAGCACTTGTAAGTACATACTTCGAGAACAACATGTCGCCTTTTATATGAAAGTTTAACAGGCTTGTCGTTTCTTCGCATTCCATGATTTTTATTTTTTTTTATTCGGTGTCAACTTAGACAGGGAACATAGTGTAACAATCTAAAAAAACATGCAAACCTTTGGTTTTTCAACTAATTCCTATACATTGAAGCATGTTCTTTCAGAATCCGTCGAATACCTTTCTGGAAATTTGTTTGTTTACGAGTAATTAATGACGTCATTTCCCGGGGGATATTTTTTAAGTTAAGTCCCATAACTTCTTCAATTTCAAGGATACAGCCATAAAACAAGCATATTTAAGCTCAGCTCAATGAGACCTTTCGAATGATATATCAAAATATCAATTTCTAAAATATTTGATAATTTCCTCCTCCGCAGAGGCACAAAACTGAAATTTGGCTAAATAGGTTTTAGCGCACATTCCTCTGTAAATTACTTGTCAGTAACTAACATTTCTAATAACATTCATACTTAATCATTTTTTAAAGTATTTCATAATGCTTTCCTGTTGTTTATTTTAAAGCAAAATGTTTTTGTTAATTTTAATTCATGAATAGAGGGGACAAGTGCATGAGGTGACAAGGTATAACTAAAAAATCAGTAAAACCATCTGTGCATGTTAGAATGATTGCCTTGGCTGTTTCAAAATGTGACTTAAAATGGTTCTCTCGTCTTTGTTCCTAAGTCTAGAATCATCGCACGATGAGACATGTTTGTTTTGTGATACTTCTATTTCGATGAAAGATGCAACCAAAAGTTTATCGCAAGTTGGTTGGCAGAACTTAAAAAGGCTTGCGAAAGATTGGAACTGCATTGACATTAGTCCAACTGATAAATATTTTTCTTTTCGTTATGTACATAACCGTGTTGACAATGTTAGTGAAGCATATGGCAGAGTTCACAAGAACTGCAGTATTGTATTTGGCACGAAGGCTGCAGTCTATAAGAAAAGATATCGCGATGTGCCAGATGGAAATGACGAATGTGTTGCTGAAGGACCTGAACACATCAACCAATCCAGAAAATTTCAAAGAGAAACCAACAAGGAAAAAAAGATTTGTTTCATCTGTGATGAAGTTAGAAAATCTGATTGTAAACCGTACAAGAAAGCTGGACTTGGAAGATGCGAGCAAGATCAATTTCGCATGAAGATTCAAGCAAGAACACAATTTTTTCTGTCCAAACCAACATATAGATTTCACGAAGCATCTAAAAGACTCCAAGTTTTACAAGGAGAACAGTCGTTTGATATTTTCGCCATTGATATATATTATCATAAGAACTGTTACATAAAGTATGCAATAAACAAGCCTTTGAGCATAGAAGAAGAAAAACAGGCCATTCACGACGAAAGAAAGGACCATGTACTTAGCGAGTCTTTTCGATTGGTCAAATGGGAAGTCTTGACGAAAAAAGAAGCATTCATTCTTCATCAGTTGTTATCAGATTTCATCATGAAGTGTGAAGAGAATGATCTCGAGCCTCCGATACCGCACACAGTTTCCTTAAGAAGAGAACTAATGAAGCATTTCAAAGAGGAGATTGATTTTTTCCAAAATGGAAAATAGGTTGTTGTCCATTCTTCACTAATGAATTCATGCGAATATAGCGTCGCAACTCTTCTTGGGCACGGTCTCGAGATCAGGATCACATTCGTTCTTTTGCAAATTTTATAAAGAGCAAAGCTAAAAAGCATGAGCCAGATCTTTAACATTAACTCCTGAAGAGATGATTTCAAATTTTGATAAGGGACCAATGTCTGAACTATATAACATAATATATGCTACCATGTATCCGAATTTAAAAGCAAACAAGGAAGGTTACGCCATTACAAAATCAAGTAACATTGCGAACAAGATTTGGTCTGTAGCATCAGATTGGTGTTCTTTGATCACTCGCCAGAAGAACGCTAAACAAGCCATGCTTGGATTGACAATTCATAGATTAACTGGCAGTAAAGAAGCAGCGACACATCTCCACAGTCTTGGTCATGCAATCTCATATATAGATATTCTAAAATATAATGATGCACGGTCTTTGTCTTAGACAGAAGTGCACAAACGCTTTGCGAATGGACTCCCATTGCATTCTTCCATCGACAACGTGGATAGTCGTCAAGAAACACTTTCAGGTGCAAGCACTACTCATGATACGAACAGCACACTATTCCAACCATCAGTCCCAGGTAAATGATATATTCATACCTCAGTTTTACACACAATCAAAACAACCTTTCAGTCAAATTTTAGAAATATGTGATTTATTTGTAAATTTAACTTTGATATTCTATCTAAATTCAGGTGATAGCCATCTTGGTATATTGGAATCAATAGTAGAGAAACCAGTTACCTGTGAGGAAATCTTCCCTCAAGAGATCCACGAGTATCATCTTGGTCAACGAGCTGATCCTCCTGTATTTGTAAATTATCAAGATGATGAAGGTGGCCAGCTTCTCAAAGAATGTTTTCAAAGAGACGTTGCATGGTCACTAGCAAATGGTCTCCCTCCAACTGAATCTACTTCAGATCAACCGCTGTTAGGTTCCTGGACTGCCTTTAATCGCGCTGTCTCGTATAAAAAACAGGAAAAATCATTAATTGAATACATGCCCGTCATAAACCAACCACCTGACTTTTCCGTTTGCAAAAACTATCTTGACACCCTTTTATATATTACTAAAAATCTTGGATTACAACACATATTTGCCCATGCAGATGAAGAAGTTTACACAAGGCTTGCGCAGATAATATGGAAGAACAGTGATCTGTATAAGAATATCATTATCCTTATGGGTGGCTTTTATCAGATGCGAGTTCGCCAGCGCTTAATCTACAAGAGGCATTCATGCGTCGGCTACAAAGATTGGTTTGTTGATGCAGGTATCATTTCTGCTGGCTCTGCAGATCAGGCATTTCAAGGAAAGCACTACTATCGATGCATGCGAATTTTAAAAGAATCCTTCGATGCCCTCATCCAGTATCGGACAAAACACCTCAGCAGTAAATATGTCAATATTGCCGATGACCTGCATGAAAAGTTAACATTATTGAGAGAGAAGCCTTCATCTGACACATTGCAATCTGTTATCCAGTTAGATACATTTAATAGCCTTTTCATTGAGATTATTGAAGCGGACAGTCCCCAACAGAAAATGACGGTTGCATATTTAAAAGATATCTCTTCTCTATTAGCGCTCGCCTCTGCTGTTCGTGAAGGTGATTTTCAACGGCACCTTGAAGCAGAAAGGGATATGCTAAAACAAGTTTTCGCTTTCGATCATCAGAACTATGCACGCTACTTGTCATTCCAGCATGTATTTCTGAAAGATTTGAAATCAAGTAATATCAAAGCTTTTGAAGAACTCAATAACAGGGGATTTGGAGCAAGTTATTCTGGAAAAAAATTTTCAACAGTTCATGGTGACCTTGTGACGGAATATTTTAACCGAGAAACCAAAGAGACAGCTGGTCCGTTCAGATCTGGATTTAGCACAGATATTAATGCAACAAATAAATGGGTGAAAAACGTTCATATTCATGCAAAGCTTCGTCTTGCCATGCGTGATAATCTGAACCATAAAGTCGCTTTCACGCATAAAGCGTTAACGGATAGTGGGAAAAAAAGACATAAAAGCAATGTTTCTTCTCTGAAGGAGAAGTTGTACTTTTACAAGACAGATATGTTTTCAAACGGGCCTGCAAAAGTTATCTGCAATAGAGGGGAAATTGACAAAGAGATCATTGAAAGCGTGTTAAATGCCCCTGAAACCGGGAATGTCAAGTACAAAGAATTTGTTCAAAAACGTCTGGTAACAAAGCAATTGAGCATCTTTGCCCCCATCACACGAGTTAAGCTGAAAACTGGACTCGAGAAAGTAAAGAAAACACCCAAAGCTATTTCTATTCTTAAGGAAGATCGTCAGGCATTTGGAGTTCTTGTTGGAAAAGCAGCATCGCTTGAAGAAGCTTTCTCATTTCCAATAACAACAGTGCCTTTAAGTCTTTCAACACCAGATAGCACATTGAGACAATCAGATAAGGCTAATTTTTGAAACTATCTGATCAAAGAGTCAAAAGCAGTCTCTAGCATTTTTCCATTGAAAGCACGTTGGATTATTGATGGCATGGCCCTATTTCGTTGTGCAAAGCCGAAGGAAACGTACAGAGAGTGGTTAGTTACTGTGCTTGAAATTGCAATGCCACCCAGAAATGCAGAAGCGACACAAATTGAAATCGTTAACGACACATACATCAGGAATAGCACAAAATCATCAATTAATCATCGATCACAAATCACAAAATCATCGATCGTGGATTAATGTCACGTAGAATCTACTTAGAAAGTGTGGACCAAAAGATGCTTAAAGGAAGAGAGTGGGATAAATTTTTTAATAATGACCAGAACAAAGGAGATCTGATTCGACTAGTATGCTCATTTTTTCAAACCATCGAGGGTAGAAGATTGCTGAAGATTTCTCTCATTATTAACTGTAAGGATGAAACATGGTTGATTCGAAATGACTCCGTCCAACGAATGCCAAATTGTAATCACGAGGAGGCAGATACGAGACTCGTATTACATGCGGCAAATGCTAGTACGCCTGCTGTTGTAGTTGCCAAAGACACCGATGTTCTTGTTCTGTTGCTCTACGGACTATGACACAATTTCGCAACTCACAAGAATGGTATATGAAGATAGATCATGAACGATATGTGGATGTGCGAGCAATATTGGATAACTTCGGATCTGAAGTTTGCAGTGTTTTACCACAATTTCACGCCATCACAGGATGCGATGCGACTGCTTATAAATTAGGAAGGAAAAGTAATGAAGAAAGTTGTAAATGATCAAAATTGCTTGGCTCTCATCGACCAGTTAGGCAAACAATCTGTGATCTCAGAGGAAACCATCGATAAAGCGAAGAAATTTTTCCAGCTTGTGATGTACCATGGGAAAGAAAAAGAGCGTTACGTTGAAACACGATTGCAGCAGTATTTAAAAATGAAGGTAAAATCATCTGCGCCATTATTGCCGGATCTGAGTTCAGCATATCAAGAAATCAAACGCGTCCACTTACAATGTTATAATTGGTTAAACTGCTTAAAAAGCGATATAATCCAACTAAACATCGATGATTTTGGATGGAAAATTGATCATGACAATGCAGCTGTAAATCCCGTTTGGTTCACTGGATGTCAATTGCCCCAATCATTGATTCGAGAAAGGGTAAAATCAAGGACGAGGAGAAAAAAAATATAGATGGTTCAGAAGCTGACAAGGAATCGGAAGCGGATGATGCAGAGCCATCACGCAAGAAGAAAAAACTCAGTGCAAGCTGTTCAAAAACACAAAATGGTAATGTAACGGTTTCTAGCCAAAGTACCGAAGCTGTTAATATAGAATCAACAACAGACTGTTCTGAATGGGAAAGTGACTTCACAACTTCGAAAGAAGAAAAAACTGAGTCCTCAGATAGTGACTATTTACCTTAATTTACTTTATTTAATAGACTTTTATGTTAAGTTTTGTTGCCAGTTTTGTTATTTTTTGTTTTTTAATTATTCTTCTGTATCAGTTTTGAGCCTCTGCGGAGGAGGAAATTATCAAATATTTTAGAAATTGATATTTTGATATATCATTCGAAAGGTCTCATTGAGCTGAGCTTAAATATGCTTGTTTTATGGCTGTATCCTTGAAATTGAAGAAGTTATGGGACTTAACTTAAAAAATATCCCCCGGGAAATGACGTCATTAATTACTCGTAAACAAACAAATTTCCAGAAAGGTATTCGACGGATTCTGAAAGAGCATGCTTTAATGTATAGGAATCAGTTGAAAAAACAAAGGTTAGCATGTCTGTTAGATTGTTACGCTATGTTCCCTGTCTAACTTAGCCATAGAGATATCTTCAATAAAAATAAAAATCACTCCAACGGAGTGCAATTAAGCTCCGTTTTTGGACAAACGTCCAAGCTTTCCAAAAGTGTATAGATAGCCCATTCACCAAGTGGGTTGAGTCATATTGCTATTTCGTGATTCTGCTCCCTGATTAGATAGTGTGTTGAATTAATTATGCAAGATTCTTTTCGAAATTTTAACTTTGTGGGAGGGAATAGTGAAGGAAGAAATTAAATTCTCACTATTTTTATTTTGTTCCTTGCAGCATATATTAGCATCATTCAATTCATTTTTATATATATATTATATACTGAGTCTCTATTAAGAGTGACAAATAAAGAGATATATATGTGGGGAAATAATATTGCCTTCATTATTTCACTCAGAGTTCAATGTTTTAAAATTTATTTCAAATACGCATAGAAATGTTCACAAAAGCAATATTTGAAAGGATTTATACAAATAATTATAAAATATTAAATGTTTGTTTTCAAAGAACTCACACAAACAAAAACTAAAACTGCTAATCAATAATTGCATATTGTACTCAAGTAATAATCTTTAAAAAATGAAATAAAGCTTTATTTATACATTTTTCCATTGTTGTTTATCAAACACAATATTATCAATTATGCACCATGAAATATGAATGACTCATTCAGTTGAAACCATTTGAACCAACCATTGAATATAATAACGATGGTTTGGTTAATCGAATACTGGTCTCCATCCTGGATCAGATATGGCAGCTTGATATCAGGGTTTCTCGGTGAAATATAATTTATTGAGAATGGACATTTAACCTCCAGACATGCAGGTCCACAGCAATCACATGTGATTATTCGATCCGGGCTCCCTTTAATGTATGGTGTATACACTTATTTAGTAATGCCACATTCATGCAATTTTAAATTTCTGTGATTTTGTTTCATAATAATAATTTCATATCATCTTCCGTGACACGACTACATTTCAGTGCAGGTATATCCGGGCATTTTGAAGTGGTAATCACACTTTTCCTAAAATTATACCAGTTTTTGTTTGTACTTTGTCCTCTGGTTACCTCCTCAATTGATTTGAACTTATGACTGATCCTCAATTGATTTGAACTTATGACTGCTCCTCAATTGATTTGAACTTATGACTGATATAATTTTGTGTATGTTATCATAAAACTGCTTTTTACTCATGTGACTTCGGCCACCGGCACCGCGCATTTTTTTTCCGTAGACGGTCAGCTCATCTTTAGTGGTCAGCTCGTCCCTATTGATCAGCCCATCCCAAAAAAATACTAAGTCACGCGTAATTGGTCAGCTCATCTTTAATGGTCAGCGCATCTTTGATATTCCGTGTCGTTTTACAAGAGTTTATAAAGAAAACATGGCTGCTTGTTTACCGAGCAAACTTCAAGCAGCTGTCCAAAATGTATTTAACCAGTTACCTGGTTTAGAAAGTACAACTGAGTTGCATAAAAGAGTGAGCGATGTAATGTCATTACAAAAAAACGACTTTAAAACGAAATATGTTGAGGGGATAGCGTCAAAATTTAAAGCTGCTGTTCTTTATAACATTGATGGTGATGTTGAAGGAATTGACAACTTTGTAAAAAGGTACTGCCAAAAAATGGCGAAACACTTCGAACTGCTTCTACAGTGAGAAAAACAAAGTTCAAATTGGTCAAGTATTTCCGTTGTCAACACAATACTTGCTACGAAAACACCAAGAACTTGGAAAGCATTTTTTCTGCTACACCTGCTAACTTTATTTATTTATTTATTCTGAATCTTTATACATGATTTACATTTCAGTATTAAATATTGTTATAAATATGTGTCCTGTGCAATAAAAACAGGAATAAAAATCAAAATATCCTAAATAAATCCTAACCCCTAATAAAACGTATCAAAAACACAAATTGTCGTTTCCCGTTGAGTGTAAAGTTGCTATATAACCAAGGGCATGGATTCATTTCCATTTGAATAGAATCTGCCATAAGCTGTAGGTTCTCTCTTCTTTGTTTCTATATAAAAAACACATTAATATTATTATATGCATAATAATCAAGAGCATCAAGAACTTTTCTCAGACAGAAGTCTTCCTCGGTAGTTGAAATATTTCATGTCTATGATAGTATATTTTTTGCTAAGTTTAGAAATCTCATTCACTTTATCGTTTTTGTTTACTTCGACCATTGGCAGTCAGACATCTATTGTAAATGAGTTATTGTGTAGAACAAAGACAAGCCATTTTTGTCATCATGCAATAGGTTCCACTCTGATCATATTAATACAATACCAAAAGAAAACTGAAATTGAAACTGAAATTGTTGTTTATTCACCATATAATAAAAATACAAAAAAATTCATAGAAAAACAAATTACAAAAATATATGGTTGGTGTCACTCAATAGCATAAAGCTGAACAATGTAGTGACACCACAGTAGAAATATGCGTAAAAAAATATATATCTAGAAAAAATATATATTATCTAATTGGCAAAGATACACACAAAATAAAATACAAACCACCAAGCAAAACATATATTTGTTTAATAACACTAAGCTAAACAAGGTTTATCCCTGATGCTAAGTTTGACTAAATTAGAAAATTGTTTACTGTTTAAATCAAAAATAGAATTTAACCAATGCAATGTTTTTATATTTTACATCAAAAATATTTTTAATGTCTCTAATTGATTTGTTCCATTCAATGATGCTTTGGTGTTTAATTGAGTATTTTCCATAAAAAATTGTATTATATGAACAAATTTTAAGTTCATTAGCTAAGGCATTGCGAGATGGATAAAGATGAAAATGACAAAGTTTAGTGAAGAAATTGCCAATCGAAGGGGGGATATTTTGGTTTAAAGAATCAAAAACAAACATAATGTTGAGAAGTTTAATAGTAGACGAAAATGGAAAGATATTAAATTTAGTAAATGCAGCAGTTACATTTGATCTAAAAGGTTGAAAATTTATAATTCTTAGTACTGATATAGAACATAATTTATTTAGATTTATGCTTCTTTTTTGTCCCCAAATTTGACAACAATAAGTTAAATGTGACGAGAAAATTGAAAAATACAAACTTTTCAAAATTTTTGTGTTAACGTGGTATCTAATTTTTGAAAGCATGCTATTTGATCGGCTCAATTTTTTACAAAGTTCGCTTAAGTGGGGTTTCCAAGTTAAGTTTTCATCAATTAAAACTCCCAGATAATTAATGCAAGTTGATTGTTTTAAACGTGATCCATTCAACATGATTTTAATTTCAGAATCATTTTTTTTATGATGCTTCTTAAAAATGATAAATTCGGTTTTATTAGCATTTAAAGCGATAAGATTTGCATTAAGCCAATCATTAACTCTTTGTAAATCACAATTTACTTTTTTACATAAGGTTTTTATTGACTTGTTGATGTATAACAAATTAGTGTCATCTGCAAAATGATGCACTGTTGAAAACTTTATACAATTATGAAAATCATTAATATAAACTAAAAATAACAAAGGGCCCAACACAGAACCTTGAGGAACGCCGCATCTAATTGACTTTAACGATGATGAAAACCCGTTAATCGTTACATATTGTTGCCGATATTGCAAATACGAAGCAAACCATTCATTAACAATGCCTCTTGCACCCATGTGATCAAGTTTTTCGAGAAGAATTTTGTGATGGACTGTATCAAATGCCTTCTTCAGATCAACAAAAATACCACATGCAAAAAGATCAGAGTCAATAGCTTCTCTCACTCTCTCTGTTATACTTAATAAGGCATGAGCTGTTGAATACTTCGATCGAAACCCAAATTGTAATTTGTTTAGGCAATTAAATTTATGTAGGAAATTGTAAATTCGAGAATACATAAGTCTTTCCAAGAGTTTACTGATGTTTGAAAGCAAAGATATTGGTCTATAATTTGAACATTCTAATTTAGAACCTTTTTTGAAAAGCGGCAAAACTGAAGATGTTTTAAGAATGTTTGGAAAAACACCAGTCGTAAAAGATAGATTAAATAACTTTGAAAGAACGACAGAAATTGAATTACCTAATTCTTTTAGGATCACAATAGGTATACTATTTGGTCCAGTAGCTTTTCTATTACTTAGATTATGTATTAATGAGGAAATCTCTATTTCATCAGTTGGAGATATAAAAATACTGTTGAGGTTCGGATTATTTAGGTATTTTTTAAAATTTGTATGAGATGAATGAATTTTAGATTGAATGTTATTTTTTTTTTTTTTTTTTTTTTTATAATTTATTTTCCAATTGCATATACATATATAAATTTTGTACATACAACTGCGGTACTCGTAGAAGACCGTTTGATTGGTCTTATCGTCGAGAACCGTCTTTTATTTTTACAATCATAGTATAATGAACAGAAGTCAAATTTACAAAAGCAAATGCCGAGAAAAGAAAAAACGATTGTCAAAGTAAGCGAAATTTCAATTCAAAAAGCTAAAAACATATAAAAGATCAAACAAATGTTAATGCTTCAAAGGTTTTGTTCAGCATTTTGAGAAATCAAAAGAGTTTTCAATTTTTTCTTAAAAACATCAAAACTTTCTGCATTTGTAAGAGTACTCTCCCCCAGAATAATGCTATTCCATAAATGCGAACCACGATAATAAATACAAAACTCTTCAACTTTGGATTTACACTTTGGTTTGAAAAGTTTTTCTGTTCTCATAGTGTATTTGGTTTTCGGTTTAAATTTAAAAATGTCACTAAAAATTTCAGGTGATACATGGAATTTACATGAGCACATAAAGCATAAAACGGCATAAATGTTTATTTGATAAATATCCAATATATTTGCATCAATAAACAAAGGTTTCGAGTGTGTTAATTTGTCTTTGAAATAAATTGTTCTTACTGCATGTTTCTGACAACGATAAAGAGACTTTAGTTTTGATTTGTGCGTACTGCCCCATGCTATATTTGCGTATATCAGGTAACAATGAACAAAAGAGAAGTAAAGTTGTTTTAATAAACATTTGTTCAAATAACTCCTAGCTTTATAAAGAATACCTACGCTTTTAGAAACCTTTTCACAAATGTAAGAAATATGAGGCTTCCAGGTGAAATTCTCGTCAATAAGAACTCCCAAAAACCTAGTGACACAGTCTCTCTGAATTATCACGCCATTTATTTCTAGAATTGGTAATTGTTTAGGAATAAGACTTCTCTTTGATGAAGGGTGAAAAAGGGAATACTTTGTTTTTTGAGTGTTAAGGGTTAATTTATTTGCGTAGAGCCAATTAGAAACATTTTCCAATTCCTTGTTCATTTTTAAGAACAGCCCATCTATGTTTCTATCAGAAATAAATATATTGGTATCGTCTGCAAACATAATAGGTGACAATAACGTAGAGGATTTATGGAAGTCATTAACATAGACGAGAAATAAAAGTGGCCCTAATATAGAACCCTGCGGCACTCCACAAGTTATTTTACAATAATTGCTATTATTTCCTTCACACATAATTATTTGTGTTCTGTTACTTAAATAACTTTGAAACCATTCCAGACATTTACCCCTTACACCGTAATTATCAAGTTTTTTAAGCAGTATTTTGTGATCAACTGTGTCAAAGGCCTTTGAGAGGTCGAGAAAAACGCCAAGAGTAAACTCATTTTTTGAAAAGGATTGTGTAATTTCGTTTGTTAATTGCAAAATAGCATGTTCAGTTGCAGTGTTCTTTTTAAAACCAAACTGCTTGGGGAAAAAAATGTTATTTTTACATATGTGGGTGTGTAGACGATTGTACATAATTTTTTCTAATATCTTTGAAAAAAAAGGTAATATAGAGATGGGTCGGTAGTTGCCTAGGAAAGAGCTGTCTCCGGATTTATAAATAGGGCAAACTCTCGCAACTTTAAGCATATCTGGAAAGATGCCATCAGTTAACGATCTCTTAAAAACAATATAGAGAGGATATTTTACTTCTTCATAGCTGTCAATTAACACATTGCAATTTATATCATCAACTCCACTGGCTTTATTTCTCTTAATAGATTTATATGCAGTTTCAAACTCTTCAAAAGTCAAGTCATTATCTAGCATGGTATTATTCACTCTCGTTAAATATGTATTAAAATCAGTTCTAATTTTCGGAATTTTATTAGAAAGATTTTTTCCAATAGTTGTGAAAAAGTTATTTAAATAGTTGGAAATTTGTTTTTTATTTGTTACTCTTTTGTTGTTAATGTTTAACGTATTAGGAAGGCTGTCTGAAATTACTTTTTTTTTCCCAATAATTTCTTTCATCACCTGCCATGTCTTTCTTTTGTCACAATTATATCTGTTTATTAGATTTTTGTAGTAATTTTGCTTACTTTTCTTTCGTAGTTTCTCAAATAAGTTTTTGAAATCTTTGTATTTTCTTTCTGTATCGTTTGTTTTATTTTTGAGATACTTGATGTACAATCTTTGTTTCTTTTTGGAAGACTTTTTCATACCTTTTGTTATCCACGGTGATAATATATCCTTAGATTTTATATTATATTTAATTAGCGGAAAGTTTTTGTTGTAATATGACATAATAAGGCCATGAAATTCATTATATAACGTGTTTACATCAGTATGTCGAAAGAAGGGGAAATTACAAAGAACCATTCGAAGATCAACGCGAAAATTGCTTATTGATTTTTCGTTGAACTTTCTTTTCATTAAATAGGTCTTCAAAGTGTTAAAAAATTTACTATTATTGTTTTTAAATGCAACAAAGATAGGGAAATGGTCTGATATAGATGTTTTTATAATTCCTTTTAGCAATGTTTTATTAAAGAAGCAGTTAGTAAATATATTATCTATCGCTGTAGATGTGTTTTTTGTCACACGTGTAGCTTTTTTAATCAATGGTATAACACCATGCAGAGATAAGTTATCATAAAATTTCTTAATAACTGCATTGTTGTAATAATCAAGATAATTAATATTGAAATCTCCTATAAAGTAAAATATCTTGCGATTGTGAAGCGCGTAATTAAAAAAAGTATTGAGCCAATTTGAAAACATTTTTATGTTTCCTGATGGTGGTCGATAACAGCAGTTAATTATAATGTTGCGGGAACCCTCGTTATTTATTTCGACTGAAATAGTCTCTTTGTCGCTGTCAGAATCGCTAAAGTCATGCAGAACTCGGTAAATCAATTGTTTCTGTAAATAGATCAAAACACCCCCGCCACGCTTCGGCGACATTCTTTCAACATGAATTGCATTGTATCCAGACAGTTCGAAAAGAGAGTTATTGTTAAACTCTTTGTCACGAGACCATGTCTCAGTTAAACAAATCACGTTAAACACACTTGAAGCCTCGTTAAGCATAATTTTAAATTCTTCAAAATTTTTGCTTAGACTGCGAATATTTAAGTGTAAAATATTAATACTATTCTCAAACTCGTAGTCTGCAAGATATTCTCTTATTTCATCAGAAAATAAATAAGGGGTTTGTTCAAAATTAACAAAATTAGAATCTCCAAAAACGTTTTCATCAGGATCGTTTTCAGGCGAAAGGATGTTTGAAGTTAAAAGCGGTTTAAAACTAATGCTTTCGTTATCAATTGCCATAGTGATAAAAATTTCGATTTAGTTGTAAATGCGTAAGTATTATTAAGGCTTTTTAAAATAAATTATTTTGTTATATGATACCTTAGCGTTAATCCCTTTTTCTTTCAACTCCTTCACCTCCCGGAACAAAACCTTTCTCTTTTCAACGGTCTTTCTCGAAAAATCTTCGTTTATAAACAGACCCGCCTCCCATAACTTCCTTCGTCGAAATTCTTCCAAGATTGTTTGCCTGTCTTTAAAGTTCAAAAACTTTGCAACTATTGTGCGTCCAGTCTTCTTCCGATTTCCACCATCATGTCTCCCACTTCTATGTGCTCGTTCAATCTTCACCACATCACTCATCCCCAACCGTTCTTCGATAATATGTTTGACTTTACTCTCCGCTTGTTCCCACGTTTCTCCGTCTTCTTCCGTTATACCATTAAATCGTAAATTGTTCCGTCTGCTACGATCTTCAATCTCTGCCAACTTTTCTTCAATGTCTTTAACATTATTGCTTTCCGTACTTTCATTTATTCTCTTCATGGCTTTCTCAAACAATTCACTTTGAAAACTCACTGACTTCTCCACGTCTTTTAACTCTTTTTTTAAAATAATATTTTCTTCCTGCAAATTGTCTATCTTTTTTTCCAGACGTTCAACCGTTAAGTTAAAAAATTTCATCATTGTTTCTTCATTTTTTTCGATAATTTCTTTCAGTTGATTGAAGGTATATGTTTCGTTCTTCGGTGGCATATTGTCTTCAAATATATTTATATTAAACGTCGAATATTAATAAGAAAAGCGCAAAAATTGTTAAAAGATGTTAAAATCTCGTGCGTCTCTACAGCGTCGTGCGTTGAACGTAACTACTTATGTGCGACTGTCGTAAAATATGAGTTAAATTTGTCAGCAATTTTCACAGGATCGGTCAGCGAAACACCATTATCATCTAGAATAACAGTTGGAACAGAATCTTTTTTACTTTTTAGATTTATTAAACGTTGTATACCGATCCAGATTTTTCGAAGGTTCTTTGAGTTATCAATGAAGTATTTCTTAAAATGGTTTTGTTTGCTGCATCTTAATAGTTTAGTCAATAAGTTTCTGTATGAATTATACCGAGATTTTAACTTGATTTTGTTATTGAAAAGTATTATTTATTAAAAAGTAAATATAATATTACCTGATCTTTGATCTTGTGGTTTTGGTACACTAATGTCCTCTTCTGACTCCGTCGTAACGCTAAATGTAAGAATTATAAGGTCACACATATTTTACTATTTTAACCATGCTTTCAGAAATCCCACGATAAAACATATTATCTTTTCCAGCTATTTCTTTTTTTTTTGCATTTATGCTGGAAAATTATATGTATATTTTAATTACCAACTGGTTCATAATAGGCTACGGACTAGAATAGTCTATGGTTTTATGTATGAAGTTTCAAAATAGGCTGAGCTAAAAAAAACCACCTGTCTTCTTCTTCAGTTTCTTCTTCTATGGTTAGATCGTTTGTATCTATCCTTTTTAAACTTTCGTGGTGTTCACTGTCAACTTTCCCGTTATCTCGATTGTGTACTCGTTCCCAAAACGAGGTTGTTTCCCTAAAGTGAAAAATCAAACAAAATATTTTATTAAACTATTTTCGATATAAAAATGTATATCTAAATAAAAATGAAAACATTTTGAAAAATAATTATTATTTTTTGTTAAATTTTTCAGCATGTAGGTATTCAGCATAAATTTTGTTACTATAGTAATAATGTTTTAACAAACACTTTTCAATTATTTTGACATATAAGTAATAAAAGACTAAGTTAGCTATTAATTAAACATTAAAGAATCCTCGCTCTTTTTTCCTTGACAATGAAAATAATATTACTTACATCTCTCTTATAGTTCTTATGTTTTCTGTATCAGCCATATTTTAGATGTTCCTTGCTAGAAATTATGCTCTTTAGTGTTTGTAAAAATGAAAAAACACAACAGCAACTAAAAAAAACTAAACTAAAAAAAAACTAAAACTAAAAAAAAATTCAAAAGAAGAAGAATCGAACGGCGTTTCTTTTCTTGTTTGTTTATATGTTTCTTGTAAAACGAAACGAAATATCAAAGATGCGCTGACCATTAAAGATGAGCTGACTAATTACGCGTGACTTAGTAATTTTTTGGGATGAGCTGACCACTAAAGATGAGCTGACCGTCTACGGAAAGAAAATGTGCATCGGCACCGATTTTCTAATGATTCTGTTAGGTTGTATAAGTTAGTCTTTGTACAAAACACAGTGATAGCGTAATCTCGTTTACCGGCGAATTGCCCTGACTTTGACATATTCCGTTTAGCCTAGGCTTTTGAGTGAATCTAGCCTAACAACCATGTTTGTGAGAAAATTATTTGATATTTATTACTAGCGCTAGCTAACTCTTTTTTTAAATATTTTATTGAAATTGGGATTGTTCTAGATAAAAAAAAATAGATAAATAAATAAACCCTCTGCACGACTTGCAGAAGTTGCAGTACCCTGTATCCGCTCCTGAACATAAAGATGTTTATTGACTTTGTACATTCAATATCGAACAAGAACCGTTTTTACAATTAGCGTTTGATTTCATTGAAAACAGACGCAATTCAGATATTCTTCGTTAGTACGAAATGTGAAATAGTTCTTCAAAAGAAATATGTGGAAAAATGTTGTTCCGTTGGGAAAATTAATTTTATTTTTGTGTGCAGACTGTATTCTCAACTTTGATATAAACAATACAGATGCGCCGTTTGTTTTGACCGGTTTATATCCAATAAGCGAGACAGCTTCTTATCTGAGTCTTTCAAATGTAGAGGAAACACTGTTTGCTATATCTGAAGTTAATGCAAAGTTATTACAAAACCTTACGCGCATCGGCTACATTATACGTGATACCTATGATCCGTTCAGCTTCGATAAAACTGTCAACGCTCTACTGCACGCTTCACAGGACGGAAAGCATTCTTTCACCGCAGCCACATGCGCATGCTCAGAAACACGGTTCTTTCATCAACTTGGAATAATAGGGCCAGATTCTTCGACGTTAGTGAAACTATCCAATCAGATTTTATCTGGCATTTGTCTGCCTATGATTAGCTATTGGAGCAGCAACTCCAAACTCCACTTTAAGCTCCCGAATAACTGCATATTTCGCACGATTGCTGTGGATTCAACGCAGGCACAAACATTCATTGATCTGATGAAGAAGTACAGTTGGAACTTTGTCTCGATCATTGCTTCAGATAATGCTTACGGACGCGGTGGGCGAAGCGATGTTGTAAAGCTGCTTAAAGAAAACGACATTTGTGTTGATTTAGACATTATTCTCACAGTTCCACATAAAATAAGTCAATTAGAGAACGTTGCCAACACATTAAAGTATCGCCAAAATGCAGCAAAAATATTTATAGTTTACTCAGAAGCCGAAGTTATCGCTCCATTGATGAAAGTGATGTCTCAAAACAAGCTTTATAACTTCACTTGGATTCTCTCTGTTTTAACGAGATTTGAGCACGTCATAGCAAACGTTGATAAGGATTTTTTACGAGGAATATTAATTCTGTCTCATCAGTCACACCATTACAATGATTTTATCCAGTATGTAAAAAGAACCATCAATAGCAAGCGTTCATTTCTATATGCTCCTTTGAATAAACGCATTTCCGAGAACAGAAGCAGTTTTGTCAATGACTTGGACCATGTGTTAAAACATAATGGATTTATAAGGGATGGGATGCTGTGTATGCATATGCTCACTCTCTCAAGTGGTATTTAACAGAACGCAACTACACAGGTTCGTTCAATCGTAGAGTATATGTTAAAGATTATTTGAAAACAGTTCAATTTAAATTATATACAAACTCTATTTTTAAATTTGATAACCTCGGCAATCCCCAAAATGCGATTTTCGGAATACAGAACGTTTAGCTTAATGGAGGCAATGTTTCTATTCATACTGTTGGAAATTGGACTTCAAATAACGGATTGCTTATTGACAGCCACCTCATGTGGTCTACTATGACAAATACCGCACCAATATCAGCATGTGCGCAAAGTTGTGACAAAGGCAGGGAACCTTTATTTGATCTCATAAAGAAGTGTTGTTGGGTTTGCCTGAAATGTCCCAACAATTATTTTAAAAACAGGATTGGACAACATAAATGCGTTAAATGTAAAGCGGACACAGTTCCTGACAACAATAACACACAATGCATTGAAATCTCGTACAAGAGCATGTTAGATCATCCACTGCAGATTGGTGTTATGTACGGTTCAATCGTTATTGGATCATTTATTTGCATTTTTCTGCTACGCACAGTATACAAGTTCAAAGAAACACCTCTAATAAAGGCTTGCAACTACAAACTTTCGTTCGTTCAAATCTTGGCTCATTTTGGGTTGTACTTATCATTTTTACTGTTTTCAACCAAATCTACTCCGTTTATTTGCCCTACTATCGCTTCACTTTTTGGCTTGTTGGATTCCCTCATTGTTTCAATAATGCTCTCCAAAACAGAGCAGTTAATCATGGTATTCAATGCTCGTCGGAAACTCACTTCGCGTGATATAAAACTAACACAAGCAATGAATTTGTTTATTTCAGCTATAATCCTCTTCGTGCAAACGTCATTATTAGTTGTTGTCATACTTCTAGGAAGATTACCTACAGATACATACCACATTAGCTTCACGGTCCAAGAAATATATTGTTCGTTTGACTTATATTTACCTCTGCAATGCACGTTCACTATTATACTTGTAATGATTTGTGGAGTTCAAGCTTATCGATCGCGCAATTTACCAGACAAGTTCAATGAAGCAAAGAGCATACTGATCTCTATGATGTTGAAACTTGTGTCCGCTATCTTTTTGACATTTCTGGTGTTGAAATTTGAAAACGGTTTAAACAAGCATCTCTACATATTCCTGACGCTCTTCGTTGCCAATACGGCGGTCTTAGTCTGCATCTTTTCGCAAAAGGTATGGGTTATTTACATGAAGCCGCAAGAAAACAGCAAATTGTCAGTGGGCAATTTCAACGTGAGGAGATCCCAACTTGTGATGTCTGCTTCATGTCTAAGATGAGAATGCAATGAAAACATGTCTTATTTTTCTATATTTTGGAAAACAGTTTGCAAATTTATTATTTTTTGTAAATGTTGAAGAATAATTGTTTATCTGTTTTATTTAATATCTATTGTAATGAAGAAATTTGAACGATGAAAATCCCATTGTGGAGATGAGTTGTAACTGGTTTACATTAGATATATGAATTGTAGTTTATGTTACATGCTATCTTGATTTTTGTTACTTACTAGATGGGCTAATCAGAGGCGGATCTGTTCTTTTTAGAAGATTACCAACATTCTTTTTTTTAGACTGCAAAATTTTTACTCATTTTTACCCATTTATATATTCCGTTAAAAATATGACACACAGCCATCATGTCATGTATATTACGCAACACTCATACATGGACGGGAAATTGCTGTGCAGCTGATAAATCGAGGTTGTATGGATCCAAGCAAAACAAGAAGCCAGTCGGCTTTAAGATTTCTTCTTCAACAATAAAAATTTATCAAAACCTTAAAGCCTAAGAATTTATACAATACATATATATTGCATATACATACATACAATACATACATGTATATGTTGTTAACAGAAGATTAGTTTGGTTTCCATACTGTTTTTCCAATCTTTGAAAAATATACACGCTCTAGTATAGACGTATAGCGAAACGTCAAGCACCTATATATATATATATATATATATATATATATATATATATATATATATATATATATATATATATATATATATACATGGAAAAACCTAGGGGTGAAATAATAACCTAAACGAGGTGCAAACCCAATCGAGAACATTCCCGTACTGCTTTTAACTTTTTGTCTCCAACATCCAAAATAGAAGAGGGTTACAGGGCAGAGACAAGAGCAATTATGTAAACAATTATCACAAGAATCCACCTATATATATAATTAAAAATAAATCTCAGTTTTATGGCTCATTACCAGATAAAAGCGAGAACATTTAAACACATTGAAATTTTCTTCTATCCTTAAATCTTACTATAGTTATAAATGTGAAACATAAACCAGAAAGAGTTAGTAGCAATATCCTTTCCTTGGGCAGACTCGTCGACAATCAAACTCTAGAGCAATAATGAATAAGCAATAAGCAACAAGTAATACGCATTCAAACAATAAGTAATAAAAATTCAGCAATCAGCAATCAAATAAATGATCAGCAATCAAATAAATGATTAGCAATCAAATAAATGATCGGCAGTCAGCGAGGAATCCCGAACTGCAAGGAACTTTCTTGAGGATTTCCCCTATCTTAGATTATCTTATCTTAAGATTTTCATTCAGTGGCGGATGCAGGGGGATCCAGGGGTGCAAAAGAACCACCCTTTCAAACCAAATCAAGTTAAAAAGTTGAAATTGTGTTTTTCAATGTTATAAGTGTATATTTCACTTACGCTCTTATTCTACACACGTAACTGACAACAAACTATCTGCTTGCAGATCACGATAGAAAGCAGTGGAACCAAGAAAAAATATAGCTAGCTAGGAACAGTATTGCATGTTCTTATACGTACGTAGCTATAGCTATTACATTACAGTATTAGCTACTTCTTAATCGCGTTGCAATTATAATTTGAGGGATATTCCCTTGTATTGAGAGGGATTCACCCAAGAAGTGGTCAAAGACACACCCAAAAGGGGCATGGCCAAAAGATTTTCGCCAAAAGGACCCCTTGCTTTATTATTTTGTTATTGGTTAAATTTTCAAATCATTCGGTCAGCTCATATAGCCTGAGTTCCACAATTCAAATAAGCACATACGCGCGCAGGCTTTCTGCGGTCTCTATCTATCTATCTATCTATCTACTTATCTATCTATCTATCTATCTATCTATCTAGATACCCCCAAGGCGATTTTAAAGATTCTGTCCTGCGGAGCAGAAATCAATAATGGCATAAATTGTTACAAGTGCATGGCTTATATAGTAGGCCGTTTGTTATGACTGAAAAAGATGCTTAGAAATAACTTTTCATTTAACATATCTGGAAACTGAAATTTTTGTGTGGAAAGATTAAAAAAAGAAAAAGTTTCCGCAACTGGGACCTGCAGTTATTGAGAAATTGGGCAAAAACTAATTGTGACGTCATGAAAAAGAAAATAATTCAAAATTGATCTAAAACTGTTGGAGTAATATTCTTCTGAACAGGAGTGAGATTTTAAGCATTATTTCCGCTTGGACTATGTTTTGATTTTTTTTTCAATTTCGAGTTATAGCTTATTTTCTTATGTCACGTGACATGCTGCAAAAACCGTTAAGGTTTAAAAAACTGTTTTTAACTTATATTGCAACTTTAGTAAATACTGTATAACAAGAAGATAAAACTTGATAAAATATTAATAAAATATTAAAAAGTAAAATAAGAATAAAAAAGACTGTAATCCAGGTTTCTACCTTTCGTAGATACATTTTCGCGTGGATTTTATTTCGCGGTTTAATGGTATTAATTATATTGTGGATTCAATTTCGCGGTGCCGAGAATTTTTGCAACGGTAACAAAGAAAGGTAACTTGAAGCTCGTGCATTTTGTATGGTTTAATTGTTGCAGTTTTCGCGACCCTTCATGCAAGTAATACATATATTATGGTTTATGACATTATATCACCTTCATCGCTGTCTTCACGTTTGCAAGACGAAGTTTTCCATTCAGAAACAACGTCCTCTTCATCCGAATAGGTATAATCGCTGAACGAGTCGTTTTCAGACGTTGCAACTATACATTCTTGCCCAATTTCACTTTGATTTATATCAATAAAAATTTTTTTCGTAGTTGGGTCTAGATCATAATTTTCGCGACCATTCTCTGGCTAGTGTGTTTTGATGATTGATTTGACTTCTATAGACCTTTTACAACAAATTTAGCCCCCAGGTCCCTCACAAAAATCCCGGCAATTTTTGCAGGGAGCGAAAATTAAAACGGTATCAAAATGATATCAAAAATGGCTCCTGAAGTCATCTTGTTTTCAACAAAAGCTACAAATGCATCTTTTTTGTACACTTGTACATAGTCGTTTAACTCATTAGTGTATCAGGTAAGGGGTTTACCCTCTAATTAGCCCAGTACAAGCACATGGTGGACTTTCTTGAAGTGGAGGTAAGCTATAATACTATGTGTATACTTGAGAACTGTGACTGTCACCATTCAATAGGCAAAAAGGATGAGTGTTGTCAGCCCTTTATGCATCCTCTGCTGTGAGCCTTGTGATCAAGTTACTGACTGCATTTCTTCAATTGAGAGGTGGGAAAATATTAAGAAAAAAGCCCTGTTATGGGAAGGTTTGGACAGGTTTGGAACTGTCCATGGAGTTATTAACTGGCATAAAGGTCCTACTGGGCAATATGTCCATGATTCTTGCAGGTTGACCTTATGTAATGCTAGGAAACTTGAGCAGGCAAAGAAAAGAGAGCAAAAGAGAGTGCTTGATGAAAGCCAATCTCAGTCTTCACCTGCTGCTTCCCCAGCTATTGCTCCACCAGCTAAGCGACTACGATCAAGTCTTGGGCTGATACATGATAAAATGAAATGTGTCTGGTGCTGTAAGGGAGAATCACCTAAGCACCCAGAAACTAAGCTTTCCCTGATATCATATGACTATGCATGGGCTGCTTTCAAGAGCCATACAGTTGCCTTGGAAGACCAAACAATGCGAGACAGAATCAATTGTCTAATTGATTTTGCCGGCGACGAGCCTTATGCCCTTGAAATCAGGTATCATTATAAGTGCTGGTTGAAATATGTTCGGAAGTACCAGAAAATGTGTGAAGATGACAAACTTCTACACATGCACAATGTCACTCTTCGTAAGGCACAAACTATCTTCTTTGATCATGTCAGAACAGTTGTCTTTGTGGAACATGAGCTTAGATCACTGCAAAGCCTCCTTCGTGACTATGGCTCTATCATTTCTAGGTATGGCTTCCCAACATCGGGAGTTAAATCTTCCTACATCAAAGAAATTCTGATTAGAGAGTTTCAGGGCAAGATTGGCTTCCACTCTCGCCCTCAAAAAAGCCTCAGTGAAATAGCCTATGATACATCTGGGGGTGGTTCATACGTTGAGCTTGCACTTTCCTCCATTGGTATCAGTAGTGAACAGCTAGTGTGGAATGTAGCTGAACGTCTCAGAGATGATATCAAGTCTGTCCAACTTGTATCATGGCCACCAAGGGTCGAAGAGCTAGAAGAAAAAGAAAAGCTCTCACCTCTGCTTGTGAAGCTACTATCAGCTTTGCGAGGGAAGAAGGCAGATCTATCCCCAGCAACCCTTTCTCTCACCTTTCTTATCATGCAGTATGTCACAAAGCGACCAACAACTACTGCTATCAATGCCACCATTACCCTTCATGGGATAACTCGCAGTAGAGAGCTTGTTGACTCTTACTACAAACTAGGCATGGGGATCAGCTACTCTAATGTGCTTCTTTTACGTGATTTGTGGACCATGCATGACCTCAATCGATGTTCTCTGTGTCCTAATGAGATTGCCGAGATGGAACCCAGCATTAGTATCATTGATAATGATGATTTCCGTAATGACACCTTGACAGGAGGGGGTACAGCACACCGTTGCAACTGGACGTTTCTGCAGTGTCTTGAGCGCAGGAGTACTGGAGTCCAGGATGTTCGTGGTGAGTTTACAGGTTTTAAAGATGCTAAAGCTGTGTCATGCGCACTTACGGAAAAGGTTCGTGATATGCAGACTGTTGAGCCTTATAGAACTATTAAGCGTGGTGAGCCTCCAATTCGTCCCAAGCCGACTGCTTTTTCATCTAGCACAGAGTCTCAGCGCATGCGTAGTATAATTTATACTCTTGCTCGTACAGACGTGAAAGGTAATCGCCCAGCTGCAGCAGAACAGACCATTTCTTCCTACGGTGGGTTTCATGCTAGCTTGAATGTGGAGCAGAGTAGAGGTAAGGCTTATTATCACATGTCATACAACCAACCACCCAGCAAATCGGTTGTGAATGACATCATGGATAAGCTGTCTACCATCATAGGAACTAAGCGCATGCCATTTGCTTTCTTAGTAGGAGATCAGCCTGTATATGTCCTTATCACTCTATTGAAGGCTGAAAATCTAGACAAGTATCGTGATATTGTGCCATTTCTTGGTCCCTTTCACACTCAGTGTGTGATGATGAGTGCCATCTATAAGCGTTACAAAGGGAGTGAGCTAGGAGATGTACTGGTAGCAGCTGGAGTTATTGCTGAAGGTTCAGTTGATCATGCACTGAAAGGTAAGCATTATAAGAGAGGGTTGCGTTGTTTGAGGCTCATGTATGAGGCACTAGTAACTGAGCTTATAAAAGCAAGGCTGATTCCCAATTTGGACAGTACAACTGTGGAGAATGTTAAGATCCTGAAAGATGAAGCTAATTCCCAATATTTTCGTGCTTCTGCTCATGCTAAATTGGAGGAGGATGCTGACCTCAAACAACTGACTGCCCACATATTTTCTCATGTGGATGAGAGTGATATGGCAGGCTACTAGAGGGAGTTTCTTTCCATGACAGATGCTCTTATGCAGAATGTACATGCCGTTCATATCTTTAACTGGGATGAGTATGTGAGTTCACTTCGTGCCATGCTGCCATGGATTGTAGCATACGACAACAACAAGTATGGGCGGTGGCTGCCTGACTTCTGGGCAATGTTCACAGCTCTTCCTGCCGATCAACTTGCCTTTCTTTGCACTGACTTTGCACAGTCTATTACTGGAAACCCTTACTCCAGCATGCCCTGGGATATGTGGATTGAATGCACAATGAACAAGGGGAGCAAGATGAAATCTGGCGGGCTATCCATCCTCCAGAATGAGAAGCAGCTACTTGTGCACTCCAGGAATGTGAACAATGTAGCTCGGATCCGGGCTGTTCACAATGCCCAGGCAAATCGAAAGAGAGCCAAGAAAAAGCATGTAGAATGTAGCCCAAAACGGATGCAGCAAGATGAGCAGTGTGTGCAAGATCTTATCACCTGCATGAATGAGTTTGACTCATTCCCATTTGATCCAGCTTCACCCACTCTTTGGACTCTACAATCAGCAATGCCAGCCTCTGATGAACTCACCGCAGACTTTAACTCTGCTCATGTCGATGGAGAGAAGAAGTTGACTAGCTTTATGCAAGCTCGGGTTTTCAGCAAGAATACTTCTCTCCATGATCGTGTTTCCCTGAGCAAACGCTTGACTTTTGCCAAGGGACTATCATCAGACAAGACCAAAGAGAACCTTAAGGCAAGAGCTGCAGAGATGGAACAGATTGCTCTTAAAGCAGTGATTGACCTAGTCGAAGTCAGTAAACTTGTACATCTTCCTGAATTGCTTGAGCATCGTGTTGTTGAGGAATGTGTATCCATATTCAACTCCAATGGCACATACAGGAAGACACAGAAGAGCAAGTTGATCCAGAAACTCCATCTCCAATCAATTGATCTTCAAGAATCTTACATCGTTCTCATTGATATGGGTATGGTTTGGAGAATGGCTACTCCATCGGCTGAAGATCGGCAGAAGCAAGACGCCACTTCATACAAATGGTCTGATTATGCCCACAAGGTGTCATCCATCATTCTTGCTCGCCATGCTAGTGCCCATTGCATTTTCTGCGTGAATGATCCATATGACACAACATACTCCATTAAGGATGATGAGCGAGCCTTGCGAGTACAGGGTAGAGTGCATGTTCCCAACGTCTTCATGAAATTGAATGACCCCTTTCCTTCCGCCAAGGAATTCAAAACATTTCTGTGTAGTACCAGCAACAAGGGACGGCTACAGAAGCTAATCCACAGCTACCTGACTGATCTTGCACAGAAAATGGATGTAGAGGTATTCTACTCTATTGGCTCCCACTGCACCAACTTGTCGACACAGCAGCATATGGAGAACTACAGCTTCCAGCAATCTGAGGCTGACACCATTCTTTTTTCCACTTACACAGTTCTGCGTGAATCAGGCTACAATGGCCCTGTTGTCATTGATGTAGCTGATACGGATGCATATGTTGCATCTGCAGCCATTTCTCGGCAGTTACCTGGTATACTTTGTATCAAAAGAAAGCAAGAGACCATTTTATGCAGGGGTTTAGTAACAGAGGAGATGGCAGATTGTATCATCCAGCTACACTGTTTTACAGGGTGTGATGCCAACTCTGGCTTCTATGGCAAGGGCAAATTGTCAGTGTATGAAAGAGTAGCAAAGAGTGCTGCAGCACGGCAGCAGCTATCCAAGTGTGGTGATAGACTTGACCCTGAAGAAGAGGTACTAAAGGGGCTCTTTGAATTTACAAGACATGTGCTTTATGGAGACAAGAATAGTAACAACATGGCTGAGTCTCGAGCTACCAAATGGAAGTCGATGAAGAACAAATCATTTATCCACCTTCCCCCAGATGCAGATAGCCTGCACCAACACTGCCTCCGTGCCAACTATTTGGCTTACTTAGTGCGGCATCCCCACCTCAAATGCCACCCCTCGCCAGTTGGTCATGGCTGGGAACTAGTTGGTGGTTTGTGTCGCCCAGTTCGGTCCACTCGTCCAGCTCTTCCAACACATCTACCAGCACTTGGGCCAGGTGATAAGAGTGAGCATGGTGAGAGTGATGAGGAGGCTCAAGAAGATGACACATCATACTCAGATTATAGTGAATCAGAATAGTCTGATTCAGACTGACTTATTCAATTTGTTTAATTTTTGTGTTCTGACTGTTCACTTGACTGAATGTCAGCCACTTTGTGTAAAACAATAGCATATGAGCAGAATCTGCCTACTAGTATGACAAATTATAATTCTAGGTACTGTTGTTCAAAATTAAGACAGTTTTGCAGCCATTTTTGATACCGTTTTAATTTTCGCCCCCTGCGAAAATTGCCAGGATTTTTGTGAGGGACCTGGGGGCTAAATTTGTTCTAAAAGGTCTATAGAAGTCAAATCAATCATCAAAACACACTAGCCAGATAATGGTCGCGAAAATTATGATCTAGACCCAACTATCGGGTTTATTACCACCACCACCACCAACAAACGAATCCACTCACTTTATAATTTTTTACAAACAATTACCTTCGATCGACTGACTTTCCGGAGGCCGGGTTTCATTGTTGTTGTTTAAGTTAAAAAGAACTACATTATATTTATATTATCTATTTAGATTATTTATATTATCAATTCTAATTATATTTTGTTGATGTCTGGTGTTTAATTCAAATTCAAAAATATCAACAAGAAAATGATGATCCTAACCTTTTCGTTTAAATAAAGAGGCCCAGTTTTTTTTACAGGTTATACAAATTTACGAGAGAATTGAACTAGATTTTTGAGCAGGAGTAGTAGAAGAAATTCTTTTGGAACGTTTAGGTTCTAGAGGTGCTGGTGATAGCGGGGGAGGCGGAGGCTGTTTTTTTTCTTTAACTATAGCAGCTTTAGCTCGTTCGATTTTCCCTTTGTCTGTTAAAAGGCTATAGCAGTTGACGTGATTAAAGCAACTCTTCCAGTTTAAATTTGGATCGACTTCTGAGAGAAAACTTAACGATCTTCTGGCGACTTCACAGAATTCTCCGTAATCTTTTTTTAAACAAGCCATTCGTTGCTCCTTTCCTTGACACTCTCTAAACTGCTAGCAGTGAACTGGCGAATAGGCCCTTCTTCATCTCTACCTTCAAAATGTATCACACAATCGTTTGACATGTCTGAACAGTGTCGTAGTTATTTTAGTTTTTGCAATTTCATGTTTGAATGTTTTTATTTCGAAACGACCATTTTCAAACTTTTAAATTTTACATATTGAAAATAATGTATATATATCACTTTTTAGCTTGTTTATATTATCATTTATAAAAAACAACAATCTAATAATATATTTACTACTTTTATAAGTGTACTTTGAAAACAATAAACTCGTTAAATAGACCAAAAAGCGGTTTTTACACCATGTCACGTGACATAAGAAAATAAGCTATAACTCAAAAATGAAAAAAAAATCAAAACATAGTCCAAGCGGAAGAAATGCTTAAAATCTCACTTAGATTCAGAAAAAATATCATTTCAACAGTTTTAGATCAAATTTGAATTATTTTCTCTTTCATGACGTCACAATTAGTTTTTGCCCAATTTCTCAATAACTGCAGGTCCCAGTTGCGGAAACTTTTTCTTTTTTTAATCTTTCCACAAAAAATTTTCAGTTCCCAAATATGTTAAATGAAACTTCATTTTTTAAGATATAACAAATGGCCTATAGCTAGTGAAGTAATAATTCAAGGTTGCTTTGTTATTTCTCGACAATAAAGTATATATCCATTAAACTTGACAAATGTAATATTTGATTGTGATCCCACAAATTCCATTCACTTTAATTCTCCAAGTAATCGAAACCCCTTGGCGTGTAAGAATTCTTAAGAAGCGCGCCTTTTGAATTTGATTGATCGTTGCCTCTAAATAATTCATTGTTGTGATTTAAGTGGTCTGCGTTTACGTTTTTCTTGCTCTTCGAATATCTACCTAATATATACCTAATGCCCGATAATAGTAATAAAGAATAAACGGGAAAACATGTTTTATAAATATATAAAGTTTGTGTAAAATTATGTTTAATTGAAGAAGGGGATCAGGAGAGTGGAATTGTCGAAATGGAACAGAAATTGATGAAGGAAATAAGTCTTATTTCCGGAACAAATATTCAATTCATATTTCTATGAGGAAATGATTGCTGGATGGTTTCACAATTCATTGGTCAGCATGAAAAAAAATGTTTTTTGCATCACATCATCAAATTTCATGTTCCGTGATAGTTCAGTTCCTTGTGTATCTCGAATCTGTTTGCGGCATACAACCAACAGGGAAGTTTGCGGTTGCAGATGTAATAAGCATGATTGAAGATTTCAGTATTCGCTCGAGATTGAGTGAGATGGCTTCTCACACGGTCAATCACAAAATTCTTATGTCGTCAAAACAAAGGTATCTTGGCGTTATAAGTGACCTTTTTACTCTTTTCTTAAAACTTTTGGTTTTAAAGTCATAAGGTTAGCTCTTTTCTTTAATTTATGTTAACACAACTCATCATAAAAATTGAATTGAACACAAATTGAATTGAATGCATTTTATTTCCGATAAACATTTTAGAATTTGGATTTGAGCCGAAAATTATCTCTTCCCCAAATATTATGACAAATGACTGGCGAAAAAAAAATGTTTAAAATATTCTTTCGTTGCATCAAACTGGGAAAGAATCGTTGAACTTGGAACTTGGTTATCAAACTGTTTTTACGAATGAGAGCATTTAAAACGGATATTGAAGACCCCTGTGCTCACTGCTGAACGCAAAGCTAAAAACCGTGACATCTGGAAAGACTATGTGAAAAAGGAATGTGCAAAGACCCTTGGAGGGTTACGCAACTAAGTCAAGTAAGTCAAGTTGATGAAAATGTTGTTAAGAGAAAATCACTCTTTCAATTTACAGACGTATTTACAGGCTAAATACTTCGAGGCTTTTAAAGCCGAAGCTATTTCGAAAACTAATTTTCAAATGAATTTCAGATATTTGACATAAATCATTACCCAAACAAATCAGTTGTTGTTAGGTTAGACGCATTTTCATTATCAGCAATAACAGCATGAGCTTCCGGGGCTCTTCGGCGCGATGGTTACAAAGGACCATGATAGTTTTCACCCGTCTACAATAATCTTGCATACGCCCGTGCATTTGTTTCAAAACGCCAGAATGAATAACATTCCTGTCAACGGAAATGTTATCAAAGAAAAAACTTTTAGCTTTGCTAAAGCCCTGAAATTGAAAGAATTCAGAGCCTCTGATGATTGGTTGGAAAAATGGAAACAGAGACTATCAAGATAAGAGATAAAGGACGTAATTAACGCCGACGAATTCGGTCTTTTTATCAAGTCCCCCGGATAGGAACTTGCCCTTTAAGGGTGATCGCTGTGCGGGTGGAAAACACAGTAAAATTAGGTTGACTGGGTTAGTTGCTGGCAGCGCAACAAGAGATAAACTACCTAATTTCTGTTATAAGTCCGCTAAATCAGAATTTTACAGATGTGAAAAGCCTACCTTGTCGCTACTGTTGAATCCGTGAATGGATTAGAGGTTGACAGAAGTTTGTAGCTCAATACAGGAGGATGGCGCTAATCATCGACAACTGTGGAACGTATTCCATATACAATTATGAAGAAGAACGTATTTAGACTTTGTTTAGAGCTAGCAATGAAGAACCACAAGTCTTCAGGTATATATTCCGTAACACCAAGCTTCTTTAAAAGTCCTTCAACGTTTTTGCAGTATACCATGTCTGATTCCTGGGTAAAATAAGATAAGAACTCGGCGTGTCGTTTCTGGTAAAAGGTAATGAGTGTGACCGATTTTAAGAGATGTTTTTCTTTCAGTATTGAAGCAAGTAGTTCAGAAGATTCTTTGGAAAGATTTATATCCCTTACTAGTTCATTCAACTCTTCCCGTCGAAAAATGTTGTGGAGATGTTGTGAATTCAGGAAAATAGTCAGCACTAAGCGAGGCATCACTATGTGTTGAGCAATGATCTTCTTCGCTGGAATATGCAGACTGTAGTTCTGGTAAACCACTAAACACACGAACATATGAATTTCTTCACCATGTGGAATATATTTGATTGCAGATTCTCGACTGGATAGGAACTTCTTATTTTTCCGATTGAATCCTTTTGTTTTACAGTACAGAAATAACAATCATTACAAAGATGTTTTGGCTCTCGCCATAGCATTGGGTTCTAAATCTCAGGCTAGTTCTTTCTCGTTCACCCATTGGCCGCAAGTGTTCAACGCAAGTTTTACAAACAATATGAGGCGCCCATGACTTGTCTTGGTCACCCAGTTTAACCTTAAAATAAGCAAGATAAGCACGCTTTACAAAGGCACTCACGATTTTGCTCTAATGTGAATTCGCCACATATACAGCACGAAACATTTTGTTCATTTAAACAACGTCTTCTCAATGAAGACATAGCAAAATTTTATACATGACCCGTGGGTCAACATATAACTGAAACATAGCTATCTATTGCGTAGGCTATTATCTGCACTTTTTAACCTCAAGAATACACTAATTGCAAACATGCAGTTTTTAAAGAGAAATTCGAGGTTACTAACCACTAGCACCCGACGAAACATAATATTTTCAGTTATAAGGTTCCTTTTCGTAGCAGTATTTAAAAAATCTATACCTTCAGAATTCTTAAATGAAAAATCTTTTGATATCACAAATAATAATGGTTCATTTTGCAAATTGTTAAAAAATGATCTGTTGGAGAATCGGATAAAATCATTTTGAAATATTGGATTTTTAGGCGTATGTATATATGTGTGTGTATGTTTTTTTATCTTCTTTTTTCTAATACTATTTTTGACAGATAGTATATACTATTTATTTATTTAAAAATCTTTATATAGGATGGGACATGTCAACAATATATACAATAAAATCATAAAAATTGCTGTTATCAATGTGTGTCTTGTAAAAAATCTTGAACGAAGAGTTCCATTGAATTGATTCGACTGTGACGTCATGTGGTTAAGTTTTATGAGATTGCAGGATGTGAACAGCGGAACGATGACCATGTTAACGATATTTGATGCTGCTTCTGTAGCGAGAAAAGGTCTAAGTCCTTCAAGAAGCTTCAGTCCGCCCGTAATTCTTTTGTAAGTTTTGTCAAAGTGACTGTTCATATTTAAGGAGCTGTCGAGCTCTATACCAAGATATTTGTAAGTTGTTCTGATGTCGATTCGCTGTTTTTTGTATTTTATATTGATTTCTTTCTTCGCTTTGGCGATACGTTGGGCTGTACCAAACAGTAGAATTTCATTTGAGTTCATTTTCATCGAACCAGCTGGAAAACGTTTTTAGGTCACTGTTTAACCTGTTTTCAATGGTATGAATATCTTTGTTTGCACAAAAACACTATGTATGTAAGAGGAAACAAACCTTAAGGCCTTTGTGATAAAGCCTTTTCCAGTTTTCTTTAAGTCCGCACTATAGTGTATACATACTTACTAACAATGAATTATCTCTAACAAATTAAATTAAACAGGAGTAAACATTGAAAATGTTACTAGGGATCGCGCAAGACGGGGGTTCGGTTTTTGAAATGCGTAATTTCTTTAAATATGGTATTTGGGAGTTTGATAAAATTGCAAAAATGTTTATTTTTATTAAAACAGTCATAGTTCGACTCAATTATGGAAGAAAATAAGAACAAAGTTGCATTTTAATGTTTTAATGTCATATTATATATTTCTTCGCTTGGTACCAATCATAAAATTTACTCCTTCATAAAAGTGATAAAAGCCAAGGTGGAAGCATTGGTCAAAGTGCAACACTTTATACCTCGTTGAAACCACAAAAGAAAGGAGATTGCCGCTCTGTTGGTTTCTAAACTGTTACGCAAGTCTACACAAAATAAACACACAAAAAACAAAGAAAATGAGAAAAATTTCTAATATCCGAACTTTTTAAATGAAACCATAACTTCTAGTAAATTCCATCTTTACTCTAGTCTTTTGCAATAAAATTATTAACACAATATTTAAGCTTCCACCTTGGAAGTCAATTTTATTTTGCCTACATTAGTCTGTAATTTGCTATTTTTTCTTTTTCGGTCAGTAAATTACATGCTTTAGGCTATAATGTTTTTAGACCTTCTCCAAATCGTCTTTTTATTGTTTTTAAGTTCAAATTTTAGGCATAAAATTCGTTGATTAAAGTCCTATAACAGTAAGGTTCTGGTCAGTAAATTATACATTTTGACTATTTCTGGTCTGTAAATTACATGTATTTTTGGGTAAAAAACTTTCCAAAATTTAGAAATATTACCATATTATCTTCATGCCAAATATGAAGCACCTACAATGTACATTTGACATTTTATTATATTTTTGTTTTTTTCTGACATAACCCCCGGATTTCCGTTTGTGCCACTGATTTTCGGCATTTTCTACGAAACCGTTCTAAAAAAATGATAATTTTTTAGAACTTTAAAGTCCTCTAACTTTTGATTGCGCGGTTCAATTTCAACAAATGACCCCTCTCGTTTTGTTTATATTTTTGTATTCTATACTGCAATAATAACAAACAATGATAGTATGTATATCTGTTATTTGAAAAATCCTCCGCGATCCCTAATGTTACTGCATCTTTTTTTTTTATATTTGTGTTTTTAGTGCAGTCAGCGTTGTGTATTGTATGTAGGGAAAAAGAGAAAAAAAACAAGACGAAAGGATTCTTTATTCCAAAAGAGAACTCTTCTTCTACGAAAGAGTTGAATGAGAAGGATGTTAAGCCGTATTTTTTTTCATCGTTTAATATATTTTTCTTCTGTTATTAAAAGCGTCTATTTATTTATTAACGAGAAGATAAAACAAGAAATTACAAAATAAAATAACAACATGCTAACGCATATAAACAATATAAACGAAGGCTTTCTAGCCTCAGTTCTAGCCTAAGTTCATAAAACCAAACTAGACAAATCTGCATACGACGTCGAAGCTACGTAAGTCACGTGTCGCATCGACCGCGATGATTGAAGCAAAAAAAATTAATAAAATTCCAGAATACAGGCACCACCCCCTTACTTTCGTGAATATTTGATCAAATTAATTGATGTTATGAGTTATTTATGGCAAAAATCTTACTTGTTATATTATTATTTAGACATTTTACTGATGTCGACAATCAATTAAAAATCTATCATAAACACAATCAGTCAACATGTCTTATACAACCTACAAATCACTTTATACCTATTTGCAGTTTAAAGACGCAAAACGATAGTGTTTTTGTTATAGTTTGCGATGGAATGAAAAAATTATTGTGAAGCAATTTTTGCTAAAGATAAATTTTTAACCTTTTCCGCCCCATTTTTATACTTTCAGAGTAAGAAGAAGCCATCGAAATTTTTATGTTTAGAAAAGCTTTTTCGTTTTCGTTTTTTTAATAGAACAGTTCTGGCAGAAGCACTGAAGCTAAAAATTTATGATAATTGGTAGAGTTAGCTAAATTTAAAGACTTATCTATGGCGGCTTGCAACATAACAAGCCTACATCATAATGTGCATCAAGCTATTAATTTCATTATTGTGATAAATATGTATATATATATCTATTAGGTAGCTAGGTACCTAGCTAGTGTAATAGTATAAGCCAGCTAGCAATTTTAGAACAAGAAAAATAAATGAGGAGCAAGGAGCACTTTCAAAAGTCTAAAAGGGTGTTATTTAAGTATATATTATATATTTTATTCATATTGGTAGAATATATATATATTTAATGCTAAATGGCAGCTATTCCAAGGTAGCATGGGTTGGACCGGGTTCTCAACGCATGATGTAGGCGTAATCATTTGATGATTTATTGGGGTGAATGATTTTACAGCTGGATGCCTAAGCTTGTTGAATCAAACATTAATACAGACTGGTGTGATGTTAACTTTCTGGAGATTGATTGCCCACGCATGGTCTCACAAGGTGGATTTGGTATCACTAGAGCTGAAGTGTTGCTAACCTGTTTGATTGAGTATGGTTTTTGAGCAAATTGTAAGTCTCATGACGAGATTTGACACAAACTTAGACACTCCGAAAGGAAGATACTCCTGTTCGCGATGTGATACTCACCAACACAACAAACATTGATGAGGTTAGGGAATATGAAATTAGAGCTATTGGTAAATGAGACCATATTGCAATAATTTTTTAAGTAAGGCTGCCAAGCAAAAAAGCTTCAACTAATGGAAAAGTTCAAAATTTCAACCGTGCTGATTTTGTTGCTTTTAAGAGCAAGCCTCTGCAACCAGTGGCATGATGATTTTTCAAAGTTATCAGCGGGTGATATGTGGAAATAATTTAAAAATTTAAAATAGATGAAAAACAAACTATCTTTATATCTCTTTTTTTTAGTAAGGAAGAGGAGAGGCAGGGCCTCAACAGAGTCCTGTGTATTGAAAAGAGAGATCAGTAAAAGAGACATAGACTAAGTGGAAGGTAGAAAAAGGAGTAGATGAGAGAAACAAAAAAAACAACTAAAAGTTGTTATATACCATGTTTTAACAAAGCAGTAAAATAAGAGATAACAGAGAAGAAGAAAACTTTCATTGAGATTAAAAAATCAAATCAGTCGGATGCTGAAAAAAACCTTTTGAACTATCGTAGAGCAGTGAGCTCTAAGAAATCATCTGATTGGCAAGCAATTGTGTTGATGTCAACGAGTTTGTGTTGAGAGCAATGATATGCAGATGACATGAAGATCTTCTGTTTGGTTCTTCTGAGTGGACTGATTCACCAGATTATCCTTCAAAATGACATTGATGTTTTTAGATGGACAAATATGTGGGGGTTTGACCTTAACCATACAAAGTGGAAGGTAACCAGAAACATAATTATGGCATTATTCACCACCAAATATCACAATCAACATCAGCTAAAGACATCAACAAGTCACAAAGCTGTCAACAAAGCTAACAGCGTTTTTGGCATGATGTGCTGTGCTGTTAAATCTTGTGACAGGTTAACTTGGATAAACTTGTAATTATGTTTGTCCCACTTAGAGTACGCTATAGCAGCATGGTCAACTCATCAAAATGGAGATATTTTTATGCCTTAGAGTACACAGGAGTGCGACTAGACAGGTGTTGGGTATTAGGAAGTTACCATGTGAAGAGAGACATCTTTGACAACTTTGGCAATTTTAGCAGTTTCAAACACTGCTTTACATTCTGGGTGGCAATTATGAGCTCATCTCCCCCACCTATCTCTTGGCACCATTCGTTGTTTCTTATAGCTACCCTGTGTTTTACTTCACGGTACTTGTATCATCTTTGACCTCATGGACATAAGCACCAATGCCCTTTATACACTGCTGTCACGGAGTTTAAAATGCAAAGTTGGTATCTTGCGTGGGTTAACTCACCACTGTTTTCCCTCTCACTGGGGTTGGCGTTAGGATGGGCATCCAGCTGTAAAAACATATGCTTCAATAAACCATCAGATGATTAAACCTATACACAATTGTGGGGAATATCATCTTTTGAAAACGTGCAACCCACTCTGAGTGGAAAAGGTCACGTAAAAACCATGATGATGATGATGATGATACTTAGGAGGTTAATTATAGAGTAAAAGATATTGCATTCTGGCTCGATAAGTATGTTGCTAGGTATGGTGATATGTGCATTGCTAATGATTTATCTTCAGCACTAGTCATACGAGCAAGAATCTGTTACATTTGTACAAACAGCAATAACTACATCCAATTGAACAACCATAACAACCAAATATAAAATTACTTTTTTCAACATTTTCTCTCAATTTGCAGCTTTTGCATTTAGATAAATATAGAGTTATATACTTGATGACATGCATGCACTTCATTCATTAAAAAGATTATGCCAACAGAAAAAGGTTTTCTCGTAGTCTGCCATTTTGAAATTTAGAGTAATGTTAGTCAAGCGCAAACATGTTAAAGTAAAAATTACAATTTACTTTATTGTCAGAAAATTTCGTGGGAAGAAAATTTCGCGAATCATGCGTTTCACAAAATTTTCTTGATTTTGTGGGAATTTAATTTCTCGAAACAAGGAATATTATGTATTTCGCGGGAATTTATTTTCGTGAATGGCCAAAATCGATATCTTTTTTTTGTTCCTCTTTTGGAAAAGACAATCAAAATTCAACATTATTTTAGTTTGTTTATTAACTAGATTTGTTCTTCACACTTTTAAAAACATGTTGCAAATAATACTAACATAACTCTAAAGAAATATTAACTATATTTTTCATGATATCTAATGTTCAATGTCTTCAAAAATATCGAAAACATTACGATCATCTTCCCGCGCATAAATGTCTTCATCATTGTCGCTATTGCTCTCATAAAAACCAAATGCAGGGTTAAAAGCTTCTCTTTCTTCCTCATTGATTTCCGCTGTGTTGATGTTGTTCTCGTGCGTGACGTTGCCATTCTACGCTTGAAAACTTACAACGAATGCAATATCTTTGGTGATCATATTAGGGAAAAATTGAAAAAAGTGCTAGAATTTAATTTCGCGAGCGAAGAAAAGGTTTTTTTCGCGGTAATTTAATTTCGCGAATGAAGGGAAAACCTTTTTTCGCGGGAATTTAATTTCGCGAATGAAAGGCCGATTTGCGAAATTTTCTGACAATAAACTACTCAATTTGAAAAATGTTATATATCTTTTCTTCCTCATTTCAAGTTTGAAGTTAAAAATTGTGCTAAACACCTCTGCATGACATGTTTTGTAATATACAGTACAATCCCGATAACTCGAACCTCCAAGGGACCGACTAAAATAGTTTGGGATAGCGAATGTTCGAGTTATCGGGAGTTTTTATGAGAAAGCATTAGGGAAGGGGAACTGAAAAACAGTTTGAGTTAACACAAGTTCGAGTTATCAGGGGTTTGAGTTAACGGGATTGTACTGTATATTACAAAACAATGTTTTTGAATGCTCTTTATTTAGATTACTGTAAGTATTGGTTATTATTGTATATATATATATATGTTTTTATCTATTTCATAAGTTTTGTTTCAGGCCATGTCAAACAAAATATTTCAATAACAAACAATTTTTGCAGAAAGCTTTTTCAAGTACAGTAAAGAATTTTGGTATGTATATAGTTTTGTATGCATATAGTTTTGTATGTATATTGTTTTGTATGTATATGGTTTGGTATTCATATACCTTGAAGTTAAAATCTATTTAAAATTTTTACTAATCTCCCATTACTATTATTATTTGTATAACCTATTCCGGTCCTAAGCCATATAGTTTTCTACAGAAAAAGAGGAAATAATAAGAAGGAAAATTTTGTAAAGTTTTCACTATTCCGTCCTTGTCAGGGATTTAGTTTGCAAGGGCAGAAAAATGTTCTTGCAACAAGTTTTTGTGGGTGCATAGTTACTCTCCAATCCTGACACACACAAAAAATTAGGCAGGGAACATACAAAGTTCTATTTTGCATTAGCAGTTACAATTATATACAATTAATTGCTGTTATCTGCAAAAACATCAGTGACATCAGTGACATTGTACTGTTATCTTCATATAATCTCTGTTGTGTTTGTTAATTACAATGACTACTGAAGTAGTGAACTACTGAACTAAGTAATGACTACTGAACTACACATGCTAACGTTCAATGCCTTGACGAAAATGCAACCAACCAGGGTTTGAATTAACTTTTTAATAATTTTAAAGTGATTCGTGAAAAATTATCGAGTCCGTAGGATGTGTCTCGTATCGATTATAAATACTTTTTATATTCATGCGTATTAATCATAAAGAAATATTTAATCTAAAATATGTTAGGAATAAATAAGTTTTTTAAAGCTAATAAATGCCGTTTAAAGTGTCAACTAACTGGCACTTATAATTAATTGTGCCGTAGTAATACAATTATCTCGAAATTTAACAATCTTCACATATTTAACAGAGAACAGTTTTTGAATCATATTGAAATTTTAATGATATAAAATTTTCACTAGCAAAATATAGCTTTAAAAAGTTAAAATTCGACGACTTCTTCGGCAAAAATGAAGAAGTCGGAAAAACGGAAAAGGACTGTTTAATATTGTCTTGCGCCAAGCTATTTTTGTGTAACATTTTCCAGTCTGTCTCTTTTCGTTAATTCCTTGAAAGCTGTCTTATTTTGTGTTGCTTTTTATGCCGAAGTGTTGAGAGATGAGCAGTTGTGCGTTCAACGGGATGGTCTGCAAACTGTCCAGGACGTTCAATGAATGCCCTAGATCTGCTATTGGCTGCAAATGATCTGCATGTTTTGTAAAACTAACCATTGGATGCCGAAGAGTAGTAAAAATGGGGAAACATTTTCTTGTACTTTTCAATTGACTTCAAATGCAAATCAAGCTTTAGTTTTTTTTGCAGGCAAAATATCTATGATTTGAAGTTTGCAAAATGTACAATGTCATACTTGAATTTGTATTTCCGTATGCTAACCGTAACGTATTTCTATGACATACGCATTTAGAAAAAAAGGGAAAATGGTTTCATGAAAATGTGAGCATGCTGTGTCTATATCCTAACCCCCTAATGACCTGTCATGTCAAAGAAGCTGTCATATTGCAGTAACCATTTGAAAATGTGCCACAAGTTACTCATCCCTAAAGGGACCAGTCACTACACTAAAGTGTAGATCCTAGACGATACATAACTACTTTTTCACTGCGGCAGAGGGCGGACCAATTCTGGAATGGGTGAAATGAGGTCTCTCTATGTGGTATATCAATGGGTCAAGAGTTGAGACATTAGTTATGGGCAATAGGAAGTAAAAAATGTAAATACTAGAAAAAAAGCCTTATGTGTGAGTATAAAAAAATATGTGTGAGTATGAAAACTCATAAATTGCTAAAATAGTTGTGTGCTTTTTCCTTTTGTCTTTCGATGTAAATTTTAAATATTCTTTACAGAAAAAATAACACTTAGAAAAGAAAAAAGTTATTATTGGAAAGAATAAGGGAAACACCTAGAACAATTGAGACTTTTATACCCTAATATTTGGTCGTTCGCACCAAAAACAAGTGAACCAGCAGAACTTGCAATCAGTTTTGCTAAAAAACTATTTTTTCTTAAAAACAACGTTGAATTGAGTCTTTTCTAAAAAAAATTAAAATATCCCATGTCTCCTAGCATGTGGCTTTAACTCTCTCATTGTGAGAAGCTTTCTAAAATGGATGCAACCAAATTTATTGTGATACTATATGTAGTATTATGGTCACGCTTCTAGAAAGGGTATGGTATATAAATGGAATTTTGATTTGTTGAAACAGCAACATTTTGCAATCTTTACTAATATATATATTTTTTCAGTGATAATGCCTTTGTTTGGTTCGTCAAAAAAAAGTCCAGCTGAGATTGGAAAAAGTTTACATGAATCGTTACTGATACTTAAAGATGAACCTAGTGGCAAAAAATCTGAAAAGGTTTGAGTTTTCTTGATAATTTTAAACTTATTTTAGATATACTGTTCTATAACAACGGAAATCATTACAAGACTGTAATATTTGACAGAATAAATAAATTTACTATTAACCCACATGTAAATTGCACTCATTACTGTCATGGTTAAGAGTATCTGCGTCAATCCGCCTTTGTGTTTCACAGTTAGCAATATAGTTGATAAAAAACAAATTTTTTTTACCAATATTCATTCATGACTAAACTATATATGTATATGCAACTTGCACTCATTATACTTCAATGAGTTCTCAGACACTGGTATAAAACACAACAAATTTACATTACTCATCATAGCTATATAAACCCCATGCAAAATACATCCACTACTTCTTTGATAAAGGTAAACATATAAACAAATGCGTCACTTTTAAAACAAAATTTATAACAAATGATGTTATGATTTTGCTTGAATCCAAATAACTTCAATCTGTCAACTGCATATAAATCTCTCATTGTCTATCAGTCTTCCGTAATATATGCATGGTATCAACCTAAAATAAAAAGATATTTTATTGAAATGAAGGTAAGCCATAAGTCTCATAGGTCATCATAGTTCACCAGACATGTTCTGGGGTTGTTGAAAGATATAGGGGAGATTATTATAAGGAGGGTGACCAAAAATGAACTGAGGACCATTTAAAATACTAAATTACAAAATATCCTTTTTTCTCAGACATTGTTTTAAAAGACACAACAATAAAATCAGGATAACTTATATCAAGGTAGTCAGGCTTTCTGATAAGAAAAATTTAGGCGTGTGGTGCTTCGCACGCCTAACCAAAGTTAAAAACATTTCAGGCGTGTGATATCCACCCACCTGAATTTGTCTAGGCGTGCGATAAATTATTAATCTCATTTTTTAATTCTGAAACATTTCATTTAAAACATGCGCGGTAAATGGTCTTAACTTTGTTTGGCTTTAAATCTGAATTACATTGTCCTGTGAATATCTATTTTATGATTTACGTACGCGATGTTTAACGCAGAACATTTTTATCACTTAATAAAATATTCCTCTTTCCGCGACTATTATTGAAAGTTGTTGTACATTATATATTTATGATTAAATGTAAAAACAAAGCGTCTGACATTCGGCTACAACAGTTTAAAAGTTTGCCGTATATGTTACTGATGATCTCTAAGTAGAACGAAACGCTTTGTACACAAATGTTTATCTTTTAAAAGTTTTTAAAAGTAAACAAGCAGGGGACGTTCAAGCTTGTGAACCCCAAACACGAGGGCTAAGCGTCAAGTACAAGTGACTGACTCTCAAAGCCTTAACTTCCTTGTTTACATTGCCTTCTTCTATATTAAAACTTGAGGACGGAAGCGTTAACCTTTTTACTTCATGTTAGTAAAATATTTAAAGTTAAACTGAAATACAAAATATCTTTAAAACCTGAAACCTCTTTTAAAAACATGCAGTCTTTATAAGTCTTTTTTTCAATAGACAATTATTTATATTTCAACAGAATTAAAATAAGAAGCTAGGTATACAGAACATATATTTACAAAGAAAAAAAGTTTTATTTACAAAGATTTATTCAAATATACAATCAAACTCGGAGTCAGAGGATTCCACTCGACAACATTCGTTCTCTTCTGACTCATCTTCACTGTCACTTGCCACCTCGATGGTTGTGGGAAGAACGACTAGCGCAGGATCGTCAATTTTTCTTTTTCTTCTACTTTTTGCGAGATAGAGTTCCAGTGATCTTTTTAATATGGCCTCTCTTTCTTTCTCGTTCCAATAGCGATCGTTCAATTTGATTATTAATCGCATCTTTAGTAGCTGGTGGGACGATTTCAACCTTTTGTCCGAAAGCATTAAGGTTAAAATGCTGAAAGCCCTTTCAACAGCAGAATTTGAACCAGACAAAACCAGCATTATCTCCACTAAAAGACATATATTAGGAAACTCTTTTCTTCTATAATTGAGAATATTTTTCCTTATCACATGTGGGTTTTGTCCAGCCATATTCATTGCTACATGTCTTTTCAGGTTTTTCCACTCTTTCGCCAGTCTTGCATCATCATAATCAGTGGAAGCCAATGGTAGGGTGAAGTGTGAAGCAAATAATTTCATTTGATCGACTTCAACCTGCAAATCATCTGTCCACACCTCAGGATTAAAACAGTTCATTTCGGTAAAAATTGGATCATTAAAACTGTCAAACCTTTTCTTGAATATTTTACCGAGGTTTTCCGCAATAGCACCCCTTGAGTTCTTGGCATCGATAGTTGATTTATCATTGAAATTGTTTAGATCAAATGTTACCTTTACCGGCTTTCGATTTTCTTTTTTTCTTTGTAAATCCCCGGGGCTGTTATAAGTAGCCTCAAGGATTTCTTCGCCATCTTCTTTACTGACATGCAAAAAACGCTGAAGGTGGCTGTCAAAATCCGAATCTTTGTCACGGACAAATTCTTTTAACTGGTCTTTCGTAGCTTCAACGATAGTTTTGACTTCAAATGGCAATAGGTCATTTCCTTCAAAAATCTTTGATGCGGGAACTGTCTTTTCTAGAATGTCTAAATACATACAGGTTAGAGACAAAAGCTTGTAATTCTGAAATTTTTTCAGTAGTCCAATAACCTTCGCTTTTGTTTCTGGGCGAGTAGCTCGATCAGCTGACACGTTCTGGTATGCCATAATAAACACTGGCCAAACTTCGAGCAGAGAAGAAAAGGCTTTTCTTCGGTGTCCTATGAACCGTGTGCCACCTAACCTCGAAAGGGTATAATGTTGAATTCCTAAAGTTTCCGACGCACGTTTTATTTCAGACTTTATTTTCCCTGAGTCTCGTAACAAAAAAAGGTTGCTTAAATAAAAGCTTGCTACATCGCTAAAAACACTGTCAGCGAAAGCTTCTTTCACTGCAAGTTCAACACGATGGTTTATACAGTGTATCTTCACCAGCCAATCTCTACTACTCGCCATTCGGGTCATGAGTCCAGACACCTTCCCTGTATTGACGCTAGCACCATCAGTTGTTACGGAGATCAATTTCTTTTGATAGTCAGGCTGCGGTATTTCCCCATCGTCTTGAAAAATACTGTCAATTCCATTTTTTAAAGACTGTGCGTCTGTACCTCCCCAATCAGCCATTTCCAACAGCGATGTTTATTATCGCTTTTATATATTATTTATTTATTACCACAATATTACCATTTTTCGCAACTCACACTAATACCATCTCTTTGTCAGATCCAGTTTTTCGCGCCTGGCTTCCATCTGAAAGCAGTCCAAAGAAATTGCAACTCAACATAATTCCGGTTACTCTTTCTTGGACAGCTTTCGTTATTGCAGACAAATATTCTGTAACCGCGCTAGAGTCGTCTTTTCCTGTTAATGGAAAAAATAAATGTTAAATCAACATCTATATAATCAATGTATTTTGTATAAAAGTGTAAAGAATTGACTAGGACCACTACTACGGTAATACATTGCTTATGATAAAGACAATAGTTTACCTTGAATAAGTCTTAATCCATTTTCACGCTGAACTTTTATGAGTGTTTTAAACTGGCTCAAAGGTAGTGTAGGCTCCATCGCAAGAGTATACGCAGTTTTAAGCATTTTAAAATAACAATCTTCACTTGCTTGTCTTATTGAGCTTGTTATACTCAGTTGTCTACTCGATGAGCTGCCAGTAATACGTGATGACGAGGGTTCCGCTTGATTCAAAGTACAAGCGAATTTATGACATTCTCCGTTGATGTGCCGAAAAATCTTAATAAATTTTTACTTCATTATTGCACGGTTAAACATTAAAGAGTGACGAAAACGGTTAGTCTGTAAAATTTCAAGAAATAAAAGTTAAAGTCCGTCTTACTTGATGTTTTGTAACTGAGTTTGTACCATCAATAAAAGCCGTAGCTGATGTTTTCGCATTTCCCCGAACCATTGTTGAATTTATTATTTGATTTTTGTGTTCTGCGCAAACCTTGCACCAAACAAAGTTTACAACAACTTTTCCATCCTTTTCTGCGGTTTTATGTCCAATTATCTCACCGACTTTGTAGGATAAAAATGTATTTAGAGCGAGTGAAATTACCTTTTTTTGCTTCCATTTTTTATCGCGGACTAGACTTAAACACATGGATCGTAGTGGTTTTATATCCAAATTCCAGACAGTCTACCAGAATTCAATTGCACTACGTTTCGAAACTGACAACTGGAAACTAGCCCTTTTGAAATTTACGTTTAAAATTTATTTATTTAAAACGAAATTGGCTAGAGAATTAAAACCCAGCCAACACGAATATTTCCGAAACTGCCGACTCGAAACTAGCCCTTTTGAAATTTACTTTGAAATTGGCTAGAAAATTAAAACCCAGCCAACACAAATATTTTCGAAACTGGCCCTTTTAAAATTTACGTTTAAAATTTATTTATTTAAAACGAAATTGGCTAGAGAATTAAAACCCAGCCAACACGAATATTTTCAAAAGGAACCTACAGACATACTAACATGATGCACTACAGGTTCTTTCAACTCAAAGACAAACTAATGCAGAAGAACTACTCTGTAAGACGATAGAAAATCAAAAGATAAAACATGTTGACAATAAATCAACAAATGAAACATTTTGAGCATCTTTCAACGACAACTTAGGCATACAGAAGGAGCATAACTAATGTTGTAAACTACGTCACTAAACAACAATCATCGCGTGTTTTTAATGGTCATTCAAATGAATGTGAATGTAAATTTGTTTAAGTTTTTGTTTAATTTAATAATTTTGAGATTATTTTGAGATCGGAGCGTTTAATGTTCTGTACGAAATATGGGGAAAATTAAACAAACGTGATATGATTGAGGCGTGCGAGTAGTCGCACGCCTTACGCGAAGAAAATCATTTGAGGAGAGCTTTTTAACGCACGCCTCAGGAGATTAAGGCGTGTGTGGAGGCGTGCGCGTGCGATCGCACGCCTTATATGAGAAAGCCTGGGTAGTATATCAAAGTAGTATTATATAGTTAGTTAGTTAGTTAGTTAGTTTGGCCGTCCGTCAGGGTGGTGTGGTGGTGATAACACCCATCCACAGGCTCCCCAGGTTGCGGATAGGGGAATGGCCTCTAGATATAGAGGTTAGCTGCGAATATATCGAATAAGCAGTGCCAGACAAAATCTTGGGTTGTCCTTTAGCAAGACATAGCACCCGGAAGCCACCCGCGCAGGGTTATGCAGAAGACATCGGCAGCAGGATGTTGGTTTAGTTTGTGGCAATACTGAATGAATGTGGATATTGACATAAGCTGAGAGGGTGTCATGCATATGATCTGAATAACCAGACAATGGATGAGATCCGATCACTCCGAGTTAGTAGGAGACTGCGGCGGTTTATGGAGTAGCGCCCTATACCGTCTTAAAGTGCGCAATCAAAACCCTGTATTATATAGATTACCTACATAAACCCATATCCTTTTACCCCTAGAAATTTTTTATATATATCATGCTTACCTTTTGTTATATTGGAGGTTTCACAATATCTCAATTTTTACCCACAATTTTGGGTATGCAAATCATGTTACATCTTTGATCTTATGGACATAAGCACCCATGCCCTTTATGCACGGCTGCCACGGAGTTTAAAATGCAAAGTTGGTATCTGGTGTGGGTTAACTCAACACTGTTTTCTCTCTTAACTGGGGTTGGCGTTGGAAGGGCATACAGCTGTAAAAACATCTGCTCCAATAATCAGCAAATGATTAAACCTATACAATTGTGGGAAATATCATCTGTTAAAAACCCTGTCCAACCCATGCCAGCATTGAAATGGACATTTAATGATGATGATGATGAAGGTAATCAGTCATGTTGGGCACCCGTATAATATTCACCCAATAGAATTGTCAATTCTTTTCCAAAATTCTCTAAAATTTTTATGTTTGGTCTCATCTATATTAAAGGAGGTTTATAGCAGATTCCAAAAGTGGAATAAACATACCTGCAGGAGATGGTCTTCAAGATTAATTAAATATTTTAAAAATTGTTGTCATAAGCCACATGCTGAAATTGCATCTCAAGCTTGCCCTTTTGGTAATCGTTTTGGTCACAAAAGGAATTTGACAAGCATAAATTCAAATGATTGAATTTTTAAGCTTTGACAAATGTGAAAAGTGTTTGTAAAGCTCGTCAGTCCATTTGACTTTTTGCTGACCCGGTAAACCCTTGATAGAGTCTTCCAGGGGCAACAAGTGATGCATATCTGGGTATACATTTTGAGAGCGCTTTGAAGGCTATAATGAGGGTGCGCATGGAATTGAGGAGGCAGCCATGTGCCTTCTAAAGTGTTTGATTGCTGAGGTTCTATAGTTACCTCTCCATCAAAATCCTTTAAGGTGTTACTTGTAAATTTGTATCTGCGAGCTGATTTGCAAAGAATGCATGATTTACCATTCGAAGCGCCTACTGGCATCAGAGATTTAGGTATGGAATAATATGGAATAACGAACATGGTCAATTAGAAGTACGAATATTTTTTGTGAGACTGAATGAGAAATAGAATGATCATTTGAACAAGATAATCTGCTTGATCAAAATTATCTAACTTCATTTATTTAGGCCAGTGAAGATGTTACTAAACAGTTGCTTTTTTGCAAGACCATTCTGTATGGATCAGGTGGTAAGGATGGCTACTATATAATTCTGCTATGATAGTTGTTATGTTTTAGCTCATAAACAGTGATGTTTAATAACACTTTAAAATGCTGCCAAAACCCTGTTCCATTGTCGATTCTTAAGTTATACCACTTGTTTTTTTCCTGTTCTTCTATTGCAGTGACAATTTGTGACATTTTCTTTTCTTTCATACTTACTAAGTTGTGCGTTAAACGGAACACAGATTAAGAAAGTGAATAGGAAACTTCCTTGTTAAACAATTAACTCTTACAAATTGAATGTTACTTTAAAATACTATTGATGTAAGTAGAAATTAGGTATTTGTAACACAGAGAAGTGATATATGTTTGTAATTTGTTTGATATTTTAGATGTAGAGCCATCAACAGAACATTCAGCTCAGCTTGCCCAAGAATTTTATAGCCAAAAAATATTCATGCTGCTTGTGGGAAACCTTGGAAAGTTGGACTTTGAGGTGTGTGATGTCCAATATTTGAACTCCTTAACTTTCTTTAAGCTTGTACTTAAGTTAGACAGAAATGAATGATGGAATTCGCCTTTGCTTTATATGTGTTTGTTGCAGCAGCTTTTTTTAGGTAACAACACTTTCATCATGTTCAATTTCAGCGAAGTACTGATATTTTACGCCATAAGTTTGACCATGTGTATTTAAAAAAGAACAAGAAAGGCTAACATCAGACAAAACAGTAGATACATAGTATGTCGATACAAAAAGAAAATTGCTTTACTTTGCTTAATTGTTTTATTTAAAACAACAACAACAACAAAAAACAGTCAAAAGGAAGAAAACGACTAATTGAAGTTATTTCTAATATAGTTATAAACAGAATGAGAATGTTGATATTGATATACATCAATATATATCATTAATTTAACTTTGCCAAAACTAAAAGCACGTTGATTTACAATTGTAGAAAGAAATGGTGGCTTGTGGGATTATGTACGGTTATATATTCTGATTATAAACACATGTTACAAATATTATTATCTAATTACATTCTTTTATTTAACAAATATCAGCTTAAAATATAAGCATCAGTTGTTGAAGAACTTCACAAATGAGACTTGGTGTTTCTTTATACAAATTTACAAGTGTAAACTATTTTTATACAATTGGTGGAATAGTGGAATCTACAGTTGAATCAGTAGAGTCATAATTGAAATTTGCCAATGAAATTGTTGAAAGTTTGTAGGAAGACGCTGTTAATAGGTTTCCCAAGACAGTTGGAAATATTTGAATAATACATATGCTTGGTATTGAAATAGAATGACAGCTTAAATATACATAATCAAGATGATTCTCTGTCATGACCATTTTATTTAACAATTGATCTTTAAACAAAATGATGAAGTTTGAAGACCTACTAGATCTAGAGTAAGAAATTTTGATCCTTTGAGGAAACCCTCAAGTGTTAGCATGCGTTCTTTCTTGTGTTTGGTTTTTTATTCTGCTATATAATTTTACTATTAAATAAGAGCAACAAAATTTTTGCCTTATAAATTTGTGCCTCACTTCTGGATATTAGTTCGTCAAAACCTGATGAAGTTAATGTAATTGTGAAAATTTTTATTAAATACGATAAACTAACCCTTATTTGCAACAGGCAAAAAAAGAGGTTGTGCAAATCTTTGGTGCTTTGCTCCGGCGTCAGATTGGTGCGCGATTTCCAACTATAGAACACTTACAAAACAATAATGAACCACTATTTGTGTTAATCAAATGGTAAGTTGTTCTCGCACATTGTTACATATGACATAGCAACCATAATTTTAGTTATCACAATCCAGAAGTAGCATTGAATTCTGGGATGATCCTTCGCGAATGCATACGTTATGAACCTCTCGCGAAAATCTTGCTCAATAGCGACGAGTTCTTTAAGCTCTTTACCTTTGTTGAGGGTTCAACGTTTGACATTGCATCTGACGCCTTTAGCACATTCAAGGTATGGATTTCAATTTCACGCATCTTCTTGATAATATAATAATTTCAAAAATTTCAAAGGTTATATTAAACAATGTTTTCTACTTGGCACAAGTGCAATAAAATGTTTTTATGAAACAGGGTGTTGATGGCGTTATTAATATATATAGAGAGTGTGTGTTTACAGGAAATCAAATACAAATTATTTAAACAACAGAAAGAAGTATTTATAATTGTTTTCAAGAATCACTATTGGAGATGTAAAAACACATCAATGTTTAAAACACACGTTAGATAAGAATTTTCTTCTCAGAAAAAACCTGATACAATGTTTTCACAGAAGGAATTTACAAATTTATTCCTCTTCACTGTCTGACTCTTCTATTGCTTTATGCTTTATCCGGCGATAGCGTAATGGGAATGGTGTTCAGCTCTTAACCGAAAGGTTTTGGGTTCAAGACCATGCTATCACAAAGTTGTTTAGTGAACGGTTATAAATAAAAAACACTGTATTTCATCAAAAATAACCATAGCACAAATGGGGGCAATTAAATACACTAAAACTCCGGGTCGAGGTCTTCATGATAATGCTTAATGAGCGTTCTGGGAGCCTCATTTAAAAAAAAAACAATAACAAATGTTTAAAATCTGCGTTGCTTTTTTATGTTTCAGTTTCGGCCCAAGTTTATATGATCTTTGTCCATATGCGCAACTCATTTCTTTTGAAAATGCCCACTTTTACTTCCCGTTGTTGGGTTCATCATCCAATGATCCAATATTGATTCGGAGTTGGATTGTTAGCAGTTGATTTTTTAATGTGGCACTTTTGTGTGAATTTTGTTTAGATTTTGAAAATTAAAATAAATTTAAATCTTGGGTCTGGTAATGCAAATTAAAAATTTTGACACCTCTTTTTCCAATCCGTCCTGTCAGACGAGTGAAAAGGTAAAATATTAATTTTTCACTTGTCCTCGTAAAAACAATTCCGTCCTGTACCGTTGTACAAGCCTTATGTTACACCACTGTATGTTCTCTAGTTTATTCTTCTTTCTTAGGAAATATTAACTCGACACAAACTTCTAAGCTCAACCTTCTTGGACACCAATTATGACAAAGTAAGGATGAGTTTTCCCTTTTTATTTTTTTTATCTCACAAGATTTTTAAGCAGAGGAAAAACCATTCCTTTTTTATTTCACACTTTTTGAACCACTTTTTGAAAAGTATCATGGTTGGTAAATACCCTGAATCTCAGATGTTGTGACATCTCCAAACACATGTGCTATAATTGGCACTGGACGTACTGAAATATAGAGATTTCAAATTTTTATTTATTTATTTTTTTCTAAATATGTTACTTGCCGCACAATTTTGCACCGTTCTAAGTTGCTTGGGTTGGACACCCCAGTTGTTTGGTGATCAGTATGCGTTTCCATATATGCGACCTCTAAGATGACATAATGATCCAAAACCAAATTTTCTTTGGTTATTTGGTTAGGTACAATTTTTCTGGAGGTTTTCTTGTTATCTTTATGTTTTAAACAATGTTCATTCTTTAGTGACTTAATATGCAATGAAGCATTGTTATAATGTTGCACAAAATCTATAGGTATTTACGCGGTACCGCTGTTTGCTTGATTCAGATAATTATGTCACGAAACGCCAATCTTTAAAGGTTAGTCCATTCATTTTCAAAATTTGCTGCATTTAAACAAGACCATGATAAAACTCAAAGAGAAAACACTGTATTTTAACTTTTGCAGAGAAAAATAATAAAATCATGGGAACGACCATAAATATGTTTATTAAATATTGAACAAACGTTTGTATCAAGATGTCATTAAAACAAGATGTTATTAAAAACTGTATTCCTTATTATTTCCTGGAATTGAAGGCCGACCACCACTTATATAGAACCTGTTTTCATTTTAATAAGACAGTTATATTATTTTTTAATTAGAATAAATATATTTCGAAATATATGTAAGGTATGTTATTGGTTGTTTTGCACAGTTACTTGGGGAGCTTTTATTGGACCGTCACAACTTTGTGGTGATGACACGTTACATTAGCAATCCAGAGAACCTTAAACTTATGATGAACTTACTGCGAGATAAAAGCCGCAATATTCAATTTGAAGCTTTTCATGTTTTCAAAGTGAGTTCCACATATAAACTCTTTATTCCCATGCTTTGTCTTTTGGTTGTGTGCCGAAATCATATTTCTCCTAGAAATGTGAAGAATTAATCATTTAATTAAGGCCTGTCTTTGACCTAATAAAATATAAACTTTTGCATGTGGTTTTGCAAAAATATTAATAGTCAATTACTCTGAGATTTTCTCTTAAGATATTAATTAAAACCTGTCTATGAATCTTGTATATTTTTAGGTGTTTGTGGCCAACCCAAACAAAACTTTACCGATAATGGATATTTTGCTAAAGAACAAGGAGAAACTGGTTGATTTTTTGATGAACTTTCATACAGATAGAACGGGTAAGTCAATAACTTTCAATAGAAATACTGTTGTTTTTTCTCCTTCATCAAAGCTAGCTCATATTTTATGGTTTTTACTGTAGAAGATGAGCAGTTTATGGATGAGAAAACGTACTTGATTAAACAAATCAAAGAACTACAATCGATGCCACAACAAGGATCGTCTCAAGCAACCGAAGGAAATAAATAAAGATCTGTGCAATATTTAAGCTTAGGATGTGTTATCATTGTTTCTTTTTACGAGCAGCATCTATCAAAATCCTTATAGCAAACTATTTTTTCAACTGAAAATCTGTTTTTGCCAAAGAATACTGCCAAAAATGTAAAATCTAATCTGATGCTTATTTTTAGTGTTGAAAAGAGCTTGTTAAAATCTATGTACATGTCATTTTGGTGGGAAATTATGCTGAACACTGCACTTTTTTCATTGTGTTTATATATTAAATTGAATTTTTTAATTTGACTTTTTATTGACTCTATAGTTGGCACCTGGCACTACAAATACCACTCCTAAGTTGTTTTCTACGTTAGTTTTCATATTTGAGGGTTTGCTTTTGAATAAGATTGTTTACCTAAGCTTTTTTTATTTGTACAAGTATTATATATATAAATATATTTACCTTTTAATTTACTAATTTCCGATGTTTCAATGTTTTGTGTTTCCTTTGTCTACAAACACTTATTTTCATAGAACTTTAGCTTTTCAATTGCATGTGTGTCAGGTTTGTTTTCTTATCATTGTGTTTCATACGGTTAGTTAGTACCTTCTTCACACCTTATTCCTCCTACTATAGTAACCTATCAAGAAAATCAAGATGAATGAAGCTGTTTCAGCAGTATATAGAAAATTCAATTCGTTTCCCAGGAGAGCAGACATGATACGAGTAGCAGTGGTGGGAGATCCCAAAGGTACTTTTACGCTTAATAGTGTGAAAATTTCTGAAGTTCTTTGGAAAACAGGCAGAAGACATTCTCATTATATATTTGGTTGCAATTTCATTGAAGAAATCTCTTTAGAAGTTTAAGAGTTATTTCGACAAGTGTAAATAATGTCTATTTAACTTTAGTTGGTAAATCGGCTTTCATAAAATGTGCCGTGTTTGGTTTCTATGACCCATATTTACAGGTATTCAAGTCTTTTTGCTGCTATCTTGTAAACTCAGTCGTTTTCCTATATTTTTTGCCATAGAAACCTGTTTTAATGTTCCTTTCTATTATATTTATTTCCATCCTAGTGTAATGAACATTTAAGTTGAATAATGGAATTTGTGCTAAATTATTTTGATTGATCTTATATTATATCAGTATGATACCGTTTGACTTTAAAAGTGCAAATAAAAGGCAATTTGTGTATGTTAAATGAAAATATTTACTGTTACATTATATTCTAACGTCTAATATGCAAGTTCTCTTGCTTAGTATGGCTAGTTGTTTCTACAGTTTTTTTCTTGTTTAGTCAAACATGCCACTTGATTTCATGACAAGAGAGGTACATGTTGCAAACGAACAAGTGAGCTTGAATGTTTTACAGTATCAATTTCCTAATGTGTGTGTGATTTGTTGTTTCCAGTGCTTGGGAATCCATCTTTAAGATAGGCAACATGCTGTGTGATTGTAATTAAAGACTTTGAAAAATTGATCTTTAAACCCCTTTTAGTTATAATCCGGATTTGATATATTTGAACGACTTTTCTAACTATAATACATCTAACAAAGTCACAAACTAGAATGTCTATCATTCATATCAACATAGGGAGCTTAATTTCACACGTCGCTTTATTCTGTCCAAATCATGTTTATCGTTGTGATGGGGAGATCATGTGACATTTATCATTTTTTAAGCGCACAATGACTGCAGCCATATCTTTTCAGATCGTAATATTTAAATTTTGTTGCGATGGACAGCCATTAAGACATTTTCATTTTTTGAGTTTATCCAAAGCATTTACATTCTTCATTCGACTTCGGCTACACAAGATAATTTTTTTGTCTAAAATGGACTGTGTATTCTGATTAATACAATCCTAATCCTGATCTGTCTCATTGCTATGTCGTTGCGATGGTGTGTGTCTTGTTGCTATGTCGCAGCGATGTGTCTGTCTCGTTGCGATGGTGTGTGTCTTGTTGCTATGTCGCAGCGATGTGTCTGTCTTGTTGCTATGTCGTTGCGATGGTGTGTGTCTCGTTGCTATGTCGTAGCGATGTGTCTGTCTCGTTGCGATGGTGTGTGTCTCGTTGCTATGTTGCAGCGATGTGTCTGTCTCGTTGCGGTGGTGTGTGTCTCGTTGCTATGCCACAGCGATGTGTCTGTCTCGTTGCTATGCACTTTGTTTAGATTGTTGTGCAGTTTTGGGAATCCGTGCCAAGGTCGTTTAACTGTATCATTGTTATGTATGATGTCACAGGTAATCTGAGTTTGTCATTGACATTTTTTTATCTAACTTATTCCAGGAAATTAACACGCTGGGAAATTAATGCGATTTTAAAAATTCTTATTTCCTTCATTTGTGATTTGTTATTTGCGGGCAAATATCATAAGGCGTTAATTTTATGTGTGTATATTTTTCATGTTTTCAAATTGAAAACAGAAAAAATTCAAAAATATTCCTAGTGTCCACAGTTGATGTGATTTTGTTGCTATCAATTTCTGAGGTCTCACATACTTTCACTTCTTCCTCTATGCTCTCCCTAAGCAAATATTTTGAAATCTTTTTTGATTCGTCCACATAAACCAATTCATCACCAGGATATTTTATGCTATTGACCTTCTTTTTAAGAATGACCATAGATTTTTTGTCCGACCAACTGACAGTGCCAAAGGTGATGGTTTGTATTTATCTGATATAACTTTTCCTGATATAATGGCCCTACCATGCAATGCATTTCTGATATATCTACTCAATTCTCGTGGAATACGTCCGACAAGTGTGCGACCTATTTTTCTAGGTATCTTCACAGAAGCAGAAATAGCAAATCTATCATGAGGATTTTTTTCTTCTCAAGCAAATACTAACTGACCAAAAAATGGCTTCCAGAATTTTCGATACACGTGGTTTCCACTTAAAGCACTGCAGAAGTCACGATTGATGTTATCAACATCAACAGTTTGAATTGATATTTTGTGTACTTTTTGGTTGATTTTTCCTTCCAAACTTATTCTCACAACTCAATTTGACAACAAAAGTCATTTTTTCACCATTTGAATGAATGTAAAACTAAAACTGTCAATCCTTTATCATTTATTGCAAACTATAATCAAAACAAAGGTGAATGCTTGTAAGAGAGTTATCACATGAGAAATCTCAACCCGGCCAATACGGGCTGGCTCGGTCAGAAAACACAATCTTGAGGGCATTCGAAAGCACTGGTAGTTCAAGTAAGGAGTATGAAAATATTGTAAAGACAGTCAAACCTGCAGAAAAAGGGAAAAGAAGCACCTATAAAGGCCTATCTCCACTCAGAAAAATTTAGCTGAAAAGAAATATTTTCGCCCGAAAAACATCACGTGATATATTCTGATTGGTTAAAATTAAAAACATTGCACAATTTACTCGAAAAACAATTTTTCGATTCCGAAAAAAAAAAAGTTGAATTTTTTCAACTTTTTTTTTTTTCGACCAGAAAATTTTTAGATTGACCAATCAAATAGTCTCGTTTAAAATTTTCACGTGCGAATTTTGAAGTCGTTTAAAAATGTTTCGCAACAACAAATAAAAAAAAATCTGTTCGATTCGATATCAAATTTAAAATTTCAACAATTTCTTTTAAAAATGGATGTCAACAATAACAATTTTAACGAAGTTGAAGATCAACAAAATCTGGAAAATCTAGCATATGCAAGGTCGGTACAACATTTTCATCATCATCAACAACAACAACAACAACAGCATCAAAACGATCGAACGTCCAAGAACGTGGACGATCCTTCCGATTGTTGTGGAGCTAATGCGAAAACTAGCAGCGATCGTGATGTGTGCATCGCCCGTTGACAAATAACGCAACGTGACAGCTAGTCTTTCAGCTGGAGAAATGCTTTCTCTACGGAGAGAAGATTTTTGTATTCTGTGGCTAACAAGGGCTAAAAGAGACTCAAATCTTGAAGGCGACATTCTAAACTGCTTGAAAAAATATTCATGGTCGTACAGCCGCATGTCTCGCACTAACAAGTGAAATTCACCTTTCCATTTTCTTTCTAAGAACAGCTGGCGTACCCAGAACCTCCTCTCAGCTTTTTTAGTCGAACTCCGTTCGTGGCGTCTGCGTCGATAGATTAGTAGAGCAAGCAGGAAGTTCGTATCTCGAAATAAATCCATCACCACGTGTGGTTTGTTTTGCTTGTGTTTTTGTAATAAAATTCTGATATATCTGGAAATTTTATTTTCGATTTACTTTTTCTGATGACAAAATTTGAAGTGGAGATTGAATTTTGTTTTTTTCGGCCGAAAAAATTTCTTTCGATCGAAAATTTTTCTGAGTGGAGATAGGCCTTAAGGAGAAGGACCATTACAAAATTCCCAACATCTATGGTGTAGCAAATGCTTTGCGCGTTATAGCAAATAGAATTCTCTACTATCAAGGAGAGTTGTAGGTGATATTCATAGGCTTCTGGAGTGAATTCATACTGTTGGGATGTTGTTTATTATGTTGTGTTACTGATGTATTCAAAAGTAATTGTTGCGTTTAAAAACTAATATTCTTTTGTTGTGTTTTTGCCTAGCATTCACCATTGCCTCAAATTGGCGTTAACTTCATTCTAAAACCAAGGGCAAATTTCGTCAACCGCGTTAATTTAATTTCCTAAATAGTATAGTAACCTTAGCCCATATCTCAGTTGAACCGTGAAAAAAAATATCCCAAAACTATTTTGGTATCATTCGACCAGAAATTTTATATAGAATAGGTCTTTAACATGCCTGGCATCTGAAAGTTTGAGGGAGAAAAATTTCAGTACGAAACCTAATGTGAGGTATAAATATTCTATTATCTTTTTAACATAAAATTGTTTATTGATCAAAAACCTTCTAATTTTAATTTTAAAAGCAAGTGTTGTATATTGATGGAAAGATTATCTAAAGCAGAACATAACTATGTTGGCTGAAAAAAAATTCGGACACCTGTGTAATTTACAGACCAGTATTAAACACATGCATAATAATTACGCCTTTTGCCAAAACCTAAGATACATTTATGAAATTGACTTGATATTTAGCAGCCAACATACTTTGAATAAGGCAATTGATTTTATGCTTAGTTTGGCATTTCTTTATGGTTCTTTATGATAAAAACTACAGACCGACTGAGAAAAATCTTATTTTGGCCTGTAAAATTAGAAAAAAAGTTCAAGAGCCACTAAACTTACATATGCATTAATACATATAAATTCTTTGTTTTATGATGATATAATTGTTTGTTGTTTGGAAAATCTCTTATATTATTGCAGGTGTTTATTAGCCATATTATAGTTTATCTTTTTATTCAAGGCATCCTTATGAAGATGCAATACAGAGATACCTGTCATACATTTGTTTCTGTATAACTTATTCTCTAAGCTGTGCTTTTGAGTCTTTGAACAAATCCATAGTTCTATTTCTACAAAATCAAACGAGCACGAACGAAGATCTATCGAAAGCAACACATGTTTTATTACATTGACAAGCAATCAACTCATATCTTGTGGAAGAGAGGTATTCCTTCGAACTGCCAACGACAAGAAACAATTTATTGATTTCCTCTCAAACGCTTAGAAAAGAAAGGTCACAACACCTTCATGTGTAAAGGGGAAGCAGATGTGCATGTTGTTAGAAAAGCCATAGAGTTGTCACCAGATGGGGTGGTTGCTGCTGCCGATGATACAGACATTTTGGTTTTACTCATTGCTCAATGGATTACAAACCTCGAATGAATAATTTACTTTCAGAGTGAAATTTCTGAAACAAGTTGTTCTTAGTCCGTTACTCTTTATCATGGTTTTGGAGGCTTTATCTCAGGAGTAGGGTGTCCATGTGAATTATTGTATGCTGATGATCTTGTACTTATCTCAGATAGTCTAGAAGAGTTAACTGCGAAATTTGCTACTTGGAGGTAATAATTTAATTTGCTTCAGGTAGATGGCCATGCTCTGTATGTAGTACGGGTGTTGGTAATAACTCAATATATTGCAAATATTGTGGTTTCATAAGAAATGTAGTGGTATAAAGGGTCGACTTACCTCAGCGGAGGACTATGTGTGTATGGTGTGTACTGGAGAAGTTGCCTGGACAGCCACTAGAATCAGTGCCAATAGGTTATGACTTTTTAGAGACAAAGGATGGCTTTTGTTATTTGGACAACATGATTAGTACAGGAGGAGGCGCAGAACAAAGTTGTATAACTCGAATTAGATCTGGGTGGAAAAGGTTTAGAAAACTTTTATCTCTCCTAACTTCTAGAGTGATATCTCTTCGCACGAAAGGCGGGGTGTGTGATACTTGTGGAAGGATTATTTTTCTATACAGTGGCAAGACATGGGGAGTTTGAACTGTTGAACTGAACAGACTAGAGGGTAATGACATGAGGATGATTAGATGGATGTCAAATGTGACATTGAAGGATAGGAAGATTTCAAATGAGTTAAGAGAACGCTGTGGACAAGTGTAAGAAAATCTTTGCAAAGGCGTCGGCTTAGATGGTTTGGTCATGTTGAGAGAATGAATGATAATAACTGGGAAGAAATGTAGGGATTTAGTTGTTGATGGTAAGTGTGGCCACGGACGACATGGAGCCAGGTTGTGAAGAAAGATCTCGTTGAGAAACGTATTCAGTTTGGGTTGGTGCAGCATAGAGGCGTGCCATCAGTAAACCCGTCTAACCCGTGCCAGCATGGAAAATAGACGTTAAATGTATAGAGATAGTACCCACAGTTACCACTAGATATCACCCACAGTTATTTAGCTATTGCTGGAAGCAAGTTATTCATCAAGCTGTAAGAGATGTTTTTAGTTTTCTCTGCCCTGTGCTAGTTGGTACCATGAGTTGGGTGGTATTGACTTTTTCTTAAGGTTGCGTTTAACGGTATCTTTGTAACGAAGCTTTGGCCTACCCACTGATCTTGCACCACTCGTCAGTTGTGAGAAGAGTATATGTTTGGGTATCCTATCCTCTTCCATTCTGGCTACATGACCAGCCCATCTCAGGTTCTTTTGCATCAGTAGTTCATTCATCGGACACCAGCTCTTTTAATGACCTCTGCATTTGACACGTGCTGCCACCACTTTATGCGTCAAATTGATCGCAGATGTCTCATCATAAAGACGTGGAGTTTCTGAACCTGGGCCTTGTATATGGTCCAAGATTTTGCACCGTTCAATAGTGTGGAGATGACAATAGCGTGGTAAACCCGACACTTCACTTTTGTTCTCACATTGTTGTTATCCCATAGCCTCACTCTCAAACGCCCAAATGTGGCTGCAGCTTTTGGCATGCGAGTCTGAATCTCCGTATCAAGTTTAGCGTCGTCAGTGATGGTACTACCGAGGTATGTAAAACTGTTGACAGAAGCTAGATTGTTGCTTTCGATGTTAACTGTGCCATGTATACTGCTGGTCGATGGTGACGGTTGCCACAGAACTTCGGTTTTTCTCATATTTATTTTCAAACCAGAATCCTGTGTTGCCTTTGCAAAGAAAGTGGAGATTTCCTGTATGTCATCTAGAGTGTGAGCTACCAAGGCTGTATCGTCAGCGAACATCAGCTTGCAAATGATGACACGTTTCGTTCTAGTTTTTGTTTTAAACTGAGCGAGGTTGAAAAGATTTGCCCCAGGGCGGGTTTGGATATAAATTCTCGTCTTGTTCTCTGAGAAAGCCTCATCAAGTACGGCAGACAGAAAAATGCTGAATAAGGTTGGTGCCAGCACACAGCCCTGTTTCACCCCATTCTTTCCTGGGAAAGGTTCAAAAAGGTCCCCACTGACTTTCACTCTTGCGTACATGTTATCATGGAACCCTATCATTAGCGAGATGAAATGATCGGGACATCCATATTTCTTTAGTATATGCCACAGCCCCTCTTTATTTACAGTGTCAAATGCCTTAGTAAAGACGATGCATAGAGGCATATTTTGTTCTCTGCATTTCTCTTGCACCTGTTTGAGAGTAAATATCATGTCAATGGTGCTTCGCTCTGGTCTGAAACCACACTGTGTTTCGGGGAGAATAGTCTTCTCAACATGGACCATCAACCTATTCAGGATGACTCTAGCCATTATCTTGCCAGCAACGGAAAGAAGTGAGATACCTCTATAATTACCGCAGTCCAACCGGTCTTCCTTCTTAAAGATGGTTATCATATTAGCATCTCTCCATTCCTGAGTTATACACTTCTCTCTCCATGCCTTGCAGAGCACTCTCCAGAGCGCCTGAACGGTAGCAGGACCTCCATACTTTAGCAGTTCTCCAGCTATGCCATCGCCGCCATCTGCCCTACCATCTGCGAGACTGTCTATGGCGCCTTTTACTTCTGTCTCTTCAGGTTGTTCATCAAGCCATGAAGATGTTGGATATTGCTTTAGACGTTCAGTAGCCTCTACTGTAATAAATGATCAAAAACAATGTGTGACAGCGACATGTTCCTTTGCGCACCGGAAGTCATAAGTGATAAATTGTTCTTCTTTTTCCGTTGTTTTATACATAAACAAAATTTCCCAAAACCAGTTTGGTTATATGTACCATCATATTAAATGATTTTTAATTCATATACAGTTTTTATGTTAACACAGTGAATCCTTGTTTCAGCCATTTTGAACAAAATACCCTACGTTAGGTTTCGTTCCAAAAAACCTTTTAGATGTCATGCATGTCAAAAATGTGTTCTATATAAGATTTCCAATCGAATGATACCAAAATAGTTTTGGGATATATTTTTTCACGGTTGAAACATAACGTTACTAGACTAAAAATAAAGTAGTAATTTTCATTTATTCGTGATTTAAATATATTTGCTGGGATTTGCATCTGTCTTGTTGCCTTTATAGAAAGGAGTGTTTATTTTTCCATTAGTCCAATCAATAGACGGTGATCCGGAACAACAAAGTCAATTTTCTCCTCTTTCGCTATTACCGAAAAAAAATTCAAAACGGTATCCATTCTCTTATATAAGTAGTTTGAGCTTATATTGAAACTTTGAAGTAGAATTACCCTGAGCGGTTCAACTTCTAACTTGCATATTACAACGTTTGTTCATTCTCGAATCATAATGACAACATTTTACATTCTTTAGAGCGTCGAACGTTTGCAAACGCAATGAAGATATTGGAAGACATTCGAGCGAAACATCCTGTTGACCTTCCTATTTTGCTGCTGTCAAATAAAATCGATACGGACAAGAAAAGGTACTGTTAATCAGATTCACATTTTGATCTCTGATTTAATAAGTCTGCCAATCTGTAGCAATAATTCAGCAGCCATTATGAGTCAGCCTCGTAATCATTTAATTTTATAACATGAAAATTCTGACTGGCTCGTTTATTCTGTATTTATATGCAATCTGCATTCTCCGTTTTTAAGAGATACCTAATATAGAATACAAGCAAATTCAAGAAGCAAACATAAATTTTCTCGAACCTATTGGGCTTGTCGTTAATCTGATATAGGTGTAAAATGTCAATGTAATGTTATTATTACTATAAGTGAAAAGGTTGGTTCGAGTGCCGTTGTGACCGCTGGTCAGCTATCCTCAAGCTGCACTTTCACGTGTGAATATATCCGCGCGGACTTAATGAGCGAACTTCAATCTGAAATCTCATTGGCTGAAAAGTAAACGATTTCTGGATTTTCCTTTAAATCTTTTTTTAAAGTAATAAAGAAAATTCTGCTTCAATCTTATCTTCGTGTATTTTAAAAAATGATATAATAAATATGTTTGAAAATAGGAAAGGAAGAGGAATGTGGTTTGAATATCATCATAACCTTATGTAACACTTATTAATGACTTTTTGTAAACGCAAACGTAAACGCAAACTTTTCTGGGATTCGCGAAAATTAATACTCGCGAAATATTTTATAAACGATTATTCGCGAACATTAATACCCGCAGAAATGCAATTTTTTTCGACTCGCGAAAATAAAAACTCGCGAAAATAAGTACTCTTAAGGTAGTTGTTTAATTATTGTAAATGTATAGGTAATTGTTTTCTCATTGTCAAAATATGTTTTGAACACAATGGGAATCAAGTTGATATTAAAAGCTCGTATACGTAATATTTACTTTCCAGCCAATGGAATTTGAGAGTTAATTCCGCTCACTTATTTGCTCGTGGAAATCCAGCTTTGCACTAATCAAGCATAATACAAATAATGCTGACTAGACAAATTATTCTAAATGAAATGTTTGTATTTGATTCAGACAAGTGATGATGTACGAAGGAGAGTTGCTAGCACTCCAGCATGGTTGTCTTTTCAATGAAGTGAGTTGCACTGAAGCGACTAACGTCAGAATGGTACGTTCTTATACCCGTGATGCTATGACGTTATAATCATTTATTTTTCAGTGTTTGTCGGAGTTCATCAGTTCAATGTTGTGTGTTTATAACAAAATCACCATGGAATCATAAACACTCTGTTCAGATGGGATAATATTTCTTTCATTTATCTTTTAATAACATGTATATTTTTTGTTTTGCATAAATTTTGATCTATTTTGTTTATTTGGCATTTTATATATTTTAAAATTTTAACAGTGGAATTGTTATTGTCATTCACATTATTTGTATTTATTTATTTATTTACTTGTTCATCTAGCCTTTTTACGGTTAGAAACGTTTGCAAATTATGACGTCATTGTACAACATTGTGAAACAACATTTGCTGGATTTTTGTTTCGTTTTCAAATTACGTGACACGAAAAAAAAAGCTCTTTTAACATTCATGATAGGTACCTTTTCATTAGTTTTTTGATTTGCCATGGGTAGGCCAAGAGCTGGACTTGACTGTCAGATGATTCAGTGTACGCATTGTTAATTGGGGCAATCTTAGGCTTTGGATGATCATCTTCCAAAACCACCCCAGTAATAACAGTCGAAATCAGTGTTCTAATATTGTTTGTTCCAATTGAGGTTGCAACCTTACGCTTGTCAGAAATCATTTCTGCAAGTCTTTTGTAAAACCGAATACATTCTTTCCCCATGCCGCCTTTTGCCGCAACAACCAAAGAGGTGAACGAACCATTTTCGACTCGAATAACACGTTCGCCATAATGCTCTTCGTTTTCATTCGATGTGAAGCATTTCTCATTTTTCATTTAATTCCGCTCTTTTGTTAGGGACTTTACTTCTAATAAATTTGTTTTTCAATGTGTTATATATAATAGACAATGCTCAAATATCAACTTTGTTGTGTTCGGCAAAATACATCGACGCACACGTGTTGAACGCCGCTGTATAATATTGAGTTTTTTTTTATAAAAGAGTTTCAACTGTAAACAACGTTCGTAGTTTATGTGTCTTATCTGTGTGAACGAGTACATAACACAATGTAACAAAAAATAGACTGGTAAATCGCTCGTTCGAATTGAATGGTTCGCCCATTCACAGATATTAGTAGACAAGTAAAATGTCAAAGAGGAAGTGGAGCTCAATGAGAAAGGTAACTATATCCTTCGTAGATCTTGTGAGGGAAAAGAAAACCGACTGGAATATTTGGAATAAATCTGTTCAAAACATAAACAATTACATAGCTAATTCTATCAGACCATTTTCAAATAAATCGACACAGTGTAGCTTTATTCAAGAGTTTAATTCCCATTTTTAGAATATTTAGGCTCTATAAAGTTATGCAACCTGAAAATACTAGCCAAATTAGTCTTCCAGAAATGTTTATAGACAAATTGCAACATTTAAACCATCACTTAAAATGGGGTAATTGGGCCCAGATTTCTGAATTAGAGACATAAGATAATTTGGCTACTTAGATATATACGCAAAGATATAGAATCTTACTTCAACCGGAAGGGGGGGGGGGGGCGGATTCGCCCCCTCTCGGTTTTTTGTTAATACGTTTTTGAGAATTCTAAAAATTTATTTATGAAGATAATTGTAAAAATTCTTTTATTAAAATGTCTGATTTGTTGCTATGGTAACATTTCTAAAGACTAATTGACCAAACACATTCAAAGCATGTAAATTACTTTTTGCATTATATGAATAGTATTTCTCTTTTCTCCTCATCGTCATTCCTGACGTCAGCGAACACAAAGTAGTATCATAACATGTGTTCTCACAAAATATACCGAATGTGAGCTAATTCTGCCTCGCATTTTGCTTTGTTTCTCAGGGTTAAGGATAATAAGATATAAATAAAATAAATGTAATTTTGTTATCCTTTTGTAATCATCACAAACGTGTACTCTGTTCATCATGCTGCGAATAATAGTGAGCATTCACATTAACAGAAACCATCATTTAGTTCTTTCTTGATTTATATTGTTAGAAGTTAAGCTTTGTTGTTATTTTATTTAAAATGCTGAGACAAATAAATATATTTCAAAAAAGTTGTAAAATTACTGTAAGTTCAAAGGTTTTCCTGCAAAGCAGCTATGCAAATTAGATACGCAAATGACGTTATTGCCCATTTTATGACGTCACAGGTTACAAACACTATTATTTTAGTCCAAAAAGGTTTGAAATAAATTTGTTCATCTTTATTGACAACTCCCAAACCAAAAATATCAGAGGAATTAGCCTATATTATGAATTCCTGCATAAGAAATGGAAAAAAGGCCTAACTAAAATATTTGATAACTACAACAGTAAAATTAAAAATACCAGTGGCAAATTTAGGGGGTGGCGCACCGGGCGCGATTTCTTCAGACTACGGGCTCTGGCTAGTGTGTTTAATAAAGTAAACCGGCCGCACTGTAAGCTGGTAAGCGCGGAGTTAACATCCAGGCAGACCCGATGAAGACACGCTGGCGTCAAAAGCTTCGCATACAATAAATAAAGTTGACCAAAATGAAGGTGTTGCCCACTTTTTGATTTGTGAATTGCTGAATAAATATTCACTCCTGTTTTTGGCTGTCATCCAGCTTTATTTGAGCTCATGTTTATACTGCTTTTCCTGTTTTGTTTGTTGCCAGCCATGAGGTGCGATGCAAGTAGTATGCAAGGGTATCATACTGAAGTATTTAACATGTGTTACCCGCAGCTAACTCTTGAGTACTTCAGTCCGATTTTGACTTTAGCCATGGCCTCTAGTAAGCGAAGTGGTCAGGCGATGATTGAGCAGTTTTTAACAAAATGAGATACCATATTTTCCGAAATTACTTTCTCAGTTATCATGATCCTTTTCTGAATCAGCATAAGCATTCCCTGCACTAAAATTGAATTGAATAGGTCACGGTATGAAGGTATTATACTTATTAGACAAGTACGTCAATACGTTTTACGTGTCAGTTGGGTTCCTTTGAAAATGATTCCAACTTCCGTTCATATCAAGATTTTGGCTCTTTAGTTCAGGCAAGCGTATTGGATGCGTTTACAAATCATCAAGGGGCGACTTATTCCCTTTTAAGGAGAACCATATAATCAGACATAATCAAAGTCAAGATTAATGTTATGTACCGCCGTCCTGAGAAGAATGGTTTCGTGTAACGTGAAATGATTTTGGCGCGAGGAAAGAAAATATATGCGATTACTTTATTCACGTACTGATGGCATTACAGACATCCTAGCTATCTGTGCGTAAAGAAAATAATCGCCACATTCTACAATATTTTCATGTTGCTTACCATTTATTTACCAATTTCATAGATATGTATGCAAAAGGTTTCCACGACGGATTTTATGGTAATAACATTCCGGGCATAAAAAGTCTTTCAATTATTGTGGGGAAGAGATTCGCGAATTGAGATGAAATTATGACTTTAGTGCCCCCTCTTTTCAAAATTCCTAGATCCGCCTCTGAATACAACTTAATTATAGTACTAATATGTAATTATAGAAATTAATTTGGGATATAATTACCTACAAGAATCTGCAAACAGTATTTTAAAAACTCTTTTAGTTCTGTTTTGACAATAGCTTTAGTAAGGCATACATACATACGATCACAAATTATGACGTCATAAAATAAATAGTGACCGCATGAAAATTATGTGTGCAGAATATATTGTTTTACTTTCATGACTTTATACCGGAAAGAAGTTATCAAGGGGACACCCCCCTCCCCCCCAGAAATAGCACGTATCAAATCACCCGGTTGAAATATAGGCTTAATGTAATAAAAAATGAGTGTATGTCTATAATAGAATATTTCCAGGCCCATTTTCACAACCATCAGACATCCATATAATGAGATATGTAGACAAACTTTATCCTTGTCCTAAAAAATTGTCCTCTAGACAAAAATTATGTTTGAATGCCAAAAGCCTTTGCATTATTAAACTTAAATTCACATATTCTTGCATTGGCATTATCAGAATAAATCAAATGATTTTAGGAAAATTCCCATTGTTGCAGTAAATTCTTTGAACCAAAAAGCCCAAAAGGTTTTTAAAAACAGATGCAAAGCATAATAAAGAGAGACAAGGAGAGATAAAGCATTTAAGACAAATAGTTTCCCAGAAAGCTGAGCGGTTTGTCTCCATCGCAGAGTCTTCACACAGTGTTGCAGCTTTACAAGGCTGTATGGCTCATATAAATTCGCCAATAACCGTTACAGTAGGTATAAACAGTACAAGAGAAATGCCGAATCGCATTTCGAGATAAAACAAAGATATCCACCAAACAAGAAATTTGAAGTTCAAAATTGCTTTATATAAACAAAGAAACCTCACAACAAAAAGGAACCTAAATATATATATAAGATATATTAATGCCTGTTCTGTCATATTTCTTCTAGAGTTCTAAGATATTAATATAGACGATTAGAGATTCTTATGTATTAGTGTGAACTTATGATTTAGATAAGATCAATGAGGTGTAATTTAGGAATTAGGAATATTCGTGTAACCTAGTTCTATGCGCTTTAGCTAGAGGTGAAGTGAAATACAGTGAAGGTGCGGACGTAAAGCCAGCCGTCCGACTCTTAATGCAAAGGTTCTGCGTTTGATACCATGCCTTAATGAGCGGTTATGAATAAAGAAACGCTGTATTTCATCAAAATAATCGAATGGGAGCATTTAAACACACTAGGACTCCGGATCGAGGTCTCTGTGACTGAGGAATGAGGCTTCATTAAAAATTAACAAAACAAAATATTACTGAAATGTGTTTAATCATTATGTTGTAAATATACTAAGAAGATTTCCTGGAACAAGGCTTTATTCAACACAAACTATAGTACATATATCAGTTGTAAACAGGCCCGGCGGAGCCAGGGGGGGAGCTGAGGGGGGCTTAGCCCCCCCCCACTTTTTTGCTACATAATAAATTTTTTTCTATCATTAGAGGAATATATGGCTATTTCTAAGTCCTTATGCAATGTTATTAATACTACCACTGTATTTACCGGTCTATAGAAGTCAATTCTGTGTATATTAAGTCGGGCAGTCACTTTCATTCAAAGTACCACACTAGCATTAGCCTAGGAAACGACAGTTCCATGTTGCGAAAACGTTCGTGAAATGTCCAACCAAACTGTGAAAGATTACATGGAACAGAATAAACAATGTTTGCTAAAGATCATAGAATGTTTACAATTTCTAGGACGCCAAGGTTTAGCCTTAAGGGATGATGACAATGACGCAAATTGAACAATCAAAAAACAATCAAAATTCAACATTTTAGTTTGTTTACCGTATTTCCTCTTATTAGCGCCGCCCTCTAATAAGCGCCGAACCTTGGAGCAAAATTATATTATTAGCGCCGCCCTCTAATAAGCGCCGAACCTTGGAGCAAAATTATATTATTAGCGCCGCCCTCTAATTAGCACCGCCCTCTAATTAGCGCCGCACCTAGAAAAGCGGTGCTAATTAGAAAAAGAGCAGTAACCCATACAGAAGGATAGTTATACAATACAATCCGTTTTTTAGCTTCTTAATTATTTTTTATCTTTCATAAACCAGGGAAATTTCATAATTTTCACAAACTTAGGCTCGTACGTAAGTTCGAAATAAGTCAATAGTTCTTTTCGTTTCTTCATTTCACGATCCAAGGTCTCAGCCAATCTTTTATTTTGTTTTATTGTTTTTGAAGAGCGAGAAAATTCCATTAAATAAAATTTATTTTTATACCATTTTGAAAATTATTTTATAAGCGCCGCCCTCTTATTAGCGCCGCACTTTTTGAGTCAGTTTTTAAATAAGCGCCGGGGGCGCTAATAAGAGGAAATCCGGTATTAACCAGATTTTTTTGTTCTTCACACTTTTAAAACATGTTGTATATAATACTAACATAACTCTAAAGAAATACTAACTATATTTTTCATGATATCTAATCTTCAATGTCTTCAAAAATATCAAAAACGTTACGATGATCATCTTCCGGCGCATAAATATCTTAAAATAATGAAATACATCCATGGACCATGTCACGTCACTTTTTTACTCTATAGCCTACAACAATGACATAGGCTACCACCTGTCAAGAAGCTCTCATAATCCACACTATACACTATAGCATAAATAGAGTTAGCACAGATTGAGATTGATGAACAAGATGTTGTTAAAGTGTCAGTTTTTCTCAGAAATTGACATTATTTACCTAAAATTGAAAAATTGACCTAACGATAAAAAATTGACTTTTTATTGACCTATCAAATTAAGATTTTGAAACTTACTCCAAAAACTTGACTCTACTTGCCCTAATAATAACTCATTACAGAGTTTCGTTCTACGAAGCAGTTGATGCATTAGTGTCGTCTGTCCAAGAAAGATTTTTAAATTAAAATTAGCCGATGTCGTTGATTTTTGAGCAGTTGGAATCATTGTTCATTAAAACTCTAAAGGGTGAAGAAACTCTTGAAGAAATGTCGAGTGTAGAGAGCAATTACCAGTTCGATATCGACGTTGAAGAACAGGGAGTCAAATTACAAACCCTCCAAGTCTTACTCAAAGATGAAGATATTGTTTGTGCCGGTGATTTGATTAATAATATGCAGTCACTTCCCTCTGAAGAAAAGAAACTAATAATAAACGTTGATAAACAATTATATTTTGTGTAAATTGTTAGATGTAAACTCAACCACTAGCGCGACAGCTGAAACAACTTTTTCCATGGCAAGGAGAGTAAAGACGTAGATGCGATCTACGATGTTACCTAGCCGTTTCAATTCACTTGCCATTTCAACATTTCATAAGTCTTGACGTTTTATTATTCCCGCCAGTGACGTAAACGTTAATTGCGACCAATGAATTGATTCTATGTACTTTTGCGCTTAGTGGAGATTCGCCAGTAAAGTCCGTCATTGGTTGAAATGTAAAGATCGTTCGGTCAATGTTCTTGTTGTTTTAACCAATGGAATGCACTTTTTCGAAACCAGTGAGAATGAACCCCACCGTTTAAAGATATTTTCTGCGTTGAATTAAAGGAGGCGTATGCGTTGATCATATATATTAAAATGTGTATAAACAGCGCATACATCACCTTTTAACGGAATAAAGTCCGAAACGCAGTGTGCACTTCCATTGTCTGCAAAGTTGTTTCTTCAGCCCCTCCACTTTTTTTTTACTTCGCCGGGCCTGGTAAATATGTATATAGACCTAAAATAAACAAAAGAAGAACTATATATATACATTATATATTCTCCGTCGGTTAGGAGTTTTGTCATTCCTCTTTAAATCCGTACTTCTGAGGTAGACGTCTTGTACGTGTGGATCGTCGTAAATTGTCCGTAGACGGATTCATTAATTCTGTTTCTAATTTTTGATTTACAACCACGTCTTCACTTTTTTTCACTGTTTCATCACAAGCATATTCAAGAGCAGTTTCTGCTCGCTCAGTAGGAATTTCTGGTTTGCTACTAGTAGGCTGTTGGTTCTCGTCATTTCTTGGATATGGCGCTAGGTCGGATAGTGAAACTGTTGACTCACGGCCATCGTTATGTCGAACGTACTCGTAAGTGGGGTTGACATGGGTTAGCTCAACTTCTTCAACGAGATCATCATTCTTGCTTGATCTTACAAATTTACGGAAGAAAACTGGACCTGGCGTCAACCACGACGGCAATGATTTTCCTTGACTAGATTTACGTTGAAAATTGAAAAAACGTTCATGAGGTTTGAAACTTGTTGCAGTTGTTAAAAGAGAGCGGATAGAATGTAATACATCAGGAAGTACTCTTTCCCAGTGTGGCACCGGAAGTCCTTTTGATGCTAAAGCTAGTCGAATAGCTTTTCAAACTATACCGTTGTAGCGTTCAACTTGACCATTACCGATATGGTATGGTGTGCTGTGACTCGATGCTATTCCTCTGTCGGTAAGATATTTCAAGTTCTGCCGACATAAATGATTTTCCCCTGTCTGAATGCGTATATTCTGACATGCCACACAAGGAATAGATCGAATCAAGGCATTTTATAACGGTAGGTGTTGAAATATATCAGCAGTTGGGATAACGGAAGGAAAGCGAGAATATTCATCAAACAGTCAAGAAATACTTGTTGCGTGTAACGGATGGAAGGGGTCCTTTGAAATTTAGGTTTAACCTTTCCATTGGTCGAGTCGCCTTGATCAATTTTCCTTTGTAACACCTTTGTAAAATTGTGGTTTGAGTTCTGCACAAATCTTACAATTGGAACATACTCGCTTGACATATTCGGTAGAGTATGGTAGATTTTTGGATTTGACGAAATGTAGGAGGCGGGTAATTCCAGAATGACAGAGCTGCATGTGAATGTCATGAAGGTTACTTGAAACTACTAAACAATGGGCGCCTGTAAAGGAGTCAGCTACAACATTCTTCTTTCCTTCCCGATACTTTATAAAATACGAAAATTCAGCCAGTTCCATACGCCACGTTTGAATCTTATTGTTCTTTATCTTAGTCCGTTTTCGATTATCAAGCATATATGATACGGAACGTTGGTCAGTAATCAGGGTAAATGGTTGACGTGATAGCAAGTGGTTCCGCTTTCCGACAGATTCTATGATAGCAAGGGCTTCCTTTTCTACCGCTGGATAACATTTTTCACTTTTCGATAAAGTTTTCGACATGGACGCCACTGGACGACCATTTTGATTAAGTGAAGCATATATGGCTACGTCCGAAACATCGCGCTCGACTACGAATGGTCGCAAATGGTCGCGCTCGACTACGAATATCTTGGCTCATTTATCTCAGACTCTGTTAAAGATTTTAAAACTAGAAAAGGAATGGCCTGGTCAGCATGTAATAATTTACATAATGTCTGGACCTCCAGTCTTGATAATAAAACTAAGATGAACACCTTCAAAACAATGATAGAACCTATACTGTTATATGGTTCTGAAACCTGGACCCTCAAGGCAAGACAGCAAAAGCGACTTGACGGCACATACACCAGACTCCTAATGCGTGTAAAAAATCTTTTCTGGAAAAGATATTCTACTCTGCAAACCATCTATGGTGACCTCCCAAGAGTGTCTCAGGTGGTATGCAGTAGGAGAGTCCGATTCGCTGGTCACTGCTTTCGAGCTACCAACGAGATTGTGTCTCCTCTCATCCTCTAGAAACCGCAGGCAATTGGTCGCAAGTCCCGAAAGCTAACCTATCCTGACGTCATTGCAAGGGACTCAGGTATTAGATTTCAAGACCTAGCGGTGGCAATGCAGGACAGAAACACCTGGCGGGATATTGTGGCTTCGATATCGACTGCAATCGAAAGATGATGATGACGAATGGTATGTCCTCATCGATTGGAGCAAGCACTACATTTCCGTGCTCGTTCTTGATAGCATTAAATGATTCAATAGCAGCTTTGGTTAACGGAAAGGTTTCTGATTCAGCAAGGGGTCGAATTTTGTCGGAAAACTGCGGGATCCATTTTGCATAGTAGGCGAACTTACCCAAAACTTGTTTAAGGGAAGCAGCATTTGAAGGATGTGGAAAATCTAGTAATGGACGCAATTATTTCGGGATCTGGTTTGATTGAGTTCTGACTGATTTGATAACCAAGAATATCAATTGACAGAGGTGGGCAAAGTTACTTTCAAAAGTAACTGAGTTACAGTTACAGTTACTTGGCCAAAATAGTAACTGAGTTGCCGTTACAGTTACCGATTTTTAAAAAGTAACTAGTTACAGTTACTAGTTACTTTCAGTTACTCAAAAATCTGAACATAAAATTCTGCACCTGGCCAGCTCTGCACGCAAGTCCAGTTTAACCGCAATGTTTGATATTTAGTATATATAACTGTAACTGAACACTCCGCCTCCTTCTTCAGCCACGAGCCCGCAACCCACGTAGTGAGTAAATAGCGTAGAGCATGCGCAGTGCTGCGCCGATACAGCTGCGAGAAGAATGTATTATTGCGCAACGCGCAGGAACACGCATAAAGCATGCCACAAACACGTGCAGAGAAATGGACGGCAATTAAAAACTGAAATTTCAATACAAAAGTAACTTGTAACTGTAACTGTTGAAAAAGTACTAAAATAGGAACTAGTTACCGCGTTTCGTTAGTTTTGGAGAATAGTAACGAAGTTACCGTTACTGTTACTCAGAAAGTAAGTTACTAAGTTAGTTAGTAAGTAAGTCAGAAAGTTACTGTTGTAACTAGTTACTTCCCACCTTTGTCAATTGATAGTGCACATTGTACAGTTTTGGCATTGTTGAGGGTTATGTTTCGTATTTTGATCATTACTTGGAAAGCAAGATCGTTTCGTTTAACATCAGCTTTATCAACTCCCGCGATAGTTACGTTAGCAAGATACGGTAAGTATCCTCAAGTTCCTCCTCATTCACTAAGTTATCCATAGAGCGTTGAAAACACGGCACACCATTTGTTACGCCAAATGGCATTACAACAAACTCGTACAAATCTCTAAGACATTCAAAGGCGGTATACTTTCGTTCGGACTCTGGTAATCGGATTTGATGGTATGCGCTTTTGAGATCGTATGTTGAAAAGTATTTATACTTTGATAATCGGTTAACCATTTCATCAATTCGTGGAAGAAGGTACGCATCAAGGTTAGTGTATAAGTTAATTGTTTGAGAGTAATCTACACAGAGCCTCTTACGGTGACGGTTGAATTCATCTTTGGCAACAAGAACTTGAGCTCTCCAAGCAGAATCACTTCGTCGGATCCTTCCTGCTTTAAGAAGTAATTGAATTTCGGTTTTGATGAAGTCTCTACCGTCTTTATTGAAAGATCTCGACTTTGTTGCGATTGGTTTGATATCCTTTGGGAAGCTTTTGAAAAGAGACGGAGGTGTGACATCATCAAACTTTGTTGGTAACACATTGGAGTGAGAAGCCGGTTCTGGCAGTGGAGCTGATTCAGGCGTAGAAGCTGGTAAGGGTGAAGAAGTTGGTTCAGGTAATGCGTCGTTTTCAGGTGGTGTGACTGGTTCAGGCGGTGCAACTGATCCAGGTTTTGCGGACATTTTGAGTGATGTAGTGAGTTTGGATGGCTTGTGTTCATCTAGTGCTGTCACACTGGAATTAGCGAGAGGTTTGACCATAAATTCTGGTTGATTCCCTTCAAACTGGAATGTCACTTTACTGTGTTGTTTTTGAAAATCATACCCAAGAATGTATGTATATAGACCTAAAATAAACAAAAGAAGAACTATATATAAAAATAAACGATTTTGATAACACATTATACATATGTAATATTTACCCATGAGTAATTTCGCACTTTTAAAAGAAAGACATTCTAGTAACAGGCTCTCAACATCTCAGTTTCAGTATACGATATTCTGTCAAACTATATTGGCTTGCTCTTCTTGAACAAAGCCTTTTATTTCTAGTGTATAAAAATTCAGAGCGAAGTAGTTGTCGGTGTTCTGTCATCATCCTTGGCGAAAAGAAATCGCCAACAACCTCGTTTTCGAAATGAACACATTCAGCCTCGATTAGACTTGGGAGGTGTGATGTTGCGGCTAATGGCGAGTGCAGTCTAGAGGCTAACATTTTTCAAAAACTTTGCCGCTGTCTGGCTGATCTTTTACATCAACCATCAAGAATAGTTAGAATTTGCAGAAAACTGGCTTCTAGGTCAAACAAAGGGTGCTCATTTTGAATCTGAAGACCGTTTTAAAAGTATTTTGGTATCTGGGAGTTAAGCAAAGTCATTTTTGCTGAAAATTGGATAAACAAATTCGAGGGTTAATTCTAACCTTTGTTTGATCTGGAAGCCAATTTCTAGCAAAATCAATTGAAATAAGCAACCAGTATTTTCACAGGAATTTAATTAAATCCGCATGTAATGCTTTCAAAAATTACCTAATGTCCTTAAACCATTTAGATTTCTATACAAATTCACATCTCTCTCTGCCCAAACAATATAATATATCATGTAATCCCCCTGGGTTTTCAACAATTTGATTCATCAGCCAAGCGGCACCTTTTTTCAGGCATTTTCAAATATTACTAATAGACAAGAGATGCTGTCAAAGCATTTTGCAATAAATATTAAAAATGTCTGTTAAGGGTAAACCTTTCACTCAAGAAAGGCCATATTGTCCATCCGGCTAAATATTATAAAATGTCATAACTCTAGATAGCGAAGTGCATAGTGAATATTAAATCTATTTAGAAGTCTGTTGAAGAGTTCTACATGTTAATTTTAATGTGATTTGCTCATGCCATACGCAAAAAGTTAATTATTCAGGTATTAGCAGCTCATGGAAAAACCTTGGCATTGCATCTAAGGATTAAAGTCTTCAAGAGTGGCTTATGCAAGATATGGATTACTAAAAATGTGAAGGAGGTTCGTCAGAACAGACAATGGCGGAACATCAATATTTTTAAAAATAAGTAATATCCTTTCCGGTTACGACCAATTATATAATAACACAAAAATGTTTTTATGAAAGTCATAAAAACATGTGTAAGTGATATTAGAAGATAGTTGAAAGATTTAAAGTTTTTTATGTCCTTAGTTACAAATTTTTTGAATAACAGTTCCTACAAAACCAAAATCTAGATTTCTTTAAGGAAGCACATTGAAAGTGATCGCAATTTAGGCACAAATCACAACTAATACATTCTTCTTCAACAATATCCTTGCAATCTCTGCACATCCAGTTTGGCAGGTGCCAACTTCACCTAAAATTTTTAGAGACATTTTTTTGACCTTTATCACTTTTTCTGCCTTACAGTAAAGATGTGCTGAAATAGTAAAAATAGATTTTAGACTGGATTTTGAAAGCGTCTGACAGTCTGCAGAAACCTATCTATACTATTAAATATATACTTCTTTATATACCTTATTCATACAAATTTTGGTGTGGAGAAAATATATTTTTTAAATATATATATTCATAGATTTCCTAGGTTTATATATATTATATTTGAATGATTTATTGTGGTTTAAAAGTGACAAAATTTAGTTTGAAGTGGGGTTTTCTTGATTTTTGACATCAATAATATATTATAGTGGAAATAGAAAATTATGTCAATTTAGAGTATACACTGAGAAGAACTAATTCAGAAATTTTCAGGTCATTTAAACAACTACAAAAAAGATACATGGTTTCAAATATAGTCCGAAGCCCAAAAAATCAAAATCAAAATTGACCAAATTCTGATATGGTACCCAGGGAGGTATTTGCTTGGTTGGCATGGAATGACTCCATAGTATATATTATATATCCATGCTTTGCAGTAAAAAACTTTATTTATTTTTACACTATTCTTTCAGAATGATTTTATGTTTGGTTTTAGATTAATTAAATCAAAACAATTGAATATGACCAGGTATCTATATAAATTTTATTATTTAATCTTCATATATATGTTCCGCGCTTTCTACGGACTTACGCAATCTATAGAATGCGCAACGCAATCTAGGAATTCATAGAATGTGCGCCAATCTATAGATTGCCGCCCATTATATAGAACGCGCACCCAAATAGGTTACTCATTCTATGGAAGAATTCTAAGTTATTTTGTGACTTTATAGGTCTCTTACCCAGTGTGTCAGTGAGACTGATATACTAAAATGAGGTCTCTTTGTTAGCCAGCCATGTTATTTATTGATTCAGCTAGGAACTTAGGACAGTAGCTCTTTGCTGGATTCTTGTTGAGAACATCTATGATGGTGTTGGCCTTGTCTTTAGCGACTGTCTTGCTCTTCTTGTGATCTCCCTCTATGTATGCTTCTCTAATAAAACGATCAAACAGCTCTCCCTGACTCTCTCCGACCATGCTTTGTTTGCGCATTTTATAGAATATAAGGTGCGCGTTATATAGAATGGGCGGGAATCTATAGATTGGCGCGCATTCTATGAATTCCTACATTGTGTAAGTCCGTAGAAAGCGCGGAACATCTATATAAATGGATATTGAATTTTTAAGTTGTTTTTATTATTATTTTTGTATTAAATCTGTTGTTTCAGGAGAAAAACTGCTAAACAGAAGGTTTAGTGTTTCATAGTAAGCAACCATAATCCTGTTTGATGTTATAGGGTTGGTAGAATTGAACTGGGTTATATCACTCAACATAATATCAAACAATTGAAGAAACTCAACACTGTAGTTTTTCCGGTACATTACAATGATAGGGTGAGTGCCAGTTTTGAAGCTTGAACACACTTGACAAGTAATCTTACATTATAAACAGTCTTCTGTATAAAAATACACACTTATGTTTGTTTTCAACGGCTTTATTTTATTTGTTTTGTTACAATTTTAGTTTTACAAAGATATATTAGAAGTTGGTGAACTGGCAAAGCTCGGTAAGATATATATGTGCTTGTTTATTATAAAGTAAAATTTGAAAGTTACGTTATATAAATTTTCAATGATTAAGTGCCCAATGCTCATATAAGCACCTAGCAGTTCAAACTGGGTGCCAAGCTATTGTCAACTATCTTCACAGAAACTAACATTCAATGCACTGATGTTGCATGTTTGATCTCCTTTATTTTTAACTGTGAAATGCTAAGGAATACAAGTGTAAAGAAATGCGTAATACGAGCACGAACCTAGGTGCTATATAAGTTGGTTACTGTAAAATAGTTTTATTCGCACTTGTATTCATGGTCTTTTTTGTCTGAGTTACTAATTAATGCTTATATAAAGTTGTTTGTGTGATATACTTTTTAACATCTTAAATTACACTACTTTATGTGTTGTATTGTGTTTCGCAAGAAGAAATTATAGATTATTATTTTCTCTTAGCTTATTACAATGATATAGTAGTGGGTGCTGTATGTTGTCGAGTTGATAAATCAGACAATGCACGGAGATTGTATATTATGACACTTGGTTGTTTGGCACCATACCGAAGACTTGGAATAGGTATTTTTCGTAGATATTTATTTCATGTAACAGTTACAGCCAGTTAAATGATATATTCTTGTTATTATGATGTATTGAATTGAACTCAAGGCCATTGAAACATAACACATTCAGTAAAGTAGACCTCTTGATGAAGGTTTTATTCAACAAGTAATTAAAAAAATTAGGGATGATATTTTTGTTTTTTTTGGTATTTATATGCGTCTCTTTTAATTATTTTCACCTGTACTTTTTCAACAATCGCACCCCCCCCCGCCCCCCCCCCCCTTTACGTACGCATAATTATTACTAAAATTATGACCCCCCCCCCCCACCTTTTTAGAAATTCCCTAAATTCTAAACACTTTAAAACCAAAATTACTTGCTTAGCTGCTTCGGTTATTATATTCAAAATCTTATGTTATATAATTATTTTAGACACTTTCAATAAATATTTCAGCTTTAAGCGATTAAAAAGAAAAATATCATCAAAAAAGATAGTCAAACTGCATACGTACTTGCTGTCTTTGACACCCCCTCCCCCTGTACGCATGTGTATGCTTTGGGATAACCCCCCCCCCCCCCCCCTACCTGCATATGTACTTTATGAATGCCCCCTTACGTGTTTGAAATACGCCTTTTACTGTGTTATTTCACTAAATTGTAGCAAGAAAGTGTGAGCTTTTGGAAATTTTACCAACGGAACAGTGATATTATATAAATTTAACTATTAATTCTTTCCATTTCTTCTATTATGTTTCCAATATAAAAATATCTGATAATTTGTTAGAAAACAATTTGGTTGACAACTCACTATGCTGTAACAATGCCATCAAAACCATTTATTTTTATTTTTAAGCTTATATCTGTATTGCTCCTTCCAACTGAATTTTATATGTTTGTTATTAAAAGGAACTAAAATGTTGGAACATGTTTTGAAAATATGCGAAGAAGATGGGAAGTTTGATAGTGTCTACTTGTAAGTTGCATGTTACATGGAAGTATATCTATAGCTAGCCAATTTTATCATAACTTTTGTTGAATTTATTATTTGTTCCCTGAATGAATTCCACGTTACTTTGTTAAATTTTATGAATAAACTTTTTTTCATTATTTTAATTATTTTATAACTTTACAGTTGATTATCAAACAAATGAATATATGCCTCCCTTAGGCCGTTATCGAGTTTCCAATGTTAGGGGGCAAATTCCTGATGGAGAATCTTTGTAGGATCGACTGTGATACAAAGTTGGCACAATCGCAATGTAGGGGTAGTAGTTTTGAGTGGCATTCCAGAGAACAAAATGCACCATAGACAGTTGAAGTTGAGGTCCATCACAAAAAGTACGGCTAACATGTATCTTAGCAAAAAAAGGCCACCCCAACGACTACGGCCTTGCTGAAGATCAGGTCACGAACAAAACTGTCCTTTAAGATTAACTTAAAGTTTCTCAACGTTAACTCAACGTTTTAAAAAAATACATTTCTGCTACTAAATACGCAAAAGGCATGAAGTCAGTTTCATATATAATATAACTTTTATATAATAATTTTTATCGTTTACCAGACATGTCCAGGTTAGCAATAAAGGAGCGATTGAATTCTACGGTAACTTTGGTTTTGAACCCATCGAAACGAAAATGCAATATTATAAACGCATCGAACCAGCAGATGCGTATGTCCTGCAGAAGACGTTGAGGCCGGCCGTTAAGAAATAATGATGCAATTGACACAGGCAAGTAGTACATAAATGTCTTGGGCTGACACAACCTTTCCTGTGCAAAGGGATATTCATTGTTTTAATAGTGGTTAACATTCCTCTTCACTACCTGACTGTTATTTTTCACATTCAAATATCTCTGTATCATTACGATACATCTACATTTATTGAGAAAGATCTGTGCAAATATTTTAGACAGGTCATATGCTAGAAAAATTAGCCCTTTTTCCTGTCAAAGTTTTCTCTTCAGATTCCTTGCCAAGAAACATGTTGGAACAGATTAAGACTTGGGGCATGTTGAAATTTTCAAAATGGCTGATTTTTACACTGTTTTGGTTATGCAGTAAGGGTGTAATCTTCTAAGATGAACTTTTCTTTGCACAAAGGTGTCATGTTACATCAAGGGTATGTTTAGGGTGCATGACTGATCATAAAAAAATCAAAATAGTTATTTTAAGGTGGTAGAACTAAAAAATTGGTTAATGATAAAAACTAAAAGTCATCTCCACATCAATTTGAGTCACCATCAAAGTCATAGTTACTGTCATCTGTGATTTCTTCTTCATTGTTTTCTCTTGCATCATCAACTTCTGCTCTTTCAAAATCACTGCTATTAGCGTCAGGCTGGTTGTTGTTTGGTGGAAACTGGGTACATACCAAACATGGACTATTCCCACTTCTTTCCATCCCCATGTTTCATTCAGTGGTGGATAATTAATCATATTTTTTGTTCATTTGTCCCATATGTATGCCTGGAAACAATTTCACTTTAAATGTTGGGTTGTACTGTTTTCATCTTGAAATATTCCCGAACTTGACTTGACTTTCTGCCTCTTGTACATCCGAATTCTTGTGTCAACACAGCATTCAATTCTTTCCCTCCATACATGACAGTCGGAAAGAACTTTTTTGAACGAGACAAGAATCCGATGGAAGCCAAAGTAGAACTAAAGTTGTTCAGGAAGCTATAGCATTTTAATTTGATTAACTTTTTCCAATTTCCATGGAAAAGACGTTGTATCACAAACAGTAATGCTGTTGTATGCTGGCCAAATGGCACAAGTTTCTGTGCCGATCTTTGCACATATTGAGTCAAAATTTACGAATCTTTCCTATCTCTAGGATCAGTCCTTAATCTGTTCCAACATGTTTCTTGGTAAGGAATCCAAAGAGAAAACTTTGACAGGAAAAAAGTGTAACTTTTCTAGCATATCACCTGTCTATTTTCTTTTTCATAGAATTTCGACCGATGCGTTCTAGAGAGATACTTACGTACTGGATATGTTGTGGCGTTTTTAACTTTTTTTATACGGATGATGAGGTGTTTATATGAAGCAAAGTCTTTTTTCTCTGTTAGATACATTGAACAGATTTTATATAAAACTACGTTAATCATGAAAGCGTATATTCTGCTACATAATGTTTCTTTTTATGGAATGGAATGTCCCGTTATAACCTGCTCAAATTTTATCACCTGTTTTAGAAATCCAACATTGAACAGCTAGGTACAATTTAATTGAATATGTAATAAGGTCTCTGTTTGGATTCCAAGAATGATTTAGCTATTAAGTACGTGGCTTGTGTGCAAGAGTACGTCGTGTTTAATATGTACCGATTCAAAGTGGAAAAGTGTCAATAGAACGAGTATTAGTATGAACTTACCAAGGATTTCTATTTTCTTTATTAGAAAAGTATCGGCGTTACTCTTAGGGATGCAACGCCTATAGGAACGGCTTTCGTTTGTTTTGCAGAAACATCACACTGACCTTCATTTAAGTTTTCACTGGAATTTTTTTCAATCCTAATGGATAGTCTTCAATCTGACGTGTTAAAAAACTTTGAAGGTGAGTGTACTTTAATGTGATAAATTTTCGCGGTTGAGCTCATCCGGGGGGACTTAATTTCGCGTTTCGACGTTCTTAAATATTGTCTTAAACCGGCAAAATTGGCTCTTGATTCGTTTTCACAACATAAAGCCGTATTTACCAAAAATGAACTTTTATATGCGAATTCTGGCAGATACAAAAAATTGATAATTTATAAAACTCATAAGTGGTCAGTATAGTCAATGGTCATTAGAAGGAGGTAAAGTGTCTTTTTGAAGAGCAGGGCTCTGAAGACTAAAGCATCAGGGAAATTGAGGGGCATTATCATTTTACGTTCCCAGCCACTCCGACCCATTTTTCGAAATTTAAGGCACACTCCCACCCATTTTTCGAAATTTAAGGCACACTCCTACCCATTTTTCGAAATTTAAGGCACACTTCCACCCATTTTTCCAAATTTAAGGCACACTCCCGCCCATTTTTTGAAATTTAAGGCACACTCCCAACCATTTTTCCAAATTTAAGGCACACTCCCACCCATTTCTCAAAGAATAAGGCACACTCCCACCCATTTTTCTAAATTTAAGGCACACTCCTACCCATTTTTCGAATTTTAAGGCACACTTCCACCCAATTGTTTGACATAGTGAAAGTTCAAGATTGCTGGGTTCAAGATTCAAAATTGCGGGGAATCATAATAGGTGTGCCGACTGTTCATATATTTCATCACATACAATATTGGGTTTGAACCGAACTACAATAACACACCAAGCCCAGTTAAAAATTCCTTTTCATGTTGGCTAAGTTTTCCGAGTGTTGTATCAGTGACACTAACGAATGACAATGGGAAGTTCTCATAATAAATGTCGTGTTTTCTATGTGCGTATTCTTTCAAACATAGGCATTAAAGTGGACATACTGAGGTCCATATTTCGTCATGGGTTCCCCTTTTACCATGAATGTTGAAGGGCCATACGATCTTACTAGAAGATAGTCTCTCAAATCAACCGTTACCAATTTCGCTCCACAGTTTCTTTGACATTTTTCGACCTTTCGTGGTACCAATGATCTAAAGTGAAGCTCAAAGAAAACTTTCTTTTTCGCGTTTGGATCTTGAATACGCATGCATTCAGACGAAAGCTTTGTTTCTTTGCCTAAACGGTCACATGTTATTTCAGGAGAGACGTTTCTTTTCCATATACGTTGACATGGTTTTCTTCCACTTTTTACCGGCTAGCTTGGAAAATCCATCTTCCAATGTTGGCTCATGGTTTCGAAAGCTTTCCAATTGTTTGCGTCTCCTGTCAGCAGTCATCGAATGCCATTTCGTAGATTCAATGGAGAACTTTGAAAACTCTTTACTTAGTGTGTACGGCCCACTTCCATAGATTGCCCTAGTCTCATCATCTTATTGACGTTCTACTAATCTCTTCAAGGTTTCTTTAACTTCCTTCAAGCTTCTAATTTTGAATGACTGTGTGAGTGTAGAGATTCAATCGAGTTATTGTAAAATCGCTCTTGAATATTGGCGTTTGTTCGTGCACTTTCGATTACATGATTTTCAAATGTGGAACTTCGTTTATCTTGAAACCATTTGAAAAACCCAGGTGACAATTTTTTCCATCGAGGTTTCAGTAGAATTAACCGATCATGAAAATCTTTTGCATTGATGGAGTCAGCTAATCTGTATTCTCTTATCGATCCATATTGACAACCATAAATGTCTCTTTAAATAGCTTTAGCATCTGTGCTCACCTTGCAGAATTATTTGAGCTTTTTTTTCGGTTCTCTCCAATTAAAAAACACACAAAAGCAATTTGAGGTTTTCTATCTCTAGAGAAAAACCGTTAAAAATTGCTCTTTCTTGATCTGTCCAGATCACTTTCAAGGATTTGATGTAAGGATTGAAACTGCACAATTCTTTTATGAAGCGATGAAAAACAAACGTATCTTTTTCAAAATGAAGCAGTGACGGACCCAAAAATACAGGATGCTTTCCATTTGCTGTAACTAACCTCAAATTGGGATAGCATGTATCCGTCAACCAGTTCTTGCAAAGACTGAATGTAGTGTCAATAGATAGTACACTATTATTAATGCAACAAAACTTGACCATGTCGTTTAATTGAGCATCTGTGCAAACAACTGCATAATAGCTTTTTGCTAAACAACATACTGATCTTATAAAATCGGGATCTTCTCTTTGTAATTTAATCAATTGAAACAATTCGTCTTGATTACATTTGCCATCTTGCTTTAGTGTGTTCTTCTGTCAATATATTTGATTCATGTCCCTCAATTCTTCACTTTGCGACTGAGAGTTGAACACCCCACCTGCACCTTCATTTAAGTTATCGTAAACAGTTTACAATGACGTTCCTTTTTGAAATTGAGCTAGCTGAGTCTGTGGCGTTAGTGACGTCGCTTGTTGCTATGTTTTCTTTTTCTTCGAACAAGTTAAAAGCAATTTCATACACATCTTGGCTATTTTGTGGAATTGGCAAACTGAGAGCGTACGAACAGAGTCCCGAAATCAACCACATTCCGCAAGTATTTGAATCAAATTGAACTCTTTCGTTAAAAAGTGACGAATACGTAGCATCTTGAGTATCAAAAAGGATCTCGGAAATTTTCTTGGAAATTGTATTTATCTTCGAAAAATGGGTGGGAGTGTGCCTTAAATTTGGAAAAATGGGTGGGAGTGTGCCTTTTTCTTCGAAAAATGGGTGGGAATGTGCCTTAAATTTGGAAAAATGGGTGGGAGTGTCCCTTAAATTTGGAAAAATGGGTGGGAGTGTGCCTTATTCTTCGAAAAATGGGTGGAAGTGTGCCTTATTCTTCGAAAAATGGGTGGGAGTGTGCCTTAAATTTCGAAAAATGGGTGGGAGTGTGCCTTAAATTTCGAAAAATAGGTCGGAATGGCTGGGAGTGGTTCGGAGTGGCTGGGAGTGGCTCGGGGTGGCTGAGAGCGCAAAATGATAATGCCCTTTCTGTTTCACCATAAAATTCAAAACTATGAAAATCACTACAAAAGCGCCGCGTGACACGTCTTTCCTCTCCGCCATCATGATCAACCTCAATATACTGATACATTCATACTTTAAAACTCATTCTGGTCACTTTCTTATTGTGCAATAATCATTTCGCTGACTGATTCTCTGACAGATTACTGTGTATATATTTCGTTCAAGATATATAAGATCTAGATTACTTTTGTATAACTTCAATGGATAACTTAATGGATTTCTTTACACATATGAATACAAGAATGACCTTGGGAACTATATTTGGTGATTAGGTCTTTTAGATACTAGATGGAAAAGGAATAAACATGCTACTCAAGATGTTCAGTTTCCGGCATCAGAACATAAAGCTGTTTACCGAGCTTGCCTCTTGAACCCTGGCAAAAATAGTGCGATACTTGGATGATAGGTCTATAACATTTTCAAGAAAGGTTTAAGACAAGAATAAAAATCAGTCATAAAAGAGACCAGACATAAAATGATTTCAATTTAACAGAAGACTTTAAGGGGGTTGAAGAGCCTGACTTATGGATGCGAGGTGCAAAGACATCAGAGTACTGTTTAAAAAGCAGACGGAAAGAAACAAACTTGATGAAGGAAATTGGTCTGATGAAGCACATGACTAAGACACGATAAAACATTTATCAGTAATAATAATTGTTGTTGCTATATCGGGCTCTTGTCCATAAGATCATGAGTATTAACCTTTTGTAAAAATGATGGCTAAGAATACAAAAAGCACTCGTATTGAATTCAGCTACTACTTGGTTCTTATTAGCATTTGAAAAGAATAAAAATAAAGGACAACGGTTTATTCGCCGACGAATTATGGTTTTTGGCGATTTAGCATGGATAAACTTTCGCGAATGTAAAATATTGGAAAAATTTCGCGGGCATAAACTTTTGCGAATGCTTAAAATTGTAAAATACGTAGGATAAACCTTCGCGAAAATGGCAAAAATTGGCGAAATTCGCGAAAGTTTCTCCCCTTAAGTAAAGTATTGAATAAACTCGAGATGTTTTTCTTTTCGTGTTTGAGTAAAAAAATAAACCTGTTTTCTTATAGCCGGCCCAAGTTTATTTCCCTGACTTTATGAAACAGCGAATCTGCGCGTAGGTATGTATCAGGCCTACTCCAAACAAGTTTTAAAAAGTTATACTCAATGGTATTATTATACCTCCATGGTCATGAAAACAGTCAATTTTACTTCTCTGCGAGTGGAGTGGACACCCTTGGATGTCGCGTTGCGTACATGTCAATGGTGGCATTCTTGTCAAATTTGATGTCTTTGTGGACATACATAAGAATCAAGGCATTTTGCTTGTCCTCGCCCATTCTTCTCCTGTAAACATTTTTTACATATTTCAAAGCGGAATTTGCACTCTCCACACTTGCGCTTGTGGCTGTATGGTTAGCAAGGCCCTGAAAATACTGTGATGTTCGGGTATAATTTCTTCCGGTTTACTTTAGTAATCACACTAGCCAGGGCCCGTATTCTGAATGTTGGTCATATTTTAGAATACTTAAGGCGCCACAGGATAACTGCAAGAATTGAGACGTCGGTCGCGCGCCGAAAAGGCTCACTAAATCGGCCACTGCAATATATGCCTTCCTAATAATAATAAAAATAGATAGCTTGAGGGGAAAAGTGTAAACAAATTAGAAAGTAAATAGTAATATGCGATTGCAAGAAGAAAAATTTCCAATGACTTTATTACTATCTGGTACTATTTCCTTGTGTATATAAAAAAAGTTCCAGACCATCCATTCTCTCATTACCCTTAGTAAGAAGCGCATAAAACGATCGCTTACACTCACAAGAAGTAACGGTGAGTCTGGCAAGGATTCGAAGTGCGACTTTTATATTCCCAAACCCCACAAATGGAATTATTATTAGGGTTGCAACAGCAGTATCAAGACGATAACCTTGAAGTTTTACCTAATCTAACCTAAAATCTGATTAATAAAATCGTTAAAATTTACTCTCAATACAATACAATAAAGGGAACAATAGAAAATCCTTTGTAACAGGAGACTAGTAGAGTTTAAACGCTTATATGAGAAATGGGACGACAGTTGTTGCATTATTGCAATATACTATACATATTTTGAGTAAATTAGGGAATATTCCAGTGGAGACTGATGAATTAAATAATTTAGATAAAATGGTATGTCGCAAACTCAACACTATATGTCGCAATTTGAAAAAAAAATTGGACGTAATATTCGTAAATTTGGGCCTAAAATGTCAAAATGTCACATATTTAAATGAATTTTTGCCCAATTGAAATTATATGACAATTATCTTTAAAATTTGGATATAGTGGTTTGCGCATGCGTAAAGGTAAATTCAATATATAGAGCCCTACCGAAGGTTATATCAAACGAAACTTTGCATGTGAATGGATAAAAGAGATTTGGAAAAAGTTACGGCAACCAAAAAAAGATTAAAAAATTCCCTGAATTCCCAACTGTTTTTAAATATAATTATACTATAAGCTAAAGCCATCATATGGGTATCATTTTTCGCAAAGGTCTACAGGTATCATATTGCTTTAACGAAATATGCGCGAAATGGTACGGCGCATGCGTGTGCGATATCTGACAGTGATGTGAAAATTAATTTTGACTTTTTGTCGATGAATCCTTGTCCTTAAGTTATAGGCAGAATCTGAAGGGATTCTGACCAGTAGTTAAGGAGATATAAGAGGGCTCGACACTTTTTGCCATTATAAGGAATGCTGCTAACCTTAGTATGTTAGCAATCTCTCGTTAAATAATCAAGATTATCACTCCAAATTTTGAATCATGATTGAAAATGATCATATCTATCAGAATGACCTGGTTACAAATCTCACGACTTAGCGTGAGCACTTGCGCATGCGTAACTTTAAATCGTCCATAGATCGCTCTAATTAAGATTATTTAAAACATATTTTTTGTGTATGTACAGCTATGCTATTGTATCACCGGTCAATGAACAAAAAATTCCGATAATACTACGGTATCTAAGAGAAATAACACGTAACTAAGGAAAAACAGGTCTCGAATGCGTATAAATTTCACACTTTTAACTTTTTTCAAAATTTTATTGTATTACAGAATTTCAACATTCAACCGTATTGTGAATGTGCTGATAAATGTAGGATGCTGTTTGCGGCTGTAAATGATCGAAATTGAAACATGAAATTAAAACTTTAATTATTGCCCAAAGAATGCTTTATTACACGACAACACCCAAGCCGTCCAACGAAGAAATGTTTAGCTAAGAGAAGAAATGCTAAATATTCAAGGCTTGAAGGGTTCTCTTGACATATCAAAGAGTTCGAGAAATTGAAAGTCAACTCTGTAATCATTTTTTCAAATATAAATACCATAAATCCTCGAATTGACCACCTCCCCTCGAATAAGCCCTCCCATCGAATAAGCCCCCATCATTGAATCTAAATTTTTTTATTAGCCCCCCCCCCCCCGCTCAAATTTCGTGTTTACTTAAACCCTCATGGGGGCTAAATCGGAAACATATCTTATATGAAACTTATATCATCCATATATCATATATCATCCATCATAAGTACATCCAAGCACCAGACGTTTGTTGGAATAAATCTTTTAAAGCCTATTGCACTGAAGAATACGACAGGTGGCTAGCAGTTGACGGTATTAACCAAGAGACCGAATGTGGCAAAAGCACCAACTCGACGAGAAATAGTGAGATGGATCCTAGAGAGTTGGGAACAACTTTCAGCACCCATGAATATAAAGTCGTTCATCGCATGTAGAGAGTCTCAGTTGCTACTGACGGCAGTCAGGATGAAGAAATAACGTGTTATTTCCAAATAACCAGGTATGCCATGCAGCTCGGGACAGGAAATGCTAAAGGCCCAGTTACAATTGCTTGACGGCACAGAGGAAAATCCGTTCGTTCCTGATGAGACAGATATACAAGAGGCTTGCCCTCCTTACTTGATCCTCGATGAAGCAATCGATGATGCAGAGGACGTTGATATTTTGAAGTATTGATGAACATATGTATATATCTTTTTTCTGGGTTAGTCATACCACATTTTTTTAATAGCCCCCCCCCCTCGAATAAACCCCCACTTAAAAAAATCATAAATTAATTAGCCCCCAAGGGGCCAATTTGAGGATTTACGGTATCCAAACAAACTATAGCTATTAAATATGAAAGAAAACACATAATCAGATGCGCGCGTTATAGAAGCATTTAATGCTTAAAAAAGACAGGGGTTTTTCTATGAAGTAATACAAGTAAAACATAGATACAACAATTAAGTCATTTTCCTTTCCAATATTCATTCATTGAAAACAATTGGCTGCACGCGCCATTTTTTTTTCTCTTTGAATTTCGTTTTTTTTGTCTCTCATTTGTCATTTTTGTACGTACTTTCCAATAGAAGTTAGGTGTATATCTTTCTCTAAACTTCTTTATTTCTTTTCTCGCTATAAAAACGACCGAAGCACAAATATTAATTCAGGTAAAAATTAATGTACAAACTGGTCTATAAAACACTGATAAAATACAACGTAACCTACACATTCATAAAAACTTACAAGGCCACCGAAAAACATCGTCGTTTAAAAAATCTGGAAAGGTGTTATGCAAGGCGTTCGTTCCTTTTTCGCCCCATATTGCAAATGATGCTAAAAGAACGTGATTCCGAAAATTGAGCAACGTTTTCTTATTAAACGATTCATGTTGTGAAATAGCTTTAATTATCGAAAGAAATTCAATTTAAGTCTTACAATATCCAAACTGGTCTGGTCTTTCCTCTACATTCGTTCCTTCCGCACTTGTTTCTGAAATACCTGCATTCATATTAATAATAATCTTGCCCTTATTTGTTATGAACTTTGATTTATTGAAATCTAATCACTGTCTTATGTTTTTCTGTTGAGTTTCCAAAAAAAATTTGAGTCAATTTCTAAAATAATTTCATCGGTTTGGCAAATCATTCCGATGTTGTCGTTTCTGAACTTTGGCAAAATGTTTATTTTATACTCGCCTGGAAATCTTTCGATCTCTTTCCCTTCCAAAATCCTAACTGCAACATTTTGCACAGGAGCATCAGACTTTGATTGACAGGTTTTTTTGTGCTTTGAAAATGTTTTTTTGGCAACAGTAATGTTGCAGTTGCTGCATCGCGTTAGTTCATGTGTAATTCTCCCCCTTCGTGCCATTTGATAACAGGGGTTATCGAGCTCCGCTTGGTTCCTATTAAACTCGATGATCCCCTGCCTTCTAAATTTTTCAAAAGCTTTTTTTCTTCCTTTTTTGTCCAGTTTTAAAGCTTCCGAAACTGAAGTATCATTATGGTGCTTTAACGAAATGTGACGGGACAATGTCTGAAAGCTTTTGCGGCAAAATATACAATACCGAATCGGTCGCTTTTTAAACTGCGTCTAAAACGGAAGTATAACTGTACTTCTAATCCAGATCACCGTCACTAACAGACATCTTAAATACATCTTGGTGATACAAATCGAAAACTGTAACTAAAGGTAACAAAGCAATTTAAGTTTAAAAACTAATTTAGAAATAATAAAACATCGAAGTAGTAAAAATTACGTTCTTAACGATGGCGGCTTCTTCAATGCGCGTTTCGTATAGGTGGCAGAATAACTGTGTTAAGAAAGGAATTATCTTCGGTTTCCGTAGCGTAATAAAAACGTCTTGCTATTTTTTTCTTCTTTTTTTTCCTCGTCATTTCGACTCTATTCTCTTTCTTAATAGTACTAACATTTTATTTATTTAAAATTTTTGCGTTTACTTCCTTCCGTTTTGAACAATATCATTTAGAAAACCGTGTGATTTTAGCACGCGGGTTTTCGCTCAGAATTCTTCGCTCGAACTTTTCGCTCGTGTAAATGGTAATGAGCGAATGAATTTTTTGTTCGTACGAACAATGTTTTTTAACCAATCAGTTTCAAGAAGTTTGTCGCTCAGATTTGTTTACTCAAACTTTTCGCACGGGTAATTCGCTTAACTTTACCACTTATCACCTAGATGAAAGCGTTATTACGTAATTATATTGGAGACGAAGCGTATGATGCACACAAAAATTTATCGCGAGGGACACACTGCTACGCACAAGCAATTACAGTGTACGCAAAGTTTATTTCGCGAGGAACAATGTCAGCTACGAGCAACATTTATTTTGCAATGTAAAACAACGCATAAGTCAGAATAACTTTATCGAAAGAAAGTGAAAGAACAAGCCCCGAAATGTGACTTTAGTGCGAACCTAGAAACGGAAATCAAACAACTTGCAACAATTTTGGAAAACAGCCTAAACTCCCTACGTAAACCTTAAGCGATATATCAGTATATATTTTTTCATATCGGACATTATTGAGTAATCAAAAAGAAAAACTCACCATAGTTAACATCAAAAGCGTTGGAGTGAAATGATTGGAATCGGATGCTCGTGCTATCGACGCAAATTGAGGTATTTAAGTGTAATTAGCATTGTATGCTTGAGTGCTCGTTTTTCTTGATTGTGATTGGACAGAAAATAAGTTTACCTGGGGTACAATTTTAATTCTCAAATTGATTGGCGAAGATAAACGAGTGAGTGCGGAAAATAGTGGTTGATGAGAAATGAGACAAATGAGACAAATGAGAGAAATGAATCTACATTGATATATTACTATTTTTTGCTTGTTTAAAGTATATTTTTAAATAGAGGTAAATCTTAACAGTCGCGACGTAAAACAGTGAAACTGCGGTCCTAACAGTGAAAATATTTAAAGGCAATTGACACATCCGGCGATAGCACAATGGGAATGGCGTTCGGCTCTTAACCAAAAGGTTCTGGGTTCGAGGCCATGCTATCACAAAGTAGTTTAGTGAGCGGTTATAAATAAACAACGCCGTATTTCATCAAAAATAACCGTAGCACAAATGGGAGCAATTAAATACACTAAAACTCCTGGTCTTTATGGTAATGTTTAATGAGCGTTCTGGAAGCCTCGTTAAAAAACAAAAAAACAAACATCACGTTGGTTACACTTGCAAAATAAAGTTTGGCGTCATATGCTCAAGTGAAACATGTGGTGTGGAAATCCCATTGTTAAATTCTCATTATACCATCTGCAATATTACACGTTGATTGTACTACTGTCACAAGCTTCTGTTAAAACAGGCGGTTTATGACGTCAAACAAGCACGTTGAGATGCTATTTGTGGAAACACAACTGTCGTTCGAGTTGGCGTCGTTTATCAAACACAAATTGAAAACTAGAGATCTTTAAAAGCGCATTAAAATCAATAATTAAAATTAATAACCATAAAAAAATCTCTTAAAAAAGTAACGTAAAATAACCGTTAATAATAATTTTAACAGGCGAGCAAAGCGATTGGACGTATTGAAATCCAGTTCCAAGAGAAAATACACATCTACTACTAATAAAAAAATTGTGAGCTTAGGAGACAGAAGATGTAATAATATCAGGATAGATGCAATATAGGAGAGCAAAAACGAAATATGGGGAAAAGGTAAAAGTGCCAGATTTAATTAAAAACAATTTGAAAATAAATGAGACAGTAGAGATTGAGAGAGAACATCGTGTCTTGATGAAGACAAATTATACAAACAGGCTGAGAACAATTGTATGCAAACTTCTACGCCACACTGATATTGCCGAAGAGAAAAAATCTGAAAAACAGTTAAGTTGACGTGAACGAAGATTTCAGTGAAGAGATGATGAGAGTGAAGAAGGCAATGTTTGTATACGCGAAGGGTCATAGAGAGAAGGACGGTTCACGAATAACCATCCAACGTCACTAGAAAAAAATCTAGTGTCTATCATTTATATATAAACCGCCAGCGACATTTCGCTTTCTTTACAGCCTACCATATGTACCACATGTCTTCAGCTTAGCAATAGACATATTTGTTTACCGTTTTAATTTCCATAAAAAACCCGTAAAAAAGACAAGAACCCATTTGAAGCTACCTACCGTAAATGACCGATTAAACGCCCTGGGCGTTTATTTTGACAAACAAATTTTACCCTGGGCGTTTATTCGGGAGGCGCGTTAGTAAGGGAGGGGCGTTAATAAACAAAGTCTATCAACAAAAGTAATATAATCGAGAAGATGTACGTCGACTACATGATATCAAGTTTCTCGTCATTCTCTTCATCGTCATCGAGGAGGTGGAATGGCTGGGTCGCAACCTCCATATCTTCTTCATTAATGAAAGAAAAGGGATTGGTATCACCTATCTCCTCGTTTGTCATTACAGCTATTTGTGCTTTTAACTTTTTTGCTCCTGCCTCACAAGTCGTCCCCTCCTTAAAGCAATGTATTTGGTCATCTTCAGAGCCATTTGTTGGGAGATTTAGGGCGCAAACCTTGAACGACTTGGCAATCATTTCTTTCAATAGATGTGACCATGATTCGAGAATCCACTGAACAATTTTCTGCTGTGGTATTAAAAGTATTAATTTTGCTGTGAATCAAATGAAAGCCCATGGGCGTTTATTTTAATTTTTCTCTATGGACCTGGGACCTTATTCGGGAATGGGCGTTTATTCGGGAGTGGGCGTTAGATCGGTCATTTACGGTAATTTGTGTTGGATAATAGACATACGTTGGTAATAAGCACAAACAATCTGTACTCTTCCGTATTTAATATCTTTTCTAGACCCTTTTATTTTTGTTTATTTTTTTAACACTTAACGTATATTCTTAAACTCACAAACGTCGTGCTGCAAATACATACAACTATTTTTACAAAAACAAAAAACTTTCTCTGAAATGAAGGATTTAACCGGACGTTATATTTATTTAAATATAAGATGCAGTTTAATGATTTAAAGTTTTCTTTAAAACAATATATTTATTTTCTCAATAAAATAGCACAAAGCTTTTCGTACGTCTGTACATCATCAGGTGCATAAAAAATATGTACACTAAAAAACTGAAACGTTGTCTAAATAGTATGTAGATCGTAAAAGAAATCATAATTAAAAACATTATTTACACAAAATCTCATGGGAGCTATGTTACACCATTTCTAAAAAGTCGTAAAAATCTAATATCCAGTTGGTCATTAATGCTGGGTCTTTGTTTTACAACATAAAAAGCTTCTAATATTTTTCTTTTACGAGAATCTCCTGGTGCATTAGAAATAACTTTCCAATTAAAAGCATGACCAGTGTTACTCAAAACATGCTTTGACGACTCTGATTTTCCAGATAGCTGATCATGTTCACGCCAGCGTATTTGTGCGTTTCTTTTTGTCTCGCCAATGTACACCTCGTCGCACGAACACTTTCCGTCATAAATTACATTCGACTTGTGAGAAACTTTATCTTTCAACGGAAAAAGTGTCTTTAATTTTCTCGTTTTAAATATTACCTCTAACTTTACTTTACCGTTCGTAAACATTTCAATGCGGGATTTTAATTTGTATACCGATTGTTTTTTTTTGGACAAAACGGGATTTGTATTCTTGTTGTGACTTTCTTCTCCACTTCAAACAACCAACTGGGGATAAGAGGCTCACCGTCATTGTTGTCAAAGGATCTCATCACAGAGTTGATGAACGCCACTGGATATCCTGCGGATTTGTATTTTTTGAAGATCCTTTCCTTTTCGTTTAGGAAGTTTGAGCTGATCCTTTTTGCTCTATATAAATCTCCGTTGATGATATTTCTTTTGTATTTCTTAGGTACAGAAGAAGACCAATGAAATGGCAACTTTGTATCCTTAGCCGCAATAGCAAATGACAGGTTCTTGTCGTGACGTAAAATTTTTGTGTCCAGAAACTTGTTGTATTCAATGGTGAAGCGAAGGTTTGGATGGTAAGAATTAAGAGCTTCAAACAAATCATCTGAACAGTCTTTCTTTCTCCGAACGTAGATGTCATCAACGTCTTGTTTGTAGAATTTTGGGTTCTTTGGTGTAACTATCTCACTTTCTACCTTGTTATGTTTATTGGTTCATGGTTTATTGTTCACAAATCGTTGCTTGATCGGCCTGCATTAAATCGGATAGCGTCGTCTCCGGTTCGTTTAATCCGCGCGATCCATGGATACAACGGATTGTCGAACGGAGATGCGAGAAGCATATTTTTGTACGGATGAAATTTGCTGTCTGTGAAAACGGCGTATTGCGTTTCTCCGCAATCATCGCGGATAATTCTAATTTGTAGAACGTTGCACATTCTTCGCCCATCGGTCGCTTGCTTGGTCGCTTGCTCCATACTTTCTCGCTTGACGATCAGCCATGACTTAGAGGGTTCCGGAAAGTATCCAAAGCATGGGTCTAGTTCCACAAGACGATACCACCATGCTTGCAGTGTCTTTAATTCTCCGGCGGCTGTAATATCGTCCGCGAATGCAGCCATCTTGCTGTGCGATGCTCCATTGACAGACAAAAACATATTAAGAAGAGGTGTTATGCCAATAATGCAGTAGATTGCGATTCCGAGCGGATCGCCTTGAGTAGTCCCCTCTTGCGACTGTAGTTCACTTCCGCCAATGATGAAGAGTCGTGTTGGATGGTAGTAGCAATTGATGACAAATGTACTGATTGTTGGACATACAATCGCAATGCCGTGAAGGAGGTTCGCACGGTTCACACGATTAAAGGCGTTTGCTGCATCGACAAGCAGCACGGCGTCTGTACGTTCATTTTCAAACATTTCTTTCATCGCGTGTATGGCCGCCTCGCTCCCAGATTTGTGACCGCACATTTGTGGTTCGGAATGCGATGCAACTACGTCAGACTTAATCATACTCATCACGACTTTCCCAGCAATTTTTCTCAGAACTTCATCAACCCCGATCGATCGAAGGCCCGGATTCTTGTCCAGTGGCACGAGTCTTGATGCGAGGAAAGCTTCTAGTGAAGGGTCGGTAAATTTTCCGTGCATATCTTCCTTATCACATTTGCTAGTGCTGATTGAAGATCTCGATTGGTTTCGCCGTTGGCTTTGGACGCCAGAATCTTTCTCCACCCATCTACATCCATTCCCGAGGGACCTGCTTTGGACCTGCTTTGGTGATATGTAAAGTTCTCAGGACCAGTGATTCATCAATGACGCCAAAAATAATTGGTTCAACGTTTGGCTTTGCACCTTGAAGTAGCGCGACTTCATTTACTTCATTTTCATTTATCCTTCTGAATGTTTTGCTCGCAAAAGGTTGAGTGTTCCATCATTGAGTGGCAATATCCCTCCATACATGTTGTTGGTTTAGCTTTATTTTGCCATTGATATTTCCTCTCCCCATTAACTCTTTAAAACAATTCTTAGAAATCACATTGATCGTTCTTTTTGTGTTGGTTTTTGGGATTCTCTCTTGTAAGGCTTGTGCTTCACTCAACAATTCCGCAAATTCACCTCTTCCCCATATTTTCAATCTCTAACATGGTCTTGACTTTTCGAGGCTTCTGTAGTAGGAACCATTCTTTCAATGAGCTATTTTCGACCCAAGCGTTTAGTAATCTTGTTGTCTCGCGAATGTACATGATGTTCGCGTTCATTTTCAGCGGGCTGTGGTCCGCTTTCGACGGCATTTTCGTTAACAACTCTATTCGGTTCGAGTGATCAGCAGAAACGAAGATGCTGAAGAACACCTCGAGAGGATTTGAAACGTTTTCCACATCTAACGTTCTCATCTTCATATCTAGAAGCAGTGTCGTTATTGATGACGATATTATTGATCTTTTCTTTTCGGTCATAGCTCCTTTTCAATTTTAATGATTTTCTTTAACATAAATAAACGTTTATTATGTCATTATACACACGTTTTGTATTTAAATTCAATTTTTTATAAATAGATAACCATATTTCCGTTAGAAAACGTAAGGTCGCCATCTTGGAAGCCGTTGCAAGAGTCGTAATTTTGCGTACTGTTAACTTGAACCCTTAAAGACCTTACTTTTTGTTTCAGTTTAACTTCTCAGAACATTCATTACACTGGTCAACACGATTTTTTATGCATGGAGTTTTTCAATGGATTTTAGGTAATTTGGGGGCGCTGAATCAGAATCTGGTGTTAGATCTCGCTAATCAGATCCACTTGTGAGATCTGAAAACAAATTGTTTTTAAAAAATGAATAATTTTGCCGAAAGTTAAAACAGATTCCTGCGTTTAAGCACTAATACATGGAATGACCTGAGCAATGGAAGGCAGCTATTCCCCTAAGAATGCATTGCCAAAACTACTTTTATGCTTGCACCCGTTTTGATCATAATATACAAACACTAAAAAACGTTCCTATTTGAAGAAATGCAGTTTGGAGTACTGTTCTCATGACAGGTAAGGTACCACTAAAAAACTAATATTTTCTTAGTTATGTCTGTTTCTTACAGAAATTGAAGAAAAAGTAATATTGCCACTAAAACAATATGTAGTGCTGCAAAAATCCGAAGCATATCTTGGTACCAACTCAATCACTTTAAGACATCATAAATTTTCTTTTTGAAGCTGATCTCTTATGAACTACATGGGGGACATCTCTCATCACACCCCAGCAGTAATCTGCCATCATGTTGCAGTTCCATCGACCTTGGTAACGATCTTCCATTACTTTGATGTCCTGATGGAAACGCTTACCCTGCTCCTCACTTACGTTTCCAAGGTTCTCTGGAAACTCGCTTAGATGGCGGTGCAAATAGGGCACTTTAATGCTCATCCTACACCCAAGTTCGTGCAGTCTGAGGAGAAGATTCTGCACCATCTCTCTAAAATTGTCAGCTTTCTTATTACCAAGAAAGTTATTTACCACATTAGCAAATGCTATTTTTCTAACTTTGTGGCTTGTTCTCGAATCAAACATTGAAGCAAAAGCTGCAGTCTCGCTAGAATCTTCGGTGCCCTTAACGGTGTTATGACGCTTTTATTGCATTTTGCGAACTATGCTTTTGCAGCTGCTTTTGTGCATGATAATGTGGTGTTGAACTCGTAAGTGAATGAGCACTTTTTGCGTAATCCACCAATATGGTCTATGCAGATTGAAATAAAACGTGATGTGATAGAGGAAATCTGAGCTCAGATTTGGATTCAGCATCCCAAAGTTACCCTAAGTCTCAAAGTCCATACAAGGAGAAAATTTTTAAAATAAAGAAAAAATAAAGAGAAAATAAAATAATTTTTATTATTTTTTGATCAGTGTTATTAGTATGAAAAATATACAAATTTTCCGCATCACCGACTTTTTCAGCACCGCTTCCATTGTTGTTTGAGATAGCGGATGTGGACTATAAATATATAGATGCCTGTCTACCTGTGACAATCTCTATATTTAAACCTTTAAAAATCAGCTTAGAATATCACTTGATTGGAAATTCATCCTCCTTATATTTTTTGTAAAACGCTCTTTAGATTTTTTACGCAATAATTTTCGGCATGCGTTCTTTTTAATTATTTTAGTGTTTTTAACGATGTTATTTAATTATTTTAATGCTGATTCATCAATGATAGTAAGAAATAGTTGGCACATTAAAATCTTTTTATCAAATGTATCAATGTTGCAGAACAAATCATACCAATCAAAGTAAATTACGTCATTTGTGTCATCAAAATGAGTTTGTGGAATTCAACAGGTGGAGCTAGCTTGATTCTTTATTTCATTCGGAACTTTGTATTTTTGTAGCACAAGTATCATGAAACATGAACAGCATGAATTTGCGATACTATCTTTTATAGGAACTGCAGCTGACAACAATGTAGTTCGTAGATACGATTACAGTTAAGGAAAATCCATTAAAAAAAGTGTCTAAAAAAAATCACACCTGTCATTTATATATACAAAAACAGTTCTTATTCATCATTGAACCATTTTTTACGAATGCTGCTTTGTTGAAAAGCTGTTCACCATTTCAAAGGAGCTCAGCTATTATGCTCATCCTTTCAAATTTTATTATTTAAACCTAAGTGCAAAAACTCTTTCTTTTCTTATAAGTTTCACCATGAAAATATTATTATTCAAATTTGTTCAAAATTTGTGCGTGTACAGGTTGGGAAAGTTCTTTAAAAATTGAAATCCATTTGTCATATTTTAAATCGGTACGCGGGACATTATTAAATAATTTAAGAACTTCTTGAGCACGATTGGTGGCAAGATGCGCGCCATTCCGATTTTTATTCCATTATGGTATGTCCAATTAGTCCATTTAAATACTGCAATAAAACAAATTGAAGTGAGAAATACAAGTGTATCCTACATTTTAATTGGTTTAATTACGTTAGACCGATCGTTCAATAGTTATGCGCGGGCAGAAGAAATGATGTTTGCAATATCAGAAGTGAATAAGCACGTTTTAAATGATAGTATTAAATTAGGCTATGACATTCGGGACATTTCAGCTAACCCATATTTACAAACAGCGACTGGAGTGTTTGTTGATATATTTCGTCATTCGTATTACGCTGGAAATAATGTGGTTCATTGCAGATGTAATGGTGTGGACTATCAGGTACTTGGTTATGTAGGGCCAACATATTCCTCGTCGTTGAAGCTCTACAAGCAGTTACAATCTGCTGAACCATTACCGATAATCAGTCACTGGGCAACAATTTCCTCTTTAAAGGACGACTATGTTTTCAGAACAATCCCTACCGATGGTGTTTTAGCTCGGGCTATAGTTGATCTACTAAAGTATTACAGATTAAACTTTGTGTCTATAATAATATCTGACGATGCATATGGCAGAGGTGCAAGGTTGGATCTTTACACTCAACTAAAAGCAAACAACATATGTATCGACTTAGACATAACGTTATCCGCACCGTATAACGAAAGCTCAGTGAGAGCGGCACTTTTAACCCGTGGCAAACTGCATTCGAACGTATTTGTTTTATATACAACTATTAAGCCAGCAATTTCAATTATGCGTGTGGCTCTGGGACTAAAACTGTTCGACATCATTTGGATATTACCTGACGCAATATATACCAGTGCAGTACTACGAACCGTAAGCGTGGAAAGCTTTACTAGTGTGATAATTTTTTCACATCAACCCAATTCGTACAAAACCTTCAAAAGGTACGTCACCAGTAATATCAATAGTACGAATTTCTTATATCCGCCCTTCAACAAGATGTTAATGTCTAACGAGAGAGAAGAATTTATTGAGAACATTTTTGCTTGGTTACCAAGAAGTGGCTACATAAGAGATGCGGTATACGCATATGGATATGCACTTAAAAATTACCTTCAAGTTCACAATTCGACAACAAAAATAAATCATCATTTATTTATGAAAAATTATCTTTCAAATGTAGAGTACAAGACGTCAAAAGTAAATCAGTTTAAATTTGATAAAGACCGAAATCCTATTTCCTCTAAATTCTTTATTTTAAACACGCAAGTTCGTAACAACACGCTTCATATAAATAAAGTTGGTTATTGGACAACAACGTTTGGATTGAGCATTGTTCAACCGCTTATGTGGTCTTCAAAGTCATACTCTTTACCAAAATCGGTTTGCTCTAAGAGTTGTGACAAAGGTACGCAACCTTTATTTGATCTTGGAAAGAAATGTTGTTGGGTTTGCGTGAAATGTCCGAATGGTTATGTTAAAAACAGGGTTGGACAACATCAGTGCGAGAAATGCAAAGAAAAGAGTATTCCTGACGCAAACAACACAATATGCATCATTGTGACATACAAAAGCATGGTAGATTATCCGTCGTTATTCGGTATTATATACAGCTTGACGTTTATTGGTTTGTTGATGACGTTTCTCCTCTTGTACACTGTGTTCAAGTTCAGGAAAACCCGCGTTATAAAAGCTGGCAACTACATATTATCATTCGTTCAAATCCTTGGTCATGGAGGTTTATACCTTTCCATTAATTTGCTATCGCTAGAATCAACTGTGTTGGTTTGTCCAATGAACGCTACTCTGCTAGGTTTGTTTGACTCACTTGTGGTCTCTGTTATGCTCTCCAAAACTGAGCAGCTAATCATGGTCTTCAGCGTGCGCAAAAAACTCTCCTCACGTGATATACTATTAACAAAAGCGTTGAGCGTTTGCCTCATACTGGTGGTTTTATTCTTTCAAGTAGTAATCATATTGGCGTACTGTATGTTGCAAGAAAGTAAAGTAAATGAATACTCAGTCAATTCTACCTTGAAAATAAAGTACTGTTCGTTTGATTTGTACCTCGCCCTGCAATGCTCTTTCATCGGTATTTTGGTTTTTATTTGTGGAATACAAGCTTACAGAGCCCGCCATTTACCGAATAACTTTAACGAAGCTAAAACAATTCTTTATTCCACGATTTTGAAGCTAACTTTTACAATGACACTAGCAATTGTGGCGCTTAAATTCCACAATGGTCTCTTCAAACACTTGTATATATTTTCACTAACGTATTTCTCGAACAGTGTTATTATGGTGATAACCTTTTACAAGAGAGTTTGGATTGTATGGAGGCAACCAGAACTCAGCCAGAAACGCAGTTTTCACTCCAAAACGAGTCGGCACCGTAAAATTGTTCCTTGAGGTTGTTTAACTTAATTAAAGTCAACTTTTTATATTGGTTATTTTTGTTTGGCACGTGTATATGCTGTAATGATTCGCACTGCATTCATAATACCTACAAAGCGGTGACCACACCAAGTTGCAAATAACACTGTTAAAGATTTGTTGTATACTACTATATATGTTATGTATGTATGTATTTAATGTTGATTTAATCCGCGTATCGAATCCAAGCAGTCATACTTAGCAACTATAGACGAGTAACAGTTAATAAATGATGTAAATCAATATCAATACAAGTAAGCAATAGCTTAACAATATTCATTAAATAACGAGGTCAATAATTGATGAAATAATATTTGATAGGTTTCTTGTTTGAAAACGACTTCGCAAGAGAAAGTATAACAAAATAAGTTCAGATGATAGATGAAGAGTATTCTATTGTTTAGAGTATCCCACAAGTTTAATCTAAAGGAGATAACATCACGGTCCGATATTCTGCCTTTTGAGAAAACATTAAGGGGAACATTTCTTAAAAATTCTGAACTTTGGAACTAAAAGTTTTCATTCTTGATACTTCACGTCATAACATGAGTGCAATAATTGGTATACAGCAAGTCTTCCGTTGATTGTAGTGAAATCGCAATAGAAATATTAAATTTTAAAGAGATTTTTTATTTATTCTGTTGTTCACGGTGATAAATTAGAAGATACAAATTTGTTTTTGTCATATCTATATTCCAATCCCATGAATAGTGCTGGAACGTCAGTCTTATATGAAAGAATGATCTTACATAATTTATTTTTTCACTCCAACTTTCGTCTCTTTCCTTGTTTTTCTTGTATCACAAAGACTTTCATGTTCGTTGCTGTAGCAAATGTTGCTAACAACTCGGTCAACTATCCGCAATTATCCTTTGTGGTTGGTACATAGGAAGGAATCTGGGTAACCATTTGTTATGCGAACATATAGGTTTCAAAAGGTTTTCGATCTGGTAATTCTGATGATGATATCAGAGTTTGATACAATCTAAGATGGCAAATGATTTGGCAACATAATGAGTCATTAAGGTTATAGGTCCAAAGTGAAATCCGTAATTAGCTAATATTGATTTTGCTTTGTTATATTGTATACCGTCGGTCAAAGTATTGAGATAGATGAAAATGGCAAAAGACAGAAAGTTCTTACTGAAAGGGTCAGATTGTGCCAGATGGTTCAGTTTCAAGGAAAAAGATCCATACATCAAAAACGTATCTACAAACATGGATATATTTGAAATCGTTTAATGTTTAATAGCAGAAATTGATAATTTGGACAAATGTATGTAAATACACTCAAAATGCCAGACGTTGTTTATCTGAATTGAAGAAAAGGTTAAGAGAACGTTGGTGGACAATGAAACAGACAGAACTGTTTTCGAATGCAAGCGAAGATGACGAAGTTGGCTCAGCCCGTTAAAGAAGGTAAAAAAGCCTCAGTCAACATTAGTAAGAAGATTGTCAGACATATCATCTAAAGCTTTCTGATCAATTAAATCGTCTTGATCAGCAGGTACCATCATAAAAGAGGGAAAAGCAAAAATCTCTGAGTTGAGGTTAAAAGCTGAGTATTTAGAAATTAGAAGTGTTAGAGCAAGCAGGATTTGAGTCAGAAATGATGAAAGTTGACTTAGAGTTGGCAAAGCCAACTGCAAAAATTCATGAAGGTTAAGGTGATGGCAAAGCAAGTGTAGAAAACGACCAACTGTTAGAGACAGCATGAGGAATGATTACACTGTAGAATACATCAACGCCGAAGCATTTATAAACTGAAACAACTATGCTTTGGTAAACTATGATTTGATAATCTTAATAAACTTAAACCAATACCGCTAGCATAAAATTAACAAATATTAAAGGAAGGAATAGATCGTGAGCAATAATAAACACTGACTAAATCGGTATTTGGAAATAACGCAAAATGCCTTCATTAGTTATCGGCAGTAAACAACGGCAATAAAATACGTATGAAAAGCCGTACTTTCTGCTGAAGATAATTTCATAAAGTGATTTGTTGATTTTTAAACTTAGATCAGCACTCTGTTGAAAAGATTATTCGACATTAGCAAATCATGACGTTTCAACAAATATCTCGATACTCTAAAATTTCATCCGGATTTATAAGTTTTTATAGCATATAAAGACAAATCGGAAAGTCCTTTCAATTAGAAGTCAATGTTCATTTTTTTAAAAGAATGAATCGTGGAATTGTTCTCGTAATTAGAATTAAAAAACGTTGTTTATGCAACAAATCCGCATTGTCTATCTTCAATAGATATCGTCTTATCTTAAACGTTGTCAGTCAACACATAACGCCACTTGTTGAACATCGCGTTGTAGGAATGTCGATAGGATTTCTGCTCTGGTGTATTGCATTTTGCGTCTCACAAGGTGAATCTTGTAATTAACCTTTAGCTTTACTGTATAAATACACGTCATACTTTTGCCTAAAAACAGAGTTTAATTTGCTTTTACTCTACTTAAAATATAATTTGCGCTAAGGTATGAGAAAACATTTGAATCCAAATATTTGTTATAATTTGATTTATTGACATTATCTGAAATTGTTTAGTTGCACCGGGATTCATTTTGGTTCCACGTAACGTGACAGGAGAATTGAACACAACCGTAACATTCTCGTTGATTACAAACATCACTAATATCAATGGAAAGGTAGCATTGTTTTCATTAGATGTTCAACCGGAGCAGAAAGTTGCTGTCTTTGCCGTTGATACGGCGTCCTTGTTGTCACAAGAACGTTTCGGAAATCGGTTGAAGGTTGGTTATAAAAAGAAAAGTGGTTCTGATTATCAATATGACATTGAAATCACAGCGTTAAGGTACAAGGACGAAGCGGCATTCTATCTTAAATTCCTCTATGAAATAGACGGGGTACCTAATTATGAAGAGCACACGTTCAGCTTATACGTGTACGGTATGGTATCTATTATTCAAATACACGGTATTTGACAGTCAAAAAATAACAATTGTTGGATTATAGAATGTTTTCATGTTGGAAACGCACGAAATAGTAGCCGTAATCAGGCCGTAGGATAAGAAATACTAATTGTTTTTTTATCGTTTATTGTTCTTTGTGAATACATTCTCATTTTGCAATTCACTGTGAAATGAATTGACATTGTATAACAAACAAATACGCCATACTTCAGGGAGTCCAGAAAAATGTGGAGGTCACCTTCCATCAAACAAAACCTTCGAAAAGGATGCCAATCAGACCATCTCCATTAATTTATGTGGAAATCCCTCTCCAAACATTGAATGGTTTCTCCACTCAGCACCAATCACTGATGCTCGGACTGAACTTGTTTCCAACAGCACCACAAAAACCCATCTTTACACGCTACATTTTCCCAAACTGAGTTATAAAGACTGCGGGAAGCTGCTTTCATACAACGCAACAGGTCACTCTGGTAGCGTTCAAGGAAACACAACCCTCTACATGAAATGTAACATTTATTTTGTTTGTTAAATCTCGTTAAAAAACTTTTTAAATTTAGTTCAGACTACAGCACCTGAAATCAATGAGTTATCCATTAACGGAAGTTGCATTAACGTAACGTGGAATCGCATAGACATAGGTGAATGTAGTGGCCTAACGTACGAAGGAGAAGTCATCATAAACGAACAGAAATTAACTTTTGCGCAAGGAAATACTACAAGTTTCCGTCATTGTTTTGATCTTCACTTTGCAAGCGTCAATTTCGCTGTGAGAGGTATTTACCTAAATGTGAAAGGTGCATGGGGAAGCCGAAACAAAACGAAAAAATCGAATATAGCATCGTCGCCTTCCCCAGACAATGAAACAACAGAAAAACCAAGTAATGATAAATATAAATACATAAGCAAAGTTCTCGTTTTCCATATCGTATGGAGAAACTTCAAATAATTCCTAAGTGTAGTGATTTTTGCTCTTTTCATTTCAGGTGATTCTCGTTCCACTATTGGTTTTGTAGTTGCAGCGATCGCCATTGCTCTAATGATCATTCTCATCATTTCTGTTGTTTGTCTTCTTTACCAAAAGAAAAAGAGTAAGAGAAATGCGATATAGCAAACAAGTTGTTTAAAGGAACTGTTTATTTAAATGTATGGGTAGCGATGAAAGGCGCTTACAGTTCATACTTTTAAAAGTAGGGAACTTCGCTTCGGGATCCTTTTAATTGAGTCTTACTTTATGCCTATTGGTGTGGAATGTTTACTTGGTGCAGTTACCTGTATAGGTTTTTCAACACAGCTCGTTATACAGTTCTTCCTATTGCATTCCACTCGTTATTACACTTTTGTTTGTGAATATGTCTTTACATAATAAGCAATGACTTTCATATTCCCTTACCAAAAGCCTTTTAAGACTCTTTCACTTGTTTCATATCCCTATGTTCTGATTAATAGAAGGTGTCTATTTAGAACCTGTCTATACTTATAAAGTATTTACCCAGTAATAGACTTGTTGTTGTAGCTATTCATTATAATGCAATTACTATTAGGTCTTTGAAACCATCTTATTTCCAGACGGAAATCGACGCAACAAAAAAACAACGTATAAAAACGGCATGGTTTCCGGGGGATATGATGATTCAGTGTATGTCAAACCACACAGTGGAGTTGCGCGCAATGGCTTTGAAAATAACGGAATTGAGGACGGAGAGGAGCAACATGATGAAGAGATGAATAAGGTTGTGAGGTATTTTGACCCGGCCGAATTTGGTTTGGGCCCAGAAAACGGATTTCCAGAAACATCTGAAGTGGAAGGAGTAGAAAAGGTTTAGAATATGAAGTAATAACACAACATGTATATATGCAATGTTTTCTAGTAGTAACTTATTTTGTTATATTTCGACTTTTTTTTACAAGATTTTTTCTTCAAATATTGTAAGGTGACAAGCAACCTGGAATAGCTCAATCTTTATCATAACATTGGAAATCTATTTTAAAGTTCACTCAGTGAAGTCTTATCATTTTCTGAAGTTACGGACTTTAATTTTGAATAACTTTACACTGATCGTTATATGACTTCCTTGTTGATTTTATGGCCGACATTGTTGTTTGCTAATGCGGTTTATAAACGCACCTTGTTGGTCAAAGTTGAGAGGAAAACATTAATGTGTTGGTGTTTACCAAGATTTATCTAAATAATTAAAACAATCGTTTCTGTCTGTGGATGTACTTTTTCTATTGGGTGCAAAGCAAAAAAACCAACTCAAATAGATATCTAGGACTGCAAAAGAAACTTAGGTTACGAACTTATGTATAGAAATTGTGGATTTATAATTGCTTAGTTTGAAACCACGTGTTTGCTGTTAAAGATAAAAGTTATGTAGTCGAGTAGTTATTCTTCTGTCATTTTCATTACAAAAAATAAAAAGCTAGACATGGTGGAGCTTTGAACACTTTCAATGCTTTGATAGGAGGTGAGTATAAATATTGTAATGGAGATTTTTCTGGCGTTGTACCACCACTTATGCCACAATCAACACTATATGTCGCAAACCAACACTATATGTCGCAATCGCAACACAATATTTTTTCAAAAATGCAACTATATGTCACAAAGTACAAATAATTAGATAACCAAAAATGTCGTATATTTGTTCGTCAGTTGACGATGATTACAAACGAAGAACCTGCTCTTCCATGCTCAAGGTAATTGTTTACCATTTTTAAAGTTGTTTGCGAGAAAACAGAAATAAAGATGAGTATTAATATTGTTGTAGATTTTGTCGCTTTTATATGTTATTAAATGTTCTCGCGAGCATACATTAAGTTCCTTGTCAGATAAGGAATACCACGTTTTGCTGAGAAAAGTGCTTAATCGGTTTGATACTGCGGTAGCCGATCGATCTTCTCTAGAAAAAACGACACTTTCCTATTTATCAGATCTTCTTTAAGATGATCAAGCTAGCGTTGCTTTCTTTCAACAACGTGGACTAAGCTTGTTTGTAAGTGTCCAAATTTTGCAACCATGGAGTAGAATAGATTTTACTGTGGACAAAAACAACTGGATTATAATTCTTCTTCTGGCCAACTTGGATTTCCAGATCTTATTCAATTTATGGCAAGCCGTCCACGCAAAAGCCTTACACACATCCAAATCATTCTCAGTGCTTTCCATCCTAGATTCCAAGTTTTTAAAGTCTAATACTTTAACAAGTGTTTTGCAGATATGCAAGAGATGAGCTCTGGATCTTGGTTGAAAGTCTGGTATTCAGTTTTACAGCTAACAAACTAGTTAAATAACAGTTAACAAACTAAATAATTAAAGTTATGATTTGTCGTAACTATAATCGTTGCCTGGTCATTAGTCAAAGACTCTAGGCTATACTTGCCCGAAAAAACTTTTAGTTGCCCGAATATTCAACACATTTGTACAAATGCCACCTCCTACGCCACTGTGTCTGTTTATCTCGACTTATTTATAACCAAGTAACGCGTTATATCCCTGTCATTATATCGATAATAAATGTTTTTTGTTATACCAGACGATCTCTCCTGTGATATTACGTTGTTACACTGAGTGGTTCTTCTGACAATATAAAGACATAAGACTACTTGGATTTTATCATTTGATCAAACATCCATGTCTGCTCATAAGTCCTGCTTTAAAGTACTTGTAATCGTATTAATATTTAGAATACTAATGGTCGATTTACATATAAAGCGATATTGCAGCCAGTAACGGCGAGTGAAGTAATGGAAAGAAACCAGATTGACCTTGTTGATATGAAAGATGAAACTGTGGAGTTTGAAGAAACTGTATTTCGTCATATTCTTACAGTTCAAGATGTCTTTCGTCGTTTCATGTGGTTGCGTCTTTTGAAAAGAAAAAAACTAAGGCTGTGTCAGAGGAATTGAGGAAGATATATCGGGAACATGGTCCTCCAAAGATTTTACAGTGTGATAATAGAGGAGAGTTTAAAGGAGACACTAGAAAAGCTTGTAAGAACATCGGTATCAAAATTATCAATAGACGTGCTTACCATCTCCAAAGTCAGGGAAAAGTTGAGAGAAGTCACAGGACCCTCCGGGAAAAAATATGATATGATATTTTACAAGAAGCAGGGAGCAATTGGGTGGAACATCTCCCTGTCTACCAATTACTTATGAATGATGATGTAAAAAAGGAACTTGGTGGACGAAGTCCGTTTGAAATCTATTTCTGTCGCAAATCAAATTATGTCCAAATGCAGAAAGTGATGGTGAAGGGGAAGAGGTAATGATAAATCCAAAAACCTGGACTAATTTGGGTAGAAAAGAACTTACCGAACTTGATTCTACGCGAAAACTATAGTGAATAGTGTGTGCCAAAGCTATAGTGAATAGAGCATTGAAAAGATCTCCGCTTCCAATATATAAAATTAAAGAAAGAGTTCTAGTCAAATATCCTTTTGAATTGAATAAAAGTAAAAGCTGCAAGAAAATAAATCGTAGATATGCTATAGCTGGTCAAGTAGCCACAAGAAACATCCCATTATCAAAATATAAAATAAAGTACAACCACCCAGAAACGAAAAAATCACAAGAAGAATGGGTATACGTGACTGACATAACTAGCAAAACCGCATCGAAAGAACGAAAAAGAAAATGTATTCCACGATTGAAAAATATTTAAGAGCCGCTGAAGTTGCAAAACACATGAAAGACCTCAACATGGTCATTGGTGTTCAAGGTCTGGTATGGATGTGTGTTAAAAGCACACAGTGTTCTAGCACTCACACATAGCTTCTCCCAGACAAATCAACCCCACGTGCACTTCGTGAGCACAGCTTTGCTAACGGGGCTCTGAAGAAACGGCGTGCTCAGCGCCATAAAACTGGACCCCCACTGCCTTGTGGCCCAAGGTTCTTGAACCAAAGGCTAAGGGTAGGTAACGCCTACAAAAACCCCCGGAGGAGCTCAGGCCCTAAAACCTGAGGCATGCAAGACCAACCGGCGTGTGAAACACGCTCTGGTGCCCAGAAATCTGAGTCTCAGTTATGGGTTAAATGAATATAGGGGTAGAGAGAGCCCCTGTAAGCCACAATGAAGGCAATCTATCTAAGAGAAGAAAACTTTAAACTCAAACCATGGACAGATTAGATCCATTAGCATTGGCTTGCAACTAATCTAGTGTTGGCACCACAAACAATAACGTGAGAGTATAAATGCCAGGTTGGTTGACTACATCGTCCTTGTAAGAAATAGTATTTTTCATTTTCGTCAGTCGGCTCAGATCATAGTGTTGTCTCTATCCACATTACTGTGAGTCTCAGGTTTTCAAAAAAGGCCAGCACAAAATCCCATAAAATAAATTGATTGGGTCAAAGTCTCCTCAAACAACACTCTTAGGCATACATTTGCTGTCGATGTTAAAAATCGTTTCGAAACGCTCTCAGACCCCTCCGAGGATATTGAAACATGTTACAACAATCTCATCAAATCAACAGAAGAGATTGCTCTATCGACATTGCCGAAGAAGGGAAAGATAATAAAGACATCCCTTTGTGATAATGTCACTCACTGTTAGAGATGCAAGAGAAGACCTACTGAAGGGAAAACGAAGACACCAACAAAGATCAACAAGAAGTACATTTAAGGAGATCACGAATGCACAAGAAATTGCTGACGCCGCCTACATCCGAGGGAAGATTGACAAGATTCCCACACTTCACTCTGCCAAACAACATGCTGCAGCGTGGAAAATGATAAATAAACTTTCAGGGAAAAAAGAAAAGCCATCAAAACGATTCAAACCAAAGGGGGTACAGATGAAGATCGCAAACCAAGTGGGGAGAACACTTCACAAAATTGCTTGGTGAACCTCCACAAACAAGCAATGTGCCTCTTCCTCTACACCAAATTTCTAGTCCCCTGAACATCAACACCAAATGAACAGTCAAGTTATTCAACAAACAACAAATCTCCAGGACTTGATAACATACCAACACTACTGCGGAAAGATCCAATTTTTCATTACTTTCTTCTAGAGTTCTGCAACTACACCTTTACATCTCACTCACTTCCATCATACCTGGCTGAAGGGTGGGTTAGTCCCTATTCCAAAGAAAGGTGACCTAACATCTACTGCAAATTATAGGGTATCTCTCTCATGCCAATCGCCGCTAAAATCTACAATAAACTTTTGCTAATCAGAATTGTCCCAGCCCTCGACCCTCTCCCGTGCAAGAACCAGAAGGGATTTAGAAGAGGCAGGTTGACTATTGCACAAATACTATCAATTAGGCGCATACTAGAAGTGATGAGGAAATATAACAAAGATGTCACCATATGCTTTGTTGACTTTCGCAAGGTATTCGACTCAATCAGCAGAAATCTGATGTTCAAAATCCTCCAACTCTATGGGATACCTTCTAGAATTGTTGAGGCCATAAGAGTTCTCTACATAAACACCAGTGCCAAAATGACATCACCAGATGGTGAGACTGATTCTTTTGAAGTAAAGGCAGGAGTTTTGCAAGGGGACACCCTTGTCCCTTTCCTATTCATTGTTGTTCTAGACTACATATTGCGTATTTCCCTAGATAACATGGAAGAAAAAGAGTTCTTGCTGAAACCTCGTCAAAGTAGTCGCTGCCCTGCACAGTATCTGTACAGGAGAGGATTTTGCGTTCGTGGTCTAGTGGTGTGGAGAAGTCTTTGTGGTGTGGAAAAGTCAACTCCCATCCACCGGGTCCCAGGTTGCGGATAGGGGAACGGCCTCTAGATATAGAGGTTAGCTGCGAATATGGAAATAAGCAGTCCTGGACAAAAACACGGGTTGCCCTTTGGCAAGGCATAGTACCCGTCAGCCACCCGCCCGGGTTAGCAGTGAAAACATCGGGAGAAGGATGTTGGATTGCGATCTTGGCAGCTGTTGTTGAATGCATAAGAATAAGAGTACAAAGAAAATAAATTATGATTGCAATAGCTTACTCTCTGACGATGACATCGAAATTGCATACACAGTGGAAATCCGAAACCGATTCGAGGCCTTCCAAATTGAAAACGCAAATGAAAACTCGGATTCCATCTACAACAACATTATCAAAGCACATACAGATGCTGTCGTACACATCCCTAAAAACAAAAGAAAAAAAGCTGCACACTATGGGAGAATGAGAATGTTCAACTGAAGCAACAGGAAGTGAAAAAGGTACAGCATTTGGTGGCCACAAGGAAGACCAAATCAGCTGCTCTTTACCTGAAAAATGCCAACGAAGAACTTGAAAATGTTTATACTCAAGAACTTTGTAAATATGCAAATGAAAAGCTTGACATTATTTCACATGCTGCAGAAAATCCGCAATCCCGCCTTGCATGGAAAACGGTAAATGAAATCTCTGGTCGGAAAAATACGCTAACAGGAAAAATAAAAGCTAATAACCCAAAGGAGAGATTGCAGAAATGGAAAACCCACTTTCAGAATCTTTTTGGGAAGCCCCCAGTTGTAAGCGAAGCCGAAATCACTCCAATAGTAGAGGATATACTGCCAATAAACACTGATGATTTTACCAAAGTTGAACTTTTGAAATGTATCAAAACATTCAATCATGATAAGGCATCAGGCCTGGACAATATACCAATGGAAGTTTGGAAGATAGACGCTTTAACAGAACCACTGCTAGAGGTGTGTAATAGAACATTCATCATCATAATCGTCATCCAGGTTTAACGTCTGTTTTCCCCATACATGAGGCTTGGACGTATTCAAAAGATGATATTCCCCACAATTGTGTAGGTTTAATTATCTGATGGTTTATTGAAGCATATGTTTTTACAGTTGGATGCCCTTCCTAACGCCAACCCCAGTTAGAGGGAAAACAGTGGTGAGTTAATCCACACAAGATACCAACTATGCATTTTAAACTCCGTGGCAGCTGTGCATAAAGGGAATGGGTGCTTATGTCCATGAGCTCAAAGATGTCACATGACCCGTATACCCAAGCTTCCATTCCTTGGAAATAAACCTGAAATATGGGCAAAGAGTGGCCTCAAACCATTACCAAAAAAAGGAGATCTTGGAATTACTGGAAATTATCGAGGAATAAGTTTGAATGTGATAGCAAGCGTACAACAAAATGTTCCTGCAACGAATATGGCCCCACATAGAGCCAATCTTGCGCATGAATCAATGGCTTTCGTCCTGAACTATCAACACTTGCACAGATATTAACATTGAGAAGGCTTATTGAAGGAATCAAATCAAAGAATCTACCAGCCGTCCTTGTGGACTTTAGGGAGGCTTTTGATTCAATTCATAGAGGGAAGTTTATGGATATAATGAATGATTATGGCATTCCCATTGAAATTATTAGGGCAGTAAACATCTTGTATATTAACACTGAGGCACAAGTACTCTCTCCCGATGGTGATACAGACTTTTTCCGAATTCAAGCTGGTGTACTTCAAGGAGATACCTTGGCACTACTGCTATTCATTCTTGCACTAAATTACGCCATAAAGAAAGCAACCTCAAATCCTGAGGAAACAGTGTTCACCCTAACACAAAAACGTAGCAGAAGACATCCCCTATCATTATCACTGATACTGATTTTGCAGATGATATTGCTCTCTTGTCGGATAATACCGAAAAAGCACAACTCTTGCGGACAAAAATGGAACAGGCTGTAGAAGCTATTGGACTGCATATCAGTGAAAAGAAAACATAATACATCTTGTACAATCAAACAGAGGTTGACATCAAAAGCTTATCCGGTATACAGCTCAGAAGATTTTAAATATCTAAGCTCATAGATCGGAGTTCAGACCACTCGGGGTGGCCGAAGGATGATTATTATGATGATGGTGACATGGTCCCTTTGCAAGACGAGAGAATGGAAAACACTTTCGATCGATATGGATACACTACACTATTTAATCCTTCTCCAGATTGTAATTGTCAGTTTAGTGCAGTCGCTGACCAATTAAGAGGAAACAAATTAATTGAATTGCAACTAAATGAAATTCTCTAGCAAATAGTTAACGAAATGCGCGAATACCAGGAATCACCTTTTAATGATCGAGAAGAGTTCGGAACGATCCACGATGATAATCGTTACGATAGTTATGAGGAGTAAAATGAGAATGGATGGGACTTACGGAGATCACTTGAACTTACAAGCAATAAGTGAATATTTTCTTGTCAGAATTCACATCGTTTCTGCTGAAGGTCAAAACTACGACCGATTTATTGTACTACGGAAAAATGTAACAAATATAACAACAATTACTTTTGGATACTATCCAGAAGGAAGGGGTGAACATTATGTAACAATTGAACGAGTAAACTTTGCAATTGATAGAACAGGATCTCCTAACAAACGAAACTGTCACAAAAATATCAGATCAATATGCAAGACGAAAAAGACGTTCCATATGAAAATGAAAACGAAGAGTAAATTTGAGTAGAGGAAGATATAGCGGAATTGCTACTGAAGAACTAAGAGAAATCTTGACAAACGATGAGTACAGACCACGAAAGAATAAAACAGGACAACTGCTCAATTGGGATCAAGCCATAGTTCTGCTTAGGGCACTTGCATATAGATGGTTTGCAATCATTTCAATCAAATTACCAAAACAGTGACTTTTAAAATGCGTTGATTTATATAAAACATTTTTGTGTTGGTATTTATCCACTTCTTTTGTTAAAACTTTTTTTCTTACGTCTTTCAACTTTCAACTTTTTATGAAACTTGTTTTCTTACACTCATTTTCCCAGTAAAAGAGTAAAGCGATAGTCTTAATACTTGGTTCAGTTTTACCGAGATCTGATAAATGGAAAGAATACCTTATTTAGGTATTCATACTATTGGGTATAAATTACTGTAGAATTTCAATTGGGCAAAAAATTCATTGAATTTGTGACATTTTTACATTTTAGGCCCAAATTTATCAAAATTACGTCCTGTTGATACACATGTTGATTTTCGATTTTTTGTGACAAATAGTGTTGCGACATATAGTGTGAGTTTGCGACATATAGTGTTGGTTTGCGACATATAGTGTTGGTTTGCGACATATAGTGTTAGTTTGCGACATATAGTGTTGGTTTGCGACATAGAGTGTTGGGTTTGCGACATATAGTGTTGATTGTAACATATAGTGGTGGTTCACCGTCGAATCTAGATATATTGAAGTACAAATATGACGGATATACAACATTCCCCTGCGCCGTTACTTTGTCACAACGAGTTTGATTTCTACTTCTGGAACAAACTTTATGTCTTCTTTCCTCTGGTTGTTCACTTCTACAGGTATTAGTTTATTAATAGGTCTATTTACAGTCCGAAGAAGACCATTTTCGACCGTTAAGACGTCTTCAAAATCCAACCGGGCTATACCAACTACTTTTTTCAAACAACATTTAACCATATCATATCATATCATATCATTGTTTCGAATAAACCACCCCTCCAGGGGGCAGCCAGCGCATTAAGTGTTACTTGACTGGCCTGTTCGTCGCAAAAATTTGAGCGATGTCTGATGCGAACTGGATACCATTGTCGGACAATATCTCACTTGGTACGCCTCTTCTGGAGGAAAATTGTCCCAAACCACGAATACAAGCATTAGCAGAGTAGTCCAAAACTAAATATAGCCAAATAGAACGTGTGCTACAACAACTATATAACTATCTAAAAATATCTATCCCTTATACATAACGTCATTGTCGCCGTAAATATTCTTGATAAATACCTGACCTGCGCAGTCAATCGCAGTATATTTAAATGGAGGTTTTTCACTCAACCTCCCAACAGGCTGGAGTGGGGAAGGAAGATATAGGTAAGGTTAACCCTCAAAACGGCAAAACACCTGACACTTACGCAACACACCCTGAATAAGATGGCGGCACTTAGAGATCCAATATTTCGTTCTTAATTCAGACAATGTCACCCTAAGACCATTATGCTTAAATTTTGACGGAAATACATAATTAACAATTTAGACAAATAGGTTTCTGTGGGAAAAAACTTGGGATACTTGGAACAGGAGCATTTTGTATTCGACTAATACAACGGATGACACCATCAACATCACGTAGACCAAGGTCTCTCCGAAGTTGCTAAAAGGAGGAACCCTTCATGACGTGACGTTGCTCGTACTGAACCCATAAAACTTATATTATAAATCATACCATGTTATGATTTGGGTTTTTGTAATAACTGCTCGTAAGTTCATTACTGGTTTAATACTATCTTTCATATAATAAGTCTCGTATATGTATGTTTATAAATTGCCTAGGGATATCTTACATGAAAGAATGTTGCTATTAAACATAACTCGAACATTCGGTTATTCGAACTAAATTTCCATCCCCCGTGGAGGTTCGAATAACCGGGAGTCTACTGTAGTGTCAGAACTCAAATGGAAATACACTCTGTATGTTCGTAAGACGGTTTTGTAAGAACACTACACATACTTGTGTAACGTTTTTAAGCCAATTTAAACAAATAGTGAAATCGGTGCAACAAATGTGTAAATGTGCAAATTAGAACGTTCTTCTTTAACGATGGACATAAAGGATGATAGTAACACCATTCATAGCTCAAAGTTACAAAACAGTTAAAATGCTTAAAGGGGCTACTCTTGACTTAGATGCAACTAGCGTAATATAATAATGTGACTCAACATAGGAATACCGTATGTAGATGCAACAATTGTAAGCTTTTTAGCTTGTGTCAGCAAAACCATGCAGCTCAAATCTTAAAGATTCAGATAAGCCAAGACCAGACAGGAAGAAATATGGGGGTAGAGACAGGGTGTTATGATTACGGAAATCATGGATTATGTCTTGCCAGGTTACTAAAAATTCCTCGGGTATAAAGATATCCCACGACAACTTTTCAAGGCAAAGTTGTTGAAAAAGGCATTTACATCTAACAATGACAAGATTAATAAGTCCCATCGGGTGATATACACTCGCTATAAGCTTCCTAATACCCCTTTCTGTCGGTATTTCCTTAATAGAAAAAAGACGCTCTCAATTAATTTGTTCCTGACTTTATCCAATGTCAGACCAAGCGTTTTAGCGAGAGATACCCGAAGATAATTTTTGTCTGACACAAGCTGTTCAACTTGAACAATGTTATTGATTTTTGTTATACAGCCGGTCATGCATGATTCAGACCGCGCAAATAACCGTCTTCCCGCACATTACCGTTTTGCTTTAAGTCAGTAATGGAATATAATAGTGATGTTTTTGAGGATTGGATCATTTTATACTTTGTAATCCGAAGGAAAGATATTTCGAAAAATTAAGGAAAGTTATTTTTTAAAAAATCACAATTTTCAACATTTGCTCACTGAATCATCCATTTTTGTGTATTCATTGTCGTTATTAAAAAACAATATGGTAATAAATATTGAAATTTTAACATTAACAAAACGAGTTATTAGTCACAAATAAATTAAGAAAATGTAAAAGCTCAAACATTAACGTTTCTTTCCTTTCAAATATTTATTGCTTATTATGCAAATCTTTACTACATCATAAAGATTGCAGACCATGTTCAACAGTCTTCACCGCAGATACTTTTTATGAAGATTGCACCATACATTTATAAAATAAATATCCAGAAACATTGGTTTTGCACGTGGAGCCAATGGAGCAGTGGTCATTCTCCAGAGAACAAAGCTGCCTTGAAAACAGGCGCTCCCACGGGAAAACTGGAAATCCCGGCAATGGGGGCGCCTACCACTGTTTCAAATTCGATACTCGACATTGCATTTTTTACTCGATATTTAATTAATGAATAACATTGGTAGTTATGATGATAAGTTATTTTCTTCCTTTTTTTGCATATTCGCCGTTTTCATTTGTTTAATAGCAAGCAGAACTTGATGCAAATATCAGGAGTATTCAAGCGACGTACTGTTTCTATTTGTTGAGTTATTGTTTTATTTTTGTTTTACAACCGATCATGCTTAATTCGGACCGCGCAAATAACCGGTTTCCCACAGATGACCGTTTCTTTTTAAGTCATTAATGGAATGTAATAGCGGCGATTTAGAGGATTAAATCATTTTATACTTTGTAATCCAAAAGAAAAATATTCCCGAAAATTAAATAATAATCGTTTTTATATCATCACAGTTTTCAACATCTGCTCACTGAATCATTCCTTTTCGTGTATTCATTGTTGTTATTAGAAAAAAATATGGTAATAAATATTGAAATTTTAAGTTTAACGAAACGAGTTATTTGTTACAAAAAATTAAGAAAATGTAAAATCTCAAGCATTAACGTTTCTTTCCTCTCAAATATTTATTGCTTATTCTGCAAATCTTTACTACATCATAAAGAATGCGGACCATGCTTATCAGTCTTCACCGCAGATACTTTTTATGAAGATTGCACCATACATTTAAAAAATAAATATCCATAAACATTGGTTTTGCACGTGGAGCCAATAGAGCAGTGGTCATTCTCCAGAGAACAAAGCTGCCTTGAAAACAGGCGCTCCCACGGGAAAACGGAAAATCCCGGCAATGGGGGCGCCTACCACTGTTTCAAATTCGATACTCGACATTGCATTTTTTACTCGATATTTATTTAATGAATAACATTGGTATTTATGATGAGAAGTTATTTTTTCCTTTTTTTGCATATTCGCAGTTTTTATTTGTTAAATAGCAAGCAGAACTTGATGCAAATATTAGGAGTATTCATGCGACGTACTGTTTCTATTTGTCGAGTTATTGTTTTATTTTTGTTTTACAACCGATCATGCTTAATTCGGACTGCGCAAATAACCGGTTTCCCACAGATGACCGTTTCTCTTTAAGTCAGTAATGGAATGTAATAGCGGCGATTTAGAGGATTAAATCATTTTATACTTTATAATCCAAAAGAAAAATATTCCCGAAAATTAAATAATAATCGTTTTTATATCATCACAGTTTTCAACATCTGCTCACTGAATCATTCCTTTTCGTGTATTCATTGTTGTTATTAGAAAAAAATATGGTAATAAATATTGAAATTTTAAGTTTAACGAAACGAGTTATTTGTTACAAAAAATTAAGAAAATGTAAAATCTCAAGCATTAACGTTTCTTTCCTCTCAAATATTTATTGCTTATTCTGCAAATCTTTACTACATCATAAAGAATGCGGACCATGCTTATCAGTCTTCACCGCAGATACTTTTTATGAAGATTGCACCATACATTTAAAAAATAAATATCCAGAAACATTGGATTTGCACGTGGAGCCAATGGAGCAGTGGTCATTCTCCAGAGAACAAAGCTGCCTTGAAAACAGGCGCTCCCACGGGAAAACTGGAAATTCCCGGGAATGGAAGCGCCTACCACTGTTTCAAATTCGATACTCGACATTGCATTTTTTACTCGATATTTATTTAATGAATAACATTGGTATTTATGATGATAAGTTATTTTTTTCTTTTTTTGCATATTCGCAGTTTTTATTTGTTTAATAGCAAGCAGAACTTGATGCAAATATCAGGAATATTCATGCGACGTACTGTTTCCATTTGTCGATTTATTGTTTTATTTTTGTTTTACAACCGATGATGCTTAATTCGGACCGCGCAAATAACCGGTCTCCCACAGATGACCGTTTCTCTTTAAGTCATTAATGAAACGTAATAGCGGTGATTTAGAGGATTAAATCATTTTATACTTTGTAACCCAAAAGAAAAATATTCCCGAAAATTAAATAATAATCGTTTTTATTTCATCACAGTTTTCAACATCTGCTCACTGAATCATTCCTTTTCGTGTATTCATTGTTGTTATTAGAAAACAATATGGTAATAAAGATTGAAATTTTAACATTAACGAAACGAGTTATTTGTTACAAAAAATTAAGAAAATGTAAAATCTCAAGCATTAACGTTTCTTTCCTCTCAAATATTTATTGCTTATTCTGCAAATCTTTACTACATCATAAAGAATGCGGACAATGTTTATCAGTCTTCACCGCAGATACTTTTTATGAAGATTGCACCATACATTTAAAAAATAAATATCCAGAAACATTGGTTTTGCACGTGGAGCCAATGGAGCAGTGGTCATTCTCCAGAGAACAAAGCTGCCTTGAAAACAGGCGATCCCACGGGAAAACTGGAAATCCCGGGAATGGGGGCGCCTACCACTGTTTCAAATTCGATACTCAACATTGCATTTTTTACTCTATATATGTTTAATCAATAACATTGGTAATTAGGATGATAATTTATTTTCTTTCTTTTTTTTGCCTATTCGCCGTTTTCATTTGTTTAATAGATAGCAGAACTTGATGCAAATATCAGGAGTATTCATGCGACGTACTGTTTCCATTTGTTGATTTATTGTTTTATTTTTGTTTTACAACCGATCATGCTTAATTCGGACCGCGCAAATAACCGGTCTCCCACAGATGACCGTTTCTTTTTAAGTCATTAATGAAACGTAATAGCGGTGATTTAGAGGTTTAAATCATTTTATACTTTGTAATCCAAAAGAAAAATATTCCCGAAAATTAAATAATAATCCTGCCTTGAAAGCAGGCGCTCCTATGGGAAAACTGGAATTCCCGGGAATGGGGGCGGCTTCCACTGTTTCAAATTCGATGCTCGACATTGCATTTTTTACTCGATATATTATTTGGATTTGGAAATGTTTTTCTTTTTTATTTGGTCATGTTCAAAGTTCATATTTATTACTCTCTGGTCTCTAATAAACCAGGTTTTGACTAGCAGGGGTGGTTGGCGAAAAAATCGGGAATGTAACAACGTATATAAGAATTCCGATTGTAAGAAACTAGATCCATATCTAGATCCCCTTAAATAGTTAAGAAACTGTAGTACTACAAAATCATTTCCTAAGAAACCTTAGTCTGGTTCTCAATAGCGTCGTAAACATGCTAACTTAAAATCGAATATTTTAAGACTTTATCATGCGAGTTGCATAAATTGAGATTTGACAAATGATCTTTCAGAGCTTTACTACTGCTACATTTTTGTATATGGAGACCTAGACCAACGGTCAAAGGATTCTCTACCATTCCTGTATTCTTCGTGCTTCCTTTTATATGCGTAGTTTATTTGCATGTCACTTTTAATCATGTTTATCATCAACTCTGACAATACCTCAATACATCTATCAATATGTTTGTCCTTTGAGATGCCTCCGTTCGTTTTCGGCCCACCAATGATCCATCCCAGCAACAAATGCAATGATCTCGGTACATTAAACCCATCAAAGTTTCCTTGAAATTGACACCTTTCTTGATCTTTAATCTCCTTTCTCACTTTTTCGGCTGCTTGAAAAATACCTTGGTAGTCATTATATTAGCAATTATATTTTATGTTTTTATCAATGGCTATACTATAGCTTCGGGAAGAGCAAATAAGTTCGAATTGATTTCTAGCAGAAGGACGCCTGTAACACCTGTAACATTTTCCAACAATAGTTGTTTGAGGTATCTTTTGTGGTTTATCCCTTTATTCCCTAACAACTCATTATACGTTGAATTCAAACTTCTCGTGTTTGCCAGACCTTCCAGGATATTCGTTCAGAATGTTTTTAACTATATTCAGAAGTTCGATGTCTTCAACTATACGATCAATATCTTCTACTTCCTGCGGTACTATGTCCTCGATATTTGCTTTTCGTTGTGCTGCTACCCAACACTTTCTGTGATATTGTACATCATTAGCAACTGCATAATGGCTGCTTGGTATATTATTTAGTCGCAACAATAAATAAGAATCTTGCAGCTTTTCTGCAACCTTTAACTTTTTCGGTCCAGTTGCCAAATACGACACTTTATGTACGATCTCTCCGTCTACTTGGCAGAGGATACAACACATTTTGTCGAATATGACATCTTGGGACCGCAAGTGCCTCGCATTAGGTTCTTCTGTTCGCTCTTCAGTTGGTTGATTAGGTTCCTGCTCCATTGATATTTATTATTATTATTATTATTATTATTATTATTATTATTATTATTATTATTATTATTATTATTATTATTATTATTATTATTATTATTATTATTATTATTATTATTATTATTATTATTATTATTATTATTATTATTATTATTATTATTATTATTATTATTATTATTATTATTATTATTATTATTATTATTATTATTATTATTATTATTATTATTATTATTATTATTATTATTATTATTATTATTATTATTATTATTATTATTATTATTATTATTATTATTATTATTATTATTATTATTATTATTATTATTATTATTATTATTATTATTATTATTATTATTATTATTATTATTATTATTATTATTATTATTATTATTATTATTATTATTATTATTATTATTATTATTATTATTATATCTGTTCCACATTATTAGTGCTGTCAGCTGAATTGGTTCGAACTTTTTCATTACCGTTGTCTTTGAATTTCTTCTTTATGTGTTACGTCATTTTAGCATTGCCTGTGATATAGGAAATCTTCCTTTCTCGAAATAACTTCTTTTTCAAATCTGGCTTGGTTTCAAAATAATCTAAAGATGAAAAATTATTTCTGCAAGACTAAAAGCTATAAACTAAATTTTTACTTGCGCCACCTTACTGATCGAATGATTAAAAGGTTTAAACCCCAGAATGAAATCGCTCTGAATAATACATACTGGGGAAAAACATTCTTATTCACACTATTTTATGTGTATCTAAACTTGATACTGAGATAACACTAAATTCAATGAATAAAGAAAACGACTATTAATTCTTACAGTCCTAGAGGAGGATTCCTCCTGACAAACGATCAAGACTAAATTTTTTATGTCTAATTTCCTCCTTTTCGCTGTCTTTTCTTCCATTTCCTTCTAATTATTTATCTGAAATTCTTACATGTTTCACTAAACGAAATTAAATCAAAACAAGCTTAAACTAAAAACTCTTACATTATACTCCAAACATTCTATTTCTCATGATTACCCCTAATGTTGACAAGAGATAAAATTTCAGTGAATTTTGCTAAGTAGTTTAGGAGGTATTCGACTTTTTGTATCTGGTCTGTAAATTACCGGTCCTAATTTTAGACTTTTTTCAAATGTGAATAACTCATTTACGTCTATTGATTTTCAAGATATATTATTAATATGATTTTCGCTCCATTTTCGATTCTCTATCGATTGGTAGAATTGGATTTTGAAAATTTTGCTTACAGCTTGATGACGTCATCAGCACATCTTCTGGACAACATTTTTTTGCCAGCATCACTTTGTGATCAAAATTAAATAAATAATAATAAAAAATAAATAAAATTGCTTTTATATGTTGTTTTTTGTTAAGAGTAATTCTTTTAAGTAGTCCAGGGAATCCACGAATTTTGGAGGGTCCAGATAAAATATATTGCAACAGAAATTCTCTCAACGCAGAATTCGATGTCTAAATTAACATCCTAAAAGTACCAAGGAATGCCTTATTTCGTCAAACTAAAGCTGGCATTTTTAAGAATTGTTTTGCTCTCATTAATCGATGTTGTCACCACCTGAAATAAGATCATCAACATGCAAAAATAGTGTTATTTTTTATTTATTTTTTTTTAGTAAGGAAATACACAGGAGAGGCAGGGCCTATGACTCAACAGAGTCCTGTGTATTGGAAAGAAAGAACAGTAAAAGAGACATAGACTAATTGGAAGGTAGACAAAGAAGTAGATGAGAAATAAGTGCAAAGGGCTGAAATAACGTTAAGAGATTTTCATAAGGTCTAAACAATTTATCCTTTGTTTGAAGCCTTGGAGATGGTAAACATGGTTTTTGGGGAATACACTGCATGGGAGCTTGTTCCACCAATTGGAGACCCGGACAAAGAAGGAAGATGAGTGCATGATGGTCCTTGAGGAGGGAACGGAAACATTGAACTGTGGCAGTTTGAAGAGCACCTCGTGTTTCTGGGGAATACAGAAATAGGTGGGACAGTAGAGTGTAGTTCATCTGAGCAATGACCAAAAAATTATCTATAGAACAAACAATGTGCAGCTACCCTGCGTCTATGTTCCAATGGTTGAAGGCTTTCTGTTAACCTGGGATTATCAATTAATCGTATTGACTTGCGCTGGATACGATCAAGAATTTCCAACACAGACTTAGGAGCCCCGCCCCAAACAGGTGAGTGGTATTCTAACTGTGGTCTAATTAAGGATTTATACAGAACTAGAATTTTGTCAGGGGGGAAATACTTCCGGGCACGGAACAGGAACGCCAACTTCTGCAAAGCTCTTTTGGCCAAACCAAATATGTGCTCATTCCAGTGTAGGTCAGAACTCACTCGTAGGCCGAGTGACAGGAGAAAGGGAGAATATCGTTACCCATAACTACATCTGGGAATGAGCGGTTCCGCTTTCTGGAGACAACTATTTGGTCGGTCGTTTTAGTATTAAATTTGACCATGTTGAGGTCTCCCCATTGCGTAACCCTAATTAGGTCATTTTGAAGAAATAATTTGGTAATTATGATTTGGGTTCTGGTATTAATTGCTCATAAGTTCATTACTAGTTTAATACTATCTTTCATATAATAAGTATGGTATATATATATGTTTATAAATTGCCTAGGGATATCTTACATGAAGGAATGTAGCTATTAAATATAATTACTAAAATCCCAAGACATTAATATAGTTACAATAACAGGAACTAATATAATTGTTTAAGTCTCAATGAAGTGAGCCTTATTTATCTATGTGCTATATATCACGACAGATAGTAGCATCCTTTGAGTTAAAGAAGGATTTAAAAGTAAAGTTGTCGAATTAACCCTAATGTTGGTAACGGTCGAACGAGGGTGTCTATCCCCTTTTTGTCAAATAATTGTCAATGCTTCTAAACATTGGTTCAATGATGTTCCATTACAAGAGGAAATCGCATCAAACACAATCCGAGTTTTAGTGGTGATTTTGCCATTCTTAATCACCGGACGATGAGGCAGATAATGCACATTTTCATGTTTGGCATCATAAGTGTCCACTCTTTTAATGACATCACACTTTAGCTATTTTTTAATTATATGGTTATAGTTATGGAGTAAGTCTTCATCAGCACTAATTTATTTCAAAAGCGGTTTTAATTGCTTGACACAATAAGCATAACTATCACCTAACAAATAATCATGTTTTTTAAATGGCATAGCAACTACATACCGTCGGCAAAGTCATTTAACACCTTCCTTTCGTCATTAACAAAGTTGTTTATTCCCAAGCTCCCGGTAGTCCAAAAGTTAGACATTAAACTTTGAAATCCCTTGCTTTGATCCACAACCTCTGAAGACACCTTCAGAACATGGGCATTGAAAACAGAGCATTTATTAAGGTTTTCACCGTCAACATTCCCACTCAAGAGAAATCCAACCATGGATCTCAATGCAATCGGACCTTCTGCACCGCGAACAATTTCATTACAGATAAAATTCCAATAAAAATCAGCGCCAATCAATATTTTGACTGAGACACTACCTTTCTCACAATGACCATCAGCCAACCTCAAACCTTGTATATGCTTATATTGATGAAGAGCCTGTTTCATATTTTGGTCATTAAAGGGTGCACAAATTTTCGTCACATAGCAAGAAACAGGTATAGAAAATTATCATCGCCAAGAACAGAAAATTCCACTCTATCCAGTACTTCGGTCACATGATTTCCAAACGTTTTTATTATTATTTCTTTCTGCTCAATGGTAGGTAGATTAAGTTCATCTCGTAAAAAAGGGGACATATAGCTGAGTTGTGAACAGCTGTCAAAAAGAATTCGACAACTGCTTAAATTATTGTTGTTGGCAGTTACGATCACCAACGCTGTTTGCAGGAGAACAGAATGTTTACTGGGACACCAGCAACTTAAGTTTACTGTCCGTTATTACCTGGATGATGTTCTCGAGTTAAGGTGGCAACCGACGATTACACAATGACGCGTGATGTTGATATGAGCATTCATAACACCTGATAAAAATCTTGATACATTGTGTCCATACCATTAAGCAAATGAGGCACCGACCTTTATCACGTAATATATTGCGCCTAGCCTCAAGTTGTGTGACAACCTGACAGTTTTGTGACAAGTGATCTTTGTCACAAAAAGCACATTTAACACTAATTCTGTTGTTTTGTGTATGATGAGGCGTATATCGATTATTGTTGTGTCAGAGTACTTCTTGTGGGCGATGGGACTAGAATTAATATGAAGGGTTTCAATAGACAGTGGTTTATCTGGGATATCAAAATTACTGGCTAATTTCTCACGAGCCTGTAATTCAGCTTTCAGTATCTCAAGGATGGTCTTCAAATCCCAAAATTCACTGTTCCAAAAATGACAAAGAGTAATCAAATTTACTTCCTTAAGAAGCTTCTACATTAATATAGGTACAAGCAGAAAATAGAAGTAAAGTAAAGTGGCCGAATTAACCCTAATGTTGGTAATGGGCGTAAACGGGTGTCTATCCCCTTTTCGTTAGCGCAAGACGTTGGGTGTAACTGTTGAGGCGGGCGCCACTCCAACCACCAAAACCCGTACTTTACCGCATCGAAATGCTACTCATTCGCTGAGTCGGCGAGGCCGGGAGGATTTGAACTCGCAACCTCAGAAATCCGAAATTGCAGGCGCTCTACTAACTGAGCTATCCTAACCTTAATAGAAGATAGAAATGGACTGGTAAAAAGTTACAGTCGTTTTAAGTGAACTGTGATGACGTTATCAATCTCTTATCGGAAATGAAATAGTTTCAAAACAAAAGTCCATACACTCACGTTCGATTTAACATTCAAATGTATAGAAAATCAAAAACGTGCCTTTTAAAACTTAAGTTATCATAAAAGAATAAATGTATGTCTGCGGCATAACTTCATATCAGTGCAATATAAGTTTTATAAATGCAATGTTAATATGTATCGATAATATAATAATAATATACTTTTTTGGATTATCCGTTATAACGAATCATCAAATAATGACTCACGACTTTGGACTTATTACACCAGAGAAGTTGAGAAGGGTTGATGTTCAATGGGAATTATGTTTTTATGTCAACGCAAAGAATAGGAGCAACTTCAACAGCCAGCGAACAAAAAAGGTACATTGTATTTCATTTACAATCCTTTTCCTTTCCTTAAAGCGATTTATTCGCGTTTTGCGAGTCCCCGATAACTTATGAATATGATTGTAATATACAGTATTCTCTCTAATTAACGGACACTCCAAAAAGCGGACACCTCCAATTAACGGACAGATTTCATTACACCGGACGAATCTTAGTCAAACTCTCATAAATAACTTTCTAAAAAGCGGACAAACAATTAGCGGACACTCCAATTAGCGGACAGTTTTTTTTACACCAAATGTCCTTTGTGGCCATTTTTATTTTATAATTAGCGGACACCACGAGAAATTTTTCAAAGTTTTAAAGATTTTCATTGATAAGAATAAAGAATTCTCGTTTATTAACTTTTTTTTCTTACTTTATTTTACTTTAAGCATTTATTAATACAATCGTTTAGTTCTTTCTCCGATTTTTCTATTATCTTAATCAACCACTTTAAGGCTTTTGAAGGCCCCATAAAACGAAATGTTACTGGAATTTCCAGCCCATATCCTTCTCCGCGGTTAACCCTTTTACCAACAACTTCGGCTTGTATGGAGGTTTGAGGTAAAGTTAGAAACATAGAGAATTAAAGAATTAAAGAGATCAGCGATATAGAAGCATTATCAATTATAGATAAACTTGTAAACATAATCATATTAGATGAAAATGAAAGAAAAACATTGTACTTAATGAGAACTAAGTTAGAGAAGAAAATAATGCATAAAAAAGAAACAAACAAACATAACCAATTTTTTTAGACATTAGTGTATAGCAATAGGTATATATTTTTATCGGCACGTGCCGATTTTGCTGATATTTGAAACAAAAACTAACTTTTATATTTTTCTAGGTTTTTTTAATATTTTTAAAATATTTTTTTTGTGTTTTTATAAAAAAGCTTGTATGTCTTAAAATAACCTATTTTTACTGTTCTTCTGAGTCTACAATAATCCAATATTCCCTAAAAACCTCAAAATACATCATTTTTTCACTCAACGACAAAAAATATCCCATAGTTAACTTTCTAAAAAGCGGACACCTCTAATTAGCGGACAGATTTTTTTGCACCAATGGTGTCCGCTAATTAGAGAGAGTACTGTAGTAATGGTGTTTTATGAGATTTCATAATGCATGCATAGACACAAACTATACTGGAGCGTTTTTTTCTTTTCTTCAATAAACTTTTCATATTTTCACTTGGGTTCACATGGTTTAATCCAAAGAATAACTCCTATATCACAACGGTTGAAAATTTATTCAACTTCAAAGAGATTGATGCACTTCCAGTCAACATAAAAGAAAGGATAGATATTTACGGCCGTGCAAGTGATCTTAGCAAGAAATTAGTTGAAAAATCAGTCGTTTTTCATAAATCGTGTATCTCCAATTACAACAAGCTACTACGTAAACGAAAACTAAATGAATGGTTTTGCAAATATTCAGAAGATAACAATCAGAATGTAACTGAAGATGACGACGATGAAATGTTAAGTAGCTCACGAAAGAGACCTACCAGAAAAGACTTAAATTTCCAAAATTTTCAGACTTTGAAATATTTTTCTGTGACAAAGAAGATGATAAAAGAAAACTGCAACAAAGTCAAACAATATCCACCAGTCAAAAAGTACAAAAAGTAGCGATTGAATTGGGTGATACTAAACTTATTGCCAAGACGATCGAATGTGATATGATTGCTACTGAGGCACAAGCATTATTTGGTCAGACTATATAATCGATATCGCAATTCCAATGACCCAAGCTCTAGTGATATTCATTTGCTAGAAGGTAAAATTTGTTTAAAAAAATGGTCTGTGTTGTTTTATTGCTCTGTACTTTTGTTCTGTTGTTATAATTCATATAAAAATGTCAAGTTGAAATATTATCATACAAGCTAAGAAGAAGAATATTCATGTTGTTCCATCACAACCTTTGTTAAAACGATGTTAATGATGAGTGCAGTTAACTTTAATTATCACTTATTTTTCAGGTATCTGTCAAGAGTCATAGAAGTCATCGAAGAAAAGATTGCTGTTTCAGCTACTGTAACGTCAGTATTCATGCTCAAAGATCTTCGAAGCTTGTATCAAGATAATCTAGAGCAGCATGCAGCTTCAGAGACACTTATTGAAAATGTTCATGTAACAAAATTAAAACATAGAATTTTGGAACGTGTGCCAGCCTTAAAGGAAGAAAAGAATGGGAAGTTCGTGATGTTGACATTAGATGGAGATATTGGAAAGGCAATATTCAAAGCAACGAGAAGTACAACGCTCGAAGATGGAGAGACTCTCGCCAGAGCAGCTAAGTTGAAGAGACAAAATTTGATTGCAAATGAATACTTATCAAAATCCAAGCAACTGGCATCTGTCCTTCCCCATCTACTTTACCTGATCAGCTTGATAATGGATGTAACGCAAGCATAAACGATACATCAAAGTCGGTTGCACATTGCACAACTGATCCGTTTCAAGTCTATCTACCAAAGAAGTCGACAAATTCTATCAATGTCAGACATTCTAAATTAAATTACAGGATTGTTAATTCATTCTGTAACAAGGAAAAAATCGCTGATTCAGCAGCATCCCTTCAGTGCAACAACCATCTTCGTAACAAAAGAAGAAGATGTACTCTGTAACATAGATGGAATCAATACAAATTTGCTTAGTCCATGTAATCACGAAGAAGGACAAACAAGATTACTGCTACATGTTAAGGATTTGTCAGAACAAAAGACAGAAGAAAGTTATGATAACAACCGTGGATACAGACGTAGTTGTTATTGCTTTACACCACTTTTTTCATTTGATCTAGAAGAGCTTTGGGTAGAATTTGGAGTTGACATAGCTAATATACACAGGCCCTACAACACCGAGGGAGCTATAGCCTCCCCCCCCCACACACACACACACTTTTTTGCAGGACAACTTTTTTTAAGACAATTAAGCCTTTATAAGAGCTTAAAAAACAAATTTCAAACCATTTTAAGCCAATGGCCAATGTAGGAGATTAAAGACTCAAAAAAATTTTGGCCCATTGACCCCAACCATGGTGGGGCAGGGGGTGATACTAAATATATGTGCTCAGTAACTTCCCCCCCCCCCCCCACTTCTTCGTCTGTAAGCCTCTCAGCAGGATCCAGGGGTGTTAGCCAGGAATTTTTTTTTGAAATGAACCTATTCTAAGTGCGGAGAATAGTAATTTGCTATTATCTTTTTTCATATAAAATTGTAAAATTTCCGTATCATTTTCATTATAATCAAGATAAAAGATATCTATCTTCCAATTATTTTAGTGATTTGAACTGCCATCAAAATCCTTTTTTTATAAAGAAAGCCTTTTATAAAGATCACATTAAGAGACTAAAGGGCTACAAAAGACGGGGCTGCAAAAGATGTATAAAACGCGGGAACCGTACCAACCGTATCCCATGCGGCGTCCTTGGATTTGGGGGAAGGGGCGTTGAAAGCTTTTGGCTTTTACCCAAGCAAATGGTCTGTAATGTGACTGAAATGTCACTATTTTTTATAATATTTTAGGCAATTTACTTTAGAATATTTCAACCAAATTCACAATAAAAATATAATTCAACCAATTTAATAACTTATACATTATTTTAAGTCAGAAACATGTTGTTTTGAATTATTATTTGGTTTTTTTCTCTTATGTGGAAAAAATTATCAAAATCGGAAGATTTGAAAGTATTTTGTTTAATCGGGCGGGAGAAGAAAAATAGTGTAAAAATCTGGAGTCTCCCGCCAAAATCGGAAGAGTTAGCATGAATGCTATATATACACCGAAATTCGAGGCATTTTTGAAATATAAACGTAAATGTGACGAATGTGACGTTCAATATCCTTGCCGAAAACTTTGGCAGATTATTCCATCATACACGAGGCGCATCCTAAAAACTTCTTCCGTGCGAAAAATCAACACAACTGATCCTTCTTCTTTAAAGTTGTTTCTTTGAGTAAACATTTTATACAGATGATGAATGCTACTAGAGGGTTGGTCCACCAAGTCTAGCTAAAAAATTTTGTCATTGCATTGTGCATAAGAACGTCATCCTGTTTGATTCATTCACGTAGCTGGTAAAATCATTATTGACAGTTCCATCGTACTTATTTCTTTCGAACAATGTATAATTATTGCAAGGGTTGTTGTTGTAGTATAGACATTATAAATATCTATCACGTAGATAAGTAGAGTCGTAAAGAAACTGTAGCGGCACTTGGCGAAGGTTTTTACAGAGTCTAAAAAGACATTGCTTATAGCGGTTTTTAAGAGTGAGAAAAATTGATTCGTTCACAGCCCTGTGAAGAAAAAAGTTATGAAATCAATTTCATTAAATCGTTATTATTTGATTATGTCCCATAAGATGCGGGTAAAAATTGGTTTTAAAATAGCCAATCATCTTTTATCGACTGAGAATAGACCATTCACATAGAATTGATCCGTTTAAAATTAAGGAAATTAAAGTTGATTGGAAATTTTTGGCAGAAACTATTATGTTCTTTAGATTAGTACTTGATAAACTAGAGCTGCAGCTGAGGGAAGGTTGAAAGGAAAATAAGGTTTCAGGAAATTATACAGACGGTTCCTTCTTGTATGATCGTTTTTTATTTATGAATGCACTTTTCAGTTTTCAATATAAAATTAATTACTTTGTTTACACACTTTGCTTATCCTTTCAATTGTTTTTATTTAGTTAAATTGAGCATTTCATGGTAAAAACAACTAAGAAATCTTAACATATCAACTGAGCTGAGCCTTCGGTGCATTCATAATCATTGCTATTGCTGTTGAATACACCAATTCAGGTGCAAAGTAATTCTAAAGCGATCAAAGGACCTGACCTTAGTTTAACGGGGACAAAATTAACAAGAAAGAGCTATATAATGCACTTTGCAAAGTTGATATCAACAACCTCTTGCTGTAATAGTTTAGCTATTTGTTTAAACACGAAAATTGGATAAATGGAAAGTAATGGCAATAATGGCGAAAGAAACCAAGATAAGTTAAAAAAACATTCAGTCTGTTTTTTTGATACTGCACTGATTAAAACACTATTTGGCATTACATTTTCCAGTGCTGAAGCAAAATCACTTAATGCGACTGGTTTCAAGTTTATAATTTCAGTTGGACTGAATTTCTTTCTTGGCGTAGATTGTGACAAGACGACGTTTATTTGATGCGATATTATATTTATTAATTTAGTCTCGCACGTTTAAGATCAACAATCTTAATTGACTTTACTTTAACCCTATTTGGAAGTCGTTTACAGTGCATGTAGGGTTCGTTAACCCACAAGATTCTTCAACTCCGAAAAGTAGAGCTGCTATGTGATTGCATGTCTATGTCATTCCTGCCGTGTCACTACAATGCTTCAACTCTTCTTGTTTTCTTTTCAACATAACAGTAGAGCTTATGGTTTGTAACGTTAACCCTATTATTGATGGGGATGGGGGGAGGTAAAAACTACCCCAACCCCTTGAGAAAAAATGGTATTAACTCAAAAATAACTTTTCTTGACTAAGCTTGACTTTTCAGTGACTAAAATTTAGTAGTACACATTTTCTGAAAATTTTAGGTCAACAAGCCTATTACTATTATTTCACAATTCGCAAATTCCAGTGACCTCACACGGTCGAAAGAATACGCTCCTAGTTTTGTATTAAAGTCTTTGTCTCGCATTGAACAATTTTTTTTGTATCTAGCGAGAATCGAATATGGGCCGTTGCGACCATAGGCCACTAGGCCACGCGCGCCCTTTTTCAATTAGTACCAAATACTGATGACGTCATCAAAAATATACCAAAAATGCAAAACTTGTGAATATTTTCTGAAACTATAATAATTGGGCTACATTTAAGGTAAATTTCAGCTACGTAGCCCTGTAAGTTTCAAAAGTTAACCTGGGGGGGGGGAGATAGAAACCGATTTAAACCGAAAAACAGATTTAAACCGAAAAACAAATACACTATGAGAACAGAAAAACTTTTCAAACCAAAATGTAAATCTAAAGTCGAAGAGTTTTGTATTTTTTATCGTGGTCCGCATTTATGGAATAGTATTATTTTGGGGGAGAGTACTCTTACAAATGCAGAAAGTTTTGATGTTTTTAAGAAAAAATTGAAAACTCTTTTGATTTCTCAAAATGCTGAACAAAACCTTTGAAGCATTAACATTTGTTTGATCTTTAACAAAAGTTAAGCTTTTCGCATTGAAATTTCGCTTTCTTTGACAATCGTTTTATCTTTTCTCAGCGTTTGCTTTTGTAAATTTGAATTCTGTTAATATTATACTATGATTGTACCGATAAAAGACGGTTCTCAACGATAAGACCAATCAAACGGCCTTCTATGAGTACCGCAGTTGTATGTACAAAATTTATATATGTATATGCAATTGGAAAACAAATCAAAAAAAAAAGATAGATTTCCAGTATTAACTTGGAACGATATTCCCCTTTTGAATTTTTTCTGCTATCGATTTAACTTAGCAATTAAATACATTAAAAATACAGGCCCGAGGTCTTCATGATAATGCTTAATTAGCGTTCTGGTATTCAATATTACGGTTTCCTTAATTACGAATGGAATTCAGATTATGTAGAAAAGCATGCATAACATAACTGTTGATATGAATCTTAGATAGCTAAGCAGTTCCACATATGTTTGTTTCGATGACGATAACTATTCGTACGATGACGTAATTCTCTTTGTGACATATTAACGTAGTAGATCTATTTTTTAATAAAGACCTAAAAACTTTACCAGACCAATAATGGATGGTTTTTACCCTGAGATATGCTTAACTGTCGGAACGATGTTGTTGAAGTAAATCGGGAAAAACAACTCACAACCCTTCGGTAATATTGATGCAATTCTGTTGCCAAGGTTTTGTTTTTTGACGGGAATTGTCACTCATTCTTTGTTCTACGTTGCTAGTAATCAACTTGTAGTCAATATCTCAAAGCGTTTGTTCGTGGGATTTACTCCAGATTTTTACGTAAATACAGAACATGTTTCTTAGTTACGTTTCCAGTCGATAGCCAGTTCTACGCCGTTGTGGTAGATTATTTCAAAAAAACTCAGATAGAAAAGTTTTATTTGCAAACGCCATAACGAGCCATCAAGTAAGTTAGTACTGCATCGCTTAAGAACACATGGAGGTTATGATTGAGAGCTGTAATATTTGCTAGAGCGGAATGAATTTTTGAATTATGTGTCACGCATATTTTTAGCTTTGGAAAAGCATCGACATCGGCAATAAAAACAAACCGTTACTTCGAATAATTATAAGTTGTAGAAATGAAAGATGGCAGAAATAACGTTTTTAATAAATAAACTGCAACGAAAGAAGGATATTCGTACATATGCAAGTTAGCAGAGAGATATTACAATAGGTAGCCCTCTGCTAAAGTGACGGCCTTTGAGTGGAATTAATCTGTACAAGAAGTACACACTCCCATGATAAGATAGCGTTCTGAAATGCGAGCGTTATGAGATATTGCGATTATGTAATCACTTTCCGTTTTTCCATGTATAGATGTTTCTGATTATATTCAGTCTTTAAAAAAGACAATAACAGCTAATTAACGACGTAAACTTTGTTACATAAGGAACAATGATTCAGTTGATTAGAAGGAAAAACTGTACAAGGAAAACCTAATTTCATTTTATTGAATATCTCACTGAGTTAGCGGTATTCAACGAAAGTTGCATTTCATTGGTATATACTTATTTTTGTACGCCTTTATTTGCCTACAATTTGTAGATTATTGCTTTTTTGACCGAATAATTTTTTGTTAAACATGCGCTTTTTGGACGAAAGCTTTTGTGTGTTTTTTTCAGGCTGTAATGATCGTCAGGTATTCAGTGGTTGTGTTAGCGTTTATCACTTTCGCAAACGGTACGTACATTTCAGTGCTTCGGTACCTTTGACATAAACAACGACATGACAAAAATAAGGGTGGAGAGAATCAGATTGTCAATAGAAAATTTCATCAAAGTTATTAACAGCAACACGACATTTTTATAAGGAATTCATGAAATCAACACTAGTTTAAAAGTCTCCAGAGCTAAGCACTTTTTAGCAAACCCAGTAATTTTATAACACGAAAAAAGGAAATCGTTGATTAAGCCGATCCGTTATTGAGCAATTATCTGATAATTGGCTATGCTGAGCTAATGCCATAGTAGATGACCAATAGATGACATCAATTGACAACTTCGGAAACACTTTATATTACAAAAATTAATAAATCTTCAACGCAAGCGTATCCGCCACAACAACAATCTTTTGACCAAGTCTACACTAACATTATCTGAATTATTGTCAAATCAAATGGCAAAGTCGGCCTTGGTTTTCTTATTTTCTGTTCATCACACAAATAAATGAATATAAGTTATGTAGTATCATTTCGTTTTCTACACCGTCAGTCTTTATGATTCTTCAACGAACCAATTCTTTGTATTATTCAATGTTAATTAATAAAGGGGAACCAAAGTTTATTTTTTCGTAAAAAGACCATGCATGCAAAATCACTACAAAACTTTGAAATAGTAAACGTATTGAAATGACACATTTTGAAGCTAACTATAACTATTCACTAACATGAATTATAAAAATGAATAAACAAACGTGTCATCATGACATATTCCTGATTTTCAGTAAATGTAAAAACGTTTGAAGAGAGGATGTGCAATAATTCGAGAAAATGTGAAAATGGAGATTCTGGTCATCATACAGCTAATGTCATCTTGTTATTATTCCACTTGCGTTATTTACATTATGCACGTGGACATGATCGTATTCAGATAAAATAAGTTGTTTTCGTCTCAACATGCCTCAAAATAATCCTAAAAATACGTACCCAAGAAACCAAAGGTAAATAATTTCGTTTATCGTAAGATAAACTTGATGGTATTAAAATAAAATATTCACTAAAATAACCCGTTTCTTTTCAAAAGATCTAAAAATAGTAATTATTGAATATTGTTCTCTCCTCTCTTATAAAAGTATTTTTATGCTATGAAAAACAATGTCAATGAGTGTTTCTGTTTGAAGCTTCATTTTTATATTATAATTCTACTGAAGGTCAATTGATTGGTCAAGTCACAAACGTGTCAATGACTCCAGTGCCACGCCACGAGACCTCAAGAATCCTACTGACATGGAATGCTCCTGCAAATTTAAGCTCTGTTGATGCTTCCACAGTAGTTTACCAGTTTAGATACTGTGAGGTTGACACCAATGCTTGCACTCAAGGGAAACTGGGGAGTGACAAGTTTTATAACATTATGGGATTAAAAGCTAACACTACTTATAAATATTTTATAAAAGCGTTCTTGCAAAATGCAGTGATTTCATCGTCAACAACGGAAGGTTTTTTCCACGTTGCCCATTCAAGTAAGTTTTTATGTTATGTATTTATACAATATTTATGATAAATTTTCTAAACATTTGTAATTTGAATTTAAGTAAACCAGATGTAAAGATCCATCTACCATATTTTTTATTTCAGGCACTTGTAACATGACTGAAAATATTGTATGTGCAGATGACTTCTTTTGCATCCCCAAAAAGCAACATTGTGATGGACTTTTTCAGTGTAAAGATGAAACAGATGAAATAGTTGGCTGTGGTAAGATGTAAAATTTAGTAGTACTGGTCGTAGTGCAACGTATATACAAGTGAGTCATATGCAAGATATGTTTGATGTCTAATGTAGTTGAGTATCAAATATGGAGCAGTGAAGTATTATAATTTAAGGTGTTGTAATGATGATGACTTGTGTTGATTGTCTAGGTTTCATTCGCCTAAAATGAAATGTACAAATATTGATAACAATATAAATTTAACAGGTATATATATATATATATATATAATTCAAAGTTTCATTTGACATTTAAAACTTGTTTTTAGAAACTCCAACACTCCCTTTGAAGATTGTTGAAGTTGTGTCACCTGATACCAACTCTATGCGAGTCATATTCGAAGTAATGAATGGCCAGCGAATACAATCTTACCACGTTGAAAATTTGAATACATCGGAAGTGAAAATTGTCTCAGGAGAACGTCTTGCGCCAGTCATTACTCATCTATCTGCTATGTTCACAGATTTGCGATCTAATTACATTTACGCTTTTCGAGGTCGTGTAAGGAACCCATCTGGTTTTGGCCCAAATTCTTCTGAAGTTTCTAACAGAACGCTCAAAGCAGGTAAATAAAATAGATTGATGTCCTCTAAATATCAATAAATGTTTTTTTATCAACTAGAGCAGATCAACAAATTAATAACCCTTATTCTATAAATATTATTTGTGGACTTACACAATAGCTTTTTGAGTTAAATCAATGATAATAACAATATCTGATCAACCAAGTGGGAAACATGTTGTTGAGACCTTTACAAACATTTAGTTTAACTGGCTAGCCACACATTTGTTTGAGTAACCTTCATTTAAAAGATATTTTTTGATTTCTAAGATAAAGTTGGTAAAGTGGAAAGCATTAAAGTGACTTCTATTGAATATGAGGAAGCATCATCGGTAAATGTTACTTGGTTGGTTCCATTGGATGATAATGGTGAAGATTCATCCAAGTTCAAATACGTGGTTAACTATTGCTTGATTAACAAGCTTGATACATGTAAAAACACAAGTTTTTCTCTTGAAAAATTTGTTGGTATCAAGAATTTGGATTCAAATACAATATATCAGTTCATAGTATCAGTGTTTACAGAATCTATGGCCAGAGGAACTGATGCAACAGTTTCTTTCCGCACATCTACACATGGTATGTATTTTTTATCAACTGTAACTTCTTTTTTGAACATTTTCTCAACTAATCATATTTAATTTTCCACTTTATGATGGTATAGACAGTTGCAGACACACATATTTCACATGTTCGCACAGTCGTCAATGTGTGTTGAAAGAACAAACTTGTAATGGGATCTTTGATTGTTCTGATCACACGGATGAAAAGATTGTTGCAGGATGCAGTAAGAAGCCATTTGAGAAAAATATTTGTTTATTGAGTTTCAAAAATTACCAAACATGCAAATAATTAAGGCCTTAAAACGTTTTAACAAGTAGGTTTTGACTTGATTTTGGTCCATTACTAATGATTATTGCTAAGAAATCTTGATTTTAAAGGACAATATGCTCAATTTCATTATAACGGATGATGTCAAATTAGTCGGAGGTTTAAACAATACTTGTCTTTTTAGTGATAAAATTTGAGATCCTTTAAGTTTATAAATTCTTGTGAAATATTTTTATTTTCTAGATTGTATGTATAGGCTAGGGCACTATTGTGGTTTAGGTATTTGGCAAGTCAACTAACAATTCTTCAAAGAATTTATTTATACTTTACAGAAGTGCCTGTTAGTGTTCCCCAAAATCTCCGTAAAGTGTCTGCAACATTGACAACATTGGTCATTGCTTGGGATACTGTAAATCACAATCCTGCTGATCGGACAACGAGCTACCAATGCGAGATTGTTACTCCAAAGATCATGATTTCACGTGCTCATTTGCTAGGTTCCACCTCTCCCAAACAAGTGGTTTTTCAAGGGTTAGTTCCAGACACCACCTATCAATTGCATGTGAGATCCGTGAATCCCAGTGGTGTAGGAAAGTGGTCGAGTGAGCTATCAGCAAATACTTCTTCAGGTGAGGAATATGTGATTTTCATTTGTTCATCCGACGAATTTTTATTTGTTTTGTTAATTTTAGCCCATTTTGATAGAAAATTATAATTTTCTATTTTCTTAATTTTCTAATTTCAATAAAGATTCATATTTGGGCAGCAATAACATTCACTTGTCAAGAAAGTGTTCTATCGTACGAATCTCCATAAGCAAACAACACACAACGTTCATCATCATTGTATTTATACATGATCAATTATATCTAATGTTTGTTATATTTATGCTGAAGCAAGAAAGGAAAACCTACTTAAAAGCTGCAATCTTTTGTTGTAGGTACAATTGGAGAAGTGCAGAATGTCATTGTGAAATTAAAGCAGTACTTTGAATCATCAGCATTTTCACTTGAATGGTCGCAACCCAAAGAACTGATTGGCTACCAGGCAACAGACTTAAAATATCAAGTTACCTTCTGCGAGATTAACAAACTCTCAACGTGTGTCAATCGTCAGTTAACAAATGAACTTCAAGCTGAAATCACTGGGTTGAAATCATTAATGATTTATCAAATTTCTATATCTGCAGTTGCACATTCAGGGAAAGTTGGTGATAAGAAGACAGTGTTCCAACGTTTAGCGAAACAAGGTCAGACTTTAGATTGCGTTTTAGATTTTTATTTCACATATGATGTTTTGTTTTTAGACACATGCCAACCTGCAATACATTTCACTTGTGTTCATGCAAAAACTTGCATTTTAAAGAACAGATTATGCAACAACATTTTTGATTGTTCAGATAAATCTGATGAAACTGCCGATGGGAATTGTGGTTAGTAGTAACAACATTGCGACATTTCTAATTAGATTATTTTGTTATATATTTCCTATTTTAGCTCTTCCCAATGCTGCACCTTCCCTCTCTGATATTGCATCTGATAAGTCCAACACCCTACATGTCACATTCAAACTTGTTTCTGACCCTTCTCAACGTGTCAGGGGATATGTTCTCGAACTAATCAACACATCTACTGTAAAAACTTTCACTGTTCCTCAAATTACAACTAAAAAGGAATTAAGTGCTGAGTTTACCGGACTGCTGTCAAATAAAGTCTACCACTTCAGAGTTCGTGCTAATAATCCAACAGGATTTGGACCTTGGTCTTCTGTCATGTCAGGGACAACATTGCATGCAGGTAAGAACAAAAAGATCTTTTTCAGAAATTGTGAATTGCTGTTTTGTTCTTCTATTATATACAAATATTTTATCGATATAATAAAACTTCGCTTCATTCACAGCTCACATTGGAAGCGTTGTCGAAGTCATGGCAACACCTGTTTTGTACAAGGAAAGTCAAGTAGTTCGTATCACCTGGCAGCCACCTGCAGAGGACAATGGAGAGGACCCATCAACATTTTCGTATCGCATATGTTTCAACAATCCATGTCTCAATGCAAACCTGACTAAGAACCTTTCGATGTTACTGACAGGATTAAACAAAAATCAAACTTACGTTTTTACTGTAACTGCATTGAATGGAAGTTTAGTTATGGGTACCTCATATAATGGCACCTTTAGAACATCCCAGAGAGGTTATTATATTTACATTAATATGTTATTCTTCATAGTCTTCTTTAATTGTTTTATTTTCTATATTTCTAGATCATATGTAAATAATGCATTAATTAAGTGGCCATCTTGATTCAGGAGCCCTTAAGTGATAAAATTGTAATAAACGAAATTATTCAAATTTGGAATAAAAAAAGAAAATTGAGAAAAACGTAAATAAGCGTTTAGCCATTTAATCAGTGCATTACGGTATAAGAAATCATAAACATAATAAAATAGTAGATTTGTTTGTTTGTCAATCATTTTTCACTCTCGTGGATTTTGGTGGTTGTATAAAATGTGTGTGTTTTGTCCTCCTCAGACACATGCCCCCACCTAACACATTTTGCATGTGTGACAAGCAACGCGTGTGCTTTACTTGCGACACTCTGTGATGCAGTCTACGATTGTAAAGATAAATCGGACGAGAGTTTTGCTGCAAATTGCTGTAAGCATTTCAACGTTATTGTGTTTTAGTTATTAATCGTTCAGGTTGGCTCTGGTCAAATCCTGCATAGTCATTTTAGCCTATTCATTTTTCTGCAATGCAATCTCGCATGTTATAGCACTTCCACAAGATGACCCAGAAATCCTGGAACTAACTGAAAGACCGGGTGGGAACTTGCGTGCCGTATGGAGTGTGACCAGACCTAAAGAGAACCGAATCACGGGTTATAACCTCATGCTTCGAGGCGAAAATCTTGTGTTCAGTTTACAGGTACCGTTGGACGCACAAACCATTCACAATCAATCTGCTGTGTTTCGAGATATCCTAGCAAACAGACTTTACGAGGTGCGAGTGCGAAGCGCCAACCCGACAGGAGTGGGGTCTTGGTCCGCATTTAGAAACATCACGACAGTAAAAGCAGGTAACAAGTAGTAGGGGTAGTAGGGAAGTAGCTAAAATGTGATCTAAAGTTCAAACCCCAGTTATGACGTCACTTGCCGTTTGTTTTTCAAGTTAAATATTTTACGATTCCAATTTTCGACAAACGATTTAATGAACAATGGTATAAACTTCGCGCGCATTGTTTTGTTGCATACATGTTTGTGAATTGTTTTACTAGATGTTGGACTCATTGGTCCCGTCCGCAATACGACTGAAACTCCTGTTAAACACAGCGAATCATCTCGTGTGGTCATATCATGGCGGCCACCGTTAGAGCTGCACCGAAACAACGTCTCCAAAATATCGTACAGAGTGAATTTATGCGCCATCAACATACCATGTGGACAGTTCTTCCCCCATACCAGTAATACGTCGATCACGTTGAGTGGTCTGAAATCGAGTTTTTTGTACCAATATGTGATCTTTGTCTACAACGAGAATGGAGAGACAAATGCTACGCTGAGTAAAATTGATTATTTCAAGACGGCCGAAGAAGGTGAAGATTTTTGTGATCATTTTGAAACTGTATCCTGATGTTGCTATTCTTATTGATATTATTATTATTGTTTTTATTTCATAACTAGTTAAGGATTTTTAAACAGTTTTCATAAGTTTTTTTAAATTGTTGAGCAATTTCTGACATTCACCGTTTGTTCTTTCTTTTCAACAGACACGTGCGCAGTTGGCTTCTTCAGTTGCACTTTGTCACCTGGATGCGTCCTGCAAGAAAGAACCTGCAACAATATCTTCGATTGTCTAGATCACACGGACGAGCGAACCGATGCCGGATGTTGTAAGTTGTTTTTAGATGTCAGATACGAAGATCCGTGCGCTTCTTTCTACAGTCAGATCTTTCATCTGCGTTATGAATGAAACCATATTTAACTTTCTCGGAAATGTCAATGGAATTTTTATAGAGCTGTTTTGGTTTTAATATTTTCTAATTTTTTTCTTAGTTCTTTTTATATCAATAAAGATAGTTCTAATTATTATTCTTTTCTTATTCCCAACATTTATAGCAAAGCCAATCACTGTTTTAACATTGAAATTGAAATCGAGCGGAGAAACCAGTATTACTGTTGTGTTTGATGCCATCAACAACCCTCCCGAACGAATATCTTACTATCAGATACAAAACCGCGTCACAAACGAATTCAAACGTAGCCCCAAGACCTTGAAGGCGTTCCATCCGCCAGTGGAGTTCACCTTTGATAATTTGACCCCTGGCACAGAGTACAAGTTCCGCGTGCGTGCGTCCAATCCTACAGGATATGGTTCGTGGTCAAACACGCTAACTGCATCAACAATCGGAGGTAAACACCAGTTTACTTGCAAACGACCATGTACTTACGCGTAGTAAAAAATGATTTAGTTGTTATTAGTTAAGAAATCCCCGTTATTATTTAATACATCTTTATAATGTAGATGCTCCAACTACAACGACCGTCTCAATACCGACCACCCTAACAAACGTTACAACGACATTTGCAATCAGGACCACCTCTCCTCCCGCGGGTGGTGGATTGTCACGCACGGAAAAGGCTGGACTTGCTATTGGCATCATTCTTATTCTCCTCATTATCTCCCTCATTCTACTTTACTTGTACAAACAAAAGAAGTTGAAAGGAACTCTAACGTTGAGACGAAAATCTGTGTATGGTTTCGGAAACCGCGGAATGGATTACGAATTATCGTAGACTGCCGCATTCGATTCTCCGAGATCGAATAAATACTTACTCGTTTTTATTTCATTTTTATTATTTTATGACATGTATATACTTTTTTATATACATCTATATACACTACATTAAGGAAACGGCGAAATAAACATCATTATCAACCGCCACACAATCAAATATCAATACGGTGAACTACTAACTCGGTTAGGCATCTACCATAAAAAAGGAAATAACCAAATGTACAAAACAAACTGAAGTTTACAAACAACTAAAATGTACACAAAGTTTTAAACGCTATTAGAACAACAAAATTAGTTCAGCAAAGATTGCAGAAAACACAAAACTTAATCAAGTTTTTATTCTTGTTTCACTGATGCTTATAGTACTGAAACATGAAAATCAAAGCGTCAAGACTCTCATCATTCAATATATATTATACACTGATGTAGGCTTGATTATAAGCAAGGCGTGGTACAGTTTTTCAAGATTTTCAGGTCTCCTTTTTTGGTAGTTTAAAAAAAGCTCATCTCCTTTTTCACAATTGCTGATCGAATCTCTTCCTGTGCTGGAATAGCCTCAAACTCGTGTGTTTCACGTTCAAAGAATGAAGCAAGCTCCTCGAAAAGAGTCATGTCCTTGGGCACTTGCTCAATCTGGCCATCTTCTCCGACAAGGATTTCAACCTCAACACTTTCTTGATCCTTTTCCACATGATCATTAGGGCTCTGTGGATAGATTCTATCCAAAAGAGATGTTGCCAAAGCTGCAATTTTTGGCTTCCGGATGTTGTTTCCAAATTGGTCCTGATACTCATCTAGGTAATCCGGAGGTTTAAATACTTGAGTAAGTGGATCACTTCCGTGTTTTATCCTCTTTCTAGCACACGCACCTTAAACCTTTACCGCAAGGCCATGCTTATCTCTGTATCCAGGTCTCTTAGTTTCTTCAGGGTGAACATGAGCACTATTTCTGCCATAAGAAGGTCAGCATTCTCTTTGCAAAGGTAGTCAACTGCAATTTCAATTGGAGCCAGGGCTTCACAAAGCTCGTTGATCTTGTCCAATTCATCATCAAAAAGCTCAAACTCTCGATCAAGCCGAACCATTGCTACCTATATTTCCGTGCGTATCTCGTAAAAGCGCTGGAGCATTTTGAGCAAACTATTCCACCGAGTCTTGTAATCCAGAAAAAGAGGCTTCTCTTTTCCGATGGAGGCAATGTTTTGAGGCTGCAGATTGTCATCATTGCACACTGCGGACATTCTGAAAAGCTTCACTGTCTTGCGGACCTTTGCAACGATGGTACGAAAGTCAGGAACCAGAACTACGCCTAAAAGTTCATCAAAATTGTCTTTATCAGTTGCATCTTCAGCGTCATCACTCCCTTCTTATTATTCTTCAATAACTCGGGCAATATTATTTTCCTAGTTCAGTTAGTTACTCTTTCGTTTCTGTCTGTATAATACATCACAAACGCACAAATGGATTGCATGTGCTAAGCAAGCAATGTGCAGAGGACGTGTATTTCGATCGAATTTCATCATGACGCTAGTTACATCCGTGATTGTTTCCACAATGTCCGTGTTCAAGTTAAGATTAAACTTGGAAAGTCTTCCTTAAACAAGCTCGATTGCTTTTTTGGTATTCATGCCGCTTCTGACACGAATCATACCAAGAGACTGAAAGCTATCCGTCATGCAGATTCAGATTGTATCGACGATTCCTGACTGAGATTGACTCATCAAAGCTAATTGAAAAACAACCTCCGTTCTTCTTGATGTTCTTCTTTTTTTCAATGACGGCCGTGAGCGTCTTTTTAAACTCGTTCATGAAGTAATCACGGATGGTTTGGGGACTTTCGGGCAAACAATAACCAACAGCTTTGAAAGCTCTACTCTATTACTCTATTAGTGAACTGTTCGCAATTTGGTTGAAAGTCAGACCATCAACGGACACTAATCGAGCTATGACCTCGCTGATGGACTCCTTCTTATTCTTAAAGTAGGTTTCGATCGGCGCAACTTTCCCTTTTGGTTGATTATCTTCAGTAGACACTTCATAGCAACTTTTAACATGGATTCTGTGCTTTGAGTTTAAGTGACAGATCAAACTTTTGGTACTTGAACCACCTGCCTTCAGAATCACTAAGCACAACTTGAACTTTGCTCTCTGTTGAACCTTGTCGTATAAGAAATTACTCCACACTTCTGATTTTCTTTGAGCACTAACGTCTTCAAACTGAATGTCTGTTATGTTTACTATACTACCACTTATTGTGTTACTACCAGAATTACAGATTATAAAATGGTTGCTTGGTTAAGTTCTATGCAATCAAGTTTATTGTTCTCTTGTTGACGCAATATAGAATATTTTTTCCGCAAACATGCTGCTATGATGAAACAATGATTACGAAACAATGGCTGAGTATACTGAGTAGAATGGTTAGCATACAGCCAAGTCAAATTGTTTGAAATATTTTAAAGCAACGTTTTTTGTAGATTTTCCATGAGAATCTTTACAATTTAGTACAATAATTGTAATAGGACAAACCCGAGTTTATTGGAGTTTAAAACCCGGGTTTCGGGCAGCAAAAAATAGCAAAAAAACGGGTTTCGGGACAACCCGGGTTGGAAACACTAAGTTTTCATTGGACACTTGAAGTATGTTGTATCAATTCTACAAATAAGAAAAGATAACTAACACTCATTATCAATGCAGAAACAGTTTGTGAACATTCCTAGGAATTTGTCATCACAAAGAACACATTTTCTGCGGCATATTTAAGGACGCACGCGCTACTTTAGTCTAGAAACTTGGGTGAACGCGAATGCTTTGAAATGTTTGAATTTAACATATTTGTTGTTGTATTAAGGAATTAATTTTATTGAGCAGTACTTCTTCAGATTTTATTTATGCAAGAATAAATGAAACGCTATCGAAGTCAAATGAACTGGTGACAATCATTATTAGATTGTGTATTTTCCTTAAAACTAAATTCAAAGAGCAGAATTTCAACATTCTAGATGCTGGCTTCCATTCCAATGATAATTTTAAAAATCTTTTCCAAGTTGTGATTTATGAAAACGTTAGAAAAACATAAGGATGTGACACCTATATCTCGGTTTGATAGTCTTTCTTGGTTAATTCCCCCTCTCACTTCCGACCAACCTCATTAAATTCTTTTAAACTAATGAACGTTCTACAAAATCCTAACTCTCATCCAACTTACACTTTATTCTCTTAATTATTATTGTAACTACTTCCTGTCCCTGTATTATTCTTGTACTTTTATTTGTTTGTTCACTCTGAAGATGGCTCGTAGAACTTTGAGTCGAAATATAAGTTTTGAAGCATGGCGGTCTTTAATAACATAACGATCTTTGAAGTAACTTGTCGTTATAATGCTTCATATTTTATTCACACAGTATTTCCTCTAATAAGAGTAGTTAATAATGACTCCCTCAGAAAAATAATGACTCCCCTGCGTTTTATAAGGTTTAACTTAACCAGAACATGGCCTACTTTTTTTAGGGATTTAAACAATACTGATTTTAGCATAAAAGCTAAATTAATTAAATTCTTAAAAGAGAATAAAAAAAAGTAAAACAAAAGGATTGCAGATCAGAGATAAATGGTTTTAAAACAATTTTGTTACAACTAACTAAAAAAATCGTTTACAAATTTTCGGCCTTGGTCGTTAATTTGGATCTTCATGCACCCATGCCTACATATAACCTCATACAAGAATTCAGCAACTATATGAGCAGTTTCGTTTTTGACCGCTTTTGCCCCTGACCATTTAGAAAAATAGTCGATACAAATAACAAGGTGTTTATATCCGACAACATCAGGTAGGTTGGACAAATCAACGCCAATTTGCTTCATAACTTGATTCGGAATAGGCACACTCTACAAATCAGGGAAGATCTTTTTAGAAATTTTCCCTTGTTTTTGACAATTTTCACATGTCTTAATAAATTCCGCTAAGTCGTTTACAATATTATGCCAATAGAATCTTTCAGATACTTTTTGATATGTTGATTCTTAACCTCGATGTGAAACCATGGCCTTCGCTTTAGGGTTGAAGTATCATGTATGAGGATTATAAAACATTGAGAAATAGAAGTAGAATTATAATACCTTTTTGTTAAATTCTGTACCGTTCATCATAATCATCATCATCATCATCATCATCCGTTTTTACGTGGCCTTTTCCACTCAGAGTGGGTTTCACGTTATCAAAAGATGATATTCCCCACAATTGTGTAGGTTTAATCATCTGATGGTTTATTGAAGCAGATGTTTTTACAGCTGGATGCCCGTCCTAACGCCAACTCCAGGAAGAGGGAAAACAGTGGCGAGTTAACCCACGCAAGATACTAACTTTGTACTTTAAACTCCGTGGCAGCCGTGCATAAAGGGCATGTGTGCTTATGTCCATGAGGTCAAAAATGTTACATGACCCGCATACCCCAATACCGTTGTCCGAAATAATTGCTTTGGGAAGTCCGAACATCGTTACAAGATTTATTATGCATTTAGTGATGGTTGTTGCTTCTTTGTTGGGGATGGCAACACTGCGTATTAAGAAAACAAATCTGCACACGTTAATACGTAGTTGTTCCCGCAAGGTGTTAATGACAACTTTCCTATTAAATTGATGCCAACGACCTCCCATATACGCGACGTCTGCAATATATTTTTGAAATTTTCGCAATTGGTCAGTTTGAAGCAGTATTTTACGTAACATTACAGAAAAATATTTGATAAGTTGTTACGAATAAGATCATTTGCAATGCCGGACCAATAAAAACAATTTTTTTCGGTGTTTTTTCTTACACCAGGTGACCGCCTTAAAAATCCGTTTCTTTTCCTCGGAGTTTTGAACTATTTTTAAAAGTTGGGCGTCTTTGAAGTTTATCGCAACTCGCCGCCTAGAATAAATACATAAGTTTTAATGGATCCGATGTTCGAGCTCTATTTATCTGTTTCCGCGCACGTTATAGCAATTGGTATGCTTCTAATATTTAAGGTAAAGGAAGTCTACCATCGAAATCGAACAATTTGAATATAAAGTCTGTTTTTATATATAACCATCGAGGGCCTGTCGCCCATTATTATAGCTAGTTATGGTATTTCCAAATCAGTCCATGAAAAAGTTTATTTCTTGTTCTCTCTCCTGCAGTCAGTCGACTAGTGTACCAAACAACAGGATACTCCCGATAACCCGAACCAGAAAAATGGTTTGACTTAACGAATGTTTCAGTTATCGAGTGATTTTGATGAAAAAGTATTAGGGAACGGGGATTGCAAAACAATTCCAGATAACGCGAGTTCGAGTTATTCAGTGTTCTGGTTACCGGTATTATACTGCATATATACAGCATCGCTCTGAGGACTCCTTACAGTTATATAGGCTAATTTATCCACAAAATAGGTATATGGGTACATAAAATTATGACAAACGACAGACGACATTTGAACTCCGCAATACCCAATACTCTTTCTAATAAAATGATGACAAATTCTATATCAAATCTAAATTCAAAAGAAAGGCAAAAGTGCTATTTTGTAAAGTATGAACAGCATTTACAAAATAATACTTACTATCGATTTTATAACACTTAGAAATTTAACTTTTCTCTCAGTTTTCTATGGGTACCGCTTGGAAATTCTCTGTCTTTTAAAAAACGTTCAATATCATTAAAATATTCTTCAAGATACATTTTAAATAATGTTGAAAGTGACTATTTAAGAAACGCACGTGGATTTTTCTGCAGCTATATCCAAATAAACTCTCCATTGTCGATGATATTATAATATTACACTCTTCCTGGGTGTTTGTCTCGATAAAACCAAACAAACAAAAAAACGGCGACTGTTATGCTTCAAATAATTTACTTGAACTGCCTCGCCAATCATAGAAAATAATGAAAATTTTTGAAGAAGCTTTAATGCAATCAGGAGGTCAGTTTTCGCTAGCATCGATTAATTCGTCATCCCATCGCTAATGTCAATTTTCGAAAGATTTCGCCAAAATTTCAGAATCTGTAAGTGCTGATTGCATTAAAACTTCAGCGTTAACATCAATTAGTGAAGCTGCGTTTACATCCTCTTGTGCAAGAACTGCGTTCCTAAAGCATCAACCTCACCCTGCAAGTCCTTGAATGGCTCATGTTCGCCAGCTATAACTGCTTCTTGATTTGCATTAAAGATTTTACAGTAACAGTTTACAATAGTTTTGGTGGACACTGCATTCCAAGCCGACATTTGCATTCCTTTTAAGATCGAAATTTCCAGCAGGGCTATGTTTTTCTCTAATCTTCTGATGATTTTTTAAACAATATTCTACCAAATTAGGCGGCAAGAAGTGCTGCAAGCACCATATACTCTTCAGTTCCCAGGAGAAGAAAAGTATATTAAAGAATATTAAAAACAGTTAGTTCTTGTTTATTGTTAATTTATTATTTTTATTCAGTGATCCACAAAAGTACGAATACAAGGATGATATTTATCCCAGAAGACTGGAAACAATGATAATTCGAAAATAAGCAACATAAATTATCAGAGTTTAAAAAGGACAAACATTGAGAGACTTAAAACATTTTTCGGAATTGCGAATGTTCGAAATAAAAGCAATGTTTTTAATGAGGGTCCTAAAACGTAAATTCAGCGTTATCATGGAGACCTTGATCCGGAGTTTTAGTGTATTAATATGCTCCAATTTCCGCTACGGTTATTTCCATGAAATACAGTGTTTGTTTCTTAAAACCGAGCACTAAATGACTGCGATAGGCATGGTCTCGAACCCAGGACCTTTGGATTGAGAGTCAGACGTTTTACCGACTGTACTATCGCCAGATAAATAACATTCAAAATAACGAACGTCTACTCTGTATGCATTTACTCGGGAATTTTATCATCAGTATAGATAAAGATATCTCAACAGTATATTGCGCAAAAAGATATTTAATTGGAACAAGATCAAGAATCAAGGTTGCGAATACATTTCATTTTGATTGTGGCATTGGTTATTTGCTTTCTCAATATCATTGTTAAACTAAGGGTTAATAGAACAATATCTTTGTTTTGTTCAATAGACTTGTTTTCAAAACCTTCCAGATTAAAATTAAAATTTCTCAGCAAAATCTTTTTAAAGTGACAACATGCTAAATATTAGTTATTGATAAGTGTAAAGCGTAGGCCACGATTCAAATAAAAGTTATCAGGGGGACCGACTTAACCTCCAAATTTCTGAACCTCCCTTCCAGCATTAAAACCTGTTTCCGTTTAATCAACACGCTTATGTAACCGCTTATCCGTCCCACTATCGAGATATATCATAAGAGAGTTAATTAGGTTACATAACCAGCAAACCTTTGCATTCAGTGGTATTTCAGTGGTTCGTGATAAGGTGTTGTGAACCAAACACAAGGTTGGTCAGAAATATTGTTTTTGTAAAGAATTGTCGCTTTTTGCATAATCGTCGTTTAAAATAAATAATTAGCATGTTTGAGGTTGCTTGCAAATCTATCAAGGGTATTTAATTGGGTTAAAATGAAGAGGGTATACTGAGAAATTCATACATGAGTCGAAGTTTGCTTTGAACATTATAACCCTTCGAATATGTTCTTTACTATAACTATTGTTTTCCTTGCTATAATTGTGACGTATCAGTTATGACGGATTATAATCAACTGTCCATCGGAAACCGTCGAGAAGGAAATCATTACGGTTGACGACAAACAGAAAAGCAATGATATTGTATTAGAAAAGGTTTTTCGCTCTGAAGTGTTTTTACTTACTTACATGTTGTTGTTTTATTTTATCTTCAGGATGCATTCATCGGTTTTTCTGTTCTGCGTTTTTCATTTTTCGACAGTTGCTACACAAGGTAAGATTGACTAAAATCTCTCGGGCCCCTCAAAACATTCTCGCTCTCCTGCATTGTTGTAAGGGAGTTTTATATTTTACTGTTATTTTTTGTGTCACCCACGATACTAAATAGATAGCAATCTCACCTGCAGTACAAGTGCAATCAGCAGAATAAATGAAACCATTATTTTTATCCAAACACGAGAAATCGGATTATTAACCTTTTGTTCACGTAAACAGTATGCCATGACATAACACAACTTGTTATTTGGAGATATGTTGCGGTATTTAACTGCCGATACGTGACTAGATTAACCTTTCACGCCTTTAAATGCTTTACCAGCAGTTTTACTATTTAAATAACCTTTCAAGCCGCTATAAGCGACATCAGAGAAAGGTTTGATCCTGCAACCCCCATCCTGTAATTAATGACTTTGGATTAGGGATTGTCTTTATGGGATATTTGTCTCTTCTTTAGATTGTCTTTTAAATATTCGTATCTCTCTTCTTGGACTGTTTGTGCTTGTAGTGGAAAATTCAATGTGCATGCATAGTAAGGATTTCTGGCTAAGGTTTCTTTGTTTCGTGTTTGCTTAATCATTCTGTAAGAAAAAAAACGTTATAAATCAGTCACGCTCCATTTTTTAAAGTTTTTAAGTGCCATACAGCTTGTTACTTGCATCTTTCTTTTCACACATTTATTTACTTTTGATTTCGCTGCGTTTGCATCAGAAGTTTGGGTAAGTTCCCGATTCATATTTAGAATACACTTATCTACGCCATCCACTTGAAGAGATGCCACGATTATGACATAAAAAAATGTGTTAATGGCATATTAGACAAACAATGCTTAAATTATATATAAAATATTTCTTGATTGTAGTCAATGACAGTGCTCAATAAAACTTGCAGAATCAGAGCGATAATATATTTAAGTTTGAGAAGAAAATCAACAAGACAATTTTTGTTTAGTACTCTGAGTTTCGTGTATGTACGCTCTTCAACTAAACTAATAGAATATTTTACAAAAGGTTTTTTGTACATGTAGATTTGGTAAATTCCCAAGAGACGATAAAATAACTTTGTTCGGGTAGAGAAGGATCTCGTATTTTTCCTGTAAACAAAGGAATACCTGGAATACAAAAAATCCCATAACACACAAGAACAGAGAAGAAAAAGAACAAATAATCTGATTTAATTCAACTCTCCGTATAACAAAAACGTCTCCACCAACATAGGAAGGTGTTTACAGAAAAATTACGAGATCCTTTTCTACCCGAACAAAGACGAGCTACTTAATAAACGTTAATTGCGTATTGAGTTAATTGCGAAATGCCGTCATTCAAACAAGTTTTTACTAGCCAATTACAAATCGAGAAACCGTTAATGATCCTTTCATTTTTGTTTAATTTATCGTCCGCATATTTTTTATCGTCTCTTGGGAATTTACCAAATCTACATGTACGAAAAACCTTTTGTAACATATTCTATTAGTTTAGCTGAAGAGTGTACATACACGAAACTCAGAGTACTAAACAAAAAAATGTCTTGTTGATTTTCTTCTCAAACTTAAATATAAATTATATATAACATATAACATTGGATAAAAACCTTTAGGAACCACTGTTGTTTTCTTCTTCTTCGCCCCTTATGCAATCCCAGAATGCATTGCGGATAAGACGCGCGCGACCTCGAGAATTAATTGGAAACGAGACTACTGTTTCGCGAACTTTGTGGTTGCACGCGCAGGACCTTGCATGTTTGGCTATCACAAGTTTGTCACTTTCTTTGTAGTTGACTCGTTTGGATTTTAGTTGACCGGGTAGCATTATATATTTCTTCTATTACGAGGGAGAATGCTATAACCAGTGATGCTTCTTTGCTGGTTTCACTTCAGTTTGTATCATTCGCTTTTTTACGAAGTAGTTCACTTTTTGACAATTTTCTAATTATTTAGAAAACGAACTTGTTTATCTGTCTGCGAGATGTTAAGAATCAAATGAAATATAGATCGAAAGTTCTTGACACTAAGTAATATCTATTGAATACAGTGATTTCAAGTGGACTCCTTTGAAAAAATTACTAGTGAAAAATGACTTCATTTCCATTTTCAATGGAATTTTCAGTGGATTAGGAATAATCATAACAATGATAATAAAATGACAAAACTCAATGGAAGTACTGAAACTTCATGTCGAAAACACATCGTTTCCAGAATATACATATATATTTTTTAAAATTTATTTTCCAATTGCATATACATATATAAATTTTGTACATACAACTGCGGTCCTCGTAGAGGACCGTTTGATTGGTCTTATCGTCGAGAGTCTTTTATCGTTACAATCATAGTATAATTAAATAATGAATATATTGTAATTTAATTTATATTATATTATATATATAATAAATACTATAAACAAAAGAGAAGTAAAGCTGTTTTAATAAACATTTGTTCAAATAACTCCTAGCTTTATAGAGAATACATACCTACCGTAAATGATTGATTAAACGCCCCGGGCATTTATTTAAAAATTGAAAATTTTAGGGGAGCGTTTATTCTAAGAGGGGCGTTTATTTCAAAATGCAATAATTTGGATCACAATTTTTTTCTGAAATGACATTACGAGTCACATGACGACCGATCAGAAGCTTTGAAACTCGATAAACACGCTGTTGGTGTTTCAAAAATGAACTTTTAGTGGGACATGTTCCAATAGACCTATCGCGGCTAATTTTTCAATTCCTTGAAGCTGCCAAAACAAACGTTGTCAGCGTTGATGTAAGTGGAAAAAGAAAACGGGAAATTGGCTTGGTGGTACCTGGACAGTATGTCGCTCGGTGCGAGTATGGCAAAATGGAAGAGTGTTATGCGACAGGCTGCAAGAAATTAAAGAGAAATACAACCATTTTGAATGGAGTTTTGAAAAAAACAAAGTAAGTTTCCGGTGGAGATAAATATAACATTTTTCTAACAATAATCATTACTTCTTTCTCCTTCTTTGCATGGCTATTACAGGAGGGGCGTTTATTCGAAACCTCGCCATTAAAATTCACTCTTTTTAGAAAAGGGGAGCGTTTATTTATCAAATCAATTTTCACACGGGGGCGTTTAATCGAGAGGGGCGTTTAATCGATCATTTACGGTGCGCTTTTAGAAACTTTTTTACTGTAAGAAATGTGAGGCTTCCAGGTGAAATTCTCGTCGATAAGAATTCCCAAAAACTTAGTGACACAGTCTTTCTGAATTATCTCGCCATTTATTTTTAAAATTTCTTTTTGATATACCGTATTTATTCTAATTTAGTGCGGCCTCTAATTAGTGCTGATGGCCTTTTTTTCAAAATTTGAACAATTTTTTTTTCTCTAATTATTAGTGCAGGTAAGGTATTAGGAATTTCCGATTTTTTTCTAATTTGTGCTGCAAGGGTCTATTTTCCTCTAATTATAGTGCGGATTGACTTTTCCAAGCAAGAAACAAACAGCTTTTGTTTAATTTTAACTTTAACTTTATGTTTCTATCTACCTTATATGAAAATAAACTAATTACAAGTTGAAAGGATCTTCATCCTCAATTTCATCGTCTTCATCTTGAAGACGCTTTGATGCATTTTTCATGCAATTTTTGTAAAAAGAACCACTTCGAACCTTGTCTTTGTCCATGGATGTTATACCACAGACATCAAAAGATCTTTTAACCATTTCAGTATCATACGAACTAGTGTTGTAAGCTTCTTCTACCCAATCAACCATGTGCTGACAACTTGGTGGGGGAATCTGGTCATGCTTTTCTTCAATCATTTGTGCTACATAACGCACCCAACATCTTCTGAAAATAGCTTTAAATGGTTTGTTGATGCATACATCCATAGGTTGGCATTTCGAAGTGCAACCAGCAGGGATCATCAGAATGTCTGATTTGTTTTGTGCAAGCTTTGCCTCGATTTCGTCGGTTTTGTGCGCTGAAAAAGCATCAAACGTCAGTAAGGAATTTTAAAAACCAAGTTTTTGCGACATTGGTTTAGTGTGTTTTAGCCAAATAGCTTCCAACCAGACGTGCATCAGTTCTGCGTCCATCCAGCTCACTCCTTTACAAAGATTTGGAAATTCCTGTAATCCTCGAAAAGGAATTTATGGTTCAATGTTGCATCAGGGGATACCATACTTACCAGTCGCAATGGAATGCAGAAGTTGGAGTAGAGTTAGGTGCTGCACCAGACACAAGAGCTACAGCACTTGTTGCAGATAAACATGCCATTGCTGTTAAGAATGGCGAACAAACAGTTGGCCACATTCCTATGTTTTTATCAAAACTAACATTTTTCTTTTTTAGAAATGGTGGAAAAGTTTCAATCAAAATGAACGGGCAAAGAAGGTACTCAGTGGACCTAAAACAAGGTGGTGGAGTTGCCCGCCGAGTTTACTTTTATCCCTGTTAAATCTTTTAACGAAAAACGTTTTTCACGAATGCAAGAAAAGACGTTGGATGAGATTGAGAAATTTGAAGAGCAAAGAAAATGAATGAAAGATGAGATGAAAAGAAAGAAGAAAAGGTCTAAATTTAACAAAAATAAAGGAGATAAATAAAAAAAAGTGAAAAAAAACTTGTGTAATTTATTTTCCTCTAATTTAGTGCGGTAATGATCAAATTTTTCTCTAATATTTAGTGCGGATTTGGAAAGACGAAAAGTCGGGAATTTATTTCCTTTTATTATTAGTGCGGCAAGGCCAAAATAATTATTTTCTTGGCCGCACTAAATTAGAATAAATACGATAGTAAATATTCGGACAATTCTGCTGAAATTTTGAAGCAAATTGGAAGTGATGTCGAATTGACTCAAGAATTAAATTATTTTTGGAATACCTGCGCTCAATCCAATCCTTGAACATTTTACGTCTTGTTTACACTAAATTAACGTTCATGGAATTAAGCGGTCAGAAAATTAAGGCATCATATAGTTACCGCGCATATGAGCGCGTCACAAAATTAAAGCGGATAAAGTGCAAACAGCGTTCATGCCTCGCTAATCTCGTGTAAGAAGCGCGAATAAAAATACTACAACGAAAATGCTTCTTGTTTTCAAGCGTAAACGCTAACACGTGTTTTACCTTTAGCACAAAGTAGCTAGTTTCAAGTGGGTTCATGATTTTTGTTTTAATAATGATCTTTCTTCAACAACACTTCAGGAAATATTTGTCAGTTAAGCAACTCTGCGACGTATGTTGTTATCATGGTAAAGTGAGGTGATTTGTGCTGCCCAAATTAATATATATGTAACTTTAAACAGTTCCAAAATGGTTTGATCTAAGAATTAAATTTTAAAATGCAAACTTGTAAGGTGAAAAAATAATGTTTGTTTGGTTGCAGCTCCCCCAACCATTATCAAAGTGTCTTCAAACTACAACACGGTTGAAGCAGGGAAAAGTTTCACTCTAAAATGCCGAGCCGAAAATGCTGAAACCATATGGTTTAAAGATGGTAGACAGTTGGATCCATCCACCAACAATGCATACAGTCTAGATGATCAAGATCTTGTGTTAATAAACCCGCAATCTGGTGGACAATTGGAAGGCCTTTACACTTGTAAAGTAACCAATGAACATGGAACAACGGAATTGGGTTATTCTCTTCGAGTTTTAGTAATACGTAAGTTTTCACAATGCTGATGTAATACAGGTGGTTTTATGTTTCTATTGCCACAGAATATGCTGCAAAAATAAACTAAAACAAACTGAAAAATTTGAACTTAACTTGTTATTTTTCAGTTATGTTGTATATACTAATGTAATTAATTTTTCGATTGGTGATTGGTGAATATTCGAATATTTAAATGGCTGGTTCATTCTGGGATGTAAAAAAATTGCTATTACATTTTTACTTTTTATTACTCAATATTTCTAATTCTAGTTTACGTACCTGGATTTCTTTATGCTCCACGCAGCAACTTTTATTACAACATTGATGGGTTTCGTAAAGCCTGGGCTAATTGTAGAGCACCAAAGTCTGTTCCTGTAGTATTTCCAACCTGGATCAATGGATCTAGTGGCTTGCCTATTAATAAGTCGGATCCAAGAGTTACCGTGATGTTGTTCAACAGCGGGGGTATTTTTTCGCAGATGGTTATTAATCCAGCAGATAAGTATGATTCGGGAAGATGGGGATGTCGAGCTAAACATGCTCTAGGAACTGAAACATATTGGTTTAATCTCACTCTTTACGGTACATCAACATTGCTACAAGTTGCTGTAACTTCTTTTGTCTTTTAATATTTTATTCAATTTAAATGAAAATTGTGATTATTTGTTTGAAATTAATGCATTTCAATTCCTTTTACAGGGCCACCACCACCATCTCGAAACATGCGAGTGAAGCAGCATCATTTAAATGGATTCATCATGGAATGGGATTACTTGCGCAATGATTTGGAGTTTTATGACATCAACATCACAGAAGTGGTCACAAAGGAAACAAAACATTTTGTATTTAAGGAAAACCTTGTTCCATTTCTCCAGCAATACACTACATACACATTTAAAAATCTAACAAGAGGGACAGTATATGAAATTGTTATGCGGGCTACTGATTTGAAACAACAAGTGGGCCATTGGAGTAGCGTTTTCAAAGTAACAACAGTCACCACAATATCACCGTTGTTCCTTGCGCAACTGCCAGAAAATGTTTATGTTGGTGAATATTCTAACACTGAGCTTGTTTGTAATGTACAAGCTGAACCTGCTCCAACATTTACTTGGTTTCGGAACAATGTCGTTATTTCTCCTTCAGATAACGGGTACAATCAAACTGGCAACAGGATCATTATCATGAATGTAACAAAAGGAGAGAAAAATAATGATGCAAAATATAAATGCAAAGCCACAAATTCAGAAGGAAGTCTTGAGAGTAGAGAATCCAGACTGCATGTTGAGTGTAAGTTGTTTGAAAATTCCTTCGCAATTTTTCTGGTTGCACTTTTACATGGTTATCCATTCTCTTTAATTAATTTATTAATTCAATCTAATAATTAAATTATCAAATAATTTAATGTTTTTATATGTTTTTAAGGGATTGGGGTAGAGTTTGTATTTAAACCGGGAAACAAAATGTATTACATTACAAAAAGTTTCATTCGCATTTCGGTTTTACCGCCACCTGGCTATCGACAACCTCAGCTTATATGGAGTAAAGGGAATACACGTCTCAGTTCTTTTACTCATCCCAACTACGCAAACACGCTTTACAGAAGCCCTACTGGGAAGTTGTATCATGCTTTGGATATATCTAAACCGGGAGCAACTGCAGAAAGTGTGTACCATGTGGAAGCATACAATCAAGGGGGCTCGGTGAAAGCCTCATTCTCACTTGTTATGGCTTGTAAGTTACACATGCAGTTAGACATATGATATAGATAAATGAGTGGATTTTAGTGAATAAGGACTCTACATATGTATCCATAAAAGTACACAAGAAGTTCTTCTTGCTCAAAGTTTACTTCACAAAAATAAAATTTCATATGTGCTATAAAACAACGATTTTCATTTACAAATGTTTTTTGAAAGTCTCATTTTTGTATATATATATAGCTATTAAGATCAAAATGTGTTTATAATATACATATATATATACTTATTGGATTTTAAAACATTAAAATAGCCAGTGAATTATATTTCCAGTGGCACCTCAGTCAATAACATACTTCAGCATATTGAGTGAAGTACACAGCTCTATTGTTTTGGAATGGAACCTTCCGACAGCAATAGAAAAGATTGCAAATCTTGGGTCTTCGTTCAAATATCGTACCGATATTCACAGTTTTGAAATTGAGTGGGAAGACCAAAATGGCAATAAATCGTCCTTAAAGACAGTGGGTGAATACAAAGATGACAAATTGCTGACAAAGAAAGCTGTACTGACGAACATAAAAACTGGAATGGAATATTTATATCGTATCCGTTCGATTGATAGAGGGAATCAAATAAGCGCATGGTCCGCTCTTCTCAAGCATACAATCCGTATGGAATTTCTGTCTGAATTTTGTTTTTGTTTTTAATATTCTATACTTTATAGTCTGCGAGTGCAAGAAATTGATTTATTGTCCATTCTTTGTTATTAGCAACAAATCTTCCTCCATACATCACCAAGGGTCCCAAACCAAAATACAACCCCATTGAAGGTGGAGATGTTAACATTCCCTGTAGCTCTTCTGCAACACCCCCAGCAACAATCGTTTGGTTTAAAGACAACGTTACTCTTTCAGCATCTAATCATATTGTTTTTCAAAATGATGGTGGTCTTTTACTAAGGAATGTTACAACTGAAGATAACGGTGAATACAATTGTGTGGCTAGGAATGTACATAGTGAAACAAGAAGTAAAACAGCAAGCTTGACAACAGTGTGTAAGTTCATTTATAGAGTTTAGGGCTAAGTTTAATTAATGTTTTCAGAATGTCAGAATGTAATCAGAATGTATATAGGTTTCTCAGAAACCTAATTGAAAATGGCCATGCAATGATATATTTATTTAAAGTACTTTTATTTGGTGTAAATGAGCTTGTTTTTCTTTGTGTGTCTATTTCCACTAATAATTCATTTATAGATTTCCACAAAACATTTCAATATACACACAAAACGGCTGGTTTCTACGATAAAGATGGATTCAGGGATGCAATAGTATTGTGTCTTCCCCCTCTCAGTTATCCTCTAGCCAAAGTCCTGTGGACAAACGGAACAGACAATTTCCTAAAATACAGTTCAAAAGTCGTCAAAGATGATGGCTATGTTATTACCGGAAAGAAATATTTTTCAGTTAAGATTCTTGACGCTAAAAACTTCATTGGATCAGAGATTGGTTGTGCTGCGTATAACCCTACAATTGGTTTCAATGGAAATTACGTGCTGGCTTTAACAAAAATTGTACAGTTTGGTAAGAGAAAATCCAATAATCCTAATTTTTTGTTATTTGTTTTTCTTTTGCATTAAAATTGAGATTTTATGACAAACTGCTCCAACGGGTTTGTTTTCTCAGAGAAATACCGCTTTTGCAAATGTGATTGGTTACCAATAAAAGTGCATGATGTAATAAGTTGGTTTTCTCAATATTTAAATTGTTGTGTTTATACGAGAAAGCTAAACTGAAGCACATGTTCAGTCCAGTTCATGTTCATCTATTAAAGTCACTGAAAATAGTTAAACCCATGTTTATTGTACACAGGATCCCTTGAAATAACAAATCTCAAATACGAGGTGCTTTCTCCAACAAAAATCAAAGTGAGTTGGCATATAAACGAAAATGTTGCCAAGGTTCTCAGTATATGGAGCGGAATTAAAAAGTTACAAACTGTTGAAGTGCTACAGAATTTTTATGAAATGACAGATGCTCGGGACGATGTTTTATATACATTTGTGGTTATGGCAGTTGGTAATCAAGGTGGAAGCAGTGCACCTGTTAATGTATCGATGACAGGTAACTTAATTAAAGTTAGGGTATAAGTTTTGCGTCTTGTTAAACATTAACCATTGGAAATAACTTGCTATGTTTGTTTAAGTTTATTAAGAGTAGTTTTGTGTAATTTTGTTTAGGAGAGAGTGCCACACTCACAAAAGAAATCACCAGCATAAACAGGACAATAATGGAAGGTGCAAATGTGAGCTTGAGTTGCGACTTTAATGGATTTCCTTATCCCAGAATTAAATGGTTTAAAAATGATGTTGAGATTGGTGTCTCAGATGACAGTTTTGCGTTTTTAAGTTACAGGCGAACTATTACATTAGTGAATGTATCAAGCACTGTCCATGGAGGAGAGTACCACTGTGTGGGATATAATATCATTTCACCATCTGCACGAAGTAAAACATCTCTCGTGGAAGTTGCATGTAGGTGGAACTATCTTCAAAGTGTTTTGCCCCATTTAACAATAAAATGCCGTTTTTTAGACAAACATTCAACTTATATATATTGTTTAAAAAATATGTGGTAATGAACTTCTTTTTAGATATTGGTAAAACCTTTAGATTTGGAGATGTCAGCAAAACGTTTTTGGATCAAGATGGCGGTAGAAGCGTTTCGTTTAAGTGTGGTCCACCACAATCCTATCCGAAGGCTGTTGTTACTTGGTTGAAAGATGACAATGCTCTGAGTGGAACGAAGTACAAAGCTACACATGAGTCAGGTGTCCCATCATATTTTGATATGTTTACATGCTTTTGACGTAATTTTGCAATTGCAATTTGAAATTAGATAAATTTAAGCTAAATATAAATGTAATAAAATAAAATTGCTAAAATTTAAATTTTAAGACAATTCAATAAATATATTTTGTCTTAGGTTTTGATACATTAAAGTTTGATGCGACTCCACCTGATGTTGGAGTCTACTCGTGTCTTTATAGCAACATAGCTGGATCACGTGTCCACCATATGAATCTCTCATTGCATGGTAAGTCAGTCCACAAATTTTGTCATAAAACTGTTTGTTCCACGTAGGGTTTTATGTTTGCAACGCATAATATACGTAAAGCTCAACATTTACGTTTTACTTTTCAAGCATTCGGGCAATATATCCTATCTATCTGCTTAACATTCGTTCCCCGTGCTCACATAGGTTGGTTGGGGTATTTTAATGGCTGTTTTCCATTCTAATCTAGATTGTTTTAGATCGAAACTCAAATTTCTCTGTTGCAAATCTGTCATTATTACCTCTTATGTCTTTCTCAGTCTACCAGGAACTATCACGTTCAACGGTTGCTACACTTCCTTACCCAATTATCCTTCTCCATTCTCTCCAAGTGGCACAACGAACCCAACCTACTATTCTGAACAACATCTTTGATGCTTTGAATACATAGCTGAACTTTTTCTGTCTCTCAGACTGATGTTACACATCCACCTAACCATTCTCATGGCATTTCTTTCCAAACAGTCAAGACCTTCTTGCTTCACAGTCCATGTCTCACTCCTATACAACATAACACTTCTGACACTGGCTTGATACAACCTCATTCTGCATACAATAACTCCCACAGACACCCAGTTCTGAACTCTATTGACAATACTTCCAAAGCCAAAATAAACAACAAAGGACTAAGTACAGAGCCCTGATGTACACCAACATTCATATCAAATTCATCACTGAGTGAATTATTAACTCTAACATGACTTCTAGCATTGGTGTGCATAGACTGCACCATCTTAACTAGCCACTCATCAACACTTAATTTCCTCATAGCGCACCAAAGTGGCTTTCTCTATATCTACAAAGGCGAAAAAGAGATTATTTTTCTTTCCTAAATATTTTTCCTGGAGCTGCCTTAATAAAAATATTGCATCTGTAGTGCCATGCCCTGGAAAAAACCAAACTGCATCGTATTTTTTTTCTAAATAACCGATCAATCACTCTCTCGATAACTTTCATTACTTGATCAACCAAATGCAATCCTCTATAGTTACTTCTTTCTACAGTATCACCCTTGCCCTTCCGACAGGCCCTGACTTCCTTAGCACTCTTCACAACAATATCACAAACAAGCAACCTATGCTGGGAAACACACTCTTTGCCTGATATAACTTTCACATCCTTCAAAGGTCTGTGTCTGACAACCACCTGATTCATATGTTATCAACCTACTCTGCCTCTTACTGAACAATGTGTTGCAAATCACCATGTCTGTCGCTGTTCCAAACCCAAGCAATCTCACCCTTTCCTTATTCCTACTCCCAAAACCATAGCCTCCATGCACACCACCTATTATGACAAGTTCATTGTCTCCAAACTTAGATGTGACTGCTATTAACTCGTTATAAGACTTATCCTTACCTTCCTCACTCAGTCCACACTGGGCTGCATAACCTGACACAGAAGTGATGATCCTATTACCTATGAAAAACTTGATCACCATAATGTGATCATTGACAAACTTTACTTTTCCCACTTCTCTCCTATGAATATGCCTACTGCCCCATATCCATATCCATCACTGTTACCAATCCAGAAAAGTTTATACTTTGTTCTTCTACCTTCTACATGTCTTACTGAAGCTCCTCTCCACCTGACTCCATGAACACAACACACATCAACAAATCCACGTTCTAACATTTCTAACTACCTGCTTGACCTCTCAGTGTGCCAACATTATTATTATTATTATTATTATTATTATTATTATTATTATTATTATTATTATTATTCAGAATATTTATACAGGATATAAAAACTTCAGTGCAAAATAAGTAAGCACTGCTATCAACGTTTGTCCTGTTATAAAATTTACAAAGTAGTTAAAATTTAAATTAGTGAACTATATTAAGTAATAAATTGAACAGAATTTGTAAAATAAAAAAAAAATAAAATAATAATGTAATTAAAATAAAAATTAAAATAAATAAAAATCCAACATTGAAATAACTAATGCCTATAAGGTTACGAAAGACTGCAGTATGTTATTTTAATGTAGGAGACTAAGTAAAATACTCGTTTAATAACTTTCTATATAATAAATTATCTTCAGTTTTTCTGATTGTTAGAGGAAGATCATTATACAGTTTTGCTCCAGAAAAATAAAAGGATTTCTGGGCAAACACCAACTTAACTTTTGGTAGTTTTATTGAGTACTTATTATTTCTTGTACGTTGCTTATGTTGATGTAGCTCGAAATAACTTTTAAAGTTGCTACATACGTTACCCTCTATACAGTTTCGTACTACTATACAAGCTTGCTTCTTTATTTGTGCATGTATAGATTTGATAGGAACAGTTTTCGAAATAATTTCTTGAGCACGTCGCTCAATTGATTTCATTTTGTCTAACTTTTGCTTCGTGTAAGATAGGCTGGCTGTTCCACTGTATGTCAACAGCGGCATGATCATCATTTCGTAGATTTTTTTCGCAGCATCAGTTGTTAGGCTAGATCTCATTTTACTCAACAACCAGATCCTCTCGCTGGCTTTCTTGTAATACGAGTTAAAGTTTAATAGGAACGTTAGGTGACTATCAAGCACGTTACCAAGATATCTATAGTTTAATACAAAGTTTACAATTGTACTGTGGTACATAACTGCGAGCGTTTTGTTTGCAGTTCTTCTTGGCGTACCAAACAACATTGACTCCGTTTTGCCCTTCTTTAACACTAGCTATCCTCAACCTAATGTCATCTACCTTGCGCCACACTTTCACTTCTTAGAGTTCCAGTTACACATTTTCTTAGACCAACTATTCTCATTGCCATTAATAAAAAGTTTTGGCATTGTTCTACAGCTGGATGCCCACCCCCCGGGTTTAGGAATAACCCTAACCTTTCACAGACAGGACGGGACACCATCACTATGTGGCATTTTCACAGGCCTTCCACATAGACTTGTATTTGAACTAAGGTATGATGGAGGACGTTCATTCTCTTTTTTATCTCAGTGAAGGGACCCCTCACCAGTGATAATATTGTTTAAGAAAATGACAACTTGTTAGTTAAACCCTATTTTTCTAGATTTTTTCTAAAAACAAGAAGAAACCTTTATTAATAATAGCAGTAAAGTTCAAGCATATATATCAGCTTCAAATTCAAGTTAGATTAGATTTACCATTACGTCAACTTTATTTAAGGGCAGAATAGTGTCTTTTCTGAGTTTGGCAAAATTCATAAATGAATTGTGATTCTTTTGGTTTGATTTTTGTCTAATAAATTTTTCCTTGGAAAGTAAAACAATTGTTTATCATCCAACTAGATGGTCCTTTAATGCCTCAAACATTTGAAGTGGAGACAATGAGTTGGAATTTTGTCATTTTAAAATGGAAGCCACCTTCTAAGAACATGGATGCATTTAAACTTTCGTATGATGGCCAGCAGCTCTTGCTTGATGGTGACATTACAAGCGTGCGAGTGAACTCCCTCAAGGAGAATTTAATGTACGAATTCCAGTTAGTAGTAGTGAATGATGGGAAGGACAGTCTCCCAGCAACCTTACGCCTAAAAACAAACCTGAAGCCACTCATTGGTAAATATTTATTTTTCACAAATGATTATTTGTTTTCGGTTTTACCAAATCCTTTGTTGAAAATGTCAATGATGGCTACTTTTTAATATCAAAAATTGTATTTCTTTAGTTTGTTACACACATTCCTTAATGCCGTTTTACTGCTGATCCTCGGTTCAGAAAATAAACTCAAAATATATACGTATTTTGCACACTTAACACATAAACTAATAACCTTTTACAAAATCAAGACTGCTTAGTTGCTTAAAATTCCATTTATTTCTATCTAATGTTGCTTACAAAGAAAATAGCATGTAATTCTAGATCAAGAAATTATGAATCTCATTTGTGTTTTGTTTCATTTAATCATCGGCAAATGAATTTAGGTCTGACATCTAAAATTCGAAACGTTGAAGTGCAGAACATTGATTCTAAAGGAGCGACCCTTAGTTGGCTGGCACCTAGCAATTTGAACGGCAGTCATCCATTGGAAATAGCATACTCCATAGAATACTGTTTACCAAATAACACTTGCAATACTGTGCAACCTATCAAACAAACACATGTGCGATTGACAAGTTTGCAGTCTTCATCTACTTATACTTTCTACGTCTATCCTCATAACGAGCTCAATGTCAAAGGACCAAAATTAGAGGGTTCATTTTGGACGTTACAGGATGGAGGTAAAAGTGATTGTATATATTTTTTTAGTGTGCAACATTCATGCAAGATTCCTTTGCTGTTTATGCATTTTAGGAAAATATTATTTCTTGTTTTTGAAATTTTGAAACTGTCTGTCTACACATCCTTTGAATTCATTCCACAACATAGATTGCCATTGCATCATTGAATTTTATCAGAGTTTTAGATATATTTCGTAAGTAAGGGCATTTTTGTATTTTTAAATTAAGTTTATTAATACCCAGGAAGTATACCTTAAAGTTATACGCAGGTAAAGATTTCTGTAACATTTTTTCAATTTTAGTGGTTTCTGCCATACTTAACTTCAAGGTGGTATTGTTTACATGGAATTCAATTACCTTGCAATGGGACGAACCAGACAGCTCTGATTTGCTAAAAATAAACAGTTATATCCTAGAAATGAGTTGGCTTGGTGGCAACTCAGTTGAAAGGGTTGATCGTAATAAGAAGGAAATAGTGAAAGAAAACCTGCTTGAAGGAATTGAGTATACTTTTGGTTTATACCCTATCACTGCCACTGGCCCAGGTCCGAGAACTCATCTTTCACAATTAACTGTGGATCTTGGTGAGTTAAAACTCAGTTATATATTCTTGTGTTTTTCAATGTTTACTTGAACTTAATTTTCTGAAAACATCTGTCAAAACGAAAGAGTTTTCTTACATTAATTTCTTAAGTTATTCCAATGCTTGAACATTTTTATAGTGTATTATCTTTATTTACTACATTTGATTGCATAATGTTCTCTGACGTCATTGTAATGTAGACGAACGTGATTGAGTAATGATAAAATATTGCGTACAAAACGTTTGTGTCGTTAACAGACAAAGAAGAAAATAAACAAAACAAAAACATTTAAAAAGGTTGTTGTGTTTTACAATATTTAAATAAGGGTAACCCTTTTACCATCAGAAAGTATATATTCTTGAGATAATTCTATAAACAAAGATTAGTTTTCAAACGACGACTTTGAGGAATTGGATTTTATAAACACTTTTAATAGTGGGTTGCAGTATGAATTTGAACTGACAACTACCACACCAACAACTCGTTTTAACCAAATCGCTCCTATCACCAGTAAGTCTGAAAAAAACTTGTTTTCTCCTTTTAGTTTGTAGTTTTGGCACAACCAACAACAATACAATGAACCATAATGTTATGAAACTTATAAAACAAAAATAAACAAGTCTCAATTATAAAAACAGATTTCATTGTATGTCTCTTATGTTTTACTCTTGTTTTGAAAAGGTTTTGTTTTGAAAACGTTCTTTTTCTACAATGACGTTTGATATCATTTGAGTAAAATATTTATCACAATTTTCAAAGGGAATAAAAGTAAAGTGTAAAATATTTTTAATCGTGTTTAGGATATTTAAAGGAGGGTGGAGAATCCAAATAAATTATTTAAAATAATGACTATCCGGTGACAACGCAACGGCTCTTAACCGAAAGGCTCTGGGTTCGAGACCATGCTATCACAAAGTTGTTTAGTGAGCGGTTATAAATAAAACCTACCATGAAGTTGAATCCTTGAAGTAAATTACATGTCAAATCATAGGTTTAGTGTGTTTTACTTAATTTGTGTAGAAGTTTAGTTTGAAAGAAATATTGAAATTTCTTTTACTAGGTGATTTGGGTCCAGTCTCTCGCCCTACAGTCTCTTTAGTTCCTGGGTACGAAGATGTTAAAGCTCGAGTAAATTGGCAACCCCCTCAATTGCTCGCTAACAACCCCAAAGAGGAGGTAACCTATACGGTGTCAAAATGTCTGCATGTAAAATGCACGAAGTATGAAGTGAACAGCAATTTGAGCTTACCGTTGAGGGCTTTGACAGGAAACACAACATACAACATCACCATTAAAGCATTCAGGGCTGACAGAAAGAACGCCAGTAGCGTCGACTTCCAGTTTACTACTGCGTCCAAACATAGTAAGTTCAACGAATAATTTCTGTTAAGAATGTAATAACAATTTCTGTGAACCGTGATAGAACATTTTGAAATGTTAAAGAGGAGGTTTTAGGACGTTTACTGGAGTATGAAACGTTACCTGTTGACAAACTAGGAATTTTACTAAAATGCACAATGTTTACTGCTATTACTGGAATGTATTTTATATCACTTAATATTTGTTTCAATCGTCAAAAGTTCTGGTATTTTGCAACTCTAGGTCTCTTTTTCAGAAAATCCTTCTACTCCACAGATTGTAGAAATCCGTCCGAGTTCCAACTCTACGGACACCAAGGTATCATGGCATGTGCCTTTTGAAACAGCCGGTACCGACCCTTCAAGTATGAAGTACAGACTGAGCGTTTGTAATGGTGACGAATGTAAGCACATCACAGTGAACTTTACGCAGTTTGTGTTGAAGGGATTGAAGCAAGTCACTCGGTACACCATATCACTGGCGGCTTTAAGTTTTCGTGGGGAGGAAGGAACCGCTTTTACTGGTGCGTTTATCACAGCGACTGCAGGTAAAATGAAATATTATCTAGATAAATATTATAAATATTTTTTCTATGGTTTGCCTTGGTTACTTTTGCTTTGGTTACATGCTGTTCTTCGTTGCTTCCATGATATAACCTTTTAAAGCAGATATCACGCAAAAACATTCCACCACATTCCGCTTAATATTTCGCATATTTTCTATTCTTTCGTTTAATCTGATTGCCCACCTCTTATATCAATCAGCTACCCTTGCACCAAGCACCACAGCGACATCCACTATTTCAAGCACAGAGGACTTTGGTCCACCAATCGAAGTGGTGAGCTCTGGACTTTCATCCGAGGTCATCGCGGGCATCGTCATTGCGGTGATTATTGTTATTGTGCTGATTGTCACTGCTGTATTTGTGTACATGAAAACACATGGGAAGGGCACAAGATCGATGAGTTACGGACGTTCTCACGAAATGAACAGAAGGCGCTGAACGACGTATATATTTGTGTACAATTAAACGAAGACTAAATGTTGAATTTTTATTTGAACTTCTCGTAAACACAATTATTTATTTGAGCTGCATGTTATTGGTTTCGCAATAATATATTTAAAAGATAGCTGTTTTGTTAACGTGTAAAATCAGATTTATTTTTTATGCATTCATTTATGACCATTTTCGTAGTGTATTATCTCCATTAAACTGTAATAGAAACTTTGAAAGCAATGTCGTGACCTATATGTTTGTGGTATAAATAATATCCGACGATAGTGCAATGGTAAGGCATTTGGCTCTTAACCGAAAGGTTCTGGGTTCGAGACCATACTATCACGAAGTTGTATAGTGAGCGGTTAAAAATAAAAAACGCCGTATTTTGTCAAAATAGCCGTAGCACAAATGAGAGCAATTAAATACACTAGAACTCAGTGTCGAGGTCTACATGATGGGCGTTCTGGGTTATCAATACACACACGTGTTATTTTAAGAAACCATTCGATAAAAAGTCAATGGTGTTTAATGAAAAATTGAATATAAAGCATAAAGATTTTCAAAGCTCAACCTCGACTTAATTGCAAGAAAATTTTTATTTTGAAAGTGGACATTTAGAACACTTTTGAGCTTCGATTTAATCAAATATTTAGGATGTAGAGATTGAGGTAATATACAGTGTTCTAATACAACTGACATGCTCTGATTCAACTGGTTCGTTAAAAATAAAAAAATTTATTAATAACTCTTTCATTATTCAGAAGCTTTCCCTTTTTTATCTGCTATATTGGTTTGGGCCATTCGCACAACGACTTCTTCTCATTTTTTCTTATTTATGACTATGGATGTAACATTAAAGATTTGTTTTCATTAGCATGTATGATGCATAAAAGTTATACCCGATGTGATTGTGCTGAGCCATCAAGAGCTTCTCAAATTCTCGCTTCGACATTAGTACTTTATGCTAGTGCCTTATTTTCCGAACCCCTAGTGTTTACAGCTGGATGCCTCACTAAAAGTCGGAACTTTTCTAGTTTTTCTTTCGTCTCCGAGACGTGTGTCCCTTAGTCAGAACTATGTTCCATCTTTGACTATTTTTTTAGTTAAATTTACTTAAGTTTTAAAAGATTTTTTACTGTTTTCAACGTTTTTTAAGAACATCCTAGTACAAATTTTTGCGCAATTGGGCTCAAAACGTTTTTTGTTTGTCAGCGGAAACAAACTGGTATCACAGGAGCACGAAACAGATGAAAGAGAATGTCCTAACACATCTAGACTGGCAGCCCAGGGACAGACAAACTAGGTACCGATATCCGACTATGTAACTGTGTAGGGAGTCACCTGAAGTCAATGGAAATAGGAATCTGCCAGGTACAAAAAAAACTCAGAAGACAAATCGGAAACCGACTGTCGCTTGGGAAAATGGTGGAGAAAATCAATTTCAAATTTGCCCTCACAACAATCAAACCTCTTCATCACAAATGGTGAGTTAAATATTATAACAAAATGACATCAAACTGTGGTTCAACAATTGTAGTAAATGGTTAGAAAGCATCAGGTATATATATATGATGCAATATAAATCAGTAGTCCATCTATTGATCCATTCAAAAATATTTCGCCCCTTGCGGTATCAAATGAATGAGTCAACTTAGCCGAATTAACGTCATTGAGGATGTATCACAATAGATGACGAAGGAACCGTCTGATTATTAGAACCATTGTATATTTCTTGATTCCTGTTTTTATTATATATAAAGTTATTTTATAAAATATTTGATTAAATGTCCAAAAAAGACTCATTCTTTGTCGCAACGCCAAATTAAATCCGCGGGAATTTAAAAATCCAGCCGCACCGCAAGCCTTCATCTTGATGTCTTTACTAATCGTAAAATTTGAGATTTTCGTTCAGGTAAGCTCTTATGGGATAGCACATGAAGTGTTTTCGAATATAATGAATCTTGCATGTGAATTATTAAAATAACTGACTTATATAGCTAACAGTTAACATTCCAATTACAACAGGAAAATTTTAAAAACTTTGGAGTTGTTCAATGAACACAAAAAGTACATAGAGTCGACATCCGCTATCTCGAACACCAATGGCGAAAAGGTTGGTGAGAGCAAATGATCAACATAACGGGAAATTTGTATTTTTCTCATTCGAAAAAGCAGTAAACGTAATATTTAGTGATCTGAGAAGTTAAACTGAAGCAAAAGATAATGTGTTTAAGGGTTCAAGGATAATACAATATGTATTGATATTTTCGTTTAAGTTTTCTTTCAAAAAAGTCGCAATACGAGTAAAGATATTTATTATATTGTAACTATATCAAGAATGTTTTAACCGACAAGGAAAGAATGTACAAGAAAAAGTAATACTGTAATATGGTAGTTTGTAGTCTATTACTCTCCATCCCTCTCCAGTTCGACGCAGGAGGTCGTGTGATGTAGCGGGTGCGGGTTGATGCTGGTGGTACTTCTGCCCGCGTTTGAACGTCCAAGGCTCTTAAGAAGGTGCTGGGGCAGAAGGGGTAGATGATAGTTGGTGAAGTAGTTGCGAAAGCAGGTAATCAATTCTTCTAGCCCAGTTTGTGGAGAACCATGTGGAGATTGGAAGACGTAGCGCCAACCTGACAGACGATCTCCGATAACAAAATAAGGTGCAGTAGGAACGGTAGCCTGGGATCGAAAAATATTCTTCTTAGAATGTCCAGTGGATAGCCTCCAGGATGGTCATCATGTCCGAATCATTTTCTGGCGTTTTTGTCAGATGTTCTCGTGTGAACGACATCATGGACTCAACGTCTCGGCGAATGACAACTGCAATGATTGGCTTAGCCATATCCTCGCTTGTCAGCTTAGCGATTTTGCCTGCAAGAGACGGGTAACGCGATGTTGCCTCAGCGGCCATATTTGTTTTTCCTGGAAAGTAAATAATGTGAAAGGACCAAGACAAAGTTTGCTGTTTCATTCGAAATAGTCTCCTGTTGGGTATCTCATGAAGTGTCTTGTCACCAAACAGTTTCTTGGTTTGGGTCAGTTGCAACAACCAGGTAGTGACATCCAAGCGTGAATAGCTTTATCCATTCAAGACTCCAGAGCACTGCCAGGGCTTCTCCCTCATAGTGTTGTTCAGCCAACGATGGCTAATGTGATTAGCCATTCCAGCACAGCAGTATATAGTCGTTAGATGAGGAGGAGAAAATCTCGAAAATACCACGTTTTAACCAAACAACACGGAGACATGTTGGTCGATGCAAGTCCAATATCTCGACACCTCTCCGCATTGCATCAACGATTGCCACTTTGGACAAATGAACGGCTCTTTCCAGATCCTGATCACACATAAATGGGTGACGACGAGATAAAAAACGGGAAAAAGGGAGCCACATGGAAAGGGGACTCTGAGTTGTGTATGATCTTCTGGAAATGTTTGTTGAGGGAGAGAGATCAACCGTTCACCTCGGTGTCCCATCCTATTTCCTTGTAACCACCATGCGGTGGCTACCACTCACTGGCTGTCCGAACTCTCTCGATAACCCCAAGAGCTTCGTCACGCCGTAGATCAGCATACACTTTCTTTTGCCAATGTCCCGATGGGTATAACTTTGTGACATATGACCGGCTTTGCTACTTGTCTCCGTTATTAAGACTGGTGGTTCATCCATACATGAGACGTTGGCGTGAGCAAGTGTGGGGATGCGGAGCTGTGGTAGCGCTGGATAATCCAGTGTCTCATCCTACCGTGGTTTTCAAGTGTGCAGGGAAACGAAAGGGCGTCAGGGCGGTCAAGAACGTCCATTCTTTGGGAGCAGTCGCATATAGTCTTTAGTGGCTCCACAAATCTGTGATAAAAATGTTCCACTGGTGTATGGGCAGCTTATGCACCTGGAGGCACAAAGGATATCTCCATAGGCTGGGAAAATCCTGGTTGATAATGCCCAACTCCACCATTGAGTCATGCGATAGGTACAACGTCTACACATCGCAACTGACGTTTACTAAAGATCGGCATGAGACGGGCTGGTCTATATTTGATCCTCCTTTCTACTTTGAAAAGAACGCTCCATCAATGTGAATAAACAATTTGTTACCTGCATTGAGGGATAGAGACAGAAATCAATCAACACGTTTCAGCAGCATTCTATCAGTACTGAGAGCTTCGCGGCGGATGTCAATGTCAATGCCATTCAGTAGAACATCACGGGTAACCACGTCCGTTATTGTTGAACATTTGGATGTTTTTATGGCACATCAGATGGTGTAGGGGCGTCCACTAATAATAAAAGGCAATTTCCCATGTGGATTAGAAAGTGTTGTTTGTTGTATTTTTCGTAAGAAACAAAGCCAAGAGCCAAGTAGTCTCAGTTTCTTAGTTTTTAACATACGGTATAAACTGAGAAATGAGTTTCGGATAATATCAAGTAATTCTACAAAAAAATCACTATAAACACAAGTATTTACGCAAATTTTGTAATTAAACTAGATTTTCATTGTCGGACGGAAAACGCCTTGTTTTCTTATTTGAAACAGATATCTTAGTCATATTTTTAAAACTGATACGTAATTTACTCGATGTTACCATCTAGTAACCATACACACTTATTATTTCAACAACTTAAACCATGATGTGAAAAGTCGACATTGATTCCGTCCGACAAAAAAAGACTTCTTTTAACATGAGCTCATTTTTTGGAACAACTTTATTAATGTGTTATTTCTTTAATATTTATCTATTTAGTATATAGATGTAAGTTCATGTTGATTTTTTAATAATAATGTATCTAAGCTCTTTTCGATAGAATGAGAAAAAACCTTCAAAGTTTGTTAAATCTATTTTTTATCGATTCCGTCCGACAATATCAGTTTTTTCAAAATTTTGAAGGCATAAGGTTGAAATTAAATCCCTTGTTTTGTTTTTTGACAAAACCTGGTCCATTTAAACTATTATACAAAAAGAAAAGATCGCTACTATCCCATGCACGTTTTAATAAGCGTTCAATTTTATCGAATTTCCGTCCGACAATTTAGCTAATAAAAAAACAGCGCCGAAACGATAAGTGGGCTGCTACAGCTGAAGGACCTGAAAAATTCGTTCTACATAGTGAAAGTTTGAGATAGCGGGGTTCGGGTTACCATTTCGGGAATTATAAGGAAAGTTACTGGGAATGCTAAATAGACGGAAGAAAAAGTTCGAGATAGTGAAAAGTTAGATATAGCGGATGTCGATTATAAAAATTGTTTTTGTAATTCCACGTATATTACAAAAACAATTTTTGTTTTCTTTGATAAGATAAACTTTTTGAATTTGTTTTGAAGTCAAATTATTTGTTTCATGTTTGTTTCCGATGGCAAAAATATTTTTTCTCTAAAATAGCGCTTTTGTTTCTATCGTCATGTTGATAATGTCCATATTGTTGATCTTGTTCATATTATCCTTGAAAACACGTGACTACGGGCACTTCTTTAGAAACGTTAATTCGAATTTCTGACAACTGATGTAAGTCAACCTGATGCATATTTTTCTCATAAACAGCACGTCCTTTGCAGAGAACAAATAAACATTGTTGAAGTGGTAATACTAGTTCTTTTCCAGTAATATTTTCAGGCAAGTGCTTCTTCATAGTATTTTAAAATTTTCTTCCAATAGTGAAATAGCGACATATTATTATTATTAATAATTTATATTTGGTAAAGAAGGTCATAAAGTATACAATGCATGTGAAATGTGAAACTTTGGTGTAAACCTACTAAGATACAATGGATGTTAAATTGGTGTAAAGTATATATACATATATGTCAGTGATATGTAATATATATATTGCACAAATTCAAGAATTATCTGTAAGGAGATAAAACACTTTTTTATTTTGGTTGACATGTTTCGGTTAAGGTCTAGCCATCAGAACATACAGTTCTCACCATTAAATACTAAAATAGAAATAGAATAGTGTTTCAGTTGAGTGTTTTTTCCCCAATTAATGTGCCTCTTATTTTGAGTTCAAGATGATTAGAAGCTGTCTAAATAATAGAAAAAGAATCTTTAGAAAAGTAAGTAAAACAGTTTTGATTTGAATGCAGGTGTTTGAAAATATGAGAGTAATTATCGTTTTTGATATGTTCGTCAATTCTAGTCTTTACGCTACGAATTGTCTTGCCAAAATAGCTGGAGCTGCATCCAGCTCATATGAATTTATAGACTAGCATTTTATTTTTTTTATTTATTTATATATGTTAAGGTTTTACAAAAGAGTAATAGGCATAAATATTGCCTGTAAACCTATCGTAACCACCAATAAAATCATTGTTATAAACACAAATCGAACTAATGAGCGAGGAATACTCGATTTCAACAATTCATGAAGATATAAAAACAGAAAAGATTGAAACAGAATAAGATGAATAAGATAAAAAAAAAAATCCTTAAAGATTGTGACATATTTAAAAAACACAAAAGTATATTGTCATTTTTTATATAATTATATTTATTATTTAACAATTAAAAAGAACTAGTCGTATAAAAACATCTCATTTTTCAGAAATACATCTAAGCAATTTTTAAATACGTTTAGTGACGATGCATTCACAACTTCTCGCGCTAGGGAGTTCCATTTGTCGATCACCCTCATTGTGAAAAACGATTTTCGCATTTCTAATCAACAGTACTGCTTCGTCAACTTGTACTCGTGACCGCGTGTGTACACTCGACTCCCTATCTTGAACATTGACGCACATTTGTATTTACCGTGTAACCATTTATAGACCTCTATTAAATCACCACGTTGTAATCTATATCTCATGCTTAGCATATTGAGTTTAATAAGACGTTCGTGGTATGGAAGGTTACGAAGAGTGAGGATCATTTTTGACCCACGTCTCAAAGTATTTTCCAACTGGTGCTTGTCGCGGAGGAGTCGGGGATTCGTTATCGAGGCGCAATACTCTAAATGAGGACGGATTAACGTTCAGAAGAGTCACTTGAAGGAGGGACCATCAAGGCTGACAAATGTTCGTTGAATCAGTCCAACTAAGCGGTTCGCTTTGTTTACTTGCGTCGTCGTATGCTCCGAGAATTTTAGCTCCTTGTCCACTCGTACTCTGAGGTCGCGTTCACTTGTTGATGCTTTGATACGAATACCGTTTGATGTGGAAGGATCGTGCATTGTGTAGTGATGTTGCTTGTTATTACTACCAAAATGTAGTACTGTGCACTTTTCGATGTTAAACGACATTTCCCAAGTTTTTGCCCATTTTACTAAGTTGTCGATGTCAGCGTGAAGTTCAAAATGTGAGATCGGAGAAGATAACAAACTATATGTTAGTATCATCAGCAAAAAGAGCGGCAATAGAATTAATTACGGATGGTAGATCGTTGATGTATACAATAAATAAAAGCGCTGCTAAAACAGATCCCTGCGAGACACCATTTCTGACAGGCAACTAGTCCGATTTAATACCATTTACAACAACGCGCTGTCTACGTTCGGTTAAAAAGTTTTCTATCCGTGAAAGGATTTTCCCATCTATTCCGTATGCTCTCAATTTCAACAAAAGGCGTTTATGCGGAACCTTATCAAAAGCTTTAGCAAAGTCAAGGTATATACAGTCGACTGCAGTTCCTTGATCAATAGCGGTTGTCTACGCGTTTACAACGTTCAAAAGATTTGTAACGCACGAGTGACTGGATCGAAAGCCGTGTTGCAAAGGTGTAAGTAAATCATTTACTAGAAGATGTTTTAGAATGCGATCTTTTATAATTTTCTCAAACGTTTTGACAGCAATGCAGGTAAGGCTAATTGGTCAGTAGTTTGTTGGAGATGTTCTATCTCCTTTTTTAAATAAGGGAACAATATTAGCATCTTTCCGAATTTGTGGTAGCATACTAGTTTCGAAGACAACATTATAATAGATGGTAGATAGATGCTTAGAAGACATATTCTCAGTTTCCTTCAGTACTCATGGATTGATATTGTCTGGACCAGGTGACTTGAACGGTTTAAGTATATGTAAATATTGTTTGATGTTTTCAGGTGATAAGTCATTGTCATCGGTAATATTCTGTACCGGGAAGCTAAGTGAAAAATTTGGTAGCATCTCTTCCTTGGTGGTAAATACGCTCGCAAAAACTGATTTAGGCAGGTCGCTTTTTGAAACTCGGTTGTTGCAATCGTATCTTTGTATCGAAGATCTGGGATTGTTTCCTTTGTTTGCGATTTCAAATTTACGTACAAGTAGAACGCTTTTGGATTTGTCTTGTTGTTTGAGGCAAGCTGTTTTTCAAAATTTCGCACTGCTGCTCTGCATCCAGATTTCACCTTATTTCTCGTTTTGGAATATTCACGGTATGTTTGTTCAGTTTTATTATTGAGGTATTCTGTATACATTTTTTGTTTTGTTTTGATCAATTCAGTGTAAACATTGTCAGTCCACTTCGCACATTTTTTATTATATCTTGATTTTTTGGAATGTTCAATTCTGCGCTTTTTGTAACGGTTTATTGAAACGAATTCCATAGTTCATCAGAATTGGTTGTATTGGGCAGTATAAGGGATTCGAGCATTGGCTTCAGATTTCAGATTTCGGAAGTTTCCCTAAATCAAACTACTGTGTGTATATATATATAGTATATATATATAATATGGACCGGACAGTGTCAATGTGTTTTTCTTCTAATTCAACTTTAGACATTGGACCAATAAACTTTGCTCTCGATAAGATTTCACATGTATCTTGATGGATTATTAGTGAATTTTTGGTGGCGTAGCATTGAAGAATGTTTTTCCTTATGTGCTGTTGAGTTATGGGACAATAGATTAAGGTTGTTTCATATCATCGTTTATTAAGAAACTAGGAGAACCAATAAGTAAACCTTGTTCCCACGTTACTCTCAAGAGATGGTATTCTGTGTGATCAAAACAAATCATTCAAAGCTATTTGTAGTAACAATATATATATCTCCTAATGGTTCAACTGAGAATGATAAAGAAATTAATCTTCAGATGCTTACAAGGGTTATTCAAATGTTTTGATTGTTGACGACTTCAATTACCGAAATATTGATTGGTCAGAGCCAAGAAATCCCATTCCAAAATCTGGCAAATCTGAAATATGCATTGAACATATTGCACGCATAACTCATTTCTTCATTGACATGTCCATAACCCAACTTATTTACGTCACCAACAAAATCCCACCATGATAGATCTTGTATTTACTTCTGAATACCACAGGATAACTTCACTATCATACCTTGCTTTGGTTGGGAAAAGCCATCATCATCTTCTTCTGTTTGAACTTATATTAGTACGGATATAGAAACAACAAGTCAAATCAATATTCCTACTCAAAAGGTAACTATGAACAGATAAAGAACACTTTTACGAAGAAAGACAAAGATTATTTATCTGTTCGAAACCACATCAATTTCGACGAGTATGCCAAGGCTAGAAACAGGGTAAAGACAGCGTACAGGCCAGCTCTTTCCCCTTTTGAAAAAGACCTTGCAGATAATGTAACATTAAACCCAAAAGCATTTTTTGCTTATGTAAAAAGCAAAACTAAAACAAGAGAATTCTTCCCAGACATTAAAGTTGGCACTAATACTACTTCGAATGATGCTGAGAATGCTGATTGCTTCAACAACTATTTTGTTAGTGTCTTTACAAAGGAAGATCTATCCATCAGCTACATTTTCACCCCCGCAAAATAGCAACTCCTCTGTCTATCATCTTTCATAAGTTATTTCGAGAAAGCTGTCTACCTCTAGATATGGAAAGACACAAATATAACACCTCTATTAAAAAAAGGAAATCAAACCCTTGCTAGAAATATAGTAATCGGTTGTATACTCTCGAGTCCGGAATAATCATCCCAGGAGTGGACTCTTATTAATTTTGGAGAAAAATTCCACCCAAGACATGTTTATTCCAGCCACCTCTTTTATTTAAATTTGAAACATTTTCCATGTACTCCTTTTATTAGGGACGCTTTTCTCAGAAAAACCATTCTGTAATGCTGGAAAAAAGTGTTAATGAAATCAAGTTTACCATATGATAAATAATTTTGGGTATTCGCACAATAAGAAGAACGTCTATTTAAACACTACATTGGCTTCACTTCGATCATTCAGCCTGCTAAATCGGATATTGAAACCACTGGGTCAGGCATTGTTCCTTTGAGTAACTTGTGTAATGACCCTAATATTAACAAGGATGCTATGTTCTTTGGTTCTATAGCTAAAGTAATAATTTTGATGGATACCAGCGAGAATTTCCTCGGCCATCTGCGTAAGTTTTAGAGCGTTGATGATGAAACTCGGAGAAGTGTGTCAGAATCATATTGAAAGCAAATTATAAACTTCAGAAAACGTTTTTTGTGTTGTTCATTATTCCTTTAAAAATTCTTTATGTGAGCTGAAACTTTTTGACTTAAGTTTTATACTCCAACTTTCTTAAAAATCCTCATGAAAACCACTCTTAGAAAGGGGGAGCGCGTCAAGTTTTAAAAATGTTGAGAAAATATTCCACCCACCCTGTTAATTTATTTTGTGCAAAAAACCACCCCACTTATTCCAACCACCCCTATTACTTTTCATTGCGAAATTTTCCAGCCACCCCTATTATTCCGGACTCAAGAGTACCAATTTATTGACAACCCCAGTTTTTATTGTAAGTAGTTTTGTGAAAAACCTGAGTTGTCAACTAAATCATTCAGATTAAGAAAGCATGTGGGGCAGCTATGAATGTTTAAGTCAATGAAATCTGCATGGACAATTGTTGAGATAGGTCGCAACTGTTTATATTATTCAAGTTGATTATCTGGATTATAGTATTAGTGATGCTTATTCTCAAACAATAAATCCTTTGTCGTTTGTTTTGACTGTTTTAGCATTTTTATGCCAGCGTACTTCAAGCCTATTTGTTTTGTGTTGAGTCATTCGATAAGAATTCTGTGATTAAACGTAAAGTATTTGTTACGTATACAATTCACAAGTTTCAATTAATATGCATTTTACGATGTCAGGATTTTAATAACAAGTTTGTAGAGGATAAAGAGTTACAAAGTAAGTTGTATAGGCAAAATAACATGCCTGTGGAACCACTATAATAAAATTCAACTAGACTTTACATCAAATTTCATATATATAAAAGAAATGCTCGTCTATACATTGAGAATTAACAATGTTCTCTGGAAGAGTGTTGCGATCATTCGTAACCCGATTTACGAAAAAACCTTTTTTGCATTCCAGTCATCAAGGATGTTTTACCAACTTCAAGGAATGGCCACGAGTACTGTGGATTTCAAATAAATTATCGCACGAGATAAGGTAAGATTTCGCCAACTTGAACATTTCAATTAGATCAATTCTGAACAAACAATATTTCATGCTTGTCGAATGTCCAGTTTGCGCAATTGTTCCGTGTACGGAAGGGTTCAAACCTTGGTTACACATTTGGATGCTATTCTAAGCACTTTTTTATCTTTCAACTGCCTCGGCGAAACAATCGCTGCACAATATTCAAGATGATGTCTGACTAATGAACAAAAAATATTCTAAACGTTGATTTGTTAATAAAAGTAAAAGTCCTTTGTATAATGCCAAAGATGGTATTGGCTTTGGACACTTGTTTACAAGTGTGCAGGGGAAATAAAAGTTTGTCGTTGACAAAAACCCCTAAATCCTTTTCAAAATTTGAAACTTCAAGAAGAAATGAAGCATTATCTTTGTTCATGTATAGGTTATTTGAGAGTTTAATCGCCCAAGATGGAGGATGTAGCACTTCGGGCTATACCGTTTTGCGCACCAAGTCACATCAGGTCACACCAGGTCACACCAAGTCTCACCAGGTCACACCAAGTCACACCAAGTTTTTCACAATAAACAAAAGCAATCCAAATACATTATTCGCAAAGATACTGTTTCCTCATTTAAATTACGTCAACGTATTAAATAAAATTTTACAGTTGTAGATTTGTCCATTAGATTACGTTTTTGGTCCAAAATTTCTTTTGTTTCTTTGAGAATTGACTTTTGAGACGTCATGTATATTGTCTCAAAAAATAATTTTTACCTTTTTAATAGACGACTAACCAATGCACAGAGGCAAGATTTGGTGTGACTTGGTGTGACCTGGTGTGACTTGGTGTGACTTGGTGCGCAAAACGGTATAGCCCGTAGCACTTCTCAACATTGAATTTTGTAAGCAAGCTAGTCATGAGACCACCAGAAAAGAGCATCTAAGTCAGATTGAAGTGTCAGTAAATTCGGAGAACTGAACAGTTTTGTATAATCTGCAAACAAGGGAATGTTAGAAGAAACTACGCGAGACATGTCATTTAAAAAGACAAGAAACAAAATGGGGTCTAATACTAATAATCCCTTATAATCCCTTAGGTACGCCCCTCCTTTACATTGCTGTCATTCAATGATACATTATTAACAACAACCTTTTGTGTTATGCCAAATAAAAAATAACAAATAATGGACAACATTTTCCCTCTTATACCGTAACTTTCAAGTTTAAACAATAACCATCGATGAGGGACTTTATCAAAGGCAATATATCAATAATGCAATATCAACATTGTCTCCCGAATCTAGAGCCTTAGTCCATACAACAAGTGCAGAAAGCAGGTTGGTAAAAGATGAATGTTTTGGAATAAAACCATGTTGTTTACTACTTAAAACAGATTGTTCTGTACAAGGTGGAGTAAGATATGGTCGCGTAAAATAGATTCAAATACTTTTGACATATGTAATGCAAGTTAATGATAATAGAAACTTTATAATGGTGTTATTTATTGGTGGGTCTTTGCAAATTAAAAATAAAAATATATGTGTTCTTCTTTATGACTTTATTTTAATGTTATTATTATTTGTGTAGATATTAAAATTTAAATTTAATAATATTCCAACATTAAAGAGAAAAAATGGAAAATCCTAATTATAATGGAGAAGCAAAGCAATCCTACCCACCAGCTACCACTGGTCCAGTGGTTCAGCAACCTGGCTATCCTCAACCTGGTTATCAGCAACCACCACCAGGATACTCACAGCCTGGTTACCAACCACAGCCTGGTTACCAACCACAGCCTGGTTACCAACAACAGCCTGGTTACCAACAACAACCTCCTGTGATGCAACAACCAGGTTTGTAAAAAAATATATATTTTTTGTGCAGGGTAGTTGATGACAAAATCTTTAAATTGTTTTAAATTGTTCTGATCAGGTGCAAGAATAAAAATAAATACAGCGTAAAAATTGGCTAAGTGATAAATCGCAAACACAGGCCTGGCCATAAGGAAATTTGGAGGTGCGTGGTCAATCACGCGCCTCATTCAATTTTTTTTTAGACGCGCGATTGGTAATTTTGGTTTAGGGGGCATCCATAGAGTACGTATGCAGGTAGGGTGGAGGGGGGTTATCCAAAAGCGTACATGTGCGTACAGGGGGGGGGGGGGGTGTCAAGGTCAGTGAGTACGTACGCAGTTTGACTATCTTTCTCGATGATTTCTTTTTTTTAATCACTTTTAAGGCTGAAATATTTCTTGAAAGTGTCTAATATAATCATATAACTTAGGTGTCATGAGTCACATCTCACTCATTATACGTCCTTGGATCTACAAGTGATAAAAAGTTGTTAATTATGTTTGTCTTTCTCAGGTGTTAATTTAATGATAAATACCTACTCATTTGATTTCCTTATCCATGGGCTCTGGTGTCTAATTTTAAGTGAGGGGGGGGGGGCAAAGAAGTTTAAAAATGTTGGTGGGTGAGGAAGAAAATTGAATTTAGATGCTCTAAAACACTATATAACGTTAATTTGAGATGAATTATTTATTCCATTATGACAAATCACTTTCTATAAAAGTCCCAAACTCATTCTTTCTTTTGTCCTGAGCAGCAGTAAATCGTTCTGCTACTTCTATTAAATATAAGCTCTCAAGAATATTGGTATGCACATTGAGCAGTGACAGGGAATTGTACCTTTTCTGACCCAGGCCTGTCAGTAAGAATTTTGCCTGGTGCGCGACTCTTCACGTGGGTCTACTCATCGAGGCGCGCTATTTATTTTTCCCCCTCAGATTCCCAAGGTGCGTGATTTTTATTATTTTCTGAGTTCAGGCGCGTGATTATTAATTTTATTAACTGTTCTAGCCAAGTCGACTTCATGATTGTTTAACATAGACATATCTTACTGTCTGTCTATATAGTAAACTTTTGTCATTATTTTTTTAGTCTTAGGCCTGTAATGTGAGTTTAAAGACCCTTCTTAAAGTCAACACAGATGCTGAGATCAAACTTTTCTTGATTTCGAATCTCGTATTGCAGTGTCCGTTACAAAACTGAATAAACAAAATAAAAATCTTTTAAAACGCACTAAAATCTATTTTCAAATCTAGACAAAAAAATCTCTTTATATAGCCGCCGATTTTAACATACGCTTTGACGAATAACAATTTACCTAAAACTAGATCTTTTTTTAACATGCTTCTTGCTTTATTCCTCCATTTAATCGGCCCACTCGTGTAACTAAAACGTTACCAACCGCTATCGATAATTTAATAGTTTAGACAACGCTTGAAGGCTTGCCGATTTTAAATGAAATGTACTCCTAATGTGCTTGCGTTGTTTAGTTTAAGACAGCGAATTGAATTGAATTACGATTTGATACATAATACACGTTACTAAGTGCTGTGGTAATAAAACCATCACAAAATTCAGAGTTTTAATGCTATTAAATGTCACAGCACATATTTGCACGTTGCATAGCGAAATACAGCTTTAACAAGTTGAAATACGACTGCAAAGTTTGGAAAAAGCGTGAAGTTAATAACCTTTAAAAACGGATGTTTGTTTATGCGTTTTGTTAAATTGTCTTTTCCTTGTTTTGTAAACAAAACTGAATGTTTTTTTGTGGCTTGATCTTTTTATCTTCCATCGTATGCAGCATAGTTCTTCTGCATTTATCTGTCTCTAAGTTGAATGGAACTTTTAAAAACTGGTAGCATTGCGCTTAAACAATGTCTGTCGGTTCTCTTCCTTTTTTCTATGATTGACGTCAAACTTTTTGAAACGGTTAATAATTGGTAACGTTAAATTTTGTAAAACAAACTTAATTTCTTAATAAAGCTACACATCAATAAATTTAAAGAACGGTGAATCGATTATAATTTGAAACGAAAAAACATATTTACGTGACTAAATAAATTACGTTAAAGTAAGTTCTTTAAGATTTCATTTACAAAATATATATTTAAGACGTGTGATTATTAGTAAATTAACAGTTAGGGGCGCTGTGGAGAGCGCACCTTAAATTATCGATCGTGCGCCTCTAAATGCTAGGCCTGCAAACATCTATTGGTATTTAACATCCGTTTTTTGTGCATGGGTTGAACAGGGTATATTAATCTGATCTAGACCGTGACAGATCTCTGTAGCAAATCTGTCTTTGTTACTTCTTGCCATATCTTTTTTGGACTACCTCATAAAAAGTATAAACTTACAAAACCAGCTACACATCAAAAGTTTCTTCAAATTTGAATGCAAACAAACCATTTTCCATTAGTGATGTCACAGAGACCTTCATTATTGGTGATTCTTCAATCAGTATTCTTCGTTGCGTTGATGCTTTGCTTTCACACCACTTTGCTATTATTTACATTGAACTGTAGAAGCTAGTCATTGCTTGGGAACATGCAACAAACAGTTGTTTGTTTTCTTTCAGTGTATATAAACTGTGATTACATCAGGTTGTAACTCATATCGTTTCTTGTAGGATTAATTGGAGGACATAGAGGTAGTGAGGAAGGGGCAAGATTTGGGGAGTGGTCAGTTGTTGTGTCTTTATTCATCTGTAGGATATTGTGCAGGCTTGATTTTTCCTCCATTCTTCCACCCATTCATTTGTAGACTCATTTCCACCCATCCTTTGTTAATGAATGGTTTGCTTCGTATTTGCAAGATCGGCAACAATATGTAACGATTAACGGGTTTTCATCATCGTTAAAGTCAATCAGATGCGGCGTTCCTCAAGGTTCTGTGTTGGGCCCTTTGTTATTTTTAGTTTATATTAATGATTTTCATAATTGTATAAAGTTTTCAACAGTGCATCATTTTGCAGATGACACTAATTTGTTATACATCAACAAGTCAATAAAAACCTTATGTAAAAAAGTAAATTGTGATTTACAAAGAGTTAATGATTGGCTTAATGCAAATCTTATCGCTTTAAATGCTAATAAAACCGAATTTATCATTTTTAAGAAGCATCATAAAAAAAATGATTCTGAAATTAAAATCATGTTGAATGGATCACGTTTAAAACAATCAACTTGCATTAATTATCTGGGAGTTTTAATTGATGAAAACTTAACTTGGAAACCCCACTTAAGCGAACTTTGTAAAAAATTGAGCCGATCAAATAGCATGCTTTCAAAAATTAGATACCACGTTAATACAAAAATTTTGAAAAGTTTGTATTTTTCAATTTTCTCGTCACATTTAACTTATTGTTGTCAAATTTGGGGACAAAAAAGAAGCATAAATCTAAATAAATTATGTTCTATTCAACGATCAGCACTAAGAATTATAAATTTTCAACCTTTTAGATCAAATGTAACTGCTGCATTTACTAAATTTAATATCTTTCCATTTTCGTCTACTATTAAATTCCTCAACATTATGTTTGTTTTTGATTCTTTAAACCAAAATATCCCCCCTTCGATTGGCAATTTCTTCACTAAACTTTGTCATTTTCATCTTTATCCATCTCGCAATGCTTTAGCTAATGAACTTAAAATTTGTTCATATAATACAATTTTTTATGGAAAATACTCAATTAAACACCAAAGCATCATTGAATGGAACAAATCAATTAGAGACATTAAAAATATTGTTGATGTAAAATATAAAAACATGCATTGGTTAAATTCTATTTTTGATTTAAACAGTAAACAATTTTCTAATTTAGTCAAACTTAGCATCAGGGGTAAACCTTGTTTAGCTTAGTGTTATTAAACAAATATATGTTTTGCTTGGTGGTTTGTATTTTATGTTGTGTGTATCTTTGCCAATTAGATAATATATATTTTTTCTAGATATATATTTTTTTACGCATATTTCTACTGTGGTGTCACTACATTGTTCAGCTTTATGCTATTGAGTGACACCAACCATATATTTTTGTAATTTGTTTTTCTATGAATTTTTTGTATTTTTATTATATGGTTAATAAACAACAATTTCAATTTTGTAAGGTACTCTCTTCAAGAATGTATGTGATTTTTTTTATTTTATTTGATAAATCGAGCTGGTCAATCCATTCCTTTGGACCTCTCTCTGCATTCATTATCAACAATAAATACAAGAGTTGTCCTTCTCTCGGAGTTTTGGCAGGATATACTCTTTCGTTCTAATGAATGTTTTTCTGACTAGAAGCCAATTCCTTGATTGTGTCTGTGACACAGAACCTTATGTTCTTTACAATCTCATTTTTGACACAACTCACTACAGTACACTACACATACATGACTTACATTGCTTTAGTACATTCTTATTGTTTATACTTTTCAAACACGGATGATAAGTAGGTGGGGCTCCTTCTTTTGGAGCCCCATCAAGTTTTTACTTTTCCATTACTTTTCCAACCAATGCAGTAACAGCCCCATCAAGTTTTCCATACATCCCCTGTGCCCTTCTGTAAAGAAACACAAGTGGTTGCAATACTCTGTTTTTTCACTTTTGCAACTTTCGGTGACATTTTCGTTGACATGATCTGTCATTTTATTGTCATCATATCCATGTTTGACACATGGTCTCGTGGATTTCCAGATCTCTTCATCTTTGTTTCTTCTGTTTGAAGACTCGCCAGTTGTGATTTCATCTCTTTCATCATCTCCTGGTTGCTTTTGTTGCCCTCTAGTTCGATCAATGAAACACGTGCTTTGTACTTTTCTCGAGTCGGTTTGTGTACTTGATGTATTGTTTGTTTCCTAGAGTTACAACTTCAACATTGGGCTTCAGAAGAGTAGATTTAATGTTAATGCTTATTTCTTCATCCAATCCTGGCTCGAATTTCTTCAAGAAGAGGGTTTGTACCATGTTTTTGGTGTACAGCACGACTGTGTTGCATCTTTGTCTTTTTCTTGATGCATCGCAATTAAATCTTTGCACAGTTATGGAATTGGAATCTGAATACTTGGCTGAGTCTCTTAAGGTCTAGATCCTGTATCAGTTCTACCTATGTCTCAAACATTTGAATGACTTTCAAGATACCAGATACAATTTCTAATTTGTGATATCCCTTCCATTGATTTTCTTCTATTTGATGCACCTAGCTGATATCGGTTTTCTGATTTGGTTCTCCAATCTGGTCAGATATTCAAAAATCTTTATGATACACAGAAGCTAACATCTCAGACTTATCCTGTAACATATCTTTGTGTGAAAATGTTTGTATTCATCTCTTTTCCTTGGTTTGTTATCTTTTGGTTGTTGCTGGTCTTCAATTGTTTCCTTGTTCTCTCATTCCTGCTTCCTTCTTTCCAGAACTCATTAGTAGAGTTTCCTATCCCACAGACCCTGTTCAAAACCAATACCTTTAGCTAAATCCCTTAAGACCTTGGCATCAATTTAAAAACATTCAAAATCTGTGGCGACATCCTTGAATTTCTAAAATCGCAGACCAGAATAACACTTACAAGTGTGAAAATCATTGTTCTATACAATATAGTTCAAAGTTTATTTTAAACAAAGTCTGGCAGTCTGGCTTATCATATTTCGGAAAAAGTGTGATCAACAATAAAATGGTAGGTTTGTTTTTACAATCAATTAATGTTTGTACGTGGTTATAAATTTCTCTCTAGTCCCTCATCGGATAATATAAGGTTTTCTAAGGTTTAAGCACTTTTCCCTTGCAATCAACTCCAATAATTTTAACAGGTGGTGAACAATGGATGGTGTTATCACAAAGTCCTCCAGGCTGTCCTCCTGGATTGGAGTATCTCACACAGATTGATCAGCTTCTCGTCAAACAAAAAGTTGAATTACTAGAAGGTACACTGCTTTTGATTGATTGTATCTCTAAAAATTAATGTTTGGTTTTGTTAAAGTATGTTTTTAAATAATTTTATATAGACGGTACTGGTGGTAAGCTACTATTTACTTTGTCATTATCATTGTAATTTAAATGTCCTCTTTGCAGCATTTACTGGTTTTGAAACGAACAACAAATACAAAGTGAAAAACTCCCTCGGGCAAAATGTCTACTTTGCTACCGAAGGTAGGTTCTTCAACAAACTAATAGGTTATGGTAATTCAGTTTTTCTTGCGAATTATTCCTCATGTGAACGAAGAGCATGATGGAGGTTCACCATTATGTAGAGTTGGATCACAATAACTTTACTTGAACTTGAAGTGTTATTAGTAAGTAGTTGATAGGCAAAGTTACAATTCATCATTGTATAGGATCTACTTAATGAAAAACTTAATACAAATGTTAATTAATTCATTTTAATTATTGACAGAACCGTTTGAAATGTGAGTGCCATACATAATCTTAAACTTATTTCAAAGCGATAGTCTTTTGAACTTTAATTACCATGCTGTATATTATTCTTATTATTACTTAGTATGTTTTAGAGCTTTCTTTTCAGACACTGATTGTCTCACGCGTCAATGTTGTGGCCCTTCGCGTCCGTTTGACATCAAGATTTTTGACAACATGCAACAAGAGGTGATCCACTTGAATCGACCTTTGCGATGCACGGGTTGTTGCTTTCCGTGTTGGTTACAAGAGATGGAGGTTACCTCACCACCTGGCACACTCATTGGTTACGTGATTCAACAGTAAGACAAGTGTTGTATGACGGCTTTGTATTTCAATAACAATGATCTATAATGTCACACATTCTGTTTTCAACTTCATGATACTTAATATTTGAGGTTTATCGAGTGAAATAGAAAAGGAATATGTTTGCATGATATTTCCCTATAATCTCGCTTTTATCACTTTATGATTTTCTTTTTTTTTCTTGCAGATGGTCGCTTTGCAATCCAAAATTCGAAATTTGTGATGCATCTCGTAATCCTGTATTGCTGATTGAAGGTCCCATTTGCACGTTTAATATGTGTGGAGATGTTGAATTTAAGGTTGGCCTTTCATTCATAGAGGAAGTGTAACATAGAAGTATAGTGAAATGTTTCGATGACAGAAAACCCCAAAATAATACTTCTGTAGGATTATATCATTAGCAACGGTGATGTAAAAGTGTGGCTTTGTATTGTTGCATGTGACATACGGTGTCGGACTTTCAAGTCAAAGGTAAGGGAAGGAAACAGGAGTCCACCCGTAAAAAAGATCTCACTTTCTAGTAAATTCTTCTCCTTGGCAGAAGAAAGAAAGCCGGTTGGTCGTAACAAAATAACTATCAGAAACAGAATATTGCCATAATTTCAAACAGATGATGCCAACAATGAACAACGAAGAAATGTTAAACAAAATATAGTCTGATTTATCATACAAAATCGCCATAATAAACTTTGTTCACCATTGTTCGAATGTTGCAATTTTCATAAGCACAAAATAGAAACACCGTTGCATACATATATACTTTTTTTAAAATTCCCTAAAATAACATAATTTTATTACACGATGTGACTTGGTTCTAAATAAGGCGTGCATATTTTCTTATGGAAATAACAATGGAAGCATCCTCTTGTGGCTGATTTCCGTTCACTTTGAACATTCTGATTCTATAGGTGTTATCTTTGGATGGAGAAAACCAAGTGGGGAGAATCTCTAAGCAGTGGAGTGGAATGGTGAAAGAGATGTTCACAGATGCTGATACATTCGGAATCACTTGTAAGTTCCACTTTCTTTGCTCTTTACAATATTTTGAAATTCTCATTAAACTATTTTTTTGTATCTTTGACAAATAATTTTAAAAATGTAAATGAAAAGAATTGCGTTTAGGTTGAAAATGTGATTGAGTTATCATGTGCTCTCGTTCGTTGTTTAGTTCCAATGGACCTAGATGTTAAAATAAAAGCTGTTATGTTGGGCGCTTGCTTTCTAATTGTAAGTCGAATATCTTGATTAAATGTTTTGAAGAATTTATGAAATTCATGCTTCTGCATCTTGGAAGAGTAGTTGCTGACGATGATAAGGTTGAAATATCAGAAATCTTGTGAACTTTAAATTTGGAAGCCATGAATTAAAAAACTTGTATTGAAATTTAAATGAAATTTTCGTGTGGTTTTCACAACGATTTTTTTTTTATCGTCAGGATTTCATGTTTTTCGAGCAATCAAACAACCAAAATAATCAATCGACAATAAATGGTTAAAAGCGGAAGCCGCACAGCCAATTCCCTGGTGTTCTGTACACATTTCAAATGGTTGATTTTCTTGATTTAAAAGTCTGTTGTTTTTTTTACTTCGCTTGTATATTTGGGTGTTTTGATTCTGTATTAATTTGAATATATGTATAATATATTTTAAGGATGAAATTTATTTTTAAATTCAACAATTCACTACGTGTCGTTATCATAAATGAAGTTTATTTACAAGTTTTTTTTCATACAATTGTATAGGCACCGTTGTTGTTATTCGAATTCTGAAATAAATCAAGTACGATTTTAAGATGTTGTCAAAAATATGAAAATTTGATATAGTGCGCCACGTGCGCACGCAAAGAAAAGACTCGTTAGAGAGCGAGCCTCTGCGATGGAGTACATTGTGTAATTTGATAGGTTTTTTTGTTGTTTTTTTTGACAACACATGTGCTAGAGAGTCTTGAGAAGCGACAAGCATTTTTTCGCATTCGTATACAAGAGAAATTTGACAAAACTTTGATAGCGTACTTTGACTTTGAAGAATGGATTTGTGGTGATTTCTGACTAGCGTTTATTCCTGTTTTTTGTCCTAGTCTCTACTGTACATATTTGACAAATAACCGTTCTCCAAATGGTTACCATGACAATAAGCGTTGTCAATGGTTACCATGACAATAATCACTCCCAATGGTTTACTAATTCATTTCATGTCATTGTGATATATGCTACACATATTGTTCAAATGATTTATTTTTTTACGCTAAACTTCCTTTGATGTAGTATTTAAAACATTGACATTTTAGTTTTAATTTCAAAATGCTTTGGTGGCAGATCACGTTGGTCCTCTCCGCTTATGGCTTCTTCAAGGAATTGAAGCCATCAGAAGCCTATCTCACGCCATATTTAACAGGTCCATTGAAAAACATTAGCAGACATGATTTGTCAGATCAAATCTACCCTGTATCAACATATTCAACGCTGGGTGCGCTTTTGCTTGTTTTCTTGCTGACTGATGTTTTACGTTACAAACCATTGATCATAATTGAAGCTCTGGCATATTTAGCTACACGAGTGATGTTATGTTGGGGCAACGGGGTATTCGTCATGCAGATGATGCAGGTGGCTTATGGTATTGCCAGCGCAACGGAAATCGCTTATTTCTCTTATATTTATGCTGCTGTGGAAGAAAGACATTTCCAGAAAGTGACCAGTTACACAAGAAGTGCCGTCCTGTTTGGCCGAGGATGCTCGGATGTCTTGGGTCAAGTGCTGGTTTCCACGCACACAGCGAGTTACTTAAGTCTCAATTACGTGTCGCTCGCGTCTGTTTGTGTTGCAGTCGTGTTTTCAGTTTTTCTACCCGGTGTCAAGAAAGCTGTTTTTCTCTCTAAAGATTATCTCCAGTTTAAAAACGATACATCAAAGGAATCTGATGATAACGTTGATGATAACGTTGGTGATAACATTGATGATAACGTTGGTGATGCGGATGTGAGTGTTGTGACGCAAAACTGTTGCAATGGAAGCTTGAAATCCTTGTTTGTTGCTTTTAAATGTTCCTACAGCAACAAAGAGTTGGTGGTGTGGTCTGTCTATTGGGCTCTTGTTACTTGTGGCTCCTTACAGGTGGAAAACTATGTCATGAATTTGTGGGAGGATATTAACAGTAGCATTGTTTATAACGGTGCCGTTTTTTGTTTTGGAACATTTCTTGGTGCCTTCATTGTGTTCCTGTTGTCCCTGTTTAAAGATCAACATTGGAGTGAGGTTTTTGCGGAAGCCGTTATTGTTTTTGTTTCTCTTGGCAATGCAGCTTTGCTGTTGGCAATGTCTTTGACGGGCGACATATGGGTTGCGTACGTTTGCTACGTGTTGTTTCGAACTTCCATTGCGTTAATTTTAGCGATAGCAAGGTGAGATTAAGGACGTCATTGCTTATAATACTTTATTTTCAGGCTATTTTTGGGCTCTTAATTCTTTACTTTTCAAGCGTGCAGATGGCCTTTCACATAAAGATGAGTACTTATGGTTTGATATTCGGATTTAATACATTTGCTGCGCTGGTTCTTCAAACAATCTTGACGTTGGTTGTGGCTGACGCAAAAGGTCTGGATCTTAGCGAACGGAAGCAGGTATTTGTGTGTCTATTAGATGAAAATTACTGTTTTATTCGTTCGAAACATATATATATAATTTAGTTATTTTAACTGTTGAAATTGTAATAATGATGGTTTGGTTTTTGTTCTGAAAAATAATTGCGCTTTTTGTTTAATGAGCTTTACTTGTTGTTATCGTTTTTAACTTTTTATAACTATTCTAAAACGTAAAAATAGACTTTTGTAAGATATTTTTGTCGCGTTAAGACATATACCTAATAAGGTTTTATAAGGAGAAGAAACTTTTTCTTATCTATTATTTATTATCTTTTTTTATATATTATTTATGAATAAATAAATCTAATAATGTTAAGAATCGACTACATAATGCGAAACACATTGTAGCAAATGTGTTCAATTATTTCCATGTCTTCTTCGTTATAGTTTATTGTCTACGGGTGTTATTTTGGTGTCATTGCCCTGCTATTCTTGGGGAGGCCGGCCTATAGATTTATTCGATGGTTTCGAATTAAGTACGTTGTGTGAATCGTTTCACAATCTTCTTTAATTGTATAGCTTTTTTATTTTTCTTAGAATTATTTTTAAAAGTTATGAGAAAAATTTTTTTAAAAAAAATATGAGAATATTTAGATGTTCCTATGTACATTGTAATTATTTTCTCTATATTTCGAATTCAAATGATGACATTTAAATTGTATTTTTCAAAATAATAACTAAACACTACTTACGAATTTCCTAGTTGTCGATCCACGGACGCATACCAACCAGGATCAATGTTTCTTTCATCAGAAATCACAGGAGTCAATCCGCTGTTTTGCTCATTTGCACTGATAGCACTTTTTAAGTTCTAAACCACCCCAGAGCTTTCAGGTCAAATGTCCAGTAGCCCTTACATCACGACAGTCTTCTTTCGTCGACTCGTACGTCAGATCTATAATATATACATGACTTCCTGAAAGAAGAAATATAATATACGCAATCAATGTGAATTCATACCCTTCATTATGCAGCAACCAAATGAATTGCATATACCGAAACACAATCAATAATCCATATTATTGAGCAAAGAAAAGAAAGGCTAACAGCGTCAAACTTTCAAAAGATTTGTCATGCGCAAAGCGACAGTATCTCTCTAATAAAACAAGTCATGGGATACAATGTTATTGCTGAGACATTTGCAATAAGATATGGAATATCTCCGCCCGGGACGTTTATTTTAAAAATTACAGGATGCGTTTAATTCAGCAGGGGCGCTTATAAATCTTTGCTCATAACAGGTAATGTGGACTTGTTGTTCTGGTGAAATTTTCAGCCCATACTGACGACTTGAGGGTTGCTACTGTTCTCTCTGCAGAAATTTTGAAGATTAAAAAGAAATATACCTTATTTGTATTAATTTTAAACGGGAGGAGGGATGAATCAACATGGCAACGTTTTCTTCTTTTGTCACTAAAGTTCACTCTTTGGGAGTTTTCAGTAACCGAGAATTCATTCGTTTTTGTAACTTTTACAAAGTTTGCCTAAAGCATCTTTTTCTTCAAGTATATATTTACCTCGGCCAGTTTGTAAAAACGTCCGATCTGACGCTACGTTACGTATATAAGTATCAATTAGTAATCTTTAGTACTCTGTATAAGAAGTAAAAGTTATTTTAACAAATTCTCGACAACATGAAAACCGTTCAAGACAAAAACGAATTAATACTTTTTCAAACATTTTTAACTAAAGCCTGATTACACTGAAAGTTTTTATTTTTATCAGTGAGATACAGTTTTTGTTTCTGACAACAAGTGAAAATTAAAAAGGGGGGGAGGGTCTTAATAAGAACAGGGGGTTGGGAAATTTTCCGGAAATTAATAACGTCCCGCCCCCCTTGTATTAAGCACTTGAAAGTATGGTATTTGTAAACACAAATATTTCTTGAGAGATACGCTAAGAGCCCAAGATCATTAAACGACTAATTTTAAAATGATTTCTTGTCTAATCTTGTCTTTCTTGTCTGATCTTTACAAACTTTTATCATCTCAACACAACTTCTTTCATCGTGCGTGGTTGGCGGTTGAGCCAATCGAATAAGATAACAATAGAATATTTACAAAACATTTTAAATTTATTGAAAAAGTTCTTCATATGGTAGTTACAAACGATGACCACTTGTACGAATTTATATTTTCCGTGTTGTATTAGGAAACTATTTTCACTTTTTGAATACGTGTAAATTGATAATTTGGATAAAGGTTTCTTATAGATTTTGGCCATATTACTGGCTCCGCGGATGTACACTAGTGGCGTTTCTTAAAAAATGCTCCCTCAAAATAAAAGACTTTCCGACGGCCCTGAAATTAAACTTATCTTCAAACTTCAAATTAAACTTATGAAACTTATCTGTCATAACCATTGAATCAGGTGAAAACATATCAAGTAAACAACAGTATACACCAAATGCCCCTTCTTAAATTCCACAAGCTTCATCAATGATTCGGAGAAACACTAATCAACTTTAATGCATTACGGTGTTTGTACTCTCACCATGTTGCACTCTGTATGCATTGTGGTGTTTGTACTCTGACCATGTTGCACTCTGTATGCATTGCGGTGTTTGTACTCTGACCATGTTGCACTCTGTATACATTGCGGTGTTTGTACTCTGACCATGTTGCACTCTGTAACTCAAGATCTTTAGGCGTATGAATGAGAATTTCGAAACAATAATTTTTTATTTTCCGATTGGATATACATATATGGTAACAGTAATTGGTAACAGTACGGTTTTATGAAGTTTAAAAAATAACTGCATCGATCGAATATATGACTTACGTGATTAATTTTCGCGGATTTTGTGCCAGTGGAAGTGAAAAACAAGGAAGGAGAAGAAAGTAAACAAGACTCATTTGAAACATTCTCTTAATTAAAACCATCAAGGCATTTCTATCGTCAACGGCAAGTTCAAAATCATGTCCATCTGACTAAAAAAGATAACGGGTGTTGATATTTGGATCGTTTTTCCGGATAACCTTCTGCTATCTCAAATTGCACCTTTTTGAAGTGTTTCCATATCTTCAAACGGACCAAGAGAAAACAAATTTTATGAACTCATTTCTACAGCGTTGTATATATCAGATGCTTTCCAACAGTTCGCTATATTTTCTTATATATGTTTTGCAAATGTATTTTTTTGTTATCTATCAAGTCTATGAATGACCCTTCAGTATATGGAATAGTCACTAGGTCTAGGTCGGACTGGAGAAATTTACGATTTTTTACAAAAGAATTTTCTCGCAAAAAGAATTATGTATTTCGCTTGGACTCATTTTCCCGGATTCGGTCAAAAACCGCGAAAATCCGTAAATATCCACCAAGGCAGTATAAAATTTGACATAAGATTTTGTCAAAATGGAAAACTGTTTTTCTTCGTAAGTGCTATATATTCTCATGCATATCTGCATTTTCAGCTTTTAGTTTCTTTATCTCCAGCATGCAATGAAACAGTAAACCATAATGTGTCAGTACAAAATATAAGTAGGTGGTCTATGATACAAGTAGTTACGGTTGTCTTTTGACTATAGCGTTACAGACAAATTTACAGAACATTTATTCACTTTGATGAACTTGTAACCTCTATTTCTCTTATTACCTTGTTTATTTACCTTGTCTCAAAGTGTAGTTTTTGTCACCTAGGATCTTGTAAACTTGCATATACATATATAAATTTTGTACATACAACCGTGATACTCGTAGAAGACCGTTTGATTGGTCTTATCGTCGAGAACCGTCTTTTATTGTTACAATTATAGTTTAATTATATAAATTAACACCAATTTAGACTAAAAACCTGATTTTTGATAATCTTACAAAAATTCAATTATTTCTAACACACTGGTTGTGTGATAATTTTGGAAGTAGTTAGAAATGTTTTCACAAGTCATTTCTTCAAAGCATTTTAAAAACAGTAAAACTGAGTGTTTGAGAATTTCGTTTTTTATTGTTGTCAGCTTTTCACCAAGGACCCTCGTTGTTATTCGGTCAAAAGTTTGTTCAAATTAATGGTACAGTTGAATGTTAAGCAAAGCATAATCATCCCTTTGAAAACCGTGAGTTGTGCAATTTTATGTGGACATTTACCAAGTCTTGAAGAGAACGTAGGAAACGTAGCAAGTAGCAAGCAAACGTTGTAAGTCTTGTCGAAGTTCTCTTTCAATGGTAACGAATTATCGAGGACCAAGGTACATGTAACTTTCAGTTTGTTTTATGCTAGTACCTTTGTAATGAAGATTAAGCGCTTTACCACACCTCTGGATAGCTTGGTAACAAGTTGATTGACACTGAAAAACAAACGCATTTCTAGGTCATCATTTAGCTTTGTTTCGAGGTCATTTTTGATTTTCGCAGCGAGATTACTGTATCATAAGCAAAGTTTAATAGTTTTGAATATTGTAGGCAGTGTTCGAAATCATTAAAGTATAATAAAAGCAGCAAGTGCCCTAGAATGGACCCTTGAGGAACTCCGCATTCCACAACTGACATTCTTCATCTCTAACGAGCACCCATCAACAACGACAAATTGTTTTCGGTTAAACAGATAGTCGCAAAAGCATTTTTGGGAGTTTCCATCAACACCATATATTGTTAATTTCTTTAATAACACTGAATGACTGAGAGTGTGGAAATCTTTCGAGAGATCAACGATAACTGTACCAATGAGGTTTCCGTTGTCTACTTCCTTGCGTATGTTACCTATTATAATGATTGTAATGATTTTACCAGTATCCTCAAGCATGCCAGTGTCATCGAGTATGCTGACGATACAGTTTTTTATGTTAGTGACAAAGATTTTATTGTGATTGAAAACAAACTTGTTTAGACCGTTTAGCAAATTGGTTTCGTGACAATGAACTCGTGATAAATCTTAAAAAAAGGAAAGACCGAGGCCATGTTGTTTGGTACGAACAAGCGCTGAAACCTCCACGGAAAGAACACATTAAACGTCTCTGTTAATCACATAGCGATAAATCCAGTTAACTCGTATAAATACTTGGGTGCAAAACTTGACCAATCTTTACACCTCAAACTGTTCCACAATGAATTATTCCGTAAAGCATTTGGTCGTTTGAAATTGTTGAATCGTTTGCGATCATCATTGACAGTAAATTCTTCACAGAAGGTATACATATCAATGATTGTCCCGCTGTTGACATACTGTGGGACGATAGCGTTGTCGATAACACAACGAATGAACAACGAATAAAACGTCTTTCAGAACGAGCCGAAAGAATAATTCACGAAAAATCCAAAACAGAGATCGTTCTACCAAATATAGTGAATAGAAAAAGAGCTTGTACTATCGTTCGTAGAGTAGTTTGTACCGAAGATTTCGACTGTAATTTTGATGGGTATTTCAAAGTGTTGAATAACAAAACGAGAAATAATGGAATTCTTCTGAATCTTCCAAAGATGCATTTAGAGACAGCGAGAAAGATTTTTAAGTTCATGGCGTCAAAAGTGTTTAACCAGTTGCCAATATATGTACGGAGTCGTTTATGGGAAAATCATTTTATAAAAGTTTTAAACGATTATTTTTTTTAAATTTCAGAGGCGAGTGAATTTTGAAATTTTTATATATCTTGTATACCAGTTTTTATACTAACTTATTAATTTAGCAGGACCCAATTTGATAGCAGTATTATTATATATTGACATGGCAATCCTGTATAAATATTTTTAAATAAATAAATAATGTTGGCGTGCCAAAAGTATTGTGGCCAGTTTCGTTGATCCATTTCCCCTGTAGCCAAATTGGTGTTTCGAAAGGAGGTTGTTGCTCTCGATATATTCGGTGAGTTGGCTGTGCACCGCTTTTCCCAGTATTTTGGAAAGTACGGGCAGTATTGATATTGATATTGATATTGGCCAGAAGATATTGCAGTCCTATTTGATCCATTTCTATGTATTTCTATTCACACTCATGATCACTTAAATACACCACTTTAGGCCATGATATCGATTAGTGTTTTGGTATCTCTCGTGATTTGTGTTGATCAAGTAGTTTGCATTAATATCTCCCAAAAGAAATGTTTCTAACAAGTTGTCATTAACTTTTATCAGTATTTCGTTCAGAAGTTGGTTATTGAAATATTTTCGTAGATACGACGATAAATCAGCGGGTCTGTCTATACGATGGAATTTCTGGCTTTAAGAATGTCTATCAAATCAAATTTAATCAAATAAATTCTATTTCACCTTTTTCGAGATTTTTTCAGAAAAAGACGAGGACTTGGGAAAAGTTGTTTTCAAGTTGTTTGCAAGATCGAATAACATACCTGTGAGTGGATTTAGTCCTTCAGGAGAAAGCAACTGATTTAGCAGAAAACTTGGTATAGGTGATTTCAAATCATTGAATGCATGGTTGAAAGACGGAAGGACGGATTGAAAGATAGATTGAAAGACGGAATAATGTTACATTTAAGACAGTGTTAGGTGAAGAAAATCATGCACATCAGAGATCCCGCAAAGCGAGCCACAAGGAACACCAAACACGCGCAACAATTCTAATCAAAAACCACAATAATTTATTAAGTCACAAATTACCTCACGTGATTATTGCTGGTTTTGTTCATTAGCAGACAATTTTCAAGACGAGCAATTCTTCTTATTATGGTAACGATATTGTATGAGCGAGTTATATGAATTAATAGTGAGTACTACATTATGCGCACCACATAATCACTCTCTTAAAAAAACATATACCGTGACCAACAAGCAGTAGTCAGAACCGGCCACGGTGTGACTGAGTGGTTCTCGATTGGACAGGGTGTTAAGCAGGGGTGTGTCCTTTCACCGACTCTGTTTAACTTGTACACGGAACAGGCAATGCGCGTGGCTCTTGAAGGTTTTGAAGGAACGGTGAAAATTGGCGGCCGTACGATCACCAATCTCCGCTAGGCGGATGATGTGGCACTTTGTGCAGGATCAAGTGAGGAGCTTCAGGACTTGTTGGATCGAGTCAAATCGGCGAGTTCAAATATTGGGCTCAATCTGAATGTATATAAAAAAAAATGGATCGCAGTGAGATAAGGAGATGCCTAGCTATTGCAAAGAATGCCGTAGTCGCCTTAACTACGATATGGCAGGATGGTAGCATCTCATTAAAAACCAAACTCCGGGTCTCAATAGTCTGGTTTTCCCAATAGCCTGCTATGGTTGCGAATGTTGGATGGTGAAAAAAGCAGATTACTCACGCCTGCTGTCATTCGAATTATGGTGTTATTGCCGGGTCCTCAGAATCAGCTGGATGGAAAAACGTACGAATTAGTCGAAAGTGGAAATTTAGTGCCAAGCATACGAACAAGAAAATGGAAGTACCACGGTCACATTGCACGTAGTGGAAGCCTAGAGAAGACAATGATGCAAGGAATGGTGTTTTGGAAAAAAAGAGGACGCCCAAAGATGCGTTGGAGTGATGAGTTGAGAAGTGTGCTTCTCTGCAATCGGCTTGCGGAAATTGTGTTTCATGGCAGCGAAACTCACGAGAGTGAGACTATATATAACTACCACAGTTGTAGTGTATTTAAAAAATCTTTAAAAAGTCGCCCGTTTCCTACGGCCATGGCTTGCACACTGTTGAGAGGAATTGAGAGCTCTTGATCGCAACCTAGCTTACTGCTGAGATCTTCATCGCTACAGATGAGGTAGTGTGACAACCTCCATTCATTCATTAGCAAGTGATGAAGTTTCTTTAATACCAATGCAATTGAATAATTTTGTCGAAACAAAGGTGCACACGTATATTTAGCGTTTTTTAGTTAACCGCCCCTTTTATCTGAATACTTACTCGAACTATCTTATCGATCCTTTGGGAGTTTGAAAAATCGGCGTTGAACTGTATATATAATCGATAAAGAGTATAATATGATTGGCACGGCGAGGTACATAATCGGCACGGGGTGGTAGATAGTTGTATTGTATAACATATTATAAAACTATGTATAGTATTTTAGACATTTTTATTTCTGTGATTGTTTCTGTGTTTTGTTTTGACAATATATATATATTATCCTGCCACGCAATGCGCACGCGTGACGTTTACGGAAAAACATAAACATTGAAATTTATCAATAATGCTTTATTATATACTTATGGTTTTCCGATACATATACGCAACGGACTGCTAGGTTTGTTTTATTGCTAAAATGGTTTAATATATATATATATATATACCAGGTAGAATTAAACCTGTAGCAAATCTTGCTAGGGTGGTTATTATATATATATAGTATAAACTACTCAAATTATTTTGAAATTTTAAATGTTATTATATATTAATATGTATTTTATACATCAATTTCAAATTAATACGTTACAGGTTCAGATTCTACAAAGCCTTTTTTAAATTGAACTTCACAACAACTTTCGTTTTTGAAATAAAGTATATAAATGTGCTCTAAATTTACATGATCGTATTTTTCAAATCATTCAACAACAGTCGAGTATTGGAATGAATTCTATTCTGAAAGGTTTCTATCGATCTATCTGCTCTATCTATCTCTCTTCAAAATCTTACTGGTTAACATCCGTTTTCCATACTAGCATGGGTTGGATAGGGTATTGTTAATGGCCATCTTTCAATCTGAAAAGCTAAGCCTGCTTCTTAGCACATCTGAAATTTACACATCCACCTAACCATTCTCATGTCATTTCTTTCCAGACAATCAAGACCTTCTTCTTCTTGCTTCACAGCACATATCTCACTCCCACACAACTTAACACTTCTGAAACAGACTTCATACAACCTACCTTTAACCTGAACCAACAAAACTCATTAACAGAGGAAATAGTCTCTAATTTTTATGCAAGTATAACCTATGCTACAAATAACATTCTTTTTGACACCCCCTTCACTACCTAACATATCACGTAAATAACAGAAGTTCTCAACAATCTCTAATTGTCCACCGCTGCATACTTCACTGAAGCTGGAAATTCTTTTTTTGTAATCTCACATTTGCAACGCTTACATTCAAACTGAATGTCAGCTCTTAAATTCGTTGTTGCCCATAGCTAATGGGTTCTTAACCCATTGATGTACCATATATATAGAGACGTCTTTATGCTGGATGCCTTTGTTGTTGGTCTACCAGACTTACATAAAGGGAAAGCTCATAACAATAATAATATTACAGAGAGACACACCATCATTTTCAATTGTCACCAACGTTTCAAGTCAAAATTTGTTCTTTTTTATGATTGAGACTCACAACAGAAATTAATTATTTTTATGTGAAAGTTGTTTGCTTCCATTTTGTCTTAATCCCGCTTTATTTAAAGGGGAAGAAAACATTTTTTTTAAATATGGCACATTCCACTGAAAATAGTTTACTGAATGAGAAAATATCGAATAAAATTTCAAATCTATATTGTAAAAGTATATTTTTGCACCTCAAAGTTTGGTGAACTTTGTTTACATTCAAAGAAGATTTTTCTTTAAACAAGACTGGGCTCTAAAAATTCTTATGACGCAATTGAGTTCAAAAAAATATCTTCAAGCAAGTTTTGGAAGTGTGCGAACGTTGAAAATGGAAAATTTAAGCCAAAACAGTTATTCTTTGAATGATGAAAGCGTTGAAATGTTTGAAGAGAATCTGCCTTCCATATTGAAGCCTTATCAATTTGAACCTACAATCCAGGAACTCTCTCAAGACAAACACCTCACAGAGAACGATAGTACAGGCACTGATAGTGAAGCAGAAGAAATATGTCGTATTGGTAATACAGATTGGTGTCAATGTGGTCACTGCAAACCAATGCAAACATACACAGAGAGCCTATGCTGTCGAGACACTAACGAAATCAGCGATGAACACTTTGAAGGTAGCAACAAAGATTCATAAATATAAATATTACACATCATATATATAACTCATATTATAGCTTAGAAACAAATGTATTAATAACATATATTTATATAACATTTTTTACCTAGATAAAATATACACATTCCGGTATCTATACCTTTTATGGATTGTTTGGCATTCTAATGTTATTTTATTTTATTTAGATTGTTGCTGTGTAACAGAGACAGATAACTTCAAAGTGGTGTGTTTACATAAATCAGTTCTTGAGACAACATTATCTGCTTTGAACAACTTGAGAGGAGACAGAATAATACATTCCCACGAGTAAGGTCTTAGGTTGATATTCTCAAAAAAAGATATTACAAAAGAAATGATACATGTCATCAAAAATTACACAACCATTGCAGTAAAAAATATACTTAAGTATAATAAAGTATCATCTTGCCTACAATTTCATCTTTCTTTTTGATCATACCGTTTTGCAGGATATAAACAATACACATGGTGGGTGCACAATAGGCTAGAAAAAGGGGTACGAAAGGTAATTCCATCTTGTGCATTATGGGCTATACGCGAAGCTTTTCCTTCAGAAAGCGGTAAATACATACCCTTCAAAGAAAGTAAAGACGATAATACAAGAACTGTGGCTGTATGAATATATAAAATGTATATATATATATTATATATTAATAAACATGCATTCAAATAAAAATGTAACTAGATGTTTTAATCTGAAATGTTATGTTTGAAATCGTGTGCTTTGAGTAGCAATAGCCAAATCTTTATTAGGCTTTTCAATTCGAGCTATGTTTTTTGGAACATCTGCTTTCTTAGGCAGTGATGCTTTTCTGTCAGATGATTTTAACTCAAAAGTAGTTGCTAATAAATCATTTATATAATGTTTCCCTTTGCATTCTTTTATTTGCTTGACACACCAGTTTCCAGTAACCTTGGAAAAAGATTGTTTATAACGTAATTTCCCTGAACTTGTTTTCGCATGATTGTTACCAATGCCATCATTAAAATCTAGTATTGCTAATTGAGATCGAGCTATCATACCATTGTAACTAAAGTGCAACCTTTTTGGGCAAAATTTGTTGTATAGGGAGTGATAAACTTCTAAGTTTCCAGTATGAGAAAACTTGACAAAGTAGGGAATGTCATTTATTATGCTTCTGTTATTGACAATCTTCTTCAGTGCTAGATAAGAAGGTGAAGCTTCTGGCAACCAGTTTTTAAGTTTTCTTTCATTGCTGGATAGTTTTGGATGCGCACACTTGGTAACAATTTTGAAGTCTTCCCACCGATGAATATCACGGACATGATATAAAATACTTTGCCATTTTTCTTTTAAAAGCATCGCATTTCCTTCACATGTTGCACAGCACCACCAAAAGTGGTTGATGATGGATTTGATCCATGCTCTTAGATCTTCGCAATGTTTGATATTGGATGATTTCAATAACTTTTTCTTGATATTCTTACTGACATGCCAAATATCAAATTGATGCAAAATGTTAGATTTAGAGTTTTTCATATATGATTTTATTTGGACATGTCGATCTGTAGTCAGTTGTGCAATGGAAATATCTTTTTCTTCAAACTTTTTTAAGAGCATGGTCAAACCATGTTTCTCCATTCTAACAGAGCTTCCAACTTCACCAATGTGAACTACATAACAGTCAATGACTTTGTTTGAAGTGGAGTGCATTAAAGAATATGTACAGTATTTAGCATTGTAACCTGGTGAATCACAACGACCATCACCAACTAACTGTAAACTTTGATGTGGAAGCTCTTGTAACATTTCATCACGATAATGCTTATATACTTTATTTATTGCAGAAAAAAGGAATAGTTTTTGGATTTTATTGTATGTAGTTTTGGAGAAGAAATGTATCTTGGAAATGTTCATGAATTCATTCACTCTTTCATAAGTATTGCCAGAATATAGTATAGAAGAGGCAAATAGGAGAGTACCAGAAGCAGAACCATTGTATAATACTGGCTGAGAACGCCATTCACTTGTATGATTTCTTTCACATAAAAAGGAAACTGTCAACAAAGTACCACGAATGTTGCATTTGATGATTTGTGCTTTTTGAAAGCAAATTTGGCAAAAATTAAGGAGAGGTAGTAAACATGACCAAAAGACAAGAAGTTTGGAATCATTGTCAGGTAAATCAATCTTGTTAATGTCTTCATCACTTTCTGACAAAGAATCGTCATTACTTGAACACTCATAAGAGCTTTCAGTTGTTTCTGAACTGTCTGACATGCAATTAGTGTCTGTATCATCATTCACTGAGGAAACTTCATTTATATAAAACAATACGCCACTAACAGGAGAAAACGTCTATTCAGTGTTCATACTTCCATCTCTCATTTTGGGGTTCTTTTTTATGCATTTAACTTCTTTAACATCGGAATGAATAGAGAAGGGTACATCTAAAAAATGATTTTTGTCGATATTGAGTTGATCTTGTTGTGTACCGTTTTGAACTGTCTATTGACTTATCAATTTTCATGGGTTGTGGTTCTGTTTGGGTAGTAGCATTGTTGTTTTCGTGGATCGTTGAGGTATTTAGAAAACTTTCGGGTTGAATACTATCGCCTGGATCACTTGAAAATGAAGACATGGCATCATCGAGGAGCTAAAACAAAGGCAGTGTGTTTTTCAAGAGTAGATCTATTTTGATATACACATTATATACTTGTTTCCATCCTTGCTCTTACAGAGTTGGTAAAAAATGAATTACATTTATCTGAATTTTTACACTTAGAACAATATAAAAACAAATCAATAATTATCTGAAACTCTTCATAAAAATAATAATAATAAAAACAAAGACAATTGTTCAGCTGTAGTACATATTAAATATCTATTAAAACTCATACTTGTCTCTTATTGCGTTCTTCTCTTCGTTTTTCTGAAGATATCCATTTCTTTTTTACTGATGTAAAAGAAAATTTTGTTGGAAACGCACTGTCTATCAATTTTCGCTTGGTTTTGTAACCCATCAATTCACTCTAAGATGAAATGAATAGTAATTTCATCATATCGAAAAAACTTCCATGATCTCTAAAATTAGGGTCAATTCTGACCCCGCAGCATTTCCATTCCTTTCCCTTTGATAACACGAAGAAATAATACCTACTTTTAAATCACGTTCAAAACAGCTATCTTCGAAATGAGTCGAGCACAAGAAAGCATCCTTTGGGAGATCACCTTCTCTTCGAATGCTATCTAACCATTTTCTTCTAAGCGTAGGTTCCTTCGGAATTCTATGAAAACTTAACTCAGGTTGTTGGTTTGACCGGTTGGTACAACCAAAGGCACAACAGTTTGGCATGGTTTGTGTTACAATGAACGGTGTTTTTTTTTTTTATTGAACTCAATGACGTCAATCTTTTAGTTCGGGTTCAGTCTTTTATAAACACGCAAGGTAAAAGAAATATGAAAGATGTAAAACATCAAATATGTGAAAAAAAATAATAATTTGGCGTTTTAATTACGTTTATATCTTTTTTGTGTTCTAAAATTTACTTACAAATAATTCTCAAAAATTTGTTTTCTTCCTCTTTAAAGTAAAAAAATACAATATGTTCAATACATAAATTTATTTACAAAAACATTTAGGCTTAAAATAACACAAACCAAGGCAGCTGACACTTAAATAATAACATTCCGTCTAGAATAATTAGTGTGTGACATTGACCAAGTTCTAATGTTTGTTCCACCTGTAGGAGCAGTATTGCTGACTTGCTTTGTTTGTTGGCATTCACCTCCGCTCCGTCCTGGTGAAGGACCGCATGTTCAGTGATCATCCTTAGACCCAGGTGACCGAAGACAACAGCACCTGGTAGATGTGACCTGTTCTTCATAGTTCTTTAACCTAGGGGGTATTCCATGTCAAATCAACCAAAAAAAAAACGATTTTGTAACCCACCCTCTCAGATTTTCTTCAAACTTTTACCAGTTGTTTATGGACTTGAGATGGTTCAAAATCCAAAATTTCAGCCTCACATCTCAAGTGGTTCAAAAGTTAGGGCTTTTTGAATTTCGGACAAAACAGGCTCTGAAACCAAACGGTTGGGCCGCTTAGTAATATGCTCTGTTCTAAAACTCTAATTTCTTAAGAAATAATGATCAGAAAACAATGAAATCAACAGTCTTTATTGTATTTTTTATGCTGAATTCATTAAAACCACTTTCAGACAGATTAGACATTTATATATCAGGTTAAATTGAGTTCAAAATAATTTACATGATTCTAAATTATTTCCAATGTCCACTAGAAAGGGCCACAGTTCACAATGTAGATTATTTTTTTAAAGCTTCAAATTTTGGTGGTTGGTAATATATACATAGGGTCTAATATTAATCAAAAAATTGTGTTCTGCAAATGTTTTCTTGAGTTGCAATTTTAAGTCTAAGTTTGTAACAGTTTTCAGTGTTTTTGTTACTGATTGTTTTTTTATAATAGCTATAAAACATCTGGAGTAAATAACAACTGAAGTATCAGCAAAAAAGCATATACAATACTAAAATTATATATCTTTACATTTAAACGAGGTTTTGGATGCCTAAATACTCTTCTTCTTGAATGATGTAAGTTCGACCCGTTGATGTGGCTGGAGGTTGTATTTTACTCAAAATATTGTTAAATGGAACCCAACAAACATCATCACTAGCTGGCCAAAAGAAATTCTTTGTAGGCCCTGAGGGGTGAAAAAACTTCACTTTATAATCCATTTCCTCTTTATTGATTTCTATGACTAGTCCAATCCACCGATTATTGTCATATTTACAAGCGATAAAATCCATTTCTTTTACATCAACTAGAATCTCTGCTGGTTCGTTTTGAAATGAGAATGTCCCTGAGAATGTGTCTGTCATGCTAATAATTTTATATGCTATCTTATACATAGACAAAGGAAGATAGCAATGATAACTTCTTGTGCCAGGTATAGTTCTACCCAGTTCATACCTTTTGCTTTGATTATCTTGTGTTGACTTTAAGGATTCACTGTTGATGAGTTGAAAGCTTATTGTTGGAATTTTTTCTTTGCAAAACTCAAACATTTGCTCTGCAGTAAGAATGGATTGAGGTCCTGATTTTTGAAAACTTGCACGTGCTGCCACTCTCTTTACGGTGCCTCCAATACCATCAACTGAAGACTTTCCATGGGAAGTTGCCAAAAAATTCCACTTGGCTTCGAGGTCAAAATCTGCTTTGTGGTGGCACAAGTTAATAAAGTTTTTAAAGTTTTTATACTGGCCACCACAACCATCAGAAAAGTATAAAACCTTTTCAATTAAAGGTAGTGTTTCTTTTATTTCTGAAATCAGTCGTTTTTGAATCTCATACACAAATGGGGTATCATGAGCTAAATCACTTGAAATGAAAGTGAATGATTTGAGTGATAATTCCTCCTCTGCATTTAAGAAATAAACAACAGCAGGGTGCAATGTACATTGTTGGTTATTCCAGTGGACCGATTGAATTTCATTCTGCACTATAAAAGAATAATTTTCAGCGAAGTCTAACATTACTATGCATGTGTTTTGAGTAAGGTTATCTTTTATATACTTCAGGTATTAGCTTTGTGATTTTGCTATTACTGTGTACTGTGAGCTGTGTACTGTAAGATTGTCTACACTAGTAACTAGAAGGTCAATGAAGTCATTTAAAGAAGAAATTTGTTTTATTAAGTTTGATCTATCAGTTGTTTGCCATTGACTAAAGGTAATTTCAGTGTTATCTGTCTCATCACCTGCTAGAAGCTCGTTCTGGAGAAAGGTGACCAGTTCATCTTTACCAGGACATTTTTCACATCTGTGAACCATACACATCAGATTACTTGTGTCGCAAACTATCATTGACATCAAATCTTTATATGTTTTGTTTATTGGTACTGCATCCAGCAATAATATAGTGTTCTGATGTGCGGTGCAAATACAGACAGAGTGAGTGCCTGATGAACCTGCTGATACACACCACTTAGGTCGCAAACTAGTGAACTTAGAAAATCCAATCTTTATGTCAGGATATTTTTCCTTGAAAAGGGCATATAATTCATTAAGATTGCTCAAAAGAAGTCTCTTTTGCACAAGTACATTTTTTGAGATACTCACACAGTCTCTTTTTCCTGGCATTTGTCTTGAGTATTCATCATCTTCATAAAAAAGTCGAACTGTGTTTGTACTACATTTACTAACATAACTTTTCCTTTTTTTATCCCAGGAATACTCGAAATCTCATTTTCAGCTTTTTCTTTACGGGCTTTTCTAACAAGGTAGTCTGAAACACCAAAAGTATTAACAACTTTTTTTCTCGACCAACTCTCAGGGACCAACGTCAAGATTTGAACTTTTTCTCTGTAACCTGTAAGTTGAAGCTTTTCATAAAGTTGCTTGTGTAGATCATCTAAGGCGTTTGCTTTCTCTTGAGTCTCTGAGGAGGTTGAACAACACTGTTGGAATTCTTTTAATTCATCAATGTTAACGTTTATCACAGCAGACGCCTGAAAAGTTAATAAAAGTGTGTTACATTTTTTATTTAAATCGCATGATGAATATAAAAACTTTACTAGAATTGTAATCTATGTCTCATGTAAAAACAAAAAGCGAAATTTTCTTTAGATTTGGTTGTATTTTATTTGCATCTATATTCACTCCTTACTTTTTCTTGTAATGTGCCATAAGCTTTTTCTAGTTTATTTCTTGTGGCTGTAAGTTTTGCACGTTTTGGTAGACTATGAATTTTTAAAGGTGAAACACCAACTGCCTCAAAGCTTTGTTCAAGATCCCTTTTAGCCTCTTCTTTACTATAACTGTTTTCTAAATCTCCAATTGCTTCATCATCTACTTCCAATTGTTCAGAATGACCTAACTGAGCTGTTTTTGTGTAACATTTCCGGCATAATTTCCAACCAGGAACAACACTGTAGCTCTTTTCTTTGAGTTCGTTAGCAAGTTCTAACGTAACTACATGCTCACCTATAGCCAATGTAAAATGATTAATAAATATTTATTATACATTATAAACATAAATATGAAGCAATCAATTTATAAAGAAATCCAAATCTTTTTTACTTTACTTTACTAATTTAGACAATTACAAAAACGTCTTGTTGGGCTGTGGGACACCATCTTTTAAATAAAATTTGTATTTATAACAGCATTTTTCTATGTTGAATTGTATGTATATTTTTGTATATCCTGTATAAAGATCCATTATAAATAAATATTAAAAACAAACCTTTAACATTCCTCTTTTATAATTTTTAAAGATATTACAACACTTTTGCTTTGATACTTTCTGTTTTTGTTGTTTTTTTCCATAATGTGCTTCATGATGAAAACATATTGTTTTTGCATTAGATGCTCTGGCCCTCCACAAATAAATTTCTTTCTGACTTTCTGTAAACTTGGTAAAATTTAAAACTCCAGTTTTTCGAGTGTGTATTAGTTTATTGCATGGTTCCATTGAAAATACTGCAAAATCACAAGTCTCCATTTCCATTAACTGCTTTTTTTACTACTAATCTAAATAAAAATCTCAGAATCACATTAACTGTAGTACCTTTGTTTTATTATCAATTAAAACTAAAACAACAAATATAAATACTGAAAAGCTATAAACTTCCTTTCAAGAAAGAAACTAGTTAGTTAAACACTGAAATCTTGTAAACTTTAGACATTAAAATGCAGCTTCAGCAAACATTTCCAGACTTTTTTCATCAATATAAGGCCCTGAATATCAACTATAAAATACCAAAACAATAATCAACAAATAATTACAACAATTAATAATGGTTAGTTACATTTTTTTCTTGTCAATAATTCTTAAAGGACTTAGAATTTAAAAAGATCGAACCATTAAAAATCTGTAACAAAACACTGAAAACTGTTACAAACTTAGACTTAAAATTGCAACTCAAGAAAACATTTGCAGAACACAATTTTTTGATTAATATTAGACCCTATGTATATATTACCAACCACCAAAATTTGAAGCTTTAAAAAAATGATCTACATTGTGAACTGTGGCCCTTTCTAGTGGACATTGGAAATAATTTAGAATCATGTAAATTATTTTGAACTCAATTTAACCTGATATATAAATGTCTAATCTGTCTGAAAGTGGTTTTAATGAATTCAGCATAAAAAATACAATAAAGACTGTTGATTTCATTGTTTTCTGATCATTATTTCTTAAGAAATTAGAGTTTTAGAACAGAGCATATTACTAAGCGGCCCAACCGTTTGGTTTCAGAGCCTGTTTTGTCCGAAATTCAAAAAGCCCTAACTTTTGAACCACTTGAGATGTGAGGCTGAAATTTTGGATTTTGAACCATCTCAAGTCCATAAACAACTGGTAAAAGTTTGAAGAAAATCTGAGAGGGTGGGTTACAAGGCTTGGTTGACTTGACATGGAATACTCCCTAGGTAAGGAGTCAGTGGATTAGCCAGAAGGGGCAGATTGAGTTTGAGCAAGCTTTAAGGATCGCATGGGCCATATTTTATTACATAAAGGTTGGCATGCTATCAAGTGTCACTTTGAAAGCCAGTTTAAGCATATAAAAAATCAATACACTTCAACATTTAAAACAAGTATATATAATACAGAATTACCTATAGCGCATCTTCCAAAAAAATGAGGTGCACGATAGTCTACGTCCACGCACCTGCAAATTTCTTTATGACCAGGCTTGAAAACCCTGTCCAACCCAGACTAGCATGGAAATGAACATTAAGATATGAAGATGGTGATGAATTTAAATTGAAGTCAGTGATGAAATTTTTATGCCTAGTTTATTCACCTATATATATATACTTAGTAGAGATGATGCAATCCTTTTTAAAAATTATGCTTTCCTTCTTGTTCCCTAATGTTTTAAAAGTAATATTGTAACAGAGTCAAATCATATTCTGAAATGAAAAAACATTTTTTGATTTTTCACTCTGTTGTTACAAAACTGATGTGTGTGTGATCAGCTAGAACTAGCAACAACTCTGTAGGTATTTAGATTACATGTTTCAGTGACTTTTTTTAAAATACTTAATAATAATAATTTCAGTTTTAGGCGTAATTTAATCAAACAATGAAAAAACGTGAAGGAAACAAGATGAGAATTCGAGCATTTCCAGTAAGGCAATGTTTTTTTTAATTCAAGGATGCACCTTATAAATATGTAATGCAGATAATTATCTATATATAAATATTATGCATAAATTTCTCTCAGATGAACATGGACGAGAAGTATGTGGCAGAGATCTGGAATTTACTAAAAAACGCCATACAAGAGATCCAACATAAAAACAATAGTGGCTTGAGTTTTGAGGAGCTTTATAGGTATGAAATATTTTTAAGTTCAATTAAATGGGGAATAATAATGCAATCAATTACAAACTATGTAAGGATAAATTCATAATCAAAAATATTTCTTTTACAAACTCTCTCCAAGATGCACAATGAGGCTTGGGGAAGTGGAAACACAAGTTTTGAATAGTTGTCCATAGGAAAATAAATAAATGGTATATGTTTTTCTTACTTAACCAGTTGTATTCAGAAAGATGAATTTTGTAAGATAGCGGTGGTGGGGGTGGGGAGGGGGGAGGGAGTGCACACGAAACGTATGTATATAAAGGGAGAGGGGGACACACTTTGTTGTGTTCTTTTAAAAGCTTTTTATTTTAGAAATGCCTACACAATGGTGCTTCATAAACATGGTGAACGTTTGTATACAGGAGTTAAGAAAGTTGTTTCTGAACATCTCATGGGAAAGGTTGAAAATAAATACTTTCACAACTTATTCTTCAGACATTTTTAAAGTTAAGTTAACCAATATCCCACTTAACCAATATCTCAATTAATTGAAACAATTTTTGGGTGTATTAATGGGTGTGTTCATCTTCAGGTTCGTGGCGACGTCTTAATTAACATGAAGAACAACTTCCTAGATGTTTTAAACATGGCATGGAACGACCATCAAATCGCCATGGTTATGATTAGAGACATCCTCATGTATATGGTACATAGATTTCTTTATTGCTTTTCTAAATCACGGAGTTGAGTTGTATACACACTCTAAGAATCTGAGATTTTTAATGGAGTTAGAAAGGCATCATGGGTCAAAATTTCATTTTCCCTGAATTTCTTCTATTCCTGAAAATGGAAGGTGGTACAACATCGACTTTGAAAATGACATTTTGCATTGAGTCATTTTCACCGCAACACTAAAATGTGCATTGTGAACAATAAGGAATGTTTTCTTTGAGCTGTTCCTTATTATTAGGATCGAGCTTACGTGGAACAGAACAATGTGGAACCAGTGTATAACCTTGGACTAATACTGTTCAGAGATCTGGTAACTAGTTTTTCAATGTGTGAAGATGTTTGCAAATTTTTTTGATTTTCGTTATATGCATTTTTATTGCTTTCAAAATAGCCGGTCAGCTAGGCAAAATTTTTGTCTCCGGAGAGGGAGTAATCCTAAGGTGATTTTTTGGTATCCTTAGACATCCTAGTTATGGAAAAAGTCGGTCAACCCGATCAAATTGGTAGCTTAATATGATTTTCAGGCCCAAATGTGCAACTCGTTGATCCAAAATTATGGTGAAAATTTCATCAAATTTAGGGGTCTGGCAAACTTCATTCTACCATAACTTTTGATCTAATAGTGATTTCTACTTGAAATTTGGAGGGGTACTTCATTATTATAAATTTAATCAATTTGTGAATAGGGGACTTTTGGCTGGCCCCTTGAGGCCGATTGGGGTCCAAAATTGAAATGTTCATGTTTGAGTCAGATTTTTGACCCTATATCACAAAGGATATGCTTAAATATCTTGAAAATGCTTAGAAATAGTTAACAAAGGGTTACTAAGATAAAATATAGCAAAATATATAATACTTTGGTCCTTATAAGGTAAAGGGAACGAAAGATAGAATTGAAAATCTTAAAAATTCAAATTTTTTGACAATTTTTTAAGAAAAATTTAATAACTTTTGATCAAATGGTGATATTCACTTGAAATTTTAAGGAGTGCTTCGTTACTGTCCAAGAAATGAAAAAAAAGTTTTGGGGACCCATGTCTGGCCCTAAAAGGCCGACGACTTGGGCCGTAGATTTACAAAAAAAATTTAAAAAGTTTCTCCAATCATTTATTTTATTTTTCACATAATGTCAAATTAAGAGGAGAATTTTTTTATTTTTTTAAGATAGTTGATTGATTAATTGTCTTTAATTGTTTAACATATCTCTTATTTAACTAAATGACAGTCAGTCGCACATTTTGTGTGAAGTACAGACATTTTACTTATAGCACATTTGGAGAAGAAAACACTTCCGTTGTGCTGATTTTATTAGTAGACCGAATGGAACCACTTACGTTTTCTAATTTCTCCATATTCATGTGCTTTATGTAAGTGGAGAAAGACACGCGGTTAAGAAATGATTGGTTTGTTTTATTTCTCTGTTGGTTAAATTTTACTCTTCAAGATGCATAAAACAATTTTATTATTCAAATATTTTAGATTAAGTATTGAAAAAGTAAAATTATAAGATGCCTAAATCAAATAAGAAAAAGAAAACGGACGATGACGAAGATTGGGAACCAACGGGGAAAAGGAAAAATGAGGTTTCGAAGAAGAAAAACAAGTATGCTGGTGAATCTTGCTTTATTCATATAACAGAATCAAATGAAGACTTGACAAAATTACCATCTCTTGAATCATGGAATAAATTATTACAAGCTGCTCGAATACGAAAAGACGAAAATGTATTGCAGTTAGATTCTCAACTTACTACTGATGGGAATAATGAATGTCCTTCCATCTACTATCCTCTGAAGTGCAGAAACGCATACACGCACTGGAAGAATTTGGACAGATTATCAAAAGTAAGTGTATTTATAAGTATATTGTTATGACAAGGTATCTTTGTTTTTTACTGTCTCACTGTCCCAAGGAGAATTTTCAAGTCATTAGCGATAAAAGAGGGATGCAAGATCTGCGGTGTTAATTTTCACCACCATGCTTCTTTGTTCGAAAAAATAGCCATTGCAAATTCTATTTCAGCAAAGCCAACCGCTACTCATAAACAAGAATAATGATTCCGAAATGGTGGAAATTGAAGCTCCAAGACGAAAGTCATCACGTCACAGCTCTGTTGACTCAGCAAGTAGTATTCTCCCAAAACAATGTATATTTTGCAAAGTTGGAAAATATGTTCCAAGCAGTAAAACACGAGAAGGTCTTACCCCTTGCGTCCAGTTACGAGCAGATGATAAAATCAGGAGATTGGCTCAAGAAAGATTCGATTCTGATATTCTTGCTGTTACAAGTAACAAACTTATTGCAAAGGAAGCCCACTACTATTTCTCATGCTATAGAGATTATGTCCGAGTTCGACCAAGTAATGAAAATCTTCTTGTTGAATCATGTACTGATGAACATGATGGGGATGATGACCTTACTGATTTCTTCCAGTGCTTGAATGACTTATATCAGAATCCAAAGTACATTGACTTAAAGTCTTTACAATTGTTAGTCAAAACAAAAAGTGGTAAAAGGAACATCAAACGTACAATCGAAAGAAAAACAAACGATTTCGTATTCATCAGAAGTGGTAGAAGTATTTTGGTCTACCCATCTTCTTGGAAGACAGAAGATGTAGTGTCAGAACGTTATGAAGCAAAAATGAAATTACTGGAGATTGATCAGGCTCATGAATCAAAAGCAATTGTTAGTCAGAGTGCGAGTATTTTGAGGAATGAGGTGAAAAACATTGACTATACGATGCCATGGCCACCATCTCCAGATGATTTAAGTGCTATTAATTTTCAAACACCAAAACACTTGGATTTATTCTTATCAGTCATACTTTCTGGCAACATCAATTCTCAATCAGATCGAGTTAATCGGTTAAAACTCTTCTTCGCTCAAGACTTTATATATGCAGGTATGTGCTTCATTTTCGTTATCTTAACTTTGGATTTGTAGCAAGCAAAACTGTGACAATTTCCAGTCGAATGAAGAATTTATGGAATTAGATGATGACGAGTATGAATATGAAGATGATGATGGTTATGACGAGGAAAGTAGTGATTATGAAAACGAAGAAGAAACTGACGAAGATGAAGATAGTGACAACATTCTAGTGAAGAAGAACTTATTTGTCCTGATTCGAAAATCTGACCCAGAATTTTAACCATCGTTTTCGGCATGAGTCAGCCTTTTAGGGCCAGACATGGGTCCCCAAAACTTTTTTTTCATTTCTTGGACAGTAACGAAGCACTCCTTAAAATTTCAAGTGAATATCACCATTTGATCAAAAGTTATTAAATTTTTCTTAAAAAATTGTCAAAAAATTTGAATTTTTAAGATTTTCAATTCTATCTTTCGTTCCCTTTACCTTATGAGGACCAAAGTATTATATATTTTGCTATATGATATCTTAGTAACCCTTTGTTAACTATTTCTAAGCATTTTCAAGATATTTAAGCATATCCTTTGTGATATAGGGTCAAAAATCTGACTCAGACATGAACATTTCAATTTTGGACCCCAATCGGCCTTAAGGGGCCAACCAAAAGTCCCCTATTCACCATTTTGAATTTTTTTTTTGAAATATTGATTTCATATATAATAATGAAGTACCCCTCCAAATTTCAAATAGAAATTATTATCTATTAGATCAAAAGTTATGGTAGAATGAAGTTTGCCAGACCCCCAAATTTTATGAAATTTTTACCATAATTTTGGATCAACGAGTTGCGCATTTGGGCCTGAAAATCAAATTAAGCTACCAATTTGATTGGGTCGACTGACTTTTTCCATAACTAGGATGTCTAAGGATACCAAAAAATCACCATAGGATTACTCCCTCCTCCGGAGACGAAAATCCAAATTTCCATGCCCTAGCTGACCGGCTACATAAACTTGGCTAAAAGTCTAATTTATAGTTATTCTTTCTTTCTTTGTTTTTGATCCGGTCACACCAAGATAATTTACTATCAAAATGTTTACCAAGGTATTTTACAGATTGTTTAGTCTGTAGATCATCTCCCCTAAACTTTACCTTGAGGTTACTACAATGTTTAAAGTTTAGATGATTAGTGAAGAATATTGTTTCGCATTTTTTTTTCTGGGTGTCAAGTTATTCATAACAAACCAAGCATGTATATAATCAAGCTCTGTTTCCATGTTCTTAACCAACGTTGTGGCTGAGTTATGCGCTTGGATGATGATAGTGTCATCTGCATAAAGATTTCATAACAGAGTTTATATCATTTATATAAAGAAGGAAAAACAGTGGCCGAAGAACAGAGCCCTGAGGTACACCATAAGGTTGTTCATCTAGTATGTCTGAAAGAGAGTTATTAGTGAGTATTGTTGTTTCCTTCCATACAAGTATGACTGGCACCAATCAAAATTATTCGCGAAAGCCATAGAATAGTTCTTTCAAAAGAATGGTATGATCACAAGTGCACAAACAAACTTGTTGTTCTTGAAACACTTAACTCTTTAACATAAAGGGCTGCTGATGATGTTAAGAATCCTTTTCTAAAGCCAGGTTTGAATGCGAGATATTATCAAGAATGGATTAAATCTTTTGTTCGTAAACTAACTTTTCAAAAATAATTTATGGGTGGATGTAATTGATACTGGTGTAATGTCTCGAGTCTTTTTAAATTTGGCATGTGCGAGGTTGTTGATTTCCCAGGTCTGAAACCATTTTGGTTTGGTGGAAGATGATGATCTAACTTAGGCAGGATCCTTTTGAGAATCATCTTATTCACAGTTTTTGCAACAATTGATGATAGACTGATTCCTCTATAGTTGCCAGTGTCACTGAGGTTTCCGCTCTTGGGGAGTAGTATTGTCCCTATCAGAGACCACTGATTTGGTTCAACTTTATCATTCAGAAGTTGATTCGCAAAATTGGTTCTCATGTGGTCTACAAACCCCAGAAGCTAGTGGCTTCAAGTTTTCACGTAGTGTTTTGGTATTGAGTTTCCCTATCTGTTGGTATTGTTTACAACTTAATAAGGCTATTCCTTGGTTCTTGCCATTAAGTACCTTGCCATTAATGCACCATCCTCAATCCATGAAGGATATGGTCGAACGTCAAGATTGGTTGATGCAGGGGCTTTAACCCTGATGATATATTTGTGTGTCTTCATAGTAGTGTTTCGGTTGTGTTTTGTATAGCAGCATAGGCCGCTACTCCATATTCTTCTGCAGTCCCCTACTTACTCGGGGTGTTCAGGTCTCACACATTCTCTAGTGATCTTCTGAGTTAATCCCACATAGATCATACCACAGACCAGGTTTGTTTGGTATTGCCATGACCAACATCCAACATCCAATGTCTTCTGTGTATCATTACACAGGTGACTTTCACCCAGTAAGAAGATGGTTTGAAGAAAGAGTTTCCCTTCTCCTAGATAGATTGCTTGCCAAGGCTAAAGAGCTTTATCTATCCTATGTAATTTATGATGTTGTTAATTGAGTAAACGTAAAAGGAATTTTTTCTTTCTAGGAGTATCTCTTTCTAAAGATCTGAAACTCACACTTCTCGAGAAAAAAAAATATATATATATATATAGCATAAACAATGGTAATTGCATAAAAGAAAACTAGATAGTAGTAAAATGCTACTTAAATAAATGCTAAATATGAGCTAAATACTAATTATTATAAAATCTTTCAAACTTAATTTAGAATCACCCAGTTTAAATGGTTCTTATGCTATTATGTCAGCCATCTCTTTTGCTATCTTGCAATAGATTCAAAATATCTACGCAATATCTTTGCATAGTTTTCGTTTCAACAAGGTAATTTTGTTTTTTCAAAACAACAAAATCTTAATGAGGGTACTAATTATTATAAAGTTTGATAAAGAAATTGAAATTATTATAATTTATTTGATGAATCAGCACCAAATCTACCTAAATTGATTGATTAAATTACTTAAAATCTACCTATGTTTTTGGTACAACAAAATGATTAGCAAGAGGGAGTTTCTTTTAGATCGCACGAAATAACACCATACAGGAATGTTTACGTGAGACATTATTACAGATGATTGATCGTGAACGGAAAGGTGAAGTTGTCAACAGGTAACGTGGCTTTTGTATGGCTTGTGGGTTCTTCTTTGTTCTTTTATGGAGTATTGCGGAGGGTGTGCAGGGGTGTGTGGATGGTTGAAGGTCATCTTTAGGTCATGTGACTTCAATACATTTTATTGAAATAATGTAATTATTTTCATAGCCAAGAAATGATTCTCGTTGTATTAATTCCGCTTGAATTTTTATTTTTAGGCAAGCGATAAATAATGCGTGCCAGATGCTTGTGACACTTGGCCTTGGTGATCATTCTTTCTATAGAGAGGAATTTGAACAATACTTCCTGCAAGTATCATCGGAATTTTACAAGGTGATTCCAGTGTTTTCCTTGTATAGCATGTATCGGTGATGACTAATTTTTGGATTCCTACTTTGCATGAGAACTCCACCAACACATCAAATGTTACGGTCATACAGTCAGTTTTACAGAATTTGTTTCAATTTTCTAAAATACAAAAACAAATTTTTCGGATTTGTTTTAGTTGGAGAGTGAGAAGTTCCTGATAGAAAATAGTGCCTCGGTTTACATATGGAAAGTTGAAAGCCGGATTAACGAGGAACGTGAACGAGCGAGGCATTGCTTGGATTCGAGTTCTGAATCTGCTATTATAAAAGTAAGTCTATGATGGTCTTTAGCAATCTTCTAAAATACCACTGTTCTAAGTTGCGATGCAGGATGCTTTAACTTAAGTGCGTCAATCGTCAATCAAGTCAGCAGAACATTCCATATTTTGAAGCATAGTGTCTATCATAGGTCGTGGAAGATGAGTTGATATTGAGACACATGAAGACCATAGTTGAGGTTAGTTGATAAAGAGTTCTAAGATGCAATATTTACTGCCAGTCAAATTTGCGTTGTCCATGCTTTAATGCTGTATTTTACAATTTAATAAAGTATTAAAAAGACAAACCAAAGAACAATATCTTGGTTATGGTTTATTGGGAGTATTATGGGAATAATGGTGAGCCTTCACTGAATATCTCTCCAGAAGAAAAACACATTCTTGATGCATAAAACACAACACATAGGCTCAACTCTCAGCATTCTTATGCAAAAATTTTGTTGATTGCTGTTTTTTGCAGATTAAAAAAAAATTTAAAATAGATAAATTTAAAACTGACTAAAAGACGACCACCATAGAGCCAACGCAATATAACTTTGCTTGATTATTCCATTTACCAGTGAAGACAGAAATTATTGTTGTTAAATTTGCTTGTGGCATTTCACAGTGATTTTACCTGGATGTTTTTTAGATGGAAAACTCTGGAGTTGTACATATGTTGAAGAACAGTAAATATCAAGGTAAAAACGTCTACTTGCTATGAAGTAGTATTCACCTCATTAAAAATGACATAATGATTTTCTTTCGAACTTTTGCCAAATTGAAATTGACTTTACTAGCGTGTTTAAAACTTGTACAATTCATACCGTGATTTGAAGACTATCTGTCTCCAAGGCAACCTCCCATATTTATTTCATGCTTGGCAATGTTTATAGATTTGGGATGCATGTGTCGTTTGTTCCAGCGCGTGAAGGACGGGTTGAAATCGATGTGTGATGCGATGAGCTCGTATTTGCGAGAGGAAGGGAGAGCGATAGTTTCCGAAGATGAAGAGGGGAAGAATGCAATCATGTTCATCCAGGTATAACAAACACCAATGAGACAAGTAAATGTAGTAATAATGGGCGGGTATCTCCACATTTAACAATCCTTATCCTAAGGGTTATGTCCTGGTGTACTTAGAGCACCCATTTGCGTCTGCATAGTCCCTACACCAGACAACCCTTCAATTTGAATAGAAATAGTTGAGAAAGCAGTAGAGGAAAGCAAAGACTTGGAGAAAGCAATAAATAAGATAGAAGGACGAAGAAATCTAATACCATCCTTGAAATAGATGCAACAATGACATTAGACAGAAACCAAATTGTGCAGAGGTGTGTTCTACCAACTGCTGTACTCAGGAAATGGCACAAATGTCATCAAAGTGAACCCACATCCATCTGGAAAGGTACCATATATTTTAGTAAGTGAAGTGCAAAAAGCATTACTCAAAATGAAAAAACTAAGAAAGAACTAGTGAAGTAAAAAAGAGGAGAAAGGAACCACCAAAAGGTGGATACAAATTGACAACAAGGTGATTGAGAATGTACAGGCACTAAAAAAATAGCACTAAAAAAGAATCTTTTTATTATTCTAGTTACTCAGAACAAGGCCTTAAAGGTGTGTAAAGAGCTACAGGAAAAGTTACACAGTTTTAAAATAGTCATGAACATTTGATTTGAACAGTTGAAGGTTATAGTCCGAAGGAAAGCAAATAGATGGAAGGGAGTTCCAAAGTTTAAAGTTGAGAATTTTTAACTGATAAATTTGAAGCTCATTGGAGGGTTCAAGCACTCTACTTTCAGATGAGTAGTGAAATATAGAAACACACTGAGACAAGAAATTATATTTTGTAATCTTCAATAACTTCACTCAAACTTTTACTTCTTCTAACCTAGACCTATCACCTTTAATGATATTCACTCTGCTAACCTGATGTGAATTGACATTTCTCTAAAGAGTTGTCGTATTTTCTACTTGTTTAGCTGCTGCATTTGCGCTAGTATATATATGTGTCATGACATTTTACTGTTAAAATTTCGATTTGATTGGTTTGAATCCGATTTGATTTGCGTTGTCGATGACATACTACTATTTCCACAGCACAATTAACTTGAAGTGCCAGTTAGTTGAAGCCGTATTCTAAGCAACGTTCTTTACATTTTATGGTTTTTGTTAGCTGTACACCTGTTGTTTTTTTTTCTTAAAGAAACTTCTGGATTTGAAGGAAAGATTTGATATGTTCCTGGAGAAGTCGTTCAATCAAAACATATTGTTTAAGCAAACTGTTTCAGGAGTGAGTGACATAGCGAAATGTTATTTTGTGTGATGCCTCTCTCTTCTCTTCTTAGGATTTTGAGCATTTCTTAAATTTGAACACAAAATCACCGGAATACTTGTCATTGTTCATTGATGATAAACTGAAGAAAGGCTCCAAAGGGGTAAACACTGCCATCGAATGTCCAGGGACACATTTAATAAAATTGTGTTTCATTACAGTTGTGTTTGAATTGTAGGCAAATTGATTGAAAAGAACACATCAGTGTTCAGTTTGTTACTATCTGTTTCGCAAAACATTCCAAGTATTCTTACTAAGTTATTGCTATTTCAGCTTTCTGAACAAGAAATTGAATCAGTCCTCGATAAAACCATGGTTCTATTTCGCTACCTACAAGAGAAGGTAACTAGAAGTCGATTACATACGTATAAAAGTTCAATTCTTCACTCACTTTTCAAAAACACTTCAGTAATTTTCAACTCATATTCTATGTTATAAAAACAAATAAATTGATCAATGAATGAAAAGAGTCGATAGAATATTTGATGGGGGAAAACATTTTCACGTTATATGTTTAGGATGTGTTTGAGCGATATTACAAGCAGCATCTCGCTAAAAGGCTTCTGCTTAACAAAAGTGTTTCAGAAGATGCTGAGAAAAATATGATATCAAAGCTAAAGGTAGGTCGTTCTTTTATGTGGCTTTCTTTTAAATCTTTTTTTGAAAGTTCTAATTTCCGTTTTCATACTATTAATGTGTATTATATATATATATACTTGATAATTTCAAGCCGCACAATCAGCACTTTCAACAAATTCATTTTCTTCCATTAGTCGGAATGTGGGTGCCAGTTTACTTTAAAGCTGGAGGGAATGTTCAAAGACATGTCTGTGTCCAATTGTACGAACGACGAATTTAAAAATCACATCAATAACTCAAATGTAAGTACGGCTTGAATGATTCACACTCACGATGTTATCTGTCGTTGGCAGTACTTTGAGAATGCCTGCTTTTTTGAAGAACTAGATGCAAATCTAAAAGTTATTATGTCAGCAACATCTCTTTTCAGATTGACCTGCAAGGCGTTGATCTTACCATACGTGTTCTGACTACAGGTTACTGGCCAACTCAGGTTAACAACGCCAAGTGTAGCATTCCCAACCCTCCTAGACAGGCTTTTGAGTATTTCAAACGGTGAGCTATTACTCCTTCACAGTTTTATTTATGGTGTTCAATTTTCTAACTAAGAAATAAATGCATGAAATGTAGATTGTATCGATGTTGGCCCTTTAATTGAAACTACCCTAGTTATTGTCAACCATTCTCCGTTTAGTTTTTACTTAGCATGTCACAGCGGACGTCAGTTGACCCTCCAACCTCAAATGGTGAGTAAAGCTTTTATCTCGAGGTTTTATTTACCTTGACATCGTATTCTTTCTCTCTCTAGGGCACTGCTGACTTAAACGCTGTCTTCTATGGCAAGAAGGTACTGCTACAATAGATTCTTTTACGAGATTAGCACCAGTTTTGCACTAATGCAATCTCTTAAGATTATAAGTGTTAAAGCTTGTATTTTGTTTTAAATTTGTCCACTAATTCGTGAAAATACGAATCTTCAGTTTGGTTTTCTAGCCTTCAATTTGATAAAAATTTATCTTAAATATTTTGTTCTCTCGTAATCTTTTCTGAATTGCAGGAGGGTGAACAGCGCGTACAGAAGAAGCATATTATCTCAGTGTCTACTTATCAAATGTGTATCCTGGTTCTGTTCAATAAGAAGGAGAGGATGACCTACGAGGTGAATAATAGTTTATTTAAAATCACTCCTCTTTCAATGATTATGAATTTTCTTTCGTACGTTTAATTACAGGAAATTAGCCAGGAAACTGAAATCCCTGAAAAGGACCTTTTGCGCGCTTTACAGTCACTCGCACTCGGAAAGGTCGCGCAGCGCGTGCTCATCAAAGAACCGCGCGTGAAGGAAATTGAAAGCAATCACGTTTTCTCAGTGAATGACCAGTTCACGTCCAAACTGATACGCGTGAAAATTCAAACAGGTTCGTAGCCACAGTAGCATGTTCTGTTATAATGTTAACATGACCAAAACCAAAAATACTGAGTACCTTAAGGGAAGAAATTTTCGCGGGAAGAAAATTTCGCGAGTTTCGCGAATTAGCCTCTAATTCGCGAAATTAAATTCTCGCGAAAAATTTGATTTCTTCAAATTCGCGAAAATAAATTCTCGCGAAAAATCAAATTTTTTTTATTCGCGAAATTAAATATTCGCGAATAAAAAAGGTTTTTTGATTCGCGAAATTAAATTCCTACAAAAAGAAATAATTTTTTTGATGTTAGATTTCAATGGCAAAAGTACCCCCTTCCCTTTACTGTCATTCACACTTGAATATAATGGGAAATTCCTAAAGGTGTGCGTACTTAAAATACTTCTTGTTTTCTATAAAAGATAAGAAAGAATACAGGATCAGAATACTCATCTTTCATTAGTCAGTTAAATTTATTTCAATTATTTCTTTTTAATTACATTTGGTCGTGAATCTGACAATAAGCTTCTTATATCATATGATGAAACAGGTTTTTTCTTATCAGCCTTCTTTTTGTTGTTCGTCGGAACGTTTGTTTTTTGTTGATTTTGAATTGTTGATGGACCAGCCTGCGCAATGATATTTGGCTCGAGTAAACTACCTATTATCACCTCCTCTTTCGGTTCTGCATATTTTTCACATACGAGTTTCTTGTATTTTTCTAATATGAGCTGATTATCAATCGTCCCCGGCATAGTAACAATAAAATCACATGGAATTTCTAGGCCCCCTTGAATTAATGGCGATCTCCTATAGTTTGTTGATGATAATTGTGCCTCCACTTTTGCCCCTCGTTCAATGAGAAACTTTGTGATTTGCGAAAGTTCCATTGGCAAGTGCCCAACAATCTGGCCACTATTATTCATTGTTTTTATTGAAAAATCGTCGAATGGGTTGTTCTTGTCATAAGCACATTTAAGTTTTTCACTTTCTGTTGGTACCCAAGCTCTTCTATAAAAGTGGAAACCACGAACAGCAGCTGAAAATATGAATTTTTTGTTGTAATCCATGCTGATGAAAATTGTTTTGCTTTTTTTTTACGACGTTGATGTGATTCGAATGTAATGTTATTCAACAACATGTATAATATAGACTTGTTCTGCGAAGGAATGTTTATAAACATACAGGTGGTTTCTGCATGCATTTTCTCGTGTTTTTGGTTGGCAAAAAGGGTATGATTATTAGAGGGGAAATCGAAAGTTAGTTAAGAAACTTGTTTTGATTTTGACATATATTAAATATAATTCAATAGCCTATATTAAAAAAAATAGCAATTTTTGTTCAGGCGTTTCTAAAATAGATCGATTTTCCATATTTTTTCTTATATAAGTCTTTATTTTCTGTCAACCGACGTCAATAGAAACCAGGTTTTAGATCCATTTGCCGAGTTTTCAACTCTTGTTAGTGGCGATGAATTAGCAGATCAATCATTACCAGATGAAGAATATTTACAATCATTTACAAACGAAAGAGCAGATTCAGATGATTCAGACTGGGGAGAGGATTTTGATAGAAATGTATTTGACGATGTTTTAGATTGATTTTACCGAGAAAAAAAAAATGAAATCGTCATAAAAAATATTTTGTTTTATTTCAACAGACTCCAAAAAAATTCCAGAATCCTTTACTCAAAATTTTAATTTCTCCGAGATCGCGAAAAATTTGATTTTTAGCAATTCGCGAAATTAAATTCTCGCGAAAATTTTGATTTCTTCAAATTCGCGAAAATAAATTCTCGCGAAAAATCCATTTTTTTGATTCGCGAAATTAAATTCCCGCGAAAATTTCTTCCCGTAAGGTATATACATGCTGTTCTTAATTAACCCTTGGTAGGACGGAGATGCAACATTAAATGTTTTTTTCCGGCTGCTTGGTTATCTATTTTAATTCAACTTCATTTAGTTTCCTCGAAAGGCGAGTCGGAACCTGAACGAAAAGAGACTCGGCAGAAAGTCGACGAAGATCGGAAACACGAGTAAGAACGACAAACTTTTCGTAAATGTTCGTAATTTGCTTTCAGATATTCTAATTACGCAATCACAAAAGTCTAATCTTGTGGAAGGAGCGTGAGTTTTTATATATATTTTTAACCAAATTTTCAAGCATTTTATATTATAACACTATGATTATTAGCACGTTCAATCAATTTTTGCGTAGAATCGAGGCTGCTGTTGTCAGAATAATGAAAGCGAGGAAGAAGCTGCAGCATAATGTTTTAGTGACTGAGGTATCTTTTTTACGTTTATGATTGATGACTTTGACTCCCTGGCTGTTTACTTGGCGTATTTGTACAATGTTGATGAATTCGTTGTAGGCTATCGAACAATTGAAATCGAGATTCCTACCCAGTCCCATGGTTATTAAAAAGCGCATCGAAAGTTTAATTGAGAGAGATTATTTAGCGAGATCGAACGAAGACAGGTAATAATAACTCTGATATAAATATGATGGGGATTAATCCTGTAATTATTGGTCTGCAGTCAATACGCTTTCCTTTTGCCAAAACCTTGGCGAGCAAAATTGCTGCTATCCTGTTTTTAAAAGAAAATAAAGTCATGACGACATTTCAACAATACATCGTTAAATAATTTCATGATTTATTTTGCCTTGATTTATTTCGATATGCATGGTTTATTTTACCTTGATTTATTTCGATATGCATGGTTTATTTTACCTTGATTTATTTCGATATGCATGGTTTATTTTACCTTGATTTATTTCGATATGCATGGTTTATTTTACCTTGATTCATTTCGATATGCATAGTTTATTTTACCTTGATTTATTTCGATATGCATGGTTTATTTTACCCTGATTCATTTCGATATGCATGATTTATTTTACCTTGATTCTTTTCGATATGCATGGTATATTTTACCTGAAATTAATAGAAATTTGTCATATATTTTACCGAACAGGAAGTGCTAAGGAAACCTCTGTGGTGATTTCGTCTGCAATGTAATCTTGTTGGTGTTTGGAGTAGGATTCTTCTTCCCTTTAGGAAAGTGTACACGTACTTGGCGTAAGAAGTTCAACTATCGGCACTTTAGTTCACATCGTAGGGGTCTTGGTTTTGTGCACTGGTCACATAAAGATGAATGTTTTATTTATTTGTTTTAAATGTTAGTTTATTTCTTTGGTTTTCTATCTTGAAGAAAAACTGCGAGAAATCCTGCCCTCAAACCCCAACTAATTTTTACTCGTATCTGTTAGCGTGTTACAGGTTGGACTGTTAACGTCTGATTTTTTTCATGGATGCGAAGAATAAATTTTATTGAAAATTCGTTTGTTATTTATTTTTTGCCTGCTATTATGACTTGTCTTGGGTGGTGGTTAATGAGGCTGGTAAAGCTGCAAAGACATCTCTCAAACATCGGATTGAGAAAGTTTGATAGAGCATCTAGTTTCTATGCATCTTTAACGTATCTAAGACTCTTCCTTCCTCTGAAAATAAAATCAAAGGAGAAAAGTTGTTTTTGTTGATTATCTTGTGTTGATTAATTTCTTGTGTTTGGACATAAAAGACTGTGCCTCATACGTCATAAATCTTTTGCGAGCTACAAAACTGGTGGATCATCAGAAATCAATATGCAATTACTTTATTTTCTGCTACCACCAAGCCATCTTACTGAAACGATAGGTTTTGCTTAGTTTACTAAATAAGCATTATAGATACTGTAAATAATAGATCTATTTTCGTCATCTGGCTTTCCATTGGTTGTTTTTTTGTTACCTTGCAACAACTAGTCTTTTAGTGTTACATTGTGTGCATTCAACTCTCAATGGGCCTGACTACTTATTAATAAACAAATGGAGCTTGCAGTAAAAGTATGCATCCTGGGTCTTGATTTTTAATTAAATTCTTGGAATGTACTATGTCTAGGGGGAACCTGTACACGAATACTAAGCGGAATTGTATTGCAAAAATGCACTTATGGGACCTTAAGGGGGGTGGATTTAAGGTATGTTGCCACTGCAATCCCTGGGCAACACTTTTCGCTCTAGTACCAAAAATTTGTCAAATCCAATTGGAAATTGATGAAACAGACGAGATATTTTTACAAATTTTTATTAGCCAATCTGCCTCATTCTTTCATCATGGAAAGGATAATTAAAGTAAGTTATCGCGATTGGTCCATCAAAAGGTTGCCTATTCTATTTACGCAAGACGTGTTTTCTACGGAGTTCTCTCGCATTCAAAACCGTAAGTTATGACGGCAGATTTGAACCGGCGCCGTTTTCAATTCACCAAGCGTCCGTTAGTTTTTCTGTAATTGTATAGTTTGAATGGTGAACCGGTTGAATCGACTAACTGTTTGCTTGTTCGTACGAATGAATCATAACACATGCATGATGCAAAGATGTAAGATACCTCGCAGCGTTGCACCTTAATCATTGATTTTCCATCTCAACAAAACGCAGCGCTGGAGGCGTTTATTCATTTCTCGCATCCCGGTGTATACAAAATGGTAAGTCAATCTCAGTTTCATTCAGTCGAATATCCCTTTTCACATAATAAGAAGGTAGGATGTTTTTTTCACAACTTTCATGTTTTTTATGACATTCATTGGTAAATTCGCCACTTGTGCAATTTATTCTAAACATTTCTCTGTATTTTCAGCATGTCTCGCAAGGGCAGTGTTTGTCGTGAAAAACTAAACGCTGATTGGTTGAAAAACTTTCTTTCCAATAACCATCATTGCGGCGGCAAATGTCAATCAAAAAGATTTTACGAGGAATTCTTGTTATTCGCTCAACAAAGGTTGTTCAGAAACTGCAGCGCTGTTTGGAAAACGAAACCAAAACTGCGATAAGTCTGCGACAATTCCAAGAAACATTAAACAGTCGAAATTTATATTATATTTTGTAGACCACTTGTAAGAATTTGTGTAACTTTTTATTGTTTTTTTTTTATGATAGCAGACACTTATTAACTTTATTATTACGTCTTCTGTTTTCGTGTGGAGTTCTCATTAAATTACAACGATCAACCTTTTAGGTCTATTGCTTTGCGTAAGCTATTTACTCTTCCTTTAACTGCGCCGTCCTCAAAATATTTAATGAGTGATTTCTCGACCAGTGGGCCACCTATACCATAAATACCCCAAAATCATTAAAAATGCTAAAAAATTAGTTTAAGAAGATCATGCGAGTATCAATAAAACATGCAAAAGAACAATAGGCAAATACATTTCCTATCAGGGATCGCACGCCAGATTTCATAATATTTCGGATGATGGTAACGCAATTTCCGATCAACATGCGTTTTTCTCGTGACAATGACTTTAACACTCTGACTACTTCTTCCTGGTACATCTTCACCTTTTGACAACCAACTATCATACAAAATACCTTCTTTCAGATTTGAAGATCGTTGGAAGTAATTGAAGCTCTATGGTGAGTGATTTGGCGTCATAGTCACTTTTGAAATGGGTCAACTCATCTGTAACGTCCTTTCGGCTATCGCTTTCAAAACAACCGCTCTTCTTGGGCAAATTGCTTAAATGTTGGTTGATCGAATCTATCCTTGATGGCGGTGACGATAGAATCAAGGACTTCGTGGTAAATCGATTTGTAATGATCGTAGGGATTTCCTGGTAATATGTTGTTTCCCGAAACGTAATGAAGTATTGAGCAGTTGGGTTTTCTTCGCTTTCTAAGTAATAAGGAAAGTGCTGGTGGTGAAATTGCGCTCGTTCGTCATGTTCTGCGATGTTTGAACGGTTAAATCAGCAAGTTCTTTTCCTCTAATCGAAGACATCCTTTCCTGTTGAAAAACTTCTCAAACTAAGACCGAAATAAAACTTGAGCAATTTACAGCCCCCAATTCTTGACCTCGTTTCGAAATCTAGATTCTTCTCCAAGGATTGCTCCCACAACCCTAACAAACCTTTGCAGTGATCTTTTTGAAACACTTTGCCTAACTGTCCATCTTGTTAAGCCATATTAATCGAGCTTTTGGTGATCTGATCTTGATGATCCCTCAAATTCCTCCTCTATATTCTCTCGCTTGGGTGAATATTTCACCAACACATATATTTCACCCGCAGTCCCCATTACATCACGTGAAATTGTGCATTCTTCTTTGAGTTATTTTGATTGCTAAGTCTAGTGTCGGATCGCTTCGCTCGTAAAGTCCGATGAAATCTTATGACACGTCTAAATTGTCATCTACAGACCTTATTTTATCTTTATCAGAAAAATTTTTTCAAACTAAACCACTATAAACACACAATTTATATCTTTATCGAAAAACTAAGGCAGTCATGACATTCTGTTGGTCCAAAAGGTTTTAATACTTCTTTTTAAACTTTTTAAAAACTACCTCACCTTTGCGCGGTGATGCTGAATTAGAAAATATAACATTTCTTCTAAGGCATATAGTATGAATACTTTTCGAGTTATGAGCGTTCAGACAGACACTTCCATTTATAGTACAGATACGAATAAATATTTAAAATTTACCAAATATGCATATAAAAATGATCGAAAACAAATCCCATTCCATGAAATGACCACGGAATAGTTCATTGTTTCCTTAGGACTTATGGCTGAGATATTATGAAGGACCATAATAGTGAACCATTGAATTCAAAATACAGAAAACAATTAAATACCAAGATAACTCTACAATCAATATTTACAATTTAAACAAATCTATTGTCACTAATATTCAACTACACACATGTCATCTTTTACATCATGACCATGCAAAACATAATGGCGCAGGTGTTTGGGTAATGGTAAATTGTGTGCCTTTGTTGACAGCTCAGTTGACAGCATTTTACGAATCGTTATTCGACAGAACAGTTTCAATGATCTTGGATTGTTTTTAGCATTTTCAATGAGATCAGAACTGGATTTTACCTTGCCCACATTAAGCAATGGCTGCTGTAATCCCTCTGATAACCACGGATTAGCGCCAGAAAACAACAAGAACTTCACTAGACCATACGCTCCATTCCTAGCAGCAAGATGCAAACATGGTGATATCACCCAATCTTCGTTAAGAGAGTCAACATCAAAGAGACCCGAATTGAGCAACAAACAAGCACAAGCTATTGTTCTCTCTGTTGTTTTATAAGTTTTCAGACATAGATGATGAAGAGCGTTGTAGTGTGCCGAATTCGTTGGTTCGAAATGTTTCTTAACTTGCACATCAGCCAAAATTGTTTTAATGCAATCAATGTATGATTTTATAGCTGCCTGACTCAATGGAGTTTGATGAAAAGCATTGCTTAAATGTCGAGCACCATGCTTTAATAATACCTTGATGCAGTCATTACGCCCACATAACGAAGCCATGTGCAGTGCATTGTGATAACTCAAAGAGTTTAATGAAGGGTCTACATCAGTGAAAATATCAATGAAATGATGTTTGTTGTGATTTTTGAAATATATAAGAAACTCCTCTAGACATTCGGCATGACCATATTTACTTGCTAAATGATGTGGTAAGTTATGCCGATCGTAAATAGTGGCATCTGCACCTAAATATGATAAACAGATATTTTAGATAATCGTTAGAGAGGAATCAAAATAATAAAATATTTGTCAAACAGCACTACACCTACTTATTAATTAAAAACTGTATATATATATAATGTTGGTGACTCATACGCTGATAAAAACATATATAAATATGTAGAGATATGCAGAAATGTAAACATTTAGATCCAAGAAACATAAATATATAAATATGGTAAATCTTCTAAGGGTGCTTAATTTAAAAATTAAGCACCCTGGGTGCTTTTCACCATTCAGATGGGATGGAGACTGCTTCAAAGAGACATAAACATTATGAAATTTGACTGGAAAAAATGTAAAGTATATAAACAATTATCATCTTTCAAATTCTCTGAAAATTATAGATAATAGATGAATTACCTGCTTCTAGGAGAAATTTTACACATTCAGTATGGCCACTGTGAGCTGCTTCATGTAATAAAGTTGATGTATGGTTCGGGCCAGCTGCTGCGTTTATATTAATACCCGCACTTATCAGATATTTTAAACAGTCAAGTCTTCCAGAGGATGCAGCCATATGACCTGGTGTCCACCACGCATCATCAGTTCTTGCAAAAATATTTGCTTTATACCTATAGGATAAAACTTGGTTAATTAAAGGCAAAGGTATATTGCAACACTATTTACCTTTTTAATACTAATTTCAAAATATAATACAAGTAGGTACGTAGTATATATATACATATATAACTACCAAAAGTTAAAGACAAACCTGATTAATGATTTTAAGCATTCCAGGTGACCAAACCGAGCAGCTTCATGTAATGGAGTCCAACCTCCACTTCTTTTTATTCCAATATCAATTTGTTCGTTGTTAAGCAAGACATTTACACAATCAATATGTCCATCATACGTGGCATAATACAGAGGAGAACGGTTGTCGTAATCCACTGCGTTGATGTGAGCATCATAAACAAGTAACAAGCGCACAATTTTTGCACTTCCCTTATTAGCTGCTATGTGCAAAGGAGTGAGAGATTGAGCATTTGTACTATCAATAAATGCGCTATTTTCTAGCAAAAACTGAAGCACATTGCAATGCAAGTTGTTTACAGCTTGATGTAGTAAAGTAGATGAAATATTTTTGAAGGTTTGCCGAGGAAAGTTCGAATTCAAAATTCGCTTTACATCAAGAAGATTACCTTCAGAAACAGCCGTAAAAAGTGTTCCTAGAAGATCGCCAGTATGTTGGTTTATTAGGTCAGGCATATCACATTGATAGTTATATTCGACTCTACACCCGAGGTAATCGAGGTCATCAATCGATCATCAATTTTTTTTTATTTTAAAAACATTAAAAAGAGCTGTTGAAGATGGAGGGACTGATATCCAAGAAAAAAGAAATCGAAAGCGAAATTCTTGCACTGGGGGAAATTTTATCTAGCGTGAGAATTTTTTAAAAAGTCATTACTGATATATCATTGATCTCGTATGTAGGGTGTGTCAGGAAATATTTATTCTGATTAAGAATTTCAAGTAAAAGAAGCATTGAAATTAACATGAATTGATTTTGATTCACATTTTAATTTCCAAAGAGTATCTCAAAATATCCTAAAGACATTCCTTATGGTCCATTTCTTAAATTCTTTAATAAAACTATCTTTTCTTTATTTAAAAACAATTATATATCATACATCATTGCCTATGCCAAAACTGAGGCAAAAGTCACCATCAAAACGCCATAATTACTTACAAACAATCCTTTAATATAAATCACTAAATGACCAGTTAAGCACCCTGGCCTCTTTTCATTTTGTTTAACTTTATGGCAGATGCTGATTCAAACATATAGTGAGGAAATGAATGTTATTGAAAACAAGGTTGATGTGCATTTTTACTTTTAAATTAATAATATATTCAAAATAGGCTCAAAAATAGGCTAACCTGGACAAAATTGAAGATGACTTTGGTACCATAAGAAGCGCAATTTTGTCTTTAATATCCTAAAACTCACCAAAATCGCATTTGGGCAAAAAAAGTTATTACACTTTTAGTTGACCCACCTAGTTTCTTCTGTTTCGTAAAAATAGTCAAAAATTTGATGGGCCTAGTACCATAAATTCCCCATAGTCTTTCAAAAAGTGTTCAAATCCTAAGAAACTTTGTAGGAAGCAAGTTCATTATACTCCATTTATGAAGTATAGGCTCGAATAAGGTGACATGATACCTACAAATATATAAGAAGAGTTTTGCAAAGTTGTCAATATGGCACCACTTATTCAATAGTTGAGTTGTTGATGACTTTCATGCGATGTTGTTAGCGCTCCCTCTGTTACAGCTTTAAGAACAGGCTAGACAATGAATGGGAAGGCCGAAGATTTTGTTTATATACTGTAAATATATTTTAACACCTTTTAACATTTTCTATATATAATATAATAATAAAAAAACTATACTGTTTAAACCATCACCATCCTTTCCATCACAGCCAGTCTGATCCCATTTTTTTGCCAGTCCACATGAATGGCAGCCTTCTTTCTGAAGCACAATTTCTGCAAAATGAAAAGCAGAATGACAAGCTTAGATGAAATACTTCCATTCAGTCTGTTGTTAAATCTGTTGGTTGGTTCTTTTTACCACTCGAAAATATCTGACCCCTGATGCTTATGTTGTTTCAAATATTCAAATACCAGATGAGACCAATAATGAATACTTCTGTCATATCTGTGGTGGTGCTGTGTGGTTTTCGTCTCTCAACAAAGTTCAAAATAGACTTAAAATAATCTTGTAGATGATGACCTCAACCTCTTTCCTAACGAAGAGATTGCATTTTTCATGTATCATTACTTGCATGGTAAGTGCTCTCACAAACTTAGGTTTCTCGTCCCTCCACTTCAAACCTTCAAGACAAGAACCTGTCTTGTCACTACCATTGAATCAGATCACCCTCATACACTCTATCCCAAATCTGAGCCAGAATTTTTATAAAGCTATTACAGGTTCTGCCTGTCTGTGGAACACTCTATCTGGTGTGGTCTTGACCTTCAGTCATTTAAATCAAAAGTCAATATACATTTATCCAACCACTAAAATCACCCCATTGTATCATTAATTTACAATAGCAGTTCATCCATTTCATACAGCAACCCTTAACCTGTAGCAGCTCTTTGAACCTTGTTTTGTGATGAAATTGAAGTACAAAATGTATTCCAAGTGCCTCACATGCAAGACAATATCTGTGTACGGTATTAATACTATATCATTGGCATGTATTGAGAACGTTGTTGTTGCCAACGTGTTGACCAACCGAGTGGAGCTCCATGAGTCTTAGAGGTTTTCCTCTTTATTGTCTATGTTCCAACGAAACACAATTGTATTATTTCCAGAATCTTGGATAAAATGTTTAATAATTGTTTATTGTCGGGATAGCTCAGTTGGTAGAGTTGGTAGAGCGCTTGCAATCTTGGATTTCTGAGGTTGCGAGTTCAAATCCTCCCGGCCTGGCCGACTCAGCGAATGAGTAGCATTTTGATGCGGCAAAGTATGGGTGTTGGTGGTAGGAGTGGCGCCCGCCTCAACAGTTACACCCAACATCTTGCGCTAACGAAAAGGGGATAGATACCCTCGTTTACGCCCGTTACCAACATTAGGGTTAATTCAACAACTTTACTTTTACTTTTTTTTTATAATCCAAAACAACGAAAGAAAGATTACTTTATTGTGCACTTCAATGTGAGAACATGACCTTGGTGTGTACATTGACAGTAAACTAAAGTTAAAATCACGTCACCAAACAATCATGTAAACGATCATCAAATCGTCTTTGACCCATTTTAGAACTTTGTCCAAGATTTTTTATCTCTGTTTTCCTAAGGACCAAACTTCATTAGGAGATCTTCAAAGCTGACTCCACGCATCTGTCATCTTCATCATCATGGTGACCGTTTACAAGTATTTTCCATACTATCCATGCAATATTGCTTCCATTGTGGGGAGTTGATAGAATTTTTCAAATTCATTTATAATTAAGGGGCACTTTTTTTGTCTTTCTCAATATTTCCACTTTGTGGAGTTCAATTATGTTTAACGATCATCATTTTAGCATGGAGTTGGTATGAATGACAACCTGGTTGATAAAGATGGCTACCCAAGACCTGATTTAGATATTATCACAATTCGGAAATCTCGAGTGAGGATTATTTGTAAGCTCACCTTAATAATGAACGTTTCGAAATATTATATACACTCAACTTTTCTCTTAGGTTTACAAAATGATTTGAAGAAGATCATGACGGATATTGAAAATGGTCTTCATGATATCCATGCGAAACTGAGAGAAAATATCTCCACGGACCATCAGACGAACGTCAGTCGTACGACGGTCCGTGTGGATTCCGGTAAGATTAACTTACAGTATCCTTTTTAAAACATGGTTTTGAGTGAGAACATTTTTCTCCATCTTCTTACGCGTTGTTTGTTTTCTCGTAGACTTGGATGCATTCTTGCATGTTGATCAAGTTGTCCGTGGGTCACCGGCGGAAATGGCGGTCAGTTGCATCAAAGTATTTTATACGCAATACGTTCTGAAATTTATGTTTTTCTAATAGTTACACTATTTCCTGGTGTTTCTGAAATTCTTAAGGGTCATTCAAAGGTATACCTTTGGCTTAACTTCGCTCACTTTATCTGAGGGAGCAGCCAACGTTCTTAGAACTATACACTTTACCCGCAATTTTTGGTGTTTGTTCAATATTTTTTATAAAATTTTGATCTTTACGTTGGCTTTATTCAACATACATCAGAATTTGGAGTAACAGTCTGAAGATTGTCATTGGTTACTTAGTATCATTGTTGGCGTTTTTAGGGTTTACAAGTCGATGATTTAGTCATCAGGTTTGGTTCCATAACCTTTAATAACTTCGTTGGTTTGGAGATGATTGGTTCTCTTGTCAACGACAGTAAAGGGGTAGGGAGACTTGAATGTTCGCTATAAAATTTGTCTCTAAAATGCCAAGGGTTCACTAATCCGTTGGATATCATCCATACATTTCATCCTATTTTCGTAGGTCAAGAATTAAAGTTAGGGTGTTGTATATATATTTTTTCTTTTAGAAAGAAATCGAAATTAGTATTAAACGCGAAACAGCAACAAAGAATATAACGCTAGTACCGAATGTCTGGAAGGGTAAAGGTTTACTGGGGTGAGGTTTCATTTTAACTGTCCATCGAAATAGCAGTAGATTATAATCAAAATATATACCTAATATTATCGATCGCCTATATTTCAGATGCAACGTTGTTCCGATTAAAAGGTGATTGCTTCTGCGCTTAAGTGATGACGTCTTTGACTCCCCAAGAGTTTGAAGATGAAAGGAACATTTTTTATTATTGAACATGTTATTATTACTTTGGAGAGACCATCGGTGAAGAGATTTGTCTGCTAATTACTGCCCTTTTTGTGGTGTAGACGGAGGTATTTTTTGGTGAATAAACGGCGGAGAAATAATTCGCTTCTTAACAAATGATACACCATAAGAAAGTGTACATACCTTAAAGAAGGAACTTTAATGGGATTAAATTTCTCGGATTTTGGCTTTATTTTGAGTGGTTCTGTCAAATTTAATCATTATTTTAAATTGGATTCTCCACCCTTTAAATATCCTAAACACTGGCGCAGATATCGTAAATGTATAAACTAATATATACAGTCGACTCTCTCTAATTCGAATCTCTATTATTCGAACTTTCTATAATTCGAACGAATTCTAAGTCACCGTCAATTTTCCTTAAGAAACTCTTATAATTTACTTTCTATTATTCGAATCTCTGAATTCGAAAACCTCCATATTTCGAACAAATTTTCTGGTCCCCTCGGCAAAATCCTCTCTGTAATTCGAATTTTCGGAGTGTAAACTAACACTTTCAATGTATTTTTTTTATCAAAATTCGAGTTCTGGACTTAATTTGTGGAGAGGCCTCAGCGACGCGGCAAATTTTTTTTTTCGCAAACGGTTAGAAGAATCTTTGACGGTTGGAAGAATCTCCGGTTTGACGGTTGGAAGAATCTCCGGTTTGACGGTTGGAAGAATCTTTGACGGTTAGAAGAATCTTGTCTTTTTTATCAAAAAAGTAAAGGTCAGAAGAATCTTTTCTATAGCAAATCGTTTGCCGTAAAAATTGATTTAACAAAATATTTTCAAAAAAAATTTGCAAGTGAAGTACCTACACAAAGAAGAAGAGTTGCAGAAGGCCACACATAATTGAGTGCCTCTCTCAACTCTGAGCAGTTATCAGTCATTATTATCTCTGGTCCTTTATGAAGATTTCCATAAAAAGCGTTCATGGGCAATGAAGATTTCAACATTTCGAGAGCTTGTATTATAAAGTGTTAGTAGTTTCATCACTTGTAATGATAACAGCTAAAGGTAAAGCACCAACAGGACTATGTGTCACCATGAAAAAGAAACGAAGATTATACTCTTCTAAGCCACCAGTTGAGTCAAAGAACGCCATTTCTGAGCAGGCTCGAACCTTAATGTTTTAAAAAGAATATCTAATTTATATATACTTGCGAACCGAGATGCCATTTTATAGTGGTTCATGAAGAGTTTGGACGTATATTCTGCCTTGTTAATTGTTTAAGAAAGATGCCAAGCTCTTGCTGTGCTGTTAATTGCCAGAACAGAAGCTCAAAAAGACCCGACTTGGAATTTTACATACTTCCGACACAAAAAAGAGCAGAAAAAAGACAATCGTGGTTAAATGCAATCAAGAGAAGAGAGATCAGTGGTCTGAAAAGCTGATCGACAATGCTCGTATTTGTAGTGAACACTTTATTTCAGGTAAGTTTGAATATTTTAAATATATTTTACTGTATGATTTATGAGTATTATTTTTGGATGGAGAAGTATAAACTTTTTGTACTATATTGTTATGACTAATTCCAAAATAAGAAACTTTTTTTAAAGCCTTACGATCATTCAAAGAAGATGATATGAAATTCATATCATTTTTAAGTGAAATCAAATGAGGTCATTGCACTGCAGACAGATCAAATTTCGAACATTAATTTTTGTGTTTATTGTTGTTTGTTGTTATTGAATGTTTATTTCTGTTTTGACAATCGACTTTGTGATCTACAAATCAGAATCTTTATATTGATATAAGAAACAAAATAAGAAACATTTAGAACTAAAAACATGGTATATTTCAGACTATAAATAAGAAACTTTTAGAACTAGACCCTTTGCTAGGTTTCTTATAAAAAAACAACGTGTGTATAGCTATACATATTGCTTAGGGAGTAAACTTATTGTTTTACACATTACTTTTTATTTTTTGTAGGAAAGAAGTGTGATGAGCCAAGTAATCCAGATTACGTGCCTTCCATTTTTTCGCACAACAAGATGACTATGGAAAGGACTATTCATCAGAAGCTGGAAAGGCACAAGAGACAAGAAAAAAGAATTTCCATTGAGATATCAGGCCTAGTGAATTTATGCCCCAGAATTGTTTCCTAGTTTTTATCTTTTTACATTTATAATATATTTCCTTGGTGTATAAAAAATTACTTATTATATATATATATATACGGTCAATTCATATAAAGAAGTTTTTGTTTTCTTTCAAGAGTTCAGGGAATTAATTGAATTAATCGCAATTAGTATTGAAATCTCATCTCCACATAAGAAAGTCTAAAAATTGGGGTGAATAATTTTTGAACGGTAATATGGGGGTTAAAATAGTGCACAAATTATAGCATATGTTTTTTAGGGGGAGCTGGGTAGGCACATTGTTTTGACTTTTTCCACTCACACAATTTGCTTGTACAAGCCACTTTGTTTAAATCAAGTAGAGTGCATGCTTGAAGTTTGAACATTAACGCTGCAAGTGCAGTGACCACTTAATATCCACCCATTCATATACATGATAACCCAAACATCATAAAGGAATTCCGTTTGTCCTTGTCTTTGACTTGGCAATACAGAAGTCTTGATGCAACATAATTTTTCTTGGTTTGTGTCATATAAGTAGACATCTTGGACAAAATTATAAGCCTCTGTAATGATTTATACGCCTTTAACTTGTCCTTGGTGTGTCGATAAGATAGCTGTAAATATCTGGCCAGGCAACATCTGGAAGGCGTATGGCATCAGCAACCCAGCCTTGTGAAATGTTATAGGGATCAGGAAGAATCTTAACGCTAACGTTAACATAACGCTCTTTGTCGTCAGCTTGTAGATTTTAATAATATAGAGAATAATTCCCCAACGCCATGATGATATCAAAAAGGAAAAACGTGTTTTTTGAAGAATTGAAATGGCATGTGCAAGGGAGGGTTTGTTTGTTTCTAATACATTTGCAGTGTTTGTTTACATTTTTTGCCTCCAAAACCGCGTATGGGACTGGAAACGACAACATTTACGTCACATGAAATCCATCTATTCAAGCTTGCTAACAGTCAAAGCAAAGCGACTTCTCAACTTCTGTAGCGCCATGTTTGTTGAACAATTTCAAAATTGAATTTCCAGTCTAGTTTTCGGCAAATTCGGCAAAATTTTACCAAAAAAACGACAAGATTCTTCTAACCGTCAAAGATTCTTCCAACCGTCAAACCGGAGATTCTTCCAACCGTCAAAGATTTTTCTAACCGTCAAAGATTCTTCTAACCGTTTGCGAAAAAAAAATTTGCAGCGATGCGAGTCGCGTGTTTGACTTGACAATCTATCTAAAATGATTTTTTTGAATTGAACACTTTTTCAGCAACTGTCACTTGTTCATGTATGATCGTGAAACTTAGGAAAAGAAAAAAAGAATCAAAGAAAACTCGATCATTCTTTTTTATTTTTCACCTCAACTTTTCAAAAATTCCGATTTCTCTTTTTAATTCGAAATTTTATCCTTTAAAACTGGAAATTCGAATAAGAGAGACTTTCTACTATTCGAATCTCTCTATAATTCGAACAAAAATTTTTCCCCTTGGGATTCGAATTAGAGAGAGTCAACTGTAGATAAATTGGTATATTGATGTACTGAGGTAAATTGGTATATTGATATATTGTAAAAACATTTGGGGATGTAAGAAGGGTATTTTTTATAAATGACTTGAAACTTTGAAGCGATAACAATTGTGTGGTTTTTAAAGTATTTCATAAACGTGGTCCTCTGTAAGCTAGGGGAATTGTGCAAGTTGAGTTCGTGTAAAAGGGCATTCATAATGTACCTTAGAATTACGAGTGTTAAATCTATTTTCATAAATGTTAAACCAACCTTTAAAGGTTCCACGTTGTTATGCACCTTAAACATAAAAATTAGTATTTGATAAATAAGAATACGTTCAAAATGTTGAATTTATTCATTAAAATGGCAGAGGAATAGAAATTATTTTTGAAACCTATTACATAGAGGGCTGCATGTTTCCTGTGAATGAAAGAAAAGTATATTAGTTTTAAAGAGCAAGTGTTCAAGAATTGCCTTGTTTTGTAAAGAACTCCTAGTCTTCTTAAGATTTCTGATTCCAATTCATGAATATGAGCTTCCCAATTCAGATTCTCATCTATGTAAACTCCATGGAATTTTACGACAATATTTCGTTTTTTTAAACGTTTGTTGTGAAAGAGTGAATATTTTGTTTTGTCGATAGTTTATTAGAGAAGTACCATTGGTTTATATTAGAGAGTTCTTCGTTCATATTTTTAAAAAGGGAATCAATTTCAGCTTAAGATAACAAAAAAAAATTGGCATCATAATAGGTCAGATCAGGTTAAAAGATTTGAAAAGATTATTGACGTATATAAGAAATAAGTTCACCATTAGTCAAAATACTATATTTCATTTTTGCATTGGTTGTCACATATTTGGTCCAATTATGTTATTGCCACATTTTAACCAGTTTGCAATAAATGTTGATCGTCGGTAGTCGGGTACATACCACAATGTCCTAGGGAGACGTGTAGTCTCCCCAATTTAATGTTATGTTGCTATAGATACGGGGTGGAAGTTGCCTTTCACTTGGTGTAAAACTCTCAGTTTACGTTTAAAGTAAAATTTCTCTCCTTGTCCGCTAACGGGTCATCCTGAAAGAATGTCGGCGCATTTTTGTAGACGTTTTTGACCCCCCGTCCGCTTTCTGTTGACCCCCTGTCCGTGCAAACACATACTTTACGGGGAGAAAGTTTTGCGAGGAAAAAAAACGCGAAATTTTAGGGATTGACATTATAGTATAGGCATAATCTATTGCCTGTCAGCCTGACATAAACTAGGGTTATACGTTATATATTAGAACGAGTATCGAATAGAATAAAAAAAAACAACAAATAAATAGATTGCCACTAATCGTAAACAAACATCTCTAATGAGCGTCTAACAAATTTTCAAAAGAATTCAGTGAACCGGCGTTTACAATGTTGCCAGGAACTCTAACGCCTAAAATATGACGTCTCACTTCAAGTCGAGCATACTCTTTACTCAGTTTAAACGAGTGACCACGGGTAATTGACTGATGACATAGCTTTAACTGGTTTTGTTTGCATTTGTAGACGGAATGTAACCATTTATACACTTCAATCATGTCTCCCCGTCTAAATCGGTAACGCATACTTGGAAGATTTACTTCCCGTAATTAAGTAATTTACTAATTAATTTACTTAATCCTAAAGTTGATTTCGCGTGGGATAAACTTTCGCGATTTTCGGTTTTCGTGCAGTTTTTTTTCCTCTAAACATTGAAATTTTGACAAATTAAACAGAGATTTGTTTACATCAAACATAAATTTTTCTTTCTAATAAGAGAATTATGTACCACGAGAATTTTCGAAGGAAACAAAATATTTCTTGGATAGAGGAGCTTCAATGTATGTTAAACTGTCTTCACGCCATTACCGACGATCACCGTTGCTCCAACGTAGCATACACAGTAGGGTGGATCGAAATTGGTGCATCCCCTCTTTTTTCTGAAATTTAATTGAGCTGGGAGTGCAAAGGTTGCAAAATGATGCAAAAACGATATTCCTAAAGTTTTAGCTACATTGGTTAATATCTTCTGGTACCGCCAGTTTACTTAAAATATGACAAAAAAACGCACAAAAGCTAATTTTCTACAAATTTTTTAACAATGTGTTTGTTTGAGATTATATGTAGCCGGGTATTTATTAGACAGTAAAAAGGTCACACATTATGTAAACAACAATAATTCTTCAGAAAATAACTGCGTTGGTTCCGCCAGTGACGCAAACATGGCTGAAATGACAAAAAATTTCCTCCCCCAAGAGTGATATATTTAATATTGCTTTGCGCGCTTATCTGTTTCTGATAACAACGCTGTGCTATTACTATTATGTCGTAACAGTGTAGCCTTTGCTTTGGCGAAGATAAGTGTTTTAAAAGCATGCTACCAGTTTTCGGTTATTATATTGTTTATCAGACATCATTTGGTGAGGCTGCTAGCTTAGCAAGATGTTCTCTTCAAGTGAAATGTGTCCAATATTTGGTAATATTTCGGTATATACTTTACGGGGAGAAAGTTTCGCGTTTTTGGGTCATTTTCGCGAAAGTAAATCCTCACGAAAAAAACTGACATGCGGATTGGCGAAAGTTAATCCCACGCGAAATGGTCTAGGAAGCCGATTCGCGAAAGTTAAATTGAAGAAAATAACCTCAAATTTCATGTTTTTCACGTTTTTTCTTTTGACAAGACATGTATATCAGTCTAATAAATCATCATCTGCGGATTTTTTTTGCGCCACCACTTTGAGCATATCACGAATGTCATGATTTGGTCAATTTTTCTTTGCTTTATTTATTTGTACAACTTCCAAAAGCGCTTCAGTGATGAAAGATCCAAGTATCTTCTCGTCCTTTGGTTTTGTACAACGATCCTTAACCAATTGAAGGTAGCGTTCTGCAAGCTGAGCATTCTTAAGCGTTTTGTTACCCTCGAAAGTTCTCGTGGTAAATGCCCAACAGATGTTTTTTCTACTTAAATAATTTTCTTATTAGAAAGAAATATTTATGTTTGATGTAAACAAATCTTTGTTTCATTTGTCAAAATTCTAATGTTTAGAGAAAAAAAAACTGCGAAAGTTTATCCCACGCGAAATCCACTTTTCCAGTTGAACGCGAAAGACTATTTTACGCGACAGGGAGCTAGTTGGCAAAAATAGTTGGCAGAGGGGGGACCAAAAATGAAGCACAAGCACATGCGTAAGTTTTGCACATAGGCTTCTTACATGAGCAAAAACCGAGTCGAAGGACATCCTCTGGTGCGGCAGGTAATAGCATCCAATAAACTTCTAAAGAACCATCGATCAATTTCCAACCGTGATCGTTAGTGCCAGGCATTCTTGTATAATTTCGAAGGGATTTTTTTACTATCACCCTTTTGCAATGGCACAATAAAACACCACGAGTTGGTGGTAGCTTTTGTAGAGCTGGAACAACTTTACTTCCCGTGAATTTTTAGTAACGCGCTTCATTCACATTGTCGTATTTTACACCATAAAGCCTGGAGACAAATCTTTCCAAGCAGGGAAAAAGGGTAGAGTCGAAACGTACCGAATCACCAAACTTGGCAAAAGCTTCAAGGAACTCGTCAGAATTTTTAAGCAAGTTTAAAGCTTTTACCTTCCCTATGCCATGAAAGGCGCTGGTGTAATCGTTACCACTACATGCATCTAACGCTGGAAGAGCAAGGCAGCATTCTTCTCCGATTTTGCTTTTAATTTCATTGATGTCCAAGATTGTGGTACGGTCTTTTGAAGATTGCTCAAAACAAGGCCTAAAAGGCCACTTGCGAGTAAAGAGCTACAGGAGAAGTTATGCAGATTTAAGGTAGCGATGAACATTAGATTTGAACAGTTGAATGTTAAATTCAGGAGGAAAGCATGTAGATGGAAGGGAGTTCCAAAGTCTAGACGTTTGCGAAAAAAGCTGTTTTTATAAAAATCCCTACGACAATTTGGAACACAAACAGTCCATTGGTGAGACGAAGAAGACAACGTAGTTGAACGGAGAAAAATTTTTGGTGCACCTGCCCATATGTGGCAGCTGTATTCCATGCATGGATGAATTGATGGTTTGTATAGGTAAAGGACACATTCAGGAGTGAGGTAATTCATTTCTCGTAAAAGAGAACCAACCTTCATGGCAGATGATTTAGCTATATTTTCAATATAAGATCGCCTTGAGAGGTCGCTGGTAAATATAAGACCAAGAAGGCGAAATGAATTGCTTTCAGGTAAATGAGAACCATTCATCAAAATTCGAGGTAAATAAGCTTGATTGAGATGATTAATGGAAAGAAGATTAGTTTTAGATAGATTAAAATTAACAAGCCAATTCTTACCCCATTCATCTACTGTATTGAGATCTTTTTCCAGATCAGAGGCAATTCTAATCTTATCACAATTATCTGATTTATTAAGGCAAGAATACAATGTTGAATCATCAGCATAAATAACGGTTTTGGATGATAAATTGTCTGGGAGATCGTTAATGTACAGTAGGAACAGAGTCGGACCAAGAACTGAATCTTGAGGAACACCAGCATTGATGGAAAAAATGGAAGATGAATGACCCCTAAGGACCACTTTGAGTTTACGATTGGAAAGGAAGGAGGAGATAATATTTAAAAACGGACCTTTTAAACCATATGCCTTAAGTTTGTGCAGTAGCCCCCAATGCCAGACTTTATCAAATGCCTTGGAGATGTCAAGGGCAACTGCTCGCGCTTCATCAGAGACATCAAGGGCACGATAAAAACGTTGACATATAACTGTCAAAACGTCAGCAGTGGAACGCTCAGAACGAAACCCATACTGGGAGTCGTAAAACAAATTATTTTTTTCAATAAATTCAACTAAGCTCAGGTTAATTAAAGTCTCGAAACCTTTGCTTAAAATGGAAATGAGACTGATTGGTCTATAATTAGAAGGATTAGATCGGCCACGTCTTTCTAACTTAGCCTTGGCGTGCGAGAGAACTGGAGTGTTCGATAGAGCGGCAGCAATGATATCTTCGTCAGTATTGCAAGATTATGGTTTGATAACTCCAAGCACAGAAGGAAAGTGCAGATGTGATTGAACGGAATAAGGTTAGAAGATGTAGAGCTTTTGTGCGTTTTTTGTCATATTTTTCATATTTTAAGTAAACTGGCGGTACCTGAAGATATTAACCAATGTAGCTAAAACTTTAGGAACATCGTTTTTGCATCATTTTGCAACTTTTGCACTCCCGGCTCAATTAAATTTCAGAAAAAAGGGGGGATCCACCAATTTCGATCCACCCTAATACACAGCTTACAGAAACGCTACCTTCAATTGGTTAAGGATCATTATACAGAACCTGAGGACGAGAGATACTTGGATCTTTCGTCACTGAAGCGCTTCCGGAACTTGTACCAATAAATAAAGCAAAGAAGAATCGACCAAATCATGACATTCGTGTATGCTCAAAGTGGTGGCGCAGAAAAAATCCGCAGATGATGATTTATTAGACTGATATACATGTCTTGTCGAAAGAAAAAACGTGAAAAACATGAAATTTGAGGTTATTTTCTTCAATTTAACTTTCGCGAATCGGCTTCCTAGGCCATTTCGCGTGGGATAAACTCTCGCGAATATGCATGTCAGTTTTTTTCGCGAGGACTTTTTACTTTCGCGAAAATGACCCAAAAACGCGAAACTTTCTCCTCATAAAGTATACTCATCATAGTATTGTGAAATATTAGACTTCACGAATCTGGTCATTTTCAATGAATGGGGTTTGGAAAATATCAAATATGTTTTCGAATACAGGCATTTGGTCTGCCGCGCCAGAAGCGGCTAACCCACTCTACGGATATCCTTTATGCATGACCCTTAATTAGAGAGAGCCAAGGCAAGATCTTGATTTATTTCGTGTAAGAAATATGGGACCGTTCCATGGGAACTCCGAATAATTGATTGTCCGCCCTTCGTTAAGTGAGAGAGGCATTCACTTGTGGCTGTGTCTGTTATAGCAGTTTGACAGCGTTTGAATTTTTGGAAGAAACGATCGAATACAACGGGAATAATTTTCATTTAGATCGAATTCTAATAACCTCAAACAGAGTGGTCAATGTTTATTGAATAAGTTATTTTCCATGAACCCAGAACATCTGATATCTTTTTCAGCGCCTGTCTTTTCCCGGCAGCATTTTATCATTTTATCGATGACGTCAGCACATTTTTCTTGCTGAAAGCCATGCTCTAAACGCACATCAGGTGGCTTCAAATAATGTTTTGGAGTGCTTCAAACGACTTACCCGACAGACATTTTTGAATCAAGCAAGCTTCTTTCTTGCACACAATCTCTCCGCCATATTTATCGGGCATTATGTAGCCGTGTCATTTAATTGTAACTAGTCTAAATGAATTCGAAATGGTGCCAAAGAAATCCGTTTGAGAAGTTGATATACTATCATCATTTTTAAACATTTGTAGGAAAGAGAACAAATTGCTTTTCATATAAACAAAATAATTGTTAATAAAATATACATAATTATGACGTAATCATAAAAAACGAGACTTAAGAATAACGAGCGCACTGGAATTGATGCAATGTAAATCAAAAATATTTCTAAATATAAATCCGTGAACTAGTAAGAATAAAAAAATAAAATACAAAACGGTGCGGTGTAGTTTCATTATCTCAGCACATGTGGAAAAACGAACGGTGAAGTGCGGAATGTCTCCGGCAATTGAAAGTTCTAAAAAGAAGGATGTTTTATGGAACTACTGGCTGGCAATCTGGGGTAGTTTATCAACCAAACCGATAGTTCCATCCTAACTTACTACCGAATTTATTTATTATACAGCGCTAGGCTTATCAATATATAAATCATACATTAAACAAATCGAAATTTACTTAATAAATTGTCATGGAACCAACAGTTCTTCCATCCGTTTAAATATAAGGACGAATAGCCGCTCTTACAAGGCGTATAACACATTACTTACAATCCCTCCCAACTTAGATAGGTATCTGATTCTCAAATCGTCGGCAGACTTCGGATTGATGGGCATGGCGGAGGTACCGGGAGGTGGGGAGGTGTAGTAGTCCTCGAGCAAAGGTTTGCGTTCACCGTCACTACACAAAAGTAAAAGGGGTTAAAGGGTGGGTGGTAGCTATGTTAATATGTGCTAGCGATATCACCCGAGAAGACACATAAAAAAGCGAGAAAATACACTAAAGCATAATGACAATTGCTATCTTTCCTAAGATGTTTAGAGATGCTCATCAATTGAAATCTCACGTTAATTTCTTGGTGTCTTTCCGGCGTTCCCAAGAACTCTTATTCAGCCCTTCATCTAAGTAAATAAATATCATCATCCATAATGTCGTGGCATAGATCCTTCTTCCACAAACACACACAATTGAAAAAAACGCTAAGAAAAATCGTATAAAACGCGAAACGGCGGACGCGATTTGATTGGTTAAATCAAAATCAGACAACATGCAAGAAATATGAAGATGTAAAGTGATGTGATTTTTAATGATTATTGATATTAGTTATTAAAGGTTGGAATGTTTTTTTATGGTCAGAATTGATGATGAGATATGATTGGTGCTAGCTATTTTTGTGTATAAATGTACTTTCTAAACGTTTTCTTGCAATAATTTAAGAAGTAAATTAAGAGTAAAAATATGAGGAAATGCTGCTTCTAGTAGTATGAAAAACAGCTAGCTACAAGTTGTTGTTTTGTTGATGGCATGTTTGTACATTGTGAACTTAGTAATAATTTTCAGTTGAAAGTTCAACAAACGATGAGAATTCTTTCATGACGTGTGCCCATCGTTAAGTGATTTATTTTAAATTTTAAGAATTTCAAACGAACAGTCATTTTACCTCTGGAAAGGTCCACCAAGTACAACAAAACAGCGCATATCAGGGCAACTGCGGGGAAAAATTTGCTATGAGATCATATTAAATAGTCTACACATATGAAAACTAAATTTCGTTTTTTTTTATTTTAAACAAGAACATTAACAACGTATTGCGTATTGTAAAGAAGAAAAACCTACCGCTCAAACAACCCAGAAAGAACACTTCGAGGATTAGATATCCACTGGAATCTACAATTTTCCCAGCGATAATTGCTACAACAGCAAGTCCCAGGTTTTGAATTGACTGCATGCTACAAAAACAGAGAATTATTTTCTTTATTTTGCCGTCTTAGGAGCGTACATTATAGACGTCTCCTTTTGACCCCATCCCCCTGTCTGATTCAATAAAATATTCGTCTACCCCTCCCCAAAGTACCAAGCTTGGAGCAACTGTACTTAAGAATAATCTTTTATCATAAAACATAATGACTCTTCGATTTCTACAAATTCAATGTTCATAAATATTTCAAGGTGTTAGGCACAGGTACGCGTCATCATCATCGTCATCTTAAATCACTTCTTAATCATCATCAATATGTTCATCGCTTAGTTATTCTAAAGCCACGACGCCACAACCACCACTTCTATGACTTGGGAAAACACTCTTCCATGTTGCTCGAAAGTCACCACAACAATTTGAATCATTGCATCTCACTATCTGCAATATGAGTAATCCTGCAATGCATGCTGATCATTGCCAGTTCGCTAAATTGTTACTTAGTTTCTTTCCCTGAAACTTATCACACATTCCCTTCTACATTCTCGATCACGTAGCATTTTTTCTATATTACGAATGAATGAAGACGAACCCGTAATTTTCAAAACAAAACAACTGGCTTTTGGAAATTTTGTTTATATGCAAAGAAGAAAAATGATCACATCTCATTGCTGGAGGTGCACAAAAGACCAAAATATGTCACTCTCACACATGGTTTTTTTTTTATCATTTTTTCGCAATGAAAGAGCAATATTGTTTATTATTTTATTTTATTTGAATTTTAAAGGGATAACAATTGACCTGAAGTATAAAATCTAAAAATATTTGAGAGAAAAATGCAGCGATGACGTCTTACAATCCATATGCTGTCCCCAGTTGATATTCCGGCACTATCATAGCAACAAGCGGCCATAACGCACAGGCTAGCAACGAATAGCCAATGCCCATCATTGTCTTAAAGAGAAATGAAATATGCAGGTCATACGACAAATCATTTTGATGCAATTATGCTATGAACAAATGTGTGTAAAAATATGAATGAAGTATAGAAAAGTACCATTGCAATATAAGGAGTTAGTGTTGTCGTGAAGGCCAGTATAGCATGTGCACCAATTGTGAGCAGGATACCCAAAATCACTAAAAACAACAACAGGAAATTTGAGTCTAAACATAAAAAATATTGTATTGTTTAAGAGACAAATCTCAGCTAGTAGTTCTTACTATTGAGCTTGTATTGGAAACAGTAAACACTGCAATACTACTTACAATTGAAAATGTTATAACCGACTTTATCAACGTAAAAGCCAAGCACAGGTGAAGCCCCGGCTGAGATGAGGAATAGCAAACTAGAGAGAAGGATGGAAATGAACAGAGAGATGATTCATGAACACCAATAAAAATTGTTGTTATAAACTTAAGAATCAGAAACAGTTTTTTGAGATTCTTTCAAAAAGATATTTTCTAAAAACCACACAACTGATTTTAATAAACATAAAGCGAGTCAATAGAAAACAAAGATTCTTTTCTGTTCCTCGTGTTTTTCTCAATACTTGTGTTATTTTCAGTCCAAGGTGTCACTTGATTTATAATTCTGCACATACGTATGTAATTTAATTTACAAGTTCAACCGATATATGTAGGAATAATAGTAAAAAAGAGCATTTAGAAACTACTTGTTGATTATTTCACACTTTATTTTTCCATTCGGTTGAGTTTCCACTCGCTTCACTTTCACACTTTAAGCACTGTTAAAACCTGAGAGTGCACACCTGTTGACAGCCGTGGCACTTGAGGCAAAAAGACCAAACTTGGCTTGAAAGTATAGCCTGAAAAATAAAACTGTTTATGGAACAATGCAGTAAGTATATGAATTGCTTACAATCCCAAACTAATGAAAGGGAAGACAGCCACGTAGTACGCCACACATATTATAAATATCAACCAAACAGATAGTGGAAAATCTTTCACGTCGGTCAATCGTATCACTTCACCTGTAAAAAAATGTCCACATAATATGAATGTCATTCGACATCAAAGCAATCCAAGGTGTTGGATCTTTGTGTTTTACCTGTCTTTGCGTTTGACTTTTTAAGTAAACGGGCTGCCCTGCGATCGAAGAACGCCATCATTAACGCAGTGAAAAGGGAGAGTAAACAGAACAAACAACCTGGAGCAAAAAGTTGGTTAAATAGTGTAAAAAAGCAAACATTAAATTGTTCTGTTTCGGAATTGTTCTTAGAATTGATAGAACTTTCCACCGGTTTTAACTCTTTCTTACCAAATATTTTTTGATATTTTGATAAGGGTTTTTATACCTGCCATCAACGTCCATCCAAGTATAACATAAGACTTTCCATGCTCGACTCCTATCTTCTCTTCAATGAAGTCGTACAAAGGTCCCATCACATTCATGTTAACAGTACTGCCCTATGAGTAAAATGATCCATCAGTCACAAATGAACGAGGAATGAGTACTACCATCTACTACTAAAATAATACAGTGTCAATAATACCGTAAATGACTGAATAAGCGCCCTCTGCCGAATAAGCGCCCCCCATAAAAGTAAACATATTAATAAGCGCCCCTGCTGAATAAGCCTCCCCCTGGGTTGTAAGGGGGCGCTTATTCAAACAAACGTATAAAAAGCAAAAATTGATATTAAGACGATATTATGATATTATTAACTATTAAATATAGGCATTTTTCTTACATGCTGATTTATGTCAAATTCTATGTCAAAATGTGAATATGTTCTTGATTCGTGGAATTCATTATCCCCGGAAATGATACAAAATTCGTTCCAGTCATGTGCGTTGAATCTGCCAACTGATGGCTCAAAAGACGAGAATATACGTTTTAAGGAAAACAGCCATGCAAGAAGGGAAAGGAGACACTTGCCTCTCAACTGTCCATTTTGACAGAAAAAGATGAAAATCCTTTCACCGAAATCGACAAAGAAGATGTCAACGAGGCTACTCCAAACGTTTTGCAAATTGACTCTGACGACGAAGAGGATGACGATATAGATATTTGCAGCTAACATTTTCATCAGTTTGTAGTATTTAAAATTTTATTTTGACTTTTATTAGATACTATGTTATTTATATGTTTATCGATTTCTTGATTCAAATGAATAAGCGCCCCCTCTGAAAGTTAAAATTTCATTTCACTTTTGTTTTCACAATTACCGCAATAAAAGATAAGAGAAAAACCTTAAAAATGATGCTTAAAAATTGACCACACTTTTGGTAAAGTGAGTCCAAAATAAACAATCGAAGCACAACTGTTAAACAGGGACGACGCCAGTGAGGCAAAAGAAAAAATATGATTTTTGAAGATAAACATTATTGAAAACGGTCAGTTCTGCTGCAAAAAGTGTTTGTTTATGACATATTCTTGAAACTGATTTTCAAAGGTTTAAATATACAGATTGCCACGAGTAGACATGATGATAATACAGAGTTCCTGTCGTACATGCTAAAGTCTTATCATGACGATTCCTACTATAAAACACAACAAAAGGTAAAAGGGCATTTGACAAATGACTTTTAATACAGTCCAAAATCCTAGAAAATTCTCTCTTTCAAAAAAATAACATGCCGAATGTGGAGCTTCCATGCCACGTGATTCTTTAAAAAATTCTATATCCTTCAATATCTAGAAGGATCGGTAAGAATCCTTTATCATTTTCACTTATATGTCTCCATTTGATGTTGTTTAAATTTGTTCCTGGGATAAATGTAAGCTTCTTTCTCGTTCAACGCTTGAGTAAACAAAAACTAAACTTGACTAGTTTTTTCACTTTCCAATTTTCGCTAATAATTCAATAAATATTTGGAATTTCATGAGTCTAATTTCAGAATCGGATACTACATGAAAAATCGCTTAAAAGTGAATGAAAAAATATATTTTCAAAATATTCACCCAAGGGGGCTATCGACTATCCTTAAAGCACTCTGCTCTCCTTGTCTTTAAAGATTTTTCAATAACATATGACCTTCGTAACATGAATGTATGAAAGATTCAACAAAATGAAATGTTTTAGTTTGCTCATATATTTTCCTTTTAATTCTATTTCTTTACTCTTTCGATATTAGTCCTCAACATTTCTTTTGCCGAGGAAATTCTGAAAGAATGACCGGTCCTTTGCATATGCCGATTGCTGAAGCATAATTTGAAAACTGAGGCAAACACACACACATATATATATATATATACTTATATAAAAACGCACAAAAGTTGACACGGTCATTCCCCATTTAACAAATGGTAAGTGCAAATTATACATACTTATTCACAAATTGATTTTTAATTGAGTTATATTTTTCAACGAAAATCTTTAATATTTGTGTGTTTGGATACGCTTAAAATAAAGTACAGTATGAAAAGAAAAGAGCAGATTAGAAAGCTAAAATTAATAGACTTTAAGATTTGGACTTATCCGAGGCACTCACCACTCTTGAGAAACTAAGTTGAAGACCAAACACCATGTTGAGTTCGCGACCTTTAAACCATGATACTGCATACGTGTTTTGGGCTACGGCAAGTGATTCCCCACCAATACTGCAAAAGATAATTCTGAAAGCTCACAAGACTAGCGCATTACAAAGTTTTTTGTTAAATAGGCAACATGTGCGCGCGGTCTAGCGCGTGGTGTGCGTGCGCGGTCTAGCGGTCAAAACTTATGTTTATGGCCACAATGGCCCTGGTTCGATTCTCGCTATGTACAAAAAAAAAAAAAAAAAAAATTATTCAAAACGAGAATTACTTGAGCGCGCGGCACCTTTGGGAAGTGCCTGGAAAAATTACCACGGGTTAACCAAAGCCTTGTGAGGGAAATTTGGCAGACTAACGGTCGAATAATAAGTTATGAAAATGTACTTTCCAACAGTGGACCCCAGTTGAAACAACTACAACACTTTCTTTTCTGGTCTGGGTTTTCTGTTTTTTTTTCCACTTAAAATATGAATCATTATTATTTATTACATACTTAATTTAATACACCAAATAGCTAGCTTCAATTTTTGCACACTTGTTGTACAGGTTATGCCACAAATTAGAAAAATCTTTGATGGAAATGAGTACAAATTTCCTTTGAAGATTATATAAAACTTTTCTTACAAATGCAAGGCTAATTTTCAACAATATTACTAACCCAAAGACAAATCTTCCAGCCTCCATCAACCAATACATGTCCAACAATGCCCCAAGTGCAAATATAATCTAAGTATAAATCAACCTAGTTAACACTTAAACTAAAAGCAAGGTGATGTTTTAAAAAATACTCTTTCATATGCACATAATAGACTCGCGAGAAAATAGCTTTTTTGAAAACAGATAGTGAATAAAATACCTGGCCAGCCAAAACAAACAAACTGAAAATAATTGTACCAAGTCTGGAAAGAAAAGAACAAATTAAGTGAGAAATATATTAGAGATACAAAGCTCCAAATCAAATGACTATGATCGCTATTCTTAGGTAGAGTTCGCAATATCTTACAATAATTTATTTTTGTTTTATTAAATAAAGAATTTTAATTGTACAATAAATGGTTTCAATTTGTTTTTTTCTGTAAAACAATGCAAATTTGTATTAAAAGATCTCAGACCAAGATATCTATAAAGAAAAGGAATCATTGCCGCCAATCTCGTGGCTACTACTTCTACCAGAGTCTTTCAAAAATCAAGAATTCATTTACATACAATAAGCAAGGACTTAAATTATACAGAGTTTAATACATTTTTCTTTGTTTTGGAATTTATTGTGTTTTCAGCCAAACATCACTGAGTGCAGTAAATCGGAAATGACCTACCTGATACCAAAAACCCGGTCAATTAGAAAGCCACCGAAAAAACAAAGCACAACATTTGGCCATGAGTAGAAGGAGTACAGAAGCATGTATTTTTCGCTATTCACATCCATGTCCTTGATGAAGGAACATCATGACTTAATTGAGATAATACTACAATTGTAACTAAATTCACCTAAAATTAGATATAACAATCTGTGGGAAATCAGAATTAACAAAATAAATGGTTGGCTAAAAGATTTTGTTTGCATATTTTTAAATATCAAATTTGTATATATATACATTGTTGATATTTGAAATAAGATAAATATAGAAGATAAATAATATAAGGCAAATCTCCTTAGTATTTAATTCGGAGTGAAAAGAATTTCCAAAGGCAGCACTTTAAATAATTTTTTTTGTGTGCCGTGCAAATTATGGTTTTGGTTTGGCCTGATTGCTAATAACAGAGGTCATATATATAGCAACATAGCATGTAATTTGGTTAACCCCATTATATATTTTTCATCTCCATTTTCTTTGCGAACACACAAAAGAAAAAGTTGCTGGTTAATATTAAAAGTTATTGTTACAGCAAGAGATGGGTGGTCATGGTGACCGTTTGAAAAAGCTTTTTGGTGGTTACAAACATTGTTACGACAGTCAGTTAGTCAACTGTTGACTGCCTATTATTTTAAGCACTGTAAACCGGAAAACAGACTCCACTTACAAAATGTAAGATGTATATATATATAACTAGTTTTACAATAACAATGGGATGACAATAATATGCTGGTTTCAAAGAAATTAGTAGCTTTTGTTTTTTTAAAGAAATTTAATGCATTTTTTGTATTGATAATAAAGGAACATATCAAAATGGAAAGCTGCTAACAAATTAAAGACCAACTTTTCAAAACACTTCTACAGTCAAAGTTCTAAAGGGATGATCAATTTCAATTAAAAAACAACCTTACCTTAGAAATCTGCTGTTGCAAAGCAGCGGGATTGTCAAAACAAAAATAGCTGCCTGCATGAAAAAATATTTAAAATGCACTGAACTAAAAAAATTACATCATTACACTTACCAAAGCTTAAGAAAACCATGAAACCAAGAACCAGAAATCTATGAGGTGTTCTTCTTGGATCAAAGCAAGCAACGGCATCGCATCCTGTAAGCTCTTCAGATACTTCAGACATGTCACTTAAAGATTGCGGCTGTGGAGATACCATTTTTGTTACATAATATATCTACACATACATGAACTCAAAATAAATAAATTTAAATTGCATATAATACATTACTTGAAATATTATTATTTCAGGAACTTTATGAAAAGAAAACCTTGTGCAATTCGTCACAGTCATGTCTTCGTTGGGTTCCATGTCTGGTAGACTTTTAAATGTACAAGAAATTTGTTGACAGATCTTTCTACATTTTGTTATTATTATCACAAGGTTTGCAATAAAAATTGCATATATATAATTTATATATACAAGTTTTGTATTTTTATTTAGAATTTTATCAATGATTTGTCCTTGATCTTGTTTGTTACATCTTGCGCAATCATCCCACTCTTTTCTCTCGTTAAAAACCTTTCTTGTTCTGCATAACTTCACACTTTTGACAATACCTATTTTAATGATCTTTTTAACTACCTACTTCGATGAAATGTTTATATATTTACAGCTTGACATTGACCATTGTACAAAACATTCTTGAAAATGTTGAAACTAAAAAATAATTTTTATATATATATATATATATATATATATATATATGTTCCGCGCTTTCTATGGACTACGCAATCTATAGAATGCGCAATGCAATCTAGGAATTCATAGAATGCGCGTCAATCTATAGATTACCGCCCATTCTAGAACGCGCACCATAATCCATATATTCTATAAAATGCAAAGCATGATCGACGAAAGTCAGAGAGAGGTGTTTGATCGTTTTATTAGAGAAACATACATAGAGGGAGATCACAAGAAGAGCAAGACAGTCGCTAAAGACAAGGCCAACACCATCATAGATGTTCTCAACAAGAATCCAGCAAAGAGCTACTGTCTTAAGTTCAAACACTGGATTAAGCAGAGGGGATTCAAACTAGTAAACTATGGCTGGCTAACAAAGAGACCTCATTTTAGCACACCAGTCTCACTGACACACTGGGTAAGAGACCCATAAAGTCAGAAAACAACTTAGAATACTTCCATAGAATGAGCAACTGATTTGGGTGCGCGTTCTATGAATTCCTAGATTGCGTTGCGCATTCTATAGATTGCGTAAGTCCATAGAAAGCGCGGTATATAACCAAAGGTTATTTCTAATTTTTATCACATTTACTTTTGTAAAAAAACTGCCAGTTTGTCAAAAAGATTTCATGAGGTATCCACCCATTGGCACCGGAAAAGGTGTTTATAGTGTTTCCCCCCAATGTACACAAAGTTGTGATAATAATAAAAAGCACTTATTCCTCGACACGAATGAAAATTCTTCCTCATTTTTCTATACTTTCGCTAGCTAACTGATGTGTCGCTGGGTATGAAAAATACCTATAAAACTGAGAGTTCCATTCATTTGTCAGTGTAACTTTTTTTCCTGTTTTACTGTAGTAGATACCAATAAACCTAATATTTGCTATTATATATAAAATAGACAAATATAAAGTTGATCAAATACATGTATATGAAAAGGTTCATTTGGCATGTAGACCAGTTTATGCCTTACCAACGTTTCTCCTTCATTTTTTGAAAACATGGCTGTTGTTATCATGTGACTTTTTATCGTTTTTTAATCTCTGATGATAGAGGTATGTTCCGGCTGCCGGTAAAACGAACACTCGCGTTATTGAAACTTATTACTTAGCAAACTACTTACCGTATTTACTCGAGTGAGCCCCGGGGCGCTCATTAAATAAATCAATAAGATATCAAAACAATTCCAACTTGTTTCTTTAATAAAACAATAAGATACAAGTACAACAGTAACAAGATAATAAAATAACAGAGGAATAAAGTGTTTTATGTTTCTTTTTTAAACTTCAATGATATCTATATCTTCCTCTGAATCTGCATCGATTGTTAAAAATAATGGAGCTGTTTCGTTTACGTCAAGGTCATCGTACAAAACGGTAAATGGATTTACATCAGACTCGTTAAGTATGTCTGTCTAGCTGTTCTTTCAACAATTCGAAACCACCATAACATGGTTGCTTTTCTTTAAAACAATGAATGCTTTCATCCTCGCTTCCATCGACGGGAATATTTAAGATGAAAGATTTCAAGTTTGATATACGACTTTTTGAATGAATTAACTGAGAATCGTATTAAAGGAATGGTTGTTGGAAAAAGAATGCGAGAGTTTGGTCTGGTTGTTCCAGTAGAATACACTGCATTAACTACAGACAAAATGACGGCAGCAATACTTCTATCAGTATTAAAGATGAGAAGAGAAAAATACAAACATTTTAATATGGAGATTTTAAATACTGAACACCCTTGTTGTAAAAATAACACTATTTACAAAGGAAAATAGCAAAGATTTTTTATCTAATTCCCAAATGAGCGCCTCCTTCTGAATACGTCTTTTTTAAATTCATCTTTTTTCAGACGGGTTTAATCACGACGCGTTTTGTTTCAAGCAGGTCCCACATGGTATACATATGTAGCTTGTTGTTATGGCCAAGATGCAATACTGAACATTTATCAATATTAAAGCACATACCTCAGTTTTTTTCCCAAGAAACTAGCAAGTTGATGTCTTTCTAAAGTAGGTAATGCAATGTGGCATTATCTAATGGAAGATATACCTTTGTGTCATCAGCAAAAAGGGCAGCAGAGGATGTTATTGACTGGAGAATGTTGTTGACATAGATTATGAACAGTAATGCAGCTAATACAGTACCTTGTGGAACGCCACTTCGGACCTCTTTCCAGTTTGAAAAGCTATTGTTGACTCTTTGACGGCCGTTTTTGACGGAGAAAGTTTTCAATCCAATTCGTAATTTTCCTTTGATGCCATATGCTTTGAGTTTACTAGGAGACGCTTGTGAAGTACTTTGTCAAAAGCTTTCGCAAAGTCTAGATGTATGTTGTCAATAGGAATTCCTTTGACTAGAGCTTTAGTCCTTGTGTTGGCTACTTTTACAAATTACACAGTGGTTTAAGCATTACGCTCAGAATCAAGAGGTCTCTGGTTCGACTTCCACTCGTGTCGAATCTTGCCACATTCTTGGAAGTACTGCGCTCAGTTTGTTTCTCGATGAAGTGGCTTATTCTGGAGTTTCTAGGATTTGTTTCATGTTTCCGTGTTAAGAACTGAGATAGGGTAGGACCTTATATAACATCATTTCCAATACACAGGACTCTGTTGAGTCATAGCCCTGCCTCCCTGTGTATTTCCTTTCTAAAAAAAAACTCTCGAGGATGTAGTTGGTCAGGACCAGGAAATTTGTATGTTTTTAAATGAAGTAGATGTCTTTTAATGTTAGCAAGCGAAAAGTCAGGTTTTTCAGCAAATGGAATGAGACAATGATAATGCTTGAAAGAAGGAATATTCAATGAATTGTCGTTTGTGAACACGCTTGCAAAATACTGGTTGAACTTAAGAGTCTTTTTCATGTCGGTTGTTGCAATAGACGCGTTGTATGACGTGTCCGGAAAAGAAGATTTTAATTTTAGTTTCGTTTTCACATACGAGAAAAAGGCTTTAGGATTGTGTTTTACATTATCAGCAAGTTTCCTTTCAAATTGTATTATTGCTTTTCTGCATGATGCTTTGGCTTGGTTCATTGCTTTTCTATATTTGTGGTAGCTGTTCTTGTTTGGAGATCTTAAGTAAGCAGAGTATTTTTGTTGTTTTGTTTTCAGTTCTTTAGTTGTTTCTATATTTAGCCATATTTAAGATTTTTTGTGTGAGTGTGGTTTTGTTGAAATATTATTTTTCACTAATAAAAGCAGTGATTGGTGAAGCCAATTTCATGAAGTGAGTCAAATTTCCTTTTGAATAATAAATATAGTATTTTGAAGCAGTTGTAGATGTACCAGTAAATGACGTAAACAGTTTGAAATAAAAAATTGATGATGACTTTTACCAATAGGTGAAAGATGCTGTATAGGTGATATGATGTTTTCTTCTGCTGTGAATATTAGATCGATGGTAGTGGGATTTTGAAAACGTCGGGTGTGTGTTGGTTTAAAAATATCTTGGTATAAATAAGAATTGCGAGGTGGGTCTAATGAATACTTCTGATTTGGATGAGTTAGGGAGAGGATTGTTGGCAGTTGACCAGTCCATGTCTGGGTAGTTAAAGTCTCCCAAGAATAGCTTGTTCCGGTATTCTTGGCTATCATTTAATTTATGAGTATGAAGTAGATTAGCATATTAAGAGTGCTGTTCGGCGATCAATAAAAGGTACTTAAAAGCAAGTCTAGGTCCTTTGAATGGACAATGCAACTGATAATTTCACTGAAGGATACTTCCATGTTGGTTTGGGTAGTGTTAATTGTGTTGCGAACATATATTATAATACCTCTACAGCAAGAGGAAAAGTTGCGGTTGGTAAGATGGTTATAATTATTTATTGAGATTTCAGCTTCCAGGGCATAAAATATTTTATTTTTAGGTAGTGTTTCAACCAAGCTGATGATATCAGGGTTATGGTCTTTTAGAATCTGCAAAAGTTCCAATCTTTTATTTAACAATGAGTCAACGTTAGTACACACTACTTTTAGATCTTTTAAATGTACGCAGTTTTTATGCCAGTAGATTCTTTTCTTGTTCTTTTTTTCTGTTGAATAACTTTTAAGTTCCAAGGTGGACCCGTAATCTGATAAAACCATTTCCCCGAGACATCACTTTTTACCAAATTATTTTGTTCTATTCGAGTTGCGTTGAAGTGATCACGTTCTTCGTTAGATCGATCTGGGTTGATGTAGGTACCAGACAATGATTTGTTTAGAAATCTTGAATTTCTTAGAATTTGATTCTTTGTCTCAGAATTTGTCAGTGATAAAAGGAGCGTCCAAGGTTTGTCGTTTATTTGTTAACCTAACTGTTTACAATCTTTATAACGTTTCTCTCAAGGTGATTACACCCTTTATTACCAACATTAAGGAAATCTGCAACAGGGTCTTGAGTCCCAACACAAATGAACAATGAGATTTAGTGACCGGTCTTGTTTGTTTATCTCGTTAATGTTTTCTGTTATTATTTTTTGATGATTCAAATTGGTTCACTTTCTCAGATTGTGAGTTATTCATTGTAACCTCTGCATGGTTGCAGTAAATCTTTTGTTGTTCGTCAAGAATATTTGTCGATAATTTATCAATTTTATTTGTCAATAATTCGATTAACTGGTGGTTCTGCTATGTTCATGCATATTTTTTGGCAAGTATCACACACGCAATGCTTTATGCATTTCGATTGCTTGGTAAGCCGATATTGATAATGATTGACAACTAATGTGATACCAAAATTTACACATATCGCATTCAATAGCGTCATCGGTGTCTGCAACTTACAAGGATTGTTCTCATTCCCGGGACAATATCTTTGGATTTGCTAAGAGCCATAATAAGTGATAAACGTTAAACTTCTCGATCAATAAATGAATAAAGACAATTACCTACTTACTTACAATTGCAAACGGATGTTGAAATGCAAATGTCTTGTAATTATGAAACTTCGGGTTGTAAGAGCAGAAAAGCGCTCTTAGTGAAATTCAAAATTGTAGAAACAAACAAATAAAATGATTTGAATAATGTAGGGTAAAGAAAGGTTGTTCCACACTGAAACCTCGTTTGTTCGGGATATGAGGGTTTGGTATACACGAAGCCGTACTAGAACTTTGAGTTGCGATGATATAGATTTTTTAGATTTGTTTGTTGGCCCTAGTTCCACGGTGAAAAGTAACAAATGGTGTTTCGTATGTTTGAACCGATAGTTGAAAAGAAACGACAGAAGGGATTTGAGATGATCTTCTTGTCAGTTTCGGTTTCTTCGTTCACTTTAAATGTCGCTTTTGCATGATCATATTTGCTTCTTAAGCGTTTGTATTTGCGACCAGTTAGGTTGTTAAGTTATTCACGATTCAGTTTCTGTCTGCTTTTCGTAAATAGTAGTCACGGCTAATAATTAACTGTTTTATTTCTTTTGTAAACCATGAGTTCTAGTTTTCTCGAATTTTTAGTTGTTTTAATGGGTAGTGGGATTTATTCTTGAAATAAGAAGATACTTGAATGTTTGGTATGCACGATTAAACGAAGTCATATGAAAACAATTCCCAGTTCCCCTTATTACAATACCCTGAATATATTTCCTTAAACGCACATTTTTTCGCTATAATTATTTCGCTACATTTCGCTTTCGCAGTTTTGCTGCTCTACTGTCCCTTTCATTCTTTAAAACTGAAACACACTTCATCAGATCTTGAAAAAATATGGTGATGTTAGAGTATCGGGTAATTATGCTCTTAAACTTTTGGTTTGTTGCCTCCACACGATTGTTTGTTCTATTCAGAAAGTTGGACTTTAAGTCCTTAAGGCCATCCACTGATTATTTCAAGAGCAAAGTTCCTTTCACCCACAGTGATATTCCCATTTTCTCGATTGTTATTTCTCGTTGAAATATTCTCAGAGTATGATAGAGACAGATTAAGATATCAGCCGGTTGAAGTTTAGTACTTAAAACACCTCTTTCGGTCATATCCTTATCAAACATTATCACATTAATATTGTCCCATTGTTCTGTTTAAATGCGCCCATTATCGCACTAATGGTATCTTTATCTTCTTTAGCTACCAACCAAAAACATATACTTTGGCTTTCGCCATTACCATCCACATTTATCTGTATGTAAAGCGGCATACGTAAATTGTTCAGCTTGTAGGTAGCATCAACCATAATTAATTCGAGAAATGCTTCAAATGTTTCATAGATTTCTTGTGTCTGAAGGTAGGCTTGAAGTGTGTCTGATTCATCCATAAATATTTCAACTTTGCCATCTGTCTGTAAATATAGTAAGACAGTCAAAAAGTAATCTGATCACAACTAGAGACACTAAAACGTTTTAATTGGAATTTGTTGTCACAATTTCTTAAATGTTGATTCTTTAAAATGTTTAAAATTATCTTTTACTTTCTTTATTTTCTTCAAATTCTTTGAAATCATTCTGCTTTTGACTTCTTGAAATATTCTTTTGCAGTAGTGACTTACAGGTGATTTTGTATAAGCTTCTTGTTGGCACATTAACACCTGGTTTTATGAAAGCTTCCGTTGCTTGGCCATGTGCTTGAACACTTCCTAAAAACGATTGTTAAATTTGTTAAAAAAATGTAAAATTTAACTAATACAACTATGCTTAATAACCTATACATACAATGTGAATTTGCATTTGTTTATTGTCAAATAACTTTATCCAAATTGACTATACTTTTAAATTGCTTATTTTGCTGGATTGTTAATTATTTGAATAAGACTACAAAACGTAACACTATGTACTTACCTTGTGATTGTATGAGTATGGGTGCCAGTTGCATCAATATTTGCATTAGCAATCAACTTTTGACCATCTTCTGTTGCCCGTATTCGGATGGTAAAAGGACATCTCATTATCAGTGTACTGGAAAAGAGAACGATGGTGCATGTTTAATTTTAAAATGTGCTTAAAGGCACAGTAGCACATGAACAACCAAAAGTGAGATAAAATTACCATTTAGATAACAAAAAAAACCCAGCACCTTTTTAAAGCCACAGCACAAACCTCTTAAAAATGGTCAAAATCATAAAAAGACCGTGGATATTCCCTCTTAATGGGGTTGGCGTTAGGAAGAGCATCCAGCTGTAAAAACATATGCCACAATAAACCATCAGATGATTAAACCTACATAATTGTGGGGAATATCATCTTTTGAAACCGTGCAACCCACTCTGAGTAGAAAAAGTCACGTAAAAACGGATGATGATGATAATATTGTTCCGACAGCGGATCTTATATTTATGCGGATATAGACCCGACATTTCATTGTAAACTAGTTATTTACTTTCTTACTAAGAAATCTAACTTAACTTAACCCTAAACATATCCCCCTAAACCTATCCCCTATCCCTACCCTTCCCTTACTTATAGAAATATAAGATCCGCTGTCGGAACTCTAACCACGGCGTAAAAAATGCTTCCTAGCCTAATGGAAACACAATCTCTAACCATACTATACCTTACCATACACTCTTTCAACAATTATTGTTTATTAAGAGGCATTGCAGCCTTCATAACCCAATAAAAATGGAAAGATTGAGTAAGTTTAGAGAGCTGAAAGTACTGCTAATATTGACAAGTAGCGTAATACAGGGCAAGACGGGACACCCCTTGAGGTTACTTGGTAAGTCATATCTGCTTTTTAAAAGATACAATTTTGAAAATAGCTTCAAATGAATTTATATCAAATACAATTTTAATGAAGCAAAAAATAATCTAAATTAAACTTTGGGAAAAATGACCAAAACTTAAAAGGGTATGAATGTCCCATCTTGCCCCACTAATTAATAAGTCAAGTTAACATGTTTTTTATCTATTTTAATATTTACACATGAGGCTATCAGAGTATGCCCTAGTCACTCTGTAAACATTTAAACAACTGGAAAAAACAGTATACAAGAAACGTCAAAACAAATTCAATCATCATCATCATCATTCTCTGTTAGGTACTTGGTACCCTTAGAGTGTCTCTACGTAAAGGTGTGGTAAAGTAGATGAAACAGAAAATATTTAAACACCTGTAAACTTATACCCTCTCTAACAAAACCCTTAAAACAAAAAAAGTCTGAGTACTTACTGACTGTTTTTGATGTTTACTTGGATCTTGAAAGGCTGCTTTACATTTCCACCTAGCTTTTTACGGAAGATATATATTAATTTCCCATCTTACCTCCACGTCCCGTCTTGCCCCAAATTACTCTAGTTAGGTATTCATGCTGTCTGCAACGAGTGTATTGACGTCAACTCTGGATCTGGCCTAATTTATGATTACCACATAGAAAAATAACCCAAAGGCAAAATTAATTCTAGATATACTTACGAATGCTGAAGGCGAGATCCATTCACCGTATGTTGTTTATGTTTTCTCCCACCGATAACACATGACAAGTCAATCGAAAAATACTTCGAACATTTTCAATTGTCGCCCTGTCGGTTGTGGCTAATTCCTATCCGTTAAGTCATGTATGCAAAATGGAACAAAATAATTTATTCTGCGTGTATCCCACAATGCAGTGTTATGTTTTGGACTTAATTAATTTTTTAAAAGATATAATGCGTGTTTTCTAACGAGTTGGTGGTTGAAGCGCCTTTTTGAGACAAATTTGGGAAAGTCAGGAAGTGAATTACATTACTTTGAAACAATAAAACCATATGTGACCTCTTACCTCGTGAAATAAATGGGTTCATAAGTGGTAGAAAATTACTTTAATAACCGCACTACATGCCAAATTATGTAATAATTATGCCACGCATAACTTATTACATATGTAAAAAATAAATTATACACGCTGAGGACATCAACATGTCAACTTTAGCCCCATAACCAATCAGACCCCAGAAACTTGGTTTCCAATAAAAGAAAATTATCGTGCGATAGTCGCACAACCATCGCACGACCTTATGGAAACATCAATCGCACAACAAACATCATATCGCAAGATCAGTACAACGTCGTACGATAAGTATCGTAGAGATAGAGAAAATTCTATTCCTGCGACTGTTGTGTGATTATCGTGACGATATAAATACCCAATATTTGTGTTTTCCTTTTTCTAAGTGCAAGTGAGGTAATGCACAAAGCCAACTGACATTGAAGCAAACGATAAAACTTTTTACTTTTCATATCCGATTCCAATTATATCGCAAATAGTTCAAGAGAGAGAAAGAAAGGGTAAAAAATAAATACAAATACTTTTTGTAATGGAAACTAGTGCATCGCACCAGAGTCACAAGAAAGTCTTTTCTTTGATCGCACGACACATGTTTTATTATTTTATTATTATTATTATTATTAATCATATTTATACAGGATTACAGTTTTAGTTTGATAAAATACATCTATACTGGTATCAATGCGGGACCTGTTAACAAAAATAACAGAAAAATTAAAAAGGACTATATTAGACTCGTAGAATAAAATTAGAAAAATTAGAAAAACAACTAGTTTTTGTTGCGCGACAACAAACGCACGACAATTTTTTTTTATTGGAAACTAAGCTCGAGAAGTACAAGTGAGCGCCAAAACTATTCACGAGGAGATACAGTGATTGCGCATGCGCCAGCGATCGTCGTAAAGATAGCATTTGCAGATTGAGTTTCTTATGGAAAATGCTATTGGCCATCAGCGATTGCGCCCTACGTCATAAGACACATGACTAAACACTATCTCCGTTAGATTTAGAATATTTTAGTTAGATACTTCACGTTATAAAAAAAACTTAAAACACACGTTTATATGTTTTATTAGTAAAATGGATGTTTTACAAAAAAAGGTATATAGCTCATTTTGCACTTGAACACTCATTGTTTTTAAAAGTTTGTGGTTTTAATTTAAAACTATTTCTGGAATATCTTAAATAAAAAGCAAAAAATCAAAGTTGTCGAATTAATCCTAATGTTAGTAACGGGCATAAACGAGGGTGTCTATCCCCTTTTCCTTAGCGTAAGATCTTGGGTGTAACTGTTGAGGCGGGCGCCACTCCTACCACCAACACCCGAGCTTTGCCGCATCGAAATGCTACTCATTTGCGAGTCAGCAACCTTCATAAAGTTCCAGAATCGAGACAGAAGTTGTGTCTGAGCCTCCAAATGATGCACAGTGCTGGGTGGATTCCTGTTTGACTGATTCGCAGACTATCTCAAACGGGTTTTTTTTAAAGCCACAAGTCTGATTTTCAGACTCTCTAAAACGGTTTTCTTCAAAGCCACAAAAAATTAAAACATTACATGGCAATAATAATAAAAATACCCCTGGTTTTTCTCAGGAACTGTGATTATGGGATCTTTCTGATTTTTTTGGATATAAAAGTTAACTGTAGAAGTAGATATTTGTGTACGGTAATAGTGTACAGTATAGTTCAGATTTCTTTAATTCTGGAAATAACTTCTAAGATTTAACAACTTGGTGTACTAAATATAATAAATTTTAGTCAAATTATATACTCTCCCCTGCCTAATTGTAGGGAGGGTAGAATAGCTGGGGTAGGTGGAGACAAAGGCAAAACATCCTAGATTAGGAGGGTTATAATAGTTGGGAGAGGTAGAGAAATCTTTATATTACCGTAGATTGGGAGGGTAGGCAATAGTTGGGAGAGGTGGAGGTAATATAATTTGAGTTAAACTTTGTTCCATGTGCATAGGACTTCAAGAGAATTTGATCGAATGTCTGGAATCAAGTCAAACGTTTTATTAAGATTTATTGATGTTTTTATGAAATGTTTTTGAGACGGAAACATATCAGAACTTTTTGAATAGATTGATTTATCCCTTTCATATTTGTCTTAAATTTCCATAGTTTGGGGTGTCAATTGTTAGAGAGTGACATTTGAAGAAAACATTATTGATCGGGTCATAATTAATTGAAATTGAAAAGATTTTTTCCCAAAATCGGAGATTTACCATCCCCTACAATTAGACAGGGGAGAGTACTAGCTAATCTGATTTACGTAAAGTTAAACCCGCGGAAACTTAAAAAATCTTTAAAGTGACTTATTACAGTACAGGTTTTTATCGTTATATTTTAATATTTAATATAATATTATATTATATTTTGTTATTATAAAACTTAAATTGGAAAAAGTAATAAATATTATCTCCCTTATCGCAAGACTTGTATTTTAGTGTTTATATTTTAGTGTTTAGTCACGTGTAGAGCGTTATGACGTAGACGCAATCGCTTATGGCCAATAGCATCTTCCGTTCCTTCTCACTTTGAAAAAAAATAATCGTAATAACAAGATTGGAAATAAAATGTCGGAAATGTCGGAAAACACAGGTCCTGGAGTTTTTGCTGCAGAGAGAATACTGAAAAAAAGATACAAAAAGGTTGATATAAAATATTCAATAATTTGAGTATATAGCTAGAAACCTTCATTTACACAAGTTGTTTTAATAGTTCTAGTATAGTGGAACTGCTAAAAGTTTATATCGAGTATATAAATCCTTTAGCTTGTTGTAAACATCAGTTGTGAAAATCACGGTTTATATATAAAAATTGGACTTTCATTTCTTTAGGGAAGGGCGGAATATTTGGTGAAATGGCAGGGATATTCTCCAAAGTGAGTTTCTATAGCTTTTTAATGCATAAATTTAGAGACACTGCTAGGTCATTGAAATACGCATGATATCTCAACAAAACTGCTGCAAAATCCCAATATATATGTGTAGTATATTTCTACACTTTACTATATATTATGTTATATATGACATGAAAAATGTTAAACAGCATTAAACAAATGCATTTATATGTACAATACAATCCTGGGTTCTCTTGCGAAAAAGTACTTCACATTATCAGGATTTTCAGTTATATATCCCAAAATTTTAATTGAAAGTATGGAGATAGTAAAAACATTGTGATTTCTTGGACCAGATGAATTATTGGCTGCTAATTCAATGAAAATCCAAGGAAATCATTTAAAAAGTCATGGTTCGTTGGTATTGCCCTGGGCCAAGTTGTTCATGGGTTCTGATTTGGTTCATCTATTTTTCACTGTCAAAAGGTGATATATACAGCTAGTTTTCTTTTGGATGGTGTCTGTTTTTTATGCTCTTTTGTATTTCTCTGCATTTATGTGTGGGTTGCCTTCTGGTGTGATTAGTGAAAGGGTCATTCCATGTCAATTCAACTAGGGCTTGACACCACACCCCCTCAGAATTGGCTGGTTTTTTGTATACATGTTTGTACTCATGAGAAAAACATCTGGTGAAAATTTCAGCCTCTAACGATGTATGGTTCCCGAGTTACAGATACTTGGTCCCAGGCCATTCTTAGGTTCTTTTTCTCAGCGCCATTTCAAAGGCGACCACTGTGTATCATATAAATAGCTAAAATTCCGGTTCTATTAGGTCAATAATCATGAAATTATGTACCTGACTATTTTTGAGGGTGTAGAATTCAAAAATAATACTTTAAACCTCTGAAAAACAAGTCTTCACTGTGAATTTTCAAATATAAAATATTTTATCATTTTCTTGTTTTTTCCCAACAACTTACACTTAACTGGTAATATCTCAGGATGATGAAGTAAAACTGCTCTGAATTTTTTCCCCATGTTAGTATACATTATAAAGATCAAAATACAAAAAAATTGAGATGGTCTTTTTTGTTAAAACTAAATTATTAGAATCCAAATTTAGATGAACATTTTATCAATAAAACAGTTAAAATAGGACTTGTGACAATTTTTACATAAAATATAATACTAATTACAAAGTAAATCCTTGGTATTGTTATAAATAATAAAATGTTAGTTTTCATAGTTAGTCCATTCAGCTTGGATTTTGTTTTGGTCTGTCTCACTGACAGTGTACTGTCTTCCTGTTGCAGTGGTATCAACTTTTAACAACAAATTTGTTGAAGGAACCCAGCATACATCTTCTTGTGATGGCCAATGGTATCATCTTGTAGGGAAACTAGGGTGCATGAATTTTACTTGTAAATCTTTGTTAACAAGAAAGTAAAGTATTGTACCTTCACAATAACTAAAATAATAATTAAATACCATGATTTAGTTATATCCTTTGATAATTTTAAGTTTTTAAAAAAATTTATAGCTTTTTTGCTGATTTTTTTTCTTCAAAAAATTAAATTTAGCATTTTTATACAAAAAAAAATTCAAAATTTGTAACATAAATTATTTTGTTATAAGGAAAAAGACCATTTTTTTGTATTTTGATCTTTATAATGTATACTAACATGGGGGAAAAATTGAGAGCAGTTTTACTTCATCATCCTGAGATATGACCCGGTAAGTGTAAGTTGTTGGGAAAAAGAGAGAAAATGATAAAATATTTTATATTTGAAAATTCACAGTGAAGACTTGTTTTTCAGAGGTTTAAAGTATTATTTTTGAATTCTACACCCTCAAAAATAGTCAGGTACATAATTTCATGATTATTGATCTAGTAGAACCGGAATTTTAGCTATTTATATGATACGCAGTGGTTACTTTTGAAATGGCGCTGAGAAAAAGGACCTAAAAATGGCCTGGGACCAAGTATCTGTAACTCGGGAACCGTACGTCGTTAGAGGCTGAAATTTTCACCAGATGTTTTTCTCATGAATACAAACATGTATACAAAAAATCAGCCAATTCTGAGGGGGTGTGGTGTCAAGCCTTTTAATTTCAGGTTGATTTGACATGGAATGACCCGAAAACAAACATGCCTCTTCTAAGTATTTTCTAGAATGTAACTTCTTCCACTTCTGCAATTTGAGATATTGGTAAGATGAATGTCTAGTTTAATTTCACTACTTGTGATTGGTCAAATGCATACCTTTAAATCCTATAATTAAAGTCAATCTGGGGTGATTAGTAAGGGAAATATGTCATACTTGTCTAAGATAATTTTAATAGATTATATACCTTTGGCGGGTCTTAGGGAATCTGTTTACGGCTATGGAAATTGCTCAACCAGGCAATCAACCAATTTGAGCTAGACTTTACACAATGAGTTTCATCATCATCATCATCATGGTTTAATGTACATTTTCATGCTAGCATAAATGCCCTTCCTAACGTCAACCCCAGTAAGAGGCAAACAATGGCAAGTTAACCCAAGCAAGATACCAACTTTGCATTTTACGTGACCCATTAAGAATATGTGAACATCTATTTCTGTCCTCTATGTAAATATAGAATTCAATCTGCTTTAGATTCAACACTTGGGAGCCGGTCGAAAACATACTTGATCATCGTCTTCTACAAAGTTACCAAGATCAGTGAGTGGTTTTGTTAATAAAGTCCCCTATAATAAGAGATGATTTCAAATATTTTATTAAACGGCCCATATATTTCAGGGGCTTCTCTCTGTATTGTTTCGCATCATTGGGTCCACACAGGGCCGCAAATTTTAATGAACAAAAGAGACATCTTGAGTTTTACAGCGTTTTTATTTTTGAAATATAACACCAAAGTTTCACAGTCGACTTGTGTGCGAACCTATAGGCAAAACAATAACTTTCTAAAGAGAGTTAGAAAGACATAAACATAACAAGTCGAAGAAGGGTGTCATTCCATGTCAAATCAAACCAAAAAAATTGAAAATGTCACCCACCCCCTCAGATTTTGTTGAAAGTTGGCATGCAACCTTGTATTCATGAAAGAAACATGTGTACAAAATTTCAGCTCAATACCACCTATGGTTCCTGAGATATAGACACTCGGCCCCAGGCCCTTTTTGGCTATTTTATTCTCAGCGCCGCACAAAATTCCTGTCACTGGCCATTGGTTTTGAAGCAGTCTCATCTAAAATATGGCAGCTACTGAGCTGAAATTTGGTACCTGACCATTTTAAAGGGTGAGGAATTCAAAAATCATATCAAAAAGGTCAAATTCAAACTCTTTACCCCCTTAATTTCATTCTTTGAAATTTTGGTGAAATTAAGTACATACTATGAACTAACAGTAAATAGCAAATTGAGATGGCCATTTTTATATAACTCAAAAAATTTCACTTCAAATATTGCGTAAAATTTATAAAAAATTAACAAAATTTATTTTTCGAATATTGAAAAGTAAGGAACAAAATTAACATAAAATCCAACAAATTTTAATCAGCTGCCTATTTATTTATATTCAGCTATCTTTAAAAAGAAAGTGACATGGTATTTTCTTTCTGGTTGCAAGTTTTTGTAAAAAATTCTTAATGCAGAAGTTAAAAAAATTATGTTTTTTTCATTAAAAAGTTATCCCAAGAATTATGAATGGTTTCAACATCCTCTTTGTTTATCTTGTATTGACTACCTGTCTCAGTTGATGGGGGTGATATTTCACAAATGAATATTTGGAACCCAGCAAATGTCATTTCTTGAAGGCCAATGGAAAGATGATGATGGAAAGCGAGGATGTAGGAATTTAACAGATACATCTTTGTTTTCCAGATCAACTTCACACGCAATAACAATCCACGGGGAGTGTTTATAAACACAACAAAGAAGCTGGGACACTGCAACTTCTGCAACTTCAGCCTGTGCTTCTTGATGTTGAAATTCAAATTGTAAAGTGTACATTTCTTCTTCTGGTAGCCTTTTCATTGCAATTTTGAATTTTGATAAAGGGACAAAGTGGTGAAAACTTCTGATACCCGGAATCGTCCATCTCATAACGATCTTTCATTTGGATTCGAGTTTTGTTGATGTCCTCCTGAGAAATATATAATGAAGTTACTGCATTGATTTCAGAAGTGCAAAATGAAGAAATCCATAGGTGTGAGTATCTGATCGGAAATTGTGTGCTGTAGACTAGCTCTTGCAGCAAGTCGTTTGAGAGTCCCACCAATACCATCACATGGAGACTTTCCACGGCTTGTTGCAAAAAAGAGCACGAGGCATCAACATTGAAATCTTCTTTATGGAAACAAAGGTTCAAAAAGTTTTTTTTATTTTTGTATTGTGCAGCACATCCATCTGAGAAATAGTGTACATGCAACAAATCATCAATCAGAAAATGTTTTATGAAGCTAACTGTTTCCTTAACAACAACATGCACAAAATCAACATGATTTAGGTCATCAGATATGAAGCAAATTGAATGTGATTTTGTTTCATCCCCATCTCTATAGTAGACAACAATGGGGTGCAAGGAGCATTGAGAGTTGTTCCGATGCATACCTTGGATTTTATCTTGAACTACAAATGAGTAATTTTCTGCAAAGTCTCCTAAAACAATAACCTCTCTTGGAGACAGATTCTTCTTCAACTCTTTGAGAAAACTAGCTTGGGACTTTGTGATGTAAAAAAAACTTCATAACTTCAAAAACCTGATGCCTATAATACAAGAGAGAAAATATATAATTCTAAATGTTGCATTAAGCAATACAATAGCTTCATTTATCAATGCAGCAGGTTCATTTATCAATGCAGCAGCTTCATTTATCAATACAACAGCTTAATTGGACAATGCAACAGCTTGATTGATTAAATGCAGAATTTTGTTCCAGACTTTTCAAAGAAATTTTATTATGTTTTTACAAATTTTAGGACATTTTTGAAGTGAAATTTTTTTAGTTATATAAAAATGGCCATCTCAATTTTCTATTTACTGTTAGTTCATAGTATGTACTTTATTTCACCAAAATTTCAAAAAAAATAATTTTGAGCAGAATTTTTTATTAGAATTTTTATTTTTCTTATAATTATCAAAAAAAAATTCAATTTTTATTTCCAGAATGAAATTAAGGGGGTAAAGAGTTTGAATTTGACCTTTTTGATATGATTTTTGAATTCCTCACCCTTTAAAATGGTCAGGTACCAAATTTCAGCTCAGTAGCTGCCATATTTTAGATGAGACTGCTTCAAAACCAATGGCCAGTGACTGGAATTTTGCGCGGCACTGAGAATGAAATAGCCAAAAAGGGCCTGGGGCCGAGTGTCTATATCTCAGGAACCATAGGTGGTATTGAGCTGAAATTTTGTTCACATGTTTCTTTCATGAATACAAGGTTGCATGCCAACTTTCAGCAAAATCTGAGGGGGTGGGTGTCATGGTCCGTTTCATTTGACATGGAATGACCCAGAAACCAGATTTCAGTTGTTACTGTTTTTGCACTTGACTTAGTTACTTGTTTGAAGACCTTATCGATATCGTTTTCTGTTTCAATTTTAGATTTCCATCTTCGCGCGGCAGGAAAAGAAAGAAAGGTTGCCCATCAAAAACGCACAAAAAAGCAAAGCAAGACGGGGTAATTTTAATAATTTACTTGTAATAAGATTTCGGTTTTATCTCCTTAGTAATTTCTTGTTTGTTCTGCTAATTATCACTACTGCAACGAATGAAAGTCGTCCGTGGCTGAAGAGCTTATAATTGGAATAATTAAGTGAATAAATTATCTCCGATCACGAAGTGTCAAAGTTGAATAAAAACATATTTCAATAATCGTACCCTACTAATGTTTACAGCGAGTTTTATATAGTAATTGCGCAGAGTTGCCACTCTGTGTTATCCTTCTTCCATGAATAATATTGAATGAATCGGTTAAACATTCAACTTTGCCACAAAGGAGGAGGAATCGGTGGAGTTTGAAACAGAAGAAGACGACCAATCTGTGGGTTCGTTGGAGGATAGGAACATCTCGCCGACACTCGACGATCTAAACCGACAGCTTACAAAGGACACTCTACCGCATGGCGACAACAAATCCGAAAACACCCCGTCTGTCGAGGAAAAAACCGACGCAAAAGAGCCGGTCCCAGTTGTCCCTGCCGCTAAAAAAGAACAATGTCAGTGTTGGCGCAAACCCCTTGTCGACCAGGTGACAATCACTGACGTCACAGTTAATGGCGTCACAGTGACGTTTCGGGAGTGCCTCACGGACAAGGGTTTTTTTAGCAACCAGAAATGAAACGAGTTCATATCACGAGTTACGTCGCATGTTTTTGGATTAGCCTTTTATTTTTTACTGTACATTGATGAAATAATATTATTTTTTATATCCACAAAGATTGAGAGAGGTCACCGGACCCTACTATTTTGGAGGTATTTAATTGCTTAGGATATAGGCGTAACCATTTAGTTATCCGGGGCATCTTTACTGGTAACAAAAGATTGATTTTTTTGTCGATGGAAGAGCGTATAATATAGCGAATAGAGCGTATATAACCAATATGCGGTTTGGACCTGCTTTAACTGGCAGCTGCATAAATTAGCCACTCTTCTTTAACGGTATATTATGAGACCAAGCATACATCCATAACACAGTCACCGCTGTAACGATGTCACTCTTCTAGCTTCACATAGAGTTTCCCTGGTCGTTAAAATTAACAAAAACTATTCTGTAATCCTGGAGATAAGTGTTCGTGAAAACCACTTTACCATAAGACCTTAAGCTGTTGACTTAGTCTTATACTACAACACTCATGAAACCATCATGAAAGCTACTGTTAAAAGAGGGAAAATTCGACCCATTTATTTATTTTGAGCGAGAAAATCCGCCAACCCCGTTTATTCCTTCCCTTAGTTTTCACCAGGAAATTTTCCAACCACCCTATTATTCGGGTCAGTTAAGTCACTTCGCCCGTGCAGTTAAGAAACATGAAAGCTGATAGCTCCATGGTATTGACTCTCAGATCAGACCTATGCTAGTGTTGTGGATTGCGATTGCCAAGTAAGGCATAAAACTGCCAAGTTGATACATTTTTTTTCTTCGTTTTGATGTGAAGGGTAGCTGCCAATAGGCTTTTTCGCAAACAATTTGAAAGATCTCAAAAATTTAAACCCGCAATGCATTGTGGTTACTCATGCAGGGTAGTCTATTTTGTTGCGTTTGAAGCGTGTAAAAAAATATAGATAGATATATGAATGAAAAATGTTCGACAGATAAACAGAAACGAGTAAAAAATCGAATAAATGGCGATCATTGTGCTGTCTACGGTTGCTCAAACAACAGGAGAAAGAAAAGGTAATGTATATTTCAAATATTAAGTGTATTTTAGCAAATAATTATGTTTTAAAAGTTACGCACTGCAGATGGAAGGGAGTTCCAAAGTCTAGATGTTCGCGGGAAAAAACTGTTCTTGTAGAAATCCATGCGACAATTTGGAACACAAACAGTCCATTGATGAGAAACCGACGAACTCTAGTTGAAAAACGTCCATAAAAAAACTTTGTAGAAAAGACAAAGAGAAGCTACGTTTCACCGGGGTGATAGGGAGTCCAGTTTCGAAGATAAGTCTGCGCCGATTGCGTTGCAAACACGCTGTTGAACAAGGTCTAGCAAATTCAGGCAATTTGCAGAAGCACCTGCCCAAATATGACAGTTGTATTCCATGCAAGGACGAGGAGTAAAGGTAAAGGATACATTCAGACGTGAAGTAACTCATTTCTCGTAAAAGAGAACCAACCTTGCTCCATGGCAGCTGATTTTGCAATGCAATGGGTTCAATGTAAGATCGCTATGAGAGGTCGTTAGTAAATATGAGACCAAGAAGGCAAATGAGAACCATTCATCAAAATTTGAGGTAAATATGCTTGCTTGAGATGATTAATGGAAAGAAGATTAGTTTTAGATGGACTGAAATTAACCAGCCAATTCTTACCCCATTCAACTACTGTATTGAGATCTTTTTCCAAAGCAGAGGCCAATTTAACTTTATCACAATCGTCTGATTTATCAAGACAGGAATACAATGTGGAATCGTCAGCATAGATAATGGTTTTAGATAATAAATTGTGATGAGATCGCGGAAATTGCGCATAAATTGCGGGAGATCGTTTATGTACAGTAGGAACAGAGTGGGACCGAGAACAGATCCTTGAGGAACACCAGCATTGAAGGAAAAAGTAGAAGATGATTGACCGCTAAGGACAACTTTCAGTTTCGGTTGGAAAAGAAGGGAAAAATAAATTTAAAAAGGAACCTTTTAAACCATATGTTTTGAGTTTATGCAATAGACCCGGATGCCAGACTTTATCAAATGCCTTGGAGATGTCAAGACCGACTGCTCGCGCTTCACCAGAAACATTAAGGGCACTATAAAACCGTTCAGTTATAACTGTCAAAGCGTCAGCAGTGGAACGACCAGAACGAAACCCATACTGGGAATCGTAAAACAAATTATTTTTTTCAATAAATTCCACTAAGGTCTGGTTAATTAAAGTCTCAAAAACTTTGCTCAAAATGGAAATGAGACTTATCGGCCTATAATTGCAGTGATTAGATTGGTCACTACAATTATTAAAAATCGGAATAACGGAATAACGGAAACAAATTACCAGGATGGAGGAAAACAAGATTCATCAAAACACATTTTATAAACAGCACACAGGACAGGAGATAACTCGGTAGAACATCAATGAAGAACAATTACAGGGATTCCATCAGGTCCTCTAGCTTTATTAGAATCCATTTTGGAAATAATCTTGGAAACATATAAAGCAATCCTGTTTGGTCTATTTGGAAGTGAATATGGAGGTTGTGTCCAGAATCATCAAGGGTAAAATGAGAACTGAAGAGTTTAGCAAATAGTTCAACTTTATCCTTAGATAAATTAATGACTTCAGGGCCATTGAATAGTGGAGGCACAGATAATTTAGAATTACCCCGGACATTTTTAATGATACGCCAAAATTCACATGAACATTTAACTGTTTTTGCTTTACCAAAAATATATTTACAATTATTGCGAGAGGTAATAAACAATTGTCTGTTAAGATCAGTCGCATCACGTTGGTAGCAATGAAAGAAATGATTACAATGGCCTATGGCTACAGCACATGCCGCTGAAAACCATGGCGATGAATGAGGTTTTATCTGATATTTCCTTGAAGGAACAAATAATCTTATTGGTTCACATATTATTGAAGTAGTTTTATTAACACAATCATCCGCTGAGTTAGAAGGAATTTTTTCCCAAGGGATGAGCGATGATTAAGAAGAGCTAAACCAGAGCGGACTTAGAAACTGATTTGATAACAGAACAGTCTTGAGAAAGATGGAGAACGATGGAGGAAAAATAAAAATGTAGTTGAATGTAGAAGAGACGAGGGAAAACACATGAAAGGTTGATCGGGGTCTTCCATGTCAATCTCTCGAGATATTGGTAACATAAACTGCTAGACGATGCATATAATAGAACAGTCTTTTCTAAACAGAGGTAGATATTTAGGAACATGGAAATCATTAGAAGATATACCAACGTTTAGATCAGCTTCACAAAGTGCTAATACATCCGGTTTATTTTTGATCAAAAACAACACAGACCATACAACACCACTACTCTCTGAACAACCTGCATCCGTCAGTTCTGAATGGGTATATGTTCAGCCTCGCCGACCGATCATCAATCTTCGGGCTATGACGAAGCTGGCATCGTTCAACGTACGGACTCTTTCCGGTATCTGGAGAAAGGGAGAGTTAACCGCAGAGGCAGACAAGCTTGGGTTTGCTGCTGTTGGGATTCAGGAACACCGTATACGCAGCGACCAAATAAGGCATCTCGACATGAGAAAGGGTTGGAAGTTTGTACACGCGAGTGCAGATAAAGCTGGAGTTGGTGGAGTTGGTTTCCTCCTTAGCCCCGCATCATATGGCGCCCTGCAGAAGGTTGATCATGTATCTGACCGAGTGATTGCATGCCATTTTACCTCTGCCTTGAAAAACAAATCTTCTTTCCCCAAGGTAGTGTTGATATCATGCTACTCCCCAACGAGTCTTTCTGACGTACCCGTCATAGAGGAATTTTATGCTGATCTGCAGAAGGCCATTGACGGCGCAGGACTTCACGCATTCGTGAGCATCCTTGGTGACTTTAACGCCCGTCTACAACACTCTGCCACTAGTCCATGGGTCTATTCAGATGTCGCCAACCGCAACACAGACTTCTTCGAGGACTTCTTACAGTCCAACTCTTTGTATTCCGCAAACGCAACATTCCAGAAGAAACGTGGGCGATTGTACACTCACAAAGGTGCGCAGGGATACCTATCTCAGATTGACCATATACTCTTCCGTCTAAAACACAAGAACTCAGTGAGAGACTGCGCGGCAATGACGTTTAGACCGTTTGAATCTGACCATCGGCTTGTTTCAACAACAGTGCGGTTGAGCCTCCGAGCAAAACCAACATTTCGTAACACCGCCCCGCGATATGACTGGTCGACCCTGAAAGAAGAAACCATATCAACTGCCTTCCGACTGGTTTGTATGAACAGATATGCTGCATTAACCACCCCTGATTCGAATATGCCAACGGATCATCATAGGAAATACACTGCCTTTGCGTCGGCCGTGCAGGAAGCTGCAGCTGAAACCATTCCAAAGATCATGCCTCGTAAAAGTCGTATTCCATGGGAAGACCAGCAAGTTATACAGGCGCGTGGTGCCCTCGAAGATGCCAAGAAACGGAACAGACTGATCAAATCCGATGCGACGCAGGAGGCAGTTGCGAATTCTTCGCTGAATCTAGCGCGGGTGTACGCTACAAACCAGGCTGAATACATAGAGAAGCAGATGGCAGACATTGCCTCCGCAGATGAAAGTCGCCAACATGCAGTCGCTTGGAAGGTGGTCAACAACCTGAGTGGACGGAAGTCTAAAGCCACCGTGAAAATCAAGGCCGAAAGTCCACAGGACCGCATTGCTGGATGGAAAAACCACTTCGAGAAACTACTAAACAACCCACTCATTGGAGTGGATGAGGCGTTTGAACCCGAACAGATCGTCTCCGAACCGCTTGACATTTCTACAGGCGAGATTACATGGGATGAACTAACCGCTGCTGCTCGCCAGATAAAGAACGGGAAAGCCTGCGGTGTTGACTCGGTGCCGAACGAAGTGTTCAAGGATGACGAAATTCTGATGCTGCTCCACCCCATCCTGAATGAAGTTCTGATCACTAAGTCTCCACCAGCCGAATTCCTCAAGAACAAGCTCATTGCGCTGCCAAAGAAGGGTGACCTATCCTCCTACGACAACTACAGAGGCATCACCCTAATGTTTTGTACCGCCAAACTCTTCAATCGCGTGATTTTGAACCGCATCCGAGACCCAGTAGAGAAACTTCTGCGCCCAAACCAAAACGGCTTCCGTCTATCTAGGAGCACCCTCGAGCCAATTCTGGGGCTACGTAGATTGATCGAAGAGATATCGGCAAAGAAGAACTTGTCATTGTGCAGCGTGTTTGTAGACTTTCGGAAGGCTTTTGACTCCGTCTCACGCAAACGGTTGTTCCTTATCCTATCTGCGTACGGCATTCCTGATCCTCTCATCGCTGCGATGAAGTGCCTCTACGACGGTTCTACCAGCTTTGTTAGCACTGCTGATGGTGACTCAGACCCATTCCTTGTCACCACTGGTGTGTTGCAGGGTGACACACTCGCGCCATTCCTTTTCATCATCGTCTTGGACTATGTGCTCCGCATGTCAATGGAACCTGTGTTAGGACTGCAGACGAGGGCCAGACAGAGCCAACGACACCCTGCAAAGACATTGACTGACCTAGACTTTGCGGACGACCTTGCACTGTTAGTATTTACCGTCATGAATGCGCAAAAACTTCTCACAAACCTGAAAGAAGCCGCCGTCGAAGTTGGCCTGCTAATCAACCAGAAAAAGACGAAATACATATGTGTTGGCACTGCCGCTGCCTCGGGAATCCCTGTTCGGATAAGAAAAAGAGAAATCGACCAAGTTGATGACTTCTGCTACCTGGGATCATATGTGAGAACAAGCGAACGGGATATCAAGGCTAGGAAAGCACTTGCGTGGACTGCAGCTGACAAGATGTGGCGTATTTGGAAGTCCCCAATGATAACTCGCGAACTGAAGATACGCCTATTCAAGTCAACCGTTGAAGCAGTCCTGCTGTACGGCTCACCTTGTTGGTCACTTACAGCTAAGCAGAACAAGTCACTGGATGGCACGTACACACGCCTATTGCGGAAGGTGACAGACACACACTACAGCGTGCATGTAACTAACCAAAACCTCTACGGAAGCCTTCCCCGCGTCAGTGATATCCTCTTAGAGAGAAGGCTACGGTTTGCTGGGCATTGTGCGTGTCGCATAGATCAGCCGGTGAGTGGGCTTGTTCTCTGGCTCTGGAACTTTCGTCCAACTGGCTGCGCGCATGACGTTTCCACGCCGTCTGATGAAGGATACTGGGATGAACAACATCACCGAGCTTCATCGTTGCATGCTTGATCGAGATGGTTGGAAGTTGAGAATTCGAGCAGCGGTCGGTGTCGTTTAACAACGCGCAGAACAATGATGATGATTTGATCAAAAAAGCCTCAACATCTGTAAAATTGGTTCGAAAACTACTAATAATACAAAATGCTAAAGAGAAAAGAGGATGAGATTTCATTATTCTTTTGACTTTGTTATTTCAAGATTTATTGTCGATTGAATATTGGAACTTAAACATCTGAGTTTCGAACTTTTACAAGCCTTATTACAGGATTTATCTTTCCTGCCACTTCCCATACTTTTCCATTTTTTGGATTAGTAGTTTGTAAGTTTATAACTTCTTCATACATATGTAGAACTTATTGCTTGGCGTTGTTGGTATGTTCTGTCTGGATCAATGCGATATTTCTTGGTATTTTCGGAGGCATTTAGTATTGATGATTCACTAGTTATTGATTTACTTTTAGTTTTAATCGTATTCTCCGTGAGTGAGATATATTATTACCTTCTATCGAATCATTCGTTTCTGTTGTAGATTGAACAGAGCCAATTCTTGATACATTATCATAAAAGCCAGATTCCAATATATCATTGTTCAACAAAGATATTAACTTAACAGCTTCAGCAACGTCGTGTTTCTTTCTTCGATATCGCGAGATGTGGATTCGTTAATATCTTTAATAATGATGTAATTTTCCCCGTTTTTCGCTCTGGAAATTCCTTATCTACATCAGCAATTACATGGTTAGTATGAGTGTTATCCTTTGGGACTACATTTCAACCCATGAGATATTACTTTCGATGCTAGGGGTTGGTGTCTCATATTTATCTTTCATAGCATCAAGAAGATCTGAGATTTGAATGCTTTTCATGTTTTTCAATCGATTGTTCGAGTGTGTTGCGTTTAGTTTCAACATTTTCTAAAACATTTTATGAAAATCTAGCGAATTATTTTCAAATATACTTGTCATTGAAGAAAGAGTGTTTTAAATTGAAGTGTTGCTTGCATGCAACCTCCATTTTTTCAAAGTTGGCGCTACAGCGAGCATCAATATATTTTTCCATGAAAACAGCGCTAAGTGCTAGTTTTGCACAATCAGGACAAAACCAAAAATTGTCGTTTCGCTCGTTTAACATTTCAACTACATTGATATCCAAGTTACAGCATTTGCTACAAAAAAAGTTTGAGCATCGATTACAATGTCTAAAATGCAAAAGGTTTCCTTGCATAAAACAATTCACATTAGAACATTTCGTTGTTAGATCCCGGGTTTTTATAGGTTTCTGCATTTGAAGATTTTCCAGATGCCATATCTAAGTTACGAATATTGTAATAACGAGATGTTAAAAGTAATACAGAAGTATTGAAAGATGTTCTGTATCAGATATACTTCTCCTTAAAAGAACCACCTCGACCATCCAATGACCCGTGTGGCTATTTAGGCTTTTGATTATCTGAAACAGGGTACACACTTCCAATTGCAAGATGAATAAACGTAGATGATAATAAGTTAATAGTTTTATATATTTACAGGGCGGTTAAAAATAGAATATAAATATAAAAAAAAATATGAAAAAGTATGTTATATATACAGAATAAAATAATAGTTTTTAAAAATAAAAGAAACATAGACTTTAATACAAGGTGTTTAAGCAAGTTTTAATTTTATTGTTTTATTATGGACAAGAAGAGAAGGTAAAGAGTTTTTTCAACAAACTACATGTATTAGTTTTTAATTAGTTTGCAGCAAAATCAAAATGATTTAATTGCGCAAATTGTTTTGTTGATGAGTTAAATAGGAAAATTGTTTTTTAATTGCGTTTTTCAATTTATAAAGCATATGGTAATTATGACATTAAAAACGTGGCTAACTAAAGACTTAAAAAACATACCGTATTTACTCGAGTGAGTTAAATCATTCACGATAAACGAGGGGCGCTAAATCGAAGGGCGCTAAATCGAGGAGGCGCTCTTTCGAGTAAATACGATATTCCTAGATTGAACAGAATGGCGGAACAAAGTATTTTGAAATATCAGAGGTTAGATAAAGATATTAGAGGTTAAGAATCATCTTGCAAGTTATTTCTCAGAGAAATGTTAAAATAATTGAAACCAACAGTATTCATTAAGCTAAGTAAATATGATTTTTCACTTTTGGAGAAACTATATATTTTAAACAAATTTGTGCACATTGATTTTCGCTTCGACTAAGTCATTGACCCAGCGACAATCCCAACTGTTGAATTTATTTTTAGTTAATAAAACTAGTTAGTTATTTGAATGATTGGGCTAAACATAGCTTGTTACTTTAACAAATCTTTCCAAACAATTTAAAAATGTAAACTTTTGAGCAATTTTTGAAATCCCTAATCCCTATATTAATCAACAGGTTTTTGAAAGTCCTTTAACTAGTAAAGATTTTATTCCGGACTGTGCGTAATCCATCCTCCTGGAGCAAAACATTTGGCGTATTCTGTGGTTGAGTTATTCACCAGGATGGTACAAATGGCATCTCCAGGTCCTGCTAGGACTTAAACCTTGTGAAGAAATCCGTTGTCTTATAAACCCGCACAACTAGTGTTATTACTGAGAGAAATCATCTGGTCTTGGTTTTTCGTTTGCTGGTCAACTGATATGTGTTTATAGTTTCATTTGGTGGGATTTTTGGACTTGGTTTTTGTTTTTAGCGCCTTCATCAGCAAGATTGCAGGTTGTATTTGCATTTTCACAATCAAAATTTACAGAAATTTTTGTTTTAATATTCCCATGTTCACATTGCAGTTATTGATTTATATTAATTCCATCTTCTAAAATTGCTGACCAGTCAGTTACCAAACAGAAAAATAACAACATGCCTCCACGCAAAGGAAAGGCAGCGTCATCGCAAACGAGGAAAGCGTTACAGAGTCACTACTACATGACAGCATGAAGGTTGATGAAATAAATGTCGAGTGGAAGAAACAATTGCTAGTTGGAGAACATGAAGAAATCCGATCACGTTGAAATGTGATGACCGTGTTCTTTTCTTTATATGTAGGTTAATTCATCGTTCGTAGTCAATTTTCTATCGGAAATTAAAATGCCGGATGAGCCAATTAACTGAATTGTGTGCACGGGTAAAAACATTGGTATAACAATCACAGAATTTTTGTTTTCACTGCTTGAACCCTCCAACCCTCCCTCCAGATTTCTCTACTGTAACAAGGGATCATCATCATCATTGTTCTGCGCGTTGTTAAACGACACCGACCGAGCGTAACAAGGGATGATTTCAGTTGACTCTGGTCAATGTAAATCAGTTGGTCAGTTGCATTTTATGCATTTGAGCATTGAATCTTAGAATGTGGAGAGAGAGCAAGCAATAACTGGAATAGTCATGTGATTAACACTATCAGTAGCAGACGGTAAATAATGAAGAAATATACACCATGCATGGAAATTTATCATTCTATATATACCGAAAACAATTTGGTGGAGAATAAAAATAAGCACAGAGTTTCCTTCTTCATTGTTCATCAAAACATGTGAACTTCATTACTGTGAGTCAATCGAAAGTCCCACTGTTTCACCGTTTACAATACTAACAAGTGAATGACATGTTATGTGATTCATTTAGAAAGCAAAATGAATTACCTTAATTACGAATATTACGTTTAGAGCTTATGCTTTTCGGAATACCTTCATTAATTGATCGGACCTGATTTTAGTCACAATTTTTAGACTACCATGCACAATTTATACTTTATAAATTTACAATATATGCTTGTTATAAGTGGTTCCCAACCCCCTGCATCTTCTTATGATTATAATGTTCCTGTCTTGTATTTTTAGATTGCAGCTGCAGCGATTCGCACGGCCAAGGACGTATATGTACCCCCTTAATATTAGCTACTATCGGCCGGGCTTTTTTATTCTTCCGGCTATGGACGTATATATACGTCTTGTTTATGCGCCACTGTTGGCCACGGGAATTTTCAAAAAGTAACAAAAAATTATATTTTAATGATAGTTACTAATAAGAGTTAAAACTTTTAAAACAAATGTATATATAAACTAGTAACAAAAGAACAATGTTCTGGAACACTTTTATTATACAATGTTTTTTATTTATGGTAGTTCTCAAAACATGGTGCGGGGCACAAACCTGGGTAATTGCTACAATTTTTACATTGATACCGACTTTCTTTTCGAATGCCTCTCTTTGTGCACTCGACATATCTTTTCTGAGGGTTTTGTTTCTTTTCTGTAGGAGGAACAACTTCTAAAAAATGCCTTCCAAGGGTTGGATGCTCAAACAGACCTTCATCGGTACCAAGTTTAGCTCTTGTAATTGTGCTCTCGATCACTTCTAATTTGAAATTCATGAAGCGCATCTTTTTGCCTGGGTAGGTTTTGTCGTACAATATGAAAGCATTTAAGACAGCTTCTTCGATAAAGTGCATAACCACCTTTACTGTCCATTTGAAGGTTTTTCGAATGCATGTAGAATTACCAATGAGAGCGTCGTTTCTGTCAACTCCTCCCATGAATTTGTTGTAATCATTGATAAGGGGGAGTTTAGTTGGAGGTACCTCATTGCGACCCTTTTTCGGCATTCTTTCTTGTTTGATTTCGTGTATTGTTGACACGAAATATATTTCTTTTTTGTCGTGATATCGAACCATCACCATGTTTCCATTCCGTCTAAATGTGTACTCTCCTTTTGATAAACGTTCTGTTTTTAAAGATAGTGGAGCCTTTAAACGGTTAGACTTTGCAGTACCACAAGCAACTGTACCATTTTCTGAGAGGTGTTTGAACAAAGCTTCACTGGTGTACCAATTATCAACATAAAGATGGTACCCGTATCCGTAAAGATCACTCATCAATTTTGGAATCACAGCACCGCTTTTTCCCAGCTGCTTGACCAGAGCTTGTTCCTTAGGTGTCTCCAACGCATCTTTGCCAATATAGACAAAGCTGTTCCAAAGATAACCAACGTCTTCGCATATGGAAAACATTTTAATTCCAAAACGAGATCTTTTGTTTGGGATATATTGTTTAAATCCCAATCTTCCCTTCCAGAGAAGTAATTCTTCATCAATGGAAATGTTTTTACTTGGAGTATACGCGCTTTTAAACTTTTCTACTGGTAGAATTTACTACTTGGTCAAGTAATCTATCACAGGACGTATTTTAAAAAGACGATCTCTCTTTGGGTCATTTGCATCATATTTGCTATTGTCATTAAAGTGGAAAAAGTCAAGGATGAGTTGAAATCGATTCCGTGACATAACATTGTTGAAAAAGGGTGTCTTCAACATAAGATTTGTGCTCCAATACTGGTTCATTTCTGGCTTTTTACTTTGCTTGTAAGAATGTAGAGAGACAAGAATTGTTTCATTTCAGCAGAGGAAACATCTTTCCATTTTTTAAAACGTGAATGAGGTGGTAGATCAGGGTTAGTTTGCAAATATTGAGTCGCATATAAGTTGGTTTGGTACGTTAGTATATCGTAAAATTCATCATCAAGAAAAATGTCAAGAAAGTCGATAGGACATGGATCATCAGGAAGTTCAGCATGAATGGTAATTTCAGCTGTAAAATCTAGGATGGTTGGAGGAAAATCTTCCCGTATCCATTTTTCTTCTAAAGCTTTCCTTTCTTCTTCTTTGTTTTGTGTTTTTTTTCTCAAGAACAGATGTTCTGGAAGGGCCTCCTCTGATTCTTGGACCTCTTCTACAATTATTATTTTGGTAAACTGTTGGTCGAACCTTGTCATCATCTACGTCGTCATTTTCTTCTGCCTCCTCTTCTGAACTTGATAAAGATTTCACATCAGAATCTGCTGAATCTAATGCATCATCTGAATCATCATCTGCAAAAACCCCATCGATAACGTCATCAACTGTGAGAGATTTTCTCTTTGTTGTCGTGACTTGTGCAGTCGCCATTTTAGAACGAACTCACAACGTATACTCAGCCATTTTCTACGGTCAACGAAAATTAATCCTTTACGGCATAATATTTGTAAACACTTTGTGCATAATTTCAAAGTGCATTACAGAGGCCACGCTGTTTTATTTATGGGGCCAAGGCTATGAGAAAGACTATACAGAAAGGACGTATATATACGTCCTTGGCCTCTAGCAAGATACATCATGGACGTATATATACGTCCTTGGCCGGGGAAATGAAAACACCGTGGCCGCTGATAACATATCTTACGGACGTATATATACGTCCTTTGCTGGAGGAATGAAAACACCGTGGCCTATAGCAGAGTACATTGAGGACGTATATATACGTCCTTGGCGCGCATAGGGTTACATGTCTTTCTAAGTTGACTCCTTATGTCGGAGGGCTGGGCAAGTGGTTGACGATTTCGACTGCATGTTGAATCAGACAAACATCGTTTTTAGCAACAATGAGGTTTACAGAATTCAGATTTTTAAAGATGGCGGAAATTACTATGTTTAGAACTGATGGAAAAGAGTGGTATAATAACAATGAAATAATTAAAAATTATGAATCTAAATTTTATCGCATTTAACTTTCGCAAATTTCAATTTTGGAACAAATTTTACGGATAAAACTTTCGCGAATCCTGGAAAAACTTTACTATCGGGGGAAAATACTTTCGCGAATGACAATAAATGAAGAAGTATTTTCTGTTTGAATTATTTTAAAAAACTTTCTTGCAAAATGACAAAAAACTACCGAAATGTAAATAGAAATAAAGATAGTCTTTTATACAGTATGAGTTCATTTTAGAGCGAGCCCCTTTCTTCCCACTCCGAATCTTTATCACTACTACTGTCGTCGATCAAATCAAACCTTCTCCCACACAAAATCTCGAATTCTTCAGGTGATATGTCGTTGATTGGCAATAGATGTTGATTACCAGTGTCATTTTCTTGTTCAAGAATTGGGTCGATATCATGAAAAGGGTCAATCGGCGGCAACTTTGATAAACCTAGATTCACGGCATCGGCAATTCCAGCCGCTTTCCTACCACTATCAATGATTTCTTTGCCTTTAGAAGTCGTCATGTGATTGTAAAAGTCAACGATCCAGCAAGCATGTATGGGTTTCATGTCGTCGATGCTTACTCCGTTATCTAAATGTGCTAGAAATTCTGACGAGTACCATTCGTTGAATTTTTGTTTCAAGAAGCTTTTTGCATACCCGTTGACTGTGAGGTCGAGTGGTTGATAATATTTTGTCATGTTAGCCGGAACGTTGACCATCAGAATGTTTGCTTTTTCGTAAGCATTGATGACTTCTGTGGTCATTTGGCCAGTAAATATATCCAAGATGACGAGAACTTTCTAATCTCCAGGGCACTTCAGAAGTTCTCTTTTCTTCACAGCGTAAGGTTTGATAATATCTTTCAAAATCTTCAAAGATTTACTGGTATTTGAAAATTGCATTGGGTTAACGCTGAGACAAAAATCATTGGGAAATTTGTATCGTGGCAAAGTTCGAGTAGTTTTACCACAATAAATCAACTGCATTGGTAATAACTCGCCTTGCAAAGTTATCGCAAACGTTCCTGTTGTTATCATTTGTTTATCTGCGCTTCCCTCGATAGTAACTGATGTTTCATCTATTGGAGCAAGAGTTGTATTTCCCACAGGTACGTATTTCAATGGTGTTTGATCTATATTGATTATCAACTCATATGGAATCTTGTGTTTTTCTACTTTCGCAACAATTCCGTGCAGAAAAAAGAACTCGATCTTTTTCCGGGCGTTTTCCGCTATATCTACTTTTGAAGATGTTTTTCTTCGTCTAACGTAGTTCATCCTGGCAAACAAGCTTTTGTCCCAACGAGAAGAATCTACATTAATATCACCTGCTACGCGAGGGTACTTCATAATAAGAGCTTTGGCAGATGCGTTTGTCACGGTTGTGTTGATCACATTTCATTTTTTGCTTAAAGAACGTAAGTGTTGTTGGACCATTTCGTCTAAATCTCCGAGGAGGTAGGGTCTTCCCGTTTTTCGTCTATACTTGTGAATCTTTTTCGACTCTTCGAGCTTTTCCTTTCCTTTTCGTACTTCTTCGTAGTACCTCATTTTTAATGTTCGAACTGTACTTTTTTTGAAATTATAGTATTCGGTTCACAGTAGCTACACTGAACCTGTGGAAGAAAAAGTGATGAAGGAGCTTGTTTTCAATTTCGTGATGACTTTAGCCCCATTAATGAGCGTACCTGCAACTTCGACGTCAAAAAACAAAAGAAAGAAAAAACTACCTTTGACCCAGCTTCTGGAAGTGGAAATAGAGATATACGTGTAATGTTTTTGGGTAGCAAGAAGAGCAAGAAGACACAACCAGAACATTCTCTAATTATTGAGTGACTCACTGTTAAAGAATCATGATAAAAACAAAAATGAAATTGTTCTCTTTGTTTCTGTCTCAGCGTTTCGAAAATGTCTAACAATTAACTAAAACCACTCCGTTCATGGATTGCTTGTTATTTGAAAAATTTTTTTTGCTTGACTTTTCGCGAAAAAAACTTTTGCGAATTTCGATTTTACTTTCTTAACTGACAGAAACTTTCGCGAAAAGGGTCAAAAATCGCGAAATTCGCAAAACTTTCTGCCCTTAAAGTAGCTAAGTTTATGACAATACCCGGAACATTGTGGCTGAAAAAAAGGAAATAACGTTCTAAATTTTGATTTCGATATGCAATAAAGAATACTTACTTTGAAATACCAGAGGACAAAAAAGCTTGAATCATTTATCTTGTAAACTTCGCTAATTTTTTCTGGATAATATTCACATTTTGAGTTACGAGAACAGTTCCACATTAAACACCTTATTCTGCGCATGCGCGTATACAATCATCATAAACGTGCGTTTCTTCTAAAGTTGACTTCGCCGAAGAAACGATGAAATGATTTTGTTTAAGAATTGCACGTTGAATGTAATATTTTGCACAGCATTTTTCAATCAGTAATATGCAAACAAACGACAGGAAAAGTATTATGTCTATCAGTAGGAAGGACTGTACTATCATCCAATATCTTGAAGTAACAACGGAGCACTAATCTTGTTTTTTTTTTTAAAGTTATAGATTATTTCGCAATAGTTGTCATGCAGAATATTTCGAAACTGGCCTATTAAATTCCGTTATCCACTGGAATATTACTGCAAAAAACACCAAGGTGACATTCAGATAAATCGGCAGGTTATTTTGGAGAAAAACGTTGCGTTAAATCTTTCATTAGCAAGACAATTGTGGAAGTTTCAAACTTTGAGTTTTTTTTGTTTTTTTTCATTCTGACAAATATGTTTAAACCGAGAGAGCTCAATTTAGAAATATATATTTTCAGATCCTGAAATATTTTTCTCTTCTCAAGACTGCTTCCACACATGCTTTCTCCATAATGTTGCTCAGCTCCTGTTCTTTCCATCCCAGTATCTTCCAGCAAGGAATCAACATAGTTCATATGCACGGTCTAGCAGTTTATGTCAAGGAAACTTTACCAATATCTCGTGAAATTGACATGGAAGACCCTAATCATCCTTTCATGTGTTTTCGTTTGTTTCTTCTACATTCAACTAGTTTTTTGTTCTTTCTCTATCGCTCTCCATCTTCTCAAGACTGTTCTATTATCAAATCAGTTTCAAAGTCCACTGACTTAGCTCTTCTTAATCATCGCTCAACCAACATCTTTGTATTTGGTGACTTTAACATTCACCATAAACAATGGCTAAGATTCTCGAATGGAACAAGTAGCTCTGGTGTCGAAACCTATAACTTTGCAGTATCTCAGTCTCTCTCGCAATTGGTTGATTTTCCAACGCGCATTCCTGATCATTCAAGTCAATCACCTTCCTTGTTGGATTTATTTTTAACCTCTAACCCTGACATTTGTAAGATATCTCATAGCGCTCCATTGGGTCGTTCTGACCATGTTGTTTTGGAGGTCAAAATTAATTTCAATAGGCAAGTTTCCCATGAACATCCCATGCATAGATCCTTTTTTAGATATGATCTTGCGGATTGGCTAAATTTTCAAGCACACATTCAGTCTGTCCCTTGGGAAAAAATTCTTTCCAACTCAGCTGATGATTGTGTTAATGTAACTACTTCAATAATATCTGAAGCAATACGATTATTTGTTCCGTCAGGGAAATATCAGTTAAAACCTCATTCTTCGTCATGGCTTTCTCCAGCTTGTGCTGCAGCCATAGCTCATCGCAATCATTTCTTTCATCGCTACCGTCGTGATGCGACTGATCATAACAGACAACTGTTTATTGCCTCGCGCAATAATTGTAAATATGTTGTTCGTAAAGCTAAAACTGTTTTTGCTGAAAGGACTAAAGATCTTATCAAATCCAAAGAAATAGGTTCTTGCAAATTTTGGCGTATTATCAAAAACGTCCGGGGTAGTTCTAAAACATCTGTACCTCCACTTTTCAATGGTCCTGAAGTCATTAGTCTATCTAAGGATAAAGCTGAACTATTCGCTAAACTCTTCAGTTCTCATTCCACCCTCGATGATTCTGGTCATGATCTACCTTATTTCTCCTCCAAAACTGTCCAGATTTTACATGATTGCTTTATATCTCCTGATAAGGTTTCTAAGATTATTAACAAAATGGATTCTAATAAGGCTACTGGACCGGATGGCATTCCTGTAATTGTACTTCAAAGGTGTTCTACTGAGTTATCTCCCGTTTTGTGTGCTCTTTTCAAAAAGTGTTTGGATGAATCCTGTTTTCCTTCATTTTGGAAGTTTGCCTCTGTTATTCCAATTTTTAAAAATTGTGGTGAACGATCTAATCCTTCTAATTATAGACCAATCAGTCTCATTTCCATCTTAAGCAAAGTTTTCGAGACTTTAATTAACCTGAGCTTAGCTGAATTTATTGAAAAAAATAATTTGTTTTACGACTCCCAGTATGGGTTTCGTTCTGGGCATTCCACTGCTGACGTTTTGACAGTTATATGTAAACGTTATTATCGTGCCCTTAATGTCTCTGGTGAAGCGCGAGCAGTTGCCCTTGACATCTCCAAGGCATTTGATAAAGTCTGGCATTGGGGGCTACTGCACAAACTTAAGGCATATGGTTTAAAAGGTCCGTTTTTAAATATTATCTCCTTCTTTCTTTCCAATCGTAAACTCAAGGTGGAACTTAGCGGTCATTTATTTTCCATTTTTTCCATCAATGCTGGTGTTACTCAAGGTTCAGTTCTCGGTCCGACTCTGTTCCTATTGTACATTAACGATCTCCCAGACAATTTATCATCCAAAACCGTTATTTATGCTGATGATTCAACATTGTATTCCTGCCTTAATAAATCAGATGATTGTGATAAGGTTAGAATGGCCTCTGATCTAGAAAAAGATCTCAATACAGTAGTTGAATGGGTAAGAATTGGCTTGTTAATTTTAATCCATCTAAAACTAATCTTCTTTCCATTAATCATCTCAATCAAACTTATTTACCTCGAATTTTGATGAATGGTTCTCATTTGCCTGAAAGCAATTCATTTCGCCTTCTTTGTCTTATATTTACCAGCGACCTCTCATGGTGATCTTATATTGAAAATATAGCTAAATCAACTGCCATGAAGGTTGGTTCTCTTTTACGAGAAATGAATTACTTCACTCCTGAATGTGTCCTTCACCTATACAAATCATCAATTCGTCCATGCATGGAATACTGTTGCCACATATGGGCAGGTGCACCAAAAAATTGCCTGAATTTGTTAGACCGTGTTCAACGGCGTGTTTGCAACGCAATTGGCGAAAATCTTTCTTTGAAATTGGACTCCCTTTCACACCGGCGGAACGTAGCGTCTCTTTGTCTTTTCTACAAGTTTTTTATGGTCGTTGTTCAAGCGAACTATCATCTCTTACACCTTCTCTCAAAATTTTTCTCCGTTCAACTACGTTGTTTTCTTTGTCTCACCAATGGACTGTTTGTGTTCCAAATTGTCGTAGGGATTTTTATAAAAACAGTTTTTTTCTGCGAACGTCTAAACTTTGGAACTCCCTTCCATCTACATGCTTTCCTCCTGAATTTAACCTTCAACTGTTCAAACCTAATGTTCATCGCTACCTTAAATCTGCATAACTTCTCCTGTAGCTCTTTACTCGCAAATGACCGTTTAGGCCTTGTTTTGAGCAATCTTAAATAAAAAATAGTTAATCTTTCTCCTTCGTTTTCTGGTTTTTCCTTTTGTTGGTTACCAGAGCGCTAGTTTTTTAACGATTTCTTCAGTGTTTTCCGAGTAGAAGAATGAGAAATGCTGCTTTCCAGGGATAATTAGCTACAAGTTGTTGACAACTTGTGAAAAGATTAGATGTATGTATTTAAGTCTTGTGAATTTTTAATTTCTTATTTGAATGTAAAGGCGTACTGACATGATTATCTTCTATTTAAGAAGTGATGTGTGCAATTTGTATTGATATCTGAAATACATAGATATCTTATATTCTTTCACATAAACGTTTGAGCGCAATTCGAACCATGGTCGAAATACCTATTTACAGTAATATTAGTGTTAGAATTAGTGCTAAAATAAATTATGACATAATGTTCGTAATAATGCCATTGGTTTTGATAAGGAGTCGTCAAAAGGCAACCGATAAACATTTTAAAAACACCAATATCCTTTGGTATGCCCACCCTAAACATAGTATCCTAGATTTGAATTTATTTTGAAAACGTTCTACAAAACATAAATTGATGCGCAATTGAAGGAGATGATTTGCCGTTTCCCACTGTTTTTCTCCACTGTTTTTATCTGTATTAATCGTTTACTCATTGGACGATTGGTTAACTACTACTTTGCTACAGAATTTCTAGATGGCCGACTAGAGCTAAGAAGAGAGCACCAGTTTAAAGTGAACATTTACAGCGGGAGTCTCACTCGACATCATTACAGGAGATCACTACATCGTTCAAATAGATGTTTTAGCCTGTTCAAAAATTATATACTACACGTTTGGTTTGATTTTTTAGTTGAATTCTACAGTAAAATCATTGAATAACAAATGCAATGACATTCTTTTTGGCATTTTACTAAATATAGATTGTGAATCTTATCTATCCCGCAATCTTCAATCGTATCAACGTGGTTTTCTTGCAACTCTCAACCAGTTCATTTTATTATAAACAATGTTATGTACAAATGATATTTACAATATTGACAGGTTTTCGAAATAATTTACAAATGCATAATGGCGTGAGAAAATATAATCCAAGATAAAGGTCGACCAACGAAAACATGCATTTGACAGCAAAAATATGCAAGCGAAAGGAAAACTGTTTTGGCAGTATTATATCCTTAGTTTAATCTCAAACGGCACTTACGAAGTCTACTACATATAATTCCTTTCCCTTTCCGTTGGATAGGGTGGGATTTGAGTCTTCATTAACGAAGCTAACAGACATTCCGTTACTCAAAATCATCGGGAACTCGATTGCCTTTTGCTTGTCCGAGACAATTAGCGAAAGCCTGTTATTTGCTTTGTTTTTCGTTTGAGGTAAATGAGTGAACGAAGAGCTCAATTTTGGTTGAAGGGAACATTTTGGCGCTTGGTTGTCAAATTTCGATGCGTTCTTCACCATGGAGTGTTGGTACAGGTTTCCAGGGTGACCTTTAATACGCTTTGGTTCGTACAGACTCGTATTGCTCATGATGTAATCGTGCGATAGCTGGAATCGGTATTCCTCCCGCACTTTCTTCAACTCCATCATCTCGATCTCGGTGTAAAATATCCTTTGACACGAACCGAAACAGGCGTACTCCACCATCATCGATTCCGGTCTGGGTTTCTTCTCCTCGATGCAGATCGTATCGTTCTTTTGCGTTATGTTTGTAATGTTCTCACTTTCGTGTATGATGGTGTCGCATTTTTTGTTCTCGCGAAAATACTCAATGAAAAACATAATGAGCACGCCAATAGTGTTCATGCATCCAGCAACGTAAAAGGCGTAGGAATAATCTTGAAAGTAATCGTATATCCATCCTAAACGCAACAGACGTTTGTTCTATATTTATTATTTTAATTGCGTGGATTACTAAGAAAGATAGTAGACGCTACAAAGTGAAATAATTAAATTCATGGTGTCAAGTACCTGCAATAGGAGCTCCGACAGTTGTGGGAAATCCCATGATCATGAACACACACCCCAGTGCCAAGGGTAGTTTCCTAACGCCCACAATTTCCTTTGTAATCAAGGGAATCATGACGATGAAGCAGGATTCCGTGATGCCAAACATGACCGTGTACAAACTGAGACCCAAGTAAGATCGAGATACAGGGATCATTGTTGTTGAGATGCCCATTATCAACAGCGCCATCTGGTACATCTTCAACTTGTTCACGCACTTTAAGCCGGCTACTTTGCCGCTAATAACTTTGAAAATGGTAGCCACGATAGAGAGGGTGCTTATCAAGAAAGCAGCTCTAAATTTGGGTATTCCAATCAACGTAGCGTATCGAACCTGCGCGGACAAACATTTTCATCATGCATAGGTTATGTTTATATTTGGTGGAGATTTTACTTTTTACTAATAGATACGAGTATATTATTGTACATAACAACCTGATAACGCTTACCAAATGCACAAACGGCACAAAATATCCGAGCATAAACACCGACAACCCAATGCACCACGCCACAAAAGCTTTATCACTGAAAAGCACGACTATTTCGTAATCCATGCACGATTTTTTGTTTATTGGCGGCGTTTTAAGAGCTTGATTTAGAAGCTTCGTCCGACTGTTGTCATCTTCTAGTATCTTTTCATCTTCACATTCAGTGGGTTTTAAAGTGAGACCCTGTCTTTCCTGGTATTTCATTTGAATCGGCCGGTAAACAAATGCAGATAAGAACACGAGGCAGTGTAAAGCAGCTAACATCAAGAATGTCATTTTAACACCGTATCCACGGAAGAACCACTGTATAAAGGGGCTGAGTACTAAAGTGCCAAACCCTCCACCCGCTGAGACAATCCCGTTGACGAGCGCCAAACGTTTGTTAAAGTAAGGCACTAATATGATAAGCGTGGGGAAGTAACAGAAGGAGGTCCCAAGACCCCACGTGAGACCGAATGAGACGTACATGACGTAGAGCTTTTGGGCGTACGCGGAAGCTATCATGCCAGTGATGCATAGTAACCCGCCAATCATCGACATGATTCGACAATTGAAACGTTGGCATAGCGACGTGGTTAGCGGTCCCAAAAGAAACATCACACTCACAGAAATGGAACTCACAAATCCTACAAAAAGAAATACAGCAATATGTTGGGTATATAGATTTGCGATAGTGTTGTGATTTTTACAAATATTACTGTTTATAGATTCCTTTGGTTTAAGAAATGACGTGATGCTCGTATCATTAAAATATATTTACTTTTTCGTGAATTACTAACATGGAAGCATTTTAATCTGCACGAAATGTGATTTGACAGTATTTACTGACTTCGAATGTCGTGTATTGAACTTTTGAACGGTGTTATTTATTGCAAAACATCTACCGGTGATTGTGACCGTGAGAGAGTTAAAGCCGAATTCATTGAAATAAAAATAGTGTGTATGATTGTGTGTACCATAGCAACCTTTGTGTACCATAGCAACCTGTATTTACCGTGGCAAACTGTGCCCTGCAATTTGATAATATGGCAAAAGGTGCTGAAAACAAATCTTGAAGGGAATCGCTATAGTTTGACTTTAGATAAGAGTAATTGATGAAAGTGCTCCGACGAGGTTTCTTAGCATGAGTTAAGAGCTTATCTTATCTTACGAATAGGTTTTGACGCGTGCCCTAAATAAAGGTTTACTACTATGGGCTTATACAAACAATCATTGAAAATCTACTAACAATCCCATTCCAGAAATACAATACAGAACTTAGGTTTTAAAAAGAAAAGATCTTTGCCAAGCTGTATTTTGACAATTAATGACTGTTGGCGATGTACAAACAAATTCACAGTCAACTGCTATAAATACATTTCAAGTCAGAATAACATTTTTTCATTATATATCTTTTATTTATTTCATCACGTTACAAATTGGTAATGATTACGTCATCAACTTATTAACCTCAGAAAGTCGTAGAAAAATCAGGAAATAGTTCACTCTATAAACTTCCCTAAGCAATTGTGTGGACGATTTTGAAAAAGATTTTCAACAGCAACTTTGAGTTCTTTCAGCAACATTGTGACTCGGCGTGCTGCGATCCCCGTGATAATTGTGCAACCAAGCATGCAGCGTTGCGTGCAATCTTGCTCCGTGGAAATCTAGATAATCAAGGATTCCACCCATTACTTTTGTCCACGTGCGTTTTGCGTTAAGATTTTAAACCACTTAGCGGCGACTGTCAGATCTCAGTTGGAGTATGATTTCATTTTTCTTCATCTTTTCCAATGGTTTTCTGAGAGATTTTGGGTTTGCCTTTTGAGTTTTTTCGCGTGCAATAACGAAAGAAAACCACTAAGCAATCTTTTTTGAGTTTTATAAACTTTATTTTTGACGACATTTGAAGAAGTGCCATCATTCTGCGAGTTAACCTTTGTTTACACTTGCCTTTTAAATAGGAGTTGGTAATCATTCTGACAAAAAATTACTAAATTTAAAAAAAAATGTGAATCAGGAAGAAAAAGAGTAAACTACAGAACATTAAAAGGCGCCATTTTATGATAAACGCTGACAAAAATGACATGCATTTTACGTATTATTAAGCTCTTGATGAACATATCAAGCTGTGATGATTTTAAAGTTTTTTAAATGGCGTTAATTCTAATATAGATTTTATTTATGGTGACATCATTTCTTATTGAATTATCACTAGCCAATGCTTCTATATTGATCAAAGTCAACGTAACATTTTTTCTTCTGGTTTTAGATTTTTGTTTTTAATTAGATGGTCAACGCTGCAAACCAACCTTCAAGATGCGTTTGCACGATAGATTTGGCTATCTCGCAAAATACGGCCGTGATCGGCTTTCAGAGAATGAATGCACGTTTTGCGTGGGTATGCAAGGACTTTATAAAACGTTGTCATGCAAAAGAGACACGTTCATAGACGTGCAATTGCTTATACACTGTTTTTGTTCCGTAAATTACATAAAAAAGTCATTCCTGGAGGGGAAAGAAACATCGTAAAACTAAAAGGAATTCTAACGGCTTTCTTTTGTTACAACAATAACTCAGTGTATATATATCAGTAAATTTTTGAACTGAGATTAGAAAATAATTACCTGTTTCCCCACGCGGTCTGTTAAACTTTTCCACCAGTTCGTTGAAGATGACCCCAGATGAATTCTGCAATCCAATCACTACAAATTGCGTTGTGAATGCCGCCAATACCACCACCCACCCCCACCCTCCATCTGGGTGGCTCGAAAGCAACTGCTCCTTCACGTCTTCATTTTCCTCCGTCGCGATTTCAACTTTCGCACTTTTTTCGTTGTTCATGTTTCTATTGTATATTCCTGTGAAAAATCACCTGTTGTTATAGCAACAATGTAGGAATGAAGCGTGAGAGCATAAAAAGATTTATTATCTACTCGAAAATACACAATTTTCGATGAAACCTTAAATTTCATACACGGAAATCTACACTAATTGCTGCTTAGAACAATTCTAGAACGCACTTAAGATATTTGCATTGGTAAACACTTCAACCATTTACATTAGTATAAAATATACATCTACAGCGCAAAATTCATTATGATCGAGGTCAGATAAACTACAAGTAAATTATAAAAATACATGCGACGAACTATATTAACGGAAATACTATCCCCAAGATTTCGATGCGCGTCTCCACAAGCGACGTTTTGAACGAACGATTCGTCCAATGCAGTATATATAAACCAATTCCAGATGCTTATCGTGCTTACGTCACACGAAATAAATTCAACAAAAAAACATTTAATTGCATTTCCATAATCCGGTGTAATCTACCATCATACAAAACGACATTACAGACGCCAAGTGGATGCCCCAAACACACCATCCCCTCAGCGGTTGTTTTTATTTCTAAACGTGATTTTTACATCCCCGAAGGTCCTATAAAACCTTACTTAGCGCAGTGCCGTACTATGACATTGCTAGCTACTTTTTGACGAAAACATCCGACGCATTGAGAAGGTTTCAAAAGAAAGAATGAATTGAGCGTATGCTCTCTTATGTCAATGAGATTGTAAAACAGCGAACCTTTGTATCTTAACAGCCTAAAATACAATATCGCAACCCGAGCGCTTTATCCCCCACTTTTTCTCCCCCCATTACGATTAAGGAAAAAGAAAACGTGTGTTATCATGACACGATAAAAAGGTTTTGGTAGATCATGTTAAGATTAGAAGAACCTTCAGTTTGCCTTTTGTTTTTGTATGTGTTGTCGAAGGAACCTTTGAGAGATAACACTTTCTTTCTTGTGCGCTGTCAACAAATCATTTCATTGTACGTTACAGCAAATCACATGAGCTTCTCGCTGTTAGACTTTCTGTATACAGGATGTTTTGGAGTGTCATTAGTCAATAACTACTTCATGCTTTAGAAATGATTTTGTATTGTTTCTTAAACGCCCTCTCCCTCCCTCGAATGTCTTATTCAATGAGAAAACAGCGAGAAGTTGTCTATTTTTAATTTGAAATAAATGTTTAGGAATTGCTTTTAATGTCAACTCTCTTCATGTTTTGAATGTTTAAAATGGTTGGATTAGGTCATGTCATATAAGCTATTTACTCGTCATAAGTACGTTATGAAATGATGATATTAAATGTCTAGAAAAGCAATTTAATCACACAAATATATAAATATAAAGATAGAAAACAAAAATGGTGGAATTTACCAAGTCTATTAAGACAGCAATCTGGTATTAGGGCGTATTTTATCTAAAAGCGGCAAAAATAAAACGATGCACCTTTTATCGAATAATGATTTAATTGTTTTTTTGTGATCCATTAAAGTGAGGTTGTGGTTTGGAAAAAATATGTCTGGTACATAGAACGATTTGCATTGTTAAGTGAATATAACCTTTGAAATTCGTTGGTACGAGCAGCAAGAATTGCCGAAAATTTCGAAATTCATTATGTACGATTTAAGAAAGAAGTCCTTTTTAAATCTTAAGTGTCTTCTGACGTAAGTACCACAAAGTGTGGCACCTCGCTGTTTGAAGAAAGATTCCCAGCAGCGAAACAAAGCAGATAACGTTTCTTTATTAGTAATTCAACTTTCTCCGTAAATTGTTGTTTAGCGCAATTATATTACTGCCGTAAAAAATGCAGAGAAAAAGCATTGTCCGTAGCGCAAACAATACAACGCTGTTTTGGTGTATTTGTTACGCAAGAACACGCGTCAAAACATTCAATTATATATGGGGGTTGATAGCAGATCAAAATCTTTTTTAATGACACTTGATGTCATGCATGAAACATGCGAGTAAGACCTTCACATCCTGCTGTTTAGTCCAATTACAAAAATAGACTTGCCACGAGCGAAACCCCGTGCAGATATTCTGTACTTTATCAATTTAATCGTTTTAATGACTAGTGTTAAGCTTTGTCTCATAGCTATAAATGTTCTGCATCGAAGATTGCGTTTATCAACCTCATAAAAACCTTGCAATTGTCACCCTTTTTGCGTGAAGAAAATTCCTGAGTGTTTTAATAAAAAAATAATGAATGGACGTATACGTAAATTACAAGTTTAATGCTTTAAAATGGATTTCAGCGTATCATGTCATGATATCACGTGATCCTGTTAGCCATCTTCCAATCGTCTGCGCAATCTGAGAGTCATACGAACGTGTAACAGCAAGTAATTACGTTTGCTCAAAAGCATCTTTTGAATTCGGATCTCAATGTCCAGACACTGCTAATAACACTGGAAATAACACACTTTTAACTGTCAAAACATCTAATTTATCTGATAAAATGTGTGGCTGTAAAAAAGGTTTTTTCTCTTGACATTACATAAGTAATATATTAATGCCATAATAAGTTAATCGTTGGACACCAAAGAGAGCACGTGGCACATAAAATTGCTTCTGACTAAAACATCCTCAACAAAAGAAAAATATTAATTAGCAGCTGTTTTTAATTAAATTGGATTAAATTGTTAAAATTAACAAGTTAGCTTTGTGTAGAATAACTTATCTTTATCATACTTATATTCCAGATGAACCCCATGCGGGGTAAATTTGTTTTCCTTTCATAATGGCGTCTCAAAATGTAGGCAAAAATCAAAAGTTTAGTCTTTTTATGCTGATTAATCTTTACGTGAGAAGTCAGTACTGGAAATAAACGGCTATTGAATGTTGACACATTCGTTTAAAACTTCCAGGCAAATGCATACAGCGCGCAGTTTTTTTAACTTCCAGAACGTTTAATCTTTAATTGTACTAATCGTTAAGGAGAAAACGAGGTTTGAAGAATATGGGAACACAAATGTGAGAGGCCTCCCTCCCGTCCCCCTCTGCGTGATCTGCATTTCCGTTTTAAAGTCGCTTTATAATGACGCTGCAAGATCAAATAAAGTACCTCGGTTCACTTCCCTTATAGGTAGATCCACCGTGAATACGCCCACATCAGAGTTTATATTAAAACATACACCAAACATAATAACACATGGTGAACGCGGAAACCAATTATTTCTGGACGTCTCCTTATTATTAGAACGTAAAATATATTATGAGATTACTAGATGATGGCCTACCATATAGTGGATATATGAAGGGAGTATGAATGACAAAAGCTTGGATATTACAATTATTTGTTCGGTGCGCTTGAATATTCCGCCTTTAATAAATCCGTTTTTGAAGTCGTGTTTCTATTTTGTCAATCTGTCTTCGTTTAATTTAATCTGAACTTTAGAACCATCCCCGAAACAAAAACTTTCTTTTCTGTTTTCATTTCCAAACGTTCTTTGTATTCTGCACAACATAGTCGGTTAGACTATCAAATAAATCTGAAAGGTTTTGTTCTTTTAATTTTGTAATTAAAGCACTAGAAGCTTAAATTAACTAAAAAGGCTGATCAATCTTTACTGTTGCTTATAGAAAAATATTCGCATCTCGACAACTGAATCTGACATTTTATTTTTAGTGACAAATGAGGTAAAACGTTTTAAAAACATGACAGTTTAACACCAAGTCAACTTTTAAGTATTTTACTTTTTCTCGCAGAATACCTTAAAGGAACTATTTCTTAATCCATATTTTCTGATATTAGATTACGAACAGAAACAACATCAAAGACATTATAATCCTGCGTTTAAACGCAAAACAACTAATTCACATCTATATAAGAAAAGCCGAAAGGGCTTTGAATATAATACGAACGCGCAAATACGGATGAAAATGTCTCTAAATAACATCGAATATTTGTTTCACTAAACGTATTTTAATACCGTAATGTTTTGATTAAGCGCCCCTCCTCGATTAAGCGCCCCCCTTGAATAAGCACCCTTCTTAAAAGCCAAAATATTTAATAAGCGCCCCCCGCCCTCGAATAAGCGCCCCGCTTAGTCATAATAAATACTTTTTGATTATTAAAAAAAACAGTTTTCAAAAAATTAAATCTTTAAATGTACAAGGAAATGCGAATTTACTCTACAAATTAAGCCATAACAACGATTGCGCTTCTGCTATGCACTAATATTACGCAATGTAGTTCGTGAGAATTTCTAGCGCCTAGATTCCGCATTACCAATGATTCTTCTGTTACTCTTTGCAACTGAAAGAAGATTTTGAAATCGTGGAAAAAGCTAAGCAAAGAGACCATAGAAAAATTATTTGTTTCTTGTGCTTTAACATGTGCCACAGATGGGGAGTCAAGATGACGAAGTTAGCTGCTTCAAGAACCTTGTAGTGAAGGGCGGTCGATGCTCAAAAAGCAGTTCGATTTCATAAATTCTACAGAACCAAACCCGTTCATCCCAATGAGGAGGAGAGTGTAATGGAATGTCAAGAAAACTTAGTCGTTCAAGAGGATTCGGAGGGAGACGAGGACATTGACATTTAAATTTTTCGAGCAAAAAAAATAAAACCTGAAATATCAGAAAATTTATCCCTGTTATATCATTACTTCTTTCTTTTGACTTGAAAGAAATATAAAAATATTAAATAAGCGCCCCCCTCGAATAAGCGCTAAAATATTAAATAAGCGCTTGGGCGCTTAATTGAAGCATTACAGTAAGGTAGTATTAGAATGGATCATAATGTTGAGGGCGTCTCACGAACCGCCGTCATTATTGTCATAAACGGTTAAAACATACGACAACTTCTTTGAAAATGTTGATCAATTTCATAAGACACAAGTACCAACGAAACACTCACAGTAAAAAAAAAACTTCACCAGAATGTTGTTAAACTCTGGGGGCATTATCATTTTGCGCTCCCAGCCACTCCGACCCACTCCCAGCCACTCCGACCCACTCCCAACCACTCCGACCCACTCCCAGCCACTCCCACTCATTTTTCAAAATGTAAGACACACTCCCATCCATTTTTCGAAGATTAAGACACACACCCATTAATCTGAGTGTGACTTACATTTCGAAAAATGAGTGGGAGTGTGCCTTACATTTTGAAAAATGGGTGGGAGTGTGCCTTATTCTTTGAAAAATGGGTGGGAGTGTGCCTTAAATGTCAAAAATGGGTGGAGTGTGCCTTAAATGTCAAAAATGGGTGGGAGTGTGCTTTAAATGTCAAAAATGGGTGGGAGTGTGCCTTAAATTTCGAAAAATGGGTGGGAGTGTGCCTTATTCTTCGAAAAATGGGTGGGAGTGTGCCTTACATTTTGAAAAAAATGGGTGGGAGTGTGCCTTAAATTTCGAAAAATTGGTCGGAGTGGCTGGGAGTGGGTCGGAGTGGCTGGGAGCGCAAAATGATAATGCCCTTAACTCTGCCCTGGGTTTTTTAAAAAGACGTTGTTCTATTATTAGCGAAACGAGCTAAAAATAGATAACGTTTTTTTACGTAAGTGAAAATGCAAGACTCCGATCACTGCTTGGAATTAAATCAGTTTTTTTCTGCTTAAGCTTAACAATTAAAAAAATTGATTTTTCTGTCTTTCACATTTGTGATATGTTCACCATGCCTGGGAGGGAAATCTTATCGATTCTAAAATTGAAGAAACTTCAAACTGTTTATGAAAGACACAAATATATAGTCTTTATAACTGGGTTTAAAATATGACTGTGAGATGGTCCTTTGCCAACTAAATTACGCATTTCGACCTTTTGTTAGGTGATACGGGCTCATATGAAGTTGATTAATAAACCGCTTTTGATTTCTTTGGCGTTTCTTATTTGTTTCGGAAAACCTGCACCTATCATTAAAACCTGATGACGTAATAAACAGAATAATGCGTTGCTATGGAAATCCCCGTTTGGTTAAAAACATTTAAATATCGATTTAGTTTGGTAAAAAACAAAAACAAGCGCTCTCAAGGAAAAATACCGTTTCAATTACACCATTATCAGTGTCAACATCATTTCAAAATTTCAGAATTTTACTGCCATTAGTAGTGGCAATTCTTCCTACAATTACAAGCTTGAAATATTTGAAAGAAATAAAACACACTCGGTACTGTGAAGTGAATCTTAAAGATTTATCGAAAGCGATGTAAAGGAGACTTTGCCCTTTTTGAAAGCGATAAGGCCTTGTGCATCGGATTTCACGACCGGTTGAGAATCAGTAGTATCGTTACTGTCCACTGAAGAGGTTGCAATAAGGTGTTGTTTGGACAAAAGTAGAGACGGCTGTTTCCAAAACCTGTGTCCTGGAGGTGGCATTAAAAATGGCAGAAGGAATAACGCGCATGCAGATATGATAGGCATCGTTCCGGCTACGTAGAATGCCATCTGATACGATTTCGAGACATCGTACATCAACCCTGCACCAAACACTTATATTCAATTGACGGAACAAAACTTTGACAAACTTATACTGATACGTCACGTTAAGACTATTTGAACTTCATGAAAAACTAGAGACAAAAATAATCACAAAGAAAATGGATTGTTATTGATAAATATTAAATTGCAGATTGAATGTACTAACTAACTTTTCTATTCATCAGCAGCTAGCTTAAGGTAAAAGAAGACAAATGGAACTACATCGATGCAAAACCATGGTAACTATCATGTAATTTCCAGCCCCCTCACCTGCTAGTGGTGGACCCAGCATCACTGGTATGGAGTTGAAGCCAAACAAGGTTCCTACACCCATCGGCATCCTGTCCGCTCCTACGATATCCGCCGTCACCACGGACAACTGGCAAACGTAACCGCCTTCGAAGAAGCCAAAAATACCGCAGTACCCTAGCAGCCCTGTGTAGGTTGACATGCTCGGGCACAAAAAGTTCGCCACAGCGATGCCGAGAAAACAGATCTGGTACATGTAGAACCGATTGATTCCTTTGCAGTCGGCGATTTTTCCAAAAAACAAACGACCGACTGTTGACGCCAACGACATAAAACCGACTAATAACGCCGCTTTTCGCATAGGAACTCCAATCTCAATCGCCATTTGTGTCTGTTAGAATGAGAAAGACACCGCTTTAGATAGATAAGGCAAATGAACACACACACTGGATGCTTTCGGAAAGTATACCATCGACCAAATAGTTTATTAGTTAAAGCTGTTTCAACCTCGATTAATAATGTTTCTGTAACAAAAATTCAGAAAATTCGATGCATTTTGCATTGATGTTTATTTTTAATTTCTAGAAATTCACAAAGATGACAAAGAAGTTGTGTGAGTATCTAACTAAATTACGCAAAAGGAAGTATCTTGTATTATAGGATGTTTAGAGGTCTCACTCACCAAATGCACAAACGGAATGAAGTAAGTGAGCGTGAAGAGCAACAGAGCGCACAGGAACACGCAAAAGGCTTTGTTCTCGAACACTGATAAATCAAAGAATGGCTTCTTGTTGAAACCATCTCCGCGGCCCGATATTGGCGGAATTAACGGTCGGTATAAAGCACTAAGCACGCACACGAGCAACATTAATGCTGACGTCATGCGTAAAGAAGCTCTCCAGTTGTATGTTTCGTTCAACGCGTTATTAAGTGCAGCCATTACCATTGTGCCTATCCCCGAACCGCACGACACTAGCCCGTTGACCAATGAGAGATGTTTGTTGAAATACTGCATTAGTATGACCAGGGAAGGAAAGTAGCACAAACTTGCTCCGACTCCGAAAAATAATCCTTCGGTTAAATACATGCTGTAAATATCTTTTGAGAAGGAGGCTAGTAGAGTGGCCAGCGAAGCGATGAGACCTCCGAGAACAGCTACTGGCCGACATCCAATCCTTTCGCAAAGCAGGGTGGAGATTGGGGCCGATACAAACATTACACCGTATGTTATGGAACCTACCCAAGCTGAAAAAATCAAAAAAATCTATCAGATTTGAAGGTAAACAACTCTTCAATTATTCACTTTTCTAGCCAAACTCAACATTTTGAACAAATCAACCAAATTTACGGTACAAAAACATTTACTAGATCGGGTAAAGGATTGGCGTAGACTCTTTTATTTTCTTACTTTTTTCACACTGACCACAATAAAAAATAAAAGTTTAAAAATGCAATATTTAAGATTGGCAAAATTTTTGGGTCAATAAGTTCACTCAAGGCCGTATAATTTGATGGAGATCAACATCGTCTTCTTACGCATAAAATACAAGATCGGATTAGAGATTGAGTGTAGAGTACTACACTCAATCTACTATCCACTACTATCCACTATAGTGGATTCTCTATTAGAGAAAAATTCAACTTAAGCTTAAGTGAGAAATGACTGTGAACATTCTGTGCTCTGTTCTGTTCTCTCATTTCACCAAAGCAATAATACAAGAAAACCGGAAACGGAAAATGTTTGCATCATTAAAACATAAATTGCGTCATAAGTGAAGCAATAGTAGACTTACAGGTTTGTTGTTTTGATAGTTGGAATTCTTGCAATAGTTTCGAGAACAAAATGCCGTAGTTGTTCATCGTTCCAAGCACGAAAAACTGCACGAAAAACGCTACCATTACAACTACCCAACCAAATCCACCGTCTGGTTGGACAAACTCTCGAGCGGAAAACTGCTTTTGAGGAGCACTAGTTTCATGGTTTAACGTGCAATCACTCTAAAAATGCGAAGATAACCAAGTGAAAGTATTTGATTGCTGCATTTTTACCAAAATATTTTCTTACCATTTTCATGTCCCGGATTTTATTCCACCATAAACGTATGTGTTTATGTTCGGTGTGTTTGGCCACAACCACCCTGCACTGAAGCAGAAATGAAGTGATGCCGTAAAGTCTGCGCAAGACTTTTTATAAGTTTTGCGGCAATTTGACGTTAAATATTTCTGACGTCATTTAAGGTTGCGCCCTCTAGACCTTATGAATGTCCAAATAATTGTCAGCGATTTCCTAACGTTTGCATGAAACGCAGACTTTTGGCGTTCTCTGCTTTGCGTTTAGTCGTTTCTTTCTGAATTTGATAATAGGATTTTTGCGGTTGTAGTATTATATCTATTACAAATGTTATTTAAATGTATTTATGAAATTATTATAGCAATATCATTGGTCACAATTGCATCAGTATTAATTAATTTTTGTCCGGTTTATATTTTCATGTAGTGTATGATTTACATTAGTAAGTACTACTGGTCTGGGTGGTACCACAAAGGTATATGGTCCGGTGTCATGGGAATTAGGAAGCAGGTGTACCACCACTATATGTCGCAATCAACACCATATGTCGCAAACGCCACTATATGTCGCAAACTCAACACTATATGTCGCAACGAAAAAAAGTATCATATTTTTTCAAAAATGCCACTATACTTAACATTACAAACAACTCAGATAATGAAGTTTAAAATATTGCGTTTGCTTTAAAAATTGGTAGGTATACTAATTAAATGATGCTGATTTTAGACAAAGTACCAGAATTCAGGGGGTGATGCTCAATATTACTTAATGAAACTAAGTGTAAATGATAAAAAATTTTTAAAATTTTTATGATAAAAAAACTTGGTATTGTAAAGTAAGGTATTGAATTTGATATAACCCGCTTTGAATTAAATTGGTTTTTCATCAAACCTTCGATTAAATATTGTAAACTTAAACCCCGGAAATGGTTTTTAATTACTTCAGTTGTGAATAGAAAGGTAGTAAAATGTCTAGGGAATATGTAATTGTTTATTCGCAGCTGTTTTTAGTTTTTTTTTAATATTCTAACACTTTTTCTGTGTTAAAATCTCAGTTGATAGTATAATTGATTCAAGCCTTCAAAGTAACATTTACACGGAAGTCAAGAGATATCGGTAGAAAGACGTAATATTGACAAAAGGACGTTTGAGAAAGTTTTCGTATGTTTGTGAATTTCATATGTACATTAAGTTATGGCAAAAAGAAAACTCAGCACGGAATCTATTAGTTATGTTTGTTTATTTAATTGGAATTTGTGCTTGTATTGCCAATGTATCCGTTAAACATTTTTTGATTATCGGATCAAAAAACGAGGGAGGGTATTGGTTGTTTACAAGAATTTTCCTTCCGATTATATAACGTTTGTTTAAAGCAGCCATATTTGTTTTTAAATTTCCCGCAAAACCTATCACGTGATATTTCTCCGCTAACCGAGGAAATATTTGTCCGATGGGCGAGGAAATATTTTACCATATGAACGCAACAAATGATTCTATTTTGTCGGAATATTTCCCCAGTTACCGAGGAAATTTTATCCATATGAACAGCCTCTTAGAAGCTAAAAAAACGTATTGTATTGTATAACTATCCTTCTGTATGGGTTACTGCTCTTTTTCTAATTAGCGCCGCTTTTTTAGGTGCGGCGCTAATTAGAGGGCGGCGCTAATAACATAATTTTGCTCCAAGGTGCGGCGCTTTTTAGAGGGCGGCGCTAATATGAGGCCCGGCGCTAATAAGAGGAAATACGGTATCTGGTGCCAAAGAGTGAAAGTTCATAGTGAGACCTGTGTCGGTAGCCTTTTTGTGCCATGTTGAGGTCAGCTTTCCATTGTTGTTTTGGATGAGCATATCCAAGAAAGGTAAACTTTTATTCATTTCCTGTTCGATAGTAAACTTTAATGAAGGTTGACTTCTTCCAGTTTGTTCACAATATCAGTTCGTTTGATATCACGGAGAATGTCATCCATGTACCTTGAATAGAGTTTGGCATTACCTTTTATCGTCTGGTCATACTTGCTCATCCAACCATTAGCAAGCATTGGTGCAGGCGGACTCCCCATTGCAAGCCCATCAATCTGTTCATAATGACCATCATTAGTCAACATGACTACGTTGCAGCTGTATATTGTCAAGAGCTTCTTGAAGGTAGATTTAAACACAGGTGGCTTTGTGTATCTTCCAGAATAAAGAAGGTTTGTACACTCATCGATGGCTTCAACGACTGGAACGTTTGTGTACAATGATTTTACATCAAAACTAACGATTTCCTCGTCATGGTCCATGTGTACATCACTCAACATGTCGGCAATCTCTTTTGTTGAAGAGTTGATCTTACATTCTTCAACAACTGACAACTGACACTCCGAAACCTGGATTGCAATTTTGTAATAAGCAGACCCAGGCATAGAGAGGACTGGTCTAACTGTCATGTCCTGCTTGTGTATCTTGGCTAAACCATACAGACGTGGTGGTTGGCTTCCAATCGGTTTTAAATATAACATTAATTATATTATTATTTATATTAATAATATTCATATTAATTTTATTGAACCTCGCTAGTCTCCATGCATGGTTTCAATTTGAGCCAGAGGTTTAAGTTTAAAAGCGATCTTGTAATGTAATCATCATTTTAATGTATATCATTATTGTAAGTAAGAATTTATGTTGCACGTTATCTATTTTCGACCATTTTGATGAGTTTGTAAAAAAACTTTTCATAATTTTAACCCCTGGTTAGTCATATGTTTAAAACTCGATACTGCATAGCTCGATACCACTTTTCAATAACAGGTGTTTTATTAAGTTCTGTTATGTTTATGTTTTGAGTTCTATCGAATGGTATTGAAATTTTTAAGTTTTAGAAATAAAAGAATATTGCTATGGAGCTATGGAGAAATTGCCTGGTTTTCTTGGCTCATTTTAGGCTCCTGCCACTTTTCATGAAATTTTGACTTAGTCTTTAGAATGTGAAGTTTATATTGAAACAATACTGTTTCATGTATTTTCGGTAAAGTGATGTAAAGTTATGACTATTTCCACCATTAATCTGCTTTAGAACGTGTTTTAATTAATTTTTAAAAAATCCGGGGGTCAGTATAAACAAAGAAATCTAGCTCATAAGATGTTTTATCACAAAAAATGTATTTCATCAGCTAATAATAGTGGGAATAACGTTTTAATACGGCAGGTTTTTAAATTGTGACCATAAAAGACAAATCCTTTCATGATTTTTTTGTCAAAAACATATTTTTACCCCCTGGTTAGCCAGATCTTTAAAGCCGTATAACTGGGTACCAGTTTATTTTAGACACTTGATGTTTTATTAACTGTTGTTCTATTTTTTGAGTTCTATCCAATAGTAGTAAATATTTTGAGTTTTGAAGATAAACAAATTGTTACTATGGAGATGGACTTATTGCCATGGTGACCTATCAGACATGGTTGCTAAGTGGGTCTCACCGAAAAAAAAATTCATTTAGCCTTAACTACCATACGAAATTTTGTGCTTTTAGCAGGCTTTGCACAAAGGCTGCACCAATTTACGCACTATTGCGTTTAAACTCAACATATAGTAAATTAGATTACAGAGGTTTTACGCATGCGCACGACGGTTGTGAATGATAACTTAAGGACAAAAATTCATCGTCAAAAAATATTTTTAGTTGCGCATGCGCAAAAACGAATTCGCGAGATACTTATGATGGGAATCTGAAATTTTGCACCAAGAAGCATTGTCAATTTTGGTAAGATATTCTGGAATAAAATTTTGAAAAAAGCGAAAAATGTGGAATTTATGCGCATTCGAGACCTGTTTTTCCTTACTTACGTGTTATTTCCCTTAGATACCGTAGTATTATCGGAATTTTTTGTTCATTGACCGGTGATACAATAGCATAGCTGTACATACACAAAAAATATGTTTTAAATAATCTTAATTAGAACGATCTATGGACGATTTAAAGTTACGCATGCGCAAGTGCTCACGCTAAGTTGTGAGATTTGTAACTAGGTCATTCTGATAGATATGATCATTTTCAATCACGATTCAAAATTTGGAGTGATAATCTTGATTATTTTATGAGAGATTTCTAATATACTAGGGTTGGCAGCATTCCTTATAATGGCAAAAAGTGTCGAGCCCTCTTATATCTCCTTAACAACTGGTCAGAATCCCTTCACATTCTGCATATAACTTAAGGACATGGATTCATCGACAAAAAGTCAAAATTAACTTTCACATCACTGACAGATATCGCACACGCATGCGCCGTAACACTTCGCGCATATTTCGTTAAGGCAATATGATACCTGTAAACCATTGTGGAAAATGATACTTATATGATGGCTTTAGCTTATAGTACAATTATATTTAAAGTTGGGAATTCAGGGAATTAAGCGCATGCGTAAAATGTTTTAATCTTTTTTCGGTTTCCGTATGCATGCGCATGCACAAACCACTACAAAGATAATTGTCAAAAGGATAACTAGTCTTGTGTATGACTTTAAACTACATCCGGGACAAGTATAGTTCCTTAGCCGTAGAAAAAGCAATCTACTTTTGAGATGGAAAACTCTAAACAAACCAAGAACAGAGGCGATCAAATATAAACTTTTGTTTCGGCAAAGTTCTTTTTGCTCATTCAGAGTGTAAGGTGATGGTAGCTCAAAAACACATGCATTTGCCTTCAACGGAAACATACCGCATCGTTCGTCGCGCGGGTTACCAAGGAGCGCGTTCCTCAGTATTAAACCTGGCTGGGGTCGAAAAATGTGTTACTGGCTGTGACAGTTTGTCCCTGTCTCATGGACATAAGCACCCATGCCCTTTATGCACGGCTGCCACAGAGTTTAAAATATAAAGTTGCGTGGGTTAACTCACCACTGTTTTCCCTCATTTACTGGGGTTGGCGTTAGGAAGGGCATCCAGCTATAAAAACATATGCTTCAATAAACCATCAGATGATTAAACTTAGAGAATTGTTGGGAATATCATCTTTTGAAAACGTGCAACCCACTCTGAGTGGAAAAGGTCACGTAAAAACGGATGATGATGATGATGGTGAAATCTTTAGCAATTGACATTCTGGCACTACAAGAAGTACGTCGCCCTCTAAACGGTCTAATTGAATTTGAAAAAGGAGAATTACAAGGCTGGAATTTTGTTTGGCTATGTCTTAAAGCTAGGTCTGAGGCTGGTGTAGGTTTTATATTATCTCCAGGTGTTGTCCTCATTGATAGTTTCCAACAAATGGCTGGCCGAATATTCTCAATAAAAATTAAAATTGTGGGATTTTGTCTCTCAGTAACAAATGTTTATGCACCGACCAATGCAAACTAAGAGTCTTTTTTTGATTTAATAAAATTCTAGATTTGTTAAATTAAGATATAATTTCAATGCTCAGTTTTTTTCTGAACGAGATATTTTTAAATAAAACAAACCGAGATCAAATAAACTACTTTAATCGGAGAAATTGATTTCTTTTGCTATTGAATACACAGCAATTGAGACACATTCATTGTTAACTAATAGAATGAATAAAAGAGTAATTGATTTTTATAACAAGCACGTTTATTGTTTCTCCTTTCTGTATACTGAAGAAATATTTTGAAAAACAGCGACACAAAAAATTATTTTAGGAAAATTTACCGGGGGCTTCAGCCCCCAAAGCCACCCTCTCCCCCCTCCACCCTTTGAACCGACCCTGCGAACATAATGTTAGAATAATAAACAGTATATTCCAAACAAAAAGGATTCATAGAGGAACTTGGCATCATGCAGCGACTGGAAAGAGAAAGCGATTAGATTATATACTTACGTGATACTTAAACCATAGACTCCTTGAAGAAAGGACTGCACATTGTGCCGCTCGGGGTTTGGAACTTGGGTGCTAGATTTAACTTGGGTGTATCTCTAAAATCTAGACGGCCTAGAGAGGTGATTCCGGTGTCAAAATGGGGGTTTCTAAAGAAAGCGGATTCAATGATGCTAAAGTAAATGTACTAGAAAGTCATCTAGGTAAATAGGTCAAATTTCAAGGTCAAATAGCATAATTTGGCTAAAAATTAGCCTAAAGTGGCCTCAGCAGCGTGGGTGATTTTCAGGCCTTCAGCTGTCTCTGGTTCTACAAAATCTGCTGTCCTACGGAATTTGCGCTCTAAAAACCCTGCTAAGATGTCTCATCAGAGTTTATCAGTTCCTCAGTGTCAGTAATGGTAAGATTACATTGATCATTATCAATGGAAATGTTGTTTGCGCAAGACATACCTTGTTATTGGGTTGATGGTGTTAATTCATACTTAAACAGTGAGTGGAGATTCTTCGTCTTTGCACTTGCCTTGATGTCCACACCGTCAATAAAAAAATTACCCCCACTGCGTTGTCGAGCCGGACCAAAAAACTGTTCGAGAGCTTCATCAGCAAATATTGCAGGTAAGACATAGCTGAAGCCATGTTCATTAAGAAGAAGCTCTGCAGCCTCAATGATTGTTTTCGTTGACATCACAAAAGCATTTACGGTTTGCTTGGTAAGTTTTTGATTTCGACCTTGGCCACCTTGCCATACACAAGTGGATACGACTTCGCACGTTTTCTTCAATTCTGTGAAACTGTTGCAATCCTTGGTCCATTGATGTCGACACTGATCACGCAAATGAACCCCAGAATATCGATCCTTCACGTTCATCATATGGAACCAATATGCAATAAATTTTATAGGATGATGGTGCCGTCACGTATACATAGTTTGTCCTTAAGAGTGGAGAGAACTGCTACAGTTTTTTTGTGAAACACTTGACACACGAAAGGTACATTCTGTCTCTGGAGTGGTTTTGGGTACATTGAAGAGTATGTCAACTTAGTGAGACAAATGGTGGTTGTTCGGTTCTCGTTATAGACTGCCTCAATGTCTGCCCAGCGTGCTGTGTACACGATTCCATCTTTCATGAAAGTGAGCTCCTTGTTGGGTACAGTGATCCAATTGTTTCGGATGCTTTTAAAGATATGGATGTAATCAAATACTAGAAAAACGTATCTGTTGATGGCCTCCATAAAAACCTTTCCGGGACCACCGAATTTGTTGCAAACAGACACATTTGTTGCACAATTGTCACATACACACGCAACCACTGTGCCTCCAGCATTTGAAACAGCCAACAGTGCATTGAATAAGAGCTCTTTCAGGTGATGTGCATTTACTTTCGCCACAAAATGAATACTCAGGATATATTACCTAGATTTTCGAATCATTCTGTATGTTGCTGGTGAGATATTGTAAATCTCTGCTACTAGAATGTACATATGCTTGTCAAAGCGGCTTCGTCTTGGTTTTGACAGAAGAAGTTCCAGTTGACCATAAAAAAACTGGTAGTGTGGCGAGTCAGTGCAACACATGTGACTGAGCTCCTCATGTGCACGTTCGAGGAAGTCTGGATCTTTTAGCTCGTAGCCTTTCAAGCACTCAACTATCTTACCCAACTGAGACCATCTACTTATCAGACTATTTTTCTGAAACAACATGGCATTGTTTTTGTGAAATAGGGCTTTGGTACATTTCTTCCTTTATGTTCTATGGTTTTGACGAAGATACAGCCAAAATCTGAGATAACATGTTGAAAATGCACATAGAAAATCACAGACCTACCCTTTGAGTCCGTTTGTGAAAGGTGAAGGTCTTCGTCATCTTGAATAATAATGTGATCTTTGTTAAAGCGTGTGTGGAAACCTGAGACGAAAGAGGGAAAGTCGCCAATTCTACTCATTCAGTCCTCTTGCGTATATAATGGCGCCAAAAGTTCTTTTGATACCGATCATTTTTTATTAGCAATGACTTTAAGTGTCCCTTGTCAATATAGAAAGAAACTGTTTAAAAATGTACATAATCAACCAAAGCTAAAATTAAACATATCTTCTTTGAAGGACACTGATATCTCTAAAGCCTACCCGGAACTTCTTGATTATAAAATAAATACTACACTTCTCACAAATGTCGTAGATCTCTTGTCGGAGTACATCGTTGATGCAGTTAAAGAAACTTCAAAGACTGCTTGCCCTCCAATAGTGCAAACAAAAGAAAACTAACTTTGGGAGGATGTATTTATAAAAATAATGGCACGTGATAGTAAGAAACATCAATCGTTAGAAAACCGAAGAATGTTACAAAAAGAAAGTAGGAAAAAGCAAAAAGAACTAAAAAATCAATATTACAAAGAAAAAGCAAACTTGATAAACACCGCTGCTGAATCTCGCCAAGTAGAGCGCGAGTTCTTTCTTGCAAAGAACTTCTCTTTATTAAAAACATCCAACAAAATCTCTATAGCAAATTATTTTAAGGGGCACTTTAAACGTAAAGATCTTCCTTTACCACAAGAACTCATATCTCCTGAATCATACCCAGAACTGGATGATACTATAGTAAATTCTGAAATAAAGTGCTGCTTTAAATACTTTTAAAAACAATAAATCCTCTGGTACTGATAAAATCTATACCGAGTGTTTAAAATATCAAACCAGTAAAAATTTAAATATAGCTTTTGCCTTATCATTTAACAACATTTGGTTTTCGAAAAAGAAGATCCACATCTGATGCTATTTTTATTGCTTAAAATGTCATCAAGAAATCAAATGGTGGGTTAGTTTTATGATTTATTGACTTAACAGCGGCTTACGACATACCCCGGGAATTTTTGTTTAGAGTTTTAAATCATCGTACACGGTCAAGTTATTTAGTCAAATTACTTGAAAAGTTATATCAGGGTAACACTGCTTTTATTTCTGGTACAAAATCAATATTTGACATTAAGGTTGGATGTCGCCAAGGAGGTTTAGAAAGCCTCACACTATTTAAGTTTTATTTTGACTTTGTCCTTAGAGTGTGTGCCATTGAAATTGATAAAGTATTTCCAAACGGTTGGGCCGTCACATTCGATTATCGAATTCCTTCCGGATGTACAAATCGCGCCCAACGTTCTAATTTCAAAGCTACCGGTAAACATATAATGAAAGACCTCCTTTACGCTGATGACCTCATCCTATTCCTTTCTACAGTCTAAGAACGTAGTCAAATTTTAAACATAGTCAACAAAACATGCAAACGATTTGGCTTAAATATCTCCTTTTGCAACCAAAACTCTTCAACTATTTCATTAGTAACTTATTCCATAGGTTGATCGATTCGTTTGTTTTGGCACCTGGTAAGAATGGCTTGTTGAATTCCATCGGTTTAAATACTTTCGCATTCTCTTCAGAAAACTCACAGAGATTATTGTGATCAGTGCCACTTATTATATAAGGCTTAAGAAGATGTTTGTTGAACTTCTTTTTCAAAACAGTACCTTTTTGATGTTTTAATGAAGCCAAGTCGTGATCAGTCAAGTTTTCCACCTCGTACGGTCATAACCATTTGAATGTGAATTCACCACCTTTTCTGCCGCTACGCTTCATGTTTCTTAAGAGAACTTTATCCCCAACTTTAATGACATTGCTTTTGTGATGACGAAGATCATAGTCACATTTTTGCTTTTTTTATGCCCTTTTGATTTTGTCTTCAACTTTATGGTGAATTTGATTTCTTAAAGAGGTTGCTGATTCTAGAACTAAATCGAAAGTATCGATGTCAAATGGTTCATCTAAGTTTGAAAGATCTTTAGTATTATGCTTAATGGCAATCGGTAAAACTGCTTTTGTGGTTGTATAATAGCGTGAACGGGGAATGCAGTGTTGACGCATGTTTACTGACTCGATGAGCAAATAATACATCTTCAGTAATATATGGCCAGTCTGTAGGGTTTCATCCAATCCATCCTTTGCTTCAGATCATTTGCAGAAATAATCTATGCATACAACTAAACAACAATAACCATCCACCTCAGGTAAGTTACAAATATCGACTCCGTTTCATCACGACAGTTGGAACAGATATACTGTGCAGCTCAGTTTTCGTTTTGGCCGTTAAACTTCCTGGTTTTTGGCACATATCACATTTCTTAACAAAATCTGCAACATCAACTTCAACGTATTGAATACCAAAAGAATCGAGCAGAAATTTTGGTATCGGTAGAATCTCTTCCATAATATGAAGACATTGCTTTTGCGTGTGAGCTTTCTCCGATTTCTTAAAAAAAGAAACATATTTTTTAACTTAGTGGAATTTCGTTTATGAATTTCAAATCAGAACTTTAAAAGTTGAACAGCGCTCTACTTTTCGCTATGGAAGTACTGTACTCCCGAATCGAAAGGGTCAAGAAATTAATTCGATTTATCGGGGCACTCGATATCTGAATGGTCGTCCCGCTCCTTTATAAATAATGATAGTGTTTAATTAAAAATATAAAAATATAATACCTTCATGAACATCTTTTATAATTCCTATCTGACAATCTTTCCCAAAAATTACTCTGCGATCTTTTTTGTACATGAGCTGTCCGTTTTCAATGCTAAACTTTTACATGCTAAATAAAAAACATATTTTTTGAAGTCAGAAAAGAGAAAGAATATAATTTATCCAAACTTTTTTAAGCGAACTAGTATTGGGAAAAAAACTACTTCGTACCTCTCCTGAAGTTAGACTTTTCCTCTCTGAAAGCTGATACTTTCAGAATATGTTTGAGGTCTGATATAGTTTTCAATAGATTCAAAATCATAATGTTTTCTTTGTTTGTTACTCTTCATATTGACTGCGTGTAGTATTTTAAATTTAAAACTTTTCAAACACTGGTGTTTGATATTCGAATTTTGAATTCGAAGTTGATATATTTACAACAAAAGTCATAATTCACCAGTGATAAATGACTTCAGTATGAAATTTTTAGTGGATTGATTTGATTTGGAGTCCTATTTCACCAACGCATTCCTAATTCACTTGTGTATTAAGAATCCCCAAGTCAAAATCCCTAGTAATTTATGACTGCAGAGTCCTAATTCTCCGAAGTCCTAATTCCCTGTTACACCGGTTGTCCATTAGGTATATGGTCCGGTTGCCACAACATTGTACATGGTGTACTTGTTGAACAGAATTTATAATTTGTAGAGCCTTTTAACGGAACACAATTGTAGATGTCCATTTTAGATGGTTTCTTAAGTTACGTTTAAGTGGCTTCATTTCAAGAATCAAATTACTCCGCGATGAAAAAATACGTCATTTTGGAAACGAAAATGTAAATTTAAACACTTTGGAACATTATCGAACCTTTATAGCCAATGAGTTTTTTATAACAACTTTACACTTGGTTTTGCAAACAGGGGATTACCGTGCATTTGCTTACTTAAGTTAATGCGATAGTAAGTTAATACATTCTGGCGCCAGTTTAGTGGACACGTGGCACGCTTCCTTTTTGGGCGAGGGAGTGTTTGAAATTAGCAAGCCGATTGGGATTTTCATCAGAACGATTAGTTTGAATAGCCCTTTAATGACTGAAGCTAAGAATTAATCCCAGTTCTCAAAATCCTTTAGGAAATTGATGTTTCAAAGATTTTTTTTAACCGTTAAAAAATGTGGAAACTTTTTAAGAAACAAAAAAAATACTTTGAATGTTGGCTGTTTATATACAAAAGAATACAAGCTCACTCTTGGTCACACTTACATGATTTTTAAGTTTTCAATAAGCAAAATAATGCTCTTTGCACCCCGGTCAAAAGTGACGCAATGACACTTCAACTCTTTGTTTTCATTGGTTAAAAGTTAAACCACTAAACCTTCTGACCAATAATTGAAGAATTACTCATGTTGTAACAAAAATAATGATTTTTTAAATTTATTCTTTTCATGTGAAAACTGGATAAGTTTAAAGAGAATTTGTAGTTCAATTCATTTTTCATGAACCATCTCTTAATAGTAATCTCTCTTAACCTCCCCAACAACAACACGTTCAGCAAACTATGATGAGCATTCCTTAATGAGCAAAGACATGTGGCTTTCTGTTCCTTTTGTTGTTGCTACGACAATTTTTTTTTTACATATACCTTCAATACATGCGTAAATTGTTATATATTATATAAAAGTTTAATACTAATAAAATTTTAATTGTAAAACACTAAAGAATAGAAGAAGAGAAAAAGATATCAATTAGAAGAATTACTTCGATAAAAATAACATTCTTATATCTTCTATCATAACATTTTTATATCATCTCCTCTTTAAAAGAATTCAAAAGTTTTGGACCTCGATGTTGTACCACCACTATATGTCGCAAACCACCACTATATGTCGCAAACCACCACTATGTCGCAAACCACCACTATATGTCGCAAACTCAACACTATATGTCGCAAACCACCACTATATGTCGCAAACCACCACTATATGACGCAAACTCAACACTATATGTCGCAAACCACCACTATATGTCGCAAACTCAACACTATATGTCGCAAACCACCACTATATGTCGCAAAGTCAACACTATATGTCGCAAACTCAACACTATATGTCGCAAACTCAACACTATATGTCGCAAACCACCACTATATGTCGCAAACTCAACACTATATGTCGCAAACTCAACACTATATGTCGCAAACCAACACTTAAAAAAACGAAAACGAAAACGTAAAAAACAGGTTCTTTCAAAAATGCCACTATATGTCACAAAGGTTTCAAAATTTAACACTATATGTCACAAAGTACAAAAAATTAGTTCACCAAAAATGCGTTATATTTGTCCGTCAGTTGACGATGATTACAAATGAAGAATCTGCTCTTACCAGGTTAACCAGTAAAATAGTACAGAAATGGTCTTAACACTTGGGTTTGTTTCCCCGAGATCTGATAAATGGAAAGAATACCTTTTTTAGGATTCATACTATAGGGTATAAATTACTGTAGAGTTTCAATTGGGCAAAAATTCATTAAATATGTGACATTTTTACATTTTAGGCCTAAATTTACCAAAATTACGTCCTGTGTATTGAAGTTCAAAGTGTTTTTCAAATTATGACAAATAGTGTTGATTTTCGATTTTTTGTGTCAAATAGGGTTGCGATATATAGTGTTGAGTTTGCGACATATAGTGTTGGTTTGCGACATATAGTCTTGAGGTTGCGACATATAGTGCGACATATAGTGTTGATTGCAACATATAGTGGTAGAATACACTTGGCTCGAATTTTGGTTTGTGGCAAATGATTCGACTAGCGTGCTTCTGAACTTTAAATATACTTGCAATTTTAGTGGAGTAAGTACTCGCCCAGCTAATGTTAGCGTAGTTTATATAACTGTGAATAAAACTGAAATAAATTGAATTTAAACTATTCTTATTAGGAAATTGGCGTGCGCGATACAATATACCAATTGTTGTTTTAATTTTTAACACGAAAACAAGTTTTTTGGATTGAAACAAATCATGGCATCAATTGTAATAAATCTTCTTCTAAAAGTGACACATTTGTTTATATCTTTATCATAGACGTAGTGAGTGCATTTTGCACGCTACTATACAGCTAGTAGAATGAACAGATGCACAAAACGTGTTTCTAAAGGTTTTGATCAGATAAGTGAAAAATAGGCGAAATTTTGAATGAACGTGTCATTTCACTTCAATCATTGTTTTCTTTATCTCTATAACCCTCTTTATTTGGAACGAAGTCCTTCGTTTCCTTTCCTAAGAAATATAATATTTAAAATTCATAATAAACGGCGTAAAATGAGCCGGCGTTGACCTCGGCCCGGCGTAATAAGGCCAAACAATGATATATAATCTTAGTGAGGCTTTTCAGAATCCTGAATACACTAAAAGCAGCTGTAACAAAAACATCGCCACACTAATCAAAAAACATATCAGTTCACAATCACTTTATATACCCCCGTCATAAGCGTTACCATTTTAGAGTCGGTTATACAAATGGTGTTTTCTGCTAGCTGTAACGTTCTTTGAGTGCAATGACATTCTCAAATCATTTTTCATAAATGAAGTCACAACTTACCCAAGCACCCAAACATCGAAACAATTGAACCAAGTGTTCTTATGACCGTTGGAGTACTCACATCGTGACTAGGAATCGCAAATGAATATGCTGTGTAATTTAATTAAGAAATAGAACATTCTTTTCTATCTGTCTGTGGATTTGTTCTACATTTTCTCAGAGCCCATTGGATGCCTTAGGGCCGCAAAAGTAACTTAGGTCACAAAATTATATTTTTTATAATTAAAAATTAGTTTGGGTATCTGCTAGTCATCGATAAAAAGGAAATACTTATTGGGAGTGATTGATCTTTAAAGTCAAGATATTTACGGTTGGGTTGAGTCAATCAATCTTTATGAGCTTTTCGTTTTCCGGTTTGCAGTGATGGTGGTGTAATTTATCTGTACTTATAACTTAACAGAGCAAACATGTGAATGTGAATCACTCTCTTCTTCCAGGATCCCTCCTTTTCACGAAGTGTTCATGAACAAAAGCCACTAGTTTACCTTCATTGCAATAGCAAAATCCAAAGCATCTCTTTTAATATACTAGTTATAGCCTGCATACCGCATCGCGGCATTTGTGCTAGCCTACCTGCAAACAACGAGGCGGGAATCAACTTACAAAGACAGTCTAAACTAGATCACTCTCTCAATAAAAAATGGCATGTTTTTATTTTAGCGTATTTGTACTGAAGTATCAGAGTGTCCATTATCATACTTCAAAGAATCCAACCACTACCACTAACTAACACTACCTGATAATTTTTTCTCTTCTAGGAAATTATGAGGACCATTTTGGATTTATAGGCAAATAACCCAAAGTTTTCCCTCTGTAACTAAGGTAGTGATGAATCGTTATGGTTACAGATGTTGTATCTCATATTGTGATACTTTAATTATGACTTATTGCCTTGGTAACGAGATTGTCCAATCGCAGTTCGAGATTAACGTATGCGCAGAAATACTTCTTTAACTGTGATCAGATACAGCCGCATTTGTGTAGTTGTCTATGATCAGACTGCTTCTAAAATTTTTAAACTACTTTATTTAATGACAAAAATAATTTTTATGCGGGACACCAGTTAAAAACGTCACCCTACAGTTGGAAATAAATCAATGACGTCAGTGTAGCGGATTCAATGACGTCAAAAGATGTCTATCGCAACCTTCCCTGTTTATATTTGTAGTGGAATGAATCTGAGGCTTAACACTTCGATGGTGAAGATGTCTAAGACACACGTTCGTTTGAATTATTGCTCCTCGCGTACATAATAATAGACAAAAAATCCAACTATTAACAAACAAACAAAAAACTATAAAAATAAAACGGCTCCCTCTCTAGCACAATATATATATAATATACAGACTAATAGATAAAATAATTTACAGACCAGATTACAAACGAAGCAAAATAAAGTCTTCGGTTACGTGTGGAGAGTAAGTGGGAAAGAAGACTAACTTAAAAAAATAACAAAAAAAAACACCGAGGGATGGAAACTGCGAAGATTATGATAATTTACAAATCTGTTATTTTGCTCGAAATAAATTCCGGTCCTGAATTCCCTCGGCTGGCGCATGGTCTCAAAAAACAACAACAGCAAAATAGGTGGCGAAACAAAGAATGGAAGGCTAGACACCAAGTTGTTTTGCCACAATCACTTTGTGTGGCGCTGCAAGAGCTGTTGGACAAATAAAGTAATTCATAACCGTTGTAAATGGGAGGGGCGAAAGAAAGTGATCAAGAGTTTTTTTTAGTGAAATAACATAAATAGGATGAAAGAAAATTGACGCCGCGACGACAATAAGAGTCCAGCTACGACCTACTTCTCGCGAAATACGCTTCAGAAACAAATAAAACAGCAATACTGCTACTGTAGAAATAAAAACAAGTAATCAAGCTTATAAAATTGTTAAAACAGAAAAAAACCCGAAGCCTTTTGCATTCTCTTCGCGCCTTTTTCGACTTAAAAAACTGCAATAAAAATGGTAACTTTTGTCGTAGCGTTTCTACGTTTAGTTCTTCTACTGAGAAGTTCTTTCTTTCGGCGGCACACGCATGCGATCTGTCGCGCTTCATTTCCATAACGTTGTGATTTGATGTAACCTCTTGCAGCTGCTAGGAGCGTTTTCTTTTTATACTCTATTACCAAGCGCTCGTGCTTAGTTGACGTCAAATCATATACGCACCGAAGCTCGTTTCTGATTCGCCGTACCCGACCAGAGATAAATGTTCTTCGGTGACGCCCATTGCCAAGCGGTCGCCCTTTGAAAGACGGAATACGCCCGAGGCATGGGTAGTGTAGAAACCCTGTCCATTGGCGAGTTTGCCCGACCTGGTATTGTAGCCTTTCAGAATGATGAACTTCTTTGTTCTGGTGAACTTGTACACGTAGTGTTTTAGAACCGGGTCCATGCCTTCTTCGTCAGCCTGGAAGAACACCTGCGAATAAACGTGGTAGAAACCATGCCGCGGAACGGTGATGACGCCTTTGTCGAGAGTGACGTCGGCATTCAACTCTCCTAAACCGGTTGCGCCCAGGTTTACAAGCACTCCTAAAGGGAGAATGAAATGTGAAACCATAACAATGTTGGCGAACAAATGAATTATATTTTAGTATAAAGCACATGAAACGTACCTTTGGGGAGAGTTGATAACTCCGCACCCACGTGGTGCCCAGTCACATGGGCAACGGGACGATCCTTTAGCTAAAACAACAAAAGTGGTGGTAAAAACTAAAATATTTCTTCGTTCATTTCCTATCACAGTGTTTGCTAAAATCTCATGGGTTAATTAATGAAAAGAGAACTTGATTTAGGGATTTTCACAAACTTAAAGATCATGTTGAAGAATCATGACTAAATTACCGCTAATGACTTTCCCACATCACCAGGTAATCCTCGTAAGCCTTGTGATCCAGCTGGACCCAGATCTCCAGGTGGACCAGGTTTGCCTGCAAATCAAAACTAACATGAATGAAGCTTGTGATGGTAACAATACAAAATAGACAAGCTTAAACTATACTTTTTTTTAGGTGACCGGATTGCTACAACAATTGTGAAATGCGAAAATGCACACCTGGATTGCCTTTGTAGCCTTTCTCTCCTTGTTTTCCAACAGATCCTGGAAATCCTGGTAATCCTTGAGTAAATAAAGAGAAAACAATGAAAAAACTATTCACACCAGGCAGTTAGAAGTGACTTGCAACTAAGTTCTATCTAGGAATCAGCAGACTTCGCAAAGGAAGAACGTTGATTTCGAGAATAAATAGTCTGATCTGACTCCCAGACAGAACGCGCAAAACCTTTCCATTTCCAAATGCTTCAATCTACGTTGTATGACAAAATATTTCATATGCGCGATCATTTGAGGTGGAAGTATTCTTTCTGATAAGTCAAATAAAAAATAGCTCAAACTATAAAACAAAACAGTGTGCAATAAACCTAAGTAACTTACTGCAATAAGGTGAAACATTAGTTATGAATTGTAATTAATATTGTTATTAAAAAGGTGAAAGGCAATTAGTGATTGGTTAAAAGAGACCTAGTTTACCTCTCTCACCAGCCGTACCTTGTTTACCTTTCCTACCTGCAACAAGAGATTAGTAAATTAATTTTGTTAGTTATTTGTTACAGTGAAAGTGACTCGCAATGATGTCATTGAAATTATTATTCATTTGTTAGTAGCATAGAGAGCAATGTTAGAAATACAAACATCATTATATTGGATCAAATTCTCTAAATTAGTTTTGAAACAGACCTTGTTTTAACAACAGTTTCCTTAGCTGGATTAAAATTTCGCAAAATTGGCGCAGAAAGATATCTTGCAGTAAAAAGACCTTTTCCAACATTTAAACTTTAAAAGAAAATTTTGATATACACCTTTAGACAGTGAGCAAGTTACATCAACTCATAAAGCTGTCATACTCGAATCAGATTATATAACAGAGCGATGCAATCAGCATGAAATAAATGTCGTATTACGCAGGTTTTTATAAAATATGGCGCCTTCGCAATATATATAGCCAAGATTGGGTATATTAATGAAGTTTTGCCACAGAGCTAAGGAAAATCGCACTTCCACATATCTAAATCTACTGATAATTAGTTATTTTATCAAAAAATGGAAGACGTTTTGTGCATTGCTAGCCATTCAAACAAAAGGTGCTTCTGAGTGCTTCTACATGACACACCATTTGTTATTTTACACAGCTTTATCTTAGAAATTGGATTAAATACAGTTAAATTGGATGTTATTTGGCGTCTAGAACATGACTACTGTTTCTTTACGTAAAAAAAGTAGGAAAAAGATTAAATTCATTCCAATTACCGATATACATCGATGGTTAAAACCTATCAACCTATGGTGATTCCTTTAACGCAGAAAAACTAAATTCATATGACACATGAAATTTTTTACCTTTCTTACCGGGAGGACCTTTTGGGCCCATATCGCCGGGTCTCCCTATAATAAAAAATGTAAGCCTTTAAATCTACCTTACAAAACATACAGTAGATTCAATTCAATAAAGGGAAAAAATAAGACATTAATAGAAAGGAATAATTAAAAATGGTTGACAATACAATCATCATCATCATCATTTACATTTTTCACGTCTATTTTCCATGCTAGCATGGGTTAGACGGGGTTTCAACAGATGATATTCCCCACAATTTGTAGGTTTAATCATTTGATGATTCATTGGAGATAGATTTACAGCTGGATGCCCTTCCTAACGCCAACCCCAGTGAGAGGGAAAACAGTGGCGAGTTAACCCACGCAAGATACCAACTTTGCATTTTAAACTCCGTGGCAGCAGTGCATAAAGGGCACGGGTGCTTATATCCATGAAGTCAAAGATGTGACATGATCCGCATATTTATAAAAACACATGCTGTGTTCGGAATCTTCACTTGACAATCAAAAGATTTGAAGCAAAATTGAGAAAGATGTCAAAACAAGAAGCTGTTTCCAGCAAAAAAATGAAAACTTACAAAATTGTATTCAATAAAAATACCATCTATTTAAGAGCGTTCATTAGAAATTTCATCAAAAGGTTAAACCTCGTTAATGGTTTACGTAGAAATCCATCAAGTAAATATTTAATCAGATCATTCTTTATTACTTTGATTGGATAATTACAGCACAGTGCAATATTTTTGAACTTTCCAATTAAAAATCAAACAACTAAAAATTAGTTTAAAAACAGTGATTACTATCAAACATAAAGTTCATTTCCCAGTTTAGATGGCAATTAGGAGGTTAAGTGGTCAGTTAGTACTTAAACCGCAATTAAACTTCATCCAAGCCAATGACTTTACATCAAGAGATACCAAAGCTTATCAATATTGCTCACTTCTGAATCTGTTACTTAACTTGCTAATCTCTGTGGGCCGATAATAACCACACAAAACCAGACCCACGTACATTTTCTAGGGATCTCTGTTGACTGTTGCAGTTTATATTCTAAGGTATGATTCGAAAATTAAGAGGAAGTGAAACTTGATTTTGAGTTTAGTTGAAAATAGGTTCTGTTTTTTTCACCGTAGGCTAGAATGTAACACAACAACAAACTGTCGTAAGAACAGAACAAAAGTGTTTTGTTAAGAGGATGTGAGCGTCAATAACATATTCTTGTCAAGGGAGTGATTAAAAAAACAATCACGCAGCACAGTGACCTTCATGATAAAGCAACGTTATTTTTGTAGCATGTATAATATTGAAAAAAACAACAACACTTGAAGCTTATCTTAGGGGCTTGTTTCGCAAAACGAGAAAGGGTCACAAATTAACAAAATCCTTTTCAATGGAAATGTTAACGATCAATTTTTGTTTTGACAAACATTTGTTCACGACAGCACTGTTTTTGACAAAACATAACTGAAATAGGAAGGATATTTGCGTGTTTTGAAAACGCTCTTTGGCATGTTGTTGTTTGCATATATAGACATTCAAGAGAGATGATGAGAACAGTTGTCCTGGGAAAGCCAACAAATAATTTCTATATATAGCATTGTTTGCTCGAGAGTAATCCAATAATACGATCATATAAATTGCGAATAAATATTGGTTCACAGTGTAATATGCTGGTTCATTTTATTAAAATTTTCTATATATTTCCGATCTAGTAAATAGACACGAGAGAGAGAAAACAATTGCAAAGTGGCCATTGAAATCAGCTGTGTTCGATAACAAGCTATTAAGCTGTCAAAACTATTGTGAAAAGGTCGCATCAAAGAGATAAAGCTTTTACGTAAATTGATTGAAGGATTAATTGCATAACAAACAAAAGAGTGCCTGGCAATGGCAACAACATTCATTAATGACGATTGAGTCTTCAAAAGCTTTCGTGGCTCTTAAATAGCAGGGTGCAATGCTCTCCTAAGCAAGGAACCAAATTCTCAATCTTGTTATCAAATCTTGTTATTCACATTAAATAACAGCAACTGCCTAAAAAATTATTAAAATTGCACAAAGAAGGTTCACGATCAGTTCACTCAATAACAAAGCTTTGTCAACTACCAAACGACTATGTGTAAAAATGATTTTGAGGGACAGTAATAATATGTTTTATTTCTAAATTTTAAATATATTCTAACGAAATGTAGCAAATAAAAATGTTAAAAAGAATGTGACAGACTAGATATTTCTGTACATTTTAGAATTAAAAAGAGCATTGTTTCATTGGTTAGACTAAACTAATCTCACACTGATTGAGTTAACTTATTTCTTAACGATATTGTTTAACAAGAATACGATGGAAAGCTAGATTAAGAACAAACTAACTGTGTGATACCCAATCTACTCAAATAAAAACCTTCGCAACAGATTATCTTCAAAAACCAACCTATCATAGTTGACGACAGCTGGCATTGAAAAAAAAAAACAAGCCAACCTTCTTTGCATGCACAATGGAAAAAACCTTAAAGCAGGAAATAGGGCAGACAGTAAAGTTGTTTTAAACAATATAGGCAGAATGATTCATAGACGAACCTAATTGAAATGACGTAAAGCAACATTGGACAGCATTTCATATAAAGGAAACTTATGGCCCAAAACTGATGACTAAAATGCCACAAAATTAAAAGATAACATGGTTTTGTTCAGGATCTGTCCTCTATAAATCCCCAGTGTTTTTCTGTAACATCAAACAAATTGAACTTATTTAATGTGTAATCTTCTTTAATCCACATTTTGTCGACACTAGCTGAGCGATTGTCGCTTGCAATTTAGTCAAATTTAGCCAACTTTCTCACCAATAGGTCGCGATGGAACGTCAATTAATTTGTAATCAGGCAACAACGCATATCAACAAATTGCATGTTTATTATGTTGATTGCTTGATCCAGATCAATTGAAACATCAGGCCGAAAATAGAACACCCAAGTTAATATTCCAGTCCCGCTGTTAAAAAGAACGAACAGTGGTGGAGTAATTACTTGGTAAATACAAACAAAGTTTTTCAGCAAAGAGATGATTTAATAATTGATAAATGAATTAGCTTTTAGTCGATGTTCCATTGAAGGGAACGTAATGTAATTGCTTAAAAACGCAATATTTGTTGTTTTATGAGCGTAAACAACAAGAAATCAAATCGTTTAAAGTTGTTAGGCCAGTAGTTGTACCACACTGATCAGATTTTCAAAGTGCTGCATGCTGGCAGTTAAGTTTCTTTCGGTCGTGGCTTAAAGAAAAGAAGATTAAATTTTATTGTAAAGGAGTGTTTGTACGAAGCCATTAGAATATCTAAAAATACAAGCTTGCCAGTGGGCGAGATTATCTTTGATAATAGGAATGGAAAAAAAAGGGGAATCAATAACAGAAAAACGCAATTGATATTGCGGTTTAATTTTGACCAATGCACACACATAAATCAATTGCACAATGCAAAGACACAGCAAAACACACTAAACTAAAACTTCCTATCTATCTTTCAGGCAATAATGCTTGTTTAATATTGTTATAGCTGAAGTTTATCCATATATTATTACAGAAACCAACATTTACACAATGCAGCGATTTCTGTTAAGCGGAGTCAATCTTGTTTAAAAGAAACTGCAAATTGATCGCCTGAGTAAATACAGTTAAGCATGATGGCTTGAGTGGTATCAAAAGAAACCGAAAATCTACTGTAGACCAATAAAGCAATATAAATTCTACATGGCATACAACATTCCATTTCCTTAAAGATCAGACCATTATTTCCCATTTAAAATGACTCTTTTACAATAGGCTAAACGAATAGAACTTTCTGTTTGTATATAACGTATAATGTATTATGTTCCAAAAGAACAGTGTGAGATATTTCAGTGTCATTGTTTCAACGACTGTTATGTGTTTTTATACAGAGAGAAGGCGTGCTTTACAAAAACACCTTTTTATCTGAAGATAAAAGCAAACCGCCAAATTGTAAAGAAAGGAATGGCAAAAGCACACCAATAAATGTGACTGTAACACGACGCAGAAATTGGCGCAAATAACTAAAAGTAAGCTAATAATAAACTCATAAATAATTCCAAATTTGTCAAAAACTGGGTAGAAAACATGCAAACAATTAATAGACAAGTGTAGATTAGGAGTAATTGAGTGTAGATTGACACCAGCGTTAATTTTGCACTGGCTAGCTAAATGCACCTTCACCAAATTTTTCGCGTAAGTAATATGGGAACTCTTTCACACGGGATTAACGGATTTTCAAGAGTGTGATCAGGAGGATATTTTGTCCTCACGAGAGATTCTTAAAATGATTTATATATTCAGCAGTCAATATGAATTGTATTAGATAACTTGTGGTGCAGCAACCATCCAATTATACATACACTATATTGTTCTCCAATTGAACCATAGCATTTCATAAAAAATCACAAAGAATTAAAAAACTGGAGAATAAATCTCACCTTTGCACGTGCAATTGCCACCCGTTGTGTCATTTCGTGAAAATAGAAACTCGTCACTAACTAGGGGTGGTTTCCGCTTGAAACTCAATTTCTAAATAAAAAAATAGATATAGCTTCCCTGCAATTATTGCGAGACAACGTGAAACAAGTGTCAATTTGCAGGTGATGTCGAAAATCAATAGTCACAATAATTTTCTAGTAGGACCCTGTGTTTAAATTAAATGTCTCGGCAAAACCCAAATTACGTGTTTTATTTGATAAAGAAAAAATTTCCTCCAAAAACTTTCAACGAATTTAAGGAACTAAAAAAATTGATATTTTAATAACAAAAGTGTTAAAAAAAGTATATACATAAATTTTTACATATATATAAATATTGATACCGAACAATTGAAATTGCAAATTCACAAGCAAAAACTTAAGTCAATAACAGTTGGTCAAAAAATTCTTTTTTTGGATTTCACGTCTCTATAGAAATGCAAACATCAAATTTTTACATACAAAATACCCGGTATTTCAAAATATTACTTTTATTAAGTTATATGTAACATTAATAAAAGAACCTGAAATTTGCACAGTTTTCTGCATAAATAAATGAATTTGTAGAACGTTTCCGAGCTCCTTGAATTGTATATATATATAATAAAATGATGTTCCAATAGTTTTATTCAATGGGGTTCAAATCAATTTGAGTTAAAACCCAAATGCATTCAAATGAATAACAATGGCTCACAAAGAAATAATCAAATACAGAGCTGCTAACACTTAACCTTTTAACTAAAACTTTAAAAATTTTCATAAAGTCCTAAAAATTATTTTTTATGACTGTTAGAGGTTTGTTATTTTATATCACATCGCTGGCCTCACAAGAAATAATTTGAAGTTAATAGTTAACAAAACTCAGCACAATCTTAATATTCTTTTTCAAAAGTTTGTCAGTAAAGGAATCTAAAAGGTTTCTTGCAAACAAGATTAAAACAAAAATGAACAAAACTATAGCTCCTCCATGCATGAGATTCTAAGATGCAATCCAAAGAAATTTAGCTATTTTAATATATATGTACCTAAATACAAAAAAAAATTGTTACAAAAACTATCTAACACAAATTTTTCTTAAAAATACATATTGTTTTTAAGCAGAAGGTTGTCTGTTTAATTTTGCAGTGGGCTACTCTTGTAAGCACAAATATTATACAGCCAGCAATTAATAATTTATATATCACAGAAAAACTGCAATATTTATATGATAAAAAAGTAATTCTAAATTACAGATAAAAAGCTAAGTAATATTACCATATTTGCCTCTTTTTCACTCAATAAATCCAACATTGTAAGGGTCTCTTTTGTTACAGGGGAAGGTTCTGTTGTAGGAGATGTTGTTGTGCTTTTTATATGTGTTGTTTGGATATTTGTCGAATTATAATTGTTGGGTTTAGATAAATATGCTGTGGAAGGCTCTCTTTTTAATATAGTTCTTGTGTTTGCCAATAAAAATTCGTCCATCACTGACTTATAACGAAAGGATATCACAAAAATTGTTATAAAAAGGAATATAAAAATTATATTGCATATCCCTTGTATTATCAGCAGATAATTGTTTCTTTTGCAATTTTTGCAACATTCGGTCAGTACAACTTCTGTTGTCAATGTCGTCGTTGTTGTTTGTAATTTTCCAGGCTTTTGCCTACCACATTCGGCATTGTTCTCCGTTGCTTTAGTGGCTCTCGTAAAAAAACCCATCATTGAATAAACGTTTATTAAAAATTAAAAACTAAACTTTAACTTTCCAATGAAATGTAAACACCGCTGTAAACAATAACCATAATGCATTCACGCTCTTTAACAAACTCTTTTATGTCAATAATAATGGTATGTTCAAAAACATATATTTCTACGTTCCTTGTGAAGTTTTTTAACCTGATGTATAGCTTGTCTAACCCGCCATGAAATTATTAACTCAGAAACTAAATGTATATGACAATAAATGACCGTCACAACGGCCCGGAAAATTGACAATGCACGTGGTAAAACAATAGAAAACAGCTTTTTATGACCAATGAAAATCCGATATTATTGTTCATGAATGGAACGATTTTTTATGTGTTTATGAGTTTTCAAAAACTACGTCAAAAGCTTTTGAGGTTTTAAAACAAAAGTCATTCAGAATGGAAATCCCTTTCTTATATTGCTTAAGTTTATTTCACCGTACGATGATTTTAACAAATGATTATTAAAATGATTATTTTTACACTACGTCGATTACATATGAAATAACGTTAATTTACTGGCACTTTCTTAAAATATTTCCGATCGATACCCAAAACGGTGTTTGTTAAGTAACAAGGGAAGAGAATTTTGAGATGTGCGGTTAATTTTAAAACGTTGCTGATATAATTAGTCAATGTGTCGACAAAGATTTCCTTTGTTAATATCCAAGCAAATAGATGCGAACAGTTATTCTGTTAAACTATATTTCAACAGCAATGCAAGCTACTTAATAAACATTCAAAAGAGTATTGCAAAAACAAAACGGGAGCATTGTGTAGGCAAACAATATTATTTCAAACGCTTGTTAAACCTTTTCAGCATTGCTATATTACCTTGATCCATCGGTGACTAGGAGTAAAGACCGGATACCTATTTTAACATTATCATACATGTGGTTGCTTTAACATTTTAAAGTACAACAAATGTTGTTCCCCTTTTTTAAAATGAGATATTAAGGACGCTCCATTTTTTTTATGCAAAGGAAAGCGTTTGCCTTTTTCATAACGTTTTCAGACTTCAGGCGATAAAGGTTTGCACTTCATGTGAAAAAATATCAATTATCTTTTCCTAAAATCAATAAAATAAAACATAACCCTTGCAAATCGCCACGAGGGGTACCAGCACCTTAAATAGTAAAGCTTGAGTCCTTTTGGTAGTAAGAATCGTAACAAAGAGGTTTTTTTTACTTTAACTCGATGTTCGTTTAATCTAAATTACGATGTATCTAACAAGATTCGTTATTTAATACCGCGCTATTGAATCGTAATCTTTTTTAAGTAGACCTCCTTTCATAATCTCCTAAGTGTGTTCTTTAGTTTTTAATTAACTTTTTTCTTTTATGTAGCATTGTAAATGTGGGATGATATATATTTTTGCTTAGACATGGAAAGTTTAATTGTTTTTGCAGATGAGGAAATATCCAGGAATTGTCAAAATCTATTAATCGCCTATGGAGTAAATGTCTGAAAAGCAGAATTTTTTTTTACAGTATCTCAGATCATCATATAACTTCTTATATACATAAGTGTTGTATGATCAAATTATTGTAACTATTATTTGTAACTAGCTAAAATAACATGCAAATTTATTTTTTTTCTGTTATTTTTGTTACTATTGCATACATTTCAAAAAATGTTGGCTACTGCTGGCTACAACTTATTCTAAACACCTACGTATTTTAAATAAACGATTTTTACTAACTTCACCAAAGGTTTAATCCGAAAACGTTCTTATCTAATGGGAATTGCCAGTGTTATCCTGTTAGACATCTAAGGGGTTATCTCCAGGGCTGCACGATATTACTCAACGTAACAGTTATACCGCCTCTTCGTCAGTCAATAGCCAGCAAACTAATTCACTTTTTTAGGTTGTGTTGTCACTAATAAAATTTTTTTTGAAAATACCTATCCTGCATTCCTTTTTACTATTTATGGCCGCTTATTTTACTTTTACAAAATCATAAGATCTAGTAAACGTAAACGTATACACCAAGTATCTCCCAGTGTCAATTATACTGTTTATAGCTTTGTAACAAAAGGCGTTTGAGATTACAACAATTGGTTTTCATACGTAACGTCTGCCACGTGCAACTATATTATCCGTTATTTGTGGTACGACTTTCTCGCTCATTGAGTAGCATGTATATATATATATATATATATATATATATTCCAGGTAAATTCGGTTCCAATACAAGCAGTGAATAAATAATTAAACATGGTTATTTAACTTCTCTAAGAACAGCAATCATTTCGAAAATCTTTCAACTCAATTAGCGAGTTCCTTTTACGAGCCTACAAAGATTTGAGCACTTTCTACAGAAACCTCAGACCATTCTCGATGACACCTATTCGATTGTCGTCGGTCGGTATATCGTCGGCAACAAAACTTAGACGAGATTCTAACGACTCTGGAGCGACATCGTTGCTTGCTAAAAAAACAATTTAAGTAAAACGATTTGACTTTAATTTAACGTAAATTAAACATATTAGTACATAAATATAAATGTATGTATAATTTTTTTGAAGAACAACAGAGTGTTTTTTTTTTCAGTGTCTAGGAGCATCAAGATATTTTTTGACCAATCGGCTTACCTTCACTGAACATTTCTTTAATGTTATTCACTGTACTGTCAATTTCTTCGCGCACAGACTTCTCCAGGTTGTGACCGACGTGGTTGAAATTCACACGGATTCTGTGCTTCTTCAGGAAACATTCCTCTAGCAATTCAAATTTTTCCGCTCGCCTTTTAAGGTTAACGCAGCTAGTTTTTGGTTCATATATACCATACGGCAACATTTTTTGAGGGGGGATTGATTGTGCCTGTTTCGGTACACTCGCATGATATTGATTATTGTAAAACCTGAAGCGAGGATGGAATTGTAATAAAGAAGCTTCTTTTGAAGATTTCTTCTCGTCCGGTTCTTCTTCTGAGTCGCTCTCTATCGCTATTCTTCGCCTTTTCTGTGATTTTCGAATAATCCCTTCTTTGGCGCTTTCGCTCGCGGAAAGCCCTTTCAACTTGCTTACTAAGGAAGTATTATTTTTAGTCGATTTGCGTTTTAAACACTTTTTGTTTTCTGTGTCATCTGTAAAGAATTCCGTGTAGTCTTTGGTTTCCGACAACCCTAGCGATGTACGAGTCTGTCGCTCGGTATCCACTCGTAAATTGTCATTTTCCAGATACATATGCAGCAGATTGAAAGCGGCCGTACTGTATCTCCACGCGACCTCCGTTGGCGTTTCGTTCTGTTTGTTCCTTAACCTGATATCGCCACCGCAACATATGACGTACTGAATCTCTGTGGTAAGTTTGTCTCGCCTAGCAATCACATGCAAGACGGTGTTGCCGTTGTTGTCTGGATGATTGAGAACATCTTTCAACGCTTCGCTTTCGTTTAACTTCAGGCCCATCATTTTATTGAAAGCTTTCTTCCACGCGGGTAAATGTTTTTGCGAACAGTTCACTAATTGGTAAGCGCAAACGTGCAGAGGTGTTTTTTGTTCCTCATCTGTTTCGCGAAAACAGTCTTTCAACGTTTCCATTATTTCCAGAAAAACGTTTTCCTCTGTGGCCGCGTTCCACGCCAACAAAACTCTATGCAGCGCAGTGCCTTGACCGCCGTTTTGGAGTTTAGGGCTGACGTTAAACGGTTGGTCTAGTAGCATTTTCAATACTTCTACGTTTCCCAGAACCACTGCCCAGTGCAACAAAGGGAAACGAAAGGATGGGTTTGGGTCGGGAAGACATTGATCGATGTTGTAACCGCATATTTGATAGGCTCGCAGCTGTCTTTTAAAATGTGCGACGGATTTGTTGTTCACTAGAACTAGTGCCCGCAATATCGGGTGGTGTTCGCCAATGCAGTTTTTATCGCAAAACGGTGTGCAAATTTGAGACATTTTCAAAGCGTCAATGAATTTGACGTTATAACGGCCACCGCAATGCAATGGTGTCTGTGGGTGAAACTGAGACCGTGTGGAAGTTTTAACGCTATACAAAAACGTTATAAAACGTCATTTTTAAATGTTATTTTGCAACACCTTTATACAAATTTAGCTATTTTTGTCCATCGATATTTTTCAATTTGCCTATCCGATTTCTATTAATAGACTCTGTTTTTCTTGCGTGTACCGTATATTATGGTCGAAAAACACGAAATGTTTTTATCATTTACTTTGATTCGATGATAACCTCTTTAGCATGCTTTTAAAAAGCCTTTAAAATGGCGCCAAAATCTTTAAATTAAAAATACTTTCTCGAGTACAAACACAGGTTACGGTTTCTTCTTTCGCAAATGACCTAGATTAAATCTGTCTTGAAAGAAACCGTTATATTGAATTACTTGAAATTAGTTTACTGAAAGACTTCTCAAGGTATTTATTGTACGAAGAAAAATGCTAGTGACGTAAATAGTTAGGTGGGAAACGGCTATGATGTTGGAAAGGTTTTAAAGAACACTATATGACGTCGGATGAACGAGAGCCGAACAAATGGAAAAACTAAAGACTTATAAAAGGTTTAAAAATACCTTTTAAAATTAAACGGGCTATGCGAAAATGACAAGCAAAACCTTCAACACGTTATGAATGTGTGTGCCATACATTGACAAAATAATATAATCAATTATCCTGTGTGGAAATCTGAATTATTTTGTTCACTATTCACGCAATTGGAATCTGTTACTCTTTAAAGATGCGTTCTTCTTTTGATGTTAAGATAATTCCCGAGCCAACCACGAAGGCAATTAAAGTAACCAAAATAGTCCTTTTAGACACAATCCGTTGCAAAAAACGCGTGGCAGATGAAAACCTCAAAGACATTGTCTAGCAAAGTGATAGCAGAAGTGTTATGACGCCCAGTCTATCGGATTATTTTATTTCGCCCGCCCCTTCGACAGCTTGGGTATTCTACTGTTAAATATTTAAAGAATAAACATTTTTGCGTCTGTATAGAAAGGTGGGAGATATTACTAATATAAAAGTTTGAACCGCGTCTTAAATAAAATATAAATATGGTATCTATACAAAGACGCAAATGCAGCAAAATTAGCAAAACCCCGGATCGTACAAATAGGATTAGAAAAGGGGGATTTGGCTTAGTAACGGAAAACCTTCACTATTTCGATTTGTAAACAGGCACGTTGTCAAGAGTAAGTATAATTCAAAGAAATGGGATTGATCAAGTTTTCTATAGCCCTGGCATCCGGATATCAATTACAAAAGTGGAGTTTGTCAACAATGTTTCCTCTATGACTCAGCAGTATTGAAAACATCTTATAAACAGGCTTAAATCTAATCTATCCTCTTTCTTTTTTCTGCGATCAAAATCACGTAAGGAATTATACAAAAAGACCTTCAAACGTTGCCTTCGATCAAACCACAACTTCGTTACCAATCATTATAAATTTATACAGCGGGTGAGAATCACAGGAATCTAAGTACGATGTTGGGTGTGTGGAATTTTTGATTGATATTTCCGCAATAGTTGAATGCAAACAACATATTTTTGCGCGGACTTTTAACATATGCTCTCAAAGGAAAACGTTTCACACAGAAGAGTGGAAAGGAGCGGTTTTTAAAGATGGTCGATTGAACCTGTTTCGTCATGCTCAAAACTGCAATTCTCCTGGTCATTGCCAATTTGCGTGAGTTATATTTCAATTAGAAATTCTAACATTCGTTGATCAACAGATTTTCAGCTGAACCTCTCGGAATTGAAACTCATGTCCATAGTCATAAAAAAGTACTGGCTATGTCTGTGTTTTTTTAGTTTAATAGGCCGTTCCCCTTATTACGTCATTCGTGAGCGCGCAATGCATTCTGTTACTTGTAGTTAAACCCGCGAATATTTGTTTATGTTCTTACGCAAATGCATGGGCGTAGGAGCAAAAAATTGTTTGGGGGGGGGCACAATCACCTTTGCTCGAAAAATTTTTCGGCCGGTTATAGGATCTTTAAATCAAGTATATGTGACAGCGTCCGCAACGGCCTGCATACCTCCTCTGCTTCTGATTTATTTTCTTCCATGTTTCTATATACCGGTGCTTCATTTACATTTTCACTCTCCATGTCTATTACAAAAACATTGGGTGCCAAATCAACAGTCAAGCTTGCAGAACTGGTGTTGGCTGGATCATTTGCAGCAGACGGAGTTCTACTTCTGGAAGCTGGCAAGCCTCTGTTGAAGAGGATCTTCTTCCTCAATTGAAACAAATTTACAAACGTGCCCTTTTGGAACAATTCCATACAAAATATTGCAAAGATAAATTTCTTTTAAGCGTAAAACCATTTCTTAAGTACAACACAAGAGTTTGTTTTGTATAGTGTGTTTCTTATTCAAAAAATATGTTTAACTACAAGTAACAGAATGCATTGCGCGCTCACAGGTGAATGACGTAATAAGAGGAATGACCTCAACTGCGCTAGAAGTAACTCCCAGATCCCACTTCGAAGGCAATATATGTGATAGCAATGTTCTCTAAGCGTTAAAGGAAAGATGTCGTAACAACCTATGAAGTGTTAATACTAGTCTTGACTAAATTTCAAGATGTTTATAAAAATAATTTAGTTGTTCCGTTAGTGTTTCAATTATGTTTTTCTCTTCACGTAGCGCAATTCTCCTCTAACAGTAATGACGTCACTAAAGCCTTGTGTGAAGAATTTTCAGCATTTTATCCCGGCCTATGCAATTCGACAAGTGGTCAAACGTACTGTCATCACTTGTGTGCCAGCAACCGCTCGGATACTGCAGGTATACACGTCCACGACGGTTTAAATTGATTAATCTTGCAACCATTTTTTCCGTGATTGGTCAAAAAATTTTCATTTTTGTTTTAAAGTTCAGCACTTGACATGCGCAGAAGATCGAGGGAAAGGGCGTCATCGAAGGATCGTTGGCGGACGCGCTAGTAACAACGGCCAATTTCCTTGGCATGTTAGTTTACAATACAAAGGGAAACACTCTTGCGGTGCCTCGATACTTTCCAAGCGTTTCCTGATAACTGCCGGTCATTGCGTGGGTAAGCGAGTGAAGTGTTAGGAAGGTCATTTTATGGTTTTGCGCATTTGGAAATAACATAGGTATATATATGTGCACGTTGGAGATTGTAATATTTTTCAATAGTCGATCGTAGGTTTGGATGTACAGTGAATTGCTCTAATTCAACTTTCTTTGGTCACTCTACAGCCAGGTTTACACGAATCCCCCCGCGGACCTGCCAAACCCCCTCTCAATTCTTAACTCAGAAACTTGAAATATATCTTAGAAATCTAGAATAAGCCACTTCACAGAGAAATAAAGTGAACACAGTACTTCCAGGGACATGCTAGACCCCACTGAGGGTCTGTTCGAGTTACAAGGAGGTTACTGAAGTTAAATAAGGAGGTTAAATAAATTTGCGTCACTTCTGTTGGATTACAAAATCTTCTTTGCAGATGAGAAATTCACGAGCAGTAATCCCAACTATTACACGATAAGAGCTGGCTCGATCAATTTACAAGACCAAAACTCAAACATTCAAACTATTCTCGTCAAAAGTATACACACGCACCCGGGTTATCGAGCCTTTCGACACAATCGAAAGCGGTTTTACTTCTACGTGGTTAAAAACGACATAGGTGACATTTGCTTTCCTAAACTCCGTTTGAAAAGTTTTTACTGTAGGAGAAGTATTTATCTCCTAAAGAAATATCACAAAAAATAATATTGAATATCTGCATATTTAAATGCAATTTAACTTTTATTATTAGCTATTCTTGAACTGGAGGACGATTTGAATTTCTCGCACCACTACAAAACACCGATTTGTCTTCCAAGCGAGAATTGGCATCTCGAGGAGCAATCCGAATGCTACATTATCGGTTGGGGACTAACGGAGTTCGAAGGAAGGTCGTCCGATAGATTGCTGTACTCGCGCATTCCAATCGTGCACACGGACGTGTGCAACGCAAACAATTCGTTCAACAGTACAGTAGAACCGAAGCAAAGCATATGCGCGGGATACGCGAACGGAACGTTAAGTCCGTGTACGAAAGATAGCGGTGGATCACTGGCGTGCAAGGAAAACGGTAACAACTAGAAATGTTTCCGTATAAAATGCTGATCTTATTAAAAGAACTCCTAGTTTTAGATTTCTAAAATAAACCTTAAAAGTTACTAATAAACCCCCTTCCCTCCAATATTTTACAATTTGCTTTAACATGTAATGAAAAATGTGTCGCCAAGATCGTAACTGAAATGTTTGGATTCTCTCTTCAATGTTCTACAAACTCACGCCTTTTTTCTCGAACCTTTTATGCTTAATTGTATAGGACGTAAAATAAACAGGGCGAGCGATAGTTTTTCACAACTTTCTGAATTTCACGGCTTAATATTCTGTTTTAGTTAACAAATAACTGAAAAAAATCAAGTTGCCAACAACGGCAAGCAACAAGAAGAAAACCTGCTGTCAGCCTGACAGATACTAAAAATGCTAAAAAATGAAAATGGACAAAGCTAGCTACTCAAATTGGTTACAATGCTTTAACAGCAAACAAAATGTTTGGTGAAATGAAGGATGAAAAGAATCAAATCTCTGAATTTAAAAGTTGTGTCAATTTGTTGCCAGATGTGAAGAATTGCTTGCGACAGGACAATTGGAGATAGAGGGGAATGATGTTGAAACAAGTTTAGAATGATCGGAAATGTCCCCAGGTGTCCCCAAGAAACCACTTGAAGACAAGACTGCATCAGTTTTTTACTGACCTTAGATCTTCACCAAAAGCAAGATTCCCAAAGAAGATTTTCCTAGTAAATCGCAATGTGAGGAGAATATCAAGTCTTCAAAACTAACCTTCAGCAATCAATAGCTTAAGTCTGAATGAGGAAGCCAAATAAAAGAATCTCCATAAAACCTGATGCAGAAAAGAAAAGAACCTTTTGGACATTTGGAATGTCAGGCGTACACTTTTGAAACTCTATGGAGAAGTTATTATCAAATGCCGTTACATCGTAGCAAGTCTTAACCTAACTTCAAAGTTGCTGCACAAACTATCTACCAAAAGAAAACCATACACTCTCCCGAGAGAGAACAGTAATTGAATTTGTTGGGAATTAAGGGAGTTGGCAAGAGTAAAATTTAATATATAATATACCTTCTGACGTTTCAGTTCAGGGGGCTCTAAATTGTCACAGAAAATATTTAGATTAGATGAACAGAGAACTCTGCCCAATTAGACCGCGCAGTAAAGAAAGCACTGCCAGTTCTTTCGGAAAGAGAGGTTATTTTTTAGTCATTTTACCAGGAGGCATCACGGGGATTTGCAGGGGAATGACCCAGATCTTCAGCATTCATTGGAATCCTCTTATCGAGAAATAGTCTTGTAGAGTTAGCCCCGGTAATAAGTCAACGTAGACAAAAATTGATGTAAAGACATATTTGGTACTGTTAGGCCGCAATCTTTTACACTATAGCCATAACAAAGACACCAGAATCCACTGTGGACTAAATTAGTTGAATATTGATAGGGCATCTAAAGTATCAGAATTGATGAAATCCTGGTTTTTAGTGAATTACGAACTGATCTATTTAACCTTAAGTAACAGGCCTTATTGTCTTTAAACCATTGTCTTTAGTTTGGATTAAATTTGTAAAATAACGTATTAAGGGTTTTGGAAGTCTTTTGGTATAAGCCAATATTATGTATTTCAGGGGGTAAAAATGCAAAAATTAACAAAGATACGTATAAATATTGCTATTTGGTAACGAATTATGAATTATGTAGTTTTACTGCTAGGTCTGATTTTATATTTTAAAATTTGATAAAATTTCATCACCGAACAGAGACGATATATAATACAGATGTGTAGTCTGCTTGGAGCGATGCATTTGTCACATTTGATATCCATTTGGCTTTTAAGCAGAACGCATTAACAATTAAACTCGACGGCTCATAATATCAGCTAGTTTTCAGCAAACTGAAAGCATTGGTTTGGGATGATATGACAGATTTCCGTTTTAAACTCCAAAGCTCACCAAATCCAGCAACATTGAAGAAATTAGAGGAGGCGATGATCCCGCCGGTTGGTGTAAAACATGTATTGGAAGAAGTTGTTCATAGTATCCTGCCTGATGTGTGAAATCTTTTAAGTGGAATGGATTCGAAGAATGGATTGTTGCCGGAACAAAACGATACCCAAACATGATAAATGCAACTAAACGAATCCTGTTAGCATAGAAGGTAATGCAGATTTAAAATGCCTTATCCGAATTGAATCAATTATAAACATTAAGAAAAACAAAGTTCTATCGATCTCCATCCATTTTTGGCTAACATAGAAAATGGTTCGGCCAAGGAGAGAAGATGTAGAGCTCGAGATAAAGAATTATGATAATAATTAGTTCATTAATGACTTCCTCCAGACATGTGCTCCTGACCCACTCATCCAAAGTCAAAAACTTTGTTAACATATCGATCAATATAAAACGATAACATGTTTTTTTTTAACAAACAACCCCATTTTCAACCAGGTTTCTTATAAAAAACAACGTGTAAAACAATAAACTTTACGGTCAACAAAAAATCAATTTCGCGCTACAATGTTCGCCGATTTAAGGTATAGAATTAATCAAAGATGTCGTTTAGGTGTGTGGTACGTGCGAGGTATCATATCGAGCGGCTACAAGTGTGGTGGACCTGACGCTTACAGTTTGTACACAAACGTTGTCAATTTCAAAGATTGGTTGCTAGAAACAGTAATTTTGAACGCGAGGAATGGCACAGAGAAGAAAGCAGTAGCAACAGCAAGTCAAAGTTGTTCATCAAAAAGTCTTCTCTCTACCGCGGTTATGCTTGTTTTTTATGTATACTTCACAGATAATATATGAGATGTAACGATAGGGCAATAAAAATAAAGATATTTGAAAGAGTTTTTGAGTCCATTTCAAGACGGGGCAATTCACGAACTTTATAGAGAGTTACGTCTCTTTTTCAATTTGATATCAACTTTTCGAAAGAAATATTCGATTGTTGCTCGCCATTATATATTCCAGAATAAATATCATAAAATAAACACAAAATAAAAACGAGGACTTTTACAAGAAATGTTTTAAATATAAAATTTTCAGTGTCCCCAAAAGGAGATTTAAAAAAAGATGCGGTAAAAATAGTGACTTAAAAATTAAAAACACCATAAAAATAAACAAAACAAATACGAACAAACCTAGAATTTGCGAAATTAAATATTCGGCAAATTGAATTGCAAAAAAGACAACAAATTCAATTCCGTATCCAGCGAATTTTTAACAGTGTAGTTGCACACGGTCGCATGACAAAAACACCGAAGACAAAAGAGAAAGTGCAAAGTATGAGACGTATAGCGAATTCCCTCTGATAACCCACATTTACATTAGGTTTGGGGGGTGCTGGAGAAGATTCTGAAAAATACAAGAGTTCAACATTTTAATTTCAAATCAAAACTCCAGTTCAACGGCTCTACTTCATAATTTACAACGAAAAAGCTTTCAAGCGCTAAAAATTAATCACACTTTCGGTTTAGTAACTACGAAATCCAGGCGCATGCAAAAATATACGTTAAACGGATGGGAGGGCAAAAACATTTGATACTAAAGATTTTTTGAAGGAGTGTTCACACTCTCTACAGTTAGAATTCTTTATACTTTCACTCATATGTTTGACTGTATTTGAGAATTGATTAGTGAAATTTGCACGCATAAATACAGCAATCTAGATAGCTATTTTATATAATATTGCCAACCGTTGTCACAGTAATAATGGATTCATTAATTGATCCATCCTTTCCCAAAACTGACGTATAGTTAGAACATTGGGTTAACACGAGCCAGGAATGAGGGAACACAACCTTCACAGTAGTAAAATAACAGAGGAAAAAGTTTGTCTTTACCTGGAATAGATTTATACAGTATGTTGGAACCAACAGCGGTAACCTCCCGCACCATGTGATTATACTAGGAAAAGCAATGAGTTTTATTTCTAGTAAGTGCGGATTTTCCTAGGTACACGCTTTTTTTTTATAAAAATACGCTTTATAAGAATAGCAGGGTGAAAATGGGCATTTCTTGAAGAATAATCTAAGAATATGATGCCCAGGGTAAGAATTCTACTGTGTTGGGGAATATTTTGCCGAAATATAGCTGAATTTGCAAAAGTCGATAGAAGAAAATAAGATATGTATTTATAAATTGTGACAAGTTGTGCAATGTCTTCTATAAATACATACGCGATCAAAACATGTACGCAGTATAGAACAAAAAACCTCATTAAGAAATTTTTATGGAACAAAAATAAGAATACAACCCATCTTAAGTAGAATAAATAAGAATATGCTAAGAATATTTCAGCCTGATTTGGAGTTAAAAGTTAAGAATACTTGACCCTGGCCGAAATAAGTCTATGCTTATAAAAGAAAAAACGTGTATAATCTTAGCATTTCAGGGTTCTGTAAAAGCACGAGGCACTCACTTGATCGGTCACATAGAGCATTTTGTTTTCCTTATTGAGAGTAAGACCAGATGGATGATTGAAGGCGGCGGTTCGACCAACACCGTCAGTGTTGCCTTTCACCTTTCCAGCCAATGTTTTAACCAAACCTTTAGAATAAGAAAATGCGACGGTTTGAAATGTAAAAAATTACAATGAGTTATTATTTACTAACGTATAAAACCTTATAACAGATTATTAGTAGCTAAGATTTATTCGAATTCCGCAAACACACACAGACCATGATAAATATATATAAAATAAAAATAGACAAAGAGACCACGGTCGCGATTTGATTGGTTGAAAAGTTTATTTTTCGCAATTTGATTCGTTGATTAACATAATTAACATGACGCTAAGGTTTGGAGGTTTTTATGGTGAGAATTTGTGGATGATTTCTATTTATAAATATCTATTTAATGTTTAAGAGGTGATTTGTGCAATTTAGCGGGCGAGCTAGCTATTTTTTGGATTAATATCAAGTTTTGAATTTGCCAACTTGGTCTAGCTATTTATTAACGCCACCACACCAGGGAGTATGAAACGAATGGAATGAGACGAAATATGTTCATTTCTAAGAGAATAAAGAATAGTTAGCTATAAATATATGTTTTTGTTGATAAAATGTTTGTAAGAAAGATTGGATATATATATATATATTCCGACATGTTTGAATATCAGTAAACCTATTGTTTTCTTGTCAACTGTATTGCTAACTGTGACTATGACAAACTCAAAAACGGCAAACTGACATGATTATGCTATATTTAAACGATGCAACGGGTATATTTATATAAAAACTCATGAAGGGGGGGGGGGGGGGGGGGGGCTGATGCAGATTTCTTTCTCGCAGATGTAAAGTGTTCACTTGTTGTTTTTATTTGAAAGAATTTCTTATGAGTTTTACGATTTGATGTTCAAGAAGTTTGTGTTATTTAGTGAGCTAGTTAGATGTCTTTTTGCGTAGTTGCTCCTGTCTGAACCACATCGTCTAGCGCACAGCGTGCATTCAGGAGTGGCTATTCGTTTGACGTGTCAAAAATTAACTCTTACCATTTAAAGAAACCACTCGTATCTCATTGTTGTCCTGGAAACAAAAATAAAAATTAAAAAAGAAAAGCTGAACAAATCTGAAGAAACTATTGCTTAAACTGTTCCAACCACATATACCATATAACTACTAGGTCCACTGATCTGATCATCACTAAGAGAACTGACAATATCCGGCGACAAAAACTCACTTACAAACTCGGTAACGTAAAGAAGCTTGTATAGAGGATCGTAGTCCAAGCCTTCCGGGTAGTAGAATATAACATGCTCTGGTTTCCCTAGAGTATTGATTTCCGAACCGAACCCCTGACCGGCCAATGTAGTGACCATTCCTAAACACCGAAAAGTGACGCCAAAAGAAGTACTGTGTCCAATTGTAAGAACGAAGCAACTTGCAATGTGAAAACATACCTGTTGACAACTCTAGTCTTCGTATAGCGTGGTTGTACTAGAACAATATTGCAAAATGTATACTTATATAATGCTTAACTAAATTTACACTAGGCGGTTGGACAAAGGATATAAGATTTATCGAAAGTAAAATAACGGTAAAGCACACAAAACTTACATGGTCAGCAATATAGACATGGCGGGTGACTATGTCAATCGTTAAATCGGTGGGATGGTAAAACCTGGCATGCAACCGTTTCCCGTCCCTAAAACCTTTGTATCCACCAGCCACTGTCTTTACTTCACCTGCGAAATACATTCTTGTAAGGAAAGATTGTTTACATCCCTCACAGACTTTAAAGTCAATGTTTCGTTAAAACTAGTTCAAAAGAATGCATGGAGGTTACAAGACAATGTACCTTAATATGAACAAAATTCATAAACTTTTAAAATTCTTCAAAAGTGCGGAAATAGTCCAATCAATAGAGCTGCGAAAAGGGCGTGACCCGATAAAGATTATAAATTGGAGAGGTGACCTCTAGTTTCAATTTTTGAGAAGTCCCCAGTCTATGCTGGCACGGGTTAGACGGGTTTACTGATGGCACGCCTCCATCCTACTCTATCCTGCGCCAACCCAGGCTGAATACGTTTCTCAACAAGATCTTTCTTCACAACCTGGCTCCATGTTGTCCGTGGCCTGCCTCTGCCACACTTACCATCTACAACTAAATCTCTACACTTAACCCAGTTATTATCATTCATTCTCTCAACATGACCAAACCATCTAAGCCGACGCCTTTGCAAAGATTTTCTAACACTTTCTAGTCCACAGCGTTCTCTTAACTCATTTGAAGGCTTCCTACCCTTCAATGTCACATTTGACATCCATCTAATCATTCTCATGTCAATACGCTCTAGTCTGTTTAGTTCAACAGTTCTAACTCCCCATGTCTCCCCACTATATAGAAAAATACTCTTTCCTTTTGTGCGAAGAGATATTACTCTAGAAGTTAAGAGAGGTAAAAGTTCTCTAAACTTTTTCCACCCAGATCTAATTCGAGTTATACAACTTTGTTCTGCGCCACCTCCTGTACTAATCATGTCGCCCAAATAACAAAAGCCATCCTTTGTCTCAAAAAGTCATCACCTCATGGCACAGATTCTACTGGCTGTCCAGTTGCTAAGGTAATATCACCAGTACACACCCCACACCCATAGTCCACCACTGAGGTAAGTCGACCCTTTATACCACTACACTTCTTATGAACCCTTACTACATACAGAGCATGGCCATCTACCTGAAGCAATAGGTGCTGAAATGTCAACTCCGCTGACCATAACTTTTGTCTTACCCATGTTAACTCTAAGCCCTTTTGACTCTATACCTTTCTTCCAAGTAGCAAATTTCGCAGTTAACTCTTCTAGACTATCTGAAATAAGCACAAGATCATCGGCATACAATAATTCCCATGGACACCCTACTCTAAACTCCTGAAATAAAGCCTCCAAAACCATGATAAAGAGTAACGGACTAAGAACAGATCCCTGATGAACACCAACCTTAACTCCAAATTCCTTGCTATATGATCCATTCACTCTGACATTTTCATACATAGACATAACAATTGACACTATCCATTCATCGACACTTAACCTTCGCATCGCCCACCAGATTACTTCATGTAGTACTCTGTCAAAAGCTTTCTCTAAATCAACAAATGCGAAATATAACCTCTTATTCTTTTGCAGATATTTCTCCTGCAACTGCCTGACTATAAAAATTGCATCAATAGTTCCCCGTCCAGGCATAAATCCAAACTGCATATCATCAATATTCACCCTATCTTTAATAAATCTTGTCAATATCCTTTCTAATACTTTCATAACTTGGTCTAAGATTTTCAGCCCTCTATAATTACTTCTCTCCAGGGCATCACCTTTACCTTTATAGCAGTTTACTATATAGCTAATTTCCCAGTCTGTAGGGACTACACCTTGACTGACAATAGCATTTACAAGCTCAGTGATGTCAATACCATCCCCACCAGATGCCTTCAGCATTTCAGAAACAATACCTGATGGACCAGCAGCTTTACCATCTTTCATCTTACTAAGAGCCAATTTAACCCAATCCTTTTCTATTCTGACAGCAGGACCTTCAATTGGACTAACTCGTGACAAAAGACTGCGGTCCCATTCAAACTCCTCATTTAGTAATTTACTATAATAACTTTCCCAGGCCAATTTTTTAGCACCATCATCAAAACCTAAATCTCCGATGTCATTTCTCACACACTTTTCTCCAATGATATCCTGATTTGTCTTACTCATCTGCTTTGCAATTTTAAAAACTTTTTTTTCTGATCCTCTTTACCTAGCAAATTGGGAAATCTTTCTTCCTCTGCCCTTTTCTTTGCTGTATAAACTTCTAACTTTGCTGTACGCTTTGCTTCTAAATATGGCTCTTTATTCCCACCTGCCTTCCATTCTTTCCATAACCTTCTTTTCTCCTTAATAGCCTTATCAACAACATCATTCCACCACCAAGTCTCCCGTCTCCTGATAGGGCCCTTAGTCCATCCACATACACTATTAGAGGCACCTAAGAGACTGCATTTCAACTTAGACCATATACCTTCAACATCAGTCTTTATTTCTACTCTCTCCAAGTTTTGTTTAAAACTGGTACAAAAACTATCCCTTACTACAGAGTCTTTTAATTTCCAAATTTTTCTTCTAGGAACAAAAGTCCTTTTCCTCTCAGTTCCTGACTTAATGCTCAAGTCACATACAACCAACCTATGCTGACTAACACATTCCTCTCCTGCAATAACATTTACATTCCTAAGTAGATTCCGATCTGACTTCCTGATAAGGATATAATCAATCTAGGTACTTGAATTGCCTGATTGAAAGGTCACTAGTCTGCTATTCCTTTTCTTAAACACAGTGTTACCTACCAACATATCCATAGCTTCACTAAACTCTAAAATTCTTTCACCTTCAGTGTTTCTAGTTCCATACCCATAACCTCCATGTATACCTTCGTACCCTTTAGGTGTACTTCCAACATGTCCATTAAAGTCACCAGCTACTAACACTCTCCTTTTCTCCTAACTTTGATACCACCGCTAAAAGACCATCATAAAAAGCATCTTTAAAACTATCATCCAAACCACACTGGGGGTGCATAAATAGAAACTACTGAAACTACATTCTTACCCACTATTAACTTAATAATAATTATCCTGTCATTAACCCTATTTATATCTATCACTTTATCAATCCACTTTTCAGCTAAGAATATCCCTACTCCTCCTGTCCCTTCCTTATTTCCCACCCAAAAAAACTTGTATGAACTCTCTTTGCCTGTAATCATCCTTGTAGATGCTCCTTTCCATCTAACTTCCTGCATGCAACATAAATCAATATGCCTTCTACTAATTGTTTCAACCACTTCTCCTGACCTTTTATGAAGACTACCTACATTAAGCGTCCCAACTCAAAAATTGACTTTCTCATCTACACTACTACGATTTTGATGCAATAACTTGTTGACGGTTGAGTGATGCTTACACCTTACACCATCACTACCGTGCGCGACACCTTTACATGAAGTTCGAGTCCCGTTTATGCAGTTGTGTTTAGAATTTTGTTGTATCATCATGTGTGTTGGAGCGGGGTTTTTATGAACTGGATGCCCTTCCTAACATTCAACCTGATTTGTAGATCAGGAAACTAGCTGTTTTTATCGTGACACCATCACTAGGGAGATTACCAACCAAGGCTAAAAGAGCTCTCCCTACCCTTTCCTACTTAAAAGTAGAGGTTTTATCTCAGAGTTCCCTTCTCCTAGACAGGTTATTAGCCAAAGCTAAAGACTCCCATCAAGCCTAAGCAGTTTAACATCATACTTAGGACGAAGCAGTTTAATGTCATACTCAATCCCCCTGGAGAATATTTTTTATAAGCAACAGTTTTTGCTTACATCAGCAAAATCCATATATCTGAAGAACAATAAGTTGTGTGAATATAATTAAACCCTCTATGAATTCCTATAATGATATATATCTTTATAATTACTTATGGTTTTAATTACGTATAGATTTTACCTGGGAAAATGTAAGTAATTTTACTAACATGTGGAATTCAGCAAAAAACTAAAATTTAAACTCAACGGTAATTTATTAAGGTTTAAATGTCAATCGTTTTAAATTACAATGAATATGTAAATAATTTTCATTTCTTTGATTGGTTTCTGATCACAGTACTAAAGTAATTTTTAACATTGTAACTGGTAGTGCGGTTACTGTTGTGGTAAGCAATGCTGGATTAAGTCACATGCCAATAAGACTATGACCTAGATTAACACCATGATGAAACACCAGTTTGGCTTTCTCTTCACCTTACACACCTGGACCGAAAATGAACTTCGGGAATCGGACATTCCAGACGCATTATCCAAGAGACATCTTAGAAGATAAATTGATGAAGTTTTTGGTCTACATCAAACAGTATCTTTCAGAATAATTTTCACCTCCTACATTTTCTGTGCCCGAACGTGTAAAGAACTGACTTCATTAAACTGTCTGACAAGAGAAGTTATCTTGAAAATGCCACGTAATCTCAAATCTAGAAAAAACTTTGTGTTATGTCACACAATGTAGAATGTACAAACATAAGCAAATTATTCCTTTTGATATTTTGTATTTGATGGATGGAATCCTGTGTAATAAGCCACATTTTTTTTCATTTGTTTTGACCGCACAAAACCGTAATCTGACCCTTGTGGTAAGCAATGTTTTTTTATTATTTTGAATTTTTACTCCAAACTTCGATACATACCACCTTAAGAGTACTATATTTCGCGGGTACTAATTTTCACGAAAAAAAAAGAAAAGCTAGAATTCAAGGAAAAGGTGATTATATTTATTTATTTTACTAATATGATGTTTGCAGATGACATAGCCCTCCTCTCAAACAACATAGCTCAGGCACAGGAACTACTCTCGCAAGTAGAAACAGAAGCTACTAAATTTAGTCTACATTTAAATGTCAAAAAGACTGAATTGATGGCGTTTAACTATGAAGACCTAGTAGACATCCGTACTCAGAGTGGCAGCAAAATTAAGAATGTTGAAAATTTCAAGTATCTTGGACGTTGGATGGCTAGTTCTGAGAAAGATTTCTGCATCCGCAAAGCATTAGCATGGTCTACCTGTAACAGCATGAGTAAAATTTGATGCTCAAACCTTAGCAGACAGTTCAAAATAAGACTTTTTCGAGCAACTGTAGAATCTGTTTTATTGTATAATGCTGAGACATGGACTTTGAATAAAGCTTTACAGAAAAAAATTGTGGTGCTTACACGCGAATGCTGCGTATGGCACTAAATATTTCATGGAAGCAAAAAATGTCAAATCAAGATTTGTATCAAGACCTACCAAAAGTCTTACAAACTATCAGAGAAAGACGTTTGAGGCTGGCTGGTAACTGTGTCCGGCACAAAAAAGAGATGGCCCACCACCTTATTCTATGGCAACCCTCAAGAGGATCGAGAAGCAGAGGTCGGCAAGCTGTATCATTTATTGATTGTTTGAAAGATGACACTGTACTGGACGATATCAATGAACTGACAACAGCTATGAAGAATCGTGCTGACTGGCGGAAACAAGTCATATTGGGTCGAGCGGGAGCTATTTATTTTAATATCATAGGAACAACAAATTATTCAGTTTTCATTTAATAAACAATCAGAACTTGATATCTTTTTTTTTTTGAGACATCTTTGGTTAAATAATAGGTAGGTCGATACTTCAGTCCCTAACAACACATCTTAGCAAAATGTCACCTAAAACTGCTTATTTATTTCTCCTACTCATTCTTGTATCAAATATCTACTTTGACTTACTGTCTACTATGCTTCTACCGTTCTAATAACCATAATTTGAAACCACAAACAACATGTTTTTCTTATTTTGCATGACCTGTTTGGCAGGGCGACCTTTTTTGTCTGATCTGATTCATTTTTCAATCTTAATCTTAAAACTTTGTTGACCTTATTGTAAATTAGTTTTTGTTATATTTTATAGGAAATATTAGCCATAAATAATACTAAAGATAATAAAATTTTTCTCAACAAGCAAAAAGGAATGTGGTTTGAATAACATCATAACCTGTAACACTTATTAATGACTTTTTGTAAACGCAAACTTTTCTGGGATTCGCAAAAATAAATACCCGCAAAATATTTTATAAACAATCATTCGCAAAAATTAATACCCGCGAAATGCAATTTTTTTTACTCGTGAAAATAAGTACTCTTAAGGTAGATCGTGATTTTACAAACATTTAGTCGTTCTATGAAGGTCGTTTTCCGAGATTTTCAATTTTCGTTCAAAATTTTGCAGGTAAAATAAACAAAAGTGATGGACAGTAATTGAAACTTGACAAAACAAAACTTTTTCCGTCTATGCCTAAGTAACATTCTAATTTTATTTTGCTGCAGATTTTTGTGTTCATTATTATTGCTTTTACAAGTAATGTAAAAATGCAACTGAATTCCTGAAGAGTTTTACTAAAGAAACTAAATCTAAATTGTAAATAGGTACTCCAATGACCATGAATGCGTTCTACTCAACCAATGGTGGAAAACTAATTGCTTCTAAATTCACATTATGGAAAATGCACTATAGTTTCTTATGTAACTGTTCCTTCAACAAAAGATTTCAAACACATGAAAGACCTGGTGAAATCCACCATTTTGGATCAATGAGACAGATAATTACGAAGACCGAAGCTATAACTAATTATCTTCATACGACTTATTATTCCGACTTATAGATATATAGATTTTACGTTATTGCTGATGTAAGCAAAAACTATTGCATACAGGGGGAACTTGAGAGGACTTTTCAAAAATTGAAACTAGAGTTGAGTAAAAAGCCTTTTCAACTGGGCCAATTGACCGGACTAAAAGACTTTTTACTCAACCTAAAATTATCCAAAGAGAAAACATTGAAATAAATCCAAAAAGGTTCAAACCATCACATACCTGACAAGTCCGTTTTCAGGTGAATAACCCTAATAGCGTGATTGTCCTGGAAAACAATTTTTTCCACATGTATTATTAGAAAATATACTTGGAGGTAGTGGTCACACACATTATGTTTTCATATGAAATTTGTTCAATTTTAAATCATAACCGTTATGACATCGAGATAACGATATTGCTGATATTTTAGGTTATGCATCATATAAGTTACTTTAAGGGGAGAAACTTTCGCGAGGAGAAACCTTTTCATTTCGCAAATGGACCAATGAAAAAAATGAAAATTAAAGTGCAAAGACATCAGGGTGCTGTTTCAAAAGCAGACGGAAAGAAACAAACTTGAGGAAAGAAATGGTTCTGATTAAGCAATATGCATTGACTAAGACAAGATAAAACTTATCAGAAATAATACTTGTTGTTGCTATATTGGGCTCTTGTTCATAAGATCATGAGTATTAACCCTTTGTAAAAATGATGGCTTAGAATACAAAGAGTACTTGTGTTGAATGCAAAATATTGGAAAATGTCACGAGGATAAACTTTCACCAATGCTTAAAATTGTAAAATTCGCGGGATAAACTTTTGCAAAAATGGCAAAAATTTGCGAAAGTTTCTCCCCTTAAAGTATACTGAGTGATTAATATTCATTGGTTCAAAACATATACAGTGTCTGCAACATAGAGATGACGCTGTCCAGTGTTCACATCGTACAACACTTTCACACTTTGTGGGTTGTTGAACTGGGATGATATCGTTGACTGATCAATGAAACCAGCAGTCGGAAGTCCAGCTATAGTTTCCACTTTGTCTTAAATGATATAAGCAAATCAATATATTTGTTAAATTTACTCTATTGTTCGGAGAACTAACATGTGAAAAATGGAGATTTGCTTTTTTGTCAGAAATAAGAAAATTTCAATTTGCATATTTAAGGTTATTACTTAATATCTAGAAAAGCATGGCTTTTGTGAAATGATTAGTAGAAGGCAAAGTATTGTTATCCATCGGTAATTTATGAGAATGTTTTTTATGTAGAAGTGGTGAAGGGTGGAAAATCACATTGAAAATCGCTTAAAGTAAAACCATGGAAATTATAATTCAAACAAACTATTCAAATTGTACAGAGACTTCAGTTATGTTTTTTATCTGGAAAATGCAAAAATTACAACAGGAAATCTGCTTAACAGTCTAGTGTAGAATGGAAAGATCAACAGTTCAATGATTTTTTTCGAACCAATAAAATATCATCCTTTCATGTTTTTTTAATGAGCATCTTAATATAAAGAAAGGCTCACTGTTAGACAGGTACAGAACTCTGATGCGATGGTTGCCCTGATGAAAGAAATTAAAAAGTACAATATTTCATTCCAAGACATTCGATGTCATACATTTGTGGAGACATCAGAGTGTTATAGTTTATGGCTCAAGAATAGGTCAACATTTTTTCAATTTCAATACAGTGGTTGTATAATATAGTTTCAGTTTTCCAATTATAGTAAAAAAATCCTCAGGTCACTGAAAAAAACACCGCGCGTGTATGACACAGGCTTTCACAGAATTGAAACTTAAAAATTAAGGTTCCTAAAGAAACAAGGCTTTTATAAATATTTATGTAATTTTTTTCTTTCTTTTACACAAAATATTATTTTCATTGCACAATGTAATCGTCCCGCTCTAAAATTCACTTTCTTTTTATCCATCGCAATTTCACGCTTTCTGAAGATTTTATTTTGGAAGTAATAAAAGAAAATTTTGTGAATACAATTGAGTTTTGTCATTGTTACATTGAGAATGCAGAATAAAACAGACAGATATAACAGAATGAGGTCTGTCCATAATTAGTTTGCCATTGCAACAATATTATATGTAGTGATCCACATACGCTGTCAGCAATGTAAAGAAGGTCGAGGTATGGGTCCAAACTCAATCCTGAAATAGAAGAATAAAATAAAGACCTTATCTGACTACTTAAACGCTGAGAACAACAATTTAAATTGAATTCTTTATGAGAAAATCCTATAAACATCACTATTGAAATATTATATACCCTCAGTTGCTTTATGAAAGGTCAGCAATTTTGCTTTCAGCTAACCTGCGATATGCATGAAATGTGCATCTTTCCCGTAACCGTCTCCAAAACCTTGCGTTGATCCAGCAATTGTTGTCACAACCCCTAATTAAAGAAAACTTTTCGGATTTTGTTTCCATATTATGTTACATTATTATAACATATAGCTTCTAAATAAGTCAAGCTTAAAGGACATCTGAGGCTTTTACACATACTTGTTTCCAAATCAATTTTCCTGATCAGATCGGTACGATGTGGAGAGTTCAAACAGCCCTAAACAAATTAGTTGTTTGCAATAAGGTATCAACTGAACATTTACCACACACACCAGAGCTACAATGCCACACTTACCGCACACACCAGAGCTACAATGTCACACTTACCACACACACCAGAGCTACAATGTCACACTTACCGCACACACCAGAGCTACAATGTCACACTTACCGCACACACCAGAGCTACAATACCACACTTACCACACACACCAGAGCTACAATGCTACATTTACCACACACACCAGAGCTACAATACCACATTTACCGCACACACCAGAGCTACAATGCCACACTTACCGCACACACCAGAGCTACAATGCCACACTTACCACACACACCAGAGCTACAATGCCACACTTACCGCACACACCAGAGCTACAATACCACACTTACCGCACACACCAGAGCTACAATGTCACACTTACCACACACACCAGAGCTACAATACCACACTTACCGCACACACCAGAGCTACAATGTCACACTTACCACACACACCAGAGCTACAATACCACACTTACCGCACACACCAGAACTACAATACCACACTTACCACACACACCAAAGCTACAATGCCACATTTACCACACACACCAGAGCTACAATGCCACAGTTACCACACACACCAGAGCTACAATGCCACACTTACCACACACACCAGAGCTACAATGCCACACTTACCGCACACACCAGAGCTACAATGTCACACTTACCACAGCTTACATTAAAACTTGCATTATTATTGAAATAGAAATCAATTCACTTCTTTTTTTCAAAACAAGATAAATGAAGTTTCAAAAAACGAATGGTTTAGCCAGTCACTCAAACACTGACATGTATTTACTTACGCAATCTGAAACGTAGAGAGCTTTTTTTTTGTGGTCGTACGCCAAGCCCCATGGGTAGTTGAACCTTGCTTCAGTTCCGATGCCATCTTTAGAGTGCTCTTTGTTGTTACACACTGTCTTCAAACCTTTATGTGGTGGGCCCCCTCCAGCAACAGTTGTCACAATTCCTTTAAAAGAAATAACAATCTTCACAGAAAATGCAACCAGGCTTTCGAATGAAACAGTAATTCTAGTATAGATAGACCATAAGCAAAGGTAACATCACTAAACATTGATGCTTTAGTTATTAGACATTTTAAGTTTAATTAGAAATAATAACGTAGCATGCTTCTTAAATGGAAGTTTGTCAGTCTCATACAATCAGTAAAACCCAAGTTAATGTGAGAAAAGCATGTCACTAATAAATGGAACCTGTAGTACATGCATACATGGTAATCAAAATCAATCCAAACAAATTAAATGAAACTCATTTTAATAGTTTTGTTATAAAATGTAACACAATTCACCTGGCAAAGCATCTATCTGTGTAGTCAAAAATACCAAAAAAAGATACCAACCAATTTGAGTCATAGCCAAACAATCATTATGCTGGGCCTATGTTCTGAAATATGTAAAATTACTTTTTTCTTTCTGTAAGGGGAGGCAATCTGATAATCTACTATACAGCAAAATAAATTAAAAGAAACTTTGGTCATATTTAGAATCCAACTAAAATATGCAAAGAAAAGTTTTCACATTGTTATCTTTCAAAAAAAATGACACTAAAAACACTTTTCCATGTACTGATTTTTTATATATATAACTAGCTGATAGTACCCGCCGTGCAGGGTAATTCGAATTGTAAAATTACGAAATCAATAACAGAAGAATGAATTTGAAGTTCTGAACTTTGCCGACACTGCGCGGACCACCTTTCATTTATTTATTTAGTATTCTTTGAAACGCTTGAGAATGTTAAAAATCTCTGTTTGCAAAAACCTGCTCTGTGTTATTACAAATCTGCAGAGCAATTTCCAAAGAAATCTGTGCAGTGGTTTTTGAGTCTATAGAGCATACACTCACTCACTCACACAAAAGTTATTCTTTTATATATTGAAATTATTAAAAATACAATTGTCATCAATTTAGTGGAATAATGAATCAATTTAGTGGAATAATGAATCAATTCGGGAACTCCACAAAGGATAAACAATAACTACGCAAAGCAACACAAAAGAAATACAGATAAGATACAAATTATAAACCATAAAAGGGGGGGATGCAATTTTTAAATACAAACATAACATTTAAGTAAAAACAAACATCAATTTAAAATCAAAAGACATTGACATGAAGAAGTAAACATCTTTCGTATATATATATATATACAAACTGAAGGCATCGCCAAGCTTCAAGGTGCCTACAAGAAAAGTGTTAGATGAGAAAAGTGTTAGAAAAGACAATAATTTATAGAATTAAAACAAACATAGGAAAATAAAACATATATAATTTCATGGTCTGTTATTGATACCTGTTGGGTATAATGATTGCCAGTAATGCCAATGTCGCGATGCGTTAACTGTTTAGCAAATTTGTCCTGGCGGTACCTCATTGGCTAAAACGTTTAAAAACTATTATACCAACATTGTAACAAGTAAACATGAAGGAATATTTCATAATATCTCAGTAGTCTATTCTTGAGAACACACACTGTTACCAGTATTAATCTCAAAGGGATTTTGTTATCGTTTTCCTTCAGAAAGAATCTAGTACTTGATTAATTCTTAACAATAACTACGACAAAGAAAGAATAACTTGCTTTCAAATCTTCCACAGAAATATTCAGTCAAATTAGAAAGCAAAGGAAAAACTGATTTAAGATACCATGTACAGACCTATCTATAACAGACGTTGCAACAAGATTTGGTTGTTGTAGGTAGGTGGAAATCTTAATGGTCATTCAATACAGATTCCCTACATTTTCCTACACTACCATTTTGCCATGCGTACAACCAGTGACAAGATGGATTTTTTTAATTATGTTTTTGTTTCCAAATTCTTTTTAAAGTTTGAGTTTCTCACTTGTCAATTAAAATTGCTTTTTCAATAATATAATAGAGTGACAGCAAAATGATGCAAAACATTCAAAAGTAGCAATGCAATGTCTAATTAATGTTCTAGCAGCCATTGGAACTATCTCCAGCAGATTATAATGATAATTATCATTGATATGGAGGTAGACGATACCCCCTTTGGCATGATTTCAGTGTTTCCTTTATAACTTGATATTTTTATTTTTTCTTATCAAAAGTATATATATATATATATTTTCTGAAAGCTTTTTTAATAAATAACAAATAGGATAGGAATTAGAACAAAAAAAGAAAATTTGTAATGCATCACTTTAAAAAGTTATACTCCACCACAATCACAACTTTTTTTCAAACAAAGTGCTCTATGGCAACCCTCACTCATTTGCCGAAAATCTTTGCCACACTTTTTCACGAAACACGTTGGTTCCAAAAATATAAAGGTTTTGCTTACAACACCTTAAAAACATTGAATACATGTCTTCAGCTCTCCCTTGTGGAGCAAATTTTGATTAATTTTTTTTAAAATGTGGCAAACATTTGTGCGCACAGGCCTAATGAAAATTGACACAGTTGTATCTTGTTACCAAATGCAGAATAGAACTTTTCAAAGGTTGGGCATCATGACAAAATGTGTTCCTGAGATAAAGTCAACCTAAGTGTCTTCCTCGTTAACTGCTTGAGTAAACAAAACTGAATAGGAGTTCTTTCACTAAACTCAACAGCCTCTAAATTAGACATAAAAGACTGTGGATGCATTTTGCCGCTGTAATGTCTTCTGTTGGTGGCAATCTGGAAATAAATAAAGTGTAAACTTACGAAAATCTTTTTTGTAATGTTCTTTTAGTCGTATGTCTACAACCATACATTGTTTATTTTTATTAGTTACTTTAATTGAGTAGTAGCATACAAAATTTTATCATAAAGAACCCTTTAAGAGAGATGGTTCTTTCACTCAACACTGGCACCCTTAGTTATGAAGCATAAGCTACTTCTACCCTGCTCCGTATCGCCACCAGACAATTACGTTACAGTAAAGGCTTGTAGTTAGAACATAGCTGACGGAGCCACTCCAGTGTACAGTGTAAAAATGATCACAGAATTTACGTCAGGCTTTTGACCTTGTGACCATGTGACCTAACTACCGCATGGCATTCCTGATTTTTTAACATATGCCTTGTTAACTTAGGATTTACAGTTCACTTGGCCAACAAAATTGTGAAATCTTTAAAGCAGTCCATATGGGGCCGTATTTCAAAAACAGTTTTTTTAGAAAAAGCTTGTAAAACAACCTTCCAACAGCTCTAAAGGTGTATCATCAGAGTATCAAAATATATATATCATCAAGATTGGAGTGTACAAAGTTCGGAATAAACTGTAAATATATGCCTGCCCTTAAAGTTGAAATTAATTTTTAAAGATGTGCTTTAGAAATTGTCCAAAAATCTATTTAAACAATTTTCGCACATACAATATTTAAAACCGCACAACTGCAATTCGGTTTTCATTGTTCGAGTTAAAAACATCATTTCTGTAATTTAACACTATAGCTAAACCATTAGGCTATAACACAGCAATCTACCTACTGTAAATAAAACAAATTATGTAGGTCACTTTGCACATTTATATATATAGCTACAGCTTCTATACTTTTGAATCTTTTTAAACTTTATAGTTCTGTAAACCAAGTGGACGAAAAATGCAAAATCCATATCCATAAAGTATTAAAGTAGCCTGTATGAGTTGAGAACTAAATAAAATGATAAAATATTTCATTTTCAATACAGTAACCTAACAGTAGGTACATCAACATTTCTTTTATTACACCAATACAGCAAGTAAATAAACTCGGAAGAACAAAAGACACGCTCTGAAGATAGGACTATGGGAGGGGGGGGGGTCTAGTATGCGTTTTACTAAAACTACATTGCTCTTTTTAATGCAACAAACAGCAACAGTTGAAATAAAATATTAGAAATTAAACATACTCTTCCGTTATTTTCAAATCGTTCGATGAGACTGAGCATTTTACCAGCTCCCCACAGTGCACCACCCATAATAAGAAATGGAGGAATACATTCCCACCACATGTTTATTAAAAACGAGAGGTGTAAAGCAGACTATCTCACTACTAAATGTGAAAATGCTAATATAACACCGATCGAATAAATTATGACATTGCTCCAGATTTGTTCGCTCGAACTTTCGCGTGTGTAAATCCCGCTACACGCAATGTTTCTAGCGAACAAAACTGAGTTTGGAATACCAAGGGCGAGATACGCCTGCCAGTTCTAGTTTCTGCATTATATAGCGTAAAACAAACGACATATTTAGTACGAAATGACGAAATGACAAAGTCTGTGATTCGACTCTGCGAGGTCAACAGAATTCGAAGATGGTCCACCCCAATAAATTGGACAGTGCTGCGGCCCTGATCTATATACCAACAATCATGTTTCATGATTATATTATGCGTTTGTTTATTTTTAGAACGTCTGTTTTGGACACTGTATTCCTACTAAAGGAGCGTTTTTTCAACAAAGCGGATGGCTCAATGTCAAGGAATATACTATTAAATACAGTATACTCTCGATAAGTGGGACACTCAAAGGACCGACGAAAAATCTGTCCCACTTAGCGAATGTCCCACTTAAGCGAATATTAATATTAGGTTAGGAAGTTCAAAGGACCGAGAAAAACCGTCCCACTTAGTGGAAGTCCCACTTATCGGGAGTATACTGTAATACGGTTCCGATAGATACCGAAATGATTGTTTTTCAATTATATTCATAAGTAAAACAACAATGAAACGTAATTAAATATACTAATAATGTTTTAGACCCTACAGCCAGATTCGCTGACTGAGGGATTTCTATTACTGAAAGTTCCAGTTTCAGCGAGTCTAACGCAGATTTCCGCTACCACCATTCCACCCATTGCAATCAAGACCAATGGTGTGAAGGAGCCGTGCTCTACTATTATTTTCACTAAAATTTCGAAAATGTCATATTTGACGTTGCTGCAAGATTAAGAAGCTTCTTTCCTCTTTTTTGCATAAAGTTAACTTCGAGTTGATAGATTCCCGCATTTGAAATTAGCTCATCTAAAAATGATCTGAAAGCTGTTTGTATACCTTTGTTCAAAACGAAATTGTCCCAAAAATAAACGTAGGAAATCAAAGCAAGTTCATTTCAATCAAAAGTGGTTTTGCATGAAACGGTTCTTAAAATTTATTAAGCAAGCTGCATGTTTCTAATGACAATAATTGTAAAGAGTTTTTATAAATACGCCTCTATTTAATAATTTCATTATTTATTTGGCATAATATTACATTAAGTAAATGGGATACAAAAGACAACGCAAAAGAAACTGAGTTCATGTCTCTACTTAATATAATATATCAGTAGCGACACTGTAAAGGTACAAGTAAAGGTACTGTAAAAGCACTGTAAAGGCAAGGTAAACGTACCTAATAGAGAAACATGATGATGGTAAGGTACGGAGTACGAAGCAACATTGAAACAAATTTTTAAAGATGCAGCAGCAGGGAGCGACAACCCTAACATCCTCCGATGTCAATTACACATCCTCGTTTTGTTTATATATGTTTTTTGTTTCTAAATTTTAAGAACGATTTAAAATTGTGTCTTCCCTGTGACGTCATATAAACAGAACAGAAGAATTATTCTTTTCTATCATTATTAAGACTTTTAGCTGGCCTTGTGTTGGTCAATGAAGTGATGATCTATATCACGGTTCCCATTCTCTTTCGACATCGATCCCGGCACATCAAAGTGTATATTTTTCAAACAACGGGGAAACTGTTGTTCTGTAGTAACTATGTGGAAAACATCCAGTGTACGTGCGAACTACTTATCAAAATCTCAGATCTTCATTACGTAACTACTGGAAACAAAAATAACTAAAAATTTTAAAATGTTTCAAAATGCAATGTAAATGAATGTTACACGTGGAGTATTCTCTCCATTGTCGTGTAATTTCAAATGGTTTTGTCAAATATTCTTTATTCTATTTAGGAAATGATCTTTTGATTAGTTTAGTCTCCTAATATATTCTCAACTTTGGAGAGCTTAATTAATGCAGCCGTAATTATTTGATTATTCGGGTTGTTGGGGCTGGTATGGAGTGGTAGCACCTCTGATCATCTGGCGGTCGGACTCCCAGGGGACGCTAGATGTCGTTGGTCCACTCATGACAGTCAACTCGCACTTGTACCTCCACGTAGTCGCGTAGGCACCGCGACTGGTACAACCCGGGCAACGCCTTCGACCAGGCGGCTAAACCTTGTGCGGGGAGCCGGGGATGTGATGCCCCGGTCGAGGAACGCCTTTCCTCTTCCATTGTGCTTGAAGACTGGTGTCGGCACCGACGGCGAATGGACATATGTTCTGCTCGGCTTAGGAGGCGGCTACAGCAACGCACTGTGGCGTGCGTAAGGGCAGCACTGAGGCGCTATAGCAGTGATTGGCTAGCTACGTCCGACGCGGAGTTGCGCCCCATCGGACTACAGCTTTTATATTCTGAACTTATGACGTACAATCAAAATAATAACACATGAGGCTTGCTGGTTTCTCCCCCTGGGACTGGCTTTCCTCTTCATACTACCAGGGGAGGGCAAAGCTTAGTGCGCACTGTTGGGACACTGTATGACGACTCCAGCCAAAACCCCTCGGGGAGGTTGCAGTCTGATGGTCTACAGCAGTCCACGCGGCCAAACCTTAGATGGTTAAACATTGCTACGTGAAATGTGCGAACACTCTTTGAGACTGGTAAACTCGAGCAGGTGCGATTAGAGTGCGAGCGCCTGAAAATCGACATCTTTGGGCTCTCGGAAGTGCGCTGGACAGGGAAGGGCCAAACAACAACAGAAGGCTAGACGCTCTACTACTTAGGCGGTGACAGTCACCAACATGGAGTTGGGTTCCTAGTAGCACCACATGTTAGCAAAGCAGTGACACTTGCTGCACCTACAAACAAGCGGATAATTTCACTAAGAGTTGACGCAAAACCGTCAGCCATGAACATCATACAGGCTGTTAGAAACAGTATATTTAGTAGCGCCCTTTATGCGCCCCTTGTTAGAAACTATATATTTAGTAGCGCCCTTTATGCGCCCCTTTGTCAAATTGTGGTTTCAATGTATAGCGTTAAGATTAGAAGATATAGCTCTCTTTATGTTAAATTTCATTCAAGATGGTTGTGTTTTTACTGTTTTGAAAATGGCGCCCAGTATGATGGACTTTTTATGAATTATCTTCTCGATCCAACAGCATCATCAAGTGATCCTGATTTAATCTGACGATCTGTGAGCAGAGCTGTCCCTAGTAACCTAAATTTTCTACTATCACGCTGACTGGACATGATATTTTCTTGATTTTTCCCAGTGGGAACTTTGCAATATTTTTCAGAAAGTGAACTTTTCTTTTCGATTCATGTTTTCTTAATATTTATCTAGCTATTGTTCACAGAGAGAGGCTCTCATTTTAATTACTTACATTTTACACTTTCATGTTTTTTGCATTAGTGTTTGGAAAGGTTCCCTAGAAGTTTTTTGATGTTATGGACATTTAAAGCTACTTTTGCTCTTATCTCTTGGGTTAAAGTATTTCTGCTACCAGTGGTAGCTCCCTGTTTAAAGTTTTTGACACAATTGTGACTTATTTTTTTTGCGGAACGACAGATATTTTTGAGACTTTGATAAGTTCTCTCTTTTTCTTGGAAACTAGCTAAAGACAAACTTATTTTTGACGTTTACCTTAACATTTGTGACGTTCGTGACAATTATTTTTTTCTTTGAAAAACATTTGAGATTTTGTTAATCGTTTTCATACGTTTAAAGCTGTTTTATTTCCTTTATTTACTCTTCCTGTAATCTTTTATCCTGTTTGTTCAAGATCAAGTGGTCTTTTTTTTAAAAAAGTTTTATTTACCTTTGCTATTTTGTGTGATATACAATGGCTTTGACTAGGAAACAGGCAAGAAGAAAAGGGTTAAGAGTGGTTTTCAAAGATCTTTTGGCTGAAATTGATCATAGTTTAAAGCTTGAGAATGTTGAGGTGACAAAGTTGATTGCTCTCAAAGGATCTTTAAATCAGTCAGCTAAGCAAATTGAAGATGTTGATAAAGAAATTCTTAATGCTCTTGATCCTGGAGAAGTGGAGGCAGATGTTATTGAGTCTATGAAAATTCTAATGCCATTTAACGAGGCGTTAGCTCAACTAGATGTAAGGCTGGAAAAACTCAGAATTTCAAAGGTTGATTCGTCTACTCCACCTTCATCTTCCATCAGTGGGTCAGCCTCTGACAGTTGTAAGCTACCCAAGTTCGATCTACCAAAATTCTCAGGTGATGCTCTTTGTTGGCAGGGTTTCTGGGATCAGTTCAATGTTTCTGTCCATTCTAGAGAGATGATTTCTGATATTGACCGATTTAATTATTTGAAAAGGTGTCTTCAAGGTGAAGCATTGACTGCCATTTCTGGACTTTCTCTTTGTTCTGACAATTACAAGGAGGCAATTGACGTCTTGGAGAAAAGGTATGGCAGGGCCTGAAATAAATATTATAAGCTCATCGGTCACGTTGACCGCCGTACTCATAAATCTTATCGGTCATCGAAGTTTGCCGTCGGTCAAAACTGACCGACATAAATAACGTTTCTATCGGTCAACTTAACACCATGCATTAGCATTTCAAACAATAATCTCTCTTTAACACCATGGAGACATGACTACTTAGTCAGAAAACTTTGGGAAAAGACAGAGGGAATTAACTAATTATCGAGGTTGAACGAAATAAATAGCAACATCAACGAAAACACAAATCAAAAGAAGCTAGTATCAGTCTTCTCATTATTAAAATTGTTACGTACGCAAATAAGTACGATTTTTACTGTTTCGCGATGTGCATTAATTAAGTTAATTCATTGTCCATTGCCGCATTTTTATGTCTCCTTGCAATGTGTTTGTTAATCACTACTTAAGCTGTTGCCGGCTCTCTCTCCACATGCTAACATTCAATGCCCTGACGTATAAAATGTGACCGATCGATTTGGCGGTGACCTGAATGTCTCCATGGACCAGAGTCACCTGAAACCATCTCTACTATTACAGTGGAGAAGGCCAGCCCAGAGGCTAAACCAAACCGCGGAAAACATCTATACTGCGGGTGAATGCGCACCAACGCTGGGTCAGATAAATCTGCAGCTCATTGGAGGGTTCAAGCGCTCTACTTTCAGGCGAGCTCAAGTAGTGAAATACAGAAACAAAATGAGAAAATGATGTTTTGTAATCTTCAATAACTTCGATCAATCATGCTGTTTCAATGCAATTGAGATTATCCCCTCCGTAGGCATGATTTATACAGTTTCTTTCTTGAATATTTTGTTCGCGTGTGGCAAATCGCACGTCATAAATATATTTTAATAGCCATGGCGTGCGATTTTTCAAAATAAAAATTGAGGGTTGTCATTTGATTTTAAAGTGTTGTATAATTTACCGAAATTAAATTAAATCCGCGCGAAATAACACAAACTTTGGTCGTCTGCGAAATTAAATCCGCACAAAATAACACAAACTTTGGTCGTCCGCGATATTAAATCCGCGCGAAAACTACGAAAACCTACGTCGCCTATCTACAAGATTTCCACCTCACCATTAACTAATCTTTATTTGATAACTTTTTTTACAGGTAGAGATTTTTTGAAGTTCGCTTACCAGAAAACAATTGAATTCACAGATATATATGAATGAAGGTTTCTTTGTGTTTTGATCTTTTTTCTCGAAGCGAATGCAGCATAGTTATTCTGCATTTTAAAGCCTCTTTTCATTGAATATTGTAAACAAAACTGAATGTTTTGAGTTTTGATTTTTTCTTCCATCAATTGCAGCATAAGCGAATTAATTTTTGCAGACGTAGGTTTTCGCTGTTTTCGCGCGGATTTAATATCGCAGACGACCAAAGTTTGTGTTATTTCGCGCGGATTTAATATCGCGGATGACCAAATTTGTGTTATTTCGCGCGGATTTAATATCGCGTACGACCAAAGTTTGTGTTATTTCACGCGGATTTAATTTAATGTCGGTAAATTATGGTCGTAAAAGAGGGAGCTCAACCATAGCTACTAACACTGCCGTCACAAACACAACAAAAAACGCGAAGTAAAATTGAGAGACATTCAAGAGCTCTTTAAACGAGGCAATAAAGGTGCTCAAAAGAAAGGAGAAAAGAGATTGAAGTTATAAATCTGGATTAGTTGTATCGTAGCTTTTTTTTATTCTGATCAAAAAGGACATAAAAAGACAATTCGAACTGCCGTCTTTTCCTATTAATGTTTAAATTTTTTTTGGGTGGAGGGGAATTTAATTCCAGGCATCGCCAAAATTTAGATTTTTCGCGCATATTTAATTTCGCGGACGGCGTATTATCGTGGTTTTCGCGCGGATTTAATTTCGCGGAAAATGCCTAAATCCGCGAAAATTAATCCGCTTAAGGTAGTTCTTCTGCGTTTTAAAGTGTCTTTTCATTCTTTTTTGTATATAAACAAAACTGATTGTTTCTTTGTGTATTGATCTTTTTTTTCTTCCATCGAATGCAGTATAGTTCTTCTACATTTATCTGTCTAAGTTGAATGAAACTTTTAAACAACTTGTAGAATAGTTCCAAATGGTTACTGCGATATGACGGCTTCTTTGACACGCCAGGTCATTAGGGGGTTAGGATGTAGACACAGCATGCTCAGATTTTCATAACTAAAAACATGTTTTTCTTTTTTTCTTAAATGCGTACGTCATAGAAATACGTTACGCTTGGCATACGGAAAATACCAATTCAGGTACGTCATCGTACATTTTGCAAACTTAGCAGCAAAGTATCAGGTGTACCTACCGGTGAGCTGGTTTGTGAAAACGTACGTAAAAATGAGAAGACTGTAGTATATACTATCTTTATGTTGTAGTCTGAAACAATGAGTTTAAATGATAACAAATCTATTAATTATAAACATTAATTCAAGGTTCGATAGATCACGTCGGTCAATTTTTTGAATTTTAGTTCAAATAAAAAGTTTGCAAAAAAGTCATCGGTCAACTTGACCGTTGATATGCGCATATACGCCGGTCAACGGCCGTATTTTATCGGACATTGACCGATGACCGACAGCTATTTCAGGGCATGTATGGGAACAAGCAGGTGTTGATTTCTGCTCATATGTCTTTTCTCTTGAAGATCAACAAAATCAAAAGAAGTGATGACATCAAAGGTTTGAGGAAACTGCATGATGATGTTGAGAATTGCATGAGAAATTTGAAGGCTCTTGATTACGATTCAGCAGGATATGGTGGGTTGTTGATTCCCATGCTGAAAGAGAGGTTACCTGATGATCTTATTGTGATTGTTTCTCGAAGATTTGGAAGCACAGTTTGGACTTTGGAGAAAATGATGGAATTCTTTCAGGATGAGTTACAAGCTCTAGAAAATTGTGTTGGGTTATCAAGCTCCACAAGGAGTCAGGATAGTTTTCGTAAAGGTTCTGATTTTACTGCATCTACTTTGTTCTCTGGAGGAAGATATGAGAAGCCAACGAATGAGACCCACCCAGGTAAGACTTGTGTTTTCTGTCAACGAAGTCATCCCTCTTGGAAATGCAGGACTGTGACTAATGTGAAAGCCAGGAAAGAGATTTTAAGGAGATTTCATCTTTGTTTTGTCTGCTTGCAGAAGGGTCATCGAAGTGACCAATGTCAATCAGAGTATAAGTGTAGGCGATGTGACAAAGTAGGACATCATATAAGCATTTGTTCAAATGACGAGGTTGGAAATAGTGGTGAAAGTGTACCAAAGGTGTCTACCTATCATGCAGGTAATCAACGGTCACCAGGATTCAGTGTTCTCTTACAAACTGCTTCGGCAAAGATTTCCAGCGTTGATGAAGAACAAGAAATGTTCACTCGTATCTTGTTTGATGGTGGTAGTCAGAGGACTTTCATCACTGACAAAACAAGAAATCAGTTGCATTTGAAGACCATCAGGCGAGAAAGAATAATTTTGGATACTTTTGCTTCCACTGAATCTTCACTCAAGGTTCTAGATGTTGTTCAGTTCAAAGTAAGACATAAGTTCTCAAACTCTTTCACCTTTGTAGAAGCTTTGTGCATTCCTTCCATCTGTACTCCTTTATCGGGTCAGGATATTGATTTCGCCAAGTCTGAATATGGACATCTTTCTCAACTCGCCTTAGCTGATCATGGTACTGGTTTGACTTCTTTCCCTGTTGATATTCTTGTTGGATTAGACTGTTATCATCAGTTTATGACTGGAAAGACAGTTAGGGGTGCATCTGGTCCTGTTGCTTTAGAATCCTCACTTGGTTGGATTTTAAGTGGCCCAATCCGAGAGACTCAGGCTAGAAATTCTTATTGTTTTCATACTCATGTGATGCGTTGCTCTACAAATAGCGATTCAGGTGTCAAGGAAACTCTGGAAAAATTTTGGCAAGTTGAGGAGATTGACCCCAAAGACGATGTTGTGACTTCCTTTCAGAATGACATTTTTCATGATGGTTTGCGCTATGTTACTAAACTTCCTCTGAAAGTTGACCATGATGTGTTACCAGATAATTTCAAAGTTTGTAAGGAACGATTGAAACCTTTGCAGAAACGTCTGGAAAAGGAAGACATCAGAGAGGAGTATCAGAAAATCATTGATGATTATGAGAAGACTGGTATAGTTGAAAAAGTTCCTGAGAATGAGGTATCCAAGCCTGTAGGTCAAGTGCATTACCTACCACATCGTGCTGTTGTCAAAAAAGAGAGGGAAACAACAAAGATAAGGATAGTTTTTGACGCTTCTTGTGAAGCAAATGGATTATCCCTTAACTCTTGCCTGTACCCTGGTCCTAATCTGTTGGGAAAAATTTTTGATATCCTACTTAGGTTTAGGTTGAACAAAGTTGCCATCATCTCTGATATCAAACAAGCGTTTTTGAATGTTGGCATTGCCAAAGAACATCAAGATTTGTTACGTTTTCTGTGGAAAGATGAGAATGGACTCTTGGTGATCTACCGTTTTTTGAGGGTTGTGTTTGGCCTAACTTGTAGTCCGTTCCTCTTGAATGGAACAGTAAGACATCACTTAGAGAAATACATTGAAGAGGATAGAGAATTTGTTGAGCGTTTTCTTCAGGACCTCTATGTTGATGATGTTACATCTGGTTGTTCTTCTGTGGATGAAGGAAAGGCCCTATACATCAAAGCAATGAACCTCATGTCTCAAGCTGGACTTCTTCTCAGGAAATGGACATCTAATGACCAAACTTTGCAACGTTATTTTGACAATGTGGATCAGTCAAGGACTGACTCTGAAGACCAGACATATGTTGAATCCCAGTTTGGAGAGTCAAAAATCTCAGTCAATTCAAAACGAGTGTTAGGCATTGAGTGGGACGTTGCTAAGGATGAGTTTGTTTTCAGATTGAAAGAATTTGTGGAAAAGTGTAAATCTATCACTTTAACAAAGCGAAATGTGCTTAGTGTTGCGGCATCCATTTATGATCCCTTGGGTTTTCTATCACCTGTTACTGCAAGGATCAAAACCCTTTTTCAAATGATTTGCAAAGATGGACATGATTGGGATAGAGAACTTCCGAAGGATATTAAAGTTCAGTGGAATGAATTTGTTGATGTAGTGAGTAGAATGCATGAAATTCGAATTTCTAGGTTTTGTTTTGTTTCACCAGATGTGTCTTTCAAACGCGTCGAGTTGCATGGGTTTTCTGATAGCTCGAATAACGTTTATTGTGCTGTTGTTTACCTCAGGGTAGAGTGTGAATCTGGATTTAAAGTTTTCTTTTTGGGTTCGAAGAATCGAGTCGCCCCTTTAAAGTCATTAACTATTCCTCGTTTGGAACTTTTAGGATGTGGATTACTGGCTAAGTTTATTGAAGAAATAAGAACAGTTTTTTCTAATCGTGTTGTGGTTGATGAGTCTATTTGTTGGACTGATTCAGAAGTGGCTTTATGCTGGATACGTGGGAAGACTAAGACCTGGAAACCATGGGTGGAAAATAGGGTGGTGAATATCAGGATGGTTGTTGCGAGAGAGAATTGGAGACATGTACCTGGCGATGTTAATCCAGCAGATATACCAACAAGGATGGTTTCTGATTTCAATGAGTCTTTAGGTGGCTGTTGGTTTAAAGGTCCAGACTTTCTTTATAATAAATTAGACTCTAATGCTTCTTCTGTGAACAATAAGCCCATTCCTGAAGCGTCTATTGAAGCTAAGAAATCTAATCTTACCTCTACTACTTTGACTGTGACTGAAAACAATGACACTGTGATTAATACTGTAGGGATTAGTAATGTGATCGATCCAAAGAAATTCAGTTCACTCAACAAACTTATCAACATCACCGCCTATGTACTTCGTTTTGTATCCTGTCTTAAGAAGAAACAACTCCAAAATGACACAATCTCACTGGAAGAATACAACACAGCACTCAACCTATGGCTAACTGATGAACAGTCGAAATTGGCGAATCAACCCAATTTTGAAAAACTCAAGACATCAATGCATCTGTTTATAGACACTGACGGAATGGTACGTTTAAAAGGTCGCTTCAATAATTCATCGATGCAATATGAAGAGAAATTTCCACTTTTATTACGTTCGGACAGTTGGATCACTAAACTTGTCGTCCGCCAAGCCCACGAGAGGGTATTGCACCATGGAGTCGAAACAACACTTGCGAACATTCGTGCAAAGTATTGGATTGTCAAAGGAAGGAAAGTAGTCAGAGATATTCTTCACAAGTGCGTAACTTGTATCCGTTTTCAGGGGACTACTTTAAAGCCGCCTAAGTCACCAGATTTACCAGACTTTCGTTTATTTAATTCACATGCATTTCAAGCTACCGGATTAGATTTTGCTGGTCCTCTCACTATTCGATGTACCAAGAACATAAGAACTCAGGCCTATATTCTCCTCCTTACTTGTGCTTCTAGCCGTGCGATCCATCTGGAACTGGTCAACGATTTGTCAGCTCCAACGTTTCTTCGAGGTTTTCGTCGCTTCACAGCTCGTCGTGGTACTCCTGACATCATTATCAGTGACAATGCTAAGACATTTCGATCTAAAACGACTAAACGTTTCATGGTCCAGTCAGGTATCGATCAAAGGTTCATCCTACCAGCCTCACCTTGGTGGGGAGGGTTTTACGAAAGACTCGTCAGATCAGTCAAACAATCGCTACGAAAAGTCCTCGGAAAGTCTTTGTTATCATACGAGGAATTACAAACTGTTCTCTGCGAGATCGAAACTGTCATAAACAACCGCCCACTCGTCTATCAAAGCGATGACGATCTTCACAGAATCCTGACACCTTGGAATCTCATCCATGGACATCACAATACCAAACTTTTTCGCCAAGCTGATGTTCCAGTTGAAATTGAAACAGTACGTGATGTAACCAAACGATATCAATACCTTCGTAAACTTTTGAACGATTACTGGAAACGATTTTCCACAAACTACATGAATGAACTGAGGCAGACACACCTTTACCAGAAAAGTCCTGCCAAAGAAAGCCGTAAACTTCTTGTTGGTGATGTCGTACTTGTTCGTGACGACACACCTCTTCCACGTCACCGATGGAGAATAGCCCGAGTTGCTGAATTAGTCATTGGCAAAGATGGAAACGTCAGAGGAGCAAAACTTTCTATGCTTACTGACAACTCTCACACAACTGCTTACCGTCCTATGCAAAAACTTATCCCGTTCGAGATCAACAACGACACATCACATCCTGTTACCGCACCTCACGATACAGCGGAGATCGATATTTCTGAGACCAAACCCCAGGAGGAAAGTACCGGTAAAGAGCACAAAGGGAGAAAGGCCAAAACATTAGGACAATACGAGCGAAGGCTCCGGAAAAAATATTGTTAATTTTCTCTTGTGGTGGAGGATGTTAGAAACAGTATATTTAGTAGCGCCCTTTATGCGCCCCTTGTTAGAAACTATATATTTAGTAGCGCCCTTTATGCGCCCCTTTGTCAAATTGTGGTTTCAATGTATAGCGTTAAGATTAGAAGATATAGCTCTCTTTATGTTAAATTTCATTCAAGATGGTTGTGTTTTTACTGTTTTGAAAACAGGCATATATGCCAACATCAGTCGCTGACGAGGATACAGTGGACGATGTTTATAAAGAACTACAACAGACGGTTGACAACATCCGACGCAATGAGCGTCTCATCGTGATGGGAGACTTCAATGCAAAAATTGGTTCCGACACTGACCATCCCTGCTGCGGCAAGTATGGACTAGGTGTAATAAATACCCGTGGGGAAAAGCTTTTGGACTGGCTGCAAGATAACAAACTCTACGCAGTCAATACACATTTTCGTCACCGAACTGGTCAACGCTGGACATGGGTCACACCGAACGGACAATATAAAAATCAGATTGACTTCATCGCGATGAGGCGAAGAGATATTGCTGAATGTAAGGATTCGCGGTCGCTAGTGAGTGCTGATTGCGGTAGCAACCACCAGCTGGTATGGGCTAAACTAAAAGGCAGAGCATGGAATAAGCGCAGAGTCTTAAAACCACCACAGAAAAGAGACCTTACTGGGCTGCTTGCCAACCAACCGGAGTTTGAAGCCATCATCAGCCAAGAGTTACAGGAGCATGGTTCCGACTGGCCTGCAATAGCAGACGCGACACGAAAAGCAATAGAAGCAACATGCCAAAAGCACACAGCAGCACGGCACCAGTGGATCACACCAGTGTGTCTAGCGCTCATGGAGAGTCGCAGCAAAGCGAAGATGGCATCACCCAATAGTCATGTACATCTGGAACTCTGCAAGAAGGTATCGAAAGCATGCCGTAATGCCAAGTGACGTTGGATGAAAGTAAAAGCGGTACAAGCTGAAGAAGCAAGTAAAGGTAACAACAGTCGGCTATTGTTTCGTATAGTGAAAGAGCTGAACGGCAAACGCACGCCAAATCCATCAGTTGGACTGCTTGATGCAAACGGTTCAATGGTATACGAGTTTGACAAGATCCATACGCGTTGGCGCAAGTACTGCCAGAAACTGTACTGTAAAGATGGTAAAAGAGGTGTGAGTACACCAACGGCCATGCCGCCAATCGCCGAGTTGAATGCGTCCCAATTTGTGTTTGAGCCACACGTAACGCATGCGGAGGTATGCAACGCTATCAAAAAGCTGAAAAACAACAAAACCACTGGACTTGATCAGATTCCGGGTAAAGCACTGAAGGCAAGTAGGGAGACAATGGTACGTGCAATGACTGATATCGTCAAGGATATATGGGTAACTGGAAAATGGCCTGACGACTGGACCAAATCAGAGCTCATTAGGCTATCTAAGGTGCCGGGCACTCTGGACTGCGCGAAACACCGCACACTGAGTCTTATAGCACACGCGTCGAAGATACTACTGGAGATAATCAGGCAGAGAATTTGGTACTTTGTATCAGGAGAAATCGGCGAAGAACAGTACGGTTTTGTCCCCGGAGAAGGTACCGCCGATGCAATCTTTGTGCTACGCAATATCATTGAAAAATGCGCCTCGATGCAGATGAAGGAACTTTGGCTACTGTTCATCGACTATGCTAAAGCCTTTGATACAGTGTCCCACAAAGAACTGTGGAAGACACTACTGGAATTCGGTGTCCCAGAGCATCTAGTTTGGCTAGTGGCACAGTTATACAAGCGTGCTACTGGTGTTGTCCGAGTGCTTGGTGTAGACACCGACTCGTTTCCATTCGGTAAAGGCGTACGACAAGGCTGTCTTATTTCGCCAATGCTTTTCAATGTTGTGGGCGAGAAAATCATGCGAATGGTGAAAGAACGGTTGGTCGAGCGGGCGGGCTGCATTATCGGTGGATATGCCGTTTGGAACCTGCGTTACGCTGATGACACAACTTTGATTGCCGTAAGCAAAGAGCAGCTAGAGACGGTAGTCGAAGCACTCTGCGTTGCGAGCATGAAGTTTGGCCTGCACATAAACCCGAAGAAAACTCATGTGATGGCGATGAACAGACAAGGCGTGATAAACATCAATGGGGTGTCCTTGGATTCTGTCGACTGCTTCAGTTTTCTCGGCTCGCAAGTGAATATGGAAGGAAGCAGTGGGAACCTGAGATCCGGAGGCGCCTGCCGATTTCCAGAAACAACACCTGCCAACTTGCGAATATATGGAAATCTTCGGATATTGACATAATGACGAAAAAACGGCTGATCAAAGCACTTGTTTGGAGCGTGGCAACAAATGGTTGTGAGAGTTGGACACTGAAGAAAGAAGACAAACATAGGATTTTAGCGTTCGAACTGTGGGTGTGGAGGCGTATATTGCGTGTTAGTTGGAAGGACAGGAAGACCAACATCTGGATTCGAGAAAAAGTGGGCGTGCCGGCTGATCAGGGTCTACTACCTGAAATGAAGCGTCAAAAGTTGGCGAAATATGCACACTGGAAGAGAAGACCGGAGAGCTTAGTGGCTGCAAGCATCAAAGGGGAAGTCCAGGGCAGAAGCAAGCGAGGGAGACGAAGGATGGGCTGGATCGACAACATCAAGAACTGGACTGCGAGAGGAATGCAGGCGGCACGTACGGCAGCAAAAGACAAAATATGTCTACGGCCCCTTGATGGGCTATGACCCAACACATTCATTCAATTATTCAAATAATCCTACATTCCAATTACCTTTTACCCTACACGTATTTTATGCCCCTACCTTCTAACTGGCGCTGACCCCTACACGGATTTTATGCCCCTACCTTCTAACTGGCGCTGATCCCTAGACGTATTTTATGCCCCTACTTTCTAACTGGCGCTGACCCCTACACGGATTTTATGCCCCTACCTTCTAACTGGCGCTGACCCCTACACGTATTTTATGCGTCTACTTTCTAACTGGCGCTGACCCCTACACGGATTTTATGCGTCTACCTTCTAACTAGCGCTGACCCCTACACGAAATTTAAGCGGTCACTATTCTTAAATGATCGTTTTCTACCGTAAAAATCATAAAGATTAACTGATTGCTTAAGTGCGTGTATTTTAAACATTGCGGCCTATTATTATCTTATGCTTTAGAATCATCTCTCACGAAAGTCGAAACGATTCGCATAAATTATAAATTTCGCCATGATTCGCATAAATTATACATTTCGCCATGATCCCCATATATTATAGATTTCCCCATAGCGAAATCAAAATAGGCTCCATTTGTACGGTTACCGAAGGATATTATTGGTTTAATGTGGTGTTAATATGTTAATGGTAATTGACTGAACCATGTAACAAAAAAATGTAGAGCGTTTCCACTGCACCCATGAGGTAGCTCAAATGCACCGTTTTTTTTAGGGAGTGTCGCCAGTAGCCCTAATCTCCCGTTGTGGGGAGGGCGATTACATTGCCATACCCTCCCCGAACTTCATCATTTCGTGAATTCGGACGCAGATTTCTTCTACGTAATTTCCTCTTCTAATTGATTTTCTGCTTCTGAAACATTTCCCTGAAAACCCATCACCAAAACAGCTGAGCGATTTAACGAGCTCTTCGTAAAAGTTGTTACGCTGTTCCAAGATGTTATTGGTCTTCGAACGTTCTTCTGAAAGTTGTTTGTTCATGTAGAAGTTTAGATTGTCTTTCTCTTCCAACTTTGACTCAAATTTCTTCCTTTCAGTTTCGTGATGTTCCATGGCCATTTCAGACTTCAAAACATGATTGTCAATAACATCTCTTAAGTTTTGCAATTCCTCTTCTTGTATTCTTTTGTTAACGGCCATTTTTTTGAGTTTCTCTTCAACAGTCTTTCCAAATATTTGCGCTTCGTCCAATTGCCTTCTTAAGATTGCGTTTGCGTCATTCAACTGTTTGATTTGTTTGCATGCGACTTCGCTCTCTTCTTTCATCCTAACTCTCATCTCCACAACTTTTTCTTCCATGTTTGTTTCGCAAAGGTTTTTAAAAGCAGAGTTAATAGCTTGGCTTGATATTTCTTTAGCGTTGTCTTCCAACTCTTTCTCACTTAATTCTCCCTTTAATTCTTTACATTCCCGTTTCAGTTTTTCAATCTCCTCTCTCTGGGTATGGTGGAGATCAGCGTACCCATTCAGCTTTCTCTCCATTTGTTTCGTCTTCGCCTGCATGCCAACCTTGATGGAATCCAACCATTGGATGTCCATAAACATTTTATCCATTTGTCTCCGCTGGATGCAGTTTCTCTGAAATTCAAATCGAACTTTTAATTTTAAATCGGAAAGAAATTTAATATAAGATTCCACAAATATATATTTAATTTGATTGCTTGTCTACAGTTAAATTTTCGTGTACGGATAAATTACTTCAAAATTTTTAAAAACTTTTCACCAATGAAATTTTCATTATTGAAATAACATCACTTACCGCTTCTGATTGACCTAACTGATATTTGAGTCGATTGATCTCCATCATTAGATTTCGTTTACTCATCCTTAACGCAACAAAAAGTTTTTCCCTCTCAAAAAGAATCTCAAATCTCTCACCAAAATCGACAGCTACACTTTTCAAAAATGTGTAGAGTGATATCGTTTTTGTATATTTGACGTCATTTATGCGCCTGTAATTTGACGTCACGTAAAAGAAAATGGTGTCCTGCAGTCATCGTTATATTTTCGTTTTGTTGTGCATTGATAAGTCATGTAACCAATGGACTGGGTAATCAAGGAAAAGGAGTTATTGTGAATACACTTCAAATTATGTACTTGATAGCGAATTAGATAACAAGAGCATTATATGTACTGTTTGCTATCGATTTTTTACGGAAATAAGTTGAAACCAAAGGTCATAAGGTCATTATATGTTCGACCCAACCCCCTGCGTGAGAAATGTGATGGGTTGGATATAAATGTGATTGAGAACTGTTGTTAAATTGACAGCAGGACCTACGGATATGTCGCTTTGCTCCTGAAATTTGTGTCTATGGTATCGGTCAATATACCTAACAATTTGTTTCTGATGGGGGCGCGTATGCCCGTAGTTCGATATACCTTATTCTAGCAAATCAACTTGCAATGATTTTAAGAGAAAGGAATTCAACACGAATGAAGACCATTGACCCTAATTTCCCGATAAAATTATCACGAATAACAGATTTCAAAGTCTATAAAATTAACACGAATATTTGCTAAGTACTTTTATTCTAATGTAACAAACTGATCCAGACGCACACGGGTCCAACATTCAAAATAAAATAAGTTTTGGAAGCCGTCAAATAATAACTTTCGCCCAAGAAATAAACAATAAATACAACAGATACGCTGTTCCCGGTTCTGCAAGGATACCTGAAAAATTAAGGAAAAATTATATCAGAGAAGTATAAACGATCACCTCTGTTTCATGGCGGATTAGAAATTCAAATCAAAGTGAACGTGGGTTGGTCAAATGAGAAGTCAGAAAATGTGAAAATGTGGGTTACCCTAGTAATGACCTGGGTTATGTCGATGACTCGAAGAAGATATTAAGAGGATTACTAGGAGACAAAGCAGACAACATTGACGAAGATGAGGGAGATGTGATGCTGATACAGATATCCCATATGATACCGAAACGGACTGCGAAACCTCGGGTCAAGCGAAACCTCGGGTCAAACCAAGTGAAAAACATTTTTCAATACATTTTTTGGTTTTGTTAAAAATGTTCGAAATATTATGCAGATAAAATTAACGCCTTATGAAATTAACGCACTAGAAAATTAATGTATATAAAATTAACATAAATGTTAATTTTCTAGCGCGTTAATTTCCTATTATCAATAGGTTGCGTGAATATCTGTAACGTGATTGGCTGATCACGAGGAAATATATATCATATTTCGGAGTGCAAAACTCAATATTTTTTCTTGATTGGCTAAAAAGGAGTGCAAAATTCAATATTTTTTCTGATTGGTTAAAGCAACTATTCACGGGATTCCTATTGGTTAAAAACAGAGAATTCACAAAAATTTTGCAATATGACACGTGCGAATGTTAGAATAATGTAATCGTAAAATCATTGAGTTGTGGCGACCTTCATGTTCACGCTCTCAAAGCGTGTTATATAAGATATCATATAGACCTATTGATAAAGTAGTTATCGCGAAATACTCGAAAAATATAGCATATTTTTCTCGTTTTTTATGTTTTTCTTAAATATTTAACTCGCCTAAAGGCTCATGAAATATTTTGAAAAACATAAAAAATTCAAAAAAATATTCGCCATATTTTTCTCGTATCTCGCGATAACTACTACGAATAGGAATCAAATAACACTAGCATTCGCTAACTCGAAGCATTTTACCGTTAGCCCAATTTCCTCCCGATAACTCCAACTTTAGAAGTTGCAGAGAGAAAATAAAGACAGAATCTGAATTAAAACTATTATAATTCTTTCGATAAATCGAATTGTTCCGTTAAAACCAATAAAGGTTTTCTCAGGCCAGTTATACGTGAAATGCAAGGAACTTGCAACTTCCCAGTGGGCAGAAAATCGAAATTTAAACGTTACGAAATACGTTTGTGAAACGTTTTTAATTAGTCATTTTTGCACATACTAAATAGGGAGATTAAGAAATAAAACCTGACGTCTCGTTTTCGATTTTCGCCGTTGCCGTCCCCGTTGTAGATTTGCTTCTTAATCTCCCTAATACCGCTTCTACAAAACGTTTAGCTAACGTTATAAACAAAACTTTAAACATACGCTCTTATTTCAGACATCTCTTACTTTAAAACAAAAATAAATATAAATCTCGGTGAATAAATAAATTTCAAACATGTAATTTCACTCTCTCCTCAAACATTTGCATAGGGTTTTGATACCTATTTCAGGGGCGGATTTAGGGGCCAGCCAAGTCAGCCAGTGCTGACCTTGAAAAATTACAAGAGAATTTAAAATTTGTTGCTTTATTTACGGTGATGTTGTTTTAACTGGAGTTAATTTACTTTCTCCGCGTGCCGCAATATATAGTTTGAATTTGTTAATGTTTACAAACAATTAATAGGAACAAAAAATAGCACCATGTAAATTTATTAATTATATGAATTGCGTAACATATTGATGGCGTTATTCACCGCAAAGCTTATTTTCTCTCTTTTCATAGCAATTTACTAAAAAAGCCGTAAAACAAACGATGGAACAAACGTAAGCCAGCCAGTGTATATCCGCTCTACCGTTTAAGTAAACAGTAATTTAATGTATATTCAGTTGATAATGCGTAAAAAGCATTCACGTAGAAGAGTCAAGATCAAGCACTGGGTCAGCCAAAGCTCCGTTCAGAGATTTAATTTTTCAAAGGCATTGTTTAAAAGAAAAATCAGGGTCAGCCAAGTGGGAAAGCCAAGGTCAGCCAAAATCTCCTTTCAGAGGTTTATGATTTTTAACCAAAATTTCATGAAGAAAACAATGGTTGATAGCGATTGAAAAAGTGTTCCTTATGGAACCCCTGCACTGCCAAAATTCATTGTAAATTCTGCGATTATGTAGGTTTTGTGCGAAGCGTTATAGGCGCAAGCTTTAGCATGGTTATCAAATGTGACCGTGTGGTGCATATAGTGTTTCAAACGATAGAGCTACTATTCTATGTGCCAAGTAGACCACACTGCTCTGTCGAAATGCCACTTTGTGCTATGGTTATATCGAATAACTTGGTACATGTATTGAATCGTTGGAAACATATTCAGTCTTGCGCTGTAACAAAATCATTATGTTAGGTGGTAGTTACACCGTTAGGTGGTAGTTAAACCGTTATGCGGTAGTTATACCGTTATGCGGTAGTTATACCGTTAGGCGGTAGTTACACCGTTAGGCGGTAGTTACACCGTTAGGTGGTAGTTACACCGCTAAGTGGTAGTTACACCGTTAGGTGGTAGTTACACCGTTAGGTGGTAGTTACACCGTTAGGTGGTAGTTAAACCGCTAGGTGGTAGTTACACCGCTAAGTGGTAGTTACACCGTTAGGTGGTAGTTACACCGTTAGGTGGTAGTTACACCGTTAGGTGGTAGTTAAACCGCTAAGTGGTAGTTACACCGTTAGGTGGTAGTTACATTGTTGTGCGGTAGTTATACCGTTAGGTGGTAATGACACCGTTAGGTAGTAGTTAAACCGTTCGGTGGTAGTTACACCGCTAAGTGGTAGTTACACCGTTAGGTGGTAGTTACACCGTTAGGTGGTAGTTACACCGTTAGGCGGTAGTTACACCGTTAGGCGGTAGTTACACCGTTAGGTGGTAGTTACACCGCTAAGTGGTAGTTACACCGTTAGGTGGTAGTTAAACCGTTAGGTGGTAGTTACACCGCTAAGTGGTAGTTACACCGTTAGGTGGTAGTTACACCGTTAGGTGGTAGTTACACCGTTAGCTGGTAGTTACACCGTTAGGTGGTAGTTACACCGTTAGGTGGTAGTTACACCGTTAGCTGGTAGTTACACCGTTAGGTGGTAGTTACACCGTTAGGTGGTAGTTAAACCGCTAAGTGGTAGTTACACCGTTAGGTGGTAGTTACATCGTTGTGCGGTAGTTATACCGTTAGGTGGTAATGACACCGTTAGGTAGTAGTTAACCGTTCGGTGGTAGTTACACCGCTAAGTGGTAGTTACACCGTTAGGTGGTAGTTACACCGTTAGGCGGTAGTTACACCGTTAGGCGGTAGTTAAACCGCTAGGTGGTAGTTACACCGTTAGGCGGTAGTTAAACCGTTAGGTGGTAGTTACACCGTTAGGTGGTAGTTACACCGTTAGGTGGTAGTTACACCGTTAGGTGGTAGTTACACCGTTAGGTGGTAGTTACAGCGTTAGGTGGTAGTTAAACCGCTAAGTGGTAGTTACACTGTTAGGTGGTAGTTACATCGTTGTGCGGTAGTTATACCGTTAGGTGGTAATGACACCGTTAGGTAGTAGTTAACCGTTCGGTGGTAGTTACACCGCTAAGTGGTAGTTACACCGTTAGGTGGTAGTTACACCGTTAGGCGGTAGTTACACCGTTAGGCGGTAGTTACACCGTTAGGTGGTAGTTACACCGCTAAGTGGTAGTTACACCGTTAGGTGCTAGTTACACCGTTAGGTGGTAGTTACACCGCTAAGTAGTAGTTACACCGTTAGGTGGTAGTTACACCGTTAGGTGGTAGTTACACCGTTAGGTGGTTATTTGGCGAATTGGCTCATTCGCCAAAATTTCTTCCCTTTAGATACATTATAGATAAACACTTAAGAAATACAAAAGGAAAGACAAGGGGCAAACTAAGAAACGGTGACAGATATACAAACTCAACTCAACAAAACAATAGCTTTTCTTTTTTAATCATTGTTGATTGATTAGTAATATGCAATAACCAATAATATGTCCAAAAAAATTAATAACAAAATGAAACCTATTTACCTATTTAAAGAGAAATTTTGCGATATTCCTGTCCCTGTTTTATATCAATTTGCACAATAGCTATTCAATAAGAATAAAGTTACTAAATATTGAATATGCGCTACAAAGTTAAAATTGATCTACAAAAACGGTTTAAAAATCAATTATAAGAGCAGTAAAAAGTGAAAGGAAAGGAAACCACCAAACGGTTTAACTACTACCTAACGGTGCAACTACCACCGAACGGTTTAACTACTACCTAACGGTGTAACTACCACCTAACGGTATAACTACCACCGAACGGTTTAACTACTACCTAACGGTGTAACTACCACCGAACGGTTTAACTACTACCTAACGGTGTCATTACCACCTAACGGTATAACTACCGCACAACGATGTAACTACCGCATAACAGTGTCACTACCACCTAACGGTATAACTACACCCTAACGGTATAACTACCACCGAACGGTTTAACTACTACCTAACGGTGTAACTACCACCGAACGGTTTAACTACTACCTAACGGTGTCATTACCACCTAACGGTATAACTACCGCACAACGATGTAACTACCGCATAACAGTGTCACTAACACCTAACGGTATATCTACTGCATAACAGTGTAACTACTACACAACAATGTAACTCCAACCTAACGGTGTAACTACCACATAACGGTAAAACTACCGCACAACGGTTTAACTGCCACCTAACGATGTAACTACCACACAACAGTGTAGCTACTACCTAACGATGTAACTACCACACAACAGTGTAGCTACCACCTAACGGTGTAACTACCACACAACAATGTAACTAGGTATGCCTTGTTCTATGGATGATGTCCATACGTCTAACATTGTTAATAGATTTGTAAAACGCGAACGTCCAACAATGAAACCGTGTTGTCGATGATTGATTAGGTCATTATCAAGGAGATGTTTTAGAAGATGATCTCTGACGATAGATTTGAGTACTATACAGGAAATACTAGTTAAACTAATTGGTCTGTAATTATTTGGGTTATCACGCTTTCCTTTTTTAAATAAGGCGGTAAGATTGCCATCTTTCCAGTCTGGTGGGTTTCCTTGCCTTAAAGCTTTATTATAAATTATTTTAAGGGGAAAATCAATTACAGCTGATAGTTCTTTTAGTACTCTTGAGTGAATACCATTAGGGCCTGACGATTTGTTAGTTTGTAACTTTCGGAGCTTATAGCGTACTTCTTCTGATGTTACTTCGATTGAATTTAGCTTATGTGTGAAAGTTTCATTAATAGTGGTAGGAATGTTACTGGTGTTTTCGTTGGTGAAGATACTTGAGAAAAGGTTTACAAGAATATTAGCTTTATCAAGATTGTCTGTAGATAACGAACCGTCAGGTTTTGTAAAATCAGGCATGGTATACTTTGTCATCATTTTTGAAGAAGCATATTTAAAAAACGCTTTTGGGTTGGATCTGGATTCTTCGGCGATGTTCATTTCAAATTGTTTTATAGCTTTTCTGCACTCCCATTTTGCCTGATTTCGTAGCCTACTATAAGCTAGATAATCAGAACTTTGTTTTGTTAATAAAAAACGTTGGTAAGCTTTTTGCTTGGTTTTAATTTTTGCCATCGCGTTTTTGTTAAGCCAAATTTTTTTCCGATTATTATTAAAGGACGAGAGCTATTTTTATGAGAAATATTTTTTTGAATAGAAAATGAAAGTTCATCTTTGAAAAGTTTCCACGATTCGTGAACGTTTAGGCCATTTAATCGTTTTTCCCAGTTATAATTGGTGAAGTATTCTCTCATAGCATCAAAATTACCTTATATAAAAAAACATTTTCCGTTTGCTCGGTTTTTAATTGATTACAGACATAGTTAAATGTAATGACGGAATGATGGCTTTTTCCAACAGGTGCAATATATGATAGATTAGAAACCATTGTTTCTTCGTTTGTGAAAACTAAGTCGAGAGTATTTGGATTTTGTAATGAACGATGGTGTGTTGGTTCAGTGACATGCTGGAACAGAAACGAGTCTCGATAAGCTTCAATGAACTTGTTGGCTTTATGGTTTTCTGGAGTGTTCGTACTAATCGATTCCCAATTTAATTCTGGATGGTTGAAATCGCCCGTGATCAATAGATGACACTTACTTTGCGACATAAGTCGAATAGCGTCATTAAGAGCATTGTTGTTACTCACAGAACTATTCGGGGATCGGTATATACAGCAAACCAACATACGTGTGTTTGACCCACCATTAAGTATACACAAAATGTTTTCTTTAAAAGTAGAAGATAGCGTTTCGATACTATGCTTGCAGCATATTTATTTCTAACATAAATAGCTACACCGCGATGCCAATTTGGACTTTCTAAGTTTGTAAAACATTTAAAACCATCTAGAGATAGTTCAGAGGGTTGGACAGGTATAAAAGAATGTTTTGGTAAGATCTCAGTCACACATACAATATCAGTATTCTGCTGCTCAATTAAATGTTTAAGCTCCGAGAGTTTATTTGTTAGCGAATCGAAAGCAAATAAAATGTGAAGGTTGTTCATTATGGAATTTTTAATCGATAGGGATGAAAAAGAGACAAGTAATGGTAAGGTAGAACCTGTTTCCAATTGACCGATTCGTTCACATTTAGTTATCATCTTGGAGTTAATTTCAATGTTCAATGATGTCCTTATGAAGGTTATAAAATTATCTTTTTCGGAAACTTGTTTGTTTTCATTAATAAGATTAAAAGCATTTTTTTCTCTATTTTCTCTATCTTTTATACCGTTAATGACAGTATCTACTGCGATGTTGTTACATGGCATCAATGAAGCAGTTTTCTCTAACTCTGATAAGCGCCTTTCAAGATTGTTGTTTAGTCCCTCAAGATTTTTTATGGTACTAGTATTTTTGTCAACGATGGTTTTTATATTATCGTTTATCAAAATATTATTTGTTTCAATACTATTTAGCCGCGCATTAACCTTTTCGAAAAATGAGTTACACCTCGCTTCGATGTCTTTTTCAACAAAAATAGCAGTCAGAGCTGGTTTAGCACAGTCTGGACAAAACCAGTAATTGTTCATATGTGTAAACATAAGGCAGTTCATACATCAGCAGGGAGTTTGGGCCTTTCATACTTATTATCATTATACTTATTTATTGCTGCTCTTTCATATCTAATCAGAAGAAATATTGAAACATCATCCAGTTATCATCAAGGTATGTATGGTTTTGAAAAAACTAGTTGAAGGTGTAATTGATAGCTTTGTTTAAATTGAGCCCTGCCGAATTAATTTTTTGTAGTTTCGCACTGCCATCATTTGTATATATAGTATATGTATCAAAATAAACTTTGAAATCATGCAATGAAATAAATCCCACTTTTCTATTTTGTAAGTTTTTTTTTTTTTTGGAAAATATATAATAAAATATTTAGCGTAATAAGTTATATTGTAACCACTGTTTCTCGTTCTTATTCCATGTTGTTTGACAACAAAAATATCATTAACATTATCACATACTTCGCCCAACAAATATTTCTTCACTAACATTACAGTATGTCTCTTGATTTCGTTAACAATGGGCGTTAGTTTTCTGTTTGTAAGTTTTTCGATTCTATTGTCTAGTGATAAAATGCATAGATAATTGAGCTTTTGAAAGATTCAGATTGGTTGTACAGTTGTATAACATTGTTGGGAGTAGAATTGCTCTGTAGATCTTGATGATAGTGTCAGTTGGGAGATATTGTTTGAGTGATGAGAGCAATCTCAGTCTTGACGATGTTCCCTTGTATAATACTTCAAAGTCTCTTCTGAAAGAAAGGCTTTGATCGAGGATTGTTCCCAAATACTTGTATTCACGAGTGGAGGAAATAACATGATGGTCATATTTCAGTTTGACACTATCATTACCGCTCAATTTCTTACTTGTGCCGAACAGCATCAATTCTAATTTGCCCTTCTTTAGATTGATGACAAGTTCATTTGTTCTGAAATATTCAGATACGCATTGAAGGTCGGTGTTTAAATCACTTTCAATCTCCTCTCGACGCAATCTTGCAAGAAAAATTACGGTGTCGCCAGCAAATTTGTACACGCGAGAATGATTCATTTTTTGAACATTGTTCAAAGTCATTGAAGTACATAAGAAAAAGGACAGGCCCTAATATCGGACCTTGGGCACACTACAATTGAGCGAGTGTGGTACGGATCTTTGCCTTTCAACTTCAGATATGATGGTTCTATTGAAGAGGTAATCAATGAACCGTTGTAAGGCAATTCCCTTGATACCATACTTTTGCATTTTTGAAAGGAAAACAGAGTGACTCGTGGTATCAAATGCTTTTGACAAGTCTATGAAGACAGCACCAACCATTTTTCATTTCATCAATTAAGAGCAGTGTTGCAAGTTCTGTGGATCGTCTCTTTCTCTAACCGAATTGATTTCTTGACAAGATGTTATTGTCTTCGAGGTACTGTACGAGTTGATGATGTACTCTCGTTCAAGGATTTTGGAAATTACAAGAAGGATTGAGATTGGACGGTAGTTGTTCATGTCTTCTTTAGTTCCTCCTTTATGTAATGCAACAACCTTGGCGATTTTCCATTGAGTTGGTACTGTTTCAGTTTGTAACGACAGGTTGATGATGAAAGCTAAAGGTTTTGATAATACTATCCTTTAACGGACCGGGTGGGATGTCATTGATTCCGGCTGCTTTTCTCCTCTTTAAACCTTTTAGCTGTTTTTCAACAAAAATTGTAGATACGTACGTAAAAGCAAATACCGTATCGTCATCAGATTTAAAATAATCTTGGGAGGAGATAAAAGAGTTCATATCCTTAATTATCTTTTGTTATCTGGAGATTGTAAGCAAGTAGATAGCTCAACATCATTAAGAGCTGAGAAATGGAAAATTTCCGAAGTACATAGAATACAAAACCATGACGTAGAAGAAGCTTGAACATTGATATAGTCAATATCACTTAATCGGTTGCATTTTTTATGTATCCATTTATTGCAGATGTCGCACTGAATTGCATGGTGAAAAGGACTGATTATTATTTATCTATTAATTATTAACTGTAGCTACTATGTGATTTCATTCTATGGTGTAAATAACATCTAACTACTCCTAATTAAAAAATAGTGAGGTAAAAAGAAAAACAAGACAATTAGAACACGATAGAAAGTAAAAGAGTAAAACACACACACACACACACAAATTAAAATTCATACCATTGAAATTAAATATTTTGGTTTAATGAATCGCCAAATTCGTCAATAAGATCGCCAAGATGACGCACGACTCGATATCTGCTATCTTCAGTCTTCCGATAACAAATCGATCCACGGCGAACCGAGAATGAAAATATGCGCTTGTTGCTAAATAGACCTTTAAGGTTCCCATATAAAAATCGATTATGAGGACAAAAGACTTTCATTAATGAAAATCCTTGGTAAAATTTTCAATATTAATGTCTTTTAATTTTTTCCTTTCTTTCAGAATAGATTCTGCGCTTTTCTGTTGAGAAATTTGATGATTACTATGGATTTGTTTTTGAGTCTCTCGTGGGAATATGAACGAAAGAATCAGCGATGTAGTGAAGTGTATTGTTTGTAAAAGAGGAGGTTTTTTTAAAGAGAGAAGACTCAAAAAATAAGTGAACTGAACAAAATCCACTGAAACTCTTCAAAGACAACCTCGCATTTCCTCAGCAATCGCAGCAAATGTCTACAATAAATATATAAAACCAGCAATTTTATATAACACAAGAACAAATAATTCACGGTAACAACCAAAACAAGCAAAACAAAGAGCGTTCGAAAACACGTCTAGCTGGTACACCTGTCTCTCTCGAAAAAAGCTGATCTTGGCCTAAACAGCAAGATCTCTGGGTTACACTTTGCAATGACCACTGTCGCTACAAATTGCAGTGGCGGATGCAGAAAATAATAAAGGGGGGTTCATAATGTTAGAACGCAAAGCGCGACAACATTGGGCGCGCGCAAAAATTTTTTTGCATCCGCCACTGCTTTTGGGTGTGTCGTTGACCACTTCCTGGGTGAATCTCTTTCTTGACTTGACTTGCTTCATCCAATGCCAGTAGGCGCAGGTAAAGCTTAAACAAATTTCGATTGCCAGAGCTCTCGATCAGCCATTGCAGCCATCAGCTCAGTTCTTGCCAGACCATTTTCCTCTTCAATAATGGATTGTAGGGAACCATAGAATGATTTGTTTGTTGGGTGGCTTTTCCAGGAGATGTTGTAGGCTAGTCGAAGCATTCTTGTATATGTACCATCGAGAGGTTTTCGGCGCGACACATTTAGCGTCAATGGTTTTGAGCCGTACAGAAGGTTGACTCTATGCAGGCTTTGTAGACCTTGGTCTTGGTTTCTTTCTTGATTGGGGATTTCCATACTTTCTCTAGAGAATGAAGTGCATTCCATGCTAACGCGATCCTAACATTCATATCATGTCCGCTTTCGGAATAGTCTCCCAGGTATTTGAAGTTATCAACACATTCAATTTCAGATCCACCTGACGAAAAAAACGGTGCGTTAGAAGATCGATTCAGATGCATGAACTTTGTTTTTTGAGCATTGAGATATAGGCCAACGTCCTGACAAGCTTTCTCGACGCGTTTCAGAAGATCTTGAGCAGATTCAACACAATCCCCGAGGAGTGCAATGTCGTCAGCATAGTCCAAGTCAGCTAGCATTTCAACAGGGTGTCTACTGCTACGGCGTTGTTTCAGTGTAAGGCCATCACTACTGGTGATTGATGTGCGAAGCGCATAATCGAGAACAATTATGAATAAGAAAGGAGCAAGCGGACCTTCTTGAAGATTTATCTTAAATGCATCTGTATCTTCTTCTGATCACTACAGCGGAAGTATTCTTGTACATCACTTGGATTGCGTTGACAACATTTGTAGGAATTTTGTAGGCTGCCAGAATTTCAATCATTCGGACGCAATTGATAGAGTCGAAGGCCTTACGGAAATCAATGAAAGTTATGACAGCCTCCTTCTTGTGGTTTCCAAGTTCCTCAGCAATTCGTCGCAGAGCTAGAATGTGGGATGTGGTTGACCGTCCCTTACGGAATCCATTCTGGTTCGGACGCAGAACTTTATCAATGACAGGTCTAATTTTGTTAAGCTCACAGCGATTATAGATCTTGGCTGCTACTTGGAAAAGTGAAATTCCTCTGTAGTTGTCTGTTTTGGAGAGATCACTTTTCTTCGGTATTGGTGTTAGACCAGATATGTCCCATTCTTTTGAACGATTTCAATGGAATGTCTGGTTACAGAAAGACAGCAGACTTTTTTCACTTTCGGCATTTCCCAAAACTCTGGTGGTGATCCGTCAAGACCGGGTGCCTTTCCGTTTTTTAACTGCCAGACAGCAGTGTCTACTTCATCCTGAGTCAGATCACAACTTTCAATCTCAGTGAAAAAATCAAAAATTTTCTCAACGGGTGGTAGATCTGGTTGAGCAGCAACATTGGCATTCAGAAGATTTTTGAAGTGATTTTCCCATGTTTTGAGTCGGTCATCACGTTCAATGAATATGGTACTCCGCGACTTTTTCCCGGAAGAAGTAGTTAATACTGTAATAGCTAGCTACGTACGTATAAGAACATGAAATACTGTTCCTAGCTAGCTATTTTTTATTGGGTTCTACTGCTTTCTATCGTGATCTGCAAGTAGATAGTTTATTGTCAGTTACGTGTGTAGAATTAGAGCGTGAGTAAAACATACACTTATAACATTGAAAAAACACAATTTCAAGTTTCTGACTTTACTTGGCTTGAAAGAGTGGTTCCTTTGCACTCTTGGATCCCCCTGCATCCGCCACTGGATTTTAAAAATCCAATTGGTTGATGAATTCTACAGAAAATGTTTGATTTTTTTTTTAGCTTTCTTAAAAAAAATTCCATAAATAAGTCGGCAGAAGAAAGAAATATACTTTGCCGACAGTGAAGCCGATTATTCCTTTAAAAAGTTGTTAATTATGAAATACAATTTAGCTTTGCAAAACCTCAACTCTTAAAGTAGAGTTGAAACTTCCTAAATATAATCCGCTTGTTATATATTACTCAACCTTAATGAACTGCGGTCCACAACTGTGTTCAACGTGCGACAGACAATTCCTTATCCGTTATTCAAAAGTCGAAGCGAATATCGAATTTCGTGCATATTAACGTGTTCTATGCTACGTAAACACAAAAGAGAGTAGATAAATTATATTCCATTTATAGATTGCTAATAAATCTCACTTATATTTTTTGTCTCGTCTCTGTCACAGATTTGGTGCATTTTTAACACAGAATCTGCACGTATTAATATTTTATAGCATTTTCTTACTCTCAAATATCGTATATTGTCGCGCAATGGGTATGTAAGTAGAACATCAAGTGTGTTAGTTCTCCTGAAAGGGAGACAGTTGTTAATGCCATTATATCAATGCAAGATATCACATTTGCTGAACTTATTTAGCTTCTAAAGGACAACAATTTTTATAAAGGGATAAAACAAAACTAGCACAATGGTGAATCAGCAAGTTTTTTTCTAATTACCGAAATTTTAACTGATTAGTAGAATCAGGAAACGCCACTTTAACGCTATTAACATAACACGTTGGTGAGGTGGTAGGGTTCGTGGATATCTTAAGTTTTCGGTGTTTCACCTAAAAGCATTACTTTAATGACTTCGACTTTTTAGAGTAGAAAACAAATGTGAATAACACGCTATGCATCACGTGATTGAACTATTAAACCACCTTCCGTCATATTGAAGTAGGGGACCTCTTGATTTTAACCGCCATGTTGAAATTATGATATAGGGTCATGTCACCGATACAGCACAGTTCCTGAAGAATTAATGCAAACACAAAATACGAAATGATAAAAAAATGATAGACAATTGTGGATGATAATGATTTGATCTAGTGAGCTGTGACGGAATATATATTTGGAAATTTCCTCTACGTGTTGTAAACAAGTTCTATATTGGATTTCCTTTTTTATGAAAATAAATATTTTGGTTGATTGATGGGGTTCACATTATCGGTTGCTGTGGGAGAAGCTACAATGAAGCGATTTTTGACGTTAATTCAGGCATCAGAGTGGTAAGGTTGAGGAATTGAAAAGGAAGCCGGAATGATCGCGCCTTCCTGTTATTATCTTATTTGTTATTGCGGCGAGCAAACACTGACGTGCGATCCACTAATTAGGCTCAATATTACATAATACTGTTAGGTAGCCGGTAGTATAAAGGACAGTTGTGGACGCATATCATTTTCGTAGAAATGGCGATCAGCATTTTCGTGTATGCGATGTGTATGTACGGTAAGAAAATCTATTCGGGGACGTGCGTTCGTTCGGGACGAATAGTACAATTGAACGGCAGTGTCAATAACGCAATCACAAAACTTCTGGTTTAACATAACTTTGTGGTCACGAGCTAATTAAGTAAACAGGCTCTGTGCTGTGTTATTGCTACCAATTGAGATGTTTGTAATTTTTTCACATAATTTTTTCCTTTACGCCTATTCACGAGAACTCTCCAGCCACCCTTGTTGGGATGACTGAATATTGAATACAAGGGTAGAATATTGTTATACAAGTACTTTCGCCGTTAAGGTTCCCTACAATTACTCAATGAGTATTTTAAGTTATCAGAGATGTAAGTAACTTGTTTTTCATCAGGGGCGTACATGAGGACAGCATTTGCCGAAACCCCACCACAGATAGATTGTAAGTATGCACTGCTAAATTCGTAAAACCTCAAGATGTCACGCTCGATCGCCTTGTTGTTAGGTCCGTCTTGCGAAGGAAAATCCAATGGCAATTATGAGATCCCAGGCCACATCACCTATTTTCAGCAGTGCTCCGGGGGTATTTCAAGCTGCCAATACTGCTGGCCCCAGTCGTTAGTGTTCAGCCCAAAGTGTGGCGTCTGCATGTATTCGAAGGATGGTGAGAGATATTTATTAATATTTTAAAATGATCTAATTAGGGTTACGGAATGGGGAGACCACAACATGGTCAAATTTAATACCAAAAAGACCGAACAAATAGTTGTCTCCAGAAAGCGGAACCGATCATTCCAAGATGTAGTTTTGGGTAATGATACCCTCCCTTTCTCCTGTCACCTACCTCAACTCGGCCTACGAGTGAGTTCTGACCTACACTGGAATGAGCACATATTTGGTTTGGCCAAAAGATCTGCGCAGAAGTTGGCGTGTTTCGTGCCCGGAAGTATTTCCCCCCTGACAAAATTCTAGTTCTGTATAAATCCTTAATTAGACCTCAGTTAGAATGCAACTCACCCGTTTGGGGTGGGGTTCCTAAGTCTGTGTTGGAAATTCTTGATCATATCTAGCACAAGTCAGTACGATTAATTGATAATCCCAGGTTAACAGAAAGCCTTCAACCATTGAAACATAGACGCAGGGTAGCTGCACTTTGTTTGTTTTATAGAATCTTTTTTGGTCATTGCTCAGATGAACTGCACTCTATTGTCCCACCTATTTATGTATTCCCCAGAAACACGAGGTACTCTTCTACCTGCCACCATTTCAATGTTTCCGTTCCCTTCTCAAGGACCATCGTGCACTCATCGTCCTTCTTTGTCCAGGTCTCCAATTGGTGGAACAAGCTCCCATGCAGTGTATTCCCCAAAAGCCATGTTTACCACCTCCAAGGCTTCAAACAAAGGATAAATTATTTAGACCTTAAAAAATTTCTTAACTTTATTTCAGCCCTTTGCACTTATTTCTCATCTACTCTTTTGTCTACCTTCCATTTAGTCTATGTCTCTTTTACTGATCTTTCTTTCCAATACACAAGACTCTGCTGAGTCATAGGCCCTGCCTCTCCTGTGTATTTCCTTACTAAAAAAAAAAAATCAATAGAGGACTACGTGTTGAATATGTTTTAAGAAAATCTGCAGATTGATTCGTTAAAGTTGTGCGATTGTACTGGGATAACCACATCTTATGAAAAGACACGGCTACCATTCTATATAATTATTATATATATTATTCATTTTTGCGGCATAGGTATACAAAATAATAACTAACGGAGAATACATATATATATATATATTATTCAATCTCTGGACACAGTGTTTCGATGTTGTTACATCTCATCACTGAGATGTCAGCAGAGCTCAGGATGAGCGTGAAATATCAATGGATCAGAGTGCTCAAACTACTGCAAGAGCAGTGAGCATTGCATTACGCTAAAGTTCACCAAAGACGTTCACAGAGTGCTTAACAAAGCGCAAGGCAATGGAGCATAAATATTCAATCTCTGGACACAGTGTTATAATTATATATACATAATGAGTTTTCATGTTTTCTTCGTCAGATCTTTGTTACACCACACAACCCTGGATACCACTGCCAACACTGCCGACATACCCCTGTCTTGATTTATGTCCATACCGAGGTGCAAAATTCACTGGAGAGATAACGAATTGGTTCCATCCTATCGAATATGTCGTTTGCGAAAATGGTATTCTGCTCGGCTGCCTCCAATGTCCAGCCGGATTGATTTACAACGAAGAGCAAAAAAAATGTCTCTACAACGGTCTGCATCTGACAAAAGGTCCCCCCTTCCTGCCAATACCCTAACAACAACGAACTCGAATGAACTCACTCACAATTTCTACCTCTTTGAAATGTTGTTTTTGGTATACATGCTCTATTTTTCATTATAAATATTTTTGTATCTAGACAATAAACTTTGTTGTTGTGAATGTTACGTTATATGGTGCACGTTTCATTAACTAACTATTGCTGATGAAAAACGTAAAAGCATTACGAAAACTATTGCGGGTTATGCCACATAAGAAAATTCAATAAATCGAGACATGAGATTTAAGAGTTTTATAGAGAGGGAACGTGGTGTTGCAATCACGAAGAGGAATCCTTTCAATCTAAGCCAATCAGATTGTAAGGTAATTTGTACAATCTATGGCCATTCATTGCTACACTCAAGAGGCTAGCTAGCTGATATGTAGTAATCTGTAGGCACCGCTCTAGCCTAAAAACAACGTGGGTTGTCGATGGAATTTGAATTTTTAGTTGAAAGATCATGATCAAATCATTATAGTAGGTTCAAATTGCCAAACTTTGTTGTTGATGATCGTTTTAAAAATTGCTATTGCTTCCAGCAACAAAGGATAAACACAGGTTTATCTCACAAAAGCTTCTCAAAAGACAAACCTAATGAAACCAGCTAATTTTCAACACCATAGAGTGAAAGGATCATATCATAATCGCCACATGAAACATTTGAGACTTACACAAAGTAAACTTGTTCGTTTGAGGTTCTTCTTAATACTGCAAACTGGATACTTCCTTTGTAATAACTAATTAGAAAGCGCTTTTTCTTCGTTACTTGCACTTACTTAAAGATTTCATTGCCATGCGGTAATATGATGAAACACGGTTGTCACATTACAATAGGAGCGTTTTCTAAACTGGATTCTGATTCCGTGAACTAATTATCCGTGGATCTTCTCTATGAGAATAGCGCCTGTATGTTAAAACGACGTTTTAAAAGACATCCGAATACAACTTGCAAAATGGTAAAATGAACACATCAGGCGATGTATCTATTTATGGCTTCTTTTTTTTAAAGAGAGAAACTAAAGAACATTATACAAAAACTCAAACGTAAAAATTGTTTGGTATTATTCATTGATGAAAGAAATTTGCACGATAGATCATTTTCGCTCATTTGTCGTTAAGAGCCATTATATTATAATTAGGGCAAGTTTTTATTGACCTAAAAATCCAAAAAAATTGACTTTAAAATTCAGAAAAATTGACTGAGTGAACCATTGTTTCTTGTGTTTTATACTTTATTGTCAGAAAATTTCGCGGGAATTTAATTTTGCGAATGGACCAAAGACAATCAAAATTCAACATTTTAGTTTGTTTATTAACCAGATTTTTTTGTTCTTCACACTTTTAAAACATGTTGTATATAATACTAACATAACTCTAAAGAAATACTAACTATATTTTTCATGATATCTAATGTTCAATGTCTTTAAAAATATCGAAAACGTTACGATGATCATCTTCCGGTGCATAAATATCTTAAAATAATGAAATACATCCATGGACCATGTCACATCACTTTTTTACTCTATAGCCTACAACAATGACATAGGCTACCACCTGTCAAGGAGCTCTCATAATTCACACTGTACACTATAGCATAAATAGAGTTAGCACAGATTGAGATTTATGAACAAGATGTTGTTAAAGTGTCAGTTTTTCTCAGCATTAAAAAGAAATTGACTTTATTGACCTAAAATTGAAAAATTGACCTAACGATAAAAAATTAACTTTTTATTGACCTATCAAATTAAGATTTTGAAACTTACTCCATGTGTCCAGAACTCTTACTTAAAACCACACCGCAATAACTTAATAACAAAAACTTGACTTTATTGACTTTACTTGCCCTAGTTATAATACATAATAATATATTATGTGACTCAGTCTGGTGAAGACCTAAGCAGGTCGAAATAAATAAAAAAAAATAAAAATAATACAATCATACGACCAATAACGACCATAAATATGTTTATTAAATATTGAACAAACGTTCATATCAAGATGTCATTAAAACATATATTGAGACATATTTTTTGTTTACAAATTGATAAACATCACGTGATCACATCTTTGAACTCATTGGTTTAAAAAAGTCCGTTCTGCCCCATCGACAAATCCTGTCTGGGTTGCGAAATAATTTCGCATATTGTACGCATGCCGCCCAACGCATTCATTTACCTGGTATTCGTGGAATTTCTTCAACCTATAATCTAAGATATCCGTGGAATGGAAGATATTAATAAAATAAATGTTCTATTACGTTTTAGTTAGAAATTCCATGAGTTCCTACGTATAAGCATAAGGCTCCAAAAAACAACAATCATTAATTTAAAGTATAATAACTGGTGTCTTTCTCTAGATTTTGAAATATTATCACTTGGACAAAATCGTGCGATACGCCATGGAAAGAATGGGACAATACACTATTTTTTTGAAACTGTGAAAACAATAAGATTTCAAAGTGCGGTCAGCGGAGTCAGAATCTTATTTAGTACTTGACTGTGACGTAGATGTCGATTAGACAGGGTGGTTTACATGACATGGCTGTTGAAGGATGCGAAAGTGGTTCACTGATCTTTTATATACTCCTATAACAATTGATGAATTCTTGCGACAGTTTCTTAGATGTTTACCAATCTAGGACTTGGACATTTGCGAAGATTAATACTGCACGCATATATTTAAATATATATATATATATATAAATTAAATATAAAACCTTTGTAAAAAAAATTACAACCTAAACCTAAATCGGTGTATGACCAGCTACAACATGTTTAAATCATTCAATCAAAAGTTGCATAATTCTGATTTGCGCCAGTTTTATTCGTTTATGAGAGCTTGTAATCGCAGTAAAAATAATTGTCACCTCCCGTAAGCAAATTTAATACCGTCGATTCAGAATGCCATATAATATCATCGGTTGAGAATGTCATGGTTGCTGTTGAAAACCTGATCAAACTTTTTCTTTTGATTTAAAAATAACCCTGTCGCAACGGAAATCCATTTAAATGAAAGTTTAATTAAACGCGGCGGCATTAGGTGACGTTTGAAAATACAGTCTCATAAACCGTTCGTCATGAAGGTGGTAGCAAGTCTCATTATTCTACTCCTTGTCGCAAATGTCTTAACAGAAGAGGCGGAAAAGAAAACTTTGACAAGCGAAGAAAGAAAGAAAAAGTTCATGGCCTATGTAAAAAAAAGTAATGTGTGAAATTTCGATTTAACTGATGTTGAATAAACAGGAGGTCTCTGTACTAGATTCAGTTATTTCTTTTAATTCAATTTTTTTCAAAACGACATGTTAAAATATGAAAGCCTCTCAAAAAACTAAATATTTTGACCTGCTAAGTAAAATGCCAAAAACGATTTGAAAGTTTCAGAAATTATAGAAATGGCCTTTCAAAATTTATACTAAAGAGTGCAACAAAATTACTAGAGAGTAAAGCTATCCAAGTCAACGGGAATGTGTTTTTCATTTCTGAATATACTCGTTTAGTGAAGAACATTTTAATGGAGAGCATTCGAAAATTGAATGAAGACAAAGACGAAGGAGAGTCGCATGGTTCACGTGCGAAATTGTAACATTCCATTGGTTGGTTTTCTACACACGGTTTTTTTGTAATGTTTGTTTTTAAAAATACATTTTCTTTCTCATCGCATCCCCTCTGCATCGCGATTATTTTAGCAATTTAAACACCCGAAAGAATCATGGGAACCGATCGAGATTTTACAACAATTAGATTTAAAAACCTATTTCTACAAGGTGCCTGAGGAAATCTCATTGGGAGAGGTATTGTTTTTGATTAAACAAACATTCCGTGAACTAACATGATGTTATATAAGGCAATTTATCTCGTAGACATTTTACAAATATCTTGTATGGTGTGTTTTAAGATTTTGAAACGTGTTCATATGATATAAGATAGTTTCTGCAATGTTTTGTTATAAAAAAATAAGACATTTTTTAAGACACTTTTACATTTTTTCACGTCTATTTTCCAAGCTAGCATGGGTTAGACGAAAAGCAACTACTAAGCCACTATTAAAATTTGAAAGAATTACTTGAAACCTTGAAAGCTAAGCTAATGTATGATCAGGGTATAAAGGTGCCGCACTACAAACATCGTCACGAATAATTAAACCTAGTAATAAAAGCAATACACTCAAAACCTTCACACGTTGGTTAGTTACTCAAATATACTGTTTATTTATGCTGGCTTAAACGACTATAATCTCAATTTACATGGTAGGATTACCACGGTTTTTCTGTTCATTAAAATTAATTAAATCGGTTAACATAACCCCAATTAATTAAATCGGTTGACATAACCCCATAAACCTATTTGCAATGGTTATCCTTTGCAATCCAATAATGTAAAAGAGACATTTTTAGACGTACACACCTCACAAACCGATACAAGCGATAATTTTGATGAATTGAATCGCTAAATAAAAAATACAAGATATACTGATGTGTTACCAGGCGCCAATTTTTTTGTTCATTTAAGATTCAATTTTATAAATGGAGCTGAAACTTTCAAAAACGCTTCAACATTGGTCGGCAGATTATTGGAAATAGTCGGTATATTTTTTGAACTGGTCGGCAGATTTAAAATGGTCTACGATGCAAGGGTTTGCCGGCAACGAAAAGAAAGTTTTCTAAAATATCAGAGTCTCAATAAATGCACTCGAATGAATAGAGTGAGCGGAGAGAAAAAATTGACAATAAGAGACCGCCAAGATGTTTTAGTAAGCCATGAAAACGCGGAGCTAATGCAGTGAACAAGTGATCATCTTAGCCGCGGAAAGACAAAAATGTGGAACTTTATCTTGCGGTCAATGGCAATAATAGAACCTTGGATGGTACTGGCAAAAACAAAAGAATGGAATAAAAATCGAAAGAGACTGGTGATATAGTTTACAATACTGAACAAGGTCTTCTGCTTTTTCTGTTTGTCTGGAGATGACATCCGAATTGTAGCAACTCATGGGGTAGTCCTAGTTTATGCTCTGCGCTCTTTTGCTTCGGATGCAGGAGCCAATACGACTGGATCCTACACAGGGTACGCACCAGAATACAAGTCGATGTTACAATAACTTGTGGTTTACTGTGGTGCTCATTCTATCAACCTCATTCTTGTATAAAGTTGCAGCTCCGTGCCCTCATATGTCAAACATTTTTGGAACAACAGGACAGTTGGAACGCGAATTAATTAAGTGGTAGCAAACAATTTTAAATCTTAAATTTAAGTTCACCTTAGTGCCGGAAATTCTTTGAAATTGTTCGGATTATCCGATGTTTGAGTTATAAAAGGCTGGCGTAATAATGCACAAAATATGTTAATGCAAAACTCAAATCTTTTTATTCTTTAATAACTACGTTATTAGCAAAAATTAACGAGGGATGAAAGTGACCTTGTAGAAAACTATCCCAAAAAGAATATATACTCAAATTTTTGAAAGGGTACCACGCGTACCAAAACATCTTTATTCCAGAAAAGGAGACATTTTGCAAGCCGAAATAGAACCTACAAATAATTTTGATAAATATGCAGTAGCAGCTATAACAATGCAGTCATCAACAAAAATCGTCACGGAACGGCGTGCGTTCGCTTTCGGTAGAATACCCCTTGTCCCCCTGTTCGCTTTCATTCGTCTTTTGAGACATAAATTAGAATATTCTTTGAAAAAAATTGAACTTAAACGAAAATATCAATACATTTTGTCTTTTATTAAATTTCTAAACGAAATAGTTGCAAGATGATGCCTTTTATAATTATTTTTTTTATCTATATATACCTTGTATATTACGCTATATTAAACCTAAACAAGCCGCAAAAAGTCGCAGTTTGCTTATACACGAAAAGCAAATTGGCCGTTAATTATCCCGTACCCAGCCAAAAAATGAAATATGTAAATTTTGCGAGAAAAGGTAGAAAGTGTAAGCTTTCTCGATCACAAACCAAAGCAATATTGAAGGAGTAAGAGGTTGTGGACCGAAAGGAAAGATGAAAGCGATGATAGTGAAGTGTAATTAATTCCTTACAAACAAGTTGAGCAAATGTTCTACGAGACTTGTTAATTTTCTTTTGCCTTAAAATGCGACCTCGTATTTTTTCTGTCTATCAATTTCAAAGCAAGAAATTTAAGCCGCAATATTTTAAGCCTTTTAACTTTAATACATTATTAACCAGAGTTAAATTAAGCCTACTCCTTCAAATGCGATTTATGAAAGTTGCGGCTGTCTAGTTAAGAATTTAATAGATAAAATAATGCAACGTCAAAGAAAAACATATAACATACCGTAAATGACCGATTAAACGCCCTGGGCGTTTATTTTAACAAACGAATTTTACCCTGGGCGTTTATTCGGGAGGGGCGTTAGTAAGGGAGGGGCGTTAATAAACAAAGTTCATCAACAAAAGTAATATAATCGAGAAGATGTACGTCGACTACATGATATCAAGTTTCTCGACATTCTCTTCATCGTCATCGAGGAGGTGAAATGGCTGGGTCGCAGCCTCCATATCTTCTTCATTAATGAAAGAAAAGAGATTGGTATCACTTTTCTCCTCGTTTGTCATTACAGCTAGTTGTGCTTTTAACTTTTCTGCTCCTGCCTCACAAGTCGTACCCTCCTTAAAGCAATGTATTTGGTCATTTTCAGAGCCATTTGTTGGGAGATTTAGGGCGCAAACTTTGAACGACTTGGCAATCATTTCTTTCGATAGATGTGACCACGATTCGAGAATCCACCGAACAATTTTCCGCTGTGGTGCTGCTTTGATATTTCCAGCTTCAGTAAATTCAAATGAAATTCAAATCAAATGAAAGCCCATGGGCGTTTATTTTAATTTTTTTCTATGGATTTGGGCGTTTATTTGGGAATGGGCGTTTAATCGGGAGTGGGCTTTAGTTAAAAAAATTAACTTTAACCCTGGGCGTTTATTCGGGAAGGGCGTCAGTTCGGGAGTGGGCGTTAGATCGGTCATTTACGGTATGCAACCGAGTTTAATCTTTGATTCAACATTGTCTAACATTGGTCTAACACATCTCGAGGTATTTTATCTGCTTTGTTTTTTAAATCTACATTCAAGTTTATACAAATTAGAAGCAACTAACGGTAAGGCATGGAAGTTTACCTAGATGAGATACTGACACAAAAATGTTGTAACCATGCGAGCACTAAAGGGGATTAAAGATGTGAGCATGTGAAGTGTTGATAGTGACTTTCCGATGTACGCTTTATAATTTGACGACAAGATTGATATGCGCATGTTCACCCGCGCAGGTACTGGTAATCGCAAACGCATAATTGATGCGCATTGGCTTGCTTTGGAAGATTGTTGTCACTTACAGCACTACATGCTTTTGCCGACAATGCTTTCACAAGCGCCTTTTACAGAAGCATGAAAGAATCTGAAAGATTTGCCCTATTGTTTCATAAATTAGGAAACACTTTTTCATATGTCGCTATGTATGTACCTTAAGTGGATTAATTTTCGCAAATTTTGGCCATTTCATAGAAGGCCAATTCGCGAAAATTAATACTCGCGAAAAAATTGAACAGGGCTGATTCGCGAAAATTAATACTCGTTTTTAAAAACGTTTTTTTCATTATTATATTTTTTGGAAGAAAGATCGAATGTCTTTGCACCCTTTCGGTTTATGAACAGTTTTTTCAGTGACTTTTTTTCTCTTTTTTGCTTTCGGTTGTACATCAAAGTCGACGTTAAAAATTAAAATTGACCTTATAACCCTAACAAATGCAGAAATCTTCAAGCCACCGGCTTCTTGTTTATTATAATAACCCCACATTCAAAAAAGAAAATTTTTTGAATTCTAAAAATTTATGATTCGCGAAAATAAATCCTCGCGAAAAATTTGAGGATGACCGATTCGCAAAAATTAGTATATACACGCGAAATATTTGGAAAAGGCTGATTCGCGAAAATTAGTACTCGCGAAATGTGATTTTTTGACCTCGCAAAAATTAGTCCTTGCGAAAATTAATCCACTTAAGGTATGTATTCTTTATTTTACGTTGGTTCCTTTACATAGTTGATTTGAACTAATTTATACTAACAAAACACGTAAAAACTTTATTCCTTCTTAATATTAGCAAAAATAAAACAAAACAAACAACAAATAAACAACGTAAACATTAAAATCAAAACAGGTAACAAATGAAGAACTATCTAGGCCGAATTATCTGCATATTTTGCATTTGCAGTATAATTCATGAGCAATGATTGCCCTTTTAAAGCTTCTCTTTGTTGGTTCTTCTTTGATATGTTTTGGGAGATGATTCCAGAGCAAAACACTTCTGTATAATCACGAATCTACTCCCACTGAGGAAGGTATTGCTAACATTTGTCCTCCTCTTAGATTTAAATTGCAATTTTTAAATGAGTAGAACTCGTTCATGAACTCAGGATTCAAGTTGTATATAGACTTAAACACCTCCAAAGCTAAACATCGCAGATTTTTCTTGTGCAACTCACATTCTTCTGTTTGCTCTAGCATATCTTCATAACTCAGTGAGAAATTATTAACCACAGCCCGCAACGCCCTACGATGCGAAGTGTTTATTAACGAATTTCCCTCCTTGTTTGTAAACATCCAGACAATGGGACAGTAATTAAAACAAGATAAAATGAACGAGCTGGATAAAATTTTAGCTTTTGAGATGTTTAAGTACTTCCTAATTCGGAGAAGCCCTTTTGTTTTGGAATTCGCTTTTGCACAAATTTCTTTGATTTGTGGAGAAGTGGCAGCCCAACGATACAAGAAAAATCGAAAAATCGTTGTGAAGTGAATTTTTAATTGTTTGTTTTTTTAATCATTTTTAATGATTTTTGATGATGGCTTTTGATTATAATATAGACGAAACATGTCAAGGAAAACAAAGTGTGAAATATTTTCAAGTCATTATAATTTATCCCAACTGTTCTCGCATCAAATAAAATCAAGGAAACCTTGCTGTTACGTCAGTGGAAATAGTTTGATTGGCAAATCATTAGTAGCAACAATTTGTTTTGTTTTCGACGTTAATTAAAATGCCATTTATCTTTCTCCAGCATCAATATAATGGTTTGTTTGTTTTTGCCGTTTGGTCGTGAAAACATCACAGACAATATCACATCAAAAGCTGGTAAGTGAATACGTAGTGCACGTAATCGAAAGAATAATAATAATTTTTCAGAATGTTTTGTAAATAGATTCTATTTGTAAAATATATTTAAATGTAATAAAGAAGCAAATGGTTCACTCTATTTACAATCAATTTGAAGTTGTCATCAAATGTAGATCTTTTCTTCGTGTTACTCAGCCACTTACAATATAGAAGTACTTTATCTGGCAACCAATAAGAATACTTTCTTTGATATAAGAGCGACAACGTTACCAAAACTCGACATTTTTCGAGCTTTTCAGTTTTCTACCATCTTTCGTCATTCTCCGTCAGTATTTTTATTTATAATATAGACGTTCGAGAATGACGTTTTAAAGTGAGGTAACATGCTCGATAATTATACTGAATCGCTATTCGCGCACTGCGATTTGAAAAGCGAGTATTGCAGACACGGCGGGGTTTGCTTTGAAAAATTAAACTCGACTACTCGACTGTGCAGGTGAGTTTAACGCCATGTTTTCATTGTTTCCAGTTTGCAGTACAAAGTGTCGAGACAATCCTGACGGATACTTAACCGAAGTTCTTTTGTCGCAAAAATGTGTTTGAGTATATTCTATTTGTTTAGTTGCACGGATGATTTCTACGGGAAGCATTGCGAATACACTCAACAACCGGGTAGGCAATCATACCGTAAATCAATTGTTTCTTGATGTGCGTGTGAGTATTTCGACAACACTTGTGTGCCAATGTCCGAATATTAATATAGTCTCGTAGTATTGCTTACGAAGGACTTACGAAGGTGGTATTTGGTCTGTCATTTCTGTGCGTCTTCATCACACTCCTGTTGGTAATTTCCTTGTGCGTTTACCATAAAAGAAAATGGTAAGGTGGAGAATTCTTAGTTTTCGCTGTAAAATTTCGAATATTTTCTCGCTTTCTATCATCAAATGAATGAATTTACCAAAATAAAATCGCATTGCCTATCAATGAGTATTTACCTCGTTCCGCAAAATAACCATTGAGCTTCCCGCTTAAAGTTATTATTGTCTAGTACACGCTCTACAATTCGATCACTTTGACCTAAAAGCACTACATTCATTTTTCAAAATTTTACTACATATAGCAAAACAAGTTTTCAAATGTTCCAGGGAGGAGAAAGAACTTGCGGCTGAGTTGAAAGTTGTTAAGCGCGACAACGAAAGGTTGACGCAACGATTGAAGAACAAAAAAAAAAAAGTTTGCGGTTTCAAAATGCAACAGAGCGAGAAGCACGAAGGAATTCCTGAGATTTGCGTGCAGAGCCCATCTCCCGTTGACGTAGGAAACTTGAACAACAAAGACATATTAAATTTCTCTTACATGAACTTAAAGCCGCCGAAAGCGACGTACAAAAAACAAAAGAAGCAACGCAACAACTCGCCTAAGCAATTTTCCGACTAAATACACACACTGGTGAAAACGCAGTATACAACAGTAACTACCGTTTCGATTTGTCTACCTATGTCAAAATTACAAAATTTGCCTTTGTAAATAAAAAAATGGTTGAAAAGGAACCACAAATAAATCAATGAAAAACAACAAAAATAAAAGAAATTTCTCCAGATTGTCGTGATCATACATGTATAAAAAAAAAGTAAATAGAACTATAACTTTATAGGAGATTATTAACCCCGAATATGTTCTGTGGATCGATAGCTTGTTTCAACCCCTTCAAAGCGTTTATTCCCGATTCAGAGATTGTTTTCTTTAAAAACTGCTTCCTTATCTTGCCTACCCCGTGGTGATGCGAGATGCTCCCGCCGTTCCTTAACACTTCCTCGCGCGCGGCAGTCTCTACTTTCTCGTAAATTGCAAGCGGATCTTTAACATCGTGGTAGAGAAAGCCGAAATAGAAGTATACGCAAGCCCCGGCGTCATAGGTCTGCGTCACTCGACACGTGACGAACGGACGACGCGTCAATCCTAACTCTTTACACTTGCGGTAGATCTCGACTTTGACGTTGCGACAGAGATCCAGCACTCGATCCCAAGGGACTGATGTTTCGAACGACTCAGCGATGTAAGAGAATTCCAAACCAAAATCCCTCAAATAAGCAATGGCGTAGGTAAGTGTGTAGCCACGCTTTCCATTCACCTCACCGGCCGGTATGCCTCCGTACTTCTGAACGATATGGTAAACCTTTTGCTGTTGTTCTTCAGTGATCTCCCGAGAACCTTCGAACAACAGTGTGCAAACGCAGATGTCTTTCGGGTTGAAGCCTTTAATCCTTGTGATGTAAAAAGCTTTTATCCAATCCATTATCTTTGTCCAGAAAGGTGTACTGCCAGCTTTCAGTGCTTGCCCAAATAGAAATTGCTCGTTGTCCATTAATCGAATGGAGGCAGGGGCACATTTACGAAGTGCTATCTCGCGCAAACTGAGGACACCGGATTTAAAATTCGGAAACACGACAGAGCCGTATGTTACTGCCTCTGGTAGAGGTCTTATGCGCAATGTTACTTCAGTTACAACACCCAAGATGCCCTCAGAACCCAGCATGATTTGGTGAATATCAGGACCAGCTGACATGCGAGGCACAAGGCATTGTTTCTCCATCACGCCTTGAGGCGTCACCATGCGAATTCTTACCACCAGATCCTCAATGTTACCATAAACATTCTTTTTCATCCCAGAAGCTCTTGTTGCCACCCAACCACCTAAAGTACTGAATTCCATGGAATCGGGTTCATGACCTGTACAGAAACCAAAATCCTTCAACTTCTTCTCCAAGTCTTGACCAACGATGCCGGCTTCGCAATGAGCAAGGAGATTCTCTTCATCAAACCACAATATCTTGTTCATATCAGTCATATCTAAGGACACAATCATTCTTGTTTCTTCAGCTGGACACATGACAGCACCCGAAACTGTGGTGCCACCACCAAATGGTATCACACACACATCGCACCTTGTGGCAGCTGCAATAATTTTAACAACATCATTGTGTGATTGTGGCCAAATAACAACATCAGGTATCCTTTCCAGCTTATTGTAACGCAAATCAAATATCTCAAAGATCGTTTGACCATGGCCATGGACAATTCGATCTTCAGTACCAAATGATGTCACCCCTATACCTTGAACCTCTTTTAGAAATTCTTTATTTTTAAATGGATCTGGGTAATCCTCCACATTTAACTTTTCGCGACATGAAGACGTTAATGACAAATCAGCGTCACATTGTGCCTCAAACCAAGGTGCTAATTTCGGGAGTTGTTCATTAGCCAGTGCCTGATAACGATCCCCTTTGAAACACACAACACCTTTATTTTTCATCAACTCGAATCGACAATCTTTATAACCCCATCCTTTCCATAACAATGCATCTTGTCGTTTTCGAGGAAAAGCTTTAAATTTGTCGGTGTTTTCATGAGTGAAATTCATCTTGATGCTTTCACTACTAGCCATCTTAGGACTTTTCTACAGAAGAAAATCATCAAAAATGAGAAGACCACAAAATTTGCAGTGCAAATTTTTTCTTATGACAATAGCATCAATAATTAACAAAGAAAAATTAAAGTTTAAATCAACACTCATATTTAGATATCCAGGTGGTCAAGCAGTCGTAACGACAGTAAGTACTGAAGGGTCGTAACGACAGTAAATACTGAAGGGTCGTAACGACAGTAAGTACTGAAGGGTCGTAACTAGATAAAGTATATATATAGTTATTAGTTCTACCATGAAAAATCATCAGAAAACGTGCAAGCTGAGTTTTATTTTGAAACTGAACCTTGCAGAAGAATCAATCAATTTATCAAGAAACTTGTGAATTCATACAAAACTGTATATATATATATAACAATACAATTATAATATACTATTGTCATCTTTATCGTCGTCATAGTTTAGCATCTGTTTTCCCCATGCATGAGGCGTTTTCAAAAGATGATAATCCCCACAATGGTGTAGGTTGAATCATCTGATAGTTTATTGAAGCAGTGTCAACCTCAATTCCCAAGAGGAAAAAAGAACAAAATAAAAAAACTGTCAATATATAACAGAATAGTGCACTATTAAACTAGTATTTTTGATTTAAATCTAACATTTTAAGGTTATAAGTTTGCTTTATGTATTACGTTGAAATTATTATTATTTATAGAGTGAATGCAGCAAACATTAGAATCATTATTAGGTTGTAAGAAGCCTCTGTCACAAGTGTTATGTTGTAAAGGAGTGAGACATGAGCTGTGAAGCAGGACGATCTTGATCCTTTGGAAAGAAATGCCATGAGAATGGTTAGGTGGATATGTCACATCAGCTTGAGAGACAGAAAAATTCAGATGACCTAACAAACTGACTAGATATCACAGCATTAAAGATGTTATTGAAATCAGGAGATTGAACCAGTTGCAAAGAATGGAGAAAGGTAATTGGGTAAGGAAATGTAGACTTGATAGTTTCTGCTGCAAAGCATAGAGGTAGACGAAGAAAGACATGACAAGGGGTATTCAGGACAGATTTGCACACAATCACATCATCATCATCATCATCATCAGTATTATATATTATATATATATATATATGTCATCTATAGTAAAATAGCAGAAATTTTGTGACAGGGGAAAATCACTGAAAGGAGATTGATAATGAATAATTCTCATGGCTTTGATTTGGAAACTATTTCTTTTAATCTTTCTGCCAATCACCATAATCGGATTGACTAAGTGGGAGTTGAACAAGGAAGCACTCATAATCAACACCCTCATGGTGGGCCATTATGCCATGGTAAGATCTTCCGAGCTTTGTGGCCACGCGGATCACGGTAGCAATTAGGTAGCAATAGGTAGCAATTAGTAGAAAAACAATAAAAAAATAACTTGTGCACGTAAAATTTCTTCGCAACTCTCAGACGAGAAAACATGTTTCACAACATACTGCTCTCTCGCAGTCGGGATGACGAAGAACATTTTTCAGTTTGATTTTAAAGAACTTGCATCAACGAGACATTTTATTAATTAAGCAATCCAATGAGTAATCGTACCAGGAGAATTGTCTCCCGGTGAACTGTCCCCTGGAAGATTTCCCCTCTCCCCGGTAAATTGTCCCCCACAAAAATTACTAAAGAAAATTGGTAGGTTTACTATTTTGTGGATGCTGATTTCAAGTCAAGTACCAGAATTGGGATATTTCCACCCCTAATACCTTATTTTGGCAAATTCGCCAAAGTTGGTCTCTTTCTAATTAGAGGGTGCCAATTTCAAATCAAAAATTGAGATTTCAAACGGTAGGCTAACTTGATTTTACTCTATTTTTGAAGTGATGCGGTTAATCAAAAATTAAAGCGAATTTCCGCCCTCCGCCTGAGTTAGCAAAAAAAATCAAGAATTTATTATAAACCATCAATACGGTATCATCCCCGACCTAGTACCGATCACCAAGCGATTCTTCCATCGATCGGGTGAGTGTAAAATCTACAGAATAATCCGGATAACTCGAACCTCCAAGGGACCGACTAAAATAGTTCGAGTTATCAGGAGTTTTTAAGAGAATATATTAGGAAAAGCGAATTGAAATACGGTTCAACTTAACGCGAGTTCGAGTTATCGGCGGTTCGAGTAAAATAAAAAGTAAAACAAATAAAAACAGTTAACACCAAAAATATTCGAAAAAAAATTCAAATGCATCAAAACGTTAATAACTTTCTAATAAATATTTTTAATTTCTCATCTCGATTCGTGCAGATCACATTATATGAAGGGTCAAAGATAATCTACAATGTCTTGTTGCTTTGCAAACATTTTTGCAACAATTTCCTTTTGACACAACCAATATCTTTCGATAAAATTTTTTTCTACTTTAAAATGCTATATTAACTATATGGGTATGCTAGGAGAGATGTAGCATATCGATTATTGATTTGCCATTTTCATCATTTTCGAATGTTGTTTTGAAATTTTGTTGAAGTTTGTTGTTGTTGTGTTTTTATAGGTTTTTTGGCATTCGTCTCTTTTAGGTCAATAATCTCTCTCAACAATAAATTTATGAACTTTATATCAACAAAGAATAGCTACAACCTTAGACTTGGCCGCATGCTTCAAAACTTCTGATATTCTGAGCGCAAAACAGTAAAAGGTATAAATTCAGTGTTTTTATTTATACAGTCAATTATTGATTACGCTATAATCTTAAAATTTGCTTTTTAGTAAAAGTGAAAATTTGACTACACCACTCCTTTAAAACATGTCAACTCATATCGTATTACCAACACCTCTTGCGAAAGATCATAAATTCTAATCATTGGCAATATTTTCCCTAATTATGGATATTTTCAAACAAATAAAACGAAATATCAATCAGTACGGAAGAACTGTTGTTAACTCTTGATGATAGAGGTACTCTCGACAATTCAAATTAAAGTACTTGAAATTTAGTTACGTAACAGGGTTAATTTATATGTTTTGCAATCATTTTGTTGTTAGGCGCCCGCAATTCATATAAGCTGATCACAACATGTGAACGAAGGGGTTTATGCTGTTGTATGTTCAGACGCTTCTGCAAGAAGTCGTGTTGAGGGAGAGCACTTTTACGACAGTAAACTCAAAAAAACTCCCTTCGCATTTAACATTGCCTGCGTATCAAACCTGCGATATCAGTTGTTGTACATCGCATTAAATAGCGCCTTGGATATATGACTAGCTTCAGACAAACTTTCGAAACGATAGGAGCGCAATACAGAGTTCGATAAACGTATGAGTAATTACAGAAAAGCGTCTTCACATAAATCTATATCATTTTAAGTAAAGTAAAATAAAGTGGCCGAATTTTTTCCAACATGACCATTCCAGTCACCAACAACAAAAAGGCCTTCAGAACATTAACAATTAAGTTTTGCATAAGATCATAGAATTTTTCTTTCTCCTCCAATGGTCTTCCAACTCGAGGGGCATATAAAGAAATGAAGGAGAACACAGATTTCCCAATCACCAGCCTCAACAGGTTGATTCTATCCGTTGTCGATATCTATGTGTTGTACCTAAAATACCTTGTCGATCCATTTTTCAGCCAATAAAATGCCGACGCCACCAAACCCACTTCTATTCCCGCACCAGAAAAATTTGTATTTTGTATTTTTCCCTTTAATGATCCGAGCCTGGTTTGCCTCAACCGCACCAGACCACCTGTGCTCTTGCACTGCACATATATCTACTCTTCTACGTGTAAGTGTCTCAACAACCTCACTCCCTCTTTTCTTTAGCGTTCCAACGTTTAGTGAACCGACGCGTAAAGAATGCTTCGGGTGCTTGCATGATTTGCCTAAGCCGGACCCTGCTTTCCACACCCGAGAGTCAGCCAAGCCCGAGACACTACTAGTAAAATTATTACTAGCACCACCTATATTTGTTTCTATATTTACTGTACTTGCCATTTGTGTTTGAAACATACAATTTTTACTGAACTGCCTGCACTAGCTAACATCCAAACTTAGAGTATATGACACTCAAGAGGTCACCGTTCCCACACTTGGGCAGGTAGCTTTACCGTTGTCCCAACAAGGGGGATCATCCGCCAAACCTACAACGTCAAGGACACCGGAATTCGACGCATCGAAAACCTCCGCGACGCCAACTGTCACCCTGGCTGTGACAGGAATTTTTTTTGGAATCGAGGTTTACTCCTCTAGACGACTGTGCTTTAGTACGAAACAGGGGTCACCTTGAGAAGGATGTGGCACCTCACCAGGCACAGCAGTCTTGATAGTGGATAGGCTAAGAGCTCGACCTTAGTATTGCCGGAAGCGTGCCACCCTTGACTCCCGAAGTTAAAGTTGAACTGACAACACAACCGCCGCCACAGAGGTTTGCTTAACATTGCATCACACTACCCTGTCTACTTTGTTGGAAGTAACTCCCTTGGTTCCCTAGGGCCAAGTTGACAATCACAATCAACATTTCAACCAACCACCCAACCAGTCTCCCAGCAAAATCTAATAATTGATTGATAGGTGGTTCTACTTTCGTAAACAATGACAAATTATTCGGCGTTACATAACAGTTACATAACGACCTGTATAAAATGTAGAGAGAACGGCGAAACCTGCAACAGTATCCTACCAAACAACAAACCAGCACACCAACATACAAAGATTCGATCATGATTGGAATTCTAGCAACATTATTGAGTTTGAACGGTGAGAATTACTGCTGAAATAATTTTTCAACAATTTTAACACTCAACGAATTACACTGACTTGTCATGAGTTTTGCTTTGGTTGAAATAAAGCCATGCAAGGCTTAATAACGTGCAAATATTCATAAAGAGATAAATGGTTTGATTTTTAACTGCACGAACATCTTTAGTTTCGAAAACTTAACGTTTTTATAATATTCGGTTTTAGCCCTGTACGGCTTAGAAGTTACGAACGTAACTGGAACGACACCTGCACCAATCAATTGTAAGTAGAGAACCTCATCCTTTGTTAATCGTTTATAATATAATACAACTTAAGTATCACGTACTTTATGTCACTTTCATTAATCAATTAATTAAGAACTTGCTATTCGATATTTTAGCAACGTTTTAGAAACTTTTTTTTGTGCTACGTGAATAGACATCTTCAACGTAAACGCAGTATCTAATCATTTCTTTACATATGAAAACAGGTCCAACTTCATGCTCGGGGTTTTCTGAAGGAAATCATGAAATCGCTTCCGAACCAAACTGGTTTCATACATGTGATGCAGCTGGCGTATCTACATGTCAGCCATGTTGGCCAGCCAATCTAGTTTTCAGTGCAGAATGTAATCAGTGTATGTACTCGAAGTCAGGTAGAGTCAAAAATTCAATTCAATGTTCAATTAGTCAGTTCCTTCCCTATATAATTGAACTTTGCTCTTTGAGAATGCTCCATAGAATTTTTATTCAAAATAGAAACAGAAAATGTACCTTGCCGAATTCGGATAAAACGATTGGGTACTGCTGTTCATACTATTTAAAAGTTTAAAAATTGAAAAATAATTTTGGCTAAACTTGTCGGACATTGCGAGCATTTCTGGGAAGATGTAAAAAACCGCATTCTTTCATTTTTCAGTTCCGTGCTACACCACCGATTCGTGGGTGCCCAACACGACCATGTATTGTCCTGACAATTGTCCCGGCATGTCCGGCGGCAAGACTAAAATATTGCCGATCCAAAAAACCTCAATCATTACATCGCTTGTTTTAAAGGCGTTACCGTTGGCTGCATTGCGTGTCCGTCCGGTCTTGAATTCAACGAGGATCGGAACGCTTGTCTTTATGATGGCTTCTACAATACTAAACCCAACTAATCTCGCGCTTTTATATGACACAGATATTTTAAACGATTTCCACGATTGGGTGTTTAAATAATTGTACTACATGTAACAATAAAACTATTAGAATTAACGCTAGTAAAACTACTTTAAACCCATACGCTAAACCATATGCGTAAAAATGTAACCAGGTCTACAAGAGTGTTTCTACAAATAACGAGTAGCATTTGATCCCGTTTGTATAGGGATTTCACCACCAAGTTTAAACCGAAACCAGTTGCGTACATGCCAGCCATTTTGCAAAAATTCAATAAAGCTGATCTTTCGTTCATTTTTCGGAATTGTGACTTCTTATCAAACCTTTAATCTACGGTTTTGAGAATTTTAGACCGTTGTCTTCAGGTACCTCATCTTCTTGCTGACGTAACCATGCATTCTAAAGTTCATCAGCTATATCAGCAAAATCTTCATTGGAGGACTCGCTTTCAAGCTACCACGAACATCCAGAAATCAGTTAATGAAAGCATGTCGATTCTATTGGATATTCTCAAGTCAACACGAGAGGTCTTTGGTTTTGCCTTTAGTTTTTGAATGAAGTTAACGCGGTTGACGAATTTTGTTCGGCAAAAACACAACAAAAGAATATTAGTTTTTAAACGCAACAAGAACTTTTGAATACATCAGTATTAACGTAACACAACATAATAAACATCCAACAGTATGAATTCACTCCAGAAGCCTATGAATATCGCCTACAAATTTCATCTATCGATCAGCATTCTTACGTATTTCATCTATCGATCAGCATTCTTACGTGCGTAACATTTCATCTATCGATCAGCATTCTTACGTGCGTAACATTTCATCTATCGATCAGCATTCTTACGTGCGTAACATTTCATCTATCGATCAGCATTCTTACGTGCGTAACATTTCATCTATCGATCAGCATTCTTACGTGCGTAACATTTCATCTATCGATCAGCATTCTTACGTGCGAAACATTTCATCTATCAATGCTTTCTTTAGCAAAAAAATACTAAGTATATAAAAAACGTTTCCAATTATATATTACAAATATTAGGGAGAAAACGTACACAAATAATAAATAATCTATATATGATTAAAGTAAGATAATTCATAATCGTTTCTGAATTCAATGAGAACGGACGTGCATTAATTTCAACGTTTTTCCTGTGGTGAATTTTTTGTTGTTTGAAGTTTTTATAACGCGTGTCTTTACTGAATTATGGCATTTAATAAGCAACAACTTAAACAGCTAAACAAGGATGAAATCATTACCTAATTCTTGAGTTTGCAATCGGTAAACATTTTGCTCCGAGACTCGATAGATGAGTTTAAAATCTCAAGTATTCAACTTGACAGCGGCGGTTGACGAAATGCGTGAACAACATCGTGACGTAGCTGAAAATGAGGGAGTTGTTGGTATATCGTCTCGTTTGGAATCTTTGGAGCGCCAAATGTTTGCTTGTCAGCAGTATTCTAGACGTGATTGTGTGGAGGTACACGGAATTCCGAACACAGTTAGTGATAGCGATCTCGAGGATGAGGTATGCGATATAATTGATTCAATCGATTGTGGGGTGCAAAACCTGATAAAATTCAGGCTTGCCATCGTCTAAAGAACAGACGAATAACGATTGTTAAATTTGTTAATCGTAAGTCGGCCTCGCGAATTCTGTCGAAGAAAAAGTATTTGAAAGAGTTTTGCAATAAGAAAGCATCTATTTACATAAATGAAAGTCTCTGCCCCCACTACAAATTTTTATACAGTAAGTGTAAGAATTTATGGCAAACTAAAGCTATTCATTCTTTCTGGTGATTTGGCGGTTCTGTTAAATACAGACTTAAGGAGCATGGGGACGTTGCGGTGGTCGGACACATCAGTGATTTGACGAAAGTTTTCGGCGAGTTTTAATGAACAAATTGTATATATTTTAATGTAAATTTTTAAAGTCTGATTTTTTTTTTATTTTTTCTTATAAAAACAACTTTAAAATACGCCTTCTTTAATTACTTTCTCCCTTGGGGAATTGCTTGCAATCAACTTTCTTTTAAATTTTCAGACATCCTAATTATCCTTTGGAAATGAAAAAGTTGTCATTGTGTCTGGTTTTAAGTTTTTGCTTTCAAAATCACGCGCATTTTTTGTTGATGGTATTATTTAATTTTCAAACCATTCCATTAAACTACGGGATTAACGATGCATTGTCTCTTCTTACGTTGAAAATTTTGCTTTAATATACAAATAGAAAGATTTTTATGCAATGTTTGTAATAAAACAGTTAGAAATCACCATCATGCCTTACAATGTGATTTGTGTAACTCTTGGGTTTATAAAAAGTGCAATGAACTAAACGACATTGATTATCGCTTGTTGAAATCTGATGCTTCTGATTGGTTTTGTATTTTGTGTACATCTGAAATATTTTTTTTCAGTACAATATCTAACAATGAATTAAAGTTTTTATTTTTGTCAAATGTAATTATTAACAAGATTTTTCCGTCGAATGAACAAATCAACTTGTTTTCTAAATTTAACAAATTCATTACAGAAGGTCAAAATCCATCGGAAAATAATACTTTTACAAATCTTATTAACTGCAAGTATTACGACACTACTGACTTTTGCACCTCAAAATATGGCAGCAGCTAATTCATTTTCAATATTTCATTTAAACATATCCTCACTAAACAAACATTTTGATGAATTCTGCAATTTTCGATATTATGGGTTTAACTGAAACAAAATTAAAACTTAACGTTCAACTATTGACTCCTATTTCACTGGAAAACTATGTCATTGAACACACTGCTACAGAATCTTCATGTGGAGGAGCTTTGCTTTATATTTCAAAAAAATTAAACTATAAACCAAGGAATGGCCTGTTAATGTATAAAAGGTTATTTTTGGAATCAGTTTTTATTGAAGTTATCTGCGAAAATAGTTGTAATGTCATCGTTGGTTGTATTTATCGTCATCCTTGTATGTCTGTTAATGAATTTCATAACGACTTTGTTCTTCCTCTTACTTCAAAATTACTTTCAGAAAATAAAACCAATTTTTTAATTGGGAATTTCAACATTAATTTAATGAACGTTAATTCTAATCGTGATTTTTCTATGTTTTTTAACTTTATGATGTCTAATAATTTTTGTCCGCAAATAACTTTACCTACAAGAATAACTGAACTGTTCTTTAATAGACAATATCTATACGAATTTTTATGGTGAAAATATATTGTCAAGAAATTTAACATCTACGATTTCGGACCACTTACCTCAATTTTTTATTGAGTTCAAAGACAAAATGAGTTTTGTTTCTAGAAAGCATAACATTTATCGCAGAAACATTTCTGATTATGATAAGAAAAACCTTCTTTCTGATTTCTTAAAAGTCAACTGGGACGAAATTATGGAGCTTAATATGTCAAACGTTAATAATAGTTTTAATTTATTTTATAAACATTTTGATCGTTTATTGAATAATCACGCCACCACTCAAGAAGATCAGTATCAAGAGGTTTAAACTTTCTTTAAAACCTTTGTTAACTAGTGGTATTTTAAAATCAATCAATGTCCGTAATAATTTATATCGTAAATTCATTAGAGCGAAAAATGAATCTAGAAAATTCAGTCTGAAACGCCGTTATAATTTATACAGAAATCTCTTGAAACAATTGATAAAAGACAGCAAACAAACGTGCTATAAAAATTACTTTTCGCATTGTTCAAAAAATCTTCGTCAAGTTTGGAATGGTATTCGCGAACACATTAATTTAAAATCAAAAAATGATTCTTTTCCCACGAGCTTAAATAATAACGGTGTTTTAATTACAGATTTAAATATGATTACTGAACAATTCAATTCGCACTTCATATCTGTAGGCCAAACCATACAATCGAAAATTCATCATTCGCACACATGTTTTGAAAAATATTTAACTAATCCTAATCCCAATAGCGTATTCCTGTCACCAACTAACAAAGGAGAGATTTCATTATTAATATCAAACTTAAGTTTTAGAAAGGCTTCAGGGCCTAATAGCATTCCTGTTTTTATCCTGAAAGACTTAAACGAAGAATTATCCATTGTGTTTTCAAAACTTTTTAATCTCTCTTTTGCAAAGGGTGTTTTTGCAAATATCTTAAAGACGTCATCTGTTCTTCCATTATTTAAAAAAGGTTCTAAACTAGAGTGTACAAATTACAGACCGATATCTATTCTATCGAACGTAAGCAAGTTATTAGAAAAACTTATGCCAAATAAAAGACATTTATAAATCAGTGCGTGATATATAAACCACAGAACAAGAAAAAAAATAGCTAGGAATCCATAGAAGACCAAACGGTCTTTTCATTGGACACCTGTATACACTCATTTATTTATTAAGAATAAGAGTTTAGACGTGAAAATTATAAAATTAAAAATACACAATCTCACAGAAAAAAAACAATAATAACAAATAAATAAAAAGTAATAATAATAATAAAAAGTAATAATAATAATAAAAAGTAATAATAATAATAATAATAATAATAATAATAATAATAATAATAATAATAATAATAATAATAATAATAATAATAATAATAATAATAATAATAATAATAATAATAATAATAATAATAATAATAATAATAATAATAATAATAATAATAATAATAATAATAATAATAATAATAATAATAATAATAATAATAATAATAATAATAATAATAATAATAATAATAATAATAATAATAATAATAATAATAATAATAATAATAATAATAATAATAATAATAATAATAATAATAATAATAATAATAATAATAATAATAATAATAATAATAATAATAATAATAATAATAATAATAATAATAATAATAATAATAATAATAATAATAATAATAATAATAATAATAATAATAAAAAAAAATTAACTATCCGAATTCAAAAGTTCGTTTTTAATTCGGCGTTTGAAAATTTGTAACGATCCGCACTCAGTGTTATATGCATAATTGTTCCACAAGCGTGGACCTCGGTATCTTATTGAAAACTGCCCTTTTGTGGTTTTTCTGAAAGGGTACTTGTATTTTATATTAGAATTCCTAGTATTATATTTATTAGAACAAAGTTGAAATTGAGATTGGAAAACATTTGGAATTGATCCATTATTTACTCTATACATAAAGATCAGAGTTTGAAAGATATTTATTTGGTAGATATTTAAAATCTTTAGATCTTTTAATATTTCATGGGATGAAATGTCACAGTTTTTGCCTTTTATAATTTTAGCCGCTCGTTTCTGCTTATTAAGGAGATTTTTGAGGTGAGATTTATGTGTGCTTGCCCATACTATGTTAGTGTATATAAGATAATTGTGGATGAATGAAAAGTAAATTTGCTTTAAAGATGATTTATTTAAGAATGATTTTGCTCTGTGCATTAAGCCTATATTTCGGGAGATTTTTTCCCAAGGTATTTTATATGGAAATTCCATGTTAGATTCTCGTCAATATATACTCCTAAAAATTTATTGTATTTTTCTCTAGTGATTTCACAATTGTCGATACTTAACACTGGCAATTTTTTCGCGAGAAATTTTTCGGAGGATTTTGGATGAAAAAGAATATATTTAGATTTATTAGGATTTAAAGACAACTTGTTACACTTAAACCAGTCGTTTATAAGTGACAATTCCATGTTTATTATCGAAAAGATCTTATCAATATTGTCACCTGACGAAAAAAGAATTGTGTCATCAGCGAATAAAATTGCGGAAGTGTTTTTAGAGACATTTGAAATATCGTTGATGTATAATAAGAATAGTAACGGTCCTAAAATAGAACTCCTAAAATAGAACTTCTCGTATCTATAATTTTTTGGACCGTTGTAAATTTGGTTTTCGTTTTAATCACTCCACTAATCATGCTTTAATAAGCATAACTAAAAAAATTAGAGAAGCTCTTGATAGTGATCTGTTTGCATGTTGTTTGTTGTTGTTTTTTTACGAGGCTTCCAGAACGCTCATTAAGCATTATCATAAAGACCTCGACCCGGAGTTTTAGTATATTTAATTGTTCCCATTTGTGCTACGGCTATTTTTGATGAAATACGGCGTTGTTTATTTATAACCGCTCACTAAACAACTTTGTGATAGCATGGTCTCGAACCCAGAACCTTTCGGTTAAGAGCCGAACGTCATTACCATTGCGCTATCGCCGGATGTGGTGTTTTTATTAACCTCAAAAAAGCTTTTGATACCATTCACCATGGAATTCTAATACAGAAGCTTCGACACTATGGATTACGAGGCATTGTAGAAGATTGGTTCGCGTTCTATTTATCAGATCGTCAACAGTTTGTTTCGATTAATGGTTTCAATTCGTCTCTGATGAAAATAACGTGCGGTGTGCCTAAAGGTTCTGTGTTAGGACCTCTTTTATTTTTTATATATATCATCGACTTAGTAAACTGTATTACGTATTCAACGGTGCATCATTTCGCTGATGATACAAACTTATTATACATTAACAGGTCAATTAAACAATTATGTAAAAAAAATAATTTTGATTTGAGAGGATCGAATGACTGGTTAAACGCCAACTTTATTGCCTTGAACACAGAAGAAACTGAATTTATGATTTTTAGGAGACCAAAAAAGACATTTGTTGATAAATTAAAATTGTGTTAAATGGCAAACGATTGTATCAATCGCATTATATAAAATATTTGGGGGTATTAATTGATGAACACCTGTCATGGAAAATTCATATTAATGAAATATGTATGAAACTGAACAGAGCAAACAGTATGCTCGCTAAAGTTAGATTTTTTGTTAATGAATCAATTCTAAAAGATTTATATTTTGCAATATTTTCTTCTCACTTGTGTTACTGCTGTCAGATTTGGGGTCAAAGAAGAAGTATTGAATTTAATAAAATATTGTCAATTCAACGCTCTGCGGTTAGAATAATAAATTTTCAACCTTTTCGCTCTGATACATCTGATGTTATGAAAAAAAAATTAATATTCGATCTTTTCAACTTCATATCAAAATTTCAAATTTATTATTTACTTTCGATTCACTAAAACAATATGTTCCTTCTTCAATTAGTATTTTTTTTTTCTCTAAAACAATTAATTCGCACCAACACGGAACACGAAATGCTTCTAATGATAAACTGTTTCTACCTCATTTTAAAACTTCGCCATATGGCAAATATTCCATAAAACACCAGTGCATTACTGATTGGAACAAATCAATTGGAAGCATTATCAAACTATTTCAAATTAAATACAAAGATTATCATTCTATTTTTGATCTAAACAAAAAACAATTTCTTTGATTAGTAAAGGTGACTCTCGCGAACGAGGGACAACTTTAATGGTGTGTTAACTGTTCATAGTTATATATTATTTTTTATATATACATTATTAAGTATTTTCTTCTTATATTTTGAATATTTTTTATTTTGTTTTATTATGAGGTTACTACTTTGTTCAGCCTTAGGCTATTGAGTAACTCCCACCAAAATATCAAACCAGATCTCCTTTTTTAATAAAGGTCTTCGTTGTTGTTGTGTTTTGTATTGAGTTTTATGATGTAAATGATATTTTGGTAGATAAATTGATTGATTGATAAGGCATAATGTTTATTATCGGCACCACAACCTTCTTTGTTTCTAACATTTACTGTTTTTCTTTAATCATAGATCTTAAGTCAGTAACAGATGTAACCATGTTATGTGTGTATTACTGAATCGTGAAACCTTGTGGGAAACAAGTTTAGTTAATACACGTCTTTTTTTTAAAGAAATTAAATCATCTGTGTGTTATTTTATATATTTTTTTAAAACGAAATTTGGTTACTATTCTTCATTCATGTATTTTTCATTTTTTATTCAACTTTTAACTCATTTTTTATACTATTCTATATGTTTGTTATATTGGCATTTTCCGGTTTCGAAATCATACTAAATTGTTATACTCTTTTGTTGGGTCTTTGTTTTTAAAAATAACATGTTTAACGAATTCCTGTTATTTCTATGCGAAAAAAGGTTTTGTACTTAAAATAACTTTTTCGTTGCTTCATCTTTTGTGTGCACTTTTAAACAATCTCCAGTAATACCTTAAGGGCAACATTAATTTTTGCGGAATTTATTTTTCCGATTGAAGCTTCCAAAACTTGACACGTCAGGGCCGTAAATGTGACAAAATTATTAGGGGGGCTTATGAATGGTAATGGCTAGGGTAAATAGTGACTACCATGCTTGGGGCATGACGGCATTTATCGTCGTCAACTTGAATCTCATCTTCTGGAACAGAAGAAACTTCAAAATGGTGAGTGGGTTCTATCATTGTTGGTGGTGGGACTCGTATTCGAATTTTATATATTGCAATATGCAATGCAGTGTCTTCATTTTATGAAGATTAATTACTCATGTGTAACGTTCTAAGAAACCAAACAGGCTAGAAAACCAGGCATCCCGCGGAAAGGTTCATCGGGAAGTTAGCACCACAGTTACGAGAGTTCTGTTTAAGAAACTTGGAGGCGCAAATAACCAAAAAATTAAGAAACATTGAGCCTGCCTGGCCGACTTGTTTGTTAAAAGACTGCGGATACTTCGTTAGAAAACGCTTAAATTATTCTAAACACCCAATATTTACTGATCCAAGAGTTATCCTGTTTAAGTCTTAAGGGGAGAGAGTATTAAATGTTGTCGCCATTGGGGAAATTATTTAGGGAGACTCGACTCTTTCAGGCTAATCATTTTGCCTGACTTCCGTACGAAAAAAACTAACAACAGCAAATAGAAGCATTGACCAAGCCCCCCGCCACCCTTTGCAGAGTAAAATTCCGTTGTGAAGGAAATAAGACTAAGGGGGTAAGTGGTTAATAAACCACGCAATTCCACAAATATTTCCTACCAGTAAACCGTTTTATTTAACAACTAATTTTAGCAATTAATTACTTCACCCATATCTACCACTTTGGTTTTTCTATCTTTAACAGCTCATATTATAACTCTTCTTAATAGAATAGCATGTAGTGTTCTGTTCTTAAATACTTTCTTTACCTTACATGACAAAAAAGCCACAACAATGAAATTCCACTTGACTGAAACTCACCATTGAGTCAAACTCATGGACTATAGAGTCAAACAAAAAGTAACAACATGTTTCAGTGTCAAATGTAGCTCTTTACACACAAGTGCCCCTTAGGGCCTTGTTTTGAGTAACTACAATAATAAAAAATAAACTAGAAATACATAATTTTCGTTTATAAACTGTCAACAGACATTGCACGACTGTTTATGTCGAAGATATTTCCATCGACTTGTCTACTTCCATCTCCTCTAACGAGTTAGCTAGCCTCTTCAACAACATCATCATTTTGTAATGACTGTTCTGATGGCTGGGATGAATGAGCAGGAATATCACGTGGATGAATCACGGTAGAGTAGTTCAGGTTGGACCAAACCATCATCCTGTGAGCAAGCATCCAGGTTTTTGAAACAAGTGATGAAAAGTGAGGAAAAAATTAAAAATTAGAGAGATTTGGAATCTACCACCCAGGTTTTTGAAGCATCCAGATATTTTGGCACATGTTCAGAGCTATTGAAGAATAAGAAAACAAGCAATATGATTAATAGTTAATTATATTATTGCTATATTTGACTTGACTGGTTTGTAAATGAAGTCTGTAAAGCAAAAGAAATAGTATTTCTGTATTTCTTCTTCGTCATAAGTCGGAGAAAATGTCCAGAGCATCGTAACATGGGTTATTTAAATTAGACGTTCAATAAAATTTAGTTTGACGATTGGCAATGTTTTGTAAAATTAGAGGGAATTAAATTTGCAAAAACCATCAAATTTTCCTCCATTAAAAGACAGTTTCTAAATTGCAGTTTTGTGTTAAAAAATTACCTTTTCGATGTTAAAACTTGTTTAGAGTTTTAAATCTCAAAATAGATCCTTTATCGGCATCAGATTCACCAGCACCAGTCAAAACAAGAATCTACACGTGATTATATTTCGTATATTTTTGGAGCCGAATAAATAATCTTTTGTTTAAGCCCTCCAATAAAATCAATTTAATTAGCCCTTGGGGCTAATGCCACCATTTACGTGACCATGTTTTAACATAAGAAAATATGGAAGAAAAATAAGGAAAATATCATACCCAATCCTGGTGGCTGTACACATTCTTCTGGGCCATTGTCCAAGCGGAATTAATTAATCTCATTTTTGAAAATTTTTCAAAAGGCTTTAAAAATGACAAACAAGAACACCTAAATTACCTTAGAAGGAAGAATACAAAACTTTGACAAAAAAATCTCAACAAAGGTTTTTAAGAAAAACGTAACAAAAAGAGATTTGAAGGTCCACGGTTGACCACCACATCACCTGTATGGAGGGAAAACAGAAATAAAACAGTAAATGATTATCATACTCTCCATTAAAAAAAAAACAACTACAGAAAAGCTCGAGAAGATATTTACAACCAAAAGATTACAAAGGCTTCAATAAAAAGTCGAAATCGCCAAATCAAATAAAAATTCGCTAGATCGTCTTTCAAAAACACCTTCTCACTTTCAGCAAATATTGTTTGTAGTGCTAAAAACAAAAACAGAATTGAATAAAGATAAAGGTGCATGTCTATGCATTCATACTCCATTCTTACACACCTCAGTAGGGATTATATCTGCCACGATTTTGAGTGGCACTTCCCCCACGTCCTCGCTGAGAAGCTCCCGCATAACCCCCACCATATCCATAATAACCGTAGTATGGAGAATAGTGCGGGTAAGTATCCCAACTATAGCCGTAGTAACTGTAAGGGTCAAATCCACCACGCTGAACATTAGAATAACCGCCACGTTTCCCACCGTATGCTGAAATTGGTGACAGAAGGATTCAATTCAAGGAATACTAAATAAACCTTCTTTAAGAACCTTTTAGTAGCAAGGCCTTCATCAAATTCAATGTGCCATGAGTTTGTGAGTTATTGGAATAGCATTTTATTCACTCTACTAGAAAAAAATATTACTGCTCTAAGACAAAATTATTTAATACCTTCACTTGTTGGAACTGACTTTTTCAATTCAATTCGCCTCCCTCCATACTCAAAACTAGCATGCTGAATTGCCATTTTATCAGCCATGTCTTCACTTGAAACCATAATAAATCCATAACCTTTATTCTCTTCAGTTTTGTTTCCTTGTTCGTCTTTCTTTTTGATTAATTGTACAGATTCAATAGTTCCATATTTCTCGGGATGCCTCTTGTCGAAATAGGCTTTCAAATCAGCTTCAGTGCAATCATTTTTGGGCAGGTTTGCTATAAAAAGTTTCTTTGTCTTTTCATAAGCACCCAATGACTGGTTATCTTTGGGTATGGCTCGATTCACATCCAACAGTCGGCCTTTAAAATTTAACTCTTTTCGTTTTAAAAGCACCTCGTCCAACATTTCCGATGTTTCAAATGTGATGAATGCAAAGTAATGTTTTCGTTCCTGATTTTTATTGAAATTTTGAAACGTTATTTTTCCATTGCATATGCCTTCAAAGAACGCCTTTATTTCTTCTTCAGTTGATTCTGCCGGAACACCTCCAACAAACATTTTACGCATTTCTTCCCGATCAAGAACAGGATCACGTATGTAATCAGGTTCATCGCTAGCAAATGCTGGAGTCTCTTCATCTAACTGAGGAGGTTGTAACTCTTGGGCAACTTCCTCAGAGGGCACAGTAGTTTGAGTTTCACCATTTTCATCTGCCATTTTCTTTGGATGAATTTTCAAAAATGCTGAATTAATTGATCGCTGTAGAGTAAAACAAATAAAATATTGAAAAAATTTTCTTTGAAATAAACTTTGCATACCGTATTTCCTCTAATAAACGCCTCAGCGTTTATTACAAAATCCAGCTTTTGGATGCGGCGTTTAATAGAGAGCGGCGTTTATTGCAAAATGAAAAATGAGATGAAAACAGACTTTAAACAATGTTTTTTTCCTAAAAAACGTAGCAAAAGATTTTGTGAAAATGTTTTACACAAAAGATGTGTTCATGTTATACAAAGATGTCAAAGAATGTCAATATCACTCTCGCCATCAGAGTCCTCTTCTATGACATGAAAACTTTCATAGCTTTCGCTGACGTCAGACTCGAAAATTTGAAAAGGATTTTCAGAAGATTGATCTTCATCCAGTGCTTCCGTTGCCTGTTTCAATAAAGCAGCACCAGGCGAACAAGACAAATCCATTTTGAAACAATGGATTTGCCCATCCTCTGATCCATCCGTAGCTAAGTTTAAACCACATGACTTGAAAGATTTGATGATCATCTCACTGCTCAATCCATTCCACGCTTCTAAGACCCATTGTATAAGCTTTTGTCGGAGTTGAGGTTTCTGATTTCCCCCTTTTGTTAACTGCTGTATGCCTTCCACCATTCATTCATTATAAAGATCTATAATGAGACTCTTGAAGGGCTTGTTCCATGATATATCTGGCGCCTGTATGTATTTTGTGCAACCACCTGGAATTATGACATTTTCAAATTTTCCTTTCGACAATTCTCGCTTAACGGAGTCCATCATGTGGCACTCAAAAGAATCCCAAACAAAAAGCCGCCAGTTAAAAGAAAATCTGCCCAAAACTGTTTCGGCAAAGAGCAAGGTGAGTTCCCCATTCATCCATGCATTTTTTGATGACACAACGACACATTTATTTCTAAATTCAGTGTTAAGTTCTTTACATTCACGTTTTGCACCACCAAAGACAATAAATGGTTTCAATTTAGTCCCATCAGCTTTTGCTGTCAAACAAACAGAAATCCTGACCTTTTCATGGCCAGTTGACTTCAGCATTACTTCCTGTTCACCACGTCGCTCTACTGTTGTTGGCACAGCCATATCCGCCCATACAGCTGTTTTATCCATTGCAAGTATCGAACTCGCATTGATTTTGTACTTTCTTGACATTCATCGGACATGAATCACAAATTGTACTAATCTGTCAACAAGGTATACAGTATCTTTTTGGATCGTTGTTGTTCTGCGCCGCAATGAAAGGCAATTCTGTTTCATAAACTTCTCTAACAAACCACAGCTAGCCTGGAAGCTATTCTTTGCAACAATATTTTCCCCAGCACTTTCATCATGGATGGCCTTCGCTTTTCTCATAATTAGTTTTTGAGAAACACGCAAAGAACTTGCTCTTCTTTCATGTATCCATTCGAGTAGGTCTTCTTCTAAGTCAAGGTTTTTGATTTTACACCCTCCTCCTTCTAATTTCATTCTTTTTGCTCCTCCTTGTTTCAGCTTGTCCGCATTAGCTTTCCATTCTCTCACTCTTTTTTTCTTGCTGCTTCACGATTAGTTTTACTTTTTGCGTAATCAACAACTGTGGACTTAAACTGAAAAGTAAAACTTTGCTTTTTTCCCCCTTTATGGGATATGGATTGTTTATACTCTTCTTCGTTCGACATTTTTTCTGCTCTACCACAACATAACTCTCTTGACATAAATTGTGAAGACAAACTTTCTGCCCATGTGTAAGTCAAGCGGCTCCTGTGTTTGTTCACACCATATGAATAGAATTCATTCAATTGAAACTAATCAATAACAATCAAAACTAATGGTGTGCCTTCATGCAGATCGTCCGCAATTAAATCACACTTTCCGAATACGAGTAGGAACAGCTTACATGCAAATGAGAAAAGATTTGTTTGCACAATTTCAGAAAAATGGCTCGAGAGATTCCAGTACAATTCGAAATGTATTTAAATGTAAGATTTTCTTCGAATATCCGTGGACACCATGTTTACAAAGACATCTGGACACCCAAAATTGGAGAGTCTTTAGTTTGTAAACGCGATAAGCTGTTGGAGGCCAAAGAGCTGGATGAGTATACGATTGGAACGTACAAGAAGATGCCAGACGAGGAAATTTTAATGGGACATTTACCGATAGAATTGTCCAAGCTCATAGCATTTTTTATTGAAATTGAAGATAATCACGTGCACGCAATCGTAAATGGTAAAAGGATACAAGAAGTTGGTTTGAGTGTTCCTGCGCAATTCAACTGTTACACATCAAGTAAAATTCATGCAAAAATTCTTCATGACGAACTGTTGAAGCGGAAAAAGCAATATTCGTTTTTATCTTTAGTTGTGGAAGAATTTGTTGATAGAAAAGAAGTAAAACTCGTATAAACTATTTGTTGTTTCTTGTTTGGTCTGTTTTCTAATAAACGCTGCTTTCAAGATGCGGCGTTTATTACAAATGTTCGGCTAAAAGTGCGGGGTTTATTAGAGGGCGGCGTTTGTTAGAGGAAATACGGTATAAAGAAGAAAAACAATAAAGTTGATTAAATTATAATTTTTATTAGTTTCTGATTAATTCACAAAAAACTACATATCAACATGCATATTTAAAAGATATGATTCTAAAGAACCTTTGATTAGTTATATAATTAATTAATTATTACAGAGATTATTGTAAGTTTAAGTTTTTATAAAACAGTGATCACATTACCTTAAAATGACTTTAATAACGACACTAGTTTCTTTATTATGCTCAGTTATATTTTTTCCAAGAAAAAAATCACTTTAGAAAACTAGAAGCAAAACAGATGAATCAACAATGAAAAAAGTGCATATAAAAATTTACAAAATTGAGCAATATCAAGCTTTACCTGAGAAATCATGGGCTGAAAGCTACAAAATATTTTTTTATTTCAATATTTATAGAATTGAGATTTTGGTTTGTAACTTGTCTTTGGGTATGCAGGTCATGTAACATCTTCGACCTTATGGACATTATAGAGCCATTTTCTGTAAGAATCAGGCAAAATCCGTAATGTCAGGAAGAGACATTTTCCATTGGGTAACTAAGGTAGTTTTGAGCAATGATATCTTCTTAAAGCCACAGGTCACATAGTTTTTTCAACTGTTTTAAGGAGGCCTAGGTCTGAGCTAAGTATAAAACTACTTGATAGAAACCAATTTTGTTGCCCATTCCAAAAAAATGACCTGAAACCTAGCCCCACATGAAAAAGAAAACAAATCGATTTGCTTATAAGTCAAAACCACACAGTAAAAAACTAGTAATTTTCATATATTCTGACACTTGCAAGCGTAGATTATGTGATTTGAAAGGCTTTTTTATGTTTTAACACATATTTGGGCCAAAATGGCCTTTTTAAGTTAGCCAAAATTAGAGTTGGGGGGGTTTTGCACCATGATTTCTAGCCTAATACTCATTTTAGACTGTACATTGCAGCTGAAACTGATAAACCTCATTGAGAGTTATAGGATTTAAGTAAAATTCATCTTCTAACCAAACTATCTGGAAATTATAAAAGTTTGAATATTAGGGTACAGCCAATAATAAATCAATGATCAAAATTCAAAAGCCCAGAAAATCCTTAAAAATCAATGAAATCAAAAATTTTTTTAGAGAGTGCTTAAAACTCAAGTACTTTCGACATATGCAAAAACTAAGTTGTTTTGAGGACATCACTTCCTGACATTGCCTGACTCTTACAGAAAGTGGGTTATAAGCACCCATGCCTTTCATGCACTACTTAGGCCTGTCTTTATAAGGCACGCGATCGCGCTCGCGCACCTCCACACGTGCCTCAATGAGTTGATGTGCAAAATAAATCGCGCCCCTCGTTCCCCTTACTAAGCAAAATAAATTAACGTGATTTCCAGTTTTTTAGACATTGTCTCTAAAATCAGTTCTTCCTCCAACGTATTATATAAATATAATTTTAATTTCGATAAATTTCGTTATTAATTATTAACTGTATCCAAAAAGTTTGACGTCATCATAGAAAAAAGGAAGAGAACCGACAGACATGTTTACGCGCGATGCTCAGGTTCTTAAAAGTTCCATTCAACTTAGAGACAAACAAATGCAGAAGAACTATGCTGCATACGATGGAAGATAAAAAGATCAAGCCACAAAAAAAACATTCAGTTTTGTTTACAAAAACAACGAAAAGACAATTTAACAAAACGCATAAACAAACATCCGTTTTTAAAGGTTATTAACTTCACACTTTTTCCAAACTTTGCAGTTGTATTTCAACTTGTTAAAGCTGTATTTCGCTATGCAACGTGCAAGTATGTGCTGTGACATTTAATAGCATTAAAACTCTGAATTTTGTGACGTAACACGATAGAAATTCAAAAAATAAAACATGTTGACAATAAATCAACAAATGAAACAGTTTGCGCATCTTTCGACGTAACAACTTTAGGCATACAGAAGGATCATAACAATGTTGTAAATACGTCACTAAACAACAATCATCGCGTGTTTTTAATGGTCATTCAAGTGAATGCAAATGTAAATTCGTTTAAGTTTTTGTTTAATTTAATAACTTTGAGATTTTCGGAGCGTTTAATGTTCTGTACGAAATATGGGGAAAATTAAACAAACGTGATATGATTGAGGCGTGCGAGTAGTCGCACGCCTTACGCGAAAAAAATAATTTGAGGCGAGCTTTTAAACGCACGCCTCAGGAGATTAAAGGCCGATTTCCATGAAGCGGACGGACGGAATTTTCCACGCGGGATTTTCTGCTCAAACGCAATTTTCCGTCCGCTTTTTAATTTCCATTGAACTTGCTGTACAAATGTGCAAACATACACAATTATCAGAAAAAAGTTACAACAAAAAAAGTCTGCTTTAAATTTGTTATTATACAAAAAGAAGATTTTGCTGTTAATTATAGCGCTCTATCAAATGCAAAGAAAACGAGCTCAGAAACAGATCTCTAGTTGCTGGAGTCATACTAACGTTTTGGAAAGGTGTTGGACTCGAACACCTTTGTTTTTTTTGCAGAAGATGAACTACTATTTTCATCCATTATTTAAAACTATTTTACAAGGAACTTTAAATAACTTTTAGCTGCGCTGTGTCTCCTTTTTAAAATTTAACCTCGAATTTGAATGTATACATTTTAAAAACTATGGAACAATCGCAAATCGTTGTCTTAATTTGATTGGCCGTTTAAAAAATACAAATATTTAATTGGTCGCTATTAATAGCTATCAACTTTCCGCTTGAAAAAGTTCAGAATTCTGAACTTTCAAAATCTTCCGCTCGCAAAATATTTTTACGCTAGCGATGACTCATTATTTAAAATGCGCATGCTTAAAACTAATTCCGCGCGGAAAATTCCGCCCTCCCACTTAATGGAAATCAGCCTTAAGGCGTGTGTGGAGGCGTGCGCGTGCGATCGCACGCCTCATATGAGAAAGCCTGTATGTATCAAATTTTTTCGTAATTTAATTCAATTTGCTGTCTTAAACTAAACAACGCGAGCGCATTAGGAGTGCATTTCATTTAAAATCGGGGCGCCGTCACGCGTTGTCTAAACTATTAAATTATCGATAGCGGTTGCTAACGTTTTAGTTACACGAGTGGGCCGATTAAATGGAAGAATAAAGCAAGAAGCATGTTAAAAAAAGATCTAGTTTTAGGGAAATTGTTATTCCTCAGATGTTTCAGTATGTTAAAATCGCCGGCTATATAAAATAAAATAATGACAAAAGGTGCGTGATTTTTATTATTTTCCCAGTCCAGGCGCGTGATTATAAATTTTATTAACTGTTCTAGCCAAGTCGACTTCATGATTGTTTAACATAAAGACATATCTTACTGTCAGTCTATATAGTCCAGCCACATAGAGCATTCCAGTGATTACTTGCTTCCTCATCAAGGGTCTGCTCAATTTATTCCACTTGGTCAACGACATCACATTCCTCTTTATGCAATGGACACAAATTTCACACCTGTGCCCTGTGGCTCAGCTTCATCAAATTCGAGATGCAACTGTGTTTTGCTTGGTGAATACATACTTTTTCAATTACGATTGTGCCAATATGAAGTAGGTTCCACCGACCAGAACCCTGTCATAGTTTGCTGAAATATTTCTCTATTGGGTCAGTGGTGAACCAACCCAAAATGACATAATCGTTGCCGGCACAGAGAAGATATTTGGCAAGATCGACAAATCCTCTACAAATGTGAGCGTGAAATCCTGATGTTGTAGTTCTTCGCATCTTCTTGCCCATTGTTGCTACATCCAACAAAAATTGTAGTCTAGAAAAAAATAACAAGTATTAAATACCCCTTTCTTGGAACTTTCCATATTTTGAACAGAGAATCTTTCAGAACCAGAAAGTCTTGAACATGAACTTCATCATTGCACAAAATGATCAGAAGGAGTTTAGATTCACTAAGAAAAGTTTATTTCAAATGAAAAAACTGGTTAAACTGAAATCAGGAAACTTAACAAAAATTAGGTTGTAAGCTGGAATGAGTGCTTTGTTCAGGTAATCATTGAAAAGATAATTAAATTATTTATTTAGCTGGGATCGTCAGGTGTCCTGATAAAACATTTGTGGATGACAGAGATGGAAACTGACCTTTGTAAAAAACAAAGTTTGGATGACAACTATAGTAATCAGCATTAAGAAATAACTCAATACAAGAAAAAAGCCTTAGATTTTGTGTTAAGCTATTATCGCCAACCAAACACAAAGAAACAGAACTGGATAGGTTTAGGGTTAAGTTAGTTTAGATTTCTTAGTAAGAAAGTAAATAACAGATTTACAATGAAATGTCAGGTCTATATCCACAGAAATGCAAGATCCGCTGTCGAACCAATATCCACGGTCTTTATTTAATGCATGACAACTAACAAAGCAAGGATTATTCCAGGACTTATGGCCTAATAATAAATATTTTTAGCAAAATAGAAATAACAAACCTCAATGCTACACACTTTTTGCTCTTCGTGTATTAAGTGGTACATATCTTAAAGCAAAAGCATCCTTGTTCACTGGTAGTTCTCCACGAGAATACAAAGCAAGTGGTTCTGTTGTGTTTAAAAACACATCTTTGTTATTCCAAACCCATTTCTCAACACATTCATTATAAATAGTTCTTAGCAAACTGATATTGTTATCTTGAGAGCCCTTCAATACCTCTTCCCTTTAGCGCCATGATTTGAAGAAACTAAGCATGGTCAGATATGCCTGGTGGATATATATTGAAAATGATGTAAACGGCTACCCCGGCAGAAGTACTCACGTGGTACGACAAACTCTGCTTCAGCCAATCAGCTTTCAATATTCAACCGATAATAGCCAATCAAATTCTGCAGATATGCCTACCCCGGCAAAATCTGCACTCTTGATCAATAAGATTTCAAGAAATACTCACGTGGCATGGCATAATGGCCTTTTTACAATTTATTATTTTCTATGACGATCGCGTCAACTTCATTGGCAAACGCAATTTATTTAGTGACGCGACTTCATGAACACACAAAAATGAATAACTTTATTTATTAGATGTAAAATATACCCCGTCATTTGCCCTATTTGACGGGGTTTGAGTCTGCCCCTGCATGAAGTTTAAAATGCAAAGTTAGGAAGGGCTGTAAAAACATCTGTTCCAATAAATCATCAAATGAATAAACCTACACAATTGTGGTACGCAAGCATGGAAACAAATGTTAAATGATTAGTATTCTTATCATTTCAAGTTTACAACATGTTATCGTATCGGCAAAAACTCCGTTTCAACCTTTCAAAATATATTTCATTAGAAACGCTGTACGTAAACAAATCTTTAGTATAAAATTTAGATGATAGAATAAATAGATTAAAGCAAGAATCACTGGTAAAATATACCTTAAGTGGATTAATTTTCGCAAATTTTGCCCAAATTTGCGAAATTAAGTCCTCGTGAAAATTTTGAAGACAGCTGATTCGCAAAAATTAGTCCTCGCGAAATATTTGAAAAAACCCGATTTGCAAAAATTAGTCCTCGCAAAAATTTTTTCCAAAAATGCAAAATTAGCATTCGCGAAAATAAAACAAAATTTCAAACCCTTTTTTTCTACAAATAATAAAAATATTACTAATATCTGTTATTATTTATTGTTATTTATTGTTCTTCTGACGCCCAAATAAAAATACGAATGTCTTTGCACTGTTTTGGCTTCTTTGGAACATCTGCCTTTTTCTACTTTGATTTGGGTGGCTTGTTCCGTTCGTCATTTCTTACAACAAAACACCCCATTATTACTTCTTTGGGTTGGCAATATAATGCGTCCACCATTTGTTCATATCTTTGAAAAAGAAAGTGGCCTTTGATGCTTCCCGGCACCTTTGCATGCAAAATGGATCATTGAAATGTTTAATGAGATGACGTCAACTGAGGAGAGAAAGATATGCCTGAAAGGATGGCAAATAACAGGCTTCAAGGACGTGGTAGAAAAAGGTTTATCTAAATTACCCTGCCTCAACCCATTTGAAGATATTGATCCTATGTTAGGAGAAAATGCATCTCGTGAGATGATTGATACGCACGAAGAAGGATCTAAGTACGTAGATGAAAATGGAAATGAGAGTGAAAGTGATGAGTGGGTTGAGGAAAATGAAAAGTACAACAGAATCATATTTGAAACTTTTGATGACGAAGAAAACCTTTAATTTGTAAACTAGGTATAAAAATATGGTATATAACAAGAAAAACTTTTATATGCATAAAAAATACCCTACTTTTAAAGTTTTTTTAATGTTTATTTCCCTTAGTATGATAGATGGGCCTCTGAGTTTAAAAAATCTTTCATTTTTTCTGATTCGCGAAAAATTTGAAAACCTCTGATTCGTGAAATTAAGTCCTCGCGAAAATTTTGAAAACCTCTGATTCGCGAAAATAAGTCCTCGCGAAATACGATTTTTTTCGACTCGCAAAAATAAGTTCTCGCAAAAATTAATCCACTTAAGGTATTAGGAATGATGTTCATGACTGGTTTGACATGTTGCATTGATTGGTTTAAACAAATGAGCCATGAGTCCATTACCATCCCTAAAAATTGTTGTCAAAAGTTACATTCATTAGGTCAATACTGGGCATCTTTCATATCATCCTGCCTTTACTAGAAAAAATGGACATTAGTATTAAGTGTTTTTATGCTGAGTAGAAAATTATTTGACACAGAGAGAAACTTGTTATATTAGATACCTAGATAGTGCTCTTTCTATGCCAGCATCTGAAAGAGACTATTGTTAAAGTTTCCCCTTGTTCTAGAAAAATGTGTGCGCTTTTTGGAAATTCCATTGAGATTTCAAAAACGAAGTGTAATCATCATCATTTAACGTCAATTTCCAAGCCTGGATGACGTGGATAGGGGTTTTCAAAAGATAATACTCTGACAATTGTGTAGGTTCAATTATTTGATGATTTATTGGAGCAGATGTTTTCACAGATGCTTAACGCCAACCCCAGTGAAAGGGAAAACAGTGGTGAGTTAAACAAGATACCACCTTTGCATTTTAAACTCTGAAAAGTCATTTGAATAACCCTATCTGTGTGATACATTTATAAAAACATGTTTTTCTTAGTTTCTGTTAAAAAAACGCGAAAATTTCATAAAAACATGACCTCGTTTGATATAACGAAATAGAAATGTAATATAGAACGACCATCTGTCTTAAAATTTTAGAACAAAAACCTATGCCCGTCTATTTATTAATTTTAATTATGATAATTATGGTTTTCATGGGCACAAATTTCTAAACAATTTAAACGATATTATATTTGCACAAAAATGTAAACCTGAAAATAAATAATACTACGTGTACAAGTTCGCTCAGTACAGGAGAACTTACGATGAAAGGCCTTTCAATGGCGGTAAAACAATGTGTGGCATGTTGTCTCACTTTTCCCTTTATATGTGATTGTAGATAGATATAATCGAGAAAATTCATAAAAGATCCATGATTCTTTGCAATTGGTATTTTACCAAATGTGATTCGTGGAAAATTTGTCGACACGAACACAACAGATTCTTTAATTCTGAGAAATTATTAGGTAATATTAGTCGTAGACAAGATTTAGTGTAATAGCATAAATGAAAAATGGTGAAAGGTCGCGGCAGAGGCAGAGGTAGAGGAAAAAACACAGGTAATATATATTATGTGGATAACAGCCATAAATAAAGTTTACAATATAAATTGTTATATAGGCATAATATATTTGCCTGTTAACCTATAGCAAATTTTGGATAGGGTGGAAAAATATGTAACCTAAAAGAACATCACTCTTTTGTTAATTATCTGTGGGATGTCATATCAGGTTTCTTTCTTTCTGTCAGGCATAATAACTGCAGAATCGCGTAGCGCTATACTCAACTTATCATGCGCAATTATGTATACAAAATTTACTCTGATCACGGCTAATTTGCAATCGACCTACTTTGAATTTAGTTTTTCAAAACAAACATATATATAGACTTAAATATTTCAAAAGTGCATCAAAATTTGTTAGAGAAAATAATTTACGCAAATATATTAAGTAGCTCAATATTTCAAAGGTTTTTAAAGATTCATTGTATACTTTGAATAGCCTTGTATATTTATGATTTTAAAAAAGCAACAAAGCGTCTGACATTCAGCTACAACTATCTATTTTACTATTGTTTTATGTATGTTGCCTTTGCTTTTTACAGAAGGGTGTGTTTAAAAAGCTGCAAAATTATATTGACATTGTTGTTGTTTTTATGCTGATCTGGGTTTATTCTTTGAGTTTATTTCTTTGGTTTTACTGCACTGTTGGTTTATTGGTTGTTGGCAAATAAATTTTATTGTTTCTGGTGAAAAATTAGTGAAAAAGTCTTAGAAATTGTGTTTTGGTTGATCATTCTTTACATTCTCCCAACCATTTTTCCCCACTTCAATTACATTCAATTACATCTAATCAAAAGTTCAACTTCCTGTAACTCATTATTTTCTACCTACCTTATTCCACTATAATTGCATCTAATTAAAAGTTCAACTCATCAACTTTTTCATAAAATACTTGTGCCATAACATAAACATTTCTTCACATTTCATCTGTTTTCAGTTTTATAATTATCTAAATTATTATTTTTTCAATATTCTGTGAGTCATAAATTGAGATCTCCACCCTACAGCAGCTTTAAAAACCTACATACCCACGAGGGTCGCTGCAAGCGGTCGAGGTGGTACTTTGTAGGAGAAGTATCTGCCATAGGCCATTTCTCAACACTTTGTACCCACATTTAATTTTTTTTACATTTTTCTTATATACATAAATTTTCATTAAACCTTTTATAATGATGGTCTAAAGTCTATATTCTCCAAAAATTGTGCGACATTATTGAAAATCCTCAAGGCAATGAAGCAAGCTGATATTGAAGGCTTACTTAATACTTTAAAAAAGGAACTTACTGAGCATTTCGATTCCGGAAATGAAGAACTGTCAAGAAAGTTTGATAAACTATCAAAGAAAATTTCTTTAATAAAAAAAACGGCTGATGATGCACTTAAGACCGCACGTGAAGCACTCAATCTAGCGTCAAAAAACAAAAAAGATCTACTGAATATCAGACATGTTTTTGAGAGACAGCAGATTGAGCGAAATGAACAAAATTCCAAAATTGATTTGCTCGAAGAAGATCTATCCCTAGAAAAAGAGAAGAATGAGGCGCTAAATCTCAAGTTAGAGGACCAAGTTAATCGCTCCTACAGAAACACCCTTGTTTTCAAGGGAATCAAGGAGGAAAACGATGAATCTTGGTCAAACACCAGAACCTTGCTTGGGGAAGTGCTTGCTGGCATATGTGGTGATGATCTCGCTGACACGAGCACGTGGATGAAAAGGGCTCATCGATCAAAGCCAAATAAGTTTAAGACCGGAAGAAGAGACATTTTTGCTGAGTTTTATGTCTGGGACGTATGTCAGTATATTCTTAAAAAATCCCGCCAATCAGATACTATGGCCAAATTTAGTCAGGTGATCGTAGATCAAAAATATGGTTCCGACACAACAAGGAGGAGAGATCAAGCACTTCTTGCAAGGAAAAATTTGAAAAAAGAAGGACAGATAGTTAGCGGCCATGTCGCGTTCCCTGCTCGGCTAATGGTGAAATATGGACATACAGACAGGAGCTTTGTTTTGTACAAGGACTATTCCTCAATTGAAATTAGAAGAAAGAAGATACCTGACAGCTGATGAATTTATTTATTAAGTCTATTTCACGATTTAATTGCCATCTTACTTCTTTTCCATTTCAAACATTTTGTTTCGCAACAAAAATTAACAAATAGTTATTTGCACATTTTTTCGAGGTTTTAGAAGTACACATTTTCATTAACAGACCATTTCAAATTCTGTTTGTGTTTCTATTTGATTTTTCTATTTTCTAAATATGATTAAAAAAACTCTCTCTGGTTGCAACATTTCTTTTAATAGTAATAACAATTTTCCCAACTGCCCTCTCTTTAACAGCATAAACAATCTTGATACTCATATTGACTGTAGATATGCTGAAATCAATAACCTCACCAATCCCTCTTCTTCCACATTTCTCCATCTCAACATTGCTTCTTTATCTTATCATCTCACTGAACTTGAAATTTTAATAAATTCATTGCATATAAAACCTGAAATCATTGCCATCTCTGAATCAAGGCTCCAAAATAATGATCATTCTATAACTGACATTAATATAAATGGTTACACTTACACTCACACACCAACTGAGGCCAAAAAGGGTGGAACACTCATCTATATTAAATCTGAGTTAAATTTTAAACTTTGCAACGATCTAACCATTTATAAACCCAAGGAACTTGAATCCAGCTTCATTGAACTAATGTATCCTGGTAGAACTAATTTAGTTATTGGTTGTGTATATCGTCATCCCACAATGTGTGCATCTGACTTTACTAAAAACTAATTTGTGCCCTTATTGGAAAAATATCTTTAGATAACAAACAGTTTATGTTAATGGGAGATTATAACATTGACTTTCTCCAACATGAAAATAATAGCATTGTAGCCAATTTTCTAGATACTTTAACTTCAAACACATTTTTCCCTTTTGTCTTGTACCCAACTCGCATCACATCCCATTCAAAAACTCTCATTGATAATATTTTCCTTAATTTCTACAGTGAAGATATCACATCTGGCAATATAAATGTTACAATTTCTGATCATCTGCCTCAGTTTATTACTATACAAAATTTTAAAAGGAACAATCAAGCTAAAAAGAAAAACATTAGTCGACGCTGTTTCAAAAGGTTTCAAAAAGATCAGTTTGTAAATGATATTTCCTGTGTGAACTGGGATTTACATATTAAGGAGACTGACGATGTAAATGACTTGGTAGCTATTTTCTTAAAACAATTTGAGCTTATTCTAGATAAACATGCTTCGTATAAAAATCTAACTAAAAGGCAATTAAAATACCATGACAAACCATGGGTGAGTAAAGGCATCTCAACATCTATTAAAATAAAAAATAAAATCCAAAAACAATTTCTCAAAGCTAGTAACATAAGAACTAAAAATAATCTTTATAAAAAATTTAAAATATATAGAAATAACATTAGCAACCTCCTTAAAACAAGTAAAAAAAATCATTACATTTCTTTTTTTAATAACAACATTAACAATATAAAACATGGGCATAAAAGAACTCATAAACATTAAATCTAAAACTAAAAATAATATAAATAGTCTTAACATAAATGATAACATTGTAACAAACAAAAAGGACATAGCCAACCATTTTAATAATTTTTTCTCTTCCATAGCATACAAGCTTTCAAATAAAATTAAAAAGTCTAAAATGAATTTTAAAGAATATTTACTTGAACCTAATACCAATAATTTCTTCATTTCACCAACAACTAAAGAAAAAGTTGATAACCTTATAAAAAATCTTCAAGTAGGAAAGAGCATAGGCCCCAATAGTCTTCCCACAACACTCCTCCAACTAGTTTCTAAATCTATATGCAATCCCCTCAGCACCATTATCAATAATTCCTTCCAAAAAGGCATCTTCCCTGACTTGTTTAAAACTGCTAAAGTCATCCCTGTTTTTAAAAAAGGATCCAAACTTGACTGCTGTAATTACAGGCCTATATCACTTTTATCTAATATCAGCAAGATCTTTGAACGACTTATGCACACAAGGCTTTATTCATTTTTATCCAGATACAATTGTCTGTACAAGTATCAGTTTGGTTTTAGGAATAAACATTCAACAACACATGCCCTAATTGAAATTACCGAATCTATCAGACTTGCTTTTGATAAGGGACAGTATGCATGTGGTGTCTTTTTGGACTTGCAAAAGGCTTTTGATACAGTGAACCATGACATATTAATCTCCAAATTGTACTACTATGGTATCCGAGGTATACCTTCCAAATGGTTTGCCTCCTATCTTTCTAACCGTCAACAATTTGTATCCATTGATAGCCATTTCTATGACACACACATTGTTAAAGCTGGAGTCCCCCAGGGTTCCATACTTGGACCTTTGCTCTTCCTCATTTACTTAAACGATCTAAACAAATCTATATCACATTCAACTTGCTATCATTTTGCGGACGATACTAACTTATTGATAATAAATAAATCTCTTAAAAAAGTTAACAAATATATTAATCATGACCTATCAACTCTCTTACAATGGCTTCGAGCCAATAAAATATCTCTAAATGTTAGTAAAACTGAATTAATTATCTTTAGATCCCCTAAAACTCTACTAAATAAAAAAAATAATATTAATATCGTATTCATAGTCGATTTGAACTTTGAACTGACAAGACGTGTTTTTGTGAGTGGTCGTTGTATTAATTTAAGTGTGGTTATTTAAAGGTGGTTATTTTTCAGAGATTTACACAGAATTGGTATTAATACTTTGGAGGTTCGTGTTGCAGTTTGCTGTGTATTTTTACCAGTATTTTTGGTAATATATTTGTGATCTTGGCTGGAATTTAATCTTCTTTTTAACCGATTAACGTTCAAATTCTCCTAACTGTTATCAACAACTTTTAATCATTCCCTTATTACTAATTAAATAATAATTTGTGTTAAATCCATTATATTCATTACTCATTCTCCCTTGCAGTGCTTTTTTTTTTTGGATTACAACGCCCGACTGCTTGCCACCGGGCGAAGTTTTCCATTTAAGAAATTTTTATTGCAAATTATACAAAATTCCTGATAGCGGGGAAATGATGTAATTCCTGGAAAGCTGGTTTTGTTGCAGAGTCAGTATTTTACACTTTTTGACTTTCCATTCTCTCCAATCACATTAACCTTGCATCAATGACAAGGATGAATGACTTTAAGGATCAGTTGGTGAAATTCAAGAAACATCTCTTAGATATCTCATCGAAAGTAAGCAACATTGAGACTTTTATGACTGACAAACTGGGAGAAATCAATAAAAGCGTCTCCCATATAAAAGACGTTGTGATTAAAAATCTTGTGGAGGAGAACAGACGTTTAAGAAAACGAGTTGATAATTTGGAGGAAGATCAAGTGTATCTTGAAAAAGAAATTTATAATCTTGAGAGTTATAACCGCAGGAACAACATCATGGTTGACGGCATTCCTGACTCCGTGAAAGACGAACATCTGGAGGGGGCGGTGATTGAGATTTTTGAGGCGATGGATGTTACGATCGACGAGCGCGATATTGAGGCGTGTCATCGCATTGGGAGATTGTCTCCCAAGAAATCAATTATTAGATTTGTTAACAGGAAAGTCGTCACGAAAGCTTTTCAAAACAGGAGGAAGCTAAAGGATTTTAAATCACCAAGACTAGGCCCTAAAGGGACGAAGATATTTATTAGAGAAAATCTTTGTCCTTATTTTGAAAAGCTCTCCTATTATTGCCGATTATTAAAAAGGTCAAATTTAATAAACAACACTTTTTGTCTTAACGGGAAAGTTTATATAAAACGAACCATGAACGAGAAAAGGATTGTGGTAGACCATCTTAACACCTTGGTCAATCTATATCCTGATTTTGATTTTTGTGCTTGATATAAATTTTCATTAATCATTATAAAACTTCTGCATTAAAACAAAACCAGCAATTAACTTAAAACTAAAACTAAAAGTAATATTATCGTAAGATTTTTTCTCTTTTACTTTTTTCATGAAACATCATCTATGTAAGAAATGCTGCTTAACTGTTAAAAACAATCATAAAGTGGTTGTTTACAAAATTTGTAACCAAATATTTCATAAAAAATGTCTAAATTTGTCCGCTAAGCAATTCCAAAGCTTCAATTCCACTGAAAATTCATATTTCTGTTTGATTTGTATTTCTGACAATCTACCATTCTGCCAAGTTCCAAATGACAACGAGCTGAGCAAAAATCACAAGCAATTTGCTAGGGAATGCAATAATCTACTTGAAACACCTTTTGATACTGATAGCCACCCAACATCAATAAATTCAAAATATTATGATATTGATGATTTCAATAAAATTCCATTAAAAAATCCATTTTCAGTTTTTCATATAAACCTTGCATCATTGAACAAACACATTGAAGATTTAGAAAATTGTTTATCACTAATTAAAAATAAACCTGATGTCATTGGCATCTGTGAACATAAATTAAAAAAAGAATCGAAATTACTAGGTACCATACCTGGCTATAAATTTATTTATAATTTTACAGAAAGTACTCATGGGGGAACTGGGTTTTTTATCTCTACTTCATTACCACATATCATAAGAAATGATTTACTCATCTCAAAACCATCCGAGCTGGAATCAACTTTTCTAGAAATTAATCACTTCAATAAAAAAACAATATTAGGCTGCATATATAAGCATCCTCATATGCCTATCAATGTGTTTGTCGTAGATTTTCTAACCCCCCTGCTGAATAAAATATCATGTGAAAACAAAATTTGTATGTTGATGGGTGATTTCAATATCAATCTTCTAAATATTTCTATCCTTAATTTAATAAATAATTTTTATCTAACAATGTGTTCAAATTTTTTCTCTCCTTACATACTTCATCTAACAAGAATTAATCAATCCTCTAAAACTCTTATTGATAACATATTTATAAACAGCCTTGATCTCAATCATTTTGCTGGTAACCTTAAATTGAAATTTCAGATCATCTCATTCAATTTGTTGTTATTGATAATTTGTATAAGAAATCTCGACCAAAACCTGATATAAAATTTGTTAGAAACTATAAATGTTTTCACAAGGAGGAATTTGAGGAGGAATTAGTGGCGATAAATTGGGATTTTGTTTTTAATGCAAATACTGTTAATAAAAACTTGGAAAACTTTTTTTATACAATGGAAACCTTGCTTGATGAACATGCTCCATTTAGAAGATTAACAAAAAGAGAAATTAATTTAAAAGGTAAACCCTGGATAACAAACAACATTAAACGTGAAATGAGAAACCGTGACAAATTGTTAAAAATATATATTACATTGAAAGATGTAACTGCAAAGGAATTTCTGTATCTTTCTTATAAAAGTCTAAGAAACAAAATTGTTCATGAAATAAGGTTTAAAAAAAACAATATTATGATTCTTTTTTCAAGGAAAACAGTCATTGTACTAAGAAAATTTGGGAAGGCATAAATTCTTTATCTTCATTAAAAAAGATCAAACAAACGAATCCAACTATGTTAATAAACCGTAAAGAAAAGATAACCTCTCAAGTTAAAATGGCCGAATTATTTAACAACTTTTTTATTAATGTTGGTCCAAATATATCCAAAAAAATCCGTAAATCTACACATTCAAATCAGATATTTTCAATTAATAACAAATTAAATTCTATGTATCTTGAACCTACAAACCTGTCTGAAGTAGAAAATATTATTAAAAATATAGACACTAAAAAATCAATTGGCCCAAATAGCCTTCCCATTGTTCTCATTAAACAAAGTGCTACTTTATTTGCCAAACCTCTCTCAATGCTAGTAAATCAATCCTTTAATGAAGGAGTTTTTCCAGATTTATTAAAATCAGCAGAAGTCATTCCTGTCTTTAAAAGAGGCGATGACAAACTTTGCTCCAATTACAGACCTATTTCTCTACTTTCAATATTTAGTAAAATTTTTGAAAAATGTATGTACACAAGACTATACAATTATTTAGAAAAGTATGAAATACTTTATAAATTACAATTTGGATTTAGAAACAAAATGTCTACAAGTCATGCATTAATCAGTCTAATTGAAAAAATTAAAAAAAATCTTGACTGTGGGAAATATGCTTGTGGTGTGTTTATAGATTTGGAAAAAGCTTTCGAGACTGTTAACCATGAAATATTAATTGATAAACTTTACAATTACGGAATAAGAAGTGTTGCTAATAGTTGGTTTAAGTCCTTTTTAACTAATAGAAATCAATTTGTCAGGTTGTCAAATTGTAAATCCTCCTCCTTAACAGTCCAATGTGGGGTACCCCAGGGATCCACATTAGGACCTTTGCTTTTCTTAGTTTTTATTAATGATCTTCATAAAGTTTTAAAAAAATCTGTTGTGCATCATTTTGCCGATGATACTAACATTTTATTTTGTAGCAAAAATCTAAAGACAATAGAAACAATAATGAACTACGAACTTAAACTTTTGGTCCAGTGGTTAAATTTTAATAAACTCTCTCTAAATTCAAAGAAAACTGAATTGATTTTATTTAGACCGCAGAGGTGATTTGAATTCTTCTAAACAATCAATCAGTTAAGGCACATATTGTGTTTGTGATTTTAAAAATCTTTTTCAGCATATTTATCGTATATTTTCTTTAGTTCTTCTAATCATACGATTAGTAACCATAGTAACATACACACACACACACTTCTGTCTGTCGTCATTGATGTTTTTAAATCTGTAACAATTTTTTTTAAAACAAGGCTTTTTGTCAATAAGTTTTACTTATTTAGGTGAATGTATTACAGGTCAAAGGCCAAAATAAAAATTCAGTCGGACGACCAGAAGCTTTTGCGGACAACCAAATTTTTGATTAGAAGGCTGTTCTAAAGACCTGTCGGACGAGTGGCCAAAATGTTAGGTTATACCACTGCCACGTTGAACTACCAACCTTGTTCCCAGCGCTTCTTTTTTTCTTCAGATTTGTACGTTTTAGCATTTTTATTATGACTTGTGCCTGTTGTTCTTTTTCTTCCACGCACCATGACTCTTGTTCAGTAGAAATATCAACAAAATGTGCATAACTTAACTTTACTCACGAAGCACTTTTAAACAGATCACAACAAACTAATTTTTTCATTCGTTGCACAGTAAATTTCGTTTACGTAGGAATACATTGATTAATTCAACTCAATTGATTAATTTTTGTGAGACGCGCGATCAGTAATTTTGTTAAAATGTTGTTTATTTTCTTCAGAGTCTACTGCATGTTTATTGGTTTTGTGAAAGTGTCTTCATTGTTTTTGTAAACAAAACTGAATGTTTTGTTGTGGTTTGATCTTTTGTTCTTCCATCCAATGCAGCATAGTTCTTCTGCATTTATCTGTCTCTATGTTGAATGGAACTTTTAAACAACCTGTAGCATCACGTGTAAACATGTTTGTCGTTTTCTTCCTTTTTTCTAAACATCAAACTTCTTGAAACGGTTAATAATTGGTAACGTTAAATTTCGTGAAACAAAATAAATTTCTTAATAAAGCTACACATTGATATAGTAAAGAAAAAATAGATCGAACATAAGTTGAAACGAAAAAACATATTTACGCGACTAAATAAATTAGGTTAAAGTAAGTTCTTTAAGATTTCATTTACAAGAGATATATTTAAGACGTGTGATTATTAGTAAAAAAACACCATTAGGGGCGTGGTGGAGAGTGCACTTTAAATATTTTGAGGCATGTGCGGAGGCCTCTAAATGCCAGGCCTGTAGCTGTACGCGATTTTAAAAAATGTATGATACGTGATCGCGTAGGTCAATTAATGCGCCTACGCGATTTGTCACGTAGGCACTTTTTTCTTCACTGAGAGGCCTGTAGATGTTCTTTTTAAATTTTTATTAAATTCAGTTTTTATTAAAAAGATGGTCTACGTACCCCCTGAAAATCTTCCCGCCATTTTTAAAGAAAAAAAAACAGACGTTTATTTTTTTACTAAAAAATGCTTTTCTAAAAAATGCGGGATCTAGACAAAAAAAAGACATTTTTATAATATCTCGAAAATGCGCGCCAGAAAATAAGCATAAAAAAGACGCCAATAATGCGTCTAAATTATGCGTGTCTAAAAGATGCGTCTAAAGGACGTCTTAAAGACGCATTACGGGTGCGTGTCTATTAAATGAGTAAAATAGACCATAAAAAGTGCCTTGTGCCCACTGGGAATTTTTGTTTGTTTGTCGTGGCATTTTCAATAAGATGTGAACATAAAAAAAATTTATTGTGTTTTATAGTAAATAATAAATTATTTGAAAGTATTGAAAGCTTTGAAAGTATGATTGGCTTACTAAACATAATTAATCTTGAAAACGTCATTTCACACCTTGAACAAAATATTTGGTATAATAATTAAATCCTGTGTTACTGCAACCATCTCTTGTTTGGTAATAGTAAAAATATCCTTTTCTAAGAAAGAAAATAAAAGAACTTCCAAAATGTCAAATTCAATGTCAAATAAAAAAATAAAACTGTTTTAATTTTTAACTAACTTTATTACACTTTAAAAATAAATTGTGTCTTAACTTAAAATTTTTACCATTTTGTTTAGTAAAATGTATCACTAATTATGTTTACTACTTCTTGCTGTAACAATGAAAAAAAACAACAACAACATAATGATTGTTTTTCTCAAGAGCTATGAGGACAGGATTCTGCAGGTTTGCCAAACTGCCAATAAAACATGACTAAAGTTGATAGGTATTCAGAGCAACATAACAAAACAAATTTTAACGATTTATCAAAAGGAAATGACTGTCTGATAATGGTCTCGGCATACTAATGGTCTATTGTTTTTTCTATTTTCAGCTGACATTTTTTTAGCAATGCATTTGCATTTTTTGTGAGATTCCACCTGTTTCTCACAACATCAATGCACTGCTGACTGCTGTTCCTTTTTCTGACAAACTGTAGTATCATATTACCTTTTAAAACTATTTATTTTTACTCAGAGAAGATTTGTATGGAAAGGAGCATTTGAAATATTAAATTTGATATTTTTCTCTGTACTGGTTTTAAAAAGAAATAAAAATAAAGCGAGACTAATAGAAATCTCTGAGTTAGGCTCTGCAAAATTCCATGAGTTGCAGGGCATCTGGAAGCAAGATGTTTGCTGCAAGGCAATTTCATGCCCCCAGATTTTAGTTTGGAGAACCATGTAAAATGGTCTACCAACTTTGGCCAAATTTAAGGCAAAACAGTCTAAGTTGGAGGAATTTTTCATGGAGTGAAATCCTAACTGACAAAAAGATGAATAAAGGACTTTGCTGCTACACATTCAAAAATGTTTTCAACAAACAATGAAGAGAGTATAAAACTAATTCTAAGATCATCTATGGTATGGAGTTACGTGGTTTATGGTTTCATAATGAATTACTGGTTGAGTTATATACAGTTTTTTACATACATTGTTTTAGGCCTGATGCAACAATGTAGAACTGAAATCAAGTGATAGCCAGATGTAAAAATGTTCAATTTAAAATTTGGATTGGTAATTCTGTTATGTTTAATTTTCATTGCACAATTTCAAACATTGAATGCTATTACACTATATTCAATGTCAAATTCAGGTGATAATACAAAAGATGGCAACCCACAACGGCCAGGTTCTCACCATCAAACCCAAGAACAACCATCACAAGAACAAAAGCAACCTCCGCAAGAACAAAAGCAACCATCACAAGAACAAAAGCAACCTCCGCAAGAACAAAAGCAACCTCCGCAAGAACAAAAGCAACCTCCACAAGAACAAAAGCAACCTGCACAAGAACAAAAGCAACCTCCGCAACAACAAAAGCCACCTGCTCAAGATCAAAAACAACTTTTGCAAACACAGAATCAACCTGCGCAAAGACAACTTGCATCAGCACAAAAACAACATGTGCAAGATGAAAAACATTCACCACAAAAAACCCCAATTGATCAGAAACAACTTGTGAAATCTCCTAATAGTAAAACTGGACAATCTCCTTCAAACACTCTTATGAAAATAAGGTCTACTTGTGGCAAGACAAAATTTCCAGGTTTGTGGTTTGTGTTTTACTGTGTTTTTTATTAATATTTGTTGTTTCAACTAATACAACATTTTCAAAACTCCAGCACTTAGTAGTTAAGTAACATCACCATCATATTCGGTTTTACGTTTGTTCTAAATGCTAGCATGTGCTGGATGGGTTTTAGAAATTGACTTCCAAGCTAAACCTTCTTGTGTCGGGTCTTTATTGACTCCTTTTTCTCTCAGATCCATCTTTATCACTTCTCCTCATGTTTTCCTTGGTCTACCTTTACCAACTGAGTCAGTGGGTCCTTGTCCAGGCATAAAAACAAACTGCATTTCACCAAGATTTATCTGACTTCTGATTTTACTTAAATTGTGCAATTGTGCTAACTTGTGAACTAACGTTTTTTGTAATATATCAGTACCATTCATCAATTGTTATTTGAACCAAGAGTTGCCTTTGGAAAAGTCCTTAGTTTGTTTGTTTTTAACGAGGCTTCCAGAACGCTTATTAAGCATTATGAAGACCTCGACCCAGAGTTTTAGTGTATTTAATTGCTCCTATTTGTGCTACGTTACTTTTGATGAAATACAGCGTTGTTTATTTATAACTTCTCACTAAACAACTTTGTGATAGCACAATCCTATCTAGAACCTTTTGGTTAAGAGTCCAACGTTATTCTCATTGTGCTATCGTTGTTCTACAATGAATTTCTCTTTCATTTTTTTAAAGGCTATCAGGTGCCTAAGCGACCAGGTTTTGGTGTTCAAGGTCGTAAAATCAAACTTTGGGCAAATTTTTTTCCTTTGAAAATCCCTGATGTTGATATTCATCAGTATGATGTCACAATTAATGAAGACAAGCTACCAAAACGAGTTAATCGCGATGTGATGGAAACTTTTATAAAAAGCAGTGCAAAAGTATTCAAATCATTGCCAGTTTACGATGGAAAGAAAAGCTTATTCACAAAAGATCCTCTTGCTTTTACAGGCAAAGTAATTTATTTTGTGTTGTTTGTTACATGATTTGCTTGTTTGATTATTTGTTTTGTTTGAATTTCAGATTTTAATATGTAGTACTCTTTTATTTGTTTCAGCGAGATTTTGAAGTAATGTTTGAAGAAAGAAATTTCAAAGTAAGTTCTGCGTTTGGTTTAATGTACCGGTTGCAAATAATAATAATAATAATAATAATAATTTTTAATTAATTGCCATAACGTATTCATGTAGTTTTTTTATGTGTAACAAGCTATTTTATTGTTTGTATTAGAATAAAATATGACAAAAGTTTATATATTTTATTATATATATATAATATGTATTGATTGATTAAACCAAGAATTCGAAAAGTTCTCAGATGATATATTTGTGATGAAAGTAACTGTATCGATGTCTTCTTATATTTTTACAATGGGTTTAGCGTGAGGCTTGATCTCAAGAAATTCTGCTGACACAAATACTTTGTTTATTTGAGGATTTATACATATGTTTTTTACCGGTAACAGAAAAGTTCTGAAAAAAAAATTTGTCGTTAACCAAGAGTATTTGCTAGCATACCTTGTTGTTAAGGGGAACTTTTATTAAGTCTCTATTGTACCTACATGAAACAAATAAATTAAATCTAAATCCAGTCTGAAGAATTGTGCCACGTCAGCATGTTTTGATATTTTTAGGCTATGTTTTTACATCCTGGTCTCTTTTGCAGATTTTGACTATTGTCCATTAAGTTTGTTTCATTTAAGAAAGTGTTTTATCAAGTTCTAAATATTTATTTGGTTGATTTGCTGAAATGCTAATATTTTTCTGAAGTCATGAAGTCAAAATGGTTGAGCTTTTTAAAAGGTGCAAGACAAGTCTGAAATCTTAAGGAATGACTGAAAAATGTTTGTTTTATTATATTGAAGCATTTTGGAGATAAGCAAGCTACAAGTTATACCCTGAAGCACATTTCTCTGCAACTTGAAACGAATTATTGCTGAAAATTATACATCACCATTGGTTTTGAAGTGGTTTCTTTTTAACCACACTATTATTCTTAGATTACACTCAAATGGGCTGCACAGGTCAACTTGAAAGTGTTGGAAGAATCATTAAAGAATCCAAATAGTGAAATACCAAAAGATGCCATTCAAAGTTTAGATGTTGTATTACGACAAACACCTTCTCTTGCGTAAGTAAAGAGCTTCTTTGATTTCTTCTACTGCAGGGTTCAACGTGATTGAGGAAAACTTTGTGAATTAATTGTGAATCTATCAGAGATTTCCTAATATGGTAATGAAATTTTATTCTGCCACAAAGTAGGTAGTTTCAAATAGGGGTCCTGTCTTTTTTTTGGTTGTGTAGCGTTTTAGCTCAATTGCTGGTCTTACTTCCTAAATTAACTTTGTATATTTGTGGACAGAAATCAAGTTTACTGTTGGCTTTGTTAAAATACTGATACATTGTTGGAAGCAGTAGTCTAATTTATTTGTATATATATTTGACTTAGTTATATATTTATAACGTATATTATATATTTGACTTTTGCATTTTACTATCAAAACATAAAATACCTAAAAATAGAAATTTAACAGATATGACTTTCGTTGTATTTTGTCATATTTTTAATATTTTGTTGCTGTAATTGGCTGTCTTTATGAACATTTTGCGAATGCAAGAGTTTTCTTCGCATATATGAAAATTCAAAATACCCTGAAACAGGGTAAAACTTTTGCAAAAACATTGTATTGTGTATTGAATTGCTGAATAACAACCTATGTTTATTTTAATAACAACTCTATTTTATTTCCAGTTGTTTTTAAGCGAAACTCTCTAGAAGTATTTGAAACCATTGAAAAAATGTGATGATACTCAAATCAGCATAAATTTCACATAATACTTTTTGACTTCTTACATTCTGTTATTCTTTATTTCTAATGCTGATTATGTTTTTGTTGAGGTATAGTTCAGGAATTGCCAAGGGGCCCTTTCGTGCCCCTTCTGTGACTCCCTGTAGGGTCCCTAGTCAGGTTGTTTTTATAAGGTGCCGAAATATTCATTTCATTTATGTCAGAAATATGGACATGAAAGAGTTTTTTAGAAAATTTGTAGATATTATATTTTTAATGAGTTCCATGTCATTGATTCAAATAGCTTTATTTAAATAAAGTTAATTGTTTTTAGTGTTTTTCATAAACATTTGCCTCAGCAGGGTAGCTTAATTTTTTAAAAGGAATCGAAGTTAGCTCCTGTGGACAAACAGTAAATTGAATTGTTGAAATCACCTACTAGCAAGGTTGTATGTTAAAGGAAAACCAATTTTTAGAGATTTGTATAAATTATTAATCGCGGGCGTGGATCAATGATTCAGGCTAGTGGAATTGTCGAAATTGAACAAAAATTGATGAAGAAAATATATCTTATTACAGAACAATTCAATTCATATTTCTACAGGAAAATGATTTCCAGAATGGTTTCGCAATTCATTGGTCAGCATGAAAACTTCTCTAATAAGTAAAAAGCATTTTTTGCATGGCATCATTAAATTCAACACATAATCATCAAGCTTTGTGGTAGTTCATCTGAATTCAGTTTCTTGTTAATTTATTTTCTCATCAAAAACAATGAAAATTAATCATTAAGATTTTTTACTTTTTTCTATCACAATGAATACCCTTTTATGAACAACTCGACTTTGCGGGCTAGCGCTTGTTGGTGACATCCCCTCCTGAGTTCAAATGTTTTTGCTATGCTTAAATCAGACTTTCTTTAAAATTGTAAAACATTTTTTTCTTGGAAAGGTTGACATTGCTGCCTTAATGTATCAAACTCAACGCAATAATTGTTTGGGATCAGAAATCTTATTGCAACACTGTTGGACACTTTACATATTTTCCCACCACAATTCTTTCAGAGATAGGGGAAATGATAGGGGAAAAGATAGGGGAAACTTCATCAATTAATAACCTTTTGCTTTCTATTTTACCGGCACCACATAAAACATAGTTTTGTGTTTCAGCTATATTCCTTTGGGCTCTAAATTCTTTGGCAGTGATGGTGCTGTAAATATCGGGCAAGGTCTCGCTGTTTGGCATGGTTATCACATGAGCATACGTCCAAGTCAGTGGAAAATGCTGGTGAACGTCGATGTTTCTGCTACAGCTTTTTATCGCACAATCCCTGTGATTGAGTTTCTCTACGAAATCACTAGGTATGATTGTACTAAAGAAAGAAGACCGCCAAATTTAAGAGAACGGCTGCAATTTAACAAGGAAATCAAAGGTATCATTAATTTAATAACATTTGTAGTAAAGTATTGTATTCTGCATTGTGCCTTGCTCAGGGCTGCGGATTGAGATAACATACATGGGAAAGCAGAGAAGAAAGTACAGAGTAAACAGTATCACAGAGCGCGGGGCCAATGAGCAAACATTTCCATTTGACCAACAAGGCAAAACAATCAGCATGAAGGTTCAAGATTACTTCCGAGACGAAAAAAAAGTTATTTTAAAGTAAGAGACTTTCATGTGAATTGATTTGAATCTGTTGTGCGAACACCCATCATTTCGCATTTTAACTGAAATTAAATGACAACATATTTCTACATGCTATAACGATGGTTTGACAAAATTGAAAATAAATTCTGAATTGAAAATAACTGAAATTGTAACTAATAATTGTTTGATCGCTCTCAATAATGTAAATTTGTGGTATATTGTATGAGTGACTTGCCCGAAGTACTATGTATAAATTAGCACTAGTAATGTATATTAGAGGAAGATCAATTCAGTGTTTGTTGTTAGATTTCCATCATTGCCATGCCTTCATGTTGGTGATAAGAGCAAAAACGTGTATTTGCCAATGGAAGTTTGCAACTTAGTACCTGCCCAACGGTGTATGAAACGCCTGAATGAGAATGCTATTCAGCAAATGATTAAAATAGCAGCTCGTAAGCCGCATGAAAGGAAGAGCAAGATTGCAGAGATTGTAAGTAGTTGAAAGTTTAGTTAAATAATTGTTTGCCAATGAATGTCATGAAGTTTGATGATAAGAAATGGTTATGTTAGTTCATCATTATGTAGCTAAAGAAAGAAGAAAAAAAGTTTTCTTGTTTTCTCAAAATCATTGTGTTATGTGTTTTCAGTTGCAATTAAATCAAAAGACTTACTTTCTTTCCTTAAATTTTGGCCAAAAATTGATAATTTCACCACAACACAGAAATAAAAAGTCTCTTAATTTCTCTTCATCATGAATCATAACAGCATCACGCACATGTCTAATGCCTTCTTGAGGAGTTCTTGAACATTTTTTTGTCATCAATATGCAAAAAGATAATAAAACCTCAAGCAAGGCTCTGACAGCCTTAAAGGATTTGTTCAACCAAAGAAATTTCTTTTTGCAACTGGGTTAATTTAACCTATCATGAAACCTCCAACATTACTGTTGTTGAAAATTAAGACGAGGGTTACGACGTTTTTTGTTTCTTTTCACAAAGAAGCCTTTAAACTTTCAAACAGATGAAATCCATGAAATGGTATCTACGTAGCTTGAAACAACTGTTTGTGACATCAAATCTTTTGTTTTTGCAAACTCTTTCTGGCAAAATTTATGAAATGTAACTGTTCCAAGTTAAACTTCCATTTCTCTTTGAATGATGTGTAATATGGAAATGCTTCTTCAAAACACTATAAAAGTGAAAATGTATACTCTCTCTATCTCGACTACTCTCTATCTCGAACAAAAAGCTCGGTCCCTTGAACATTTGTGTACTCTCTAAGCTGTTTTTATCTCTTTATCTCGAACTTCTCTATCTCGAACAAAAAACTTGGTTCCTTGCGACTATTTCTCTCTCTATCTCGAATTTTTTCCGTCTTGTTTCTCATTCACACAGCAAATAGAACAAAAATGTTTGATTATTTGAAAATTTGATTGCGATCAAAATATTACAAAGTGTAAAGGTTTTGTTTTGAATTAAGAAAGCTTAATTCAAGATGTCGGCCGTTAAACGGAAGCTTAAAAACACAAAATTGATACAAAAGTTTATTTATTATTTATTTATATATAATGTTTTAAAGTTTTTCAACAAAATGTCTTCTGAGCATTTAAACTTGAAGTCTAATACATCCCTAATAAACCTTATTGTTTCTCTTGCTTTATTGAAAATTTCGATTTTTACGGTTATTTTCTCTATCTTGAACTTTCTCTATCTCGAACAAATCTGTTGGCCCCTTGCGAGTTCGAGATAGAGAGAGTCCACTGTATATATATATTTTGGATTCTTGTGGTACCACTGACATCTTCACTGGTTTTAGACGGAAACTTTAATTAAGGGATTCTAAAGCAAGTTGTATTCCTAATTAAACGAACTTTTAAATCACTTTCAAAACAAATTTCTTTGAAGTGTTTGTGACATAACTCATGACCAAAATCCTCGATTAAGCACCACATTTTTGAAATCAACATTTAAATAGGCTCTCGAATATGTGCCGCAACTAAAATTGAAATGCTGCGTTTATTTGGGGAATTTAGCTTGAAAGGAAATGAAATGTGACATTTGAGGCATTCAAGGGATCTAACTACTGTCAGGGAAGAAAAGAAACCTTAACAGAGGTTAACACCCAATGGGCATTTTTTTCCTGTCGTAAACAATGTTATACAACTCAAAATGGTTGCTGTACTTTTTCTTCTTTTTTGCATTCTTCTTCCGCTGTGCAGAATATCTACAAGCCTAACTCTGAATAAGGACTGAGGATTCATAGCACTCCAATATTACCTTCCACTTTTGGTCAATTTTCTCTCTTGATGGCATTTTTCAAAAGATTTTTAGCTTTTCATTGCGAAGTTGTTGGCAAAAATAATCATTTTACACAAAGAGTTATTACAGTGAAATATTTTTATTGCTACACAATACACCATAATTATATACACTATTGAATTTCAAAGAGATAAATCAAATTTATAACTGTATTGAAAATAAATACATCATCAACAGCAAATAAAACAAGAAAATATGTTTTCTACTCAACTGCCTTGTGTTAGATAGATGCATTGATTTTTTAACCTAAAATGTATTATTACAGCGTGATGAACAAAGAGGAACAAATAACTTTTTTTAAAATACTTTTACATGTATAGTGAGGTGGCTTAGCACAATAATACTTCAAATGGTGATAAAAGCATGAAACTTTCCATAAATGTTCTAAATGATATTTAGAATTTTTTTTTGACAGACACACCATTTACAGTCACGTGACTGCTGATGTCAGCACTTTTTTGACAATTTTTTGTTTTCATCAAATAATGAAAAGATATACATTTTTGAAAAGGTATTTATCGACTGAACAAATAGTTTGCTTAGGTCATGTAAAAAAAAGTTACCTATGAGAAGTTATTGAACCTTAAATTTCAAAATGATGATGTCATCAAAAACGCAAAAAAAATTTTTTTTCAAAATATAAAGTATGATATACCGCAGGAAAGACAATTTTATGCTGAAAAAGGTTTTTGTCTAGGTCATGTCATAAAAATGAAGCTACCAAGAGATAAAAAGCTACAAAGTCTACTATAAAATTGTCAAATATAATTAAAAAAATCTCACTAAAATGTTCAAAATTATGCAATATACAAAAAAAATCATAGAATAGACAAATAACTATGATAAACTCAAACTTTAATAAAGATCAATTAGCATCCACCACAAAAGCAGAGTTCAGTGCAGCTCAAATCCGATTTCTTGCATTTACACTGTTTCCCACATGTTTTCTTACAACTACATTGATAAGTTCTTTGCATGCCTTGCTGGCTTCAGGTTGTGTCATCCAGAGTGGTTTAATCGTATTTCCATCTTGCGTCCAACCCCATTTCTGGTAATCCTTGAAAGGGATGTTTCTTTTTGTCGCACTGCACCAAATACTAAATATAAAAGAAAAGATGAGATATAAATTGCTTCGGTAAATAAAGTTTCAGCGATCTCATTAAAAAAATTACAAGAACCATATCATACCTGCTCTGCAACATTGCTCACTTAACGTGAAGTTTTCAGCAATTTTTTGTCGGAGGTAATGATTCGACAGATCATTGTTTTTTTTGTAAACAAAATCCTTCGACATTGGTTTACTTCGGTGCACGGACTTGTTCGATCATATAGCATTACCACAAATCTTTGTATGTGATCAAAGTCTTCATCGCTCAGTTCATTGTTATCAGACAGGCTAAAAATCAACAATAATTTTAATGCACCCAAAACGTGCTCTTTAGAACACCCCGCGTATAAGATTTGCAGTGAAAAAAAATCTCGATTTAATCCTATTGTTATTTGACTCGATTTCAAAACTTTCAGCAACAAAATATTTTTTTATTGGATTATGGTCGATTAAGTCTCTTATAAGCCTTCTTTATGGAAAGCTCCATTCTCTGGATGGAAATAAGCCTGCTACTCTATCTGAGTACTTTTTATCATTTGGGCGCCTCATAGCGAATGCTAATTATGCTGATATATTTGAAAAATATGATAATACAAACCCGACAAAAGTTTCAGTAACTTCTTTAAACGATTCCCAAACATTCCATGCAGTTACTTTGCCTCTGCCACCAAACATGGAAACAGTGTCACATCCTGTTAACGCAAACCAAAACGGAAGTGCTCTACATTTTTCTTCAGATAAATTCTTTGCATATGTGTGGATGGGAAGGTATCTTTTGTTCTTTCCAACACCAAATTCAATCCAAAGTTCATCCAAATTCAATGAGAAGAAATGGTAAAGTGAAATTATCACAACATCGGTGTCCACAGTGATGATTGAAATTTTTTTGAAACCGCAAGATGATCCATTTAATACGTGAAGTAAAAGTCGAGTATCCGCTTCCTCGTGACCGCATGGTTACAGCATGGTGACTTTTAGCTCTTCACAGTAGTCGCCAAACGTCAAAGCAGCCCTTGGTGAATGCATATTAACAAATGCTGCTCCATCAATCACCTTCATATCAACATTCGGGACCGTTTCCGACGAATCACCGTAGCTTTCAAGGCATTTCAGAAAGTCTGATTTTTTGTTGCATTTCCTCAATCGTCCGTATTCTGACAAAGACACTGGATACGCATGGTTTTCATGGGGAAAAAACTGTTCAAATCACCCTCTCTTCACTGGCATGCAATGAACAGATTAGAGTACAATCGACGATTGCGGACAATGTTCTAGTTTTTTCAGATATCATTTTGTAAAACAGGAGGTAGATGCTTTGTTTATAAACAAAATCTTTTGTTTTCTTATATTACGTAACATTAATGTTGAAATGGAAACCTTTTGTTTGTTTCTCTTTGCAACTTTTTTTTTCACAAAACGGCGTTCGAAAAGACGGTAGAACGCAACTTTGTTTTATGAATTTGATAACACAGAAAGATTAAAAAAATAGATTTGTGAATTCATGCTACTTTAGACATCATTCCTTGAATAACATCTCACTTTGCTTCACCAGGCTTGGTCACTCCATTTATTTAATTCATATACTCAAACCAAATCTCTCAATGTTTTTGTTTTTACGGCATGATCTAGACAAAAACCTTTTTCAGCATAAAATTGTCTTTCCAGCAGTATATCATACTTTATATTTTGAAAAAAAAATTTTTTTGCGTTTTTGATGACGTCATCATTTTGAAATTTAAGGTCCAATAACTTCTCACAGGTAACTTTTTTTACATGACCTAAGCAAACTATTTGTTCAGTCGATAAATACCTTTTCAAAAATGTATAACTTTTCAAAAAATTGTCAAAAAAGGTGCTGACGTCAGCAGTTACGTGACTGTAGATGGTGTGTCTGTCAAAAAAAATATTCTAAATACCATTTAGAACATTTGTGGAAAGTTTCATGTTTTTATCACCATTTGAAGTATCACAGTATTTTTATGTGCTAAGACACCTCACTAGTAGAATTCAAAAATAAAATAAAAATTTAGGATAAGTTTGGGCTTTATGATCATGTACTTAAAAGAAGTTGGAAGGCTGAAAAAGGCTGAAATCAAAGACGAAGATCTGAACTAATTGAAGTTGTTTTGTGATGAAATGAAACTGCTTACCATTTTATTTCTTTTTAATTTCTTCTGAAAAAATCACAAAAATCTATATTGGAAATACAGAAATCTTTTTAAAATAACAATATGCCAACCACAAAAAATCATCAGAACTAAACACGACACAGAATTGAGCGTAAATGAAACTTTTTCAGTTGATGATGTTTTGTAAATTGAATTGCAATTAGGCACACTTCAAAAGCATTTTGGAAACTACTGCTCTTTGTGATCAGATTGTGTTTTTTTGTTGCGAGTGCACCATTCTCACAGGTTTCAGTTCAGATTGCGTGTTCCTTGTTGCCAAGGCCTGTTATTTTTCAAACTCATGACTTTTTAATGCCCAACTATAAATTTCTGTGGCCTGGATGTCGTTTGATTTGTCATCTTGTTTTAATTTTGCAAAATTTTCAATATTGTATTGTAGTGTTCACTAAATCTCACAAGGTGCACATTGGCATAAGTATTTTTCATCTGTAGGTACGTAATGCAAATTTTGGGGAAGACAAGTATTTGAAAAGTTTTGGCCTTGAAGTCGATAACCGGATGGTGGAGGTTGAAGGAAGAATCTTGCCAACACCTGACATTCTTTACAATCAGGTACAATGCAGTTAACAAAAATATGTTTTTACTTGTTTTTTCCTTAATGAAAAAAAGGAAAGTTGTCGAAATTAACCCTAATGTTGGTAACGGGCGTAAACGAGGGTGTCGATCCTCTTTTCGTTAGCGCAAGACGTTGGGTGTAACTGTTGAGGCGGGCGCCACTCCTACCATCAACACCCATCGTCTCCAGGTCCAGAACAGTTTTTTAACAAACGAGGTATGTCTATTATACATCAGAACATCAGAGGACTTTTACCTAACCTGCCCAACCTCGAAAGTTTTATCAACATTCAACAAAATGCAGACATTATTACTCTTTCTGAAATTCATGTAACCGACTACAACGACAGCGACAGCTTATATTCAATCTCGGGATATGCTTTTACGAAAAGAAAAGTATCTACTGGCATAGGTGGGGGAGTTGCCGTTTATATCAGAGATGGTATAAAATTTCAGAGTCGATTTGACCTCGAAAATGACGACTTAGAAAACATTGTTCTTGAGATTTTTATCAAAAATGCAAGAAAAGGTTTTCTTATAGCTGCGTTTTATAGACCTCCGGGTACATCTAAGCATTTAAGTAAACTCTTTACCGACAAATTCAATGAGGTAATTATTTCATTGAGCAGTCATTCAAATGAAGTAATTATACTTGGTGATTTAAATGTCAACTATATGAAACAACAGGATAACGAGGAAATAAAAAATTCTATCAGACTTAATGGCTTTAAACAGCTCATAAACAAACCAACTTGCATTACACCAGAAACGTCTTCCTTAATTGACATAATTGCGACAAACACACCTTCGAACATAATTCACAGTGACGTCATTCCGACATGTTTTAGTGACCACGAGATGGTGTTCTGTATTCGTAAGATAAACAACATGAAGTTTTCACCCAGAACCATCCACTGTTGCAATTACTCCAAATATAATAAACATGCATTAAACAAGGAAATTCAAGAAACAAACTGGGATCCCGTATATTATTCGAATGATGTCAATTTGGCACTATATTATTTTAATAAATCAATAAAGAATTTATTCGATAAACATACCCCTTCATAACGAAGAAGGTAAAAGGATGGAACTGTCCTTGGCTTGACACTATCACAAAAAAGCTTATGAACGATCGAGACAAAGCTCTCAGAAAATATCGAAAATCAAAAAAAGATGTCGATCATTCAACATATAAACACCTCATAAATCGTGTTAATATCGCAATCAAAAAATCAAAAGAGAAGTACCATCAAGACGCTATAAAGGAAAGTTGCTTAAAACCTGAGGAAAACAGTGAAAAGGATATTTCCTTCGAAGTCAACAAACGTTAAAGCAACTTTAACATCAATTGACAATGATAAAGAAAGTATAGCAAACATTTTTGCCAACTATTTTGGAACTGTTGTCGAAAACCTTAAGAAATCTTTGTTTGTTTTGAAAGAGCTTGTTTGGAAAAATAGTAAACTCTATCCAATCAGAACAGTAAACCGTTTCAGGTTCTCGTATGTGTCTACAGATTTTGTAGAAAAACAAATTCAATCACTTAAAACTAAAAAATCTGCAGGTCCAGATGATTTTCCACATTTGTTACTTAAGGACTGTGCAGAAACCCTATCTCAGCCAGTTACTCACCTTATCAATCTCTCCTTACAATCATCAATAGTACCAACGCTGTGGAAGGAAGCGAAAGTAGTACCTGTTTACAAATTGGGTTCAACAAGTACGTCAGAGAACTTCAGACCGATCTCAGTGTTGCCTGCTCTGTCAAAAATTTTAGAAAGAACAGTCCACTCACAATTGTTGCTATACTTTCTACTTAATGACCAGCAGTTTGGATATCGATCCCGCCGATCCACACAGTTAGCTTCTACTCTGTTAACAGACAATATTCGAAAGGAAGCTGATAAAGGTAACCTTACAGGTGTTGTTTTTATAGACTTAAGTAAAGCTTTTGACACTATACCGCATAGTGTGTTAATAGCCAAACTATCATCTTATGGCTAAAACAATGCAGAGCTTGAATGGTTCCAAGACTACCTCTTTAATCGCAACCAGTCTGTTGTAGTGAACAATCAAACCTCCAAAAGTTTTAAATCAAATTCAGGTGTACTGCAAGGCTCCATCCTGGGTCCCTTGCTTTTTGTTATATTTTTCAATGACTTCACCGAATGTCTTCAAAAGTGCAGTGTCATCGAATATGCTGACGACACAGTGATTTACTACTCTCAAAATAACTTTCACATAATCCAAAACACTTTACTCAAAGAACTTAAAAACATCTCTTCATATTTTGAAAATAATGAACTTATAATAAACACCAAAAAAGGAAAGACGGAATGCATGCTCTTTGGAACGTCGAAACGATTATCAAAATCCCCACTGCTCAAACTTAGCTATCGCGACAACAAAAACTTACAAATACCTTGGATGCACACTCGACTCCTCTCTAACGTTAAACAATTTTTCCAGAACAGTTACAAAAAAAGCTAGTAACAGGTTGAGACTTCTGTCAAAGAAGAGACCTTACCTTACAGAAAAAGCATGTGCAAGTATCTACACGTTAATGATATTGCCACTTCTTACCTATAACAGCCTTGTCAACCTTAGTCTTACAGAAACACAGCGTGCTCGCTTTAAATCCATTGAAAGACGAGCCAGCATTATCGTCAACGCCCAGGGTCCAGATTTTCAACACAGTTTGCCATCAATTGGAAAATTAGTAAAAAAAGTACGCTTGTCTAACGGTTTGAAAATGTCTGGACAAAACAACGTGCTCCAACTTTGCTGATTACTTCACCATTAACACGCATAATATTGAAACTAGAAATCAAAATTGTTTGCTTAAGCTGCCGCGTGTAAAATTAGAGTTTTCAAAGAAAGGATTCTATTATATGGGTGCAAAACTTTACAATGAGCTACCACTTGCGATCAGAACTGTTGAATATTGTTTTGTTGTTTTATATATATATATATACATATTAATTTTTACTACTAACTTTTAATTTTTAATTCAGGACACACGTTGAAACCAATTTTGTTTTAAGTTGAAGTGTAAATTATAAAATATTCATTAATAAAAAAAAACAATAACAAGCTCTACCAACTGACCTATCTTTCCCTAATGAAATCAGAAGCAAATTCTCTATTGTTTGATTATAGCACTTGATATTTTCCTGTTGTTGTTGGCATTGTTAATGTAGGTTTTAAACTGAACTAAACCCTTTTACTACATCAACAACCTTGTCACTTAAATAAATTTTTAGCATTTTCTTCTTTAATATTTTTCATTGTTTTCAGATGGTTTCATTAATACTCAAAAGTCACGTTGTATTTTATGAAAGATTACCATAATAATGAATTATCTTTAATGATTCTTATATCTTTCATTATTTATTTTTATTTCATGAGGTGTATTTTCACTTATTAGATTTCTGAAAATTTCTGTTTGTAGAGTCAACCATTAAAGCCAGCTAATGGTAAGTTTATAGCCACATACAAACTCATGTTTTTAAATGTGTTAGATGTATGATGTAGTCACACATGTATGAACAGGTGCATGGAATATGGTCGGCCGTAAAGTCTTTAAAGGTGCCGTAATTAAAGAGTGGGCGTACCTTGTCTATAATATCGGCCGCGCTCCGAGAGATGAAGAGTTACAGCGTTTCGAAGATGCATTGATTAAAACCGCGTAAATTGTTTTATTTATTTATGTTTGTTACAAAACGTGTTTTATAGTTTTTTAAGAGCTTACAACTTGTTGATATCATCATCGTCAGCATCATCCTTTTAACGTCGCTTTTCCTGTTGTTTCAAAAGTTATTCCCCGCAATTGTGTAGGTTTAGTCATCTGGTGGTTTATTGGTGCAGATGTTTTTACGGCTGGATGCCCTTCCTAACGCCAACACCAGAAACAGGAAAATATAAATATAGATAAATCTTGTTTTTTATTATGCCAGTTAGTCCGGGTGATTAAACGATCAGATTTACCGTGCAAATTTTTAATACTTTGATTTCTTTTGGTTTTTCTAGAAAATCCCTCAGGATTTCCTCGTTTTCAGACCCTTTTTCAAAATGCCACATACCCCATAAAAATTCTGTTGACTAAGTTCTCACTTCGTATTCTTTTTTTTAAAGGTCCAAAGCATACACATTCAATGCAACCTATTGTGTGGCATTTCGCATAGTTTAAACTGACTTAAAATTCAACTTTAGATAGGGCTATCATATAAGATTGACTATTCCAATAAATCTGTTGACATAAATTGCCTACCTACGCTTGATTCAAATGGAAAATGATATTTAATAATTAAATGAGAAACAATTTTTCCAAGTTTAAGTACTTTTTAAATAAAAATGAAAATACACGAGAGGGGATTGGGAAACTACGGATGATTTGTTTGCAAATATCTAACTTTCATATAATTAATGATATTATAATCAATGGATAATGGATGGAAAATAATCAAGTATGTACTTTCTATAGAATTATGGCGTTTCGTTTCAGTAATGGCATGGGTATTACAATGTCAGCCCCATTGTACAGACAGCGTGTACCAGAATACAAAACGCCCAACGTTATGATTTCCGATATGCTCAAGAGAAACGAAAACATTGAGTTGGCTGTCGTTGTATTGCCTGGGAAAACACCGATTTATGGTAAGCAGGTGTTTTAAGAATATATAACCTTTTGACATCATTACTCTGGATGATGCCTGGAATTTTAGTTGGAGTTGGCAATTGCAATGGTCTTGATTATCATCTTAAATTCAAATCAAAAGAGTTTTGAAACTTTAGGCATATATGGCATACTGTGGATAGGATCAATAATATTATATCTATTATCAAAGTTCATTTCGGTTGCCGTAATTTTTGTTCATCTTACAAAATATTCGTCTTTATTGATTCTACTAGCTGTATAGTAATGTGCATTATGCACTCATTACTTTATGATAAAGGTATAAACTACAAACAAATACATCACTTTTAGAAGAAAATTTGTAATAATTGATGCCATGATTTTCTTTAATCCAAACAACTTGGCTTTGGCCTTGGCCATGATTTATCTACTTTTAAAATAAATCGTTTGCCGTTGAACACCACATGAAGGTAAGCCATAGGTCTTCACTCATCAAAGAATCTCATCAGGAGGAGTCTGAACATGTTGTTGAGAGAGAGATTATTAAGAGGTTGGGTACTAGTAGAGGGACTATACTGCATAAGTAAAAAACTAGTTACAAATACTTTCTTTTCCATTGTTTTCACATAAAATCAGGAGAATTTATAACAGGTACAAATAAACACTTGCCTTTTTCTTCGCTTCTCTCTCTTCTTTTTAAAATTTTTTCCGTCCGTCGCCTCTTGATGTTAAAGCTTGTCCACATCAACTAAAATTTTGACTTGTTATTGTTGTTATTGAAAGACTTTTAAATCTTACTTTGGAATAATTTCTCCTTGTATTTCAAGGTGACTTGAAACGTTTGGGTGACACAGAAAATGGTTGCTTTGGGATATCTGATCCTGCGGTTAAAAAAATCGTGAAGGATCGTGGTTTGAGTACGCAGTGCATACAAAGCAAAAACGTTCTAAAATGTAGTCCAATGACGGTGGCTCAATTGTGTCTGAAGATCAACACGAAAAGGGGTGGGATAAACAACAGCATTGATAGCACAAACCCAGTCACGAGGTTCATTTATTCTGTTAATTCTATTATTTATTTTTTGCAGTTTTTTTCAATGAAATATCAAGCAATTTTTCTGCAAAGTTGCAATACTCAAAATGTTAATGTGAACTATTTGTTTATTTCAGACCAAAAAGAATATTTAGTGAGCCTGTAATCTTTCTGGGAGCTGACGTAACTCATCCTGGGATAGGAGATAAATCAAGTCCTTCTATTGCTGCTGTATGTTGATCTATACCTCTACAGTTTATAAATAAGTTACTAATATTTATTGGCGTATTAATTCAATTTCTTTTTTGAATTCATTGTATAAGTGTTTGAGACTTTCTTTTTCAACTTTGCTGAAGAATGGGTTCTGCATGTTCCAAAATCTACTTTGCAATGGTGACAAAAATTCTCAACAATTTAAGAGAACTGCATCAGATAACTTGCACAACATTTTAGAAGTTCTGGCAAGACGAGAAACCATCTTATCCCCCATGATTGAAAAGATGTGCCAAAGAACAGTGGTCTTATTACAATCCTAATATTCTTAGTCGAAATATTGATTTGTCTAGATTGAATCTACTGCTCTTTAACGTAAGTAGGTGAAACTCGAAGGAATAGAAGGTCACCCAGGAACTGGACAATGCTCGCAAATATGCTATTATCAGAAATATTCAAAATGAAAAAAATAAATGCCTTAATTCTTTCCAATATATGAGTGATGTATATATGTAGTATGTTGTTCTTGTTTCTTTGTTATATAGTTGGTTAGTTATTATTTTTATACCTTTTATTTTAATTGTACCATCAGTGTACACAAAAACTTTGTAAGTAAGATTAAAAAATATATGTTGCCAACATTTCTATGTGTTTTGTTTATGTTAGCTTTACGTTAATCAATCCTTTCATTTTTTGTCTTTTTAGATCGTTGGAAGTGTGGATGCCATACCATGTCGCTATGCTGTGTGTGTCCGAGTCCAAAAACATCGCATGGTTGGTTAGTTGTGTGTAGTTGCCAGTTCATAATGAAATCAACTCATGCCTTCTTTGCATAAAAAAGTACACATGGTCACTCTGCATTTTTCTATCATCATTAGGAAGTCATAGAAGACTTGGAGAATGTCACTAAGGACCTGTTGATACAGTTCTACAGACACGTTGGGATGAAACCAATGAAAATAGTGATGTTCAGGGACGGAGTTTCCGAAGGGCAGTTTTTACAGGTGAATAGCAGTTAGTTAATTATGGCCAATTACATTTCACTAAATTGTGTATTTTAAATCTGTCATTTTACTATCTGTTAAGTGTTTCATTTCACCTGAAAAGCGTTCAGAGGACGAATCGGTGACCTAAATAGTGCAACCTTTGCGGTTAATAAAACGTGGCCTTTAGAATGATATCACATCGTTTTAAATATCCAGTTTATTATTTTAAAATAAATATATATATAAATAAATTTTAGAATTAATGTATTCGAGTCATGTAACATCTTTGACCTCATGGACATAAGCACCCATGCCCTTTATAGAGTTTAAAATGCAAAGTTGGTATCTTGCGTGGGTTAACTCACCACTGTCTTCCCTCTCACTGGGGTTGGCGTTAGGAAAGGCATCCAGCTGTAAAAACATCTGCTTCAATAAATCAGCAAATGATTAAACCTCCACAATTGTGGGGAATATCATCTGTTGAAAACCCCGTCTAACCCATGCTGGCATGGAATTGAGCGATGATGATCGTAATGACATTGACTGTTTTGTTATAGGTTTTGTTGAGTGAGTTGTCAGCCATACAACGGGCTTGTACAAGGCTGGAGGCTGGGTACCAACCTGGAATCACATTTGTTGTTGTTCAGAAACGTCACAAGGCGACATTTTATGCTCAGAATATCAACGATAAGGTGATAAGGAAGCTGTACAAATGTCAGAAACAACTCACAATTACATTTCTTAATGTTCGGCGCGAGAACGGAAGATTTGAAAATTTAAGACTACGATTCTATTTTTGGGGTGATAAATTGAGGAAAAATAAATTTTAAAAAATGTTATATTTCCAATTTTACGTTAGCCGAAATGTGTACAACAACAAAATAAAAAATTTAGAAAAGTAAAGGGTGTTTGCCCTCATTAACCTGTTGACGGTGATCGATTTTCCAGGACAGAAGTGGCAATGTAATGGCAGGCACGACCATTGACCGTGGAGTGTGCCATCCAACGCAGTTCGATTACTATCAGTACAGTCATGCTGGCATACAAGTAAGGATAAAAATTGCTTAATTTTATCTTGTTTTATGTTGAATAAAGCCTTTCCTTTTACAAATAATGTCTAGTTCTACCCGTATATTCAAGCTAAGCTATAGTTCCATTGCTTAAAAAGTGAATTATTGGTCTGCAGGGCACAAGCCGGCCCGCTCACTACCACGTTCTATGGGACGATAACAATCTTACGGCTGACGAGTTACAAGCCTTGTCATTTATGCTGTGTCACCTTTATGTGCGCTGCACCCGCTCTGTATCTATCCCCGCCCCTGCGTATTACGCCCATCATGTGGCGTTCAGAGCGCGCTACCATTTACAAAATGAGGAAAGCAGGTAAGGGTATTGAACGTAATGCAAAAACGAACCATGTGTGGGTATTAATGTTTTTTCTATGAAATTTCTGTTAAAACTGTGGTTGTAAGAGAGATAAGGGATGAACATTTTTTTGTTGAAAACAAGGTCTGGTAATATTGAGTTTCGCTGTTTATTGCTTAACTTACATGTTTTTGTGTTTCCAGCATTTCCTCAGCGTGTAGCGACGCGGGAGAAAAAGCTGAGAAAATGAGATTGAGTTTTAAGGAGATTGTGAAACCGCACCCGAAAATGGCAACCATGATGTATTTTGTTTGATGGAAGGGCTCTTTTGCAAGGCAGCTTTTTCATAAATAAATTTTCTTTTCAATGTATTACGTATTGAATTTTTTATACGTTAATGTTAATGATCAAGAATAATTATTTTTGTGTGTATTTGGAAATACTGGTTTTTATTTATCCGAATGGGTTTCGCGAGTATCTTTGTAGGAAACAGCTTTGTACTACTGGTTGTGAACCATAATATATCTCAGAAGAGTATTTGAGAAATGCGAAATATTGGATTGCTCGAATGTTCTAAAAAAGCCCAGTTCTTCTGAATTTGTATGCATGAGATTAGTGGACCATGTACCAACTGCACGCTTTCTCATAACATGCCCATGACGACGGTCAAGTTCGTTGCATTCGGTCAAAATTTATATTTTTCTTAGATTCCGCGTATGGCTACACGCTAAAAAAATTTCCCAAGCGTTTTGATTTGTCATTTGCGTGGTAACACGTCAATATAAATGCGAAATGACAGTGACGTTTTTACGAAAAAGTAAAAAGTTTTCTGTTGCGAGTGGCAATTGCAATCGACGTTCTTTTGGAAAATTGTATTCATCTTTTATAAAATTAATTATAACCAATTATAAAAGAAAGATTTCAATTCTTTCTTTAAGTGCTTTCATGAGTACAGAAAACTGGGAACTTAAATCTAATGAAATCTGTAGAAGTTAGGTGGGAGCCCACAAATAAAATAGACAATTTGCTGTAGCAGTAATAAAGAACAAAAAAATTATTGGGTATCTTTCTCTTGGTAAAACTGGGCGCCTTAAGTTAAAATCGTAGCTGGTAACTTAGGGGATGAAATGGGAAAAATGAGATTTCCATGCATATTAGTACTTCTTGCTTCGCTTTGAGTCTATAGAGACTTTAAGCAACGCACTTTAAAAACGTTTGTTTATTCCTTTAACCACCCAGGTAGTGTCTGTATTGTTTTGCTCTGCATGCGCAGGATTCTCCTCATTATTGAGTTCTTTTAGTATTTGATACTTTTCAGTGATTGTTCTGGTTTGTAACATTCTTTTGCAGTCAGCAACTTTCAACATCTTGATAAATAACAAAATCCTGGTCGTATGGTGCAAGCATATTTTTTTAATTTTCAAATGATTTAATGTTCAAATTTCACATTGGCGAAGTAAAAGTCCGAGTTAAGCGGAGTATCAGGCCGAAGGACACAAAAAACTAGTATAAGGAAAGAGGAATTGAAGATCGGTCCGAAAGTCAAGTGTATATTTAATGGACAATCAAATCAACAAAACATAATCAAACCGACGATCCATATTTCGTAGAACTTACATCACATCGCCCTCCTTCTGGAATATGTTCCACAGAACAGGTGACGAGCTTCCTAGCACAAATAGCAGTGCAAAGATTTGGATTCCAGGCACACTTCTCGGCCGTTCTACAGAATGAAGAGAATATTATACAGCTGAGCATCCACCACCACCTCCAAGGCAGCACTACCTTAATTGCAGTAGAAGGATCTTCACAATTGTCGGCGATTATTCAAATCGCCAAAACATTCCATACTTAAGAAGAATTGCTTATGATCTTGGGGTTTAACTGTTCTCGCTGACACTGCTGTGTTTATTTGTTTTCTTGTATTGGTTTGTTGAACTAACGAGTTTTTTTAGAAAAACAAATGATATGTTAAGGCGTTTTGCTTGCCAAATTACCCTTTTGAGTCAAGATACGGTTTTTTGTTTTTGTAACACTTATTTAGATGTTTTAAGGTTAATTTATAACTTATACAATCGTCAAAAAATCAATAGTTTTAGATTATTTAGTTGATTTTAGATAACTTTTATATTATTGTGGTTAGGGTTGAATCAGTCTAATATATTCTAACCCTAATCGAGGTTTCAAGTTATTTTCTTTTATATGGCGTTATGTCCATACTAAACGCTTCAAAAATGAAATTTGGTTTTGGAAATAACTTATGGGGTCAGGGTTACTTTCACTTGAATGTACAATTTCCCAAGATAGCCTAATAAAAGATTTAATAATCCCGGTTTTAAAGTCAAAGAGCATGTGTTACGTTGGAAACCCAAGACCCCAACTCGATTTTAGAATGGCTACCACGACAAACCCAAAGACGTGTACAATAGCAAAGAAAAGACAGGCAATTGGTAATGTTGTCGCTGCCATTTTAGGTAGGTTAGGTAGATGCAACTTGTAAGATGGCGACGGACGTTTTATGTTTTGTGATCGTGTTTTTGTTCTGTGAACAGCTTTTTTGGTGCAAATAATCGCGATGAAGTTATCCTTGTTCGGAGAAAGGTTTCCTGGGTTACGTTTGAAAGTTTCAGACATGCCAAGAAAATCTTCATTTTTCATGTTAATTCTTTTATGCGCTATTGAATCTGTGTCTTTTACTACAAATTAATGATAAATTTGAAGGTCTATGCGGTAAGAAAGGGATATCGACGATTGTGCACCAAAACATCAGGTTTATTTGGAAAAGGGAGGACGGACTTCCATTTTAAACATTCAATAATTCTTGGGTCATCTTTCTTTCTTGGTAACACAGTTAATGAATGTTTGAGATCTCTTCAACTTGTTTCAATTTCTTCTCAATGAACACCTGTCAAGCTAAGAGTCTTTTCAAAGGAGATTAAAGTGTGATGTTATTACTGAATATATACGTCTCTCCTATGAATTATTACAACTTCACTTACTACTGTAAGGGATTATAAACAGGGTATTTTATGAAAGCTTAGAGGATGAGAGCACGTGAATGAGAAACAATTGTATTCTACCTTTTATATTTACGTTCTTATTCAAAGTCTTAAAAGATCTTTATTTTGCATATATATATATATATATTTTTTTATTATTGGAGATTGCTCAAAACAAGGCCTAAAAGGCCACTTGCGAGTATAGAGCTACAGGAGAAGTTAAGCAGATTTAAGGTAGCGATGAACATTAGATTTGAACAGTTGAAGGTTAAATTCAGGAGGAAAGCATGTAGATGGAAGTGAGTTCCAAAGTCTGGACGTACGCGGAAAAAAACTGTTTTTATAAACAGTCCATTGGTGAGACGAAGAAGACAACCTAGTAGAATGGAGAAAAATTTTGAGAGAAGGTGTAAGAGATGATAGTTCGCTTGAACAACAACCATAAAAAAACTTGTAGAAGAGACAAAGAGACGCTACGTTCCGCCGGTGTGAAAGGGAGTCCAATTTCAAAGAAAGGTTTTCGCCAATTGCATTGCAAACACGCCGTTGAACACGGTCTAACAAATTCAGGCAATTTTTTGGTGCACCTGCCCAAATGTGGCAGCTGTATTCCATACATGGACAAATTGATGATTTGTATAAGTAAAGGACGCATTCAGGAGTGAGGTAATTCATTTCTCGTAAAAGAGAACCAACCTTCATGGCAGTTGATTTAGCTATATTTTCAATATAAGATCGCCATGAGAGGTCGCTGGTAAATATAAGACCAAGAAGACAAAATGAATTGCTTTCAGGCAAATGAGAACCATTCATCAAAATTCGAGGTAAGTAAGCATGATTGAGATGATTAATGGAAAGAAGATTAGTTTTAGATGGATTAAAATTAACAAGCCAATTCTTACCCCATTCAACTACTGTATTGAGATCTTTTTCCAGATCAGAGGCCATTCTAACTTTATCACAATCATCTGATTTATTAAGGCAGGAATACAATGTTGAATCATCAGCATAAATAACGGTTTTGGATAATAAATTGTCAGGGAGATCGTTAATGTACAGTAGGAACAGAGTCGGACCGAGAACTGAATCTTGAGGAATACCAGCATTAATGGAAAAAATGGAAGAAGAATGACCGTTAAGAACCACCTTGAGTTTACGACTGGAAAGGAAGGAGGAGATAATATTTAAAAATGGACCTTTTAAACCATATGCCTTAAGTTTGTGCAGTAGCCCCCGATGCCAGACTTTATCAAATGCTTTGGAGATGTCAAGGGCAACTGCTCGCGCTTCACCAGAGACATCAAGGGCACGATAAAAACGTTCACTTATAACTGTCAAAACGTCAGCAGTGAAACGCCCAGAACGAAACCCATACTGGGAGTCGTAAAACAAATTATTTTTTTCAATAAATTTAACTAAGTTCAGGTTAATTAAAGTCTCGAAAACTTTGCTTAAGATGGAAATGAGGCTGATTGGTCTATAATTAGAAGGATGAAATCGCTCACCACAATTTTTAAAAATTGGAATAACAGAGGCAAACTTCCAAGATGAAGGGAAACAGGATTCGTCCAAACACTTTTTGAAAAGAGCACACAAAACGAGAGATAACTCAGTAGAACATCTTTGAAGTACAATTACAGGAATGCCATCCGGTCCAGTAGCCTTATTAGAATCCATTTTGTTAATAATCTTAGAAACCTTATCAGGAGATATAAAGCAATCATGTAAAGTCTGGACAGTTTTGGAGGAGAAATAAGGGAGATCATGACCAGAATCATCGAGGGTGGAATGAGAACTGAAGAGTTTAGCGAATAGTTCAACTTTATCCTTAGATAAACTAATGACTTCAGGACCATTGAAAAGTGGAGGTACAGATGTTTTAGAACTACCCCGGACGTTTTTGATAATACGCCAAAATTTGCAAGAACCTATTTCTTTGAATTTGATAAGATCTTTAGTCCTTTCAGCAAAAACAGTTTTACGAACAACATATTTACAATTATTGCGCGAGGCAATAAACAGTTGTCTGTTATGATCAGTCGCATCACGACGGTAGCGATGAAAGAAATGATTGCGATGAGCTATGGCTGCAGCACAAGCTGGAGAAAACCATGACGAAGAATGAGGTTTTAACTGATATTTCCCTGACGGAACAAATAATTGTATTGCTTCAGATATTATTGAAGTAGTTTCATTAACACAATCATCAACTGAATTGGAAAGAATTTTTTCCCATGGGACAGACTGAATGTGATTTTGAAATTTTAGCCAATCCGCAAGATCATATCTAAAAAAGGATCTATGCATGGGATGTTCATGGGAAACTTGTCTATTGAAATTAATTTTGACCTCCAAAACAACATGGTCAGAACGACCCAGTGGAGCGCTATGAGATATTTTACAAATTTCAGGGTTAGAGGTCAAAAATAAATCCAACAAGGAGGGCGATTGACTTGAGTGATCAGGAATGCGGGTTGGAAAATCAACCAATTGCGAGAGAGACTGAGATACTGCAAAGTTATAGGTTTCGACACCAGAGCTACTTGTTCCATTCGAGAATCTTAGCCATTGTTTATGGTGAATGTTAAAGTCACCAAATACAAAGATGTTGGTTGAGCGATGATTAAGAAGAGCTAAGTCAGCAGACTTTGAAACTGATTTGATAACAGAACAGTTTTGAGAAGATGGAGAGCGATAGAGAAAGAACAAAAAACTAGTTGAATGTAGAAGAGACAAACGAAAACACAAGAAAGGATGATTGGGGTCTTCCAGGTCAATTTCACGAAATATTGGTAAAGTTTCCTTGACATAAACTGCTAGACCATGCATATGAATAGAGGAGTCCAATCTAAACAAAGGTAGGTATCTAGGAACAAGGAAATCATTAGAAAATATACCAGCATTTAGGTTAGATTCGCAAAGTGCTAATAAATCCGGATTATTTTTTATCAAAAAAGCTTCCACATCCGAATAATTGGTACGAAAACCACGAATGTTGCTAAAAGCTAAAGAGAATGGAGGATGAGTATTCAACTTTATTTTGGCTTTGTTGTTGCGTTTTGATTTAAGGAGGGGTTTTTCTTTATTTGTTTTACAAACAAATTCCACGGAGGACCTCTTACTCGGTAGACCCATTCCCCCGAACTATCACCAGCCTCCCTCTGTTTAGCTTCAACTCGAAGTTTGTTGAATATATCTCTTTCCTCCTTGCTCCTGTCTGGATTAATAAAGATATTTTCATCATCTTCTTTCAAAATCCATTTGTGATTTAAGATAGAAATTTTTGTGTCATAATCACGCAGAATAACTCGTAACGGTCGAATTTTAGCGGATTGCAAAGGACCGAGTCTTTCACAAATTTTAATATCGTCAATGCGAATATTAAGTCTAAGCTGATTTTTAATAAGACCCAATACCTGCAATGAGTTACTAACCGATTCAGTCTCTTTCAAACCATAAATTATCAAATTATTTTTGCGCCAGTTGTGATCTTCAATATTTTTAAAAATTTCTTTAGTTAGAATATGTTTGGAGTCTAAACAATCAACCTTGACACTATTTTTTAAATTGGAAATTAGAGTGTTTAGATTCAAGTTGTCATCAACTAATTTTTGAATTAATGAGGCGTTTGTCTCAATGCTGTCTTTGATGCTGGACAATGAAGATTTATATAAAGAATGAGACGCTTCGAGAGAAAAAAGGCGAGATTCAATTTTTTCAAAGTAGGCTGCGCATCTGGATTCAATATCTTTTTCTACAAAGATTGCATTTAGAGCAGGTTTAGTGCAGTCCGGACAGAACCAAAAGTTATCAACTTTCTCATTGAGAAGCTCAATGATGTCCCTACTGAACTTACAACACTCACTGCAATAGTATTTTGAACAACGTGTGCAGTGCCTAAAATAAATAATGCTGTCAACACTGGTGCAATTATCGTTGGAACAATGGGCACTCAGATTGGACCGATTTTTATTGAATCTGTCAGGTTTTTTCAAAATTCGACCGAAAGATGACTTGTTAGATGATATGAATGGAGTACAGTTTAAGGCAAAGATAAAATTTTTATATACAGTAATTAAAAGTAAGAAAGGAAAAAAGGATTGTTAAGCAATTTGATTGACTCAACAGGCGTGTAACGATAAGTTAATAAACAATTAAAACGATCAATTAAAAAAATTTTTGTACTAACAATTGTTAGTAAAATGCAACCTGAAAGACTTGAACTGTAATCCACGTAACCAGCCACCTATTTCTATTTTTTTGTACACAACCCAACTAAGACTACATTTCTAAAAATATATATTTTTAGTGGTCGACAGTTATGATGCTTTAAATTTGTTTAAACTGCTATGATAGACTTGGACAATATATAAAATTTATCTTTTTTGTGCTTGCGTTTTACAGGTTTATCATATTGGATTATGTTTGTAGTAGTTGGATATTGGATCCACATAATGGCGAGACAGTACTTTGCAGCATGTATTCGATATACAGTGATTATAAGTAAAAAGATTTGACCTGTAGGATCTCTCTACATATCATTTCACATCATTCCGCATTTTGTTTTCCTACCATAGCAACCCATACCATTACATCATTTACAAACTTATACGTGTCATATGCTCAGCGTCCCACAGGTCTCATTATCACTTCATTAACCTTTTGTTTACACGTTTACTTTTGTATATATTTTGAACGACAAAAACTTCCTCTCCCCCCTTTGGAGAACGCCAATATGGATAGAGCAAAGTAGCGAGAAAAGTTACGAAGTTTTTATTTCTTGAATTAATGGTTCAAACCCGTAAAGCCTTTGACTATTAATTGAACCATTAATAACCTTCGCATTCTTCCTCATTCTTGATAATAGATCGTTTGGTTGCGGTATATATATTTAAACGTTGTTTACACAATATTAAAATAATTTCCAATAAATACGTAGCGGAAAATTCCAGACTATTTCAGGTTAATTTAAGTTTATATGAAACTGGCGGAGAAAGTCTTCTTTGTTGTTAACGTTGAAAAGATAAAATTAAATTACAAGAAGGTTGTGCCAACAATTCACATTACCACGTGTTCGTAAGGGCACCCTTCCATAAGCTTTCTCGCGTAAGACAAGTAGACAAAATATCTTCCTTTTAGCGTTGGGTAGAATTTAATTTCTCGTTTTCTATTCTCCACTTTTTCAATCACGACTGTCTGCTCATCTCCGTTTTCGTTCACCACCCTGCACGAGACATCCCCGTTCATTGGCAGATCGGTCCGCATTCGCAAATCAATGCTTATATCGTACTTCCCTCTGCTTGTACGCCTTGATAGAGGGTAGGCCATCTTTGTTTCGTGTTTTGATTTCTGACTTGAAAGATTATAAACTCGCTAGCTAATAAAGATTTAACTATTGTTTTCGTGACAATGCTGTATTGTTACACCCTACAATACACTATTATCGTTAAACAATGCCGTTTAATTTGTCAACTTGTTTTGGATCATTAAGCACAAGTAACCATTGACAACGATATGATGCTCATGTAACATAGTGCGCATGTGCAAGCCAGCCAGGGAATCCTCTACCGTTATCGTTCCGACTCCTTGTTTTAGAATGACATCTAGGATTTAGGTAGTTGTGCGATAACGATTAGAACTTGATTTATTTGGTAATCTAACGTTACGATAACATCTGCGACATAAAATTCGACAAACCTACTTCATTAAAGTCCAATATTTTAACAATTTGCCAATATTTTGCTTTAGAGATTTACCATATGACAGTTGTTGATCAATTTATAAAAAATTGTTTTAAAGCGGTACCCGAGCTGAGATAATTTAATCAATAAAAAGAATTATTTTCATATTTATATTGAGATTTTTCTGCGGATTAGTAAAGTACAATATTGCAAGCAGTTACTATTTTGGTGATTTAGCATCCAATATGAAGTAAAGAAAAGCAGTACAGAAAGAGATGAAAAATGGAAGAGAATTTTGCTCATTTTAATGTCCATTAATTCAACTAATTTCAAGACAAGCTAAAAATCGGTTAGGGAGAGATTTAATTCAATGGCTGTAGGATAGAGAAGGAGGGGAGGGGGGCGAGCAGGGGGAGTCTCACTATACCTCACAGAAATAAATAAATTTTTAGATAAGTTAATTAGCAGAGGCAGAGAAAGGTAAGGAGATACAAAAAACTGTCAATGGATACGATGGGTGAATCAATGAAGAGCAAAGGCAGTAGAAGTGTACTTTTGAATTGTTAAACGAAAAATTGAAGCATGATAGCAAAAAAAACTGAAAATAAAAGAGCGCTAAACAATTTGTGCGTGCGCCCCAGTTAGAGGATCGATAAAATTAAGGCTTAACTGTCAAGTGCTTAAACCCCATACCCTGAATTGCTGCTGTTCCATCATATTCTTGCTCTCCAGAGATCCGGTGTTATACCAGGTCATATTGATGACTGAATGATTGGAAGAAAGGTATTTTACTGAATACCGCAATCAGGAACCGCATACATAAAACTTTTTGTTGTCGAGCGAACACCAACTGTTGTGGCAATACACGAGTTGTTTCTCCAGTGATTCATCCACGGTCAGTTTTGCTCCACCAATTAATATGGGATTTAAAAACACACTCTTTTAAAAAGGCGTTAAAGCCTTTGCAATAGCAACATTAACAACTGTATTCACGAAACTCCCTGTGTTGCAAATAACATGAAGATACTACTGAACATTTCCAGTTGTTCTCAGCATAAATGGTCTCCATTCCAGATTGACATTATCTAATTTAGAGAGCTTCTACATATTTACTTGGGAGGAGTCTTCTCACTGGGCTTTCTACAATCTTATGAGTCATAGAATATTATCTAACAGCACTTAAATTAACACTGACACTGACTTTGCGATGAAAAGACATGCTTGTGCTCGCGACAGGATTTTACACAATGGCAAAATCAAGTGTCGTGTTATTGGAAGCAATGTTTGTTTGATCACAAACAAAATTTAGCGGATGTTTATAAAACAAGAAAAGTCGCTAATGGAAATTATTAGTGGAAACACTAAAATTCAAAACGAACGGTTTGACAAACTTACAAATGAAATTAATGTGTTAATAAGTACACTAAAGAGCATTTCTCTGGAAAATGAAGGACTAAAAGAAGGTCCACAGATGACGCAAGAAGTACAAGAAAATAAAACGAAAAAGCTTGAGGAGAATATAGGGGCAATGCAAGATCGGCTGCAAGAAGTAGGTAAATACCACAAATGAAAACTTGAGGCAGCAAGAGGATCGTCCGAGAAGAAACAATATCAGAGTTGATGGAGTAAAAGGAAACACACATGAGAGTTTGGAAGAAACGGAAAATAAATTACACACTTTATTTAGAGATTCTGTCAACTTATATAAAGTAGTTATTGAAAGGGCTCATCGAATGGATCGACAAAACAAAAACCAGACACGTACGATAATTGTAAAAGTGGAAGAAAATTGTTCAAATGTGTTCGTTCGAGAAGTCTATTCCAAAGAAACGATGGGCATCTCTGGCCAGAGGTAAAACTATACGCGGGCTGGGTAAGTACGCTGTTATAAAATATGATCGCATTTATCAAAGGGATTTTTTTAAGTTAGGAAAGAAGTCCCTGTGCTTTTTCTTGATACCACTAAACGTAGAAGAAAACCAAAATGGATTCCGTTTTTGACAAAATATCTTTTAATAATGATCTCAAAACAGATTTTTTTTAATAATCTGAATATTTCTTATTTGACTTCTGATGAAGTATCATCTGAGTTGAGGAATTGTAGCTGAAGTACTTTTTACATCCGTCATTTAAATATAAGAAGCATTGATAAGAGTTTTGATAACTTTAAGATATTCCTTTCACGCATCAAATATAGAATTAAAGTAATATTTTCAACCAAAACCTTGTGCAAAAATGATAGGGGATTCAAAACTTCAACTATAATGTACTATCGAGAAGGAGCAAACGGGAAGAGAGAGGGGTTTGTATGTTTATCCACAAATGTTTAGAATTTAAAATATTGCGTGCGAATTCACGATGAATCGCATTCTATAGAACCCATTAAAAACAACTTGAAAACCACTGTAATTAATGTCACATATTGACCGCCTCGTGGGCGCCTTCAACCGCTATTTAACTACGTTGATGACTTTTTTAATGTGTAGTTACGCAGCAAGTATGTGTACCTTGTTGGTGATTTAAATCTAAACGCGCTAAATTATAATTGCGGGGTGTAAAAATGTTTTTGGCCATCTATTCAAGTACAATTTAATTCCTTTAGTAACAAGACCTACGCGAATTACTAGAAACAGTTCTACTACTATCGACCACATTATAACAAATAGTGTTTTACTGAAGCAGCTAGAAGTTAGAATTATTGAAACTGACATTTTTCTATTTACTTAAATGGTATAGATCAGGGATGGCCAATTGATTTTGGTCATGATCCACTACTGCCAAATCGGACAACTTAGAGATCCACAATGAGTTAATTACCATGTCGATAGTTTTCTAATAGTGCTCTACAGGAAACAATATGGCGCTCTCAAAATAATCTCAATGAAAATTTGTAAAGTTTATTTATAAAAGTATACGATGTTTTTGCATTATCAATTGAGATTATTGAAAGAGATGAAAAATTATAAGTTGTAACTACCGACCGCCTAACAATACTTTAGAGTTAAAAGATTAACATTTTATTGCAGATTCTTTCGGAAAAATCAACAAGAAAAAGAAAAGCGTTTATTTTCTCAGTGATTTTAATCTTGACGCGTTAAAATACGACACAGACTTAAATGTGAAAGAATTTTACGACACTTTAATGAGCTTTACCAGTTATTAACAAACCCACTCACTCGTGTTACAAAACACTGCGCCAGCGCAATCGATAACATTTTAACGGCTTAAACGACCTCTTTGAGTCTGCGATGATTGAAACTGATATATCCGACCATTTCGCAATAATGACATGTTGCAACAGGCGACCAAATCCCATCAACAATCGTAATAATCTGGTTTATGTAGAAGAGGTATCAATTGAGAAATACAGACTGGTCTTCTACAAAAACTGATTGCTGTAATACTGCATATAATAATTTTATAATATTTTTACAAAGGCCTTTTACCATTCTTTTCCTTCTAAAATCACAGTAATAATGTGACTCATTAACCCATGGGTGACCAAAAGCTTTATTAAAGTTTAGAAAAAGTAGCATGGAATATTACGATTTAACTGAAGAGGAATTTAATAATGCTTTTAACACTCTAAAGATTTAATAATAGAGAAAATCATCTACTTTCAGAATTGACGGATTGCAAACTTAAAATTTCCCAAAATTATAAAAACAGTAAAAATTTCGCATTTAGTTTATATCTAATATGTTAGTTTTATATTTTTATGTTACTCTTTACAATCAATCCTGTATACTTGGTCAGGGAAATGTCCGTTCGGGGAAAGCTCCAATCGGGGAATTGTTCGGTGTCACCGAAAATTTGAACTTCCCTAAATTATGACTCCCCAGTCAACATAAACTGGTTTATATTGACTCCAACTCTAGGGGACTTACTTTTCTCTAGTTTATTTGAACTGGGGAGTCATTTTTTCCAGGGAGTCAAAATATTCTACTACACCGGGAATCATATGATACTGCTGTATATTTCATCAGGTTCGGTTTGTTTACATCGCGTACAATAAAATCTCTCTGTGTCTTTCTCAGCAAGGCGATCAGTTAAACACTTTAGATGATGAATACTATTGCAAGAACAACACTTACCTTGGGTTTGGTTTTTTCGAATAGTTTTGTGGCACTGTTGACATGATACAGGCCCAGGATTTTGTTCAATATATCCGCTTAAGATCTGTATCAGAAGTACAAGCGATGTCTTTCTTGTCCATGTCATTTTGTTGTTTTGTTTGTAAACCCATAACGAAGAGTAGAAATATGTATCCTGCGTATATTTCATCGTGTCATTATGATGTATAGTAACACTAGCAAAGGCCAATGTATCTCCATTGCAAAGTGTAGGTTTTTTAACACAGACACTTAAATATATAACTAATCCGACTTTCAATAACAAAAACACGTCCGTACGATGTGCTGCCATCATTGATTGTCATTGATTGATTGTATCCACTTTTATCGGAGCAAAACTATTCAACAGTCTGCCGCTGGAAATCAGAACAGGAAAGTCATTTCTTAAATTCAAGAACTTAGTATATAATATGATTTCTTGCCCTAATAATTAGTGATTAAACTAGACTTTGTTGTTTGCGTGCTATCCATTTTAACTTTTAACTTTATTTAACTATATTTTGAAACGTGCTTCTGTAATCGTTTAATCCAATCTCTAATTTTCTCATTTTTGCGCATAGTTTTGAAAGTCTGATTCTGATTCTGATTTTTTTATTATTTTTATTGTTGTTTTTATTTTTTATTTTTTGTTATTTTTTGTTTTACAGGTCTCTTATTGATACCAGTTTATATTGTACATATACTTGTATATATTAGCTGACAAGACCAACCTGTATAAATATGTAATATAAAACGCAACAACAAAGCCAAAAAAAAGTTGAATACTTATCCTCTTTTCTCTTTAGCATTTAGCAACATTCGTGGTTTTCGTACCAATTATTCGGATGTGGAGGCTTTTTTGATTAAAAATAATCCGGATTTATTAGCACTTTGCGAATCTAACCTAAATGCTGGTATATCTTCTAATGATTTCCTTGTTCCTAGATATCTACCTTTGTTTAGATTGGACTCCTCTATTCATATGCATGGTCTAGCAGTTTATGTCAAGGAAACTTTACCAATATCTCGTGAAATTGACCTGGAAGACCCCAATCATCCTTTCATGTGTTTTCGTTTGTCTCTTCTTCATTCAACTAGTATTTTGTTCTTTCTCTATCGCTCTCCATCTTCTCAAGACTGTTCTGTTATCAAATCAGTTTCAAAGTCCACTGACTTAGCTCTTCTTAATCATCGCTCAACCAACATCTTTGTATTTGGTGACTTTAATATTCACCATAAACAATGGCTAAGATTCTCGAATGGAACAAGTAGCTCTGGTGTCAAAACCTATAACTTTGCAGTATCTCAGTCTCTCTCGCAATTGGTTGATTTTCCAACCCGCATTCCTGATCACTCAAGTCAATCGCCCTCCTTGTTGGATTTATTTTTAACCTCTAACCCTGACATTTGTAAGATATCTCATAGCGCTCCATTGAGTCGTTCTGACCATGTTGTTTCGGAGGTCAAAATTAATTTCAGTAGGCAAGTTTCCCATGAACATCCCATGCATTGATCCTTTTTTAGATATGATCTTGCGGATTGGCTAAAATTTCAAGCACACATTCAGTCTGTCCCTTGGAAAAATTTCTTTCCAATTCAGCTGATGATTGTGTTAATGTAACTACTTCAATAATATCTGAAGCAATACGATTATTTGTTCCGTCAGGGAAATATCAGTTAAAACCTCATTCTTCGTCATGGTTTTCTCCAGCTTGTGCTGCAGCCATAGCTTTTCGCAATCATTTCTTTCATCGCTACCGTCGTGATGTGTCTGATCATAACAGACAACTGTTTATTGCCTCGCGCAATAATTGTAAATATGTTGTTCGTAAAGCTAAAACTTGTTTTGCTGAAAGGACTAAAGATCTTATTAATTCCAAAGAAATAGGTTCTTGCAAATTTTGGCGTATTATCAAAAACGTCCGGGGTAGTTCTAAAACATCTGTACCTCCACTTTTTAATGGTCCTGAAGTCATTAGTTTATCTAAGGATAAAGTTGAACTATTCGCTAAACTCTTCAGTTCTCATTCCACCCTCGATGATTCTGGTCATGATCTCCCTTATTTCTCCTCCAAAACTGTCCAGACTTTACATGATTGCTTTATATCTCCTGATAAGGTTTCTAAGATTATTAACAAAATGGATTCTAATAAGGCTACTGGACCGGATGGCATTCCTGTAATTGTACTTCAAAGATGTTCTACTGAGTTATCTCTCGTTTTGTGTGCTCTTTTCAAAAAGTGTTTGGACGAATCCTGTTTCCCTTCATCTTGGAAGTTTGCCTCTGTTATTCCAATTTTTAAAAATTGTGGTGAGCGATTTCATCCTTCTAATTATAGACCAATCAGCCTCATTTCCATCTTAAGCAAAGTTTTCGAGACTTTAATTAACCTGAACTTAGTTAAATTTATTGAAAAAAATAATTTGTTTTACGACTCCCAGTATGGGTTTCGTTCTGGGCGTTTCACTGCTGACGTTTTGACAGTTATAAGTGAACGTTTTTATCGTGCCCTTGATGTCTCTGGTGAAGCGCGAGCAGTTGCCCTTGACATCTCCAAAGCATTTGATAAAGTCTGGCATCGGGGGCTACTGCACAAACTTAAGGCATATGGTTTAAAAGGTCCGTTTTTAAATATTATCTCTTCCTTCCTTTCCAATCGTAAACTCAAGGTGGTCCTTAGCGGTCATTCTTCCATTTTTTCCATTAATGCTGGTGTTCCTCAAGGTTCAGTTCTCGGTACGACTCTGTTCCTACTGTACATTAACGATCTCCCAGACAATTTATCATCCAAAACCGTTATTTATGCTGATGATTCAACATTGTATTCCTGCCTTAATAAATCAGATGATTGTGATAAGGTTAGAATGGCCTCTGATCTGGAAAAAGATCTCAATACAGTAGTTGAATGGGGTAAGAATTGGCTTGTTAATTTTAATCCATCTAAAACTAATCTTCTTTCCATTAATCATCTCAATCAAGCTTATTTACCTCGAATTTTGATGAAAGGTTTTCATTTGCCTGAAAGCAATTCATTTCGTCTTCTTGGTCTTATATTTACCAGCGACCTCTCATGGCGATCTTATATTGAAAATATAACTAAATCAACTGCCATGAAGGTTGGTTCTCTTTTACGAGAAATGAATTACCTCACTCCTGAATGTGTCCTTTACTTATACAAATCATCAATTTGTCCATGCATGGAATACTGTTGCCACATATGGGCAGGTGCACCAAAAAATTGCCTGAATTTGTTAGACCGTGTTCAACGGCGTGTTTGCAACGCAATTGGCGGAAACCTTTCTTTGAAATTGGACTCCCTTTCACACCGGCGGAACGTAGCGTCTCTTTGTCTTTTCTACAAGTTTTTTTATGGTCGTTGTTCAAGCGAACTATCATCTCTTACACCTTCTCTCAAAATTTTTCTCCGTTCAACTAGGTTGTCTTCTTCGTCTCACCAATGGACTGTTTGTGTTTCAAATTGTCGTAGGGATTTTTATAAAAACAGTTTTTTTCTGCGAACGTCCAGACTTTGGAACTCCCTTCCATCTACATGCTTTCCTCCTGAATTTAACCTTCAACTGTTCAAATCTAATGTTCATCGCTACCTTAAATCTGCTTAACTTCTTCTGTAGCTCTTTACTCGCAAGTGGCCTTTTAGGCCTTGTTTTGAGCAATCTTCAATAAAAAAATAATAATAAAAATAATGATAATAATTTGTTTGGGTGCAAATTTTTACCTTATTTGGACGCTGAAAACAGCTATAATAAGGTAGTAAACGAAAAAAAGTAGATTAAAATCGCGAAGATATTTAGAACTTCAGAGGGCGGATGTGTGTGTTCATTTACTTTTACTCTTTCTACCACAACATCAAACACGTTTATTTTTAACTTCACCTTACACTGCCCTCACGTCGTCTTAAGCAAACTCAGACGGTCTTATATTATTGGAAAGATCCTTTTGGGAGACATAAACACGGTCTTTCTATATTAATTTTCATGAATCGAATATCCACTTTAGTAAACTATATCCTAAGTTGAAACCTACTACGATTGGGGGCAGGAAAATCACCACAAAACTTGACGTTTTACGAAATTTCGATTCACATGCAAAGTTTTTATTCTTACTCTTTCTCAAAATAGGATTACTAGGCCCCTTCCTGAGTTGTTAAATGTCAAGAAAATCCCGGTATTAGTAGAGCCAACTCTAAGCGTATTATTTAGGGGTTTATTTAGAGTGGTTATAACGAAAAATAAACAGAAGTATCACTATTTTTAGTTAAAGGTACCTTTTTAGATTCATCTATATACTCTGCTGTGAGTGAATACTCGACTTTCTTCACTTTCGCTGTTAAAATTGACAATCTTTCAGGGACAAATTTTGTTATGATGCCCAACCTGAATCATTCTATTCCGCGGTTTTTTTCACTTTGTTCAGTCGGCCTTTGCGCACGCGCAAACGTTTGCCGGTTAATAAAAATAGCTCCGCGAGGGAGAGTTGAAGACTTTATTCAATGTTTTTATAGTGTTGTTAGCAAAACCTTTATATTTTTGGAACCAGCGTGTTTCGGGAAAAAGTGTGACAAACGTTTTATAAGAATTTTGTTAGCATTTTTTTAAAAAGATTTGTTTTGTCGGATTTAAAGAAATATTCCGGACACAACTCTGATATTGTTATATAGGATGATATTTAAGGAAATAATCGATCTTTATCAAAGGATAAATAAAAGATCAGATTTTCTTCGCGTTTCAAGTAAATAACTGAAATGGCAGTCTGATAAACAAACAATGACGTCACTGATGACGTAAATACTTAACGTTCAACCGTGATAATATCAAGATTAAAGATGGGTACAGAATCTTAATAATTTATTGACCACTCCCACTTCTGCCATGTTTTCATGGGATATATGATTGACTAGAATTTAATCTGCGCGCATCGTTTTTCCTTTTGAAACAACGGTAGACAAATATTGTCCTTTTGTACCTCATCACGTTTCAATCAGAAAAAATATGGTGATATCATACGATGTTTCAATGCTTTACAACAACGCTTAACCATTTGACCAACTTTTATCATGGCTTTCCCTAGTAGGGCCCTACCATATTTATTGTAATATTTAAGTATTTCAATAGAAATAGATTAGTAGAAAAAAATAAACATTTCTCCCATTATTTTAATATTTAGTAAACCGTTTATTACTTTATATAATTTATTATTATTACTGCATTATTAATTTATCTACGCTAGTATTTTCATGTTGGATTTCACTTTTCAAGGCTCTCAAAAGAAACAACATTTAATGCATCGTTTCGGTTTGAGATATCGTATTCGTAATTGAGCCAGCACTTGATTTGTTTGCTATCGGAACAAGTACATCAAAGTGAAAGAAACGGAACCTTTGTCCAAATCTGATAAGAACGTTTATCCAAAACAATCGCTAAACCGCATGTATTTCCTAAGGAATGAGCGGGAAAAAGCTTATCTTTTGTGCGAAAATAACTACAGTAAATTCTCTATAACTCGAACACCCACGGGGAATCAGAAATCGTTCGAGTTAAGGGGAGTTTGAGTAATAGAGAGTTAGTTTTTATGAGAGTTTATTAGGAAATTTCCACAGTGCCAGCAAAATTGTTCGAGTTATAGAGAGTCCACCATCACACACATAACACCCAAAAGAGAAACTAAAATCCATGATGGTATCTACTAACACTAGTGAAAGCGGGCAATGTACTGCTTAGTTACGCTCCTATTGCTATCCTACTACGGGTAATATATACCCTTATTTTTATCAGCGATAATGTTTTGAAAACGGAATGTTATTATTTTGGTAAAAACCGTATTTGCTTTGTATTTAGCTTGTGAGTCGAAAACAAAGGCAGGAAATATGGCGCTGTGTTTGGACAAGGTTGGAACGTTGTGAAGGGGCGGATGAGAGAGGAAATGATAACAAAAGCATGTTTTTAACAGCATGCTTCAACACCTGTGGAAGGAAATATATCTATTTTTCTGTCACAAATAAATTTTGCAAAAGTAAAAAAATATATTTTAGATTGTGACAAATTTCAGTATATGAACTTTTGTGAAAATACATAAGAGTATCAGAATTTTAACCGCTAAACTTAAGTTGGAAAAGAAGAACTACTTCGTTGTTTTTGGTCAACTCTCCATTTTTATTCATAACAAATATCCTCTCTAAATTTCTTTCTCCGAGCCAAAAACATGGAAAATGAAAAAATGTAACAAAACAACGCTCGTGTTGATAAAAATTATGTGTAATATTGATAATATATAGATATAAAATAGCCGTGTATTTTATAAAGATATCCAAATAAATAACGTAACACTAGTGTCCAAATGAAAAGGCCGTGTGTTTAATAATAATAACCTCAAAAAATGAAGCGATTTTCCAAAAGATTTCCGTTGGATTTAAGCCAACCTAAGAATGTTTTATAAGGTATCACCCTAAAAGTAAGGTACAGATGATTGTCTATACATGCTGGGCGGATATGCCCGCCCCCAGCTCGGATAGGACGATCCGTAACCGTTGGGTGATTGTACGGCTGAATAGCAAGGCGGGTAGTTAGAGGGTGGATAGCCATACGGGGATGAACCAGGTCCTGGTCCGTATGGACTGTAAAACGGGTATTCACCTCTGTATGCGGCTGCTGCTGCTTGGGCGGCATGCAACTGAGCGTCAGATGTAATTGGCTGGTTGAGCTGCGCCAAACCTTGAAAATCAAACTTATACGCGTAGCGTTTGCCGTGAATTTTTGTCATGATGTTTTTGTCGTAGTAGTAGCGTAACGCTCGACTCAACTTGTCGTAGTTCATGTTAGGCTTATTCTTCCTCTCGCCCCAACGCCGCGCCACCTCGTCCGGATCAGTCAATTTGAACTCCCCGTTGTTTCCCTCCCATGCAATGAAGCTGGCATTGCCAGGATCAGCTAACAGCTCCAAGAGAAACTGCCACAGTTGTATCTGTCCAGTGCCACCGTGTGAAGGGTTTGGGGGGAGGGCTCCAGGTTTCGGAGATCCACACGATGGGAAATCTATAGTATTTAAATTATTTTTCTTTTATTTATCATTTTTGTTGTTGTTATAATATAGAATTCTGGAGTATAGTGTTGAATTATTTTGTTACCCAATTAAGAGTGAGGGATGAAAAATTCATCTTACCATTGTGGACCGATGAGGCGGTGCTAGCCTCAAACTTCGGCACAACTGAATCTCTGTTACACTGGTAGTTTTCTGTCCCAGATGAATTGTTCTGGTACGCACAACTCGTTAAATACTCGCTACCATCTGCGCGTGCCACGGGAACATTACGCGCGAAGCCGCCAATTGTTGACGATGGCCGTTTATCAGTATCGGTGCTTGTTCGCGGGTAAATGGATGCTAAATTTAAACATTTAAGCATCATGTTTTTGTGAAATGGTGTTCACTTCTCGATTGAATAAATTTAGAGAATGAAAATAAAACCATAAAAATGAGATGGTAGTATATCGTTCTTACTTGGCGTTTTTACAGAAGACTGGTGACTAAGTGGCGGGGCGAGCGCTTTGTCAACATCATCAGAGGTTAAATTTGGTAGAGGTGCTAAAAGTAAACAATAAGAAAGGGTTGCAAGCAATTTGTGGTTCAAAAGCAAATAAACAACATCACTTAGAGGCCAAGTGATGAAAAAACAAAGTGACCACAATTCTGAGAGAATATAATCGAATAAGCCTAAAAGTAAACAAAAATATCTCCCGAAATTTTTTTGTCAGCCAAAAGAAAAAGAGTTTCGGCAAAACTATCACCATCTTGAAAGTTTCAAAGTTACATAAACTTGTCACACTTTAAATGTGTTTTATAGGGTTATAAAGGATTTACCTTTCCGTAGAACACATAAGTGCGCCATGAGTATGTCACCATTGTAGGCCGGTGCCAGCCGAAGGAATTCCTCTCTGGTGAACTTGCATAGTTGTTGACCGGTCATGGTAAACGCCGCCACATCCACCTCTTTGAGACTGAATTCCTTAATAGCCCATTGCACCCACTGTCTAACGTGCTCATTACTCCAGCACATCGGATCTGAAAATCGAGGTAAAATATTCTCAGCAACTGGCGTTACTGTTATGCTGTTATTGGTTAATAAAGGAATAAGGAAAATCTGAATTAGGATAAAGACTAAAAGATACTGTAAAAAAAATGAAAACTTTTTAAACATTCATCGAAGGGTTTTTTTAAGTATTTTCTTTTTTGTTAAAGGTTAGAAATTTTATGGAACAAAAGAAATTTGCGGCGCTTCACAGAGACAAAAAACAAACAAGATTAATTACCGGCTGGTACGATCACTCGTTTATCGTCATCAGCGTGTTGTTCCGGTTTGCAGTCCTCAGTAAATGCGGAGCGTTTGGGGGGCATGTGGAAGTCATCCATCTCCGGTTCGCACGGACGTTTCTTTGACCAACTTTCATTGGCGGAAAGGAATTTCCCACCACTGGCGTTATTGTCGTTAGTGTTTGGATTGTTGCTGTTCGACTTGCATGATGGCACTTTCTGGTTGTCGTACGCATCGAAAAGCGATTGCTCATCCATTGACCCCATCGTAAGAGCTTCCTACGGATTCGAATTTATTTGTGAGTTAAGATCAGTCGAGTGGAAAGTGTTGTATTTCGTATGATTTTAAAATCTATAATATCAATTGATTCGATTTTCCTGGGCCGACGGCGAAAAATTACTTACACGCGCACAATTTTACAATTTAACATGTGAACCCCCAGCTTAATCCCGCATTTTCTTGAAAACTAGAGATCTTTAACCAGACCTTCTTAGTTGAGCGAATAATACACACACACACACACACACACACATAAATGAGCGCCAAAGCTTTGTATAAATTACTTTAAAAAGTTCCCCGGCGGATTTATATTGCTCCGAAACCGCTTCTGATCTTCGTTTCTATGGAAACCGTGGCCACAGAATCGCTTTGCATCAGGCCGTGCGAACGCACAATAATAGACGAGCGATTAACGTTGATTAACGACTAGTTACGCATTCAACAAGCACACTTTGGTGGTAAACATGTTGAACTGGTAGACGTGTCTTGCATCGAATAGAATGCAAATCAGGGCTATTTCTGCCAACAAAGTCGCCAACAATTTCGACTAAACTTTTAAACTTTTTGGCAGCAGTGACTCCATTCTTTTCACTTGAACCTTATTGCGCGTACCATATTGTTATGGAAGACTTAAGTAGTAATTCTATTTTTAGAGCACTTTTCTAAGTTTTTTAATCGAACAAAAGGATAATGTCTGACACGAAACTATTAGGGGAAACGTTTTAAATTGAATTACTTTCGAAACAAGCGTGCCCTTTTATATGACGAATTTTCAATAACTGTTTAAAATTCTGAGTAATGGTTCTCTCAAATGAACTCGCTGTCTGATCACTTTTCCACATATATTGCTGATACATCAAAAACATTTGAAAATGCATGCATACATGAATGCGTAGCCTACCTGTGCGTATGCGGACGGATCGGGAACAACGTTGGAATTCAAATCTGACGATAGAAACATTTTGTTTGCGACAGCGTCCGTGTTTTCAATTTTGATGTGCAGTTTACTAAAAAGAAAGTTAAATGTAACGACATTCGCAAACGATCCTACGCAAAGACACGACAGGAAAACAATAAGGAGATAATGCCGTTCATTTCTTCTTTTAACAAAAGGTATCGGATGTGTACGGATGTCTTAGGAATCAATTTGTAAACTATCAGAGTTCCGGTCCCTCATCAAATACAAGGCCTATCTAATCAAAAATGAATGAATGTCATAACTTACTCGAAGTAATTTTTTACTCAGTAGTATTCGTTCACAATATTGCATGTGTATGAGCGAACGTGTACTCAAACAAATCAATCTTACAACTTTTTTCTTCTTTCTTTTGTAGACGCAATTCAAAAATAATTATTTTTTCAAACAACTCCGCCGTTGTTCTATTCATTGAAAACAAAACAATGAAATCAACAATTTACAGAGGCGGACGTCAAATATGTCATTCAAACGTCTCCTCCAATCAATGGCCTTCAAATAATAAACAACCAATTAAAGTCAGTGAAATTCATTTGAATGAACCAATAGATTTGTGCTAGTTGAACAATCAATGTCAAGCCATTCTCAAATGACTCAGATCTTTTTACAATAGAATATTTTGTATTCCATTTGTTGTTAGAACGTCATATTTTGCATGCACTAAATTTAGCATCATTGTTTGTCTGCTTCTGCCGCGATAACTAAAATCTCCTCGATGAAAAACCGTTTTTAAGTCATTTGACTGTTGAATGAAAACTGACTTCCAAACAACTTGACGTTGTTGACTATTGTTTACCTATTAATAATTGCAGTTATAATTTTCATGCAAATATACGGCGCTCATTAGGGCTAACCGATTTAAATCTGTTATTTTTCTCGCCTCTACAATAAGACGGATAGCTGAAGGCCTGTTAAACAAATATACAACTCAAATTTCTTTTACTATTTTTCTTGACAAACCCAATAAATAGGAAAACACGATTGTCATTTAACAAAAATCGAGGAAATTTCTTGTTGATATAAAAGTCATTTGAGAAATTCTGGAAGAGGAAAGGATCTTATCTGTAAACTTCACAAGCCGGATATGTCACAATAAACGTGAAGCAAATATGTTCGAGAACTTGTCGTATATATCACTTACAAGAACAAATTTTGAAGCAGTGAATAATATTTCAAACGAATTTCAAAAGGTTTTCTTAGACATGTATGAGTAAATATCAAATAAATAATCAATATATTGAAGATCACAAAAATCGTAAAATTAAAAAATTATTAACTGCATACCTTAGAAAAACCCAACAGCGCAATTAACAATGACTTATTTGTGCGAATTTTGCTGTCAACTGCATAAATTAACCGTTTTAAAATAGATTGGTAAAGGACAGTTATTTCTTTTGTCTTTCCTAGGGTAGAAGAGCATCACGAAGCGCCTGTCAAAAGGATTTCAAATCATGGAGGCGTACTCTTTCAACAAATCAGTAATCCTTTTTTGTGCTCCTTTTGGTCGATAGAAGAGTTGTTTACTGAATTTAATGTTTATTGCTATGTAAATTGAAGACAATTACGTTTTCATGATTCTTATAATAATTAATTATTTATATTATTTAATAGTATTTAAGATTTTCATTCTTCCAAAGGGTATTTTACAAACGACAGGTGATTGCACAAAAATACTAGAGCGGATAGCGGTACACTTATGGCGGCTTTTTGTTATTTGTCCGTTGCAGTCACCCAAAAGATATCTGTGAAGGACGAGATAATCTCTAGACTAGAAAGGAAGTTTGTATAACGGTTTCAAAGCAACAAAGCGATGAGTAATGTGTTTCATTCAAAATACCTCAAATGTAAGGGCACGCAAAAGTGACTTAATTAAATGCACATCGTTCACAAACAACCAATATCGAGTATTCGGGGCGGATTTTTGTCAGGTTGTGTTTACAATATCCTTTATGAATGGTACCCGCGGTTAACAACCCTCTAGGATATGACGACAACTAATAGGGGTTTTCCTTTTTGAAAAACAACTCCAATATATTTGCAATACGATACGGTGCCCGTGGGCTTTTAGGCAAACAAATATTCGTGCGTTTTTAAATGAAGGCGCGTTTTGCTTACACAGAACTGATCGCAACTAATAAAATAATCTACGGAGCTTATTCAAGTAAACATGCATTCATTAGCTTTTACAATAAAAACACTAAATAGACATTGAATAAACAGCCTGGCAATAATACGAAATACACATGTGACGAAAAGTGCCTTATTTTGTTGAGTAGCATTGACTATTACCCATAAAATAAAGAGGTTTTGTCAAATGACATCTTGTAGAAAAATAAATTTTAGATGTGATACTTTTCAAAATGAGTAAATATATTGGGATGATTACAGTGGATAATGAACGAAATTTAAAAAAGATTCAATGTTGCGCGGTGAAGCAGCTAAAATTTGAAAATTGCGAAAAGTTAATTTAAAGTAAAAACACGATTGCTTTTTCTCTTATACCTGTAAAGTATAAAGTTAAATTTACTTACTTGGCGCTTATTACAACAAGAAGTTCTTTTCTCTGCACAATCTACAGTGGCTTTGCGATAGCTCTTCTAACAAGAGGGCAGATAGCTGTGTGTATTTGCATTAGAAAATTGTTTTTCGGTTGAGCGTTTATTTATATTAATCATTGTTCATTCATTCTATTTTTACTTGAGATTAATCTGCAATAAGATATGATTTTAATCTATGAGCGGAAAATTCAATTAAACAGTCTTAAATGATACAGAAATGTTATCCTGAAAATGAGTGAGAAATACATAAAAATTATTCTAGCCACGTATGAATATCCACAGATTCCTTTTTACAAAAATACTTGAAATTATGAGATATAATAAGACTTTATCAGGAACTAGCTATCATCGGAATTTAATTTAAATCTACCCTCTTGCTTTGTTCTTAATTCCAAGAAACATTCGTTTATAAATCTTTAAATTGTATACGTAGAAATTGTGCGGTTTGAAGAAAATGTAACTAAGCGCAACCCCGACCTCTTATTCAAATATCTACTAATCCTTTAACAACATTGAAGAAAGTAAAATGGCTAAACCAATAGTCTTAGTTCACCAAATACTTGTTAATACATTAACCGATCAGTGGGTTTAAACCAAAGTTATTTCTACAAGAGCAGACTCCAGCAAATTAACAGGAGTAATTCCATTATGTTCAAATAGGCTTTAGCGTAATTAAAATGGCAAAGGAAAAACGGACTTTTTATTTAATCCTGCAGATTATATTTGGATTCGAATGAATTGAAGAGAGAGAGAGTCTGGCCATTCATTCGTTCACTGGCATTACTTAGAGATTTTCTTTCGCAGATTGTGAAAATCTTTTAATTGTGTATTTCACCAGATTAGACGTCTGGCCACAAAAGCAAAAGTACATACTGAAATGAAAAAGTTGAGTGGTGTCATATAGTAAGGGTCTTCATTCATTCATGATTTTACTTTTAAAAAGTTTAAAAACTGTTTATTTGCTAGGTACGTTTGAAGAAAATTTGGAAATCCACAATCAGACGCTTATCAGTTTACCTCTGGTTACTGCCAATAAACGCAAAAGAGACGTACGCCAAAAGATTTTTAGACTGCTTTCGTTGTCACCAAGTAAATTGTAACATTACGAAATCTTACTTCTTGTTAAGGAAAAAAAATTTTCTCAACTATGGTTCATTGACTTTGCAAGATTTGTACACTCACATGCATTGTATTCTTTTCATTGACTGAAATTTGATTAAAGAAATTTGGAAAAGAAATTGTAAATGTTGCTGATTCTATGCGAAGGACTGCTTTATGGCGTTCATAAGAGACTGATGTACTACAAAGAAGAAACACTACGTATTTCGGTGATTCTTCGCTGCCATTAAGAACACTTCACACTCATTTAATGATTGTCTTCTCCGAGTTATCCACTTTTCCATCATCGTTGCTTCAATATTTAGATGCATTGTATTCTCTGATCTAATTATCTTACAAGACCTATCCGCTAGCTATATCTAATATTTAAATGTTTTCCGCGAAAACGCATTGCAATTGCCAACTTAATAAATTTACCTTTCCTCCATATGTAGAGCGTTCATCGCGGAAGAAATCATGTTGACGGCAATGTAAATTGCACTTATAAGCAGAAGAAATATTTTTGTTTTAAACTGACAATTTTACGGATGCGCGTACGGATGGATATGCAACACGGAACGTCGACAATATACTACTGTTGATTAACTACACATTTAAAAGAATGGAGAATTGTTGACTGTATGTCAATCTTTTAAATTCAAAACATACAGGTTTCGTACGAGAAAGAATATTCAATGTATCATAATCAATCCCGAAAGCAATAACAACGATCATTTCTTGAAGTGAAATGCACCGATTTACCAAACTCAACTTTAGGGTTCAATTTAAATATTTATTACTAATTTTAAAGTTTCTTTCAAATGCTCCTCAGCATACAGTTAATCAGTTTTCAAACACCATTTAAGGGTCGGTCACGTGACATATTTACAGTTAACTCTGTTTTAATTGGTAAGGGTTTAGATTCGGTTTTAGGTTGGGTTAGGTTAAAATGTGCGTTCGTGGTGGATATACGGAGATTGAATATTTATGCTCCATTGCCTTGTCCATTGTCGAGCAATCTGTGAAAGTCTTTCATGATCTTTAGCGTGATGCAATGCTCATTGCTCTTACCGTAGTTGGATACCGTGTGTATATATACAGTATAATCTCAGTAACTCGAACACTGGATAACTCGAACTCGCGTTAACTCGAATTGTTTTACAATCCCCTTCGCTAATACTTACTCATAAAAATCGCTCGTTAACTCGAACATTCGTTAACTCGAACCATTTTCGTGGTCCCGTTGGTGGTTCGAGTTCACGGGAATATACTGTATATATCTACCCGTTGCGGTGTGTATTACACTTTCGCAAAGTGCACGCATCACTTCTTAAATGACGGATCATGAGTGTTTGTACTAGAAATGCATCTTCATATACTGTGGAGTCACGAAACGTAAGACTTACTCGAAAACTCTTGAACGTGTTGTTGATGATGCACTAGGTCATACAATACATGTATTTGGAATAGGATGGCGAAGTTGTCATATTTTACGTGCAAAAATAAATGTGTTTTCATTCCAAATTATAGAAATATTTCATCGCTAAACTGGGAGATAACAGTTACTTGTTGCAATAACAATGTCCTGTTTTTAACGAATGCATAGGTCGAACAATAAATGCTGGAGTGTCCATGATGAACAGGCAGTAGCGTAGGGCAGGTTTATTTTTCCAGGTGTACCGCGGCCTTTGAAATACTTGCGCAGCGTTGCGCTGAAGGGCAGGAAGAAGAATTTGCGCTACTCCTAATTCGCCTCTCAGGTCTTTTCGATTGAAGTTGAAGTGAAATTTCTGGACCTGATATACTTTTAAATCGTTGTCAATCTGAACAGAAGATCGCAGCAAATAGTCTTGATTATTATTTACATTTTGCGATTGCTTTCGGCGAATAAAATACGTTAGAAGCCCAGAAGATAACGGGAGATAACAAGTTCCTTTGTTGCAATAATTAGGAATTCCTGCCATGCTATAAGACGGAACAAAACGCAAGATGCTTTGTTAGAGGAAGCCCAGGCTCTTTCTTTTTCATCCCCTAGGAGTTCAATCAAAAAATATATGATACTCTTTTAATATATCGCAATGGATTTAACAGGATTTAACCTGATCACCACATTATTTTCTTCCGAAAGGAACATTATTTTAAAAGTCCTTTTTGCCATATGTTTCATCATCGGAAGAGATTGAAGCGCGAAAAATGGAAAAGATTAGGGAAGTTTCAAACCGACTTCAAAAACAATGACATTGACACCGCTTTCTTTCATTGATACAGTTCTCAACATGGCTTTCCATTTGCTTTCCATTCTCAGAGGTCTAAAGTATGATTAATTCATTGCCTTCAGCTTTGCAAACGACTCAACTGTGTTGGCAGCAGCACTGTAAAAATGTGAAGACGTGTCGAGATATACTCTGCTTTTTCTAGTTTTCATCTAAAAATTGAACTTGGGTTCTAAAAGTTCTAAAATTTCATCAGCAGAATAAATGCCATAACAAATGCACATCATTCCTTTATATGACGCATTTGATATGATCATCATTGAATGGTTATTTATAGCAGCATGACTGAAAAGGGGTTTCACTTGTATTGAGGCCTGGTTCTTCAGTAGCAGTGTGATAAAAAGCAAAAAATCCACTATTGGAGCTAAATGCTATAAGACGTTATTCTGTAAAAAATCAATTATCAGGAACACGGGGGTTAAACATGTTGTATTTGGAGACATTGCTGTTGTCATTGTTCTTCCTAAATATGAAAATTGCATCTATTGGAATTGGTTGAATTGGAACTGAAAAGAAAAGGCATTAGGCACATCCCACAAAAACAGTTTTGTGGTTCGCGAGAAAGAGGTTTAAATTCCACTTCTATTGAAACCTTCAAGTGTGAAATGGACACTACCAAGATAGTTGCAATTTCAACAACCACCTAAAACCATGCCAGCGAGCCACGCAACAGCCTTCATAAAAACTGAAAAAATTTCATGTTCTTGTAGGTCGCTCTGTTTAAAGAATTAGTAAGATTTTATACTTAAGAATTTTGTGTTGATTTCTTCATTTAGTTAGTGGATTGATTTTTTGTATTCAGAAAGAAAAGCAAGCTCTTAAACAAAACTAATCAAGTTTCTTTTATAAATGTTCAAAAAAGCAAACAATTGATGCGTTCATTGCACCCGTCTGTAGTGATGATGATGAATTGTTAACTTTGATATTTTAAATCTTTGTACAAGTAGAAGAAAGCCTTGTCAATCTCTCGCGATAATCTATAGTCAACTTTGTAAGAACCATTCGAATCGTATAGAAATTACTGAAACAAATCAACAAGAAGAAGCCATTATTCTTACATTTGCAAGAACTTCGTATAATTTTACATATCCATGAACTTTATGCGACCCTCACCTCAGGAAATGTCTTATATCACATATATACGGTACCATTTCGACGTAACCATGGTTGATTTACAGTGTCAATTTCGGAATTTAGGCAAGCTATTTAAAGTGGAAATTAGTAACGTACAACGCAATAAAACTAAAATTTATATTCGAGAGCAGGAACCGTATGCCATAGTGAAATGGATAGTAAAATATTATATGTTTGCAACATACTTGCATCTTTTAAGAAGTGGAAGAACTCATCCACCGTGTGTTTATTTAAGCAACAACTCCATACTCCTCTTATTCGCTATTTATTGAGCGCATTTTAATGTTCACACGAGTGGCATTTGTGGTAATTCCGCTAATACCAGAATCTAAATTACTGCACACGTGACTATCATTGTGAAAATAATACTAAGATAAGAGCTCTGAGCCTCAAAAGTGTTCTTGGTCTTTCTGCGCCAAGTGATTCTTCTAAGAAGTTTCTTATAAAAAGCAGAACAAATGTAGCTATCTTCATAGTTAAGAAAGTCTAGGTTACGACTTGTTGGAAACAATTTTGTAGAGTTGCAAAGAAAAATTTAACGCTTAATTTTTCATTCAATTGGTGCACTTACGTAATTTTTATAGTACAAATTAAGGTTAACGATAACTAAACTAAACTTAAAAAAATATTCTTCCTAGAATAAATAGACACGTGTATTCATACCTCTCATTTTTCGAGCGGTTGGCAACTTGAGCATTCATTGATGCCTACGTTCACAGCAACGCAATGTTTGAATATAATACCACCCCATAAAAATGCTACCCATACACGTTTGTGTCAATAAAATGCTTCCCACTGTCTGCAATTAATGCATGTTGAGAAGGATAGGAAGTTGTTAGAATCATCTTTCCTCGCAGCAATTAATACTTTATTATGACGTCAGAAGACAAACCTATACAATAGCCTGGGAAATTCATGGCTGCTCCACAAAGGCTATTAAAGCGATCTTCCGGCCTATAGTTGATCACAGTCATGTGTTTCAAAAAATGTACAAAGCCATTGTATACATCACGCGTTAATGACACGAATCAGACACTGGCCAAATGTACAGTAAATTAGGTTTGACATAAAACAACATCATGAACGGAAACTCGTTTTATTACATTTTTAAACCTTTACACTGAACAAAGCAGGAAATCTTGCGGTTAAAAATATGCTATCAAACAAAGACATTACATTTACGTTGCAAAACATTGAAAGTGGCCTTCTTAGTTTTAATTTGTTATCTGTTAATCTGTTATCTATTCATTATATTGACCATTATAAGGGGCGGATCCAAGAATTTTTAAAAGAGGGGGCGCTAAAATCATAATTTCATCTCAATTCGGGAATCTCTTCCCCACAATAATTGAAAGACTTTTCATGTCCGGAATGTTATTACCATAACATCCTTCGTGGAAACTTTTTTGCATACATATCTATGAAATTGGTAAATAAATGGTAAGCAACATGAAAATATTGTAGGATGTTGTGATTATTTTCTTTACGCACAGATAGCTAGGATATCTGTAATGCCATCAGTACGTGAATAAAGTAATCGCATATATATCCTTTCTTTGCGTCAAAATCATTTCACGTTACACGAAACCATTCTTCTCAGGACGGCAGTCCAATAACTTTAATCTTCACTTGGGTTTGATTATATGGTTTTCCTTAAAGGGAATGGAAAGGTAAAGGAAAGGTAATGCCACAATCGGTGGTGTCGGATTTCTCTTATCTAGCAAGGCTATGGACAACCTATTAAATGTTGAATCAATATCACCACGGATAGTGGTTCTTGAATTAAAGAGTAATCCAAAAATTACAATTGTTTGCGGATACAGTCCAACCAATGAAGCACCTGGAGTAGTGATTGAAGAATTCTACTCTAGTCTCAGATCAGTCCTTGAAAATGTGCCTCGGCATAATTTTCTTTGTGTTCTTGGTGACATGAATGCGAAAATTGGTCCTGAAGATGCTTCATTCACATTTGATTATGCCACCAACAGAAATGGTGAAATGCTATTAGATTTCATGGACAAGTTCAACCTGTTTTCTTCCAATAACTTATTCATGAAGCCTAAAAACCAGCTTTGGTCGTTTGAATACCCATCTGGCAGACGCTCTCAACTTGACTACGTCATTTTTTGCAAGAAATGGCGTAATTCTGTGAGGGACTGTCGTTCGTATTCCTCCTTCAACACAGTTGGTTCTGATCACCGCATAGTTTCGGCTTCAATAAAACTTAGTCTTAGATCTTCCAAGAAGTCAACACTACACCCAATAAAAACTATTGACTGAAGAGCAGTCTCTCAGGAAAAAGATCTCTCTGGGAGATACTCCATATTGTAGTACACAATAAATTCCAGATCCTCTCATCTAACAGTGTGTTGGAACTTGGAAACATTGATGACATATATTCCAACCTGTCTTCTGCAACCATAGAAACTGCAACTGAAATGCTTCCTAAAAAGAAGTCAGCGGCTCGAAAACCAGCCAGTACCACCATAATAGTATCTGAAGCCCGTGAAAAGCTCAAGTTTGCCTCTCTTGCCTACCACGCGAAACCCTCGACACTCAAAAAAGTTGCGCTAACAACTTCTAAAAAAGAACTGGATAACGCCTACCTCCAAGCCGAGGCAGATTACATTAATGGGAGAATAGCTGATATTAAGCATCTCCACATCATCAAACAACATAGTGCTGCTTGGAAATCCATCTCTGAGATTTCTGGCAAGGCTTTCAAGCCAGCTATTAGACTCAAAGGTGGATCCAGTGATGCCCGAATGTCCAACTGGAGTGTAAATTTTTGTAACTTTCTTGGTAAGGTACCTACTACCCCTACAACACACTCTCTACCTAGAACGAAGATATCTGATCCCTTAGATATTCCAACACACCCGTTTACCATCAACGAGCTCACCACCGTTCTAAAATCTATCAAACCAGCTAAGGCATTCGGCCCAGACAATATTCCAGCAATTGTCTGGAAGGACCCTATCTTCCACAGTCTTCTCCTTAATCTCTGTAACTTCTGTCTCCTTGATAAACAATGTCCTCGTCCCTGGCGTACATCTCAAATTATTCCTGTCCCCAAAAAGGGAGATCTCGCCCTTGCATCAAATTATAGAGGTATTCCACTCTTATCCATTGCTGCTAAGATCTATAATAGACTGATCCTAAATCGCCTGCTCCCTTTTGTTGAGCCTCTATTGAAGAATAATCAGAATGGGTTCCGAGCAGGACGTTCAACTCTAAGTCAAATATTAGCTCTACGTAAGATAATTGAAGAAACAAAGCTCTGCAACCTAGATGCTGTTTTTATCTTTGTCGACTTTGTAAAGCCTTTGTTTCAGTAGACCGAAGTCTTATGTTCGAGATTCTTGCACTGTATGGTATTCCCGAGCAACTCATTAAAGCTTTCTCTTTATCCTTGTTGTAGATTACATCTTACGTATGTCCGTTGACCAAAAGAAAGTCGACCGTACGTTACTCGTACTCCGACCGTACATTACCCTCCAACTTTCTTTCGAGGACAGTAGCCCGATGGGACATAAAAAAGCCACCATTTCTTAGGATGTTTTTAAAAAATAACGTTTTTTACTCAAACTGTAACTATTGCTATAAACAGCTAAGAAATACAATGGGCTTGCATAAAATATCAAAGCATAAATAATTGTTTCTCTCGGGTATGCACAGGGTATGCGGGTCATGTAACATCTTTGACCTCATGGATATAAGCACCCATACCCTTTATGCACTGCTGTCACGGAGTTTAAAATGCGAAGTTGGTATCTTGCGTGGGTTAACTCACCACTGTTTTTCCTCTTACTGGGGTTGGCGTTAGGAAGGGCATCCAGATGTAAAAAACATCTGCTCCAATGAATCATCAAATGATTAAACCTACAAAATTGTGGGGAATATCATCTGTTGAAACCTCGTCTAACCCATGCTAGCATGGAAAATAGACGTGAAAAATGTAAATGATGATGATGATGATGGGTGCTTTTCGGTTTTTGACAAACCCTGGTTTGACCCAGAACAAGTACGATTAAACAATACGTATTACGTATACATTATTAAACAATATAGTGTGTCTGTTTTAAAGAAAGAAATTTCATTGTTATAATTTAGTAGCTTCTTTTTTGCACTTTTGACTTAAATTTAAAACTATACTGTTGACAAGGAGCAACAAACAACAACTCACATTGATGTGGAAGAAGAGGTAGTTGATGAGGCGCTTTGTCGATGAAGCAGTTGTCGATCATACTGATATCAATCATGCAACATTTGGAAACTCTGCAGGAATGGTTAGGGAAACCTTTAAAGATTCTATATAGGGTTATTGAGCTTCCAAGTGTTTTGTGGTCGTTTGCATGCCCGGAATGTTTTCAGTAGCATAAGACGTTTTGAGAACTTTGGAAAAAAGAATGGCCTCTCATCGCATTTCTATTGTACATAAAGAATTTTTGCACCTACCCAGTTTGTGATATGTGAGATTGTTTTGAGACAAAATTGTAAAACTTTTCCACAGCTAATAAAAGGTTCAATTCAGACAGTGTCGACAAAGATGCTGGAGCGTCAATTGATGCTACATGACAGCGATATTGCTCGCTAAAAGTATAAGTTGCCGTAATATCCATTGACAACGGTACACGATGTAGAAGTAATGAATAGACACTGTAATGCACGCAGCGAGATTGAAGCACAGAAATTAAACGATTCATCTGCACATGAAAGTTTAACCAATCTTATATATAAGTTTTAAATATATATATTCATAATATCACAAAAACAATTTATTTCGTGGACGACGACAATAAGAGTCATGTGACAGTTCAAAACGTCTATGAAGGAATCAAAGTAGTAAAGTATAAATACATCAGTCATGTTCAGAAGCGTGTCGGCAATCAGCTTAAAAAACGTAAGAACATTGGCGGCAAAGAAAAAATGTTAATGATAAAAATAAACTATTATGGTATAGCAATAAGAAGCAATACTGGGAATTTAGAGAGAATGAGGAAAGCGATTAATGTTGTATTATTCCATATTGCCTCCCTCCTGCAAGGAGAACAACCACATAATTGTCTCACAGGTGAGGATAGTTCGTGTTCGCGCAGGCGAGGATATCTCGTGCTCGCGCAATGTCGGCAGCGTCGAATTTTATTCAAATCAGGTATTAGAAAATTTTATAATTTTTGTTTTTATGTAGTATCGAATTGAGGAGAAAAAGAGGTTCATTTTCTCCTCACTTCGAGTTACCAAGTTGATAAAATCGTGTTCTGTGGTGCTTCTGAAATTCTGCCTGTCCATCAATGCCCTGCTTGTATCTCTTCATCAAGTTCTTTGGGGTCATCCGCATATGCTTCAATGTGTCGATTATAGCTTGGCCGCTTCTAAAGTGTCGAGGATATTTATATAACCGCTTGGGTGCGGATCTTCGTTTGCAACTCTGCCAGAACCTTACTCCTTAAAGTGCTTGGTATAACGACTCTCCCTCCCCACAATACACATCCATATTCCGTAGTATGCTCCGACCATCTAGACACATACGGTTCCATCTCTTTTATATCACTGGCTGCCTTATCCATACCCTCCAACACCATGTTCATCATTGGCCCAAGCAACGGATCTTTCCTGGTTTCAATCTTGACTTCTCTTCCAGTAACCGGTGCACTAACCAAATCCATCATCAAAACCGAAACAACCTCCTGCGATACTTCCCCATTCTTGGCATCAAGAGGCAGACGACTTAGTGCATTCACATTCAGATTTGAATCACCCGGACGATATCGCAAAACATAATTATATCCTGACAACAGCAATGCCCATCTTAACACTCTTGCAGCTGACCGCGCAGGCAACCCACTTGTCTCAGCAAACAAACCCAACAACGGTTTATGATCTGTATACATCGTGAATTTCTGACCAAATAAAAATTGATGTAGCTTACGCACTGCAAAAACTAATGCTAACCCCTCCTTCTCAACCTGTGCATAATTCTGCTCCGCAACAGTCAATGTTCTAGAAGCATAACATACAGGTTTCTCACTACAATTAAACATAACATGGCTCAACACTACTCCCAAACCAAATGGACTAACATCACAATGGACGACTATTGGTTTCGACTGGTCAAACCAAACAAGTAATGAAGCCTCGCACAACATTCTTTTTACCGAATTCAATGCTTCCTCGCAACTCCTGTTCCAATTCCAGCCAGCACCCTTCCGCAATAGTTTATGAAGTGGTTCTGTCACTGTAGCCATTTGTTTCACGTACGAATTGTAGTAATTGACCATTCCAAGAAAAGATCTAAGCTCGGTGATGTTGGTCGGTGTTGGTGCATCACGAACAGCTTCAACATTAGTAGGTATAGGTTTTATTCCCTCTTTGCTTATGACATAAACACAATATGTTACTTCAGGCTGCATGAACGAACACTTTGATACTTTTAAGGTCAATCCAGATTTTTTCAGTGTATCAAGAACAGCCCGTATATTATTAATATGATCATCATCGGAATATCCAGAAATCAGTATGTCGTCTACACGAATTTTCAAAAATGGAATTTTTCCTCATCGCTTGTCCATTTCCCTTTGAAATAATTCTGTTGCACTATGGACACCAAACTGAATTCTACTCGGACGATATAGACCTTGATGGGTATTTATCGTTAAAAGCTCTTGCGAAGATTCATCAAGCTCCAACTGCTGATATGCCTGCGATAAATCCAACTTGGTAAACCGTTCGCCTCCTTGTAATGTAGCAAGCTGGTCAATGGTGTTTGGTATAGGGTACGAATCAACTGGAGCAACCGTGTTAATTGTAACTTTGTAATCGCCACATATCCTGATCGGCCCTGTAGGATTCTTACTATCCTTCAACACCGGAAAAATAGGTGTCGCCCATCTCGAATACTGAACCTTCTTCCACACACCTTGTCTCTCAAGCTTATCTAACGCCTCTTCAACTCTTACTCGCAATGCATAAGAAACTGGTCTTGGCTTAAAAAACTTTGGAACAGCCTCTTTTACAACGGGAATATGAACCTTAAAACCCTTCAAACAACCTAGATCATCTGTGAAGACCCGAGGAAAACCCTCTATCAACTTTTGAATCCGCGAATCAACACTTCCAACCTTGTTGACCCTACTAATCGGAAACAACTCTTCCCAACTCACTTTAAATCGACTCAACCAATCCCTACCTAGCAAAGAAGGTACATTACCCTTAACTACCGTTATTGGCAACTGACAAGTTTGATCACCGTATGATACATCTATCACCCCAACACCCTCTGGTTTGACCACTTCACCCGTATATGTCTTCAACCTCAGATTCGCCCCCTTCCCCGGCCCTTCCTTCCCTGTTCTAACCCGATTGTAAGCCGAAACACTAACTGACACCGCCGCACCTGTATCTATTTCCATCCTACAATCCTTTCCGTTAATTATTACACCCACCATAACTGGTTTATTCACCCTCTCGACCTTCGTATGCAAGGAGTACAAAGACAAAAAATCGACATCACCATCATCCTTGGTACTATCACTACCACTCTCCTGGCTTGCAGCCATTGCCCTTATCCCGACGTTTTTCCACTTCCCGTTGACAGACTCATCTTTCTTCTTCACCGATTGAGATCGCCTTTTCAAATGACCAACTTTCCCACAATTATAACACTTCGCTGAACTGTACAAACAGCTATTGGCCAAATGTCCCAAGTCTCCGCAGCGAAAACATCCCCGTTTCCCAAGATTCCTTGCAACTAATTTATGAATATTATTGTCTGTCTCACCATTATCTGCCACTTTATCGGTACGAATTGCTCTGGCATCTCGATATGCTGCTTCAAATGTTCTGGCAGTCTCTAGTGCTTTCTCTAACGTTAAATTTTTAATCGTCAATAACTTTTGCTGCACACTCTCACCATTCAGTCCGCAGACAAATCTATCACGTAAATATTCATTAAGGTTATTTCCAAATTCACAATGCTCTGATTGCTTTCGTAATTCTGCAATGTATGCATTTACAGATTCGCCATTCTTTCCCTTTTGTAAAACTGAAACCGTTGCGCGATCGAATTTGGTAAAGGTCTCAAATGCTCTGTCAATAATTGTATTATCCGTTCATAGCTCTTGTTCTTTGTATTGTTCTCACATAAGCTCCTCAATAACTTATATGCCGGTCCACCAATCGTTGAGAGAAAAAGTGCCTTTTTCATGGCATCATCCACTACCTGGTTTACTACTAAATAATTTTCAAATCGCTCCGAATACTCTACAAAATTCTCGTTTTCTACATCAAAAGACGTCATATGTCCAATCATGCCAGATGAAGCCATAGTTCTTATTATCCTCGTCGCCAATTGTTATGTCTCAAATAAATACACAAAGGTGAGTCTATATCTCTCTTCTTTTAAATGTAACGTGTACATTAAAAAACTCGTTAATAATTAATCGCCCCTCCGTTCTCCCCGGTCCGCATTCTCGTGACACGTCGACTTAACACACGTGTTTAACACAAACATGACTGCACAGTCAAATGAAGATATAACAAAGAACATCATCATTAACCTTTGTTTTTGGATCATCTGACCTATTAAGATCTTCCAATGCGCCAATTACGCCCCAGAAACATTTCCAAACTGCTTTAATCGAATCATCTCGGGCAATCTCCCTCTTTGTGCTACAGCTGAAATAAATCTCCTGGAGAATATCGCAACTTGCTTTGCAGCTGTGTTCAACAGAAACCGATAGACAAAGCAATGGAAGAATGGAATATTTTCACAAGGTATTGACTCATGATTTCATGATTACTTGACAGCCTTTAAAAACTCCAGACATCGATGCTGTGAAATTGTATGATTGACAAGCGATACTACAAGAATTTAACTCTCTCCCTCGTTCCCACGAGGTTAGGTTTTACTGGTCACCTCCTGTCTTTTTGTCAATATCTGTCATATCAACAAAACGCTCTTGCATATTTTTGTTTGGGTCCATGTACCTTGCTACAACAGACAATTGGTCTCCCTGGGACACATCGCGAGTTGTGTTTGCAATCACCGTCGCAACTTGACCTCCCTTCTAACTTTGTTTGTTACATTTTCAGCCTGCAGAAGAAGAAACTCGTTTTGAGACCTGAAACTGAGGTAATTCATTTTTTAGTTCTGTTTGCGGGATGATCTAGCCATCTTTTGAAGGCCGGCGAATACCTTGCAACAATCTTGGTAATTTGGTGAAAGTTTAGATTTCATTCCTCCTCCGAGGCTGCACCTCTGAATGATAATCCTTTTCGCGCAATATTTCGAGTAATATCAATCAATATACTTCGCGAATTTTTTGATTTTCTGTGGCATTCACAATTTCTACTTTTTCGTTTCTTTTTGTCCGCCCCCTATCCATGCTTCATCTATATTTTGATATCCTGGTCCATCTTGAAAAAAGGTTTGCATACGAAACAGAAGCAATCATCTTTCGAAATCGAACACATGGCGAGTCGACCTTTTGCATATTTGTAGACCGACTTTTTCTCATATATGAAAATTTTGGGACCGATTTAGAAAATAATTGGATGGGGAGTCACACCCTCCCCCTCCCCCTAATGTGCGTCCCTGAAAACTAACACTTTTCCATGTTTTCCACCCATATTGACACTGTATTCCTGGGAAAGCCGTACTTTTCAGCGTTTGTTCAACATTCACTTTTCTAGGGATTTTAAAGCTTTGCATTATTCAACAACAGTTTTGTTCGTATGTTTTCGTTCAAGAGAAAACTGCTCAAGGACCGAAAAATTTGTTCGGTATAGGTAAAAAATCCAAATACCGAGAGTTTGTTGCTTTATCAACTGCTAAATGACCAAGGGACCAGATAAATTGTTTGCGATAGAGCAAAGTTCGAGATATCGAGTATTCGAGTCAACTGCACAAGTTTTATTGAACGCGACTCTAATAAATCTCTTATTGGAAAGGGTATGCCTACTAGCTATTTAGAAACTTTACATTCAATAATTTGATAATGTGATTTCCATGCTCTCATTGATACAAACTCCAAGAAGTTATCACGGGTTACAGCTACGTTATTAAGACCTGGTAAATATGAAGGAAGATGTTTCTTAAGGCTTTGTATTAAAAAAGTGAAAATTTAGCTTTATTGGTGTTAAGAGGTATATTTAAGGTAGTGAATTTCCTTATCAGATTAGTGTTTTGTAGACAAGTTTATATGACAATGAGTTGTATATGTGACATGCGTTGCCCCCCCCCCACCAACAACAACAATGACAGACCAGCGTATTCTCAATGTCATGATGTGCATGTTCACAAGGAGGCTTTTAATAAACTTGATATTATTGAAATAGCGTACAACTTCGTTGAAAATGGCAACAAAGCATGTAGATTTCGAGAATTTGGAAAATTTTCTTCAAACGACTTAGCGAAGAAAAAGGAGTCTAGATCTGTTGCCACCCAAATTTAGTTCTACATTTAACATAACGTTTGATTTAAAATTTTCAGTATTTATTTCGTTGTATGTTTTATATCTATATATTGACTTCCTTCATAGAGTATTAATTCTATATTTCTTCCAAAATAACTATACCTTATAAACTCTTTAAATACAATCTAAAAGTGCTCAAATAACTGTTAAGGACATTCCTTCCGTTCAAAAATGTGAGATTTTTAATACAAATTCTAACCGCAGTTGTTATGACTACTTAACCGATAAAAGTACATATACAATCAAAGAAGCCACTTCATATCTTAACATAAAGCAGCAGGATACGACGACATTACAAGTAATGTTATTATAAACAACAGGGTGAGTTCAATTCTGAACTAACAAACTATCGACCCATCTCTCTACTCCCAATATTTTCCAAATTTTTGAGCGTGTCATATATAACAGATTTTATTCTCACTTCATCAATAATAACCTTTTCTATTCTAAACAGTTTGGCTTTCAAAAGAACAGCTCGACAGAACACGCTATTCTTAAATTAACAAGTCAAATCACAAAAATCTTGACGACGGGAAGTACACTTTACGAGTTTTTATTGATCTCTCTAAGGCCTTTGATACGGTTAATCATAATATTCTCTTATGTAAGGTAAAATACTTATGGGATTAGAAACAAGACATTGTCACTCCTTGAAAGCTATTTATCCAATCGAAAACAATATGTTTTCAATCCTGACAGCGGATTACTTCCAATAACCTGTCACAAGGGTCTATACTTGGCCCTCTCTTATTTCTTATATACGTTAATGACCTATCAAACGCCATAGAGAGGTTAAATTCAATAATGTTCGCAGATGACACCAACTTGTTTGTGTCCAACAATATGAATTTGCAGCTCAGTTAATTGTTCCTTGGTTCAAAGCAAATAAACTATCGTTAAACGAAACGAAAACTAATTTCAAATTAATTGCAAGTGCGTTAAACCTTTTTGGATGGCTCCCCTTCTAATATTAATTAGTACATGATTAGTGAACCACATGCAAAATTTGGTGCTTTTATCCGCCTTGTAACGGTAATTTCGCTAAGCCACCTGACTAGTAGGAATGAATGGCGATAAATCTATTCACAGCACACATGTTGTCACGAATGAATCAAGGTAGAGCGAACTAAAAGAGAATCAGGCGTTCTCTGAGCGGTCTCTTCAAACCAAACAAGTAAAAGGGACGAGAATATAAAACCTACAAATATAAAAAAGTACCAAATGACGTGTCGTGATACAATTGGATAAACGACAAGTGACCGCGGCGCGATGTGATTGGTCAGCACGAGTGTGTCAACCTAATCTGAAGCGATTTGATTGGCCAGCACGAGTGTGTTAACATAATCAAAAGCTGTTCATGCAGACCATCGCTGCGTTATTTGCAGACGACACCAAAATCTATTGTCTTTTATCCAACACTATCACTCATTATCAACTGTAGAATTATGTTGGCATATCTTAATGCCACGGGCACGGACATGGGAATGTGTCTTAACATCAAAGAATGTTCCGTTCTTTATCTTGGAGTCTGCAACTCTACACCACGTATGATCCTACAGTGTCAAAAACAGTCATTCTTCAATCAACAAAATGCGAAAGAGACTTTGGTGTGCACGTCGACAACTAACTAAAGTTCTCGTAACACATCACAACTCAAGTCAAAGAATCCAATAAAATACTTGGGATGATAAGAAGAACATTTACGCATCTAGATGTCGACTCGAGGATTAATACATCTGTCATATGAACAGCGTTTTCGTCACCTAAATATCCCAAGCATGCACTATCGGTTCTTGAGAGGAGACTTAATTGAAGCTTATAAATGGTTCCATAACTATTATAAATGTGAAGCAAGATTGTTTAACGTCACAAATCGTTCTATTACAAGAGGTCACACGTACAAATAGAGAAAAGAATTTTGTTGGTTAGATGTTCATAAACCGTTCTTTACAATGAGTGTCGTTGACAGATGCAACAGCCTTCCAGACAAAATTGTTTGCGTTCCTTCATTGAACATCTTCAAAAATCGCGTTGACCATCATCTGAAAGACATAAAGTCTTTAATTATGTTTAACTGGACTTTTTACTTTTCTACTTTAATCATTTTATTTACTGTCATCTTTCAATGTATATTCTGTAAATAATTTCTTTTAGCTAATTATTTTGTCTCTATGTATTTATTTGTTAGTATTTGAAATACTTTCTATTTTAAACATTGTAATTGATTCAAAAATATGTTTCAGGCTGCAAACAACAGAGTCTGACTATTATTTAAATATTATAAAAATTTGATACTATATATATATATATATACCATTAATCAGACCATGTTCAAACTAAAAAGTACTTTATTGGGATTAAATTTCGCGTGGGACAAAATTTCGCGAGTTTTTTCCTACAGAGTGTATTTCGCGAGGATTAAATTTCGCGAATCATGGTATTCTAAAAAATTCGCGAGGATTAAATTTCGCGAATTACGATTTGAAAAAGTTTCGCGACTTTAAGTTTGCCGAGATCGTTTACACTAAAAAAACATGGTAAATGTAAGGAAATAATATCGCATTAACATTTTTATACTGTAATTATCATGGGGAACGGGGTAAAACTAACTACTAAAGATAAAACAAAAGAAACAATAAATAAGATACAAGATAAGAATTTATATCTAAATAAGAGTGTTTAGTTCCTTATATATCCCCTTCATCGTCAAAATCCTGAAAAACGTCAAAAGCGTCTTCACATTCCCATATTTCGTTTTCTTCGTAATTTTCATCGTATTCTGAATAATCCCTTGAATAGCCGATACTGGTTTCTTCATCGATTAACTGACACACCGATTCAATGTTATCATGATTATCCAAAGTCACCACTCCAATTAGTTGGTCAATATCCTCAAATGGATCAATGGAAGGAAGTACACTTAATCCGAGCCGAATAGCATCAGAAATGCCGGATGCCAACAATCCCCCTAAAATGTTGTCTTTTCCTTCTAACGAGCTCATTTAATATGAGGATATCATTACTATCGTTCGGTTTGGAAGCCTCAGTTAAAAGAAAGGATTTTTTATCACATGAAGTTGGAAACGCATTTGACTGTTTTGCAATTAAAGTATTGGACATTTACCACGTGCATTACTTTAGGGGCAGAAACTTTCGCGGGCATTAACTTTCGCGTGTCAAAAAAAACGCAAAATATTTAACAAAAACTTTCGCGTTTGGCGATTTTTGGAACAAATTTTGCGGAAAAACTTTCGCGAATTCAAAATAAGGTTCGTATCATGGCCTCTTCCCATTCTGAGTCAGTATCGTCGTCACTTTCTTGAATCTTGCTTCCATATAACGCTTCAAATTCCTCAACTGTGACATCACAAATTGCTAAGAGATGGCAATCATCAGATTGCTCAACATCATTACTCAGCATCGGATCAATATCTTGGAAAGGATCGATCGATGGCATTTTGCTTGAACCGAGTTATAAGGCATAAAAAATACCAGCACTTTTCCATCCACTATCAATAATTTCTTACCCTTTCGGCGTGCTCATGTGGTTGTAGAATTCCACAATCCAACCGGCGTGAACAGGTTTAAGTTTGGACAACTGTAACCCTACTTGGACGTCATCAATCTCAACACCATTATCTAGCTGCGCTTTCACTTGATCTGAGTACCATTCGTTAAATTTACGTTTGAGAAATCGTTTGCAGAAACCATTGACCGTCAGATCAAGTGGCTGGTAAAACTTTGTCATATGAGCAGGGACATTGACGATACATATGTTTGCTTCTTTAAAGGCGTCGAGTACAGCTGCCATCATTTGACCAGTAAAGGCATCCATGATGACGAGTGCTTTCTGATCCGTAGAGCATTTCAGGATCTCTCTTTGTTTGATTACATAAGGCTTGATGACTTCTTTTAAGAATTTAAGCGATTCATCCGTGTTTGAAAAGCACTAAGAGTTGTTTTTTTTTAAAAAATAGTTCCAGGTTTTAAAGAATTACCCTACAGAGACAGATTAAAAAGGTGTCTATGTTTGTGTTTTAAAAAAATTTATGGTATATATAAATATATCAGTTTACTGTTACAGTTCATCCAACAAGACAAACACCGTAATTATAAAAACACTACACAGGGATGAATACAAGGTGATACAATCACGTTAACTGATAGGTTGTTTATAACCTTACCAACCTGTAAATGAAAATAAAAATTGTTATTTAAAAAGATATATTTATAAATGCAAACATCACACCTTTATAGTTACAAAAGTAAAGTGGTCATTTTCTGACAAAAAAAGTTCCATGTCATAAATTGTTATGAATTTATGCAATAAATTGTTGAAACTTTTCATTTTCTGCGTTGAAGTCGTCCACACAGTTGTGTTCTTTTTCAATGTTTTCCTTTAGCGAATAATACTCTTCACTGTAGAAAACAAAATTTCTGGCTTTTGTGGTTCTTTAAGCAACTTATGTTTAAATTTTTCTCGTCAAATTTCAATATAATGATTTGTGGAAAATTCTTTCTACGCGATGGTGAAATCAACCCCGTTTTTAAAAGCCTTTGTCTGCTAAAAATAAAAAAGGTATATTTGAGAAAGTACTTTTAAAGTATTTTTTTAGGTTGGTTATTGATTGATGCAGGTGGTAAACTCTTTTCATGTACAAAGTGGATTTCATCTGCTTCAAGTAAAAAAGTAAGTTTCTTGGATAAAACAAAATCACTTTGAAAAATATGAACATATATATAAATTTACCCCCCATAAATAAGTAGCACGGGTGCTTATGTCCGAAGAGGTCAAAGATGTTACATGACCTGCATACCTACTGTAAAAATACAAACGAAAATGAATATTGGAGTTTTTTTCAAAATTTTTCATTTAAAATTGCTCGAAGGATAATGACAATGAATATGAACTTTGAAGGGTAACATGTTTATATATTATTTCTATTTTAGGATTTTGTGGATACAGTCAAACATTTTAAAAATGTTTTGCGCTTGTGATATCCTGGCAGTTCATCACAGTGTAGCGTTGCCAGTCTATAATTTCCGGCTTTAGTCTTGTCAACTACGACAAACGATCCTTTATATCTTGATTGTATGGCACGGCCTGCAGTGGAAATGTTTATTTTTTTGACGAAAGATATACTATTTTTTGCATAATAAATCTATTTTAATGCTTTTAAAGTTAATCAGACGAAAGATTTTAAATAATCCTGAAATTTTAATACCTTTTTTCCTTCTGCCCGGTATCTCTAAAACTAAAACTATTATCTATTTTTATTTCTATTTTATTTTTATGAATTAATTTTTTTATCGTAATAATATTTATATTTTGTTTGGGCGGCAAGTTTTAGATGAATAATTGAAGCTTAATTGAATAAAATAATTATACGATAACGTATAATTAACCTCTTTAACGGTCTTAGAAATATTTTCCAGTTCTTTCCGATTTTTATCGAAAAGGTTCCGATATTCATCATCAGATGATGACTGACGTTTGAATTTATTCTAAATCGCAATACCGTAAAGCTTCGATTATTTCGCCCCTCCTCGAATAAGCGCTCTTTCTAAAAGCCAAAATATTAAATAAGCCCCCCCCCCCTAATCATAATAAATACTTTTTTTTCGTATCTAGGAAACTTTTATAAATTCCTTTTTTTCTTCAAGCTTGCATTTTAAGATTTCGGCAAATCTTCTACCGTATTACTTTTTTGTTTGACTTGAAAGAAATATAAAAATATTAAATAAGCGCCCCTCTCGAATAAGCGCCCTTCCTAAAAGCTAAAATATTAAATAAGCGCCCGGGCGCTTAATCGAAGCTTTACGGTATGTAACTGACGTTTAAAAAATATTGTTGAATTCTTGGGATTTTTTCGATTTTATTACCTCATCGGAAAACAACGTCGTAAAGGGCAAACGCCCTGGAAAAAGCGCCTCAAACGGGGAGATTTTCGGTGCAGAATGTCTTTGGATTCGTACACAACCATGTCTAAAAGTTCGTCCAAATTTGACATGTTTTCAACGATGACTTTCCTGAAAATACAAGTAAATGTGTAATAAATTCAGTAACAATGCATCTACTGAAAGTAGATATCAACATTCATGATGGAAAAATGTATACATTATGTTTTCATCCTGTCCATTTGACTGAGGACGATAAACGGCCGTCGTCTTCTTTCTATCCCTAGCAATTTATACATTTCGTCGTTTAACTAAAAACTAACAAAAAATCAGGAAAAATTTAAACTTCAAAGCTGTATGAACGCTGTAAGATCCTTTTACTACATTCAGTACCTTGTTATTAAATTCCAATCCATTGATCGAGATAATTACTTTAAGAAACCCAAACGAAGATTATATTAATGATACATTTGGCTACTGTGGCTGCCTCTTTATTCGGTATGGCGTACGCAACAGGGTATTTCGTAAAAAGGTATGTACACGTTAAAATGTACTCGTCTCCCTGTTTATTTAATGACAATTTTCCAATCAGGTCAACACCCACTACTTCCCACACGGGAAGTCTATGTAAAACGAATAAGTGTATATTTCCTACTAACACGGTTTAGTTTTTTTAAACCTACTTTGATTTACACCAAATTGGTGTAAGTTCAGTGGCAGGTATACTGAGAGTGGTGTTTCGTTGACATTGCTCGCAATTTTTTACCTTACAAACAGGATTTGAATTGTTTAAAAAACATATATTCTAAAAATTACCCATTTCCGAATGTTTACGCCAATTCTACCCCAAAAATATTTGGAAGTAACTTTTTCAATTGTTTTAGTTTCTCTTGGATGGCCACCTATCGGACTTGCGTGCTCTATACATATATCATTCCTTTCTTCTTTATCAAAAACCACTTTCAGCAGACATTTGCTTTTCGATTCCTGTGAAGGTCACCATCTAGATTTAAATCGAAAAACTCTTTACTAAAATAATAGTAGAATCTCAAATATCTTGTCTTATATCAGCGCATAATTTAAAAATGTTTTAAAAATTAAACGTGGAAACTTTAAAACAATATATAGTATACTCCCGATAAGTGGGACACTCAGGGGACCGACGAAATCTGTCCCACTTAGCGAATGTCCCACTTAAGCGAATGCCTATATTAGGTTAGGAAGTTCAAGGGACCGAGAAAAACCGTCCCACTTTTCGGGAGTATACTGTATCAAATTGAAGTTTCGCCGTTCATTAGAAATGGTTAAAAAACAAAAAACTCTTCAAAGTATATGATTTTACTTCGAAGCCCGAATAATATTTCTGTTTAAAGACACAGTAGTCTTTTAAGGGTTATATTTTAAATAATATGTTCAATATTTCTTAAATGTTTATATTTCATCTTTCGGCGAAAACAACAACTTTCATAGAAATGATATAGTTTCAAATAATCACCGGTTCCCGGGTTTTTTTGCCTCGCTTAAACCAGTCAAAATAAAAATTGCCATGTTATTCTGAAAGCCATCTTATTCTATGACAGACATGGAAAATAAAATAAAGCACTGCGTTGGTGAGTATGATAATAAATTATAAGTTACAACACTCCTCCGCCATGATTTTAATTTTCGCATTTTGACGTATGGAAAAAATAGCTAACCTTTTGACACACGAAAAGAAACAGAGAAAAGTGGGAAAGAAACCAAGCCTTAAAACTGAAATTTCAACAAAATATATCAGATCGTTCTTTGTGCCTAGAAATGAGAAAAAGATAACGTCCGATCTTATTGAAATATTGGACTAACGTATCGTCTGCACCATAATACAACTACTCCACTACATACAGTAACTACGGTCCTCGTACTTATTTGCATGATATATTCTTGAATATACGATTTTTGATGTTATTGAAGTGACATTTTATTTTATGAAAAAAATATATTGCAAGCAAGTCGTAGTAAAATTTCGCGAGTTATACAATTTCAAACATTTCGTGAGGGATAAAATTTCGCGAATTTTAGCAATATTCGCGAAATTCGCGAAATTTAATCCCGCGAAATTTAATCCCAATAAAGTAATCTTTTAAAGTTATTAAAAGACTGTGTATATTTGTTCAACACTCTTTAACTTGAATATATCACTTTTCTCAGCCAATCACCGCAAATGCTTTTTTTATTTGCACGATGTGAACACAGCTTTCAACACGCGGTAAATATAACCTTAACTTTATCATTTTAAGCAGCGAATACGGCTTGAGTTCCGTTTTGGAAAATATCAAAACCTTGCAAACAATTTTGAAGAGAGTAAATTCAAGTGTAGCAACTCAAGCAAGTTTTATTTAAAGAAGTTACTGTTTCGAAACTTTAGTGTTGAGTATTGCTTTCCAGTACGCGTTTTATTAGCATATGAGAAGTTTAGTTGAAGAAATATCACACGGTTGGGGGACGAAGAAAATTTTGCCATTTTAGCCCTCCAAAACAGCCTGAAATGCAACCAAAAACTATCTAGGAAAATGATAAAGGAACAATTTAAGTAACACTGTTCGTCAAGATATATAAATCAAGAGTATGGTAGTTAGAAGATGAATTTTACTCAAAAACTAAGTTCTTTTCATACAATTTTTTTGGGTGCAAGGAAAAAAATAATTTTGAAACTTGTTTCTACTTGATCTTCTCATTGTAATGGATATTCATTATTGCCAGTGAACCGAGTCATTCTGTAGTCATGTTTGCTCTTAGCCATGCCCTTAACCTTCTCATGGCAGAAAAGCTGCGTTCATATTCGGACGATGTTATCGGAAGTGTGCATCCGATCTTGACAAGTTCAAAGAGGTTTGGATATTGGATGTTATTGCGGATTTTAATGGCTTTGAGCTAAGCTATTTTGACTCCAATAGCTTAGTACCCAAAACAACTACTACATTCCCTAGTCATTCAGATATCAATATATTTAAAAGACTACTTTTGGACAAACCAGGACAGACAAAACCAGACATATGACAAATGGGAAGATGACAAGTACGCTAGTAAATAAAGTAGAACTGTTTAAGTGGAATGTTGAATCTGAAACAAGTGAGTGTCACTGTCTTGTAGAAAAACATGTAGAGAAGTGCAACAGAACTGAATGTTTGTTGAGGTGCTCTCAATGCTTAGTTTGCTCCCACATGCTCTTTTGCAGCTGTATGGACTTTTTAACAAAAAATATTCCATGTAAGCACATACATTTAGTAAAATGTGTTTGTATGACAGAGGAAAAAGCACTAGATCCTGAAATTGTCAGTTGAAAACAACTCCCTTGTTGAAGAAACATTAAATGTTCTAAAAGGAAGTGAGTCACTAGACATCGATAAGCTAAAACAGAAAGTTTCAAGTAACCTCACAGAGTTGCTTAACTTGGTATATCAATTCAACATTCTAGATGAGTCTGCTATTCACAGTCTTGACAAGAATATTGAAGCTGCAAAAACCACCTTTCTTTATTTGAAAACAAACAAGTCGGACAGCTTTATTGTGAGAGATGTTGTGAACCCAACCAAAAAAATTGAAAATTGAAGCAAGTTTTATTCAACAAAAAAGAAGATAATGCATGTTAGTTTGTTTTTTAACGAGGCTCCCGGAACGCTAATAAAGCATTATCATGAAGATCTCAACCCAGAGTTTTAGTGTATTTAATTGCTCCCATTTGTGCTACGGTTATTTTTGATGGAATACCCGCGTTTTTTATTTATAACCGCTCTTTATAAACAACTTGGTGATAGCATGGTTTCGAAACCATGAACCTATTTGGGTTAAGAGCTGAACGCCATTACCATTGCGCTATCGCCGGTTAGTAGAAAAATGGAATGTCTTATAAAATAAAACTCCATATGGTATATTATGTTATGGCGTGCCATAAGCTGCAATATTGCTATCTTTTCTAATAGGCGTGTTGATATACAACTAGGTGTGTGTTTATCTAAAATGGGATATTTTCACCCCTAATACCTTATTTGGGCAAATTTGGACCTAAAAATGAAGTTATTCCGTTTGCTTTGAATATTTGTAGATTTACTAATTAGAGGATGTTGATTTGGAATCAAGTACCAGAATTAAAATATTTTTATCCCTTGATGGTGACCAGTGAATTTTTCACTCTGGTTTTATTGTTATTATAATATAATACAGAGTTCAATGCTACACGCTACAGTCTTACCATGACCATTCCTACTATAAAACGCAACAAAACGTAAAACCAATGACTTTTAATATAGTAAAAAAATTAGTTAATTCTTTCATATAAAAAAAATGGATGATGCGGAGCTTCCATGCTTCCATTAAAAAATTCTATATTCTTTGATATCTAGAAGAAGCGGTAAGAATTCTTCAAGCTCTCTTTAGTGTAAATTGAAGTTTTTAAATTGGCGACTTCTTTTTTAGAATTTAGCTCAAAATCATTTGGCTGAGAAAAAGTCACAACAAATTTTTAAGAAGAAGAGGGAGAATCAAAGTCAATGGTAAGTGTTTATTTGTTTTTAAAAAACAAAATTCTTTGTGTATTTTAAAGAAAAGGCGACGGCGAGACAAACTTTTAACAAGTGAAGAAAACGGTAAGTGTTTATTTGTTGTGTATTATTCTTTCAGTGTTTTTGAGCAAAGACGACAACCAACTTTTAGAGAGAATAGAAGAAAAATGGTTAGTGTTTATCGTGCCACGGATAAGCCGGTGGCCTTAAAGTGGTTCAAAGGCGAAATTTGATGGGCTTATACGAGGATGGGTTTATACTCAGGTGGGCTTTTATATGACCTGATTTTTGTGGTAGTGAAAAGGGGTGGGCTTGTCAAGTTTAAATTTTTTAAAGAAAATACATAGACCATGTTACAATAGGTATTAAGTTTCAAAAGCAGGTTCATTGGCTTCATCAGATGATGACATTGCATCGTATATAGACAATAAGCTGTTATCTTCATCACTGTGCGTTTCCAAGTGGGACTCTTCTTTTGGCTGGGGCATTACATAAGGAATTCCCTCAATGTGAAGCAGGTGATTTTCTGACCCATCTTTGTTGGTTGTGATACTACATTTTGTAAATGCACAGATGATTATTTCCTTGTTTGTTTTAATCTTTCACGCAGTCAACTTGTCACTAATGTAAAGTTCAATGTTTTCGTCGCTGTGGCTTTCGAATTGTGTCCACACGTAATCTTTGAAGGGTTTATTGATTGACACATCTAAGGATTGAACTTTACTTGTACATCCAGGTGATACGTTTACCAAAATTCACAAACCTTTACTCTGGAAAATAACAGTTGGTCTCAATCGACACAATCACCAAAAACAATTAGTTGGACAGTACATTGCCGTTTGTCTAGACCAGACTGTCCACTACGCATCCAAATTAGCACCAACGGTATCGTAAGTTCTGTCGTCATCATGAACAAACGGTAAGGGCGCTTGATCTATATTAGCAATATCTTTAAGCTGGAATTTGCTACGTTTTCTTTCACAAATCAATTTCTGGTGAAACTTCGTAATTACAGCGGCAAACTGATTTGGAGTCTTCTGAGACGTGTTTGTTTTCCATCGAAGAGAAATTTGTTTGCGGTTGCAAAAACCTCTAAACCTTTTTTTTTATCAGCATAACGGCTATAAGCAGATTAAGGCTGAAATCATCAAAAAAAATTGAGCATACCTTAAGCATGCACTGAGTCTCACGAATTTATGATATAAAAAAACTGATTATCAATTTTTACAAGTGTCAAAGTTAGGGCAAGAAAAGAAACAAGCATGGGTAGTGTGAAAAGGTCATTTCCGCAACACGGTTTGTCTGAATGAGAAATGTAAAGATCTAACTTTCTACTGTATGAGAAAAAATATTTTTTTTAAATGAAAATATATGCATATACATAAGCATATATTGAGCCTGAAATTGTTAAAATGCTAAGCATAAATGAGGCTGGGGCCGATTTTCCCTCATGCTTAAAAGTATTCTGCATCATCGGATTTTTCAACTCTTGCCCAGTGGTAACAAACCACCACTTTTTTATGCTGCGTCCTTCCTTTTCAATTTTAGGAATTCGGTGTGCACGTGTTTCCATATCAGGGAACTTGGCTGCCATGCCTCTTTCTGATTCCTTGTTAATTTGTGTTGCTCTTATTCAAGGTTCTTTTGCTACCCATGTACGAACTTGCTTGCAAACTACTTTAAACTCCAAAAATGTCTTGATGTCTTTTAAAGTTGTACCATGATACAACAGATAGTTTAAACTCTCTATTATAAGAATGTCTCTTGATTTGTTTTCTCCATGATGATGTGAATTGAAGCAATTAGAATCGAATGAGATACAACATTCGAATATTATATAATTTTTCCTCTTTAAAACATGGCAAACTTATGTGTAGCCAAAATTTCGTTGTGTGTTAAAGGCCATCATGTACATCAATACAATGCAATGGAACCCAGTAACATCTACAGCAAAAATGCGATAGCTGCCAAAGAGAAGAACAGTAATAAAACTATTGGGAATATTCCTGAGATACTTGTGAAAATTCTCTACCCGTTAATGAAGTTCTGGAGATTATGTGCACCATTATCAGGACAGTCAATCAAGCACCTGAAGGCACATGGGTTCTAGGCGGGGGAATAGAGCTCCCATGTCACTACTTTCTATATGGATCAAAGATAAGAATGAGAGAAGTCAGAAAGTGTATAAAAGATCTATATGAAATAAATGAAAGGTAAAAATATATATCTTGTTTCTTTTTCTACTTCTACTAAGCCCATGGGCTCAGGTGGGCTTATACATTTCATGATGTTTGCGTTAGTGAATGGGGTGGGCTTATACGGTGTACAGACGTTTCGAAACTGCCAAAACGTAGTGGAATCATTTGCACGTGCATATGCACTCTTTACAATGAAAATTCCTGCGTGAAAAATCTAAAGAAAGAAGTTTGCAAAAACTATGCACGGCCAGCTCATTGAGAAAAATCCTTAATAACCATGATTATATAAATAGGAACAAAGTAGGAAATAATTACCTTACTTTACCACGAGTTCATAAACTCGACAAAGTTTCCTTTTCAAAAACACAGTTCTATTTTTTACTACTAAACTTTTTTGTATTTCCTTCTTTAAATCTATTGTAGTTGTGTATAAAAATATGATATGCAATAGTTTTAGAGATTTAGAGATGTCTGATTTGTTTATTAAATTTTTTGGAGGACTATATAAGAAATAGAGTACATAATAGAGCGTTTCTTTTCGCCGGCAATCGTGTCTCTGGACTTGTTCAATACTTAAAATTTCATTTACTAATCATTAATATCAGGAAGCTCATCACAATTTTATATTGAACAAATACACACAAGCTCCGTTAAATGAACGTGTGGAAACATTTTAAATACACATCGCATGGCTGCATAAAGGCCACCATAATAACGTTCCAAGATAAACCAATTGATTGATTCGTGACTCAAATTCGTGAATTTTAAAAAATGTTAATAGAAGTTTAAAAAACGTAAAACAAAATTGTTTCGAACATTAAGACTATTTTTAAAAACAAATTGTTTCGAACATTAAGAATTTTTAGAAACGTAAAACAATATTGTTTCGAACCGTCAGTTTCGAATCGTCAAGTCTAGTCAAAGATTACATATGAAACGTAATAGTCTAGTGTATTGTAGTGATAGTCTATATACCTTAAGCGTATTAATTAATGTTGGATTAATTTTTGCGATATTTATTTTTGCGATTTGATGGTAAAAAAATTTGTGTTTTGCATTATTTATTTTTGCGAATTGTGTCCTGGACGAAAATATTGCAATATTTATTTTTGCGAATTGTGTCTACAGCAGAATTTCTGCGGGATTTATTTTTGCAAATCTAATAATAAAGAACCATATTTTATGAAAATGACCGGTTTTCAGGAGAAACAAGTCAGTCAAATTTTGCGAATCACTATTTTTGAAAAATTTTGTGGTATTTATTTTTGCAAATCACTATTTTTGGAAAATTTTGCAGGATTTATTTTTGCGATTTTAGGCCAAAATCGCAAAAATAAGTATCGCAAATATTAATCCAGCATGATTTAATCCAGTATTTATAAATACGCTTAAGGTAGTTGTGATAACCATTAATAGCCAGTCAATGGTATGAACAAAAAAGTGTTTGAAAGAACCCTTCTGAATGTCTGTACAAATTGTAGAACGTGAATTGAAATTTGTGATTTAGCTTTAATAATTTTGTATCGTTTTTTATTCTTTTTTACTGTGTAGATAATTTGCACGACAAATAACAGAAATTTAACATAAACATGACACAAGGTCATAAGTTCAAGTTAAAAAAGGAAAACCTGCAGATTAGATATCAAGAAGTTTTCATTGAGTATACGTGTCGTGACGAATTGGAACAGCCTACCGTTTGAAGTCGTTAATGTGCTTTCTGTTAATGCCTTCAAAAGCAAGTTAGACAACCATTGGAAAGATGATATGTTTATATTTTACCAGTGATCAGTGTTTAATATTTCTCTATTTAACGTTTAGTGTGTTTAAATATTTTATTATGGAACTCACTATGGTTTTTAACTATAAACATTTAACTAATTACAATAATTAATTATATAACAAATTATAATCATTATTTAACAAATTGAACTTTGCTACATTAAAATTAACCTGGGTCAGAATATTTATATATATATATTCATCTCCGTTTCCTCTTGTGTTTCTTCTTCTTTTATTCGTTTTTGTGTCGTCTTTATTTTACATAGTATCATGTTTTTCTGCCTTTATTTTTGTTTTTTCTTTTATGTATATATGTATATACATGTTTTTTGCTTTTCCATTTTTCTATAACGATGTGTTTTTCTGTCTTTGTTTCGTTTTCTTTTATTTCCATATTTTCATTTCTTTATTGTTGATATATCCCTACGTTGTGCCTTCTCTTTTATTTGCTGTTATTTGGTTTTATCAGTTTTACTATTGTTTTACAAAGAGTTGTTTTATATATAAGTTTACTTATACAAAACAAACCAATACAATATTGTGTCAAGAACAACTATATGAGTTGAAAGGCTTTCAAACTTTCTCGTTTTTCGGTTGTAAACAGTGGACATTGTCACAAATCAAGGAAATAATCAAGGAAGTACTGTTGTTAGGATCTAGCGCAGACAAAAGGATATAGACACCCTCGTTTACGCTTATTAGGGTTAATTCAACCACATCACTTAAGATACAATATTCTTTTTCAGTCTTTATCAATAAACCCCTTTTCAGATAGCAATGTAAAACTTAAGTAGTTCCCTAACAAAATAATTTCATAAAATTATTGACAACTCAACCGTAACTAATAAAAGAAAAGCTCAACTGAAGCTTTGTTTTTATTTGTAAAGAATTGTCTTGCAAATGGTCTATTCTAATTCTTCTTTAACTTCATAAGCAGTTTGTGTTTTTGGCTCAAATTCTCTAAATCGATAAAGGTTTGGTAATATTATTTCTTCTAGCTTGAATTGTATATAACCCAATTGGCCTCTGGAATGGGGAAAAGAAAGAAGAAGGAAGACTTCAAAACACCCACCATACTGGTGGCATTGTATGATTATGATCCTGCCGTAAATGAATCATTGGATTTAGATGAATCTCCTTTGTTGGTGCCTGATGTATCCAATCAACTTTCATTTGTACGTGGGGCAACCTTCACTATGCAGAGTAGTACTCTGGATTGGTGGATTTTATGTCAATCTACAACAACTGGTAACCAAGGATATATACATACAAGTTACCTGGCACCACTCAGTACCAAAAACATAAATGAAAGGTAAAAAATACCTGTTTCAGTAATTAGAATATTTAAAAAGAGAAGGCCACTAAACTTGTGTTTCTCAAATATTTATAAAATGTTAACATTATTATTTTAAAACACAATTTTGAATTCTTAATCACCTAAAATTTGGTGGAGAGTGACAGATGTCAAACTTCCACAGGTGACAAGCATAACATAAAAATAAAAGAGGCTGTGTTGTTGCGCCGACCAAAAATACTCACTGCACACGTGCGATTCATCAAAATATCGCTTACATGTTTACAATTGTTCACTTGTTTAAATCATTTTATACATGTGCCTAGAGATCGCCTGGAATAATTAAAAATATGTCTAGGTGATCCTCTTTTAGCTTGCATGTAATTTTCACAATGACAATTTTGTTATATATAACAAAATAACAAAATAATATAGTAATTAAACAAAATTTTAATAGTCAAACAAATAATCAAACATACTCTCATTGCATAAGTCTTTTACAGATAAAAGTGATCTAATAATCTTCAACGGTATTTGTTTAAAATGACATCTTTCTAGAGCGAAACGTTCACCAAATGAGAGCTCTGAGCGTGAGTCTCTTGTGACAACGATGACTACTATAGAATCCAAATATTTTCCCCATTTGCCTAAATCCTCTTTTAAGGTATTTTGCTGCTACACGTGCAGTTGAATTAATTTATAAATTTTTAATAAATTTATTAAATATAAGGAATGAAGTCTTTGTAATAAAATATTTTTTCTCAATATTTTTGTTGACTAATCTAATTTCAAATATTTTTCTGAATGTTTCTACCAGCTCTGATTGGAATACTGGCATTATGTGTAGTCTAACTAATGTTGATATAGTAGCTTCTTGTGTTTATGTATATATATATATATATATGCTTTTAGCCTTCCTGCCCTGCTAAAACCAAGAATATATTCTCTCATATGACGTTTTCTTGGCTGAATAGGTAAATTTAACATTAACATTTTTCAAATGGTCTTTTTTCGAGAAATGTTACAATTAAAAGAAAAAAATGAATAAAAAAAAATAGAAGTTTGTCTTTGTCCAGAAAAAATGTAAAATACTTGAAAAGACCGGCTTGAAGCTAACAATGTTCACACTTTGTATTTTCTGTGTTATTTTTGATACATTCTGCTAAAATGTTTCCTGTACTTTTGTTCAGTATTATGACAACTGGCTACAAAAGGACATTAATCGATTCAGATCTTTGGCAGCTCCAACATGAAAACACTACACAATACCTTGGGAAGAAGTTTGAATCGCACTGGAACTATGAACTTAAGAAATGGAAGAAGTAAGCTTCAATTAGATCATCAAGGCTTATCTTATTTAACAAAGTTGTCAACGATTTTCTATCAATTTAGTTTAAATCAGTTAACAATTCTTCGGTTGCAGGAGTCCATTGGTCGAAAAGACAGTAAAAGTGAAAGATAAACCATCTATTGACAGCAGCGAAAATAAAACTAAAGACCCTTTAATCAACATGGGAAAAATCGAAGAAAGTACTGAAAGATTGCACGATCACAAATATAAACCTTCAATATCGAAAGCTATTTTCAAAACTATTTGGCCGACATATTTGTTAGGGGCATTTTTCAAGCTTTGTCACGATGCTCTGTTGTTTGTGAACCCCTGGCTATTAGGGTAAGTTCATTTCGCTCAATTGTTTTTGCAAATACTTTTTGAAATTGTGCATACTTTCGGACTTTCTAGACAATAAAGTACATTAAAAAATTTACCCTTATAGAATTGCTCTGCAAAATAATGATTACCTAGCTTATATATTATATATACTGCTATGATTCGATTTTAAATTGGGACACCTATTTGCGCTGACTATTAAGAAACGATTTATTTCTGAAAAGGGTTTATTGTGTTAAAGTTACAATGGTACATTTTCGTTTTATTGAATAAATAAAATATATATATAATTATAATTTAATATAAAAGACTAGCTTCATTAGTGCCTCCGAGGGTGGAGCAGGGGGGGGGGATAATACTAGAAAATCCATCTGCATATAAAATTAATCAATTTAATTGTCAGAATGCATACTCTGCATGTTTGATTCGTTGAACAATAAGTTGGTATATATGCGGGTATGCGGGTCATGTAACATCTTTGACCTCATGGATATAAGCACCCATGCCCTTTATGCACTGCTGCCACGGAGTTTAAAATTCAAAGTTGGTATCTTGCGTGGGTTAACTCACTACTGTTTTTCCTCTTCCTGAGGTTGGCGTTAGGAAGGGCATCCAGCTGTAAAAAACACCTGCTCCAATGAATCATCAAATGATTAAACCTACAAAATTGTGGGGAATATCATCGGTTGAAACCTTGTCTAACCCATGCTAGCATGGAAAATAGACGTGAAAAATGTAGATGATGATATATATATCTTGCCGATATCAATTGTTTATGTCAGTGATAATTCCTGTCAAAGTGTTTTGTGCCGAGTGTCAACGCACAAGGAAGCTTACAATCATCATCTTTTGTATTTTTCTTAAATTTGCTACAACTCCTGTACATGGCTGTAAATACTGTGAAAACATCTTGCGCTGTCAATTCAATTACTTCATCATCCTTGATACTTTTTGAAAAATCTAAAAGTAAGCACGAATTGTATAAGACATTAAAGAGAAAAGTAAAGTAAATTTTCTAGTACACAGAAAGTCAAACAAGTTACAGGTACAGTAATGACATTGAATACTTTTTTTATGCTTCATCGATTTAAAAGCAGCGTACGACTGGATAAATAGAGATATGCTTTTCAAAATTTTAGAAATACAACTCAAACCTACCTTATTAATAAACATTCTCAAAGCTCTCTACACCGAAACATTGGCAGCAATCAAGGGATTAAAAAGATTTTTCAAGACCATAACAGGCTGTAGACAAGGTGGTGTAGAATCTCCATTATTTAACATTTATTTGGACTTTGTATTAAGATGTGTTGAACATGAAGTACTCCTTCAATTTCCAAACACAGGACTTCAGTATTCATACCTAATACCAGGGCACTGCTCGACACGTGAACATCGAAGTGTCCATGGCCTCACTGGAACTCAACGCTTCCGTATGATACTCTATGCTGATGACATAGTACTTTTATGCAATAACATCAACAAACTATCAGAAATCGTAAACATTTATAATAAAACTTTCATCAGGTTTGGTTTAAAAATATCAACTGGAAAAACTGAAACAATGGCCTTTAATATAGACGAGGAGATTAAAACTAAACCATCCCTTCTTTCCATTGGCAACGTTTGTTCGTTTAATTATCTGGGACACATGGTTATAAATACTAAACAAGACCCATCTCAATACCTCAATCACCGCATTTCATCTGCATTCCAAAAGTGGAATGACCTTAAACACGTCTTAACAGATAAAGGAATAACAATGTCCAAATGTACAAAAATGTTAGAAGCATGTGTGCATAGCAGACTTTTATACAGTGTTCAGGCATGGGAGTTATCAGTAAATGAGTTAAGAAAAATTGAATCTGTATGGCGTAGCTTTCTTAGAAAAATGATCACAAATGGTTTTAAGCATAAAAATGCCAAACACCGCCAAACTCTGAACACACCTCTGAACAGGAAAATATTGACTGGTCTTACATGTATTCAAACATCCAACTAAAACATATCACAAAAACATCAAGTATATCAAATTTTTAAAATCTATAATATATTGCACATGTTACGAGGTTGACAAATGACTCACTGCAGAAACAAATGCTTTTTTCAACCGATCACAAGAGATATGCACGTAATTGCTGGGTAAATTAGAAAAAGAGCTTAATATATCTAAAAACCAAATTCAAGTTCTAATGCAAAATAAAAAAGAGTTCACGTCCTTTCTTAAAGAACTATATTCATAAGGAAACTTTAAAAAGTACAAAGTACTTAATAAAGCAAACATAATGATGATGATGAATAACAGAAATAGTCTATAATATTTTTGAATTCCTCACCCTTGAATTAACTGAAACATAGGTGCTCCACCTGCTTTTAGCATTTAATTAGACCGAAATCAGTGAGGTTTTGTAAACTATGATTTTGTAGATTTCTTGTTATTATGTTCAATCCACATCAAAATGGTTGTTTTGCATAGTAACATAATCTGCAGAACAAGAAAAAGCAAAGTGGATGTAACTGCACTTAATCAGTTGTATCTTTTGTTTTGCATATGCCAAAGACATTAAGGATTCATTCTACATTCATTGGTTAGTTGCATTTTCTAAAATTTAATTTGAAAAAGGCAAAATTAATGGGTCCGCTTCAGGTTTCCATATTTAGACATTTCGGTCCAATCCTCCTTTTTTACATATTGGGTCATAAAATTATCACTATTTAATTTTTTTTAATATTTTTTGGCCCTCAACCACTATCAGATGATAAGTTCAAGCCAAGTTATTCCCAAATTTCCATATATTGGCATTTGGAGCATTGTAGGCTATATAACTTGAAAGGTGAGTTTGACAGAGGCTTTCCTGAAGTAGTAGATGGCCACTGTGTACAGGACTTTTGTCTCGAGGAAACATTTTTGACTACAGCTACTAGTTCAGTTGAATGGAGATCATAAAAGTTAATTCAAATGCCAGGCAGCCTTATTGAATATAGGTTACTTTTGGTAGTTGCATTTCTTGGGTCCTGTCCTGTACTGACACCACGCAGTAACTTCAAAAGATTTGATCTTTAGGGTATAGGACCCCCCTAGGACAAAACCCATCTAGGAAAAAAAACATTTTTTTGGTAGTGTAGGACAAAACACCTCTTATTTTAATAAATAATTATATAGTCAAGGCACCTAAAATCTACGCATCAACAAAGTTCTGGAAAAAATACGCGGCAAAATTTCACAATGAAAATGTAAAATATTTATTAAATTATTACTTATCGGTGGTTCTTCTATGTTTTGGTTTTTGTTGCGTTCTGATAATCAGCCTACACAAATTTTATACATTCGCTTAACGCTCCGTCTGGTATGTACTAGCTCGTGGTGATACCATACTCAATATCTTAACCAGAACTTACAACTTAACTGGGGAGTATTTTGATACATTTTCATTTACAGAGAAGAAATTTTTGGATAAATTTTTGTTTTGTATTTTGTATTTAGTAAAATGATTGAGTTTATCGCTGATGATTCACAAGACACAAAATGGGGTTACATATATGCTTGTTCGATGTTCATAAGTACTATATGTGGTTCCGTATTCTTACACCAGTACTTTCAGAGGTCGTTTATCTCTGCCATGCGCAGTCGATCGGCTTTGCTCACTGTCATTTATGCAAAGGTATTAAATTAATACGCTATTTGTTTGATTTTCCGAGTTTGGAAAGTAATAAATAATTCTAATTAATAATGTTTTACCATTATTTTAATATTTCATTTCGCAAAAATATTTTTTACATTACTCGTTGTCGGTTTCAGATGTTGCGTTTGAGTAGTACTGGCCGTAGTGATTTCACAGCCGGTGAAATGGTGAACTTAATGACTGTCGATGCCCAAAAATGTCACGATTTTCTTGTTTACCTAAACTTACTTTGGTCTGGACCGTTGCAGATTGCCGTTGCCTTAATCTTTCTTTACCGTATGATGGGCTGGCCAATTGTCGCTGGGTTTGTTGTCCTGCTGCTGCTCATCCCTGTAAACACTTATGTGTCTACAAAAGAAAAGAAATATCACACTGCTCAGATGGTGCACAAGGATGCGCGCAGCAAGATGATGAACGAAATTCTGCTTGGAATCAATGTTCTTAAACTCTACGCCTGGGAGAATAGTTTTGTTTCAAAAATAATGGGCTATCGCACAGAGGAATTGAAGCAGCTGAGACATGCAATGTTTCTACGAGCCAACTTTTCTTTTACGCTTAGCTGCACTCCATTCCTTGTATCACTAGCCACATTTGCTGTTTATGTTTTAGATGGTAACAACTTGACCGCTGAAAAGGCATTTGTTGCTATTTCGCTATTCAACATTATCAGCTTTCCATTGTTCATTCTTCAGGTGCTAATTCCGAATGCTATGCAGTATGTTGTCTCAGAGAAAAGGCTGTCCAACTTCCTGAAGGGCGAGGAACTGGATCACAAATATACATGTAACGCCTCTGATAAAAACAATGCCGTTGAAATCATAGATGGAACATTTGCGTGGAACGATAAAACTATGCCTATACTTCGGGATATCAGTGTCTCAATTCCACGTGGCAGTTTAATCGCTGTCGTTGGACAGGTTGGTACTGGGAAATCGTCTTTATTGTCAGCAATTTTGGGCGAAATCAAATGCAACACGGGCGATGTCCATGTGGAGAAAAGTCTCGCGTATGTTTCACAACAGGCCTGGATTCAAAACAAATCATTTCGTGATAACATTTTGTTTGCAAGTAAATATGAGCAAGATAGATATGAAAAAGTCATAGACGGTTGCGCATTGCGGACGGACATAGATATCTTGCAAGTTGGTGATCGAACAGAAATTGGCGAGAAAGGAATCAATTTGAGCGGTGGTCAGAAGCAAAGAGTCTCTCTTGCTCGCGCTGTATACCACGATGCTGAATTGTACTTAATGGACGATCCTCTTTCCGCAGTAGATGCTCATGTGGGCAAACATATATTTGATGAAGTTATTGGGCCAAATGGGTTGCTAAAAACGAAGGTGAGATTTCCTTCGATATTTCTAATCTCACTAATAACTGTGCAGCCGTTTAAATGTATCTCTCTTTTTTTCAGACACGTGTTCTTGTTACTCACACCTTAACATTTCTACCTTACGTTGACAACATTCTTGTATTGAAAAATAACCAAATCTCTGAGGTAAGTGTGTTGTAGTTCTAAGCTTGCGTGTGCAAAATGACTCTGGATGGTATATTATAAGTACTTCTTCAACAGAACAACAAATTTCTTATTTTGTTATATACACTTTCTCTCTCTCATTCTCTCTATATATTTAACGTCTATTTTCCATGCTGGCACGGGTTAGACGGTTAGGCACACAGGTTAGACGGTTAGGCACACAGGTTAGACACTGCTGTATAAAAACATTTGCTTCTTGGTGGAGTCGGTCAACAACGAGTTATGTTTTGGGAAAAGAGTGACACTCAAATAGATAAAATAGAGTATTATAGAATATTAGAGTTCTGTAGGTTTGCGTTATTACTGAAAGTTGGAGATGTATATTTATAATGAATTATCTGGGAAGAATGTTTTCTACAGCACATAGTGGGTGGGATGTTTTTTGTGTTAGTATTCAACTATTACAAGCAAATTATAATAGTGTACACACGTCTATTGTTAGAGTCTGGTCCAATTTTCCCACGTCCTTGTAATTACTGCTCTTTGTTTCTTTGTTAACGAATAAGAAATGATAATGATATCAAAACCTTCCTTTGATCATTTAAACAACTGCTTTAAAGTCTTTAAAACCAACATAACTGCTGTTGTCCTATTTCTTGAACATGACATGATGGCAATTCATTTTTCTTTACCAACTATGGATTTCATAGTCAAATGAATCAAAGCTGTGTTGTATTGGTGTTGTAATGGCGGCGAATCCAAATCATCTATGAAAACACCAAGAATCCAAAATATAACGTAGATTGTTGGAAGAAATATATATGTTCAGAGAGTTTTTGCATGCATCAAGATATGTGGTTTTATTGCTTAACGTTTTCAAAGAGGTGATAGCAATGTTAACATGAATTACACAATGTAAAGAGTATTTCGTAAGGTTATTGCATTTTTATACATATATTACATCAGGAGTATATTTTGTTGCAATTCAGTCTGGTAGTTTTGAGGATCTGAAGGAAAAAGATGGACCATTTGCAGAGTTCCTAAGAACATACCATAATGAAGCCAATGATGACACTGCAGGTGCATCATTTCAGGGTAATCATTTGTCGATCTGATACAAACTCACAATTACTGTCGAAAGAAGAAATTATTTTTTTCCAATATGTAAAGTTCTTTTTTTTAGACCATGAATTTGATGTTCTGAGCAGCAAATCTAACCCAGGTAGTAACTAAATTTCCTTCGCACTAATTTCTCATGTTAGGCCAAAGTTTTGTGATTTGAATTGTATGTTACAATGGGAAAGAGAATTACATTGCACTATATGTTAGTCAAATGGGTTTGACGCTTGTTTTTAAAATACTTTCTAATTTAGATTCAATCCCAGATGTAATGTTCCGTTCTGCTAATAGTACTCCTTCCAGCAATGCCATTACAATTTTCAATGGCGGAGTGGCTTATGTACCACAGTTTTATGGGAGCACATTTTCGCCACCTAGGCACCAGCCTACAAACATTTTTACTCAGAGTGATGTTGATGAATTCATTAATAAGCATAAACTGGAAATCAAGGAGCTTTTAAACAGACACGATAATGAGATTATAACAAAAGAAATACAAAATGCAGGGACGACTTTGATTACTGATGAAACATCTGAGACTGGAAAGGTAAAAATGTTTGGTATTATGTAAAATCAGCTCATCAATGGAATGGTTTTGTTAGGTCAAGCGATCTGTTTTTGTCACGTACAGTAAATCTATCGGTTATATATTGACCGCATTCATACTGCTCTTTGGAATGGCGAGTGAAGCTTTGATGGTTGGTACACGTATCTGGTTAGCCAAATGGAGTTCCGATGTCAACGTCACCATATCACAACGTGACTTGTACCTTGGCGTGTATGGTGCTCTAGGTGCTGGACAGGCATTCTTCGTTCTACTCGGAGCCTACTTCTTGGCGTTTGGTGTGATTGGAGCATCAAATCTGCTACATAACAATTTAATTAAAACGGTTATGCATTGTCCCATGCTCTTTTTTGAAACGACTCCCATGGGAAGAATTGTGAATCGATTTTCAAAAGATATAAACACCATTGATGAAGCCATTCCGAAGAGTGTCAAGTCTTTCATCAGCTGTTTCTTCACGTTATTTGGAACGTTGTTCATCATTTCTTACACCACTCCAATATTCTTAGCTGTGTTTATACCAATAGCTGTTGGCTACATCATAACTCAGGTAATAATAATCTTGTTTCCGTTGCAGTAAAGGTGAACGCATTTCTCTTTAATTTATATCTATTTTAAGTTAATTATTATAATTATGCATATGAGATTTACTTGTGTTCAGCGTTTTTACGTGGCAACATCTCGTCAGCTAAAGCGGTTGGAGTCGGTGAGAAATTCACCTATCTATAACCATTTCTTCGAAAGTATAAACGGAGCAAGTAGCATCCGTGCTTACCATCTAAGTGAAGAGTTCATTAAAGACAATCAGACCAAAGTAGATTGTTACCAAGAAGCTCATTTTCCTGCTGTATCCTGTAACAGGTAGACTGCACTGGAATCTTGCTAAAGCGGGATTTACACACGCGAAAAGTTCAAGCGAACAAATCTGAGAGACAAAAATTCTTCAATTCTTCTGATTGGTTAAAAAACATTGTTCACACGAACAAAAAATTCATTAGCTCACTACCATTTATCCGAGCGAGGAAATTTGAGCGAAAACTCGCGTGCTAAAATCACATGGTTTTCTAAATGATATTGTTCAAAATGGAAGGAAGTAAACGCGAAAATTTATTTCTAATGTTAGTGCAATTAAGAAAGAGAATAGAATCGAAATGGCGAGAGAAAAAAGAAGAAAATAAGGACCCGACAAATCTTTCTGGAACGCCAACAAAAGGCGTTCACAAAATATCACAACTTGTTGCGCGAAACGAAGCTATTTGATCATGAATGTTTTTATAAACAATTTCGGATGACACCCACAACGTTTAATAAATTATTGAACTGAGTTGCTCCAACAATTTTAAAAGTTCTTCTTGGTTCATGTTTTTTGTTTAAAAGTCTTGTTTAGCCAGAAGTGGTTTATAAAAATAATGAATTTTCATTGGTTTAATTTATTTTTTCGCTAGCTCTTAGCGCCAAAAGTTCACTCGGTTTGAACTTTTTTTGAACGTGCGAAAATAAAAACTAAAACTCTCGAGTGACGCAATGTTCTGTTATGAACCAATCGGATTCGAGAATTTTTGTTGCTCAGATTTGTTCGCTCAAACTTTTTGCGTGTGTAAATCTCGCTTTAGACTGCATCTTTATGTGTCATTTTGAAATGGAATCCATCAGTTTTCATTGAACAACAGTTTGTTAGTTGATGTTAGAAGTGAAATAATTTGACACATTCATTTTTGTGTTAGATGGTTGGCCATACGTCTGGAGCTTTGCGGACATTTAATCACCTTATCTGCCGCGCTGTTGAGTATTGCGAACAGAGAGAAGTTGTCACCGGGATTGGCTGGTCTTTCAATATCCTATGCTCTCCAAGTCACTCAAACATTGAACTGGTTAGTGCGTATGACAAGTGAACTCGAGACAAACATTATCGCCGTGGAAAGAGTGAAAGAGTATATAGATGCTCCTACAGAGGTAGACTGTAATTTTCACAAGATTTTAAACAGCCATACGCTTTACATTTACAGTCATATTACTTCTATTATTCATGACATTGAACTTTCATAATGACCTTGACCCAGAGTTTTAGTGTATTTAATTGCTCCCATTTGTGCTACGATTATTTTGACGAAATACGGCGTTGTTTATTTATAACCGCCCACTAAAAACTTTGTGATGGCAACTCGAACCCAGAACCTTTCGGTTAAGAGCCGAACGCTATTACCATTGCGCTATCGCTGGACATTCATTCAGGACATTTTTTAAGATAAAATTGGAGTATTTTAGTCATCAACTGTTCGTTCCTTTTACAAAATAAAAGAATAAATACCTTTAATAGTGTGTTTAACATTCCTATCTATTTCCATTTAGGCTGCATCAATTGTAAAACATAATCGACCCAAAGAGGGGTGGCCCGAAAAAGGTGGCATCAGTTTCTCCAATTATTCGCTTCGCTACAGAGAAGGGCTGGATTTGGTTTTGAAAACTATTTCCTTTGAAATAAAGCCTACAGAAAAGGTAAACATTTCCCATAAATTCTACATCAAGTAAAACACGAATTAATCAATAAACACACGTTCCCATTTTCGTGTCTAGATTGGAATTGTTGGTCGAACCGGTGCTGGCAAGTCCACAATGGCTCTTGCATTGTTCCGTGTTCTGGAAGCCGCATCAGGGAAAATCATGATCGATGGTTTGGATATTTCTGCCATTGGACTGAGCGATCTTCGTTCAAAACTCACCATTATACCACAAGTCAGTGTATAATTCTTTGCTAATTGTTTATAAGGCAGCATTCTGAGAAAAAACTGTAATTTGCATAAGTTTGCAAATTTATATATCTATTCAAAATATATGTTGATGCTAAAATTATTGTGATCTGATTCATGAACTGATTTTTTGGAACAATTTGAACGTTTTTATGCTAAACACGAACAGATATTTAATGAAAAAGAAATGTTTTAAAAAGAAATTCTTTCTGTGAAATGTGCTTGGTCCACTATAAACATTCTCAAAGTTACATGTGTTCAAACCGAGAACATTGTGAGGTATTCGAAGGGACTAATGTGAGCGCCCTCCAGCATCAACTATTATAAATTTATTACTGTAAATGCCCTTTTTAACGCCCCCCCCCCCCCCCCCCCTTCTTTTTAAATTTAAACATTTATTTGAACAGCTGCCGCTTCGGGCATAAAAGTCACTCTGAAGATGACTCATGGAACTTTGAGTAACAACAAGTTTTTTCCATTGTTCTAACAATGCTTCATATTTTTTTCATAATTTATTTAAACGTTATTGACAATGACAGTAACCAATATGGGGTGGTTTCTGTTGAGTAAAATAAAGTGTTGTTGAGTCCCATCTACCTTCTACAATTCTTACTGAAGCTCCTCTCCACCTGACTTCCTGAACACACATCAACTGATTTATGTTCTAACATTTACTAACTCAATCTACTAACTCACCTGTTCGGCCTCTCGTCGTTCTCTTGTTAGAGTTCCAGCCCCATTTACGCAGTTGCCATTAATGAAACGTTTTAGCATTGTTCTACAGCCGGGTGCCTTTCCTACCGCTAACCTTTCACAGACAGAACTACATGTTTCTTGAAAGTGACACCATATATTATGTACTTTCACAGGACTTTCCCAATCACCCTATATTTGAACTAAGGTATGGCGGAGGAAGTTTATTCTCTCTCTTATCTCAGTGAAGAGACCCCTCGCCATACTGTGGACGAATCTTTTGTGACTTAATTTTCGGCCCGTTTAAAGACCAAATTGTTAAAAGTGGCGCTGGCACGGAGCGTTCTCCACATGCGATTTCAAATGAACAATTGAAATCTTTTGGGAGCGTAACTGTGGCATGAAGGACGCCATCATAACATTAGGCATGACAAAGAATCTGCAATCTGACGATCAATCAAAACATATTGAGATTAGTAGTGCTGTTTCAGAAAAGGATAAAAACCTCAAAAATTTTGTTGATTGAATATACGTTGTTTTTTGTAAGAAACCTAATCATCGACTGGACCCTAAAGTTAAAAGGTTTTTCTGATTTTTCACCACTTTTTTCTGTTTGTGACATTTTTGCCTGCATTTTATTTTTTCCCTGCAGTTTCTTATAGTTTATACAATGAATTGGTTTTTAGCCAATGAACATTTTTGGTGAAAATTTGATAATTGAAGTCCTGTGTCTAAGGTTTCTCGTTGGTTCATTAATATTTCCCAAATCTGAGCCTTGTTAAACATTACTAATAACTGATTAACTGAGTTTCCCTCAGACAAAGTAAGTTTTTCTAGAGGCGCTTACAGTCAGATTGTTTTTCGCGTCGGTTAGTTGGCTCTATGGGAGAATCATGAAATATGTATTGTTCGTTTTCATATTCAGGAACCGGTCCTATTCTCTGGTACGTTACGTTTCAACATCGACCCATTTGACCAGTTCAGCGATGAGCAATTATGGCAAGTACTTAGCATCGCTAACTTGAAAGAGTTTGTGTCTCAACTACATGATGGTTTATTCCACGAGGTTCTGGAAGGTGGAGAGAACTTAAGGTAACATTTTATTGCATTATAAAATAACAATATATGTGTGGGTAAAGATTTTACTAAAATATTCTGAGGTCTCGAATAACTGTTCGGTGGGAGGTGGGGGGGGGGACATTGATTAAAATTAAAGGGAAAGGTGATGGGAATTTTGTTGTGTTATTAGTAATATGCCCAAGCACTTATTTTTATGACAAGTTCCTGTTAATCAATTCCTCGTTCATATTGCTTGCATCAATAGTTGTAGTGGATTGCTTTAACGTTCTTTTTACTTCCCCTCTCACTTCGGCTCACTTCATCATAATGGTGTTTAGTAAGTTTCCGTGGGGCATTTATTGCTCCGATTCTGCTTTTAACAACAAGTGTGGTTGGTCCAACACAATCTCTTACCACTATAACAAAATCATTGTGTGGGTTCTCTGATAACCAGTAGTTGTGGATCCTAATCGAACGTCAAAAACGGAGCAAAGCCTACCATCATAAATACCACTGTTGCTCTAACACAAAGACACTAAACTACTCTACTCCATGTTTTGTTCCGCTACAACTACAATTGTCATGATGGATTTTGAAAATATATTTATTAGAATTTGTTATATAACTGAGAAATATATTTGTTATATGAGTAAGTCATGTGTTAAATCGTGAAAGGTCATAGCTGAGTGAATAGACATTTCCAGTTCTGTACCTCCGTTCGTTTGTTGGCAATCCACCTGTGAATATATTGATGACTTTCCCAGAGTATTTTATAAGGCATGCGCCATAAAAGGCAAGCTGTTTAAAAGGGTCAAGAACTTTCGATCAATGGAGCTCTGTCAGGTTATTTGACTGTAGTTAGTGGGGTTCCACAAAGTTTAGTGTTAGCGCCCTATTTCTTATTTTTGTTAACCATATTCCAGCCGTTACTTCTTCGATCGCTTCACTTTTCGCAGACCTATGGTAACAATACAGTATTAGTCCGCATTTTCCCAGAGTTCAGCATAATTCGATAAAAATGTTGGTTGATAAATCTTGTTACCAAGTTCTATACTTGTTTAATATTGCTTTAGTGTTGGCCAACGCCAACTGCTTTGCTTGACAAGGGCGTTGTTACGTCACAGCCGGATATTGATAATGGATGAAGCGACTTCCTCCGTCGATTTGGAAACTGATGCTTTCATTCAAGATGTCATTCACAAAGAGTTCGCTGATAGTACGGTGTTATGTATCGCCCATCGACTTAACTCAATCATGGATTACAACAGGTAATTATTAGCAATTCTTTCTCTTGATGATGACCATATAAGTGGCGTACACCTAAGCATACGTGTTAAACCCAACGCCCTGGTAAAATACCACCACTCCTGCTGCTATCGGTGGCTTATGTCATTGGCATTCCCCACCAGGCAGGATGTTCCAGGTATCCTTTCTTTCCTACCTAATGGCAAAGGAGAGGAAGGTGAAACTTCCAATACACAGGACTCATAGGCCCTGTCTCTCCTGTGTATTTCCTTCTAAAAAAAATATATGTGCATACATCGACCCTACATTAAAAAAGAAATCATTAATACATACATGAGCGTTTTACATATCATTTTTATGAGTGAGTGTCTATACTGCGCTTTTTTAATTAATTCGTATATATATTTAAGTTGAGGACAACTTATTTAATGCAATCAATTTTAGGATTCTTGTACTGGACGAAGGAAAGATTGTCGAATTTGACACACCAGAAAAGCTGCTCGATTCGCAAGGAACATTCTACTCCATGGCTAAAGATGCTGGATTGGTTTAAAATCTTGGCGCATATTTAATACTTTAATACCAATTCTCCGAAATCATATTTGGGTTATTAAAGAAGATATGAATTTAACAGTTAGTATATTTTTTATTATATGGCGATGGTTGTTTGTAATGCGTATGTTTTCCTAGCATTTAAAAATTCAAGATATCATTGAAGGAATAATGTTTCATCACAAAGAAAGTCGTAAACAAAATAGTATGACAAATAGAGGTTTTGACCCACTCAGAGAGATAGATTAACAGTTCGGAGACTTAAACAAATTTAATAACAGCACAAGATAATGTTACAATCGCACAGTCGTCTCGATGTCTTCAACTGGCAAGGGGGGGGGGGGTTCGAGTTATCAAGAGTGCGGAAAACGTTACTCGAAAATGAACAATCAACTAGGGACGTATTGTTATGGCTAATACGAATTTTTACATTTAGTCGAGTCGCATTAGGTAATAGTAGGAATCAACCTGGAATAAATTCGAATATTTACATATGTGATATTGTTAGAAGCGCAATTTTATGTAAAGTAGCTGCCAGTGAAATGAGTTTTTCACAGAAACAGTGTTATTTGGAGATCAAGTATTTGCAATTTTAATACTGTTATAGATTTGTCTTGTTGCACCAAGTTTTATTTAGTCACGCGGATGTGGAAATTCAACGATTAAATGAGTCGAATTAGTTTAAAGAAATAGTTCGAATGACGGCTGAACGATAGTTCGAACAATAAACAAATGCTCGAATGTGACGATAATACTTTTAGAGAAAGTTTACAGTAAAAAATTGTTAAAGCAAAAATAACATTTTTTTCGGAATAAACGGGACATTGTACGTTTCTGAAACATGGTTGGTTAATACTTGATCAATGAGAAGCGGTATTCAGATCGAAAGAAGTATAATGCACAAGGATTCATGCATTGGAAATACCAACACACCACACCAGTTGGCGAATGGGGTGAAACAGCTCAAAACGGCACAACTGCGTCAATCAAACCGGATATTGATCAGGCTCCTGATTGGTTGTTAAACTTTGCTCGTTGTAAATGTAATCACACGTCAAAGAATCAACGTGTGGTACACGAACCTGCTTTTGAAATGAAAATGCTAAACCTCATAACACCAGTCATTATGAATAGATCGATTTTTAAGCTCCACATGATTGTACGCTTTCGTTTTTGCATGCAAATTCTCACCAACCAGTGGTGTCCAACCATGTTCTTTGATCGTCCTTCAATAAAGACTGGTATTTGACGTGATAACTATAGAATGATTCCAATATCCATTATTTTTGTTTCCTTTTAACTTTTGTTTCTTTAGCTTAAGTTCATGCTTTCTTAAAAACAAGCAAACCGCAAGATAATTCAAACAATTTCAGAAGGTAGCAATGAAAAGATCTGTCAGCCAAAAATTATAAATTAGGTAGTGCTGTAGCAAGAACAGTTAAACTTTGACAAAGAGTGCATAGGTTTTTGCTTATTTTCTCTAAGTCTGTAGCTGTGGCAATGCGCGGCAGATTGCTGGACACTTTATTAAAATTTATAAAAAACTTCATTCAATTAGATAACGAAGCATTAAGGAACTACCAATGAGTAAATTCTGTCTTCAATCGTAGCTGGAGAATTTGCTATGCTAAAGAACGGATGTACCCAATGGCTTGACTTACAATCCTTTTAATAGTAGGAACTCGAGAAAACAAGCAAAAGAGACGAGAGAAGATTTTTATGACCGGAGGGAATGTGTGAGTGGAAATCAGCATAAGTTACCATTTTATGAAAAATGAATATATTACTGAATATAATCAATAAGATGTTTTGTAAATCATGTTGTCATTTATCCTGAGTTGTTACTCCATAAGGAGAGCGAAGCTTGGAGTGTAATGGTAACTGGGGACAGGATTTGAGTTTGCATTTGATTGGAACTGTTCCATGGTTTTGGAAACCAGAGCCGGCCAGAAACCCAAAATTGTTCGTACTGTTGTTAAAAGGTGTAGGGAATTGCCGATGATTAACTAAAGCATTACCATGAAGAGTTTTCTGAAAGATGGATGATCTAGATGTGTATACGATCGTCTTATGAAGCCAACAATTCTATGAGCTTTATTAACATCAGATGCCTATTGACGATGTTACCAAGATCTCACTGGGTTTCGACAGACTTTAATTGAACGCATTTTGTTTGCTGAGGATCAAACATGGTGTAAAGTGAATATTTGTTCTTGTGGCTTAAATGTAAAACGGAACACTTTTCAATTAGATTGCATGTTCCATGTTTCAGCCCACTCGACAAACTTCTCGATATCTCGTTGGAGCACGTAACATGAAACCATGTTCGTAAAATCTAATAAAGTTTAGTATCATCAGGAAGCATGGAAGCTGTTGACGAAATCAATCCCGGTAGGCCATTAACGTAGATTACAAAGAGTAAGACACTGCACTAATCACTGGTTTCCAATCATAGTATGTTTCGTTTACAGAAACTCGTTGACGGTTGGTTAGAAAATTCTTGAATAAGAATACTGCGATTCATTCTATTAAAGTTTGACAATAGGTTGTGCGGTACTTTGGCAAAATCGAGGTATATCCACTCAACAGGTATGCCATCATCGAAAACAGAAACTAAACCATGAATGAGTACCCAGGGTAGATTCCATGTTGGAAATCGCTAATCAAGTCATTCTTTAAAAGGTGGCCTAGAACTTGACATTTTAAAACCTTTTCATAGGCTTACTTTTTGATAGTTAGAGACGTTAATGTTACACGCAAGGAATTATTCGAATGGGGATAGGTATAGCGCTTCGACCTGCTTGTTTTGATTGGTTCCGTGCCTTGGTGTATTCTTTGTAGATGTTTTGGTTTCGATTCGTAAGGCACTGTAATTTCCTGTGTTAATTTTGACAAAGTTACTGAGTTAATCCGGGATTTAAAATCTTTGTGTGATTTCGGTATGTTAGTTTTTACACTGCGCAACAATTTGTTCTGAAACCAGACCACGAATCGAGAGAGCTTAGCCCAGAGATCTCGGCTAGCTTTACAGAAGCAATCTCTTCACGGACGTCATGGCAATTTTCCTTAGAAAATAGTTATCTTGCGACTTTACATTGTATAAGTGTGGATGACAGATGGAATTCCAGGATTTGATAGTAGCTTATACCTATGGGTGCTAGGTCGTAAACCTCTTTAATCATGTTGAACTCGGAGATGGATATTAGGTCGATAGTTCATAGGCTTTGTTGATGTCTAATGTGAGTTGAATTTTGCATAATGTTGGTGAAGAAAGGATGCTTGAATGGTTCCAATGAAAAGTTCGGACTTTGAAATGTTCAATTGACAGACAAACAGTTGCATTGGAATTTTAGTATCAATCAATCAATCAATATTAGGGGATTCTTGCATACGCTCGTGACGCTGATAGAATATCTTGGTTTATCAGTTCATCATTATGAATATCGCTATAAGGTGATCTGTAGATGATGCAGATGGAAATAGATTCGTTATAAAGTCGCAGTTCACAATTTACGGACTAGATAGAGTTTGCGTTGCCTTAAACCTTTCTTTGAAGTAAATAATAGCCGCTCTGCGACAGTGAAACGAAGTTAAGTTTAAGAAAAATTTATAGATCAAGTGAAAAGCTCCGATTCTTGTACGTCTAGTTTCTTATTCTTTGGTAAAATTTCAGAAAGACAAATTATATCGAGATGGCAGTTTTAAACAATTTCCAGCAGCTTTTGTTACAGGGAATCAACATTTGAATATATTAATTTAATCTTATCAGGTTGGTTAGAGTGCTTCGTCAGCATAGTTAGGATTTATGTGTTCTCGTCAGTTTTATCATTTTAAGGTATGTTGTGTATTCCTGCATCTGTTAGAATTTGCGTCATAAGTTTCCGGAGATATTGCTTGGCATTTGACATAATATTGATCCATTCTATTACATTTTCTTCGTTACGAACTTTTAGTGTTACAGAGAGCGCGCTATAGGAAGATATAGGAAGAATAAACTTAGAAACTTCATATACATATGTCTGTGTTTGGAACATTGAGTCACGTTGGATCACAAAACTTAATTGTCCGGAGCAGTAATTAATGATGTGATTGCAAGTGGTTATGTAGATTTTAAACGGATGTCTTCAAACAAAACCTGAAATCATTTGCAATTAAAAAACAACTGAAGAAAGCAAACCGCAACACAACAACACACAATCGAAAATATAATACTTTTATCATTATTTATTTTATAAAATGATTGAAGAAAGGGCTCTCCACACTCCACACGTCCACACTCAAACTCTATTTTTCAGGATATGGGGCAGGCCCATGCGGTTAAGCCCAAGTTCCCAAAGACCCCAACCAACACGGGAAAACACGATCAAAATTTTTTGTATATGATTTTACTTTTATCGTATTCGAGGCCAATATAACATTGTCTTGAATGATCGAGCAGTCTTATCTCGCGGTGTTACTTTTTGTTGGTTTGCTCTCAGGAAACGTTATTATATGAAAAATAATTAATTTTAATTTCTATTGTTTGAGATATTTTCGAGATTTGACAATCAATATTATTTTTTTAAAAACTTGTTTGACGAGTTGAATTTTATCACTTGACGGTGAAGTGCTCTTCTAAACAAACTCGCTTGTTACGGAAAATTGAAGTAATCTCACATTAAAATTTTATAAGGTAGGGTGCTTCATGACTGTAAAACCAAAAACGTATTATATATTGTTTTCTTCATTCATGTGTGTTTCAACATTTGTATATATATATATATAATAACATGTCGAAATAACTCTCTTATTGCATTGATGTGTGAAATTGGCCCTACTTCAATAACTTGTTGCTCTTTATATATACATTTATATATTATAGTTGTCGAGGATTTTATTACAATGGATGGGGAGAGTTTCGTTAGCATTGAGTTAAATGATGATGTTGAAGAATGTGACATATGCCATCAAGCCACAGAAGAAAAGATCATTTCAGTTATATTAAGCGATGAATTCACGATTTTCGAAGGATCTTATTCAAAAAACTCAGGAAATCTTACTAAGGCTCATCAGATATGTTTACAGCGATGGTCTGAAGTTATTTCACGGAATTTAAAGTCATCGAAAAGAAGTTACAGTCCGGTTTTATCACATGAAAGTAATGGTTGTCCTGCTCACCTGATGAGAAATATCAATAACAGTTATCAAAAGGAGCTTCACAATCTGCCATATATGTCATCTAATGCAAACTGTTTCAGTCAAAATGGATCAAAACATGAAAGTAAAGAACTGACTCAGTGTAAGTTTATCTAGATTTTGAAGCTGTTGACCAACAATTTGACAACATCAACGACTATTTTAAAAAATGCTAATTTCCTGGTTTTAAAATCTGCATGGTTACTTTTAGTCAGGGAGCTAGTGGGCAAAAAAAGTTGGCAAGGGGGGACCAAAAATTTATGGTTGGAATTGGTAGGTTATAACCCTCTGAGTACAAAATCACTTGTTGGCCAATTTTAAATTAGCAAAATAGTTGTCCCAGGCCCTAATTGTGCTGTGATGACGTCACAATACAAATGAAAAATAAAAATCTTTAAAATTGAAATTTTTTTATCATTGGAAAGATAATTGAATTTTGAGTAAAAGATGTATTGAGACCTTTACCTTTACTTTCAATCTGAAATAATGTGCAAAATTATTTTGGCGACGTCACAGTTTTTTTTTACCAAAACACTAATTTTAAAAAGTTTGTGCTACAGCTACAGCTCCTTCTGTAAAATCAGAAAGCTCTCTTTGAACAAAAAATTGTAGACTAAAATTTATATACGACTTAGGTAGTAAACTATCAAATCGTTAAATATTGTAGTAATCCATACACGGTGTTTTTTATAAGAACATTAAAATTTGACAAAAACCTGTGAACATACTTAATTTTTATGTTCTTGACAACGAAAGATTAAATTGACCTAGTTAAAATTGGTTGTGATTTAAAGCAAGCCTTAAATGTTGTCAGCTTTATGTTGAGGCCTTATATCCTTATAAAATACGTCTAATATACAATCAATATATATAAACAATAAAAACAATAAAAATATGGCGGAAAAGTTAATCATCCTTGTCGGACTCGGATTCGCAGGATAACTCTGAGTCGAAACTATCGTTGCTATCATTTCTTACACATTTCCGGGCACGCACACAGGTCCGTACATTGAAGTCCATATGAAACAAAAGCACATGCGTAAGTTTTGCACACGGACTTCTTGCATGAGCAAAAAACTAGTTGAAGGACATCCTTTGGTGCGGCAGGTAGTGGCATCCAATCAACTTCTAAGGAACCATCAATCAATTTCCAACCGTGATCGTTAGAGCCAGGCATTCTTGTATAATTGCGAAGGGACTTTTTTACTATCACGTGTGACACCCTTTTACAACGGCACATGGCACAATAAAGCATCACGAGTAGGTGGTGAACAACTTTACTTCCAGTGAATTTTTGGTAACGCGCTTCATTCACATTGTCACATTTTACACCATAAAGCCTGGAGACAAATCTTTCCAAGCAGGGAAAAAGGGTAGAGTCGAAACGTACTGAATCACCAAACTTGGCAAAAGCTTCAAGGAATTCGTCAGAATTTTTGAGCAACTTTAAAGCTTTTACCTTCCCTATGCCATGAAAGACGCTGGTGTAATTGCTACCACTAAACACATGTAACGCTGGAAGAGCAACGCAGCATTCTTCTCCGATTTCGCTTTTAATTTCATTGATGTTCAAGATCGTGGTACGGTCTTTTGCAGCTTGCACACCGGAGCTAAGGTTAGCTAAGTCTTTGCGTCATTCAAAAGGATTGCCTCAATTACAGATTACGTCATTGGCTCCTTTGATACATTTGGTGTCGAACGCTCTTCTCGATTTCCTGAGATCCTTTGGAAAAATGTCTTGTTTTGAATCATTAGGAAAATTAAAATTATGAATAAAACAGACACTTTCTTGTTCAATATTTTCAGGTTGGGAGAGCCTTAACCTTTTTAGACTACTCGCCATTTCACCATTTACTATCAAACATATTTGCGTTCGTTTTGTTTACATGATATTCCTGCCAATTAATTATGAAACGTCCGAAATCACTATCAGGGGTTATACAAAAGAAAACATTGATATTTTAGCCGTTGAAATTTATTTCCAAAATAATTATTTTCATAAGCTTAAAAACGTTTTATCTCTCTCTCTTTCTATACATTTAACGTCTATTTTCCATGCTGGCACGTGTTAGACGTTTTATAAAAGAATAAAACGAGAAAAATACTGAAATAAACTTGAACAACATTTATTTACACAGAAATGTAAATCATATTTTACCTCCGGTTTTGAAAACAGTTTTTCTATCCGAATCGATGTGTAATCTAGTTAATATCGGTGCACGATCGATGCGATGTTGATGTTAAATATTTGATCATTGTAGCTTATTTTGCTAAATTTAAAATGGCCAACAAGTGAATTTATGATTACAAACAAATAATAAACTTTATTCCATGGTTAAAATTGGTCTCCCCAAAATGTTTTGAAACTCATTTTTTTGCCCACTAGCTCCCTGACTATTTTCTTGGAATACTCTTTGATGTTGCATAATGGAGTTTAGTTTAGCCTACTTCAATATTGTCACCAAAACTCTATTGTTGTATTTTTGGCCGTCATAAAAATGGAAGCATGATTGGGTGAGCAGATATTCTTGTGAAAATAAATGACAAAATCAATCAATATACTTTTTGTTTTACAAATCAAAAAAGCAATTGTTAGGGTTGGGTTTTTTCTAGTGTTGAAGATGAAAGATGGTGAACTGAAAACCTATCTCAAAGAGTTGCAAACCATGACATCAGGTAGAGACTTTTGTTGGTAACCATAACAACTTTTAAGTATATATATTTTATATTTATTTATATTATTTGTGAATTGTTGCGAGCAAGTGTTTATTAAAGAAATTATATACACTTCTTTTTTTAATAACTTATAGAAGTAAATTACTTTCACAAAGTAGAGAATTTGAGTTTTGAAACAAATGAATGACACAAGATGGTTTTGAACCTCCTGACTAAAAGTGAATTTTCTCTTCATTTATTCAAATTGTTCTTTCCAAAATACCTATTTAGTTCATTCAACATGGGTTCCTTGTTATTCTGGCTTTACAAATAATTTATTTGGGTAGATCAGATTTTCTATTTTTTTTAATGTCTTCCACTCTACTAAGAGTCATTTAAACATTTTTTGGCAGTGGTATCCTCAGATTTTCTTTACTTTTACATATTTTGTTCATGTCTATGAATATAGGCAAATTTTTTTGGAATAATTCTGTATCGTCCTTTAGATTTCGTGTCTTACGAATTGACCCGTTTTAAGCAAAAAACAACAAGTTGAATAAAATATGAATTTTGAAGCCATTTTTAGATTGAGATGTAGCAAAGGTTGTCTTTTTGCATCTAAAAATATATCTAAAGTTGTGTCCAAAAATACAAGGAAATCAAATTGTTGATCAAAATGGTATTTTTCTACCATGTTTAGGTGTAATAATGCCAGTCATTGTCACCTGCATTAACTTTTTTATGGTTTTGATAAGGGACCATGTAGTGAGGACAAATAGGAACGAATTTAGCAAGATACTGCAAATTGTGACCAAAGCATGAAAATTGGTACAAACACCTATTATGATATTCTGAACAAAATTTTTGACAGATCCATCAAAAAAGTGACGTCATTGATGACGTCAGCACTTTTTAGCTTGGAGATATTTTTCATCACAATAGGTCATATTATATACCATAGGAAAGGTATTTTAATGCTGAATCAGAAAAAGGTTTATCTTATGGTGTAAAAAATTAGTGAAAAAAAGTTATGAGCATTTGAAGTTGCAAAATGTGATGTCATCTAATTCGATAAAAAATCAAACTTTTTAAAACCTATCATGTTACATACCATTGTAAAGATTTTTTCATGCTGAATTCAAAAACGGTTAGTCTCATATTGTGAAAATTAAGTTAAAGAGAGTTACGACTGTTTGTAATTTGGGCTTTTTTATTTGATATTATGAAAAAAATATTTTGCAATTATGCAATCTTCGTTAAATCTGTTTGATGATTCTAATTTTTATTTTGGTTGTGTGTGTATGAGATATCGTTTTTGACACTGCACGTGTCACGAATTAGATTTTAAAATAATATATATATTTATTCTTTAAGGTAAAATGAAAAGTTAAAATAAAAATTAAAAAGTGAATTTCAGAACTTAAGTATGAGTAACTATCAGTTGGTGAAGGAATTTGAAGCTGAAAGAGATTGGAATGCTTGTTTTATATGCCAGAAGATAAATAAAGAAGATCTAATCAGTCCAGTTAAAAAGTAAGGTAGGAAATAACTTCTTAAGAACTGTTTGGCTAATCGCTAATTGATTTATTAAAAAAAAAATAGATTAATGATAGCAAGGAAATTATGAATTACTGTAATTAATAATCATTACATTTAGGAACTTTCTGATTAACAGAACAGCGAAAGACGATCTTGATATTTTCCAAAAGTCAAACAACAATATAGAAATAGTTCTAGGAAAGATATAGGATAGTTTAATAGGTATAGGATGTTTACGTCTTTGTCAATAAATCTTTTTCTACAGGTTTCAACAAGGAGAAAAACTCACTTCCAACATTAGCAACTAACTTAAAAGCATTTGAGAAGATTCAAGGTTTGCCAAGACATTTGAAAAAATTTTTCTGAACAATTTAAAAGTGCTGAAGAATTTTTTATTTTTTTTCGAGAAGCAACATTTCATAAGACATGTAGTACATTATATAACAAAGACAAACTAGAACGGAAGAGAAAAAGTTTTGATAGCCAACATGAGACAGAAGGATTGCCGAATGATAGCAATGAAGATGAAGGTACACCTGTAAAAAGGCAAAACAGAGGATCCAAGTCTAGCCGATTGATTTGTTTCCTTTGCGAATTAGAAGACGAGGAGAAAAATTTGCACTTAGTCGAAACCTTTAGTCGCAATACCAACATCAAAACAATGGCGGTTGAATTGTCAGACCATAAACTTCTGGCCAAATTAAGTCAAGGTGATTTGATTGCAAATGAAGGAAGATACCATTATCATTGCATGACAGAGTTAAAAAATTGACATCGTTCCAAATGCAGCGTAAAATCTAAAGGTCAATGTGAAGAGAAATTTATTGAAGGTATCAGAAAATTTGTTTGCTATATATAATGACATCATGATAATTATAAATTTTTTTAATTTATGTTGTGTAAATTGATACATGGTTTATTTGAAGCAATACAATAGGTTTAGATTTTTTTATGAATAATAGGACAAATATTTAAGGTTATAATTGGTTTATCATTTTCAGAATTGATAGGTGGGATTGAAGATCTCTTAATTTTGTCAGAAAGCACCCCTGTATTCATGATGGTTGATATCCGACTACAGTATCAAGCAATATTGAAGAAACATGGAGCTTCAGTTGAAACTATAGATTGTGTTCATGTGACAAGACTAAAAGACAATATCTTAGCGGAGATACCGGAACTTTTCGAAGAGAAGAAAAGTAAATTCATCATTTTAACAACGAGGAAACGTTTAGGTGATACAATATTTGAAGCTTCAAAGATGTCACCGAGAACAGAAGGTACCATCATTTTCAATGCAGCGAGAATCATTAGAAAATATATGTTTGAGTGCGATGAGTTGTTTGATGGTGATATCTCTGAAGAACGTCAGAAAAGATTTGTTTCAAAACAACTACTTTTACTGATTGGTTCAATACTAGAAGAATCTAGAGATTTCAAATTGTCAGATTCAACGACCGATCTCTCCTTGAAACTCGCCCAATTGATTCGTTTTAACACGGTGAAAACAAAAAGAAAGGGAAATAATTCTCGGCACTCAAAGTGACAATGAACTACCCCTTCCTGTCAAAGTTGGATTATCCGTTCATTCAAGAACTAGGGAAAAATCCCTTATCGATGCTTTATTTTCCAAGGGGCTTAGTATATCATACGAAAGAGTGATTGAAGATAACATTACAAAAAGTCTATGCAAGAAGTACCACGATGAAGGAGTTGTTTGTCCACCTAGTCTTGAGCCTGGTATATTCACAAGCGGAGCGATCGATAATTTAGATCACAATCCTACATCTGCAACATCAAAAACTGCATATCATGGAACTAGCATATCTATATTTCAATTTCCGAATAAACTTATGCAACCAAAATGTTTCAAATATACCGAGGATGACTGCGTTAAAGCACCATCGTTACCTGAATCTTATACACAGATTCCACCTACAAAAGAATTCAAACCAGAGCCTCCTAATAGAATGGCAAATAAAAGAGATTGGCTACCCTGAGTGAATTGATGTGATGACAAGTGATGACCAGGGAGACAAAGCATCTTTTGCTGCCTACTTCGATCAAAGTTCCGTTTCTTCTATGTCGAAAACAACATCAACTCTTTGCCATTGATAAATGAATCAATAAACAGCACAGCTACCGTTCGGCATTGTACAGAGGTGATTATTTGCATAACCGGAGTCATGAATCCATCCCAGAAAACCATTATAACTACAGACCAGCCTGTTTATGCCTTGGGGAAGCAGGTACAATGGATGTACCAAGAAAAATATCAGAATGTTGTCTGGGTAATGGGTCCCTTACACATAAAAATGTCGTTCATGAATGGAATTGGTAGTTGGCTTGAAAATTCTGGTTGGATTGAGGCATTTGAAAGATCAAACATATCAACGCCAGGAAGAATTGAGAGCTTTCTGAACGGATCAAAGGTCAAGATGTCGCTATGCACATCAGGGTTCGTTAGCAGCCCTATCAAAACTTGCATTGAAAGCGTTTGAAAATCAAAGTACATACACCGATTTTGAGATGTGGAAACAAACGATGATTGAAAGTAATGCAAACTTTTGTTACTGGTTCCATGTTATTGATATGGAGATGTTGCTATTTGCTTTTATCAGTAGTCTAAGAGATGCAGATTTCCCGGCTTTCCTGAATGCGATAAGATTGATCACCAAATGGATGTTTGTACTAAACCATGTTCATTATTCCCGTTGGTTGCCTGTTATTATAAAAGATTTAGAAGATCTTGATCCGCCTACTTTAGAAGCTTTCAAAAAAGACTATTTCACCGTTAAAGGAAGCAATAGAACATTTTCAAACATTGGTATTGACATGAGCAGAACAGTAGGCTGGTAAAAAATCACGGTGGGGCTATTGGGATCTTTGACAATCAAAATGCTCTTCTTCGTTGGTCTGTAAGCACCTCAATAATTGCTGATATATGCAATGAAGATGAAGAAGATGATCTTTCTGTTGCAAGTCATCACGAAAATAGAACCTCTTTTGAAAATCAATATTGACTGGATGTAGATGCATTGTTTAAATCAATCAACGAGATGTGGAACCCCTTTATGGAAGACGAAACAAACTTGGTAAACTTGTCTTCAAAGATTGTTCTTGATGCAAACGTGTCAAAATCAGTCCATTCCGTCAACAAACTTGGAGGAGATCAATTCAATAAATTCTTTGAGAATCGGCTGCAAAGCGATAAAGAATCACTGTACAATGTCATATCAAAGAATAACCTTCAGCTGTTCAAACAATCAAATTCATCTCTCTCATCTTGAAAAGCAAAGCAAAAGATATTATAGTGTTATTGCAAACCCAAAACTTTTTCTATAATTCTAATTCTATAGCCATACTTTTTGTTACTAAATTCTTGAAACAACCTCTATTTGTTATTGCTTATCTCATAAAAGTTTTCATACTTTCATATATTCGTATATATTTATCTCTACTATAATGTTAATCTCCGCATACAATTTGCATTAGAAGTTTATGCCACCACAAGTGATGATTATACTTCACATTTTGGTAGATTAGGAGTCTGTCTTCTTGAAGCTCTACTTGAGAGTCTTGGATAACGACGACAGTCTCATAATGACAGCTTTTTCGGGTGGCACAAACCCTTGAGACTTATTTGCGTGTGGAATTAAAAGCTGAATTTGTTCCTTGAAAACGTCATAGAAGATGAAAATGGCAACATACTTACTCAACTTGCCTTTGAACGACACAAAACAGACATGGTGCAGACAAAAACCAAGAAGACACGTTGATGGAATAACGCATCTAGTTTTTGACATGACAAGCCGAGTCAGTCTGGAAGATCTTTGAGTTTGGTTGGCAGATTGCACACATTGTATAGCACTAATTATGCACATAAGGTTCCAGAGAAAAGTGATGATTGGGACAAATTCTATTGAAACTTATAAGCGGAAATTAAATTGTTCAGAGGATCTGAACATCTGCTCTGGGCTTAGGTTTAAAGATGGGAAATTCAAACACACTTAGCCATTCAAATGTATGTGATTTAATACGAATTCTACTATCAGTCGCACCAGGAACTGCCCCCCCCCCCCCCCCCCCTTGCACGATCGTTCAGCAAGCTTGCCAAAATTTGCTTTATGGAGAAATCAGTTTCTTCCTAGCAATCGCAATCTAGAAGTTTTGTAAATATTCGTTGAGTTTGTTACAAAACAAAAACATTGATTGCGAGAAAACAATGGAAATTCACCGAAAATGTTATAGTACTATTATTGTGGTATTATAAGTAAAGTTTGTTCCTTTCCTACTATTCTGTTTATTATTGACTGCCTGTGCTCCAATAAACCAATCGTTTCAGGAATGGCTATAAAACTTGAAACACGGCAGTCTTAAATACTGAAATCTTGAAAACGTCAAATTTTTATAATTTAGATTTTTTTATACGTTTTCAAAGGTGATGGTGTGGTAAATATTTTGTTAACTGCGTTTTGTAAAACATAATTATGGTTTTGAAATATATTTTAATGCAACTCAGATTTGTTTGTTAAACCCGTTTCAGTTTACCCTTTTTCCATTCCATAATGCTTGAGGAAGTTTGACCTTTATACTCAGTATATACATAAAAATATTTGACCATGTTGAAAAAAATCCTAGATCCGCGCCTGCTTTGACTAAGTTTTCACAATATGAGACTAACTGTTTTTGAATTCAGCATGAAAAAATCTTTACAATGGTATGTAACATGATAGGTTTTAAAAAGTTTGATTTTTTATCGAATTAGATGACGTCACATTTTGCAACTTCAAATGCTCATAACTTTTTTTTCACTAATTTTTTACACCATGAGATAAATCTTTTTCTGATTCAGCATTAAAATACCTTTCCAATGGTATATAATATGACCTATTGTGATGAAAAATATCTCCAAGCTAAGAAGTGCTGACGTCATCAATGACGTCACTTTTTTATGGATCTGTCAAAAATTTTGTTCAGAATATCATAATAGGTGTTTATACCAATTTTCATGCTTTGGTCACAATTTGCAGTATTTTTTCCTAATCCTCTACACTAATGTCCTCTGCAAGAATATGCAAAAAAATTGTGCGGGTAAGGGCCAGGGGAGATTTTCTAGGTGTTTATGGACTTGCTTTTGGTATGAAGAAAAGTTTCCGCAAAACCTTTCATTTATTATATTTATTTATTATAGCCTTATAATTATAATAATTGGTGCAAATTGAATTGATTTTTAAATTTTAATTGTTGTGTATAATTAAAAAGGTTGCTTTAGAATCGTCACATACACTTGTATCGCAACTGCAAGTTAAAGACATCCTTATGCAAGAAATATCTGCTCGCAATTCACTAATATCGCAACTCGTAACTCTAAAAAGAAGTGACTCTATGACGCGTCCGTAGAAATACCTCTCATCATACCAATATCTTCGCGAGAACTGCTACATTTATAATTTAGCACATTATTGTAATTATGTTTTGTGAATGTGTATATTTCTAAACAATATTTTTATATTTACCTTATTTTTATGTGCCGTTGTTTGCAAAAATTTATATTTTATTTATCTATATTGAAAATGTTTTTTACTTTTGATTCTTTGTAATTTAATATTCTTTTGTAATATTTAAAAAATTAAAGTTTTACCTATACATATATCTTATTCTAGAAAATTAACGCCGATTTTCAATTTTATATTTTTTCGAATGTTTTATAATAATATTGACATGGTTTGAAATAATAATATATATATATAAAAATGAAATGGTAAAAAAATTGAGTCCGTGCGATTTTTTTGTTCGAAGTAAGTGTTATGCATTTTCTGAAAGCACCTGGGCTGCTTCTGCTGACTGTCATCGACGACACTGGGGACCAGGTATTGGTGGTGGGATTGTACCATTTATCATCGTAAAAGCATGCAATGTATTTACCAGGTTGAAAATTTGTTGTTTCTTTTTGCAACAAGTATACTTCTTCAAATCCGGGACGGTGCGCGGACGAAAATTAAATTAAATTTGTTTCAATTTGTTTTGTTTTCATAGTTATTTGATCAAATCGAGCGGTCTGGTCATTTTACAGCGTTTAAGCGGAACATGTCTATTTATACATTCAAAAATCTTCGTACATATTATTGTTGGTTCATTTGTTGCATATATATTATTGAAGTTTGAAAGATTCACACGCTGGTATATAGTTGTTAAAACCAATTAATTTTAACTAGATGATACCCAGCAATACTTTGCGAACATTTTTATTATCGTTTTCTTGCCTTTCTTAATTTTATTTTATTTCGCCAGTTCATAATAGGTCAGTAAGTATTACACGTTTTTCTATATCGGTAATAAAAGCCACGGTTGTACAGGGGTGGCGCCAGTTGGGGGCTACAGCTACCCCGTCGAAAGTAAAGCAATATTAACAAAATACTGACATTTTTTAACGTTAGGTCTTTTTTGTGATTAATACAATTATCATGATACATGGCAGGTTATGTTTAAATTTATAGTTGCCAAATCTGTCATAGATTTGATCATCAATGAGTTTTGTGTTAAACTTAGAGCCAAGCAATTAGCCGCCCCCGTCGGCGCTGTAAGTCCCTTCGTCGGAGAAAGCCTGGCGCCACCGCTGCGGTTGTACACACGAATAACAGGAACGTAAAACAAGATCATGAAACAGTATAGATCCATACTGTATTTATTTTTGTTTTGCCAATTTTATTTTTGATCAACTCAAATCTCTGAGATAATTTTCATCATAATTTAATAACACGTTGAATTCTTGAGTGAATAGTCAAATTTCCGGACCATTCGGTTTTATATTACCATCACTAAATTATACAATTTTGAAAATGTACTCTATTGATTCGTGTAGTTAAGTAGTTTGTATAAAATTTCAATAAAAACACTCTTTTTCGTTGTCAGATATTAGCCGTCTTATGATTTTCGCTCCAAGCCACAGGTATTTTACGGACCGAACTTTAGTTTTACTTTAGTTTCAGTTATGTAACTTCATTTAAATGTTCACCATAGATGTATTATTGTATCAGGCATAATCCTACCAAATTTGGTAGCAATTGACCCATGTGTGGCAATTTTACGGACCATGCCATTCAGACTTTTTCTTTTAAAGTTGCGAAAATTAAATCGCAACTTTTTCTTCTCGCAAGAATTTCTTCCTTTAAAGTATCTATTTAAAACAATTTAATACAATAAAGTAACAATCTATCATTGTGGTACATAAAGGAGATACTGGCACATGACATATTTCTACACAGAAAATAAAGCTGCAAAAGATTTTACGTAAAACTATATTCATACGTAAATCTCCTTACTTCCAACAAGTTCCATTAATATGGCCCTCTTGAACTAATAGAAGATTTTTGAAAGGACGTTGAAAATGGAGATTTGAGTTTCGCGTATTGTACGAATTGGAATATATCTTAAATCGTCTTCTGAAGCTTTCTGTTATCTCATCGCTAAAAATTGTGTACAAGGAACTTAACTGAATGTTAAGTTGAATAATGATTTTAAAATTTTAAGTTCCCTCCCGGGGATTTACCTTTAAAAGTAGTGATTCTTGCTGTATGTTTTTGCAGTTTATGAATTTTTACTTTTTTTTCTTTTTTTTAGTAAGGAAATACACAGGAGAGGCAGGGCCTATGACTCGACATAGTCCTGTGTATTGGAATTTTCACCTTTCTCTCCTTTGCCATTAGGTAAGAAAGAAAGGATATCTAGAGCATCCTGCCTGGTGGGGAAAGCCAATGACATAAGCCACCAATAGCAGCATGAGTGGTGGTATTTCACCAGGGCGTTGGATTTAACCCAACTACCACCATAATATGTGTGCTTTCCCAAACAATATTGGCATCATCTATGTAATTGCGTATAAAAAAAAGTAGACTAGTTAGAGAACTGGTCTAGAACGGTGAAGAATTTTTGTATCAACTGTTCAAACATTATTTTGAAATAGGGGGAACTGCGTTTTGTTGGCGTTAAGTGAAAGTTTGTTGGATTGAAACCAACGGCTTTTTAGCCCGCGGTTACGTTAGGGGGGGGGGGGGGGGTGTCTTTTGAAATGCAACGTCATCATCTAACAGGTTTTCACTTCCATACGGGACACGTACGTTTGCTTTCTGTGCAAAGCGTGACCTAACAATTCCAAGCGTTTTGACAGTATTAATTTATATTTTTGTTTTGAGACGTGTGATAGGGGGCCGTGAAAAGGCAGTTCAAACTTTCCAGAATTTAATTTCGATTCTGGCATACGGCAAAGAAATTTTAAAGAGAGAGGTAAAAAGCTAAAAAAAGTGTTTGCGTGTTCGCTACAGTAGCTTTTATACAGCAATCTGTTTTGTTTGTTTGTTTGTGTTGTATTTTGTTACTGTTTTTTATTTGTTGTGTGTAGTTTTTATAACTTTAGCTTTAGCTACAGGCACTGCAACTGGCTGATTCTGATCTGATTTTATAGTTATCACTGACCCCATCGCAGGCACATTTTCATAAAATTGTCATCACTGACGCCATCACTGGCATTATTCTTGAAACGCCATCACTGGGCATATTTTCATAAAATTTTCATCACTGACTTCAATGATTTGAAAACCGATACAAGTATCACAACGATGATGTCAAAATGATGGAACCATCGTTAAACGCGGTGCTTTTGTTCTGTTGAAATTATTTAATTGATCTTTGCACGTTATCAAATCTGATTGATGTGTTACAACTGACTTCTAGAATATTCTTTAATCGTGTTATTATTGTAGAATACTCGTGAACCAACTGCCGTGGGAATCGTTAAGTTTAATGAGTTAGATAATGACTCGCACTATATAATGTTGTAACTAAAGTTGTGTTGATTAGATTAAAAGTAGTGTTAGTAAACGCCGTTGCATTTTATGTACGTTCTAAACATGGCGCTGTGAGAAAAAGAACGAAGTGATATTGCAACGATTGCAGCTAATGCGGCAGTGGAAGCGGTAACAAAAATTCTGCAGTCCTTCTACAATCCTTGGGAAGCGAGACGGGAGCAACCAGTGAAACACGAACGAAACGACAGGTCGGTGAAAACTTTTGAACACTTCCGAAGGGGTTGGAACAACTACCTACATCTTAGTGGCGCATACAACGACACGCCAGAGGAGAAAATGATGTTGTTTTGGGAAGCCATGAGTGGCGAGTCCAAAGATATTCTCAGCTCATTTGGACTTGCAGGGAATCAGGAGACAGTCGACGAAGCAATTAAGAGGCTCGAAGACTACGTCAGGGGAGCAATCAACGTTACAATGAAGCGACGAAGTTTCCGGCAACGAAAACAAATGGAAGGTGAAAGGATCGACGACTTGTACGTAGCACTGCGAAATCTGGCCAGATCCTGTAAGTTCGAACAAGATAGTCGGATCGATCAGTACGAACAGGCAATGAAAGATCAATTGGTGGAGGCACTCAACCGAGAGGAGGACAAACAAAAAGTCCTAAAGCTGAACAATAAATCGCTCGATACGATAGTGGCGGCGTTGAAAGCTGAGGAGGCGTCCAGAAATGGGGCAGCAAGCGTAACACAAAATGATCCAACGATCTACTTGACTCGAAGTACATATCGATCCACGAAGAATCAACGAGCCACTGCAGCCACAGACGAGAACATATTGCACGAGCCAGCGACGACAAAATGTCTGTGGTGCGGAAAAAGAGAAGGTTGCCGAAAGGGGACCTGCCGAGCCAAAAATAAGAAGTGTTTTAATTGCGGCAAAATCGGGCACTTTGCATCGGTCTGCAACCAGAAGAAAGAACCCGCTTCGATTGAAAGCGCAACTGTTCGACTGGGTTGCTTTACAGCGAGTGTAAACGTAGCCAAAACCTTTCAAGACGGTGACCCGGATGTCGAGACGGCTCCGCGAATCAGGGCAACGGTGGAATACGACGGCAGGATGGCAAAGGGAGAAATACTTCCCGATTCTGGGGCGGATCTGTGCGCGGGGGGTCCAAAGTTGCTTCAGGCGCTAGGACTAACTGAGAAGAACCTCGTTAAATTGCCATATCAAACGAAGGGGTTTAACGGTCGGACAATCAAACCGCTGGGACAACTGCAGGGCGTAAAAATTACTATCGAAGGAAGACAGACGACAGCGAACTTTCACATATTCTCATGCGTCAAGACAGTGCTGATCGGTTGGAAAGTGATGAAACGGTTTGGAATACTCTCACCAAAGTACCCACACTCGATGAAAATGATCGAAAACGGTCCGACCCAAGTCGCAGAGGCATTGATGAGCTCAATCGACGCAAAGAACGCTACGGAAGAACGGATAGTACGAGAGTTCAGCGACGTATTTTCCGACGAGATTAAGGTAATGCCAGGAGAAATGTTTCGAATAGAGCTAAAAAAGGGGGCAATACCAGTGGCAGTCAGCTCACCGCGAACCGTTCCATTTGCGTTCCGAGAAAAACTCCTCGAGGTGCTTCAAGAATTGTTAGCGAACGATGTAATAGAACCAGTGAACCACCCTACGGAATGGGTACACGCAATTGTAGTCACGCCGAAGAAAAATCCAGGCGAGGTGAGGCTGAATGTTGATCTCAGTCCATTGAACAAATATGTCAAACGAGAACGGTACTGGAGCAACTCGCCGGCCGAGGCAGTTGCTACGATTTCGACAACAGCCAAGTTCTTCACGGTGTTAGACGCAGTAAAAGGCTATCACTAATGTCCACTTGACGAGGAAAGCCGAGATCTAACAACATTTATTACTACGTACGGCCGATTCCGATTCAAAAGGGCACCTTTTGGAATCAGCTCAATCAGTGAGCACTACAACCGGAGAATGGACGAAGCCCTAGGGGGCATCGATTACGTAGTAAAAATAGTAGACGACATTCTCGTATACGGCAACACGTACGAACAGACGGTCGACAGAACCAAGGGCGTACTACAAAGATGCCGAGAGAAAGGCGTGACATTGTGCCGAAGGAAGATGCAGTTCGTCAAGGAAGAAGTTGCGTTCGCCGGCTACAGGGTGTCTGCCGGAAGCTACAAAATTCACGAAGAAGTGACGGAAGCAATTAGCAACTTTCCAACGCCAAAGAACAGAACAGACGTTCGATCGTTTTTTGGATTAATAAACCAGGTAGCGGCACCTCTTGCGAAGTCAGAGATTATGCACCGATTAAGGGATCTGCTCTCATCGAAAAGAGAGTTCTTCTGGGACGAAGGACACACCCAGACGTTCGAGACAGCAAAAAAGCTTCTTTCAGAATCAATCGATCTAGGTTACTATTCACCGAAAAACGAAACCCGGATGTTTACGGACGCATCTCGAATTGGTATTGGATTCATTTTGCAGCAACGACGACCAGCGGATCAACAAGCAGCCTGGAAAACGGTTCAGGTGGGGTCGCGATTCCTTACTAAATCAGAATCGCGGTACGCAGTCATCGAGTTGGAAATGTTGGCCGTGGCATGGGCATGCAAGAAGCTCGACAAGTACATAGCTGGTATCGACCTAGAAATAATCACCGATCACAACCCAATTGTGTCGGTCATAAACAGTCACCGCCTCGACGAGATAGAAAACCCACGCCTGTAAAGATTGCGATGCCGAATGGCGGGGTATTTCATACATGCCACTTGGCTTAAAGGAACAAAGGACACGGCAGCCGATGCACTCTCACGATATCCTACGGGAAAGGAGGATGGATATGACCTTGCAGATGTAGAGCCCAGTCACGCAATGACACGAGTCCACGACGACGGGGAAAAGATCACCGCGGCCTCGATTATGGAAATCCGAACGATTTTAGCTGAAAAAAGGGTAGACGAAGAAGGGGCTGAAAGCCTCCGACTGAACGAGATACGAAGGTTTGCTAATGAGGACGAGGAATACTGCGAGGTTAGGAGGCTGGTCAATGAAGGGTTTCCTGACTCAAAAGGCGTTCTCGCCGGTGTTGCAAGGGAATATTGGTCGGTTCGTCGCGAGCTAACGATCGACAATGGGCTCGTACTACTTGGATGCCGTCTGCTAGTTCCCCGAGGCCTTCGGCCTACCATGCTGGCCAGGTTACACGAAGCCCATCAGGGTGTTACAAGAACCAAGGAAAAGGCACAGTCTACATTGTACTGGCCCGGATATTGCCGAGATATCGAGAACTTCATTGAGGGTTGCGCATATTGTCAGAAACATCGTCCTAGTAAGCCCCTGGAACCGCTAAAACAAAAAACACGACCATCGAAACCCTTCCAGGAAGTAGCAGTGGACATGTGTACGGTGGCTGGACGCAATTTTCTCATCTCGGTGTGTTGCTCCAGCGATTGGCCAGAAGTATTTCCACTCGGAAAGGACACTACATCATCGGCGATAATCAGGTGCCTCAAAGAGCAATTCTCAAGAACAGCTGTTCCGGACAGACTGTGGTCGGACAACGGTCCTCAGCTAGTGAGCGCTGAAATGAACCAATTTCTGAAGGATTGGCAAATCGAACATCGAACATCAAGCCCCATGAATCCGCAGTCAAACGGTAAGGCAGAATCGGCGGTAAAATCCATGAAGAAGCTATTGCAGGCAGCATGGAAAGGAAGGAGTTTGGACGTTGATGCATTCTACCGATCAATACTGGCATACAGGAACACGCCAACCGAACGAGACGGATTGACGCCGGCGCAGAAGATTTTTGGCAAACCAATGCAAGATCGGTTGCCGGCGCACAAATCGGCATTCGACCCAAAGTGGTTGTCAACGCGACGGGAAGTTGACGAACGAAATGCAAGGTCGCTGAAGGCGGCAAAACGATTCTTTGATTGGCACACCCGGCCAAGCGAAGATTTCATGGTCGGACAACATGTATACGTATACGATGCCCGCACAAAGAAATGGTGCAAAGGGGCGGTGATAGTAGAAGTCGAGTTGCCATTTCGATACCGTATCCGGATGAGAAGCGGGCGGCTCCTGACGAGAAACAGAAAGTTCGTCAGGTCACAGACGGTCCTGCTGCCGCCAAAGCCCGACAAGCCAGGAACCGACCATCCATGCGAAGATTCGGAGTACCCCAATGAACCGGGGCCGCGAAGAAGCACGAGGGTGAAGAATCGACCAAGGCGGCTGATCGAGGAAGACTTATAGCCAGGATACACCTGGCTAGAAGGAGGGTGTAGAATACTCGTGAACCAACTGCCGTGGGAATCGTTAAGTTTAATGAGTTAGATAATGACTCGCACTATCTAATGTTGTAACTAAAGTTGTGTTGATTAGATTAAAAGTAGTGTTAGTAAACGCCGTTGCATTTTATGTACGTTCTAAACAATTATGTTCAGATTACAACTCATTTGATTCATTTAATTGGATTGATGCAAGATTTATTTTGCCTTTAAAAAAATAGGAAATCTTTATTGCGAGAACGAACTTGTCCATGCTGTTTGATTATTGTTGAGCAATTCTTGACATGATTTAAAACAAAAATCATTAAGATGAAAACCCCTTGTTAACGCAAAGATAGTGTGTTTAAAAATAAGTGATATACTATTTCGTTCTTCCGCAAATCAAGATTGCCACGCTACATTTTATTCAAATGAACAATATCACAGTTGAACAGTACAAGGCATGGCTTTGCAAACGAAGAAAAACAACAATTGCGTACGTCATGCAGACGCTATTTTTTGGTATGGAATACAGTCTAACGTTTCTCACGTTGTGGCTGTACATAAAAGATCTTCTAGCGACAGATATCCCTCGAGTTTGGTACGGATTGATCACAGTCTCGTATTATTTGAGCAGTATCGTTTCCACGTTGCTTCTTAGTAAATACTTGGATCAGACGAGGAATATGCGGCGAACCGTTATTTTGTGCAACATTTTTGTTATTGCGGGAAACGTAATTTACAGTTTGCCGTTCAGTCCGTGGTTGCCTTTCGTAGGAAGAGCGATCTCAGGATGTATTGGTTCTGTGAAACCAGCCATGTACGCTGAGATGATACGCTGCTACAAACCAAACGAATTGAATTTCGTTCTAATGCTTCTGGCTGGAAGCGTAGTCACTGGTACCATTGTCGGCCCTGCACTAAATATATTCTTCCAATCGACAAAATTTTTGATTTTATCTTGGAATATATCATATGAGAACATAACAGGATTGTACATGGCACTTTTATATATTGTGATGGCTATATTGAGCGCTTTTCTGGTCTTCGATTTATCGAAAGAGTTTGATTTAAAAGCGTCCGATTATAAGATTCCACAAGAGGAAAATCTCAATGAAACAGAATTAGATACCGAACCTTTAATCACGGAAACAGGCATTGATGTAAATGAGAAAGAGGGAATATCAACTGAAATCGATCCCAACCAAAGTGCGACCATATCAATACGCCGCGCTGCAAAACTTCTATTCTCAAATTTCGAAAGCGCTTTGATCTTATACATGTCGTTCACCATCTGCTTCATTACCGGCGCTGTTGACATGTGGATTCCATTGCTATTCGTAGAGGTGCTGGGATACCACATTCTTCACTTGAACATAATGAGTTTTGCACAGGGAGTTCTGTGCATTGCTGCAATGTTGCTGTTCATGTGGAAACCACCCAAAAACCGTTTATTTTTGCGTCTGGCTTTAGGGTTTTTCGTGGCCATCATATACATAATTGGTGTATTCATGTTTCTACATCACTATCCACATTTACATGCCATATTGAATATTCTACTATTAGCCTTCTTAGCGCTACTATTCTCTGTTGTCGTTTTAATAGAGGAGGTCTACTTCGTAAAGATTTTATCTCTAATGACCCAAGCCCAGATACAGGCGTTAGTGGAATCTATTCGTTTAATGGTGGTACGAATTGGTGCGCTGCTGACTTTCCTTCTCTCAGCAATGATATTCGATTACGTCGAAACATGTGGATATTTAATGATCGCTGCGGTACTCGTAGGCGTTGCGTTAATGTTTAATAAAAGAGAATTTTATTCAAGTCCACGTGTCATCATCAATGTAGATTGAACCAGCCTTTTTTACCCTTATTAGTACATCATTTTACTTCGTTTTTTTCTTTTTGAAATCATATATCAATACCCATGGACTATGTAATTTAAAACGTAAAATTTTTACGTCACATCGAAAGATTAATTGACCCCGGCGTTTAAACACGTTTTTAAGCTATCACCATATTCATCATATGCGACATTCAAGACAATGTGGGATAATGTCTCAAGATATTAATTACGCTAAAAACTTTTGTGTCGACATCTTTTACGTGGAAGTTCATATTCTGTACCTTTGAGGTGTACATATGTTTAATGAAATAATTTTTTAGATAAAATACAATTTGCCGAATTATTGACCTCTGTTTTTGGCTGAAACAAATTAATTCTGAGAGTCAGTGACCTGAAACCGCAATGCTCTCATCGAAGTCAATGACCGTTTTATTTCAGTCACATCTGAAACCAAGCTTTCCATCTTCTTTTCATGTCTGTCTAGAATCATGATTATAAATTCCACTGTCGTTATTTGTTGTAAGTTCAGTCTTTGAACGCCATAAATGTTATCAGGTTATATTATTCTTTCACTAAAGTAACTTATACAACTCGAAAGCTAGCATTAGAGACAAAGGGAGTGCATCAAGTGAGCCAAATGTGTAATTTATAGATATAATCAAACGTAAAAATTATGTGACGAAGTAAAACAGTAATCTTTTGACACCGGACACTTCCTTTACAGGACACTTCCCCAATCTGATTTTTCCCTGATTTTCTTTTCGCGAATATAAAAAGACTATCTATTTTGTTTGTTTATAAATTGTGAACATACGTATTTTTTTTTTTTCAAACATGGTTTCATGGCTATAAAACCAAAAACTTATATATTGTTGTCTTCATTCATAACATGTGTGTTTCAGCATTTGGATATATATATATATATAATATATTGTGTAAATAATGACCACATATCATGTCGAAAGAATTTCTCTCTTGTTGCGCTGATGTGTGAAATTGGCCCTGAACTACTTCAATGCCTAACTTGTTGCTCTTATATATATATATATTATAGTTGTCGAGGATTTTATTACAATAGATGGGGATAGTTTCGTTAGCATTGAGTTAAATGATGATGTGGAAGAATGTGACATATGCCATCAAGCCACAGAAGAAAAAAATCATTTCAGTTATATTAAGCGATGAATTCACGATTTTTGAAGGATCATATTAAAAAAACGCAAGAAATCTTACTAAGGCTCATCAGATATGTTTACAGCGATGGTCTGAAGTTATTTCACGGAATTTAAAGTCATCGAAAAGAAGTTACAGTCCTGTTTTATCATATGAAAGTGATGGTTGTCCTGCTCACTTGATGAGAAATATCAATAACAGTTATCTAAAGGAGCTTCACAATCTGACATATATGTCGGCTAATACAAACTGTTTCAGTCAAAATGGATCAAAATATGAAAGTAAAGAACTGACTCACTGTAAGTTTATCTACATTTTGAAGCTGTTAACCAACATTTTGTCAACATCAACGATTATTTTAAAAAGTGCTAATTTCTTGGTTTTAAAATCTGCATGGTTACTTTTCTTGGAATACTCTTTGATGTTGCATAATGGAGTTTAGTTTAGCCTACTTCAATAGGCTCACCAAAACTCTATAGTTGTATTTTTGGCCATCATAAAAATGGAAGCATGATTGGGTGAGCAGATATTCTTGTGAAAATAAATGACAAAATCAATACAATATACTTTGTATCTTACAAATCAAAAAAGCAATTGTTAGGGTTAGGTTCTTTCTAGTGTTAAAGATAAAAGATGGTGAATTGAAAACCTATCTCAAAGAGTTACAAACCATGACATCAGGTAGAGACTTTTGTTTGTAACCATAGCAACTTAAGTATATATATTTTATATTTATATATATTATCTGGGAATTATTGCGAGCAAGTGTTTATTAAAAAAATTACACTTCTTTTTTTAGTAACTTAAAGACCATAGAAGTAAATAACTTTATTTTTAGACTTTATAATTTGGCTGTTTGAGTAATATAAACCACTTTCACAAAGTAAAGAATTATGTGACTTTTAAATTCAAGTTTTGAAACAAATGAATGACACAAGATGGTTTTGAACCTCCTGTTTAAAAGTGAATTTTCTCTTCATTTATTCAAATTCTTCTTTCCAAAATACCTATTTAGTTCATTCAACATGGGTTCCTTGTTATTCTGGCTTTACAAATAATTTATTTGGGTAGATCAGATTTTCTATTTTTTTTTAATGTCTTCCATTCTACTAAGAGTCATTTAAACATTTTTTGGCAGTGGTATCCTCAGATTTTCTTTACTTTTACATATTTTGTTCATGTCTATGAATATAGGCAAATTTCTTTGAAAAATTCTGCATCGTCCTCTAGATTTCGTGTCTTAAGAATTGACCCGTTTTAAGCAAAAAACAACAAGTTGAATAAAATATGAATTTTTTAAGCCATTTTTAGATTGAGATGTAGCAAAGGTTGTTTTTTTGCATCTAAAAATATATGTAAAGTTGTGTCCAAAAATACAAGGAAATCAAATTGTTGATCAAAATGGTATTTTTCTACCATATTTAGGTGTAATAATGCCAGTCATCAGCACCTGCATAAACTTTTTTATGGTTTTGATAAGAAACTATGTCCTCTGCAAGAATTTACAAAAAAAATTGTGCAGGTAAGGGCCAGGGAAGATTTTCTAGGTATTTATGGATCATGGGTATGCGGGTCATGTAACATCTTTGACCTCATGGACATAAGTATCCATGTCCCTGATGCATAGCTGTCACGGAGTTTAAAATGCAAGTTGGTATCTTGCGTGGGTCAACTCACCACTGTTTTCTTCTTTTTGGGGTTGGCGTTAGGAAGGGCATCAAGCCGTAATGAGATCTGCACCAATAAACCATCAGATGATTAAACCGCCATATTTGGAGAAAATCATCTTTTGAAACCGTCCAACCCATGCAAGCATGGAAAAGCGACGTTAAAAGGATGATAATGATGATGATGATGATGATGATGATGATGATGATGATGATGATGATGATGATGATGATGATGATGATGATGATGATGATGATGATGATGATGATGATGATGATGATGATGATGATGATGATGATGATGATGATGATGATGATGATGATGATGATGATGATGATGATGATGATGATGATGATGATGATGATGATGATGATGATGATGATGATGATGATGATGATGATGATGATGATGATGATGGAAAGTTTCCGCAAAACCTTTCATTTATTATAGCCTTTTTACTATAATAATTGGTGCAACTTGAATTGATTTTTAAAACAAAAGTAAGTTATTCAAAATTTTAATTGTTGTATATAATTAAAAAGGTTGCTTTAGAATCGTCTCAGACACTTGTATCGCAACTGCAAATCAAAGAAATCATCATGCAACAAAAAACTGCTCGCATTTCGTTATTATCACAACTCGTAACTCTACAAAGAAGTGACTCTATGACGCGCCCGTAGAAATACTTCTCATCATACCAATATCTTTGCGAGAACTGCTATATTTATAATTTAGCACATTATTGTAAGTATGTTTTGTGAATGTGTATATTTCTAAATAATATTTTTATATTTACCTTTGTCGTTGTTTCCAAAAAATTGTATTTTATCTACAGTTGAACTTATGTAATTCGAATCTTCAAGGGGTCTCAAAATTTGTTCGAATTACATGAGTTTTCGAATTATAGGAGTTCGAGTTTTATTGGTTAAATTATATAAATGTTGAAAAAACATTGGTGAAGGGTGGTTAATTTATGCGGTGCAAAATCTTACACGAGCTTACAGTCTAAAGTAAAGGTACGAGATATTTGTAAGAGTTATTTATCTTTTTTAACAAAACAAGTTTACATAGAATCACTTTTAATGAAAAAGTCAGTAATAGAACTTTGCTTCATGCTTTCGAATCTTCTTTGATTGATTTGGTTCGAAACTTTCAACAACAAAGGATCAAGCTCCGAATCAGCTGTGAACAAGGTTAACTTATTCAGGGTTTCAATTGCCTCATCGACTTCATTTTGCGATGGTCGCAATATGGGATCGTCGGCAAAGTCATCCTCGTCACTGCTGATATCTTTGAGGTCAACTGTTTCAATTGGCTGTGGTAGATATTCACTAACTAATTCGTCAACAGACAATAGCCGAGATTCGTAGGTCACTACCTCTATGTCAAAATTGATGAGTGCATTGGCATCAAGGCCTTCAGGAACCAGGTCTGGTCTGGTTTTGCGAAGTCGATCCAAATCAAACTCCAGCTCTTCTACAACAACATCAGTTTTTTCTCCATCAGCACTATCGTCCTTGGCTTCATCAGTCATCTCTTTAAATGGATCATCGTGCTCATCTATAGCATCTTTACGAGCACCCTCTAAGATTCCCGACTTTCGAAAACAATTAACAATTGTTTTGTTGGTCACCTCATCCCAAGTTGTATTGAGCATCATCATAGCTTCTAGGATCGATGTTCGGGGCAATGGTTTATTCTTCTCTAATTCTCTTATTATCTTACGAATAACAAGAGATCGGTATTTAGCCTTTAATGACCTGAAAGAGAAAGAAAGGAGAGAAAAAATACCCTTAATCTTGTTTTCTCAAAAATTGTGTAATTGTTAGTAACGCGCATGAAATTAGATTTTCACAAACATAAGGGAAATTTTATTAAGGTATGTATTTTAGTGATATTTTTTTATACTTGACAATATACTTGAAGCCTACATCAAATGATTAGAGAGGTATCTGATAACACCCTAATCTATGGGCCGTGTAACGGAAGTTGTATTTGGTGGCAAAGATTGTATATTAATGGCTTTTAGTCTTGAAACATATGGATGTTCAGGACAATTATCGACTACCAGAACAATTTTTCTTCCCTGCATATAGAATTTACGATCGAGCTCGCGCAGCCATTCCTCAAATAGTGCTCCTTCCATCCATGCTTTCTTTTGAGATCGATACCGACAAGATAGGTTACGAACGTGTTTGAAGCATCTTGGTTTTGCGGATTTTCCAATGACAAACATTGGAAGTTTTTCACCAAGAGCGTTAGACGCAGCCAACCCGGTTAACCGTACTTTGCTGTGTTTTCCACCTGCACAGCGTTTACCTGGAAAATGCAAAGACTTTGATGGCAATGCTTCGTAGAAAAGACCAAATTCATCTGCATTGAAAATATCCTTCAATTCGTATCTAGCTAGAATTGTTGGTAGGGTTGTTTCTTCCCAAGGTGCAGTCATCTCTTTTGTAACTTTTTCTGACTCCCCAGAGACCTCCTTGAAAGTAATGTCATGTCTAAAAAAGATGATGAATTCTGTAGTGCTTCTGACATTACTTTTGCTTTAAATACAGATTGAAATTCAGGGAAAATAAAATTTACCTCTCCTTCCAGCCTCTCAACCATCCGTTCGATGCTGCAAAATCCTTGTAATCGAATGCTTTCACAAATTCATGAGCTTTCTCCAAAAGAATAGAGTCATTGATTGGAATGTTGTTGTCACGCATTGATTTAAACCACTTCAACAAGGCTTCGTTCAACTTCTCGTATGTTCTTATTTTGACACGTTGGCGTTTTAAAGAGGAATATTCAAAAGCATTGAACATCTTTTCTTTGTTTTTCTTTCAAGTAGCAAGGGTACTACCTGGAATTTTAAATTGATTTGCCACATCTTTTCTTCGTCTCCCCTTTTCTAACTCCTTTAATGCGTCGTACTTTACTTTCAAAGTAACTTCGTTGTGCTTCCGTATTGTTGCCATTTTGTACACGTGTATGATGTGAACTACCGATTCAAAAAGCTTCAAAACTTTAAAACATTCGTAAACGAAATGTAACGAATTAGTTTGAAAGAAAATTCCAAAATTCGAATTACATGATAAATAATTCAACCGGGAGACCAAAGAATCTGTTCGATTTACATGATTATTCGAATTATGGGAGTTCGAATTAAAGGAGTTTTCTTATAAGGTTTTACTAGTAATTTCTGAAGGGACCGAAGATCTGTTCCATTTACATGATTATTCGAATTATAGGAGTTCTAATTACATGAGTTCAACTGTATATTGAAATTTTTTTTTTACTTTTGATTCTTTGGAATTTAATATTCTTTTGAAATTTTTAAAGAATTAAAGCTTTATACAAATATATACATTATTGTAGAAAAATTACGCATTTTCAATTTTATAATTTTTTGAAAGTTTTATAATATATTTTGAAAAGATGGTAAAAGTAAAAAGTAAGTGTTTTTAGAGCTTTATTTTGAAATAAGGTGGTCTTTTGAAATGCAACGTTGTCTATCATCTAACAAATTTCCACTTCCGTACGGGACACGCACGTTTGTTTTGTGTGCTGCAAAGCGTGGCCTAACAATTCCAAGCGTTTTGACAGTATTAATTTATATTTTTGTTTTGCGACGTGAGAATTTAATTTCTATTCTGGCATACGACAAAGAAGTTTTAAAGAGAGTGGTAAAAAGCTTTTAAAAGTAGCCATCTGATCTGTTGTTTGTTTGTGTTGTATTTTCAAAGCCGGATTAAGGTTTTGTAAAGTCCTAGGCCAAAATATCTCATGGGGCCTATACACAGGCATCCATTCTATCCATCAAATACAAATATCAAAAGAAATAACACTGCTATTAACAGTGGGATATGTATGGCAGGCTTTCTCATATAAGGCGTGCGATCGCACGCGCACGCCTCCACACACGCCTTAATCTCCTGAGGCGTGCGTTAAAAAGCTCTCCTCAAATTATTTTCTTTGCGTAAGGCGTGCGACTACTCGCACGCCTCAATCATATCACGTTTGTTTAATTTTCCCCATATTTCGTATAGAACATTAAACGCTCCAAAATTATTAAATTAAACAAAAACTTAAACGAATTTTCATTCACTTGAATAACCATTAAAAACACGCGATGATTGTTGTTTAGTGACGTAGTTTACAACATTGTTATGCTCCTTCTGTATGCCTAAGTTGATACGTTGAAAGATGCGCAAAATGTTTCATTTGTTGATTTATTGTCAACATGTTTTATCTTTTGATTTTCTATCGTGTTACAGAGTAGTTCTTCTGCATTAGTTTGTCTTTGAGTTGAAAGAACCTGTAGTGCATCATGTTTGCATGTCTGTCAGTTCCTTTTGAAAATATTCGTGTTGGCTGGGTTTTAATTCTCTAGCCAATTTCGTTTTAAATAAATAAGTTTTAAACGTAAATTTCGAAAGGGCTAGTTTCGAGTCGGCAGTTTCGAAGCGTAGTGCAATTGAATTCTGGTAGACTGTCTGGAATTTGAATATAAAACTAATACAGAACGTGTTTAAGTCTCTAAATACCGAGTTTGATTTTATATTTTATTAAATCTTTGTAAATAAACTTATGTTAAAAAATATTTATTGCGGGACTCAAAGTATCATCAATACATTCAGCTAAATAAGTAAAACTTATTTACAAAAAGCCTTGTTTTAAAAAAATTGTTTACAGATAACATCGGTGTCGACAGACAGAAGTGTGTATGTTACTATGGTTACTAATCGGATGATTAGAAGAACTAAAGAAAATATACGATAAATATGCTGAAAAAGATTTTTAAAAACTGACAAATATGTGCTTTAACTGATTGATTATTCAGAAGAATTCAAATCACAAAATCAATTTTTATAAAACACTTAACGTTTAACGCTTCCGTCCTCCAGTTTTAATATTAGAAGGCAATGTAAACAAGGAAGTTAAGGCTTTGAGAGTCAGTCACTTGTACTTGACGCTTAGCCCTCGTGTTTGGGGTTCACGAGCATGAACGTCCCCCACTTGTTTACAACTTTTAAAAGATAAACATTTTTGTAAAAAGGCGTTTCATTTAAAGGTTATCAATAACATATACGGCAAACAATAGTAAAATAGATTGTTTAAATTGTTGGAAAACCGAATGTCAGATGCTTTGTTGTTTTTTAAATTTAAATCATAAAAATACAATAACTTTTCAATAATAGTCGCGGAAAGAGGAATATTTTATTAAGTGATAAAAATGTTCTGCGTTAAACATCGCGTACGTAAATCTGTGAATATGTAATTAAATATGTAATTATGTCGTAAACAACCAAGTCAATGTATCTTCAGATTTAAAGCCAAACAAGATATGTTTTAGAAGTAAAGACCATTTACCGCGCAAGTTTTAAATGACATGTCAGAATTAAAAAATGGCATTAAAAATTTATCGCGCGTCATCGCACGCCTAGACAAATTCAGGCGAGTGGATATCGCACGTCTGAAATGTTTTTAACTTTGGTTAGGCGTGCGAAGCACCACACGCCTAAATTTTTCTTATGAGAAAGCCTGGTATGGAGTATGTACATTATACATGGCACGTATTGCATTACATGCCATTTGTTTTATAAGAAACATGAAATTTGAGTTGAGCCTGGCAGTAAAGCCCTAATTCGACACTGCGTACAACTCACTTCTAGAATATTCTATAATCGTGTAATGCCCAGATTACAACTTATTTGATTCATTTAATTAGATTCATGCAAGAGTAGAAAAATAGGAAAGCTTTATTGCGAGAACGAACTTGTCCATGCTGTTTGATTATTGTTGCACAATTGTTAACATGATTTAAAACAAAAAATCATTAAAGTTGAAAACCTCCCATTGACGCAAAGACAGTGTGCTTAAAAATAAGTGATATATGATTTTGTTTCTTCGCAAATCAAGGTTGCCACGCTATACGCAAAGAATCGTTTATAACCGGAGAGAACTTTGTTGTTCCATTCAAATGAACCAAATCACAGATGAGCAGTACAAGGCATGGCTTTGCAAACGGAAAAAAACAACAGTTGCGTACGTCATACAGACGCTATTTTTTGGTATGGAATACAGTCTAACGTTTCTCACGTTGTGGCTGTACATAAAAGATCTTCTAGTGACAGATGTCCCTCGAGTTTGGTACGGATTGATCACAGTCTCGTATTATTTGAGCAGTATCGTTTCCACGTTGCTTCTTAGTAAATACTTGGATCGGACGAGGAATATGCGGCGAACCGTTATTTTGTGCAACATTTTTGTTATTGCGGGAAACGTAATTTACAGTTTGCCGTTCAACCCGTGGTTGCCTTTCGTAGGGAGAGCGATCTCAGGATGTATTGGTTCTGTGAAACCAGCCATGTACGCTGAGATGATACGCTGCTACAAACCAAACGAATTGAATTTCGTTCTAATGCTTCTGGCTGGAAGCGTAGTCACTGGTACCATTGTCGGCCCTGCACTAAATATATTCTTCCAATCGACAAAATTTTTGATTTTATCTTGGAATATATCATATGAGAACATAACAGGATTGTACATGGCACTTTTATATATTGTGATGGCTATATTGAGCGCTTTTCTGGTCTTCGATTTATCGAAAGAGTTTGATTTAAAAGCGTCCGATTATAAGATTCCACAAGAGGAAAATCTCAATGAAACAGAATTAGATACCGAACCTTTAATCACGGAAACAGGCATTGATGTAAATGAGAAAGAGGGAATATCAACTGAAATCGATCCCAACCAAAGTGCGACCATATCAATACGCCGCGCTGCAAAACTTCTATTCTCGAATTTCGAAAGCGCTTTGATCTTATACATGTCGTTCACCATCTGCTTCATTACCGGCGCTGTTGACATGTGGATTCCATTGCTATTCGTAGAGGTGCTGGGATACCACATTCTTCACTTGAACATAATGAGTTTTGCACAGGGAGTTCTGTGCATTGCTGCAATGTTGCTGTTCATGTGGAAACCACCCAAAAACCGTTCATTTTTGCGTCTGGCTTTGGGGTTTTTCGTGGCCATCATATACATAATTGGTGTATTCATGTTTCTACATCACTATCCACATTTACATGCCATATTGAATATTCTACTAGTAGCCTTCTTAGCGCTATTATTCTCTGTTGTCGTTTTAATAGAGGAGGTCTACTTCGTAAAGATTTTATCTCTAATGACCCAAGCCCAGATACAAGCGTTAGTGGAATCTATTCGTTTAATGGTGGTACGAATTGGTGCGCTGCTGACTTTCCTTCTCTCAGCAATGATATTCGATTACGTCGAAACATGTGGATATTTAATGATCGCTGCGGTACTCGTAGGCGTTGCGTTAATGTTTAATAAAAGAGAATTTTATTCAAGTCCACGTGTCATCATCAATGTAGATTGAACCAGCCTTTTTTACCCTTATTAGTACATCATTTTACTTCGTTTTTTTCTTTTTGAAATCATATATCAATACCCATGGACTATGGAATTTAAAACGTAAAATTTTTACGTCACATCGAAAGATTAATTGACCCGGCGGTTAAACACGTTTTTAAGCTATCACCATATTCATCATATGCGACATTCAAGACAATGTGGGATAATGTCTCAAGATATTAATTACGCTAAAAACTTTTGTGTCGACATCTTTTACGTGGAAGTTCATATTCTGTACCTTTGAGGTGTACATATGTTTAATGAAATAATTTTTTAGATAAAATACAATTTGCCGAATTATTGACCTCTGTTTTCGGCTGAGACAAATTAATTCTGAGAGTCAGTGACCTGAAACCGCAATGCTCTCATCGAAGTCAATGACCGTTTTATTTCAGTCACATCTGAAACCAAGCTTTCCATCTTCTTTTCATATCTGTCTAGAATCATGATTATAAATTCCATTGTCGTTATTTGTTGTAAGTTCAGTCTTTGAACGCCATAAATGTTATCAGGTTATATTATTCTTTCACTAAAGTAACTTATACAACTCGAAAGCTAGCATTAGAGACAAAGGGAGTGCATCAAGTGAGCCAAATGTGTAATTTATAGACATAATCAAACGCAAAATTATGTGACGAAGTAAAACAGTAATCTTTTGACACCGGACACTTCCTTTACAGGACACTTCCCCCAATCTGATTTTTCCCCGATTTTCTTTTCGCGAATATAAAAAGACTATCTATTTTGTTTGTTTATAAATTGTGAACATACGTATTTTTGTTTTTTCAAACGTTCCATTCTAAGGGGGTTATTCAAATAGTACGTTCGTTCAAATTTGCCAATCTTTTACTCCCTCTCCCCCTTTGATCGTCATTGTTCATTTTGATTACACTCCCCCCTGCGAACCTTTGTTTTCACTCCCCCCCCCCCCCCCCCTTAAAGGAATTTTCTGGTGTCAGGGAAATACCAACGATCGTCGTCATCATGAACGTCCATTCTGTTGTTATTGTCACCGGTTGAATCTTCTACTGATCCTTCTTCCGCTGGATCGTCTTCGTCTTTACTGGACGAGGGGGCTTCGATTGCACGTTGTTTTCGAGGCCTTCGGACTCAACAGCACACCATGTCAATCGAATTCGACCAATATGTCAATCGAATCCCTTTCGATCTATATTGTCAGTCGATGACAGGAAAGTTGAAGCCCGGTATATGTCCGTATATACGTATATATGCAGTTCGCGCTGTACTTTAAAAGAATGCTTTTACAGCCGGTTGTTGATTCTATAAGAAATTAGTGAAACGAACGTTTGTTTTGGGTGCGCCCCCACCCCCTCCCCCGCTAAATATTGCTCGTTTTTGTTCGCTTTCGCACTGACCCACTCCCCCCTCCGGACGAACGTACTAGTTGAATGACCCCTAATTCAAAGAAACAAATGACCAGTGCATTTTTCATAGTTTTGTTCGATACAATCCATTTATTTGAGGAACATTTGAACCAAGCTGTTCTTGATTATTTTGAGACAAATAATATCGGCGAGATGGGTCGTACTTGGAGGTTGCTATGGGCTATGTGGAATGGAAATGGATGTGTTAATAACGTTTTACTAATAATGATGTTGAGGGTTGGCAAAATCGTTTTTTTTTCAAGGCTCATCAACATGTGAATATCTGGATGTTTAACGACGGACTTTAACGTAATATAACCAACAATGCACACGTGGTATTAAGAGCAATTTTAGCATGTTTAGCGTTGTTTTATTTCTGCTTGCCCACGCCATGTTTGCATATGTGAGATATGAGTGGATTAAAGAGAATGAACTAAGCTTTTAGCTTGACAGGGTTTATGAAATAATACGTATTTTGTTTTTTGTTCGTTCAAAGAAAGCTTATTTGAGTTAAACCAGTCAAAAGTCAGTGTCAGTTCGTTGTTCATTTCTGTATTCAACAGAAATAAATTTGTGTTGTCAGCAAACATAATCGTTTTGAGTTTTTTTGAGACATTACAAAGATCGTTCACGTATATTATGAAAAAAAAGTTGTCGAATTTGCCCTAACGTTGGTAACGGGCGTAAACGTGGGTGTCCTCCTTGTGGAACTCTACATATCACGTCTAATAATCCGATGTTGATATTAAATAGTTTGTAAATGGTTTAGCCAATTAGGGGCTCTAGTTGTATTCTGGTCGCCATTTTATATTGGCACGTAATTATTTCTCTCTTCTGCAACAAGCTCGAAATCACGAAGGACTTTTTCATTTGTATCTTTGCATTCCGTTCTTAACTTCTTATAAGTGTATTGACTTAACTTATATAACAGGTAATAAAGAAATTCGACGAAATTGGAAATTACTTAGTAAGCTGTAATCTGCCTTTTTTATATAGGAACGATCTTTGCAATCTTTCAACTTGCAGGAAATATTCCGTTTTTAAGAGAGAGAGAGATCAATAAGATAGGATAAAGGTTTACGGAGGTGTTCTAAGTTAGGTGATACAACATTACTACAGATGCCGTCGCAAGCAACAGCTTTGTCTTAAAAGAAGAAACTGCGTTACCAACATCATTTAATTTTAATTTGTCGTTACGGAAGTTTTTATTTAAGGAAGAAAATCAGTAAAGTTTCGGTTTGATGAAGGTACTTTTGAAGCAAGATTAGGTCCTGTATTTACAAAATAGTTATTAAATTATTTTAAGATTTTGTTAGTTTTGTATATATATATATCATTGATGTTAATTCGATTAGGTAGAGTGCCAGATTTAATTTTACGACGTACATGTCATCTTAGGATTCATTTTGCGATTATTTCAAAAAATTCTAAGATTTCGCGGAGAAGGATTTCTTTTTGTAACTGTTTCTTGATCTTCTTGATCATTTGATTTTCGTTTTAGTAAAAGATAGATAGGGTTACGATCGGTTAAGTCAAATTGGGTCACACCAGATTTAAGAGAATTAAAGCGAAAATATATTGATAGGCAGTTTGCTGTCGTCTGCGGTGCGGTCATTGTAGTTCTTGTCGATTTGTTAATTAGTGAGAGTATGTGGTTTTTAAAAAGCATGTCAAAGAAAGATATTTTCTCATGAAAGTCGTTGTATGTCAGTGCGTTTATATTAAGGTCCCAGCAATATAAAGATTTTTGAGTTCCCTATCTGTTTGGTGGATTGGTATTTTTAAGCTTTCTTTGTTTAATTGAACTAATGGGTGCTATATAAATAGATAACATAGATTCCAACGAAAAGGTTTTTCAATGTCTTCATTAGAAACGCTGACCTCTTCCCTGATCTTGAAAGAGTAATTTTTCAGAATATATATACACAAACACCGCCTCCCGTTCTTTATTTATTCGTGGTTTACTAATGACATTGCCTCGTGCCAAACTACAATAAGAGTTGTCTTCAATAGGAGAAGCAGCTGTTGTGCACGTCTTTAATAAACATAGTTTTAAAGTTAAAAGTAAAAAAAGAAAAAGAGTTTTCAGTTTTAACAAATTTGAAATCAATAAGAGCATTAATAGAGGCGCCAAAAATTAATTCATTTAAGTCAGTCTCGATCGGATGCGATAAATAGTTTTGCGCCGTTGAGAAAGTAGCCATAATAATAATGAAGCAAACTCATATATATATATATTAAAAATTCTTTAACGACCAATCTGTTGCAAACCTTCGCCCACTTTCCACTCTGTCGATGCATTTTAACTTGTTGAACAGTGCTATCCTCACCTCGCCTCCGTCGCCTCGCTAAAATCTTTGTTAACAAAATGTAGCTTCCCTTCAAGATCTTTGTCTTCAAAGTCTTGTCATCTCTGGACGATTGTTTTTGTTTTTCCGGTGTTGCTCACTCTACTGTTCACTCTATGCGCTAGCTCTATTTTTTAAGTCTTTAGATATTTCGAGTTTACTTCCGGCTGAGTATACAGCAACAAAAAACGATAGAAGATTACTTTTATTGACAAGGTTTTGAAAAAGTTTTCTAGTTTTGATTGGGGTGCTTATTAATTTGTTTAATGTTATAAAGGGCGCTTATTCGAGCGCACTTAATCGAAGCATTACGGTATATTAAAAATGGAAATCATATTGGTCTAAATGTCGACCTCAGATAATTCATTGTCGACCGTAAAGCTTGAAACCTTGACTTGATCACCATAAAATTGCTCGAAACACCCTCAGTTTACATGACATATTTGTACTGTGTTGCAATGTTGATACACCTGAGAGCTCATTTGACGATAAATTTTTAGAAAATGAGTTGATGATAATAAAGGTGCTAGGGTGCTAAAAGGGTCTACATGTTTGTAACAATACGTAACTATATCAAGCCATAACCCACCCGCTCCTTGATTTCCGCCAAAGAATACACATACTGACAGACAAAAATTATTACAGAGAAACGCAATCTTGATCGAAAAACCTTTTTATGGGATGACTCATTTGTATTAGTTGCCAAATTGCCAAATTCTAATGCTGCGCGTCGTGGATTATAACGCCCTGTTTAGTTTAAATTTGTGTTCTAGTTCAATTTAATTCCGAAACTACTTCTGTTCAAATTTTGTTCCTATTAAAAAATTAAAAATTAATATTTTCACGAAACAGAAAGTTGATATATAATTCATTACGTACTTACCATCGACGGTTCAATAAAAATTTTGAAAGTATATCTTTTAGCCTCAAAGAATAAAATTGAAAGTTAAAATGTCTGTTTCGGGTCTGGGAGCTGTGTTAAAGTTCTCTCTATTTAACTTGTTGTTGTTACCAATTGAAGATGTAAATGCGGTTTTGTCAGTAAATCCTGCTTTACGGAAAAGGTTTTCGGGTGGAAACAGGGAAGGTCTTACTATACAGCTAGACAAACACCAAAGGTTTGATTCTTTAATCAAAAATAATGTTGCTGATAAAACTCGAAGATTTATACGAAGTGTGGATGATGGTGGCTCACCAAATTTTACATCGGTACGTTCAAGATTTAATTAGAATAGTGGATAATGAAACTTTAATTTATATATATATACTTTTGTTTTGTTTTTTTCCTTCAGATAAATACTACCGCTAAATGTAAAAAGTAATAAATGTAAATTGAAGGACACAAAAAGTAACGAAGTTTGAAGTTTTTAGACTATTTTCAAGGGTTTAGTCATGTATTATAGAATAGAAACATTTACCAAAATATAAAATATTAACAAAAAAAAACAGCAATATGGTTAGTGTCACTAAGTAACTTAGTGCCTAACAAGGTAGTGACACCTTAAACTTTCTTATATATAAAAAGACATAATGAACAATAAAACAGTAAAAGCGTTAGGAAAAATGTTAAAATACAGATTTATTCAAAGTAAGTTTGAAAACTGTTTTCTGTTTAAATCAAAAATAGAATTTTGCCATGGTTGTTTTTTATGCATAATTTCAAACATATTACAAATGTCAACAATTGGTTCAGCAACACATTGATTTTTTGTAGAATTTTTTCCATAATAAGTTGAATTAAACAAACAAACTTTAAGTTTCAAGGGGTTTGCACTACACATTCTATACTCATAAGAATTTTTGGTTTTAGTGATGGAAGGTGGAATGTTTTTATTTAAAGAATCAAAGACAAAAATAATGTTTTGAGGAGAAAACTGAAGAGTACAAACTTTTCACAATTGATTCATTGACGTAATATCTAACTTTTGAAAGCATGCTATTTGACCAATTGAGTTTTTTGTGCAGGTTATTAATGTGAGGTTTTGATCCGTTCATCAAAATTTTTACCTCAATTATTTTCTTAAAGATAATATATTCAGGTTTTCAGCATTTAAGGCAATAAGATTGACGTTTAATCATTTTTAGCCTTCATAAGTTAAAGTTAACTTTCTCACATAAAGAGAAGTTGTTCACTTTGACATGCTCCTGGAATGCCCAAGACGCACTTTTATCGCATTCCTTGATTACGTAAATTGAAGAAAATATAAAAAAACAAATTTGAAGAAGAATATCACATCGACTAAACGTTTTTACTAGTTTTTTCACATTATAAACACGCAAATTGTTTTATCGCATTGGTTAAACTTAACAATGATGATGTTTAATCTAATTGTTTTAAAAAAGATTAATGTCAAACAGTGGTCTTTGTTGCATGCTTTTTGCACATAATTAATACATTCTGCATAAATTTTTAAGTGTTTACAAAAGATTACGACAGAGATAGACTGTTTAAAAGTAATTTTGCTCTCCCATAAATGGGAGCAAGGGGAAAAACTAAACTAGGAGCGTGTTAATTAGACTATTTCCTAAATTATTTTGATAATTAAAATCTCAATTCGAATGTTTGCATTTCTATTTCTATTTTAACATGTTGAGAGTCATAACAGAAAAACAGTTAACTTTTCTCAGTAAAATTCAGACATTAAAAACTCAATAAGGAGGGGTGTATAAGATTGGATGGATGTCTGTTATAAGAGACAAAGTGAGACATTCATAGTTTGTAAAATGAAATATAATAAAATAAAATAAAATAATAATTAAAATAATAATAATAATAAAATGAAAGTTATTTGAAGAAAGTAAATAATAATTACATTGATAAAGGGCTTGAAGAGAAGGAGAAGAAAGTTCCCTCTTCTCTACTTGCTACGAAAGTAACAGATTTTAATTAGTAAAATAAAGCCAACCTGATATTTGTTAAACAATCTTTTTTAAAGTTCAGAACATCTATTTCATTAAGTTAGCAGTTAAGTTAAGTTAGTTCTTAAAACTATGAAAATTTGATTAAAATGGTTGCATCAATTCTCCTTTCTGGTATATAACTGAACGGGAAATGAACATTATTTATAAAAGTTTCTAAAAGAGAATAGCTAATGAAAGAATATTATAAGAACCTAAACTCCCACTCGCCATAGATAACTAGTAACAGAAATGTATTAAAGTATTGTTTTAGAAGTTTTAATAGTAGAGATATATACAAAATGTATTATAGTTATAGGTTTATTTAGTTTACCTTTACATTAGTTGTATTGGTTTATAATTTGTAACATGAACACCTTGAACATCTGTGTTTACCTCAAGAAACCCCATATCCGCACTGAAACCAAACTCCATCTCACGAGAGCTCTCATTCTCTCTAAAATGTTATATAGCGCGTCAACATGGACAGTGAGTGTCCCCATTGGGAAAGGAACTTGAGCAAAGAATTGGCGATCACAGGCCACCCTGATGAATCAGCAATGGGCATGGCTAGGTCACTTCCAATGCTACACGAACCATACAACTCTAGTCCATGGACAGCCAACCGGTTCACGACCCCAGGGAGACCACGGCTTTGCTGGGTAGATGGTTTACGCCGTAGGAGGGCTCCACAGCAGCCCCTCCGGTTAACGAGGTGACGGCTGCTCACCCATCCTACAAAAGAAAGAGCCGGCAAAATTTTCAATGGTGTTGCAATGCACAGTCATAGTCGCCAAGGCGCCAGTGGCGTATGACGTTGATTGATTGATTGTAACATAAAACATCTTCAGTTAATCTTAAGTTTATTTGATTATAAACACGCAAATTGTTTTATCGCATTGGTTAAACTTAACAATGATGATGTTTAATCTAATTGTTTTAAAAAAGATTAATGTCAAACAGTGGTCTTTGTTGCATGCTTTTTGCACATAATTAATACATTCTGCATAAATTTTTAAGTGTTTACAAAAGATTACGACAGAGATAGACTGTTTAAAAGTAATTTTGCTCTCCCATAAATGGGAGCAAGGGGAAAAACTAAACTAGGAGCGTGTTAATTAGACTATTTCCTAAATTATTTTGATAATTAAAATCTCAATTCGAATGTTTGCATTTCTATTTCTATTTTAACATGTTGAGAGTCATAACAGAAAAACAGTTAACTTTTCTCAGTAAAATTCAGACATTAAAAACTCAATAAGGAGGGGTGTATAAGATTGGATGGATGTCTGTTATAAGAGACAAAGTGAGACATTCATAGTTTGTAAAATGAAATATAATAAAATAAAATAAAATAATAATTAAAATAATAATAATAATAAAATGAAAGTTATTTGAAGAAAGTAAATAATAATTACATTGATAAAGGGCTTGAAGAGAAGGAGAAGAAAGTTCCCTCTTCTCTACTTGCTACGAAAGTAACAGATTTTAATTAGTAAAATAAAGCCAACCTGATATTTGTTAAACAATCTTTTTTAAAGTTCAGAACATCTATTTCATTAAGTTGGCAGTTAAGTTAAGTTAGTTCTTAAAACTATGAAAATTTGATTAAAATGGTTGCATCAATTCTCCTTTCTGGTATATAACTGAACGGGAAATGAACATTATTTATAAAAGTTTCTAAAAGAGAATAGCTAATGAAAGAATATTATAAGAACCTAAACTCCCACTCGCCATAGATAACTAGTAACAGAAATGTATTAAAGTATTGTTTTAGAAGTTTTAATAGTAGAGATATATACAAAATGTATTATAGTTATAGGTTTATTTAGTTTACCTTTACATTAGTTGTATTGGTTTATAATTTGTAACATGAACACCTTGAACATCTGTGTTTACCTCAAGAAACCCCATATCCGCACTGAAACCAAACTCCATCTCACGAGAGCTCTCATTCTCTCTAAAATGTTATATAGCGCGTCAACATGGACAGTGAGTGTCCCCATTGGGAAAGGAACTTGAGCAAAGAATTGGCGATCACAGGCCACCCTGATGAATCAGCAATGGGCATGGCTAGGTCACTTCCAATGCTACACGAACCATACAACTCTAGTCCATGGACAGCCAACCGGTTCACGACCCCAGGGAGACCACGGCTTTGCTGGGTAGATGGTTTACGCCGTAGGAGGGCTCCACAGCAGCCCCTCCGGTTAACGAGGTGACGGCTGCTCACCCATCCTACAAAAGAAAGAGCCGGCAAAATTTTCAATGGTGTTGCAATGCACAGTCATAGTCGCCAAGGCGCCAGTGGCGTATGACGTTGATTGATTGATTGTAACATAAAACATCTTCAGCATAGCCTATTTTTACTGATTAAGTTGGACCTTATAACGATCCCTTGAACAATTGTTTCTGTAAATTGCAAATTGCAACTAGCTATATTAAAACGTCATTCGAGGGGGGATAAGAAATTTTTTGGAACCAGGGTGGGGAAAAATGAGGGGGAAAGGACTTTTTTCATTTTAAGGTTGGGGGGACAAGACCGTGAATGACACACTGTTTAAAAGGGTTGAAGAAAACTGGTCAGTCATATTTTCTTTTTTAGTGCCATTTGGATGTTTATTAGTTTTGTTAAAGTGATTTTTGTAAACAAAACTGGATGCTTCTTTGTGGTTTGATCTTTTTTCTTTCATCGAATGCAGCATAGTTTTTCTGCATTTGTTTGTCTCTAATTTGAGTGGAACTTTTAAACAACCTGTGGCATCGTGTGTAAACAATGTCTGTCGGGTTTTCTTTGAAAATCTATTCATGTTTTACGTTACGTTACAAACTTTTTAAAATGTTTAATAATGGGTAATATCGAGTTTCATTTTTTTGAAAGCAAGTTTTTAATACATATATACCTTTTATTTTCTTCAATTTTCTGAATTTGGACGTGAGGATTTCGGCCAAAAATGCTGAGGATATACACATAAACAAGAGTACCAACAACAAAAGTATCTATTTCAGCAGGGCAGCTTTTCAAATGGAAAAAAAATCACACACCGAAACTAAATAACACCCACGATTACTGTTATATCTTCATTTGACTGTGCAGTCATGTTTGTTGTTATTTTTGTGCCGGAGTACCGGTGTCGGAGATTGTGTGTTACTGTTAAGTCAACGTGTTACGGGGATGCGGACCGGGGAGAACGGAGGGGTGTGTAAATTATAACAAGTTTTTTAATGTACACGTTACATTGTTGAGAAGACAGATATATACTTACCTTTGTGTATTTATTTGAGACATAACAATTACCAGCGCTCGTGCTTAAATCTCCTGGATATAGTATGTTAAGACATTTAAAAGAATTAAGGAAGTTGTATAAACGTGAATACATGAGTTTTCCAAGAGTTTACTTATATTTTAAGAAAGTAAAGATATAGGTCTGCAATTGGAACATTCTTGCTTTGAGCTTTTTTTGTACAATAGTAAGACAGAAGATGGTTTAAGAATACCTGGGAATAGTCCAATAGTAAAGGAGAGTTTAAATAGTTTAGAAATGATTACAGAAATTTCATTGTTATATTCCTTTAATATTATGACAGGTATACTACTAGGTCCAAGTCCATGACGTAAACTACATAAAAGTTTCAATTTCTGAGTTGTCAACAGGAGATATAAAATTACTATGATGGTTTGGGTGTTTATGGTACTTCTGGAAATCTGTATGAGAAGAATGGATTTTAGATTGTAGGTATTGAAATTGCTGGAATGAGAACTTGACCCGCATGAATAAATTTGGTATATATAACATGAAGTATCAAATGATTAAACCTACAAAATTGTGGGAACATCATCTGTTGAAACCTCTTCAACCCATGCTAGCATGGAAAATAGACATGAAAAATGTAATTGATGATGATGATGATGTTATAAGAAAACTGACGTAACCACACATGCTTCGTTAATAATATATTTCTTGTAAATGTCCTTTCATTCTCACAAAATAAACAAACATGTTGGTGTGTTACTGTGGTTCATTGGAAATGAAGTTAAGTTGGGTAATAACTCATCAAAAACATCTAAACCACAAACATGGCACATATGGCCCAGCAAAACTATTTTATGTTGAAATTAAAAAAAAACGTCAATTGCTGATAATCTACTTCCTGTTGGTCATGAATCAACAAATATTGTCAATAAATCATATGTTCTCATGCCCCACATCAATGAGAAATAAAGAGAAAAACAAACTAGGAGATTGATAGACTTGCAGATATAACAAATTTTAATTCTGGGTTTGTTGTGTACTGCATTGAAAAGATTGTCAGACCTACACCAGATTTGAATGATGTTTATAATGAGGTTGAAGTGGTTGCCGAGAGGGAACCTCTATACCCCAAAACCCTGAAGAGTGTATTTAATAGTTCAATGTCGTTTTAATGTTTCATAAACAAACTTTTTATAAATGTTGAGGAAGAGAGAAATTTAGCATGTACTACACATGCAGAAGTATCACTTTCTGGAGTACAATAAGAAAAATCTGTTGACGAACAACAAGTAACTATGGAATCACTTGGCTCTGTGAAGGAAAACATCGAGTTAAAGATTTCAGGACTAAATTCAAAGTCTTCATTGTCATGGTTTTCTTAATTGTAAACGAGTAGTGGGAGGTTTGCGTTGTTGTTTACTATTTCCTTTAGTGACGTCTTCTGAATAACCTAAAATTAAATACTAAATTGAAAACCTGATCGATCTGTTATGCAAAACTACAAAAACACAATGATAAATTTCAAATGAAAACCAAGCATAAATATCTTTTAAAGTATAAGGTAGGCACAGGACAATCAACATTGATCAACATTGTAATATCCCGCAGAAAAATGGTTTGAACAAACTTTTGTTGCTTTTGGTCAAACTTTAAGTGGTACCAATTTACGAGAATTATTCAGCACTGTTAATTTATTCAATGCCATTTGCCATTTTCGAGAATCATGTTCATTTTTTGGAGAATGTCATTTAAGGATTTCAAAACAACATTGCTAAAAAAATAGCAAGTTATTTATATATATATAGCTATATTTAATAACAAAATGAGGTTTACAAACTGCGTATATAAATAATTTTCATTTTTTGGAAAGTTACATATTACTTCGAGTCTATTTAAATGTAAAAAAAAAACAAGAAAATATATGTCTATCTTAAAAACATAATTATTTGCTAAAATAAACTTATTAATCTTTGAATTACCTTTTCTGTTGTTTGAGCAACCCGTAGACATCACAATGATCGCCATTTAGTCGTTTTTTTACTTGTTTCTGTTTATCTGTGGAACTTTTTTCAGTCATATCTCTATATTTATTTACATGCTTCAAACGCAACACATTAGACAACCCCGTTTGAGTAACCATAATGCATTGCGTGTTTAAATTTTTGAGATTTTTCAAATTAATTGCGAAAAGGTCTATTTCTTGTGAATCTGTTTACTAATTGAGTAGCCTGTAAAATCAGGCAATATCATAGTTGAATAGATTACTCAAAGAAGTTTTTTTAAAATTTTTGGTGATCTCTTAAAGCTTGGTAGGTTAGTCAAAGGAACATTCACCTCAGAAACAGCGTTATACTTTTCAATTCCATTGAGCTTCGTAAAGTAGTTTTTGGACAAAGAATTGTGTATTTTCTCGACCAGTTTGCCTGACAAGTGTAAAAGCATGTATATTTGCATTTATGTAATATTATCTAGTCTTTGTTCAAACATTTATTATTTTACAAAATCTTTTTGATATAATTAGAACATTTTATCGTATTTCATTTTTAGTATGCTTTCAATGACAGTCATTATGTTGCAAAAGTGCATTGGTCTGGCAAAAATAGCTCAACAATTCTCATCCTAATGACTGACCCCAAAGCCATGTTGAATCCATCGCGACCCAGTTACTTCTACATTTCGCGTGACTATGGCAATACGTTTCAAAATTTAACCAAGAACTTTACCCTTCCCAATGGCACGCATCCCGTTTTAACGGACTTTTTTTCAAGCAAGAGAGATAACAGGAAATACATCTTGGTGGCAAAATTTCACAAGTATTTGTTCACAACCAGCGACGAAGGGTACACATTTCGAAGAGTGAGTGTCCGCTTTTACCCGAATGACATTCAATATCACACAGAGTTTTCATTCTATGTTGCCGCTCACGAGAAAGAAGAGGGAAGCAAAATGGTAACCATTAGAAAATTCTTAATGTAGCTGAAAAACTGTGAATATTACTTAGAAGTTACAATAGAGTCTTTATCTTTAATCTTCTTTACCCTGTTTATTCTAATATTTTCCATATTCATTTAGTTGTATGTTTCGACAAACAATGGTTATTCATGGAGGTACAAAGGATCGCAAATCAGTCAGTTTAACTGGTAAGTATAAATGGAGAACTAATCAAAGTTCAGGAGTATATGATAAGTGTTGAGCTGTTAAAAAAATACTTTCTAGTTATAACAAGGTTATTATTTCAGTTTTTTATTTGTTTTTTCCTAACAAAATGGCTTTTACTTTCTTCTCCTTATCTTTCTACAGGGCTTATGCACCGCCGTTTGACTTTACCTCAAACATATACTTTTTGAGAAAAGGTTATTACAGTAAGTAACATTTTAATGAATTTATTTGCATAGGTTCATCATCAGACTTGTCAGTTTGAGGTGATCGATTGGCTGCTACAGTCTGTTTCTTGAGTACGCGTGCAAAGCACGCGCCCACACACGCCATAAATCGATTTTGCGCGTACTGTTAATCGCACATTATCACACGCCATAAAAATACATTGAACTGCTATATTTTACAAAATTTTAAAATTCAGTCTCTACTCGTCAAACCAACCATTAAAATGGCGGTAGAAATTGCCGTTGTTATCAAGTTTCCACCAATGTTTTCTTTGAATTACCTCAAACTAGTATACCTCAAACTAGCAGACCTGGGGTTTTAATCGGCAGTGTAAACTAAAGTTTAAAATCCTTTTAAATGGCATATTTTGGGTGGATAACCGGTATGTAATTAGAAATTACTTTCCAAATATAAATTTTGACACAAAGTTAACGTTACCAATCATTTATTAAACGTTTCAAAAAGTTTGAGATGCAACGTAAAATAGGAAAGAAGGAAACGGACAGACATGTTTACACGCGATGCCACAGGTTGTTTAAAAGTTCCATTCAACTTAGAGACAGATAAATGCAGAAGAACTATGCTGTATTCAATGGAAGAAAAAAAGATCAAACCACAAAGAAACATTCAGTTTTGTTTATATACAAAAAAGAATGAAAAGACACTTTAAAATGCAGAAGAATTATGCTGCAATCGATGGAAGAAAAAATTCAAAACACAAAACATTTAGTTTTGTTTACAAAAAAGATGCTTTAAAGTGCAGAAGAACTACTTTATTGTCAGAAAATTTTGCGAATCCAGCTTGTCTCAAAATTTTGTTGATTTCAAATTTAATTTTGCAAATCAAAACCGATATCTATATAAATAGATATATTTTTATTCAACATTTTAGTTTGTTTATTAACCAGATTTTTTTGTTCTTCACACTTTTAAAACATGTTGTATATAATACTAACATAACTCTAAAGAAATACTAACTATATTTTTCATGATATCTAATGTTAAAATGCAGGGTTAACAAAAGCCTCTCTTTCTTCCTCATTGATTTCCGCAATGTTGCTGTTGTTCTTGTGCGTGACTTCGGAAATAAGAGGGTCGATATTGCTGAACGGATCCAAACTTTGATTCCAAACAGATTCACAGAGCCAGATTTGCAGGGTTGCTAGAAATTTATTGGAAAAATCGAAAAAAGTGCCAGCATTTAATTTTGCGAACAAAAAAGGTTTTTTTTTGCGGGAATTAAATTTCGCGAATGAAGGGGGAAATTTTTTTTTTGCAGGAATTAAATTTTATGAATGAAGGGCCAATTCGCGAAATTTTCTGCCATTAAAGTATGTTGCAATCGATGAAAAAAAAATCAAAACATTCAGGTTTTCACAAAAAAGAATGAAAAGAGACTTTAAAATGCAGAAGAACTATTCTCCATTCGATTCGAGAAAAAAGATCAAAACTCAAAGATTCGTTTTATATACATTAAATCACACGCAAACAAAATATTCAAGAAACAGACTGCTATAATCGATCATCTCAATAATGTGACCTTCCTTGTCATTGTTATGTTTTTTATAAATTAAAACACAATTATTAACGTAATTAATGAATTCCTTTATGCAAAAGCATGTTCTTTGCGCAGTTCATTAGTTTGGTTCATATTTAGTAAACTACTAAAAACTACCATTTTCTAAATAAAAATTGAAAGATTTTCAAATCAACATTGTCAGTTTTAATAATATTGTTTCATTCCCCCAGCGTAACTTATTCAGCTCATTAAAGGAATATTATAGTCCTGCACTTAAAATTACGTACACAATTCACGAGTTTTCATACTTTTTTACGCACACAATTTATAGTGAAACGTTCTTTTTACTTCTTGTTGCCCGTAGCTAATGACCCATAACTCTTGATACATACTATTTAGAGAGACAGAGGTCTCTGGATGCTGGATGTCTTCGTTATTGGTCTTCTTATATAAAGAGAAATCCCATGCGCTATAAGTCAAAATTTATGATTAAGACTATTTTCTTAGTTCATTTTGTTTAACCCCGCTTTATTTAAAGAAAAAACAACAATATTTTCAAATGCATCAATTTATTTACAAAAAACATTTTGGCTTAAAATAACACAAACCAAGGCAGCTGACATTTAAATAATAACATTTTGGCTAGAATAATTTGTGACAAGTTCTAATGTTTGCTCCACCTGTAAGAGCAGTATTGCTGACTTGCTTTGTTTGTTGGCGTTCACCTCCGTACTTGTGAAGGATCGCATGGCCATTGATCTTCCTCAAACCCAGGTGATCGAATACAACGGTGATCATGACGTTCAGTTATCATCCTTAAACCTAGGCAATCAAGGATGACAGCACCTGATAGATGTTATATGGTCTACGCAGTTCTTTAACCTAGGTCAGGAGTCAGTGAATTAGCCAGAATGCGCAAGTTGGCTTTGAGGGTCGCCTGAGGCATATTATATCATATTATATTATATCAGCACAGAAAATTAATCAGCACGCTATCTACAACGTATCATGCGTGTGATTAATGTCCTGTGATAATCATTCTAATTGTTTCCAAGCTTAAAATTGGTTTCATGTTTGAAATGAATCAATTAAGATCATAGCTATTGTAACCAGAACACAATGATTTTGCAGGAGTATCACATTTTTTTTATGGAGGCAATGTGTCGCAAATCTCCTGCGATTTTTAAACTGAAAAGTCTGATTCATCACTCATAACAACAGTTTTGCATGAGAGAAACTTAGAGAGACAAAGGAAGGAAATGTTTTTTCCTAAAAGTGTTTTGCTTCACTGGATCTTGAGATGAGATTTGTTTAAATGTTTTCCTGTTGAAATATCATGTTGTCTATTGGTTTTACAATTGATCGTTGGAGAGTTTTAATTTGTGAGGGTAATATAGACCGTAGATAACATTAACAATAATATTTAAATTTATGTTTTTATATGTTTATTTATAATTATTTGTCTTGATATTGAAAAAAAACATTCTTTCTTTAAAGATTACGGTGGTATTGTTCAACGAAGTTCTCCGTGGGGTTCTTACTATTCAACAACAGTTGCCTATCATGTGGAGGCGTTTGTGTTGATTGATCAGTACATGTTTGTCATTAAAAATGTAGGTATCAACTCAGTTCAAAATGCTCTCTCAGAGTCTTTTCATGCACTGTCCTTCCAAGAAATTGATTTCCACCCATTGTTCCACCCATAATGCTATTTATGTTTGGAAGGATTTTCTGTGCACCTAAGCATTGTTTATGATGAAATGTCTGTTAGGGTAAAATGTTTCTAAAATTATTTTTTTCTTCATTTTTTTGCTTTCAGTCCTCAGATAGCATACATAAAGATTTGCAGATATCAGTGAACAGAGGTGACTTCAAAAATGCATTATTTCCATTCAAGGGTAATGCTACGGTAAGCAATAAACAGTCTTCTCTTTGCATTGATGGACTATTTTTTACAGTACTTTGACTTGTCTGTAGTTGCTTATACGATATTGTTAAAAGTTATTTATTGGACTAATGATTTTTTATACTAAACTCTTCAAAATTCCATTTATTCAAAGAAAGACATTTAAAGCTGACAAAGAAGATTGAAACAGTGAAATAAGTCACAAACTTTTTTCCAACTTTTCCTTTTTCTAACTTTAACACAAATCTTTTCTCTTTTTATGAAAAGATTTCTAAAACCACTTCATCTTTTATTTTTTGATTTTAGAATTTAGATTGTATTCTTCTCTTCTCAGGCCTTTCTAAGCCTTCCTTTTTTACAGCATGTACTTGATTTTAATCTTTATTTTTTCAAAAATATTTAACTAAAAAATAAAAGTTTCAGTTTGCTTTTCGTAAGCGAGGCTTTATCTTACAATGCTATCTCTTTGCAAGGGTTATGTAATTGCTGATGCAAGCGAAAACGAAACAATGGTTGCTGTCAATCATGGGGAGACGGCAAATTTGTACATCTCCGGCGTAGAGGGCCTGCACTTCAGTCTCTCTCTCACTGGCATCATGCACTACAAATATGATGATGATGACTAGTAAGCCCTACTTGTTCTTGTTGTTTTATAAGATTATATTCTCAAGTCGTTGGGCATTCCTTTTACTGACTGATAGGCAATCTTTTTGTCTGAGTTTTAAAAATAATAATAAGTGCAAAGTTTGTAAACAGGCAGGAATATGTTATTATACTTTCTTTTTCATTGTTAGCATTGACGGACACAATTTCGTTGACTTATATGCTGTGCACGGCATCTCTGGCATTTACATTGCCACAACCATTCGTAACACGGGAAATAAAGAACTGCAATCATATATTACATTTGATAAGGGTGGTGTGTGGTCCTTAATCAATCCTCCAACCGAGTACTCTCATAACTGCAGTGTCTCAGTAAGTCCACTACACAATGTCTTTACTTCAGAACTCTTCAACTTGGATTTATTGTCTTTCAAAAGTGAAAATGTTTTTAAATATGCAGATTTGTTACAGAAAGCTTCTTTGTGATGGTTATAAGCGATCCAGTTGATGTTCTTTATTTGCATATTTTTATTTCATTGAACAGTATGGCTGCTCTTTGCACATCTCGCAAGATTATGGTTACTACAATCGGATGTATCGTTTTACACCAGTGTTTTCTGGTCATTCGGCACCCGGTTTTATCATTGCTACAGGTAGGTAATATAATACAATCGCGCATATGAGTTCCGCCATTTGAACATTTTATGTTTTTACATTGAACAGGTCCCACTGTGATAGCAGTTTTAGTTTATGGATGGCGTTTGCCCTTCCAAAATGTTGTAGTGCAACCTCATTTCATGAACTTTCAATGTACTACCACATCACACTTTCTTTTCCAGGGAATGTCGGTCAGAAATTGCAAACTCGTCCTTCCGTGTTTTTTTCTCGTGATGCTGGCCTCTCTTGGAAAAAGGCAAGCTTTAGTATTATGCACACATTTATAGAGCTTGTATGACATTGTACGCTACAGGTCTTTCAATAAGACGGGCGTGATCTTGCCACGCTCATAAAATGCACTTGCAACAAAAAAATAAAAAAGCTACCAATGCGACAAAACACGCTTGTAGCATTATTTGTGTGAGAAAGACACCTGTAAAATAATTTATGTTTGTTTGGTATTTTACTATTTTCTTGTTTTGTAAAGTAAATTTTTTTTGTGTGTGTGGAAAACTTCAAGTGGGAATGCACAAAAGGCAGAGAATTAAAAATGTCTCCCGAAGTTTAGCGTAAACTTGCACTAATTACTATGTGTACAGAATTTGCAATTAAGTTATTGTCTAATGGAAGAAAGAAGACGAGTCTATCTTGTTTTATATCAGAAACGAAAAATGGATCTATGAATTGATTACATTGATTCAAACCAGCCACAATAGGCCTTATGTCGAAGGTGATACCTCCGTGACATTGGTTCTCCACTTCCTGGGAAAAGAACAAATATCTATACGGCTAAAATTGATATTGTAATAGTGAAGGGACTGGAATTACCATGTTATATGTTCATTTTTATTTTGTTTTGTTTGTCAGTTGTTATTTTCTCCAATGTAACTAACTTAAAGGTGGATTTTGATTCCAGTCCCATGGAACAGAAAGTTTCTCGTGGGCAAATTTCTAAACTCAATTTCCCTAAAAACGATCATGGAACGGAAACACCTTTTTAAATGGAAATACCTTTTGCTCACATTGAGTTTTCATCACCGCATTTAACTCATTCTAAACTCGTTTGTTTACCTTTACTCACATTCTGATTTGTCAACTCCTAACTCATTTGCAGAAAACGAAAAAAGTTCACTTTAGTTTAACTTTCATTTCAGTCCACAGAAAGAACAACTGGACACCAAGTGTACTTGTTCAAAGTTAATCCCATTACAGTATAAGGATGATGGTAAATTTGCAATATAATGGAACTGTGTTCATTCTCTTTTATCCAAATCAACAAAAGTTAATTGACACCATAAATCCAAGCCGTTGTAATTTCAGTAGGCCATGTATCCTTCTGCAAATGAGCAGGTTTGGTTTGCAGAAATTGCAAACTAGGATTTCCGGTAAAGCTGCATGTATGTTGTTTCCTTTTCAGACTTGATCAGATTTTTATGAAAATTTTATATCGTATGTATGTAATGTATATATAAGGTGAATAAATTCGCCATTATTAAATTATAATGATAAACAACATTTTATTTGAAAATTTTATTTATGTTCAAAAGCTTTTCGGACTACGTCCATCCTTCGTGAAACAATTATATATGTTATGTTAATATTTCTCCCGCCCTTTGGCGTATGTTTTAACAAAAGCTACAAGCGATTCAGATTTTAAAATCCAAATTTTAAGGCCCAAGAACATTAAACTTTAGCTTCAGCTTTATATTTAACGGAGCAGAAATTATGAAAGTACTGGTTATTTGTTCGCTATTGCTCTGGACAATGGCCTTTTCTACATGGAGCCAATGCAAAATTGTTTTTTGTCCATAAACAACCATTTTTCATCTGATTTAACGACAGCTATTGAAAATGTTGTCTAATTGCAGATTTATCAGTGTGGTAATGTGCGAACAAATTTATCTAAGATCACAATGCATAGTAATTAAACGTACACAATACAGAATTTCAATCAATACTCTTATTTCGCTTTCGAAATAAAGTTTTAATTTGACAAGTTGAAAAAATGCGTAATGATTACGACTATCATTGTTGATAAAAAAATATTCATTGACAGGCCTGGCGCTATAGCTACAGCATGCAATATATTGTGAGGACAGTTTCAAAAATTTTAGAAAATAAATTTCATTGTAGATTTTCACTGGACATTACTTCTACGCGTTCGCTGACCATGGAGGTATTATAGTTGGTGTGAAAAAATACGCGCTCATCAACTATTTGAGGTATTTTTTTACAAATCAAATCTGTTCTCAACATCTTTTTTTTAATTCTCCATATCATTCTATATTTTGCATGACTCGGTTCATTTTATACTTGGTTTTTTATTAAAATTATTTTTCTTGTTCCTTTACAATTCCACTATAGTTAGGTTTAAAATCTAAAAATAAAATATTTACATCTACTTTAAACAGCTATAACAGTTACATGATCTCATTTTTTCACTAGTAAAAGCTCTAAGATATTTGTAGCTTTCTTGTGAAAACCCTTTTGATAAAAGAGGTAGTTAATTCCAAATCAGTTGTGCTCGTATTCTTTGTTTCTGCTGCAGTTACAGTTACGATGAGGGCAACACTTGGAAGGAATACAAGTTCAACAACGAGTTGATGCATGTGTATGGGTTATTGACTGAACCAGGGGAGAAGACTACCATTTTCACAATATTCGGATCGTTGCCTGGGCAACACTCATGGATATTAATTCAAGTGAATATGGCTGATGTCTTGGGTAATTATTTCATTCAACTAATTTGCCTACATTAATATTTTCATAATCTCTCTTAAATCTCATCTATTGATCTTGAAAGGATTTCAAGAGTGTCGTTTATTCACATGCTACTGATTAAAGTAGAATTAAGTCAAAAGTTGTATGAACGTTATTGAGTGCTCCTCGATTCCACCATTAATTTGCTTGTTATTTTTTAGGTAAACCTTGCACAAGGAGCGATTATAAGATGTGGGAGGTTACCGACAAACGAAATGATTCCGAGCATTGTCTGCTGGGCAAGAAGCAAATATTCGAGCGACGGGAACCAAAATCGAAGTGTTATAACGGATACAATTATGATCGTCCAATCAGTGTGTTGCCGTGCCTATGCACGAAAGAGGATTATGACTGGTGAGTGATTCACGTTTGACTCACATGTCTTGAATCATAAAGAAGGAAGAGTGTTTATATTTTTAATGGATGTTTTTGTCTTTTGCACATAAATGAAAAGTGCTAATCATTGAAAGTAATCAACATGAAGGAATATGAAAAGGCCATGTACAATGATTTGCTTTTTTAGTGATTTTGGTTTTGAGAGAATATGGGTTGGTTGGGTTGATACCATCTGTTCCCCGATTTTCAACCACAGTATGGGGGTTGCCCCACCAAGTTGGTGCTCCCCAGGAAGAATGTACAATGCTTCGAAAGGGTGACATGTTTATTTCAAATCGCTGTGTGTGTGTGTTTGCGTATTTTAGTAATAAATTTTGTTTTACCACAATTTTAATCTCTTGCTACCTATAAAGACCTTTCGTAAATTGCAATCATTAAATCATCAAGGAAAAATAACTGTGTCTGCAAAGAGCTTCAATCTATCAATCTCCCATTATTTATATGTGCTATGGCATGATTCTAAAACAAATTGATATTTTACATATTTTATTTGTGCATTAAAAAATTACCAAAGAAAGCCTTATAAAAATTAATAATAAAAATATAAAATGAATGATGAACACCACATGAAGGTAAACCATAGGTCTTTGTTCATCAAATAATATTTATCATAGTTCACCAAACATTTTGTGGGGTTGTTGAAAGAGATTAGCATCAAGAGGAGGTTGAGCAAACTGACCATTCAAAAACCGAATTACATATCCTTTGTTAGACAGTTCATAAAGACAGCAATAAAAACAGGATTTGTTTATTTCACTTTTGGAGATCTGTTGTTTTATCATGGTCATCTGTAAATGCTTTTTAATGTGGAGCTGGCATATGTGAAACGGAGAATGCAGAGAAATGAGAAGATTACGTTTCCAATTTCAATTTTTTTGTACGCAATCGTTGCAAATAACTATTAAATACTTTTCCAAAGTTCATTCCTTACAGCTTTCTCATAATTCATTCAGAGTTAACTTCTCTTTGCAGTTATCGCAAGGTACCTGGCGACGAATGTATAGGAGGTGTCGAAGACAATTACAAACGCACCCAACATGTTTGCCCTGTTAATGGTGAGACCTAATTACTCCTTCTGAAACACTTATCTTTGTGTAACTGTATGTTGTTGGAGATATTTGTTGTAGTTTTGGGGGGAAATCTTCTGACCTTTACTCAGAGGTTATCTAATGTAAGTGTTTCTTTCAGCTTCTTCTGAGTACATGTTTTATGCCACCCGACAATCCATACATCGCTATGATATGCAAACAAAAGAGGACATTGAGTTTGACTTGAATGAAATGCGAAATGTTATCTCATTGGATGTCGATTACAAAAACTCTGTCCTATTCTACGCAGATTTAACTTTAGATAAGATCGTCACAATGGACATGACGTCATTGGGTAATCTTTCATTAGTGTTATCTCATTGCATATCATGTCAGTGTTTGTTGGAAAATATATGAAAAAGGTTTTTTCTCTTGTAGGCAATATTTCAGTTCTTCTCCATTTCAATGAAACAAGAGTCCATGTTGAGGCGTTGGCGTATGATTGGCTGAATGGCAACCTTTATTACTGTGATGGCGGTTCTGCCATAATAGGTACCATAAATCTGGAGGGCAAACATAAGAAGGTGATATTGCGGAGTAACCAACTAGACAAGCCACGTGGAATGGCTATACACCCAAAAAAAGGGTAAGTTTGAAAAAGGAAGGCATTGTAAAGCAACAAAACAAAACAAATATGCTGAATTAGTATGTTTTTGCAATTTCTTTGTTAGTGAGGTTTTCAAATTGCACTAGAATTTCAATGGTAATCTTTATAAATAAATTTCTCGTCATTTAAAAATTATTTAATTTTTTGTTTTCATTCAATCCTTTCTTTATTGAAATACTTGCCGTTTGATGGCAAATATATATTTAAATGCTTGTGTGTATAACAGGGTGAGAAATGTTTAGAAATTCGTTTTACAGCTGGTTAAAGTAGAAAACAAAGAAAGACAGCTTGTAGAGCTTTGAAACACAAACACCTAACTTTTATTTTTTCAGAATGTTGTTTTGGACAGACTGGGGTAGCAATTCACAGATAGGTCGAGCTGATATGGACGGTTCCTCGCCAAGAACGCTGATTAATACGAACATTCGTTGGCCCAACAGCATCACAGTTGACTATGATAATAACCTCATCTACTGGACAGATGCTTTCAACGATAAAATATCTTCTTGTGATTTGAACGGTAACTCCAGAAATGTATGTATATTGAACTCACTTTTAGTTTTCTTTTGTCACTAAAGTAAATTGAGTGATGATTTTGAAGAAATGCTTCAATAAAACCGTCATACGTACAACAAGCATATGTAGTGATATGTAGAAACTCGTCTTTTAGGTGATTATATCTTCGGACTCGCCGCACCCTTATGCCGTCACCATTTTCAAAGAGTTACTCATATGGGATGACTGGAGAAAACATGGCATCTTCCAAGTAAACAAATTATCTGGCAATGATCGTAGGACATTGAAGTCCTACATCTATAATGGAATGGACTTGAAAGCATTTTGGCCCGGTCGACAAAAGCAAGGTTTGTGTAGTAGTGCAAGGTTCTTTTTCTCTGAAAGATTTGAACACAATAATACGCTGAATTAATTTAATTTATGTTTTTTTATTACTTGACATTTTTAAGTCGCCAGTGGACAAGTATCTCACTAGAAAAAACACTTCAAAAACGTGTTTGTTTTTTATATATTCGCATTGTATTTGATTGAACTGAAGAATTTGTGATCATTCCAATAACTATCTTTTACTATTGTCATAAGTCTAAAGTCATAGGATTGTACTACTAAAGCAGTGACATGTTTTAAGAAAGGTTGCTGGTACTTTAGATACGTCAGTTTGTCACACGGCTGGATGCAAGTTCCTTTGTTTCCCAACTGCTACCGCTCCCGGATTCAAGTGCACATGTCCCGACCTTTTAACAGAAGATGATAATGGGAATTGTAATTGTCCAGGCAACGAACAATACTCCGATGGGGAATGCAAACCAGGTTAATGAATATTTGGTTGTTATGTTTTTAAAAAGATTGTTGGTATTCTTTGAAACTCTGAATGAAACTTGGAAGTGATTACAAGTGCAAGTTCTATTCAACTTTCAGTTTTTCTTTTAACTTTCCCATGTTTATTTTGAAATTGCATTTTATCGGTCTCATTAAATAACAATCATAAAGTACTAGAGAGATACTATAATGGTTTGACTACATGATTGATGGAGCAAATCAAATATTGGTGTTATTTTATTAGATACAGGAAAGATCTGCTTAGTAAACCAGTTTTCATGTTTGAGTGGGGAGTGTATACCAAACAGCTGGCGGTGCGATCAGGACACTGACTGTAGTGATGGATCAGATGAAAACAAAGAGATGTGTGGTTAGTTTCAACTTTTTCTATTCTTCTTCCTTTGTATCTCTGTTTAAAAATTTGAGAGTTCAAAACCATCCTATCACAAAGCTGTTTATTTAGCAGTTATAAATAAAAAATACTGTCTTTCATTAAAAATAAACGTAGCATTAACGGTCGCTATAAAATACACTGAAATTCCGGGTCGAGGTCTTCATGATATTGTCTAATTAGCATTCTGGGAGCCCCGTTAAAAACAAACAAAACAAACAATTTTTGAGGGAGACATCCTTAAATAGATCTGTCAATAATGCTAATCTTCTTAGCGGTGAAATGTATAACATGGAAGGTTTATTCCAGACAAGCAACGATGCAACAGTGATCAATTCGCTTGCTCGAATGGTAGGTGCTTAGCAGCGTCCTGGCAGTGCGATGGAGACAACGATTGTGGAGATTACAGTGATGAGAGAAACTGTGAGTTCTTTTATAGCGGCTGCTTCCTTTTTTATTATTATTTCATTGTAAAATAGCTTGGTAGGGTATATAATTACTTTCTTATTACTTTACTTTGTTAACCTTTCCTTAGGCTCTAAGTGCGACGAACACCACTTCACATGTCCAGACAACCGCTGTATCAACATGGATTGGCTTTGTGATGGCGATAATGACTGCTTTGATGGAGCTGACGAAAGATCATGTACCACAACCACTAGTAGAACATTGAGATCTTCTCCAGGTTGGTCGCCTTAATATCAGGTCATCTTTAAGGGTCTTGAATCAAGTATCACATTCTTGAATAAACAATTGACTGATATTAATTAGACTTCAATTAGAGAAATTTTTGGTTAACTCCTCGCTAAGGGAAAGTCATAATATATTTTGGAATTTTTTCTGTACTGTTTAGGACCGGTTCATTGCCAATCGTTCCAACAAAAATGCAATACAACGAATGAGTGTGGAGTGAGATGCAACAAGATCTATGACTGTTCTGACATGTCTGACGAATACGGCTGTTGTAAGACCTCAAATTGCACTCATAATTCCCTAAATAGAGAATAACCTTCGTATGTTTGTTGTATAAATATATATATTAACGTGTATATTAATAGTATATAAATATTATATAACAGAATAAAAACCCATAAAGCGGTGAGCCTCATCCTAAATTATACTTAGAAAAAGTTGGCAATTTAAAAGCTTTGTTATATAAACAAATGATCATTTCATAAACAACAACAAATAGAAACTTAATAAGCTTAATATTATTTATATTATTATAAATAATAAAGAATTCAAGTTTGAAATATAGTGGGAAAACAAACGTGTTGAAGACATCAACTCGCCATTATTACATGAAAATTTACTTAATACAAATGTAAAATAATGCTTGCAGTTAAGACTTTACTTAGTCACTGTGTTTAGTCAACCGCTGTTTCCTTAGACACCCCACCACCGATCCGTCCTGTTATTTGTTCCCATGGTCTCGCCTACTGTAACGATCGGAAAGAATGTTTTGAGAAGAAAACAAAGTGTGATGGTTTCTACGACTGCAAAGATGGTTCGGACGAATTCAATTGTCCGAAATCAACAGATAAACGTACTGATTTTATTGATATGGCTAGAAACCAAATACTTTCTCTGGCCGTTTTGATTTTCGGCATTTTTTCCTTCATTCATCTTTAATTGATTTTGTAGAAGCAATTTTTTGAAAAACCTAAATTGTGATGCTGATGTGGTGACAACCTTTTTCTTTGTAGCAAAGTGTGATGGTTTTCGGTGCTCATCTGGTAAATGTTTACATGCGAAGCAGGTGTGCAATCAAGTGAAAGATTGTCCGGACGGAGAAGACGAGAATAAATGCAAAGGTATAGTTTTTTTTTGGTTCGTCAATTTATTTCGTTTTTTAAATTTGGCAGTTTAATCTAGTTTCTCATTCATCGTCTTGTATGCGTTGCAGAACTGAAATTCGTTAAGAAAATGAGAAAATCTGGTATTAGAATCTTACTGGATTTTATTTTTTAACTTTTTTAGGTGGAGCCACCTGTCTACCGAAACCGTTTGGTTTTACTTGCCAAAAAGACGGCATGTGTCACGAACACAACATTGTCTGCAATAAACTTTACGACTGTTTCGATTTTTCTGACGAGGATTCTGCAGTTTGTAGTAAGTGGAATTCTCCTCGGTTTTCAACCATGTACTGCGATATCAAGTAGTCATTATGTAGAATAGCTAATTGACTATAAAAAAATCGAAAGAAACTAGTTAGCTTTTAAAGGATGGGAAAATTCTGTAACTATCTGGGAAGATAGTGGATATTTTTTAGCAACAGATACACGGAAAAGCCCTTTTTAAATAAACACAAACCTCTCAATGGCCAGACGAAGATTTGTACTTGTAAGTTTGTGCATCGCATTCATGCTTCCCGTGCATTTCTCTTGTTTTCATGCTTCCCGTGCATTTCTCTCGTTTTCATGCTTCCCGTGCATTACTCTCGTTTTCATGCTTCCCGTGCATTTCTCTCGTTTTCATGCTTCTCGTGCATTTCTCGCGTTTTTATGCTTCCCGTGCATTTCTCTCGTTTTAATGCTTCCCTCAGATGTTACCGCCCGCGTGACTAACCTTACATCTACGGCGGGAAGTACCACGGTGAAGTTGTCATGGCGACACGCAGCCGTTAGATTGGATCACGCCCTGGGTTACATCGTCAGTTACATGTAAGAACACATACTGGAAGCTTTGACTTTCTTTTGTGGTTTTGTTTCGGTATTGTATAGTACAACGCGTTGATATTTTCTTCTTGTAGTCCGTCGCAATACGAAGATGAAAATGTGACGGAATTTAAAATTCCTATCGCCGACTCGTACGTTGTGTCCAACCTTCGGCCTTGCACGAGCTACATCTTTGCTGTGGCGTTGATTCACAATCAGCTGAAAGAATCTCAATTGCTCTACACGACCACAGGGGACGTGCAGACCTCCGGACGCGGGAAACCTCGGGGCGCTTTTGACATCATGGTGTATAACTCGTTTGTTTTATGGAAAGAGGACGAGGGGCCGTGCTATGATAACTACGATGTCTCTTACAGACAGGTGGATTTTTAAAGCACTATCATTCTCAAACCTTGCGTTTGCATTTTGCCCAATTAAGTTTAAAATACTTTATATTATTTATTATTAAAATGTATTTACCATTCCGTGAATTTCCAACACGGAATCATTTAGATACGCACGAAATATTGTTCATTAAGTAATTTTCGCAATTTCAGTTGATATGCAACGAGGAGATGAAAGCTGTGACGTTGATGGGAGAGAGTAGCATCCCTGACATTGAGGTGGTGCTCCTCACAAACGGTGCTGTCAAAGGGAAGGTGTACACTTGCAACATTTCCATATCTTACGAAGCGCAAGTGGGGAAGAATTTCATCGCCTCTTCAAAGCCATTCCAGTATTCACTGAAGAGAGTCGAACCGCACACCAACCATACCGCAATTGCAGGTAGATTCGCACTTTTTATTAAAACTAGTAAAGTGTTAAACATTGAAATTCTAAAATTAATAAAATAAGAAATAGCAATATTTTGAATTTCAACGTTTTAAGAGGATCGGTTTCATTTTCCTTTTGATTTCCTTTTCTATTGTTCCCTTTGATTTTACGAACAACGCTTGTTTTGGCGACGTCATACTTTAATACGTCATCGTAATGTTTTGGTGTCTCAATACGTCGTCATAATGTTCACTTTGCCGTCTCAATACGTCGTCATAATGTTTTGCTGTCTCAATACATCGTCATAATGTTCACTTCGGTGTCTCAATACGTCGTCATAATGTTCACTTTGGTGTCTCAATACGTCGTCATAATGTTCACTGTGCCGTCTCAATACGTCGTCATAATGTTTTGTTGTCTCAATACATCGTCATAATGTTCACTTTGGTGTCTCAATACGTCGTCATAATGTTTTGGTGTCTCAATACGTCGTCATAATGTTTACTTTGGTGTCTCAATACGTCGTCATAATGTTTGCTTTGCCGTCTCAATACGTATGGTTCTTCGCACTTTATTTCCTTGAACGATATGTTTTATACACTGAGAGATTTAGTATGATCCAATTAATTATTTGCTTTTATTGTTCTTTCCTTCGCGCATCGTTTAGTGTATGTATATAGGTTTTCTCATACTTTAGTTCTAGATTGCAAAGGTTAGCTTCCTTTTATGCATTCTATCTTTTGTACTTCTAACGCTTGATTTCCTGAAAAGCCATAAACCTATTATAAAGTTTCACATTCTTGATGTTTAATGATGATGATGACAGGTAATCCGTCAGATGGTAGCAGCAAACTTATTTGGGCGATCCCTGTAGCGTTGGTGCTGGTTGCATTGCTAACCGGTCTAATCATGATGATGTACAAGTACAGGCGACTACAGCACAGTTTCCTCGCGTTTGCCGCGCGCGGCGGATATACGCGTCAGGAGGATGACTTTGAGGACGAGAACATGGTGGTGGGATTCCACGCAGGTAGGCGCGTCACGCGTAAGATTTAGCTGTAATCTTAGAAATATGATGATTCGAGTAGGTGAGGACGCTCCTATGATCAATCGATTCTCTGATGACGAGCCGTTAGTTGTGGGGTGACCTGCCCTCTCCCCCCACCTCCCCCCACCCATCGCCATCCTGGTGTAATTAATCGTTTTGAAATCACGCATTAAATTCACACAACTTTATGCCGCACCGTATTTTTAACCAGGTTTTCTTTACGTTTTCTTATATTTTAAAGTTTAAGATTTGTTAGCATTTGTATTTTCTATCTATGGATCATCCCCTAACAGTCTCTCACTTTTTTTATCAGTTTGACTGTAATGTATTGGCTATGTTTATGTTGGAGAAGTGTCATTGATAACTGGCATTTAAAAAAAATTCTTTTCCTAAAACATTCTTTCGTTTTGTAATATAAAAAAATCAAAATCTTCAAAACCTACTTTTCGTTCAATTCTGAACCTTGCAGTTTGATATGTACATTTTTGCTCTTTTTATGCTTGTTTGCCTCAGTTTCTGTGAAACGCCTCTATTCATCAGTTTGTCACTGACTGCTTGCACGCTATATTTTTTGTTCATTTGTAAAAGTAAAATAAAAGGTTTGATGATTCTTTTCGTTCTTCAATATTGTGTTCAATTGAAATTATCTCCGTTATTAATGCTTGTAAGCCAAAGTGAGTTTTTGTTTTACATTTCATGAGAGTCGCCAGTTTTTGTTTGTTTGGCTTTCTCATTGGGTGGGAGACTTCTACTTTTATCGTGATCATATATGTGACTGCGGCTTTGTCGAATGTCTGGGTAGAAATAGGGTAACGTATAATCTCATTGGCCACTTGATCTACCGGAAAGATCAAACTGTCCAGTAGCGTTGAACGGAGGACGTGCAAAAGGGAATGCTTCGTAAAACACGTGATTGTTTTGTCTGTGGGTTATTAAATGGAAATTGGTTGCAATTACCTTGCGTTTCAATCAACTGACTTTGTAAATAAACATGCGCACAGAGTGACAACGTTTGTTTTTGTTTTGAAAAAGGAAAATATTTTAAGTCGATTGATGAGTGGAAAAGTGGAAAGGATGTTTGTTGTCTTGTCTGGTCTGGTCAACGGGTGCAAAAGGCGAGGATACAGATTTGGATTCGTTTTTGATGAGTGAATTCTTAAATGATCTAAATTTTTATTTATTTATTACAATTCGAACAATTGTCGAGTTATTTTGGGTTTATTAATGGGAAAGATTAAATATATTTAAAACAACAAATCTTAGCTATGAAAGACACGTAATCGCCTTAGGAGGCGTGCTTGGGGGATAATACCTTTTGAAAGAAAGTAGTAGAATCGTTTCCTGACGCTTAAACGGAAAATAAATGATTTTCTACTGTGACCGGAAACTCTTTATACGAGGTAAAGAAACGTGTTTTTTATAGCTGACTGTTTGTTGACTGCACGTGTCTTAAAAACTGTGAGTGTGTTTTTTCAACTCTAGTAAACGAACCGAATGGTCTGACTAACACAGAAAAATCTTGCACTTAGGTGGCCGAAAGGTTTTCTTTTCAATGTTTATTGACAAGCTTGGACAAGTTCTATGAGCAGTTTATAAAGCTGATTAATTATATTGTTGTTTTTAAAAGCGTTTTTTATCGGCGTATATCACAACAAAGGCTCGTTCTCTTTAGCAATGATATCAATGTTTTTAAACCAACATTGCTGATGTCGTTGGGTACTGAAACATATTTGCTGCTGGGAATATTCGGTGTGCTTTTGATCTTCACCTTGCTTTGGTTGATTTTACCCTACGTCAGTTGTTGCTGTGGTTGCACGTGCAAGCCAAAAAATGGCAGCTTGATTATACTGGAAGAGAGCGGTGAGTTAAACTACAGGGCGTACGATTGTCGGTGTTGTTTTTTTGTTCGTACGACAACGGTCGTCGAAAATCGTTGCGTTTGGCTGAACAACGTTGAGGAGTTGAACGGTTTAAAAAACAACATGTCTATAAACTCTGAAGTGTGCGCCATATGTCTTGAAAGCTTTGAAGAGAAGTTAGTGGTGTTGGAGTGTAAACATGCCTTCCATAGGAAGTGCATTCGCACGTGGTTGTTAGAAAAGGAGTCTGCTCCGTGCCCCTTATGTCACAGAAGCATATCATCCCACACTATGAACTTAGGAGTGCTATCAGACTCACCAGCGCCCAATTATCATGTTCTACCTTACGGTTATTCGGCATTTTACCGTGTTACCAGAGTTTAACTTAATATATTTTATATATATATATACATATAGTAATTTAAAAAAGACTGTCCCTCCATCTATATTTGCCTAACTACTTTAAGTACATAACATTAATCGCTTGGGGACAAGATGAAATGCGGCGAGACTTAGCGCAAACGTTATCTATAATCTCCCATTTACAACATATATTTGCTTAAGAGTCATTGTTAAAAATGGAAACAAGTGTGACAAATCAAGATTTTATTTCGTACTTTATGATCAAAAGCTCTGTGATGGTATTAGATGATTTGAATGGATCAATGCTATGATTGATTGCCAGGCGTCTGTTTCGTCCCACACCTTTATCAACAACAAGTACTTTAAGAGTTTTCTATGGAGTTTAGAATTTGGGTAAGTCAGCGGTAATCTTCGGCAAACGCGAATACAATCGAGTGGAGCAAACCAACAAAGTTTCGATTATGCGTCGGAAAAGCTTTAAAAATCTACAATGGTGACGATAACATTTAAGCTGATAAATATTCTCAGTATATCAAGTACTTATTTTAGAAGTTCCTCCTCATCATGCTTGTTTGTCTCCTCTATTTAAACCCAGCTTATAAGTCACGGAGCTGACCACCAAATTTATATGGTTTTCAAAAAATTAAGCTTACAAAACAAAACTTTTAAACATGTTTATCAATCAAAATCTAATGAATGTAAAAAAAAATTTTATTGTGCGTAAAATTTTAACTTTTAAAAATTTGGCATACAGGTTGGGAGAAACCCGAGTTAAACAAACAAGTTTATAATCACACACTTTCTTTACAATTGTAAATCCTTCCTTCTTTCGTCAACTTCCTTCTCTTTCTCTCTTCAACTTTGCCCTTTCAACATAACTTTGCACCTCTGACACAAAGTAAACGAACCAAAGCAAACATAACTCTCATGCAAATAGAGAAACAGCGGAACACCAACTAAGGCTAAAAAGACAAAAAACTGTTCATACACAATTCAGTGTATGTTGTTCTATTCCTGCCAGACAACCCTTGGAGATAGGTATTGCGGAGAAAGTTCTAGCCTACAGTATCATAAAGTTATTCGAACTATTGCCACACAAAGACAAAATGCTTTAATAAAGCGAATAGAAGAAGATAGCAATGGAGGGGAAGATGAAATCAATGGAAATGAACATTTCACATTTTGTCTTCTGGAAAACGAACAAGAGCAGTTATATATGTGTAGTATTATGTAACCCAGGGCCGCCAAGAGAAACAAAAGCATGGGGGCAGAAGTGTAGTTGGGCCCTAGAACGAAAGCGCAGCGCAAGTGTTATTTTCAAAAACAATATTTTAGTAGGGGGGGGGGGGCTATTGAAATGGGCCTACCAACTCATTAGACCAAATCATTATTTTAATTTTTTAATTTTAAAGCATTTAAGCCTATTGCTAAACAAAATAAAAATTGTTTCAAATATTTATGGGCCCTTATTTAGCATGGGCCCCGGGTACTTTGCCCCTTTGTCCCCCCCCCCCCCCCCCCCCCCCCTCTCGGTGGGCCTGATGTAACCAAGATTCTTAATAGTTGCTGTTTTGAACTTAATGTTTGAAAGTAACAGTAGAAGGAGCTAGGTTGTCTTTCAAATAGATTCTAAAAAGGTTAAATACTGTCGATGTTGCATCTCAACAAACCTTTTGATATTAATAGACATTTCCTTTTCAGTGACCTCTCTAAAAGGTTCATAGGGAAACCGGGATTATTAATCTATTATTGTTTTCAATTAACTATAGATTTAATTAATTAGTTATTATTTTTGAATATTTCACACACTCAAAATATATCGTTCGAAACCATATTTCAATTAATCACTATGACACACGTCGATTTATCAAAACCGAATCTATTTTTAGCAACGCAGGTTAGCCTCCCGTTGTCTTGCAACAGCAGTGAGGAAATGATCAGGTCCTGGTTTTTATTTTGCAGACACACGCGTTTGTCCGTCGTAGAGTTTAACGTCACTTTATTTAGACGCCAGTTAATTTCTGTCGGGAAAAGCACGGTCGTTATGCAACTAACGTGAAGCGATTCACCGACTGTTTTCGTTATGGTTTTCGGCAGTCGGCTGATGATACTCGGCTTTAAAACGTGATTCGGATAAACACTAAAATGTTCCTCAATATCAGGCTCATTGAGAGGCGAATCCTTGGGAAGCTCTATATGGACGTAGCCGTCGTCCTCTTGGTTCATCGATCGTAACTTTTGTGCAAAGCGGAGCACTTTCATTGCGATGTCGAAATAATCTAAAACATATAATTATATTGTTCCATGCAGCGCGTGAAGAAGATAATACATGTCTCACCTTGAAGCGATGAACCGAAACCTTTTTTACAAATAATAACCGTTTGTTTTTGGCTGCTATGCGGAAAATGTTTGAGCCATCAAAAGAATTCAACAGTAATAACAAGTTGCTTTCCCATGTTGACGCGAAATTTGACACTCTTGGCAACGGATAAATCATGTTTTTTTGTTATCAGGGAAAGGTTAGATTGAACGTTGTTTTACAAACAAGCTGAAAGACAGATCTTTATCTCTACATGGTTTTTTAATGAGTTTTAAAGACTTTAGTACATTGAGATTCATAGAGATATTTAAGAACAGTTGTTGGAAAATGAGAAGGACATTTCGTTTGTGTAAAAATTTAGAACAGTCGGTGCCACCATTGTCACATAAATAATTAAGCCGACGTTTTTGCGTCTTCAGAAATATCACCATGACTAAGCTGATATAAACGGCCACTAATTTGTGGCGTTGCATTTCAAAATAACGACAAAGACGTAACAAAAAGAATCTAAACCAAACCTTTTTCGCCATACCACAAAAGTGAAACTGACCAAAACAGTGAGATCATTTTTTTCTAAATGAAACATTTGCAATTATTAAAGAATGATGTTTGAATTTTATTAATGTACATCCATCTAATTATATTTTCGAAACATTAACGAAAACACAACGTACGTAGTGAAAAACCCGAAAAAAAAGTAAAACAATAATCTACATGCCTGACTGCCATGTTACAAAAACATCATACATGACCAAAAATTTAATTATTGATTTCTTTCAAAACGTAAATGAAATATTAAAGCATTCTTCAGATATCTTGCTTTTCAATTTTTTTAAATTTAAGTCGTCTCCAATTTTAATAGGAGCCTGGTATTTGTCAGGATACTCAGTATTTGTGTGGACGACGAAAGTGCTTATGTGGTAACGTATCCGTCCTATTGCTGTTAAAATTGTCAAAACATGTTTTATGCGTAACATGCTTCTTGAGAATCACTTCAACTTGCAGAGAGCTATAAAATAATCATAAGACGCTAAGCATAATAAATTCAGTTGAAACTTGCGAGTTAATAATATACGGTCTCTCTCGACCGATCACTACGGGCAATATCCAATATGAAATTTAAATCTATATGTCTGTCGGTTCATTTATGATCGAACTTCCTGCCAGACTGATTAGGATGGAATCTGGCATACTCTAGGTTAGGTATGGTCCTCTAGCATAGATAGATAGTAGGCCCTGGGTGAGATTTGACTTGGTGGCGTAGTCAATTAAACTCATAAACTGCAAACTTTAGTCTTAAAGAAAAAATGTTTTCATTCCGTTTGTGATAAACTACAAACAAAAAGATATATACAACGCTTCTCTGTAATTTATCTATACTGCAGAAAAGAAAAATTTTAAGAAACTTTTGAGCCTCAAAATGACCAAATTTTAAGAAACTCGAGGCTCAATCCGTTGCTTAGGTTTCTTATAAAAAAAACGTGTAACAGCCTGAAATACTTCCCTATGTTGTTTTATAGCCGTTTTTGGTATTAGTAGAGAACATAACAGCAAAACGATTTTGTATGAACTACAAGTGTTGGTTCACCTTGTTTGTCGACGAATCATGTTTCTAGAAAATTCGTTTGCTGCTTTTTCATTTCAAATATTTTACTACTCAGCAATTTACAACAAACGTTAAAAAATAAAATACATACTATTATGCATATAATATAAACAACAGCAACAAATATATAGCTTGCTAAACACGTTAAAAAGCGAGTTGATTTCGAGTGTTGGAAATTAGCTTTTTTTTAGAAAATGACGTAATTAATTTTTTGAATGTTTTTAATGGCCTTTTATCATCAGAGGCATAAAAAACCGAAAGAAATGCTAGAAATTATCTTTTGCAGTTTATTGAATGTTTGTTTAAAACAGCGTAGCTTAAATTATCGCCATGACAACAGGACTTTTTCTCGTGTGAAACATCAGTACTAATTTTCGTGGTGTATTGACCATTATTACAGAAGTTAAGGCCTTTAAAATTTTGCTGAGTCAGCATTTTATGGTACCTTTTGTGTGCTTACTTAATTTTGCTTAAAATCTTTAAAAGCGATCTCTTTTCAAACATACATAAATTTTTAAAAATGCTCAATTCAAGATAAAAACTTCATTGTGATGTCATCAAAATGGTAGAAATCAATTTACTGTTGTGCGGACAAACCTTTGCACAATTCTCCCTACATTGTGTACATCATTAAACGTAATATAAAAGTGTTTTTGTTAAAATAATCCAAGCTTCGCCACTGTCTATTATGTATGCAACCGCGACAGATATTTGTTTCCGATAATAGAGTTGATCACGTGTGCTATTAACAGTGAGTCGCGTACGCAACAAAATAATTGGAGACAAGAAATGTTGCAAGCTAGATATAAACGCGTCTTATTTCACACTTAACAACATCAAGACGTCTGGCGAATATTAAGTGAACAGAGTTGTTATTCTGTAGTGTTTCGCTTTTATTTGCGTTTGCCATACTCTGATGTTGTGGCTTCGTAAGTTAATCTCTTATTCTCTATTGATTGCTCACTTAATATCGCTTTTGAATTCTTTCTAATCTCCTTAAATTGGGAAAGCAATGCGTAGACATGCATTAACGTGCTAACAGTTCACAAAGACAGTTTATCTGCTAAGGTAACTTCCAAGTTAACGTATTTAGTCTGTTGTTGTTTTTTATTTAAACTTATCCAACCTTTCAAACTCTTTCAACCTTTATTTGTTTGCGAGATATATTGGAGCACGAATTTTAATGGCGTAATTCTCATCTCTATTCGCAGCGTATTGTCAACTGAAAATGGTCGCCGCATCAATTTTTGTCACTATTATTGCATTGGGACTGGGATTAGCAGCGTCAGCAATAACCATGTACAGTCTTCTTCGTATGGAAAGAAAGAGTGATTTTCCATACGCTGCAGTTTTCCTGACCAGAATGTGAAGTCCAGAAAGTGTATATAGTTGACTAACACAGTTTTTATAGAACGGTCAATTTATTTGCAAAGGTCTCTAGAATTATTATTTAAGTGGATGTTAGTGTTTAGATTTTTCATTTTCTTGGGATGATGTTTATTTTAATTACTGTGAACATATTGTTTTTAAATATTTTGAGCGATGATGCTATCTCATATGCAACACCTTTTGTTATTAAAAAGCGTAATTTTCCCAACAATTCGATAGTGTTAGGTACGTTCTGGAATAAAACCGCATTTTCCTTTCCTAATTGCAAAGGATTATATCGATTTTGGTGATAGCACGAAACTTTACAGTAATTTTACTGGAAAAACACTTATTGCTAATGGTATTTTGGAGTTAACCTGATAAAACAAACAAACAAAGGCTTAGTATTTTCCGCACAACATCCTATTTACACAATTAACTCGACTGGAATTGTTAATTCATTCGTCAATTTTTTGTAAAATTTGTACTTATAATACATTACAATATTATGTCAATATTGGTCCAACCAGGAAATAATGATGGAGTAATTACGAAAAATCATAATTCCTTTCCTAATCAATACACATTCAAAATTTTCGGTCTGGTGTTTTCAAAAGAAGAAACATTTCATCAAAAACACAAACTACGATTTTCTGATCAATACGAACGTGTAAAAATGAAATTCATAATCTATTGTGATCCATCGTCGAGTTATCAAAAATTCGTAGAGAGATATTGTCTCCGACTTCAATTGAAGAATCTGCGTCTCACCAAAGATGAAATGCGCAAAGCTGGACAAGCCTTCTGGAGACAAGAAAAACTCTCAACAGAACAGATTACAGAGTTTTAATACATTGCTCACTATTTGCATTCACTTTTGCTTGCGCGGCAAGTTTCTTCCGCAGAGACTCATTACGACAGTCAATAATAAGCACGCGAGCCGTAATATAAAGTTAGTTAACGGAATGAATGATATTGCGCCCGCGGGAAGACTTTTGTTTTGGCAGTTTTGATAATATAATATTTTGTTCATGTGTAATCAAGTTTAATCTGCCAAAAATAACCTCCGCTTAGGCATGTTTTGCAGGGGTCTAGATCCGCCAATGAACCATATCCCTATTTTCAAATAGTTCAACTTTTTTTGTTCCAGACAGGATCAGCAACGGCCCTGCGCAATAATAATTGAGTTTTCTATTGTTCTAACATTGTTGTCATGCTATTCCTTTCCGATCCGATCTGATCCGCGGATCATTATCCTGAGTGGAATATGGCCTTAACATTCTCCATGACAAGAAAATACTCTAAACGGACTTTCGTCACGTTGAAAACGGATTGTCCTAAACCCCCTCCCCCCCAAAACGGATAAAATCCGTTTTGCGTGACGAAAGTTTTTTGTCAACGGCCCCTTAAAGCTATTCGACCACGAGTATTTTCACAAACAGTTTCGAATGACACGAACATCATTTGAGACGCTTTTGTGCTGGGTTGCTCCGCGTATAACTAAAATAACAACGAACATGCGAGAACCTATAGGGGCAGAAAAACGACTGTGTGTGGCTTTTTGCTTTTTAGCTACAGGTGACTCTCAAGTCACAATTGGATCAAGCTACAGAATTAGTCCAAACACCGTGGGTCGTATAATTAAAGAGACAACAAAAGTTTTATGGGATGTTCTATCAGACAAAGCATATGTATCTCCTCCTAATACAAAAAAAGATTGGGAGAAAATTGCAAACAATTTTGAGATACAAATGGGACTTTCCAAACTGTTTGGGTGCTATTGATGGAAAGCAAATTTGTATTCAAGCACCAGCTAACACTGGCTCTCAGTTTTTTAATTATAAAAAAACATTCAGCATAGTATTGTTAGCAGTATGTGATTCAAGCTATAAGTTCTTACTTGTGGACGTTGGAGAAGCTGGCCGACAAAGTGATGGAGTTTTTGCAAACAGTAACTTAGGATATTGTATCAACAATAAATTACTTGATTTTCCTGAGCCACGTGAACTACCAAAGTCAGTATTTTCTTATGTATTTGACGGAGAAAAAGCATTCGCACTGAAAGACAACTTGTTAAAACCGTATGCCAGTGCGACATTAAACCCTAGCCGAAGAATTTTTAACTATAGATTGTCACATGCTCGGAGAACAATTGAAAACACGTTTGGAATATTATCAGCTGTGTTTAGAATTTTCCGCAGACCAATAAACGCCGAAGTTGAAACAGTGGAATCTATAACTAAGGCTGCTGTTGCATTGCACAATTTTTTATTGAGCGAAAAAAGTGAAAATAGCTATTATCGTAGAACAATTCAGCATGATCAATGGAAAGAAGTTATAAAAGATGACACTTGTTTCCAGCCAGTAGGGCAATTAGCATCAAACAACTACACAAGAGATGACTTTTGCTATTATTTCAATTCACCAGAAGGAAGGGTGTCATGGTAAGAAGATATGTTATGAACTAAATGTAGACAATTATGATTGAAAAAGAAGTCAAAATACGAACATTAGTCATATATATAAAATACATGTAGTACATATGAAAAATTATTTCTCAATATTCCGTGAATTCAAGCATAACTTGCATGATTTTTAATTTGGCTTTTAATTTGGTTTTTGTAAATCTTCTGCTAGACTTATACACCACATCTGGTCAGCACTTAATTAAGTTTCTTTAGCAGGTCTGTTTGCTATGTCTGATGCCACTTTTAACAAAAGTTTGTCAGTTTCATCAGAATTGCTTGAAATCGAAGAACAAGACATTTTTTCCATTTATGAGGAGGAGTTGCTGTTGGGGTCACTTCAAAATGAATGTTACTGGTTTCTGTCGGAAGTAGGATACTGTGTGCTTGTGGCGACGTTAACAACGATTCGAGCTGTATATTCCCACTTGTTGTGCGGTTAATGATTGAGTCTTGACGACAACTCATGGGAAAAATTGCAGAGCCGAGCATTGCCACTTCTGGCACCAGATCTTGTTAGGTCACGTTGTTGATCAAGGCATTTTTTGTAATTATCTTTCAAACCCTTCCACTTGGTTTTGAGATAATTCACTAAAAATAAGCAAACAGTGGTGTAAATAAGAGAATAGCTGTGCTGTGTGAACAAATAAATACATGTTAATTTTAATAATACTAATCAGAAACAAATTTCTTTTTACATAGTTTACAAGACTTCAGGTACAGTCATACACAACTTATATAAACAAATTCTCACCGTCACGCCCCAACTTTTCGCTTATATCCAGCCATGCTTGTTTTCGTTTGTTCCCAAGTTTATACTCTGGTGATTGCACTTTCCAAATACATGGGCATGCTTGCACTTCAAAGATGAGAGACTCTAGTTACTCTAGTAGGTTGTCATCAGTGGTGGTGCTGTCATTGGGTGGCTGGCTGGATGTACAAGATTCTATATCATTTCTATGCTTTTGGAGAAGCATTTGTGATTGTTCTATATCATCTTCGTTCGTTTCTTTTATCTTGTGAAGCATTTCTTTGTTATTTTTTGCTTGTTCCGTGTTGTTGCTATTTATGGTTAGTGTTGCTGTGTTGGAAAATGGAGTGTTGGTGTCAAATGAAAGTAGAGCGGCCTTCATTTGCCCTGGTGTCATATTTAGTAGCTTTATCAGTTCTTCTTGCGTATCCATTTTTTTAAACAAAAATAAAACGTTTTCATATTCGCAAATTTTTACATGTGCAATTTTTCTCTTTGCTGATTGGTTCAAAATAGGCTCTCCAGTTTTTTAACGCTCAAAAGTTGAACAAAACTCAACTTTTTCAAACGCCAGCTTTTTAATGAATAAACGCTCGGATACGTAATGTTTACATTTTCAACCAATGAAATTCAAGAACTAAGTCCGCTCAACTTAGTCCGCGCGGACTTGTTCGCTCGTGGAGATCCGGCTTAATGTGAGCCTTTCTAAACCCAGACAAAACAAGCTCTTTTGATTATTTAAGAAAATTATACATGCTATTGATCCACTGAGCATGAAGTGGTTTGATGGTACTCAATCGATCATCCACTTTGACGTCATGTGCTAAAACCCCTCTATTTAACTGCTTCAGCACTTGCTCTGCGTACCAATCTTGGTATTTTTCAGCAGTGTAGCACTGTGCACTTTTGTTAACCGAAATGTCTAATGGTTGGAATAAATTGGTGTGATTATTCGGCACATGAACTACAACAATGTTGTTTCTTTGAAGCAACTCATTCACAACACTTGTTGTCTGTCCTTTGAGCACATAAAAAATCAGTAATACTTTTGTATCGCTTGCAAACTTCAAGTCTTTTCGTTTCTTTTCAAGATAAAGAAAAATTAATTTCTTGAAATACTCGATTACGATAGCCTTGTTTACAGTGAAAGGTTTTCCAAAAGACACATGATAGAAACTAGGATAAAAAAGTTAAAAACCTTAAACACCAAACCCAAAAAAACTGAGAAAAACGAGATTGCTCGATTATTGCAGAAGGAAATCAGGAATTTAGAACACACTTACTATGACTGGCCACCAACGGAAAGCCATTTGCTCAAAACTGAAACACGTATTTCCGAAGTTCTTCAACGTTTTTTTACTATTCTTTTGACACGCAGAAAAGACATGATACTCCACAAAAACACCAGTTAATAAAGTCTAGTGCCAAGATCTAATCTATGCTGTATCTAATAGAAAACATAGAAAATCGAAACATGTTATCGCTTTGCAGCAAAAGGAAAACTAGATCAAAATATTGAAGTGGTTATATGGCCATCAGATGCCACTAAGACCTAGAATCACTGTAGCGCATTCCAGGGAGGGCAGAAAGATCTGGATCACATGGAAATCTTCTTACCGCCATGAGGTAGTAGTACTAATATGGGTTTCTACCCGTCACGCCCACCTGGTTCTCCGCATTTAGCTCCCCGAACCACCAGAAACCTTATTTTCACAATATTACCGATCCTCGCTTATTTGGCACCAATCAACCGGTCGCCGAGGAAATTGGAAACGGTTTACGAGATTATTAATCAATCCAAGTTGAAAGCCGAACAGCTACGTCTAGAGGAGACAGATATTGTTATGGATCAGGCTATATGCGCAAAGGCCGTTGAAATCGTACTTAGTCGTAATTGGTAAACGATTTGGCGAAACAGAATTGAAAGATTGTGTTGCAGAAGCTAATATTCTAGGTTGAGTTATTTGTGAAATTTAGTTTTGTTTTATAGAGTTTGTGTTTTAATATTACTTACTAGCTGCACCCCGTTGCCGGTGTTTTAAAAGAATTCAATTTCCCATAAAAACGTTTAATTTAATTTACCTCTTAACACTAACTTGTTGGTCTTTTAGAGCAGATGCTACGAAGGCACTAAAAATTGTTACGTACAGATAAAAAAAAGCATTGGAACAAATATGCAATGGCAGTGGAGAGAAACCACGGATTAGCTGTGAAGGCAAAGGATTGCTAACACAATTAAATCAATTATACAATAATTCTACGCACTTCATATACAATTGAATCTCTGTTTCACTGCTTGCAGGGATTTACACAGTCTTTTGCAATGATCTTCTACAGCGGGTCAACGCAACTAATCACAGCTTGCAAGAAGCAAAACTTGATCTGAATACAGCCGTTGCCTCACAGACGAGTCTAAAGGACTACATCTTATCCAAGCGTGATTGCTTCAATGAATATGAGAGGCAACGGCAGGAGTTTTCTGGTTCCAAAGAGTATATACAGGTAGAAACTCGAAATAGACGCTGCATAATCCTTTGGACTACGACCGAGAAGAGGAAGCACGGCTCTGCTCATCACAAAGATACATGATAGGGGAAATAAAATATAATGATGCACATAATACATCAAGCAGTCTGCTGTAACACTGTAATACTGTAAGTTTAAACTTTCTGTTTTTAGGAAATTTCCTTTGACGAAATTAAAGAATCTGCCAAGATCTGTCACGCTCTAGCCTATCCTGACGATCTAGACGATGCATTTGTTGACGAGTTGTGCAAATTTGTCACGTCCGCAAACATCTTTAAAGATGTAGAACCTGGAGTATCAGTACTGAGCCCTTTCTGTACAATCTCATCATATCCAAACATTGTGAGAGAATTGCCAAGATTTGTTTATTATTTTATACACGATCAGTTAACGGGACCGCGGCAAGTAATGTCTCAAGACCGTCGCCAATTCCTGAAGGTGGGATTGAAATTCCAATTTTGATGCATTTTGCCCATGAAAGTACGACAATATTGGAAAAAATGAAAACTTTTATTAACCAACAAGTTGCAAAATGGCGAAGCAATTTTATTTAGAACAGATAATCGACGACGAAGTGGATGATGGATTTGCAGTGCAGTTAGACGATGGTGACGATGAGGAAGAAAACATTGTTACAGCTACAATTGTAATTGACGATTAATTTATGAATTTATTTTGTGAAATAAACAAGCATTACAAATGTCCAGTGAGTGGTCAAAAGTGATATTTTGTTGATTTTTATTTTTTCCTGAAAAAAGGCGTTAATTGCGGCCCTAAATGGCGTTAGGACAAATTTGCTGAGTGGCGGAATATGGGCCGGCGTAAAGAGGGTCGGCGTAAAAAGGGCCGATAAGGTAGAGGATAGTTGCGGAAGCTATTAATACAAGTGACTCTTAGCATTGATGAAGAGCTCAATCAAGAAGTTAACAATTATAAATTTTCGCGAATTTCGCGAATGGGCCTCCAATGTATACATTTTATATTTGATCATTCGCGAAAATAAATTCCCGCGAAGAAATTCAATATTTTTGCAGATTCGCGAAATTTCAAAATTTCATATTAAAGTAAAATAATCTTCACAAACAATCAACATTGAATGAATATTTGCAAACTAATCCAGTCTGATGACAGTCTTCGCCGGTTTGGTACTTTTTTGTTACTTGGCAAAACATTGTTCTAATAGCACGCGAGACTGTTTCAATTTAACCGATTCGATAAAGACTCTGTGAAAAATTTCACTTAAAAAATGGATAAAACTTGTGGAATTCGCGAAATTAAATGCCCGCGAAATATTCCATTTTGACGGATTCGCGAAAATTTCTGACATTAAAGTACAAGTTTAAAAGTAAGTAAGTCAGTGATTATAACATGTGGTATTATAAGATTGATTTTTACGATGCTATCAAGCAGAGTTGGTATTGTAAATCAGACGGGAGGTAAATAAACTTTTCAAGTTCGTAAATAATATAAGATACCATTTACAATGCGTCGCATATAATTTCACGGCAGCCGAAACTGACGTTCGTAACATAAACAACGAGCTGCAATGTAACACTTCTCCCTTCTATTCATTAGTGTAGTAGTCCTGGAAGTTTTCTGGTTTGGTCCGCACGCGTGTTGTACTACTTTGTGCTGTTCGGTCCACGACTTCGGTCGTCAGAGCTGAGGTTTTGACTGTGGGTGTTGAGTCGCCTGGCATGGTGTCTGCATTCGGTTGTTTGACCAGCGGTGGTGTGCTAACGGCATGCGTTCGTAAAGGTTTGGACGTTCCGCTCCGCTAAACCATTTGTGGACGGGTGATTTAGCGCCTGTCACATGTCGAATACTGTTTCTCTTCATGAATACTTTGTACTCCTTACTCGGGAAATATGTTCCATTATCTGAAACGCATATGTCTGGCAGAACATGAGTTGCGAATATCGATCTTAGGTTGCCTATTATGGTCATCTCACTTCTAGAATTATTGACGGGGAAAACTTCCAGCCACTTGGTATACGAGTCACTGACTATAACATTACTCGCCCCACGCGGGTGACAAGTACATCTGACAAAATCTTGTGTAACTGAGCAATGTTTTAAATATAAACTCTAGCATAATAAAATGCGGCGCTACTGACCGATTACTACGATTACTACTACGATTTAGTGTGCAATCTCATTTCGTATCAATGAAAATACTAACTCAACTATCATAAGAAATGATTAACTTCTTGTGACCCTTTTCACTATTGAACTCTGCGCCCGAACTAACATCTTCAAAAAAAACACAAATGTTTTTTAAATAGCATTTTTCTCATTATTCCCCTAACTGAATGTAATGGTTATATTTTCAACGTTCTCGTTTTTCATTCCACGATGGAGTGTGATTTGTTTTTTATTTCAAAAGTGGTGGTTCAAAATTCCAAAATCAGTAGCTCAATTTATTTAACGTTGATGGCTTGTTGTGTACAGCATTGTAGGGAATATTTGTTAATTAGGAATTTCCATGTTGACTGCAGTTCCATGAACTCAAGTGAGACAAAATTAAAAAATATTGTAAAACAATAAATTAGTCAATAAATCAGTCATACCAACATTCAGGAGGACGACAGCAGTGTGATTTCCTTAAGGTACCCCCTCCCTGGATGATATTTCCTAAACTTAACCCTGCCCTACCTAACCCCTAATCCTATCCTAATAAACCTAACCCTTACAGGAATTTCATTTTGTATTTATTATTATTTATATATAATACCATGTTTTAAAATCCACATTTCACAATCTCACAAACAAACTTATTATTATATATATACATTGTATTGTTAACTTATCAACACTTCTCTGTCGATGTGAAGAATAGCACCCATGTAACCGCCATTCTTACATAATGTCCATGACAGAGGAGTCATGTATATATATAATCCAGCAATTTATATGAATCTTAGAACAATAGATTTAAACAATGTTTCGGTATGGTGATGCATTATTTATAAGATTATTTATAAGATTGACATTATTAGTGAATAAGCGAACTAAACAACTCCAGAAAAATTTGTGAATTTGATTACTGATGACAACAGCAAGAAAATTAATTATATAGATATGTGCACACCCTAATCAGTTGCTCATTCTATGGAAGAATTCTAAGTTGTTTTGTGACTTTATGGGTCTCTTACCCAGTGTTTGCTCAGTCTTAGCCAGCCATGCTATTTATTGATTCAGCTAGGAACTTAGGACAGTAGCTCTTTGCTGGATTCTTGTTGAGAACGTCTATGATGGTGTTGGGCTTGTCTTTAGTGACTGTCTTGCTCTTCTTCTCTTGATCTCCCTCTATGTATGCTTCTCTAATAAAACGATCAAACAGCTCTCTCTTACTCTCGTCGACCATGCTTTGCTTTGCGCATTTTACAGAATATAAGGTGCACGTTCTATAGATTGGACGGCATTTTTGGCGCGCATTCTATGAATTCCTAGATTGTGTTGCGCATACTATAGATTGCGTAAGTCCGTAGTAAGCACGGAACAGATATACAACCAATATATATATACATTATAATACATATTATTGTATAAAACCAATCTCAAAGAAATTCATCAATACAAGTATATATATATATTTGTAAGTTTTAATGACAAACTTTCTATCTAGTAGTTATAAATATTATTATAATTATAATAATATATATTCAATAATAAATATGTGTGTCTTTAATTGTTAATATGTTTTTAAAAATGTCTAATCTTCATTATCATTTAAGAGGATATTATTGATTATCATTTTTACAGAAACTAAACATAGTTAGTTAGGCCGTCCGTCAGGACACCCCTTGGGGTTAACTAAACATACAGTCATTATAGTCTAAAAATATCTTATTTGACTTGTTTTAAATGATGATTTTTCTTTCTAGATTGTTCAATAAAAATATATAAATATAGATACTATATAAATTTAATGGAAATATTCATAAAAAACACAGAGCATGCAGTGCATACATTTTACCAAGGTGTTGATGCCGAAGAACGTCAACATGCTCATCAATGGCTTCTCAATCAACAAAATTCTCCTGACAGTTTGAATATTTCTTGGCTTCTTTTAAGTAGCAGTCATGCAGTTGAAGTGCAACATTACGGCGCTAATATGCTTTACGCGAGCCTTTCTCGTACCACTAGCCCTATGGATAGTACGATTTCTAATGAGATTAACAGTCAATTCCTTCGCACTTTGTGTTCATTCGCAACAGCAAGAAAGATGATTTATTCCAAATTATGCCAAAGTTATGCTATATTTCTGCTAAAATATGCTTCTACTGCAAAAATGTTTAGCTTGCAGTTGCATATAGATGAGATTGTAAATGTTTTTGAAGCGGAGAAGTTGAATCCACAGTATACCATACTTGAACTTTTAACAGTTCTTCCGAGGGAATATAAAGTACTTTGTTCTAACCAGATACTCGGAATTAAATCTATTTTTACTGATTACAAGGCAAATTTACTAACTGTTAGCCAACAAGTTTTGTCCAATGAAAAAGATCTCAACTCTCAATGTCAAATCTTGGCTTGTTTTTCAAACTGGATTGAAGTTGGTTTGTCGCTATACAATGTCTCAGAACTGTTTCGGCCTCTTCTATCAAAGCTGTCCATAGACTCACCGATATCAAAAAATGTCATTGAATTTTTTATTGAAATAGTCACTGCTCCTACTAGCTACAATTACCAAAACACAGTGGTTTCTTTTCTGAGACAATGTGAAACTATTTTGGAGGAAAATCTTATTCAAGCATTTTCACGTAACAACATAGAGTCTCTCTACAATTTTTCGCTGCTTTTTACAAGTATTGGTGACGCACATTGTACAACTTTACTAAAGTCTGCAGATGGTGGAAAACGCTTGACGGCTTCAAAACTGATGCAGTTGATTTTAAAGTTTACATCTGCCAAGGGTTGTTACCCCAAAGAGGAAACCTACAGTGAATTAACATTTGGATTTTGGTATACATTGCTTGAAGATTCATTGCTTTTTGACCAGAAGCAGTCACATGAAAAATTGGTGGCAGTGTTAAATAACCTGATTGATATTTTTGTATGTAAATGTACTTATCCTTCAGAGATTGTTTTTTCTACTTATTCCGCGGAAGATAAAGCATGTTTCAACGATTACCGTTTGGATATACAGGACATAATGTGCCACATCTACACTGTTCTACAAGAGAAATCTTTGAAAATTATCATGGAGAAGTTAGATTCAATATCATCATCAAGTAAGCATTAAATTTCTTGAAATTACTTACTGTTTCCATTTTTTATTTGTGTAATTCCGACGCTGTTAGATTAGTGGTTAGGGAGCATCCATAGAGTACGTACGCAGTAAAATCAACAATTTTGGACCTCCCCCCCTGTACGCACCTTTCACCCCCCCCCCCCCCCCCTCGTACGTACACATAATTATTACTAAAATATTTTTTTATGGATGCCTCTTTATGGCGATTGCCAACCATGAAAAAAGTCAATGTGTTCAATTCAACCTTAACATCTTTTACTTTGCACATCTTATTGTTATAGTTAGAAAACAAGCTCTGTGATTGAAACCATGTTGATACAAGAGGTTACTTTAGGGTTTTAGTTTGGTGGAACATTATTAATAAGGGTCATTTTAACTTTTAGAGCAGTGTTTTGGTTGGCAACAATTTGAATCGATTCTGTTTATATTTCAAAGTGTATGCGACTGCATAAGTGTTGACGAACACGACTTTACAACGAGAATTTTATCATCATTTAATCATTACCAAGATCAACCTGTTGTTGTCAATACTATGATGTCATGCTTTGGTTCTCTAGCCAACTGGTTAAAATGTCATCCAGATCAAATGACACACGTTATGCCTTTTCTAATAAAAGGCATTTCATTGAAGGATACTTGCGTGACTTCCTGTCTCGCTTTGAAAAACATTTGCCATTGTTGCTCTGTTGTTTTCGACGATGATACCAAATTAGCATTGTTGAGTATGTGCCATGATTGTTTACGAGCTAAGACTTCGTTAAAGTTAGCGGGTACCTTGCTGGAAGTGGCTGCTTATATAATCTCAGTCCTGCCTGTGCAACCTATGAAAAAACAGCTAGAAGCTTTGCTTTCAGTTATAGAGAGTTGGATTGAAGGGTTTGTTAAACTCCATCCTCTTCCGATTAGAGGAAAGTCTAAAAAGCTTTTTCGCTACCTGAACCTCTATTTTGATTTATTTTGCGCGTTAGAGTTGTACGAAGAGCACACTGTTCATCCAATCACCTATGTTTTCCGGCAGTTCATGAGTCTGGTCTTGCAAATTAACAGATGGCTTTGTTTCGAAGAAGTAACTTTAACCGTAACGAAATGTATCACCATAGCCGTTGAAAATTGCCGAGAAAATCTTTTGGAATTCATACCGTCCACTGCCGATTTTCTAGCGAAATTGTTCCTTTCTCAACCGCATGCCTGTCTGCTAGACACCAGCGCCATTGTGATTTGCATGTTTTGGTCCGAGTCGCAATTCTTAAACGATCCTCTGCGAAGTCTATTTGTTGTTTTACTGGACTCTTGCTTAGATAAATTTGAAAGCGGCTTATTAGCCAGTCACCCGGATGTCATGCAAAGTTTCATAGATCTAATGACAAGATTGATGAAAACCGCCCCGGATTTGGCATTCAGAGATTTGCCGAGACACGAACTCGTCTTTAACGTCGGCATGAAACTTCTACGCAGTGCAGAATACACAACCGTGAAGAGTGCTAGTGACTTTTTCGTGGCCGGTGTAAAGGTAACAGCCGTGTTCGAACGTAGCAAAGAGGTGATAGTCCATTTTGGATTTGATTTGATGAAGGTTTGTATGATATGCATAGCTGGACAGGCGCATGAAGAATACGCAAAAAACATTGCCGATATCATATTTGAGTTCAGCAAATATTTCCCCTCTTTACTGCAGTCTCACTTACGCGAGTTGCTTCGACACTCCGATTTTCCATCGCCCTTTCTCTCTCAATTCCAAAAAGAACAGTTTATCAAAAGCATCACTCGCGAACGAGCAAATAGACGAGTTGTAAGAGAAGCTATACAGCAGTTCGCTGGTTTTTGCCGAAAGTGAATTTTATATCATGACGTTTTTGACACGAACATTTAATTTTATTTGTAAATATATATATGTTTTAATTGTGTGTAGCTCAGTAAATTATTGTTTAAAATCAGTGCAGTTGCGGACAATCATTTTTCGTAAGATTGTAATTTTACCCCCATTTGTGAAAAATTGCAAAAAGTCAATCCACAGATGATATGAGGGACAAAGAAAATCCTACATTGCATATGCGGGTGCACATCTTTCTTCTGTAAATACAAAAATGAATTGAGTTCACATCTTTCTTTTTAAAGTTACAAAAATGAACTGAATGATAAACTTTTCAACGGTTTGCACTAATTCCTTCGGCACTTATGTAAAATTTTCGGCAATTCGCAATTATTTCTTCCGCATTTTTCAATTTTTTCATGGATAAAATTTTCGAAACGAATTTCTACAATTTCAAACGTCAGTGCCAGAAAATCCATTTACCATATTTCCTCTTATTAGCGCCGGGCCTCTTATTAGCGCCGCACCTTGGAGCAAAATTATGTTATTAGCGCCGCACCTAGAAAAGCGGCGCTAATTAGAAAAAGAGCAGTAACCCATACAGAAGGATAGTTATACAATACAATACGTTTTTTAGCTTCTAAATTATTTTTTTTATCTTTCATAAACCAGGGAAATTTCATAATTTTCACAAACTCAGACTCGTACGTAAGTTCGAAATAAGTCAATAGTTCTTTTCGTTTCTTCATTTCACGATCCAAGGTCTCAGCCGATCTTTTATTTTGAATTTGATTCATTGCTTCAAAGAAGGATCACCATGTGCAGCTGGCGATGAGTTATTGAGGCAGCAATTGACGGTTCGGGTGATCCTTCTTTAACGGAAAATCCGTTTAAAAACGCTGATGAAAATATTGAAGAATTTCTTTTGATGGATATCTCCGATGACGAGGATGATTTTATTGACATTTTGTAATATAAAAACATTACTGATTCTTTTATTTTATTGTTTTTGAAGAGCGAGAAAATTCCATTAAATAAAATTTATTTCTATACCATTTTGAAAATTATTTTATAAGCGCCGCCCTCTTATTAGCGTCGCACTTTTTGAGTCAGTTTTTAAATAAGCGCCGGGGCGCTAATAAGAGGAAATACGGTAGATATGATAAAAAAAAATTTAGTTCCTGTTATATTAATCCAAAAATGTTTCTTTTCCTTTAATCTTTGTATAAACAATGAAAATATGAACAAAAACCAATAAAAACAATGAACATATATTTAACATTACGAATTATCTAAAGAAATAAGAAACTTTACATTGGTATACATACGTAAGACTGACATCAATCTAGTATAGCAATTTATTTGGTACTACGTCTTGATTTTACACACTTCGAAGTACCAAAAAATGTTCCAATGTCTTTTCACTATTTTTTGTTTTTCTTTCATCTTGTTTCTTGCGTTTACTACTCCCATGTTGTTCATCCACTCGCTCAGTGGAAGAAGCCATCTTTAAATCGATTGACTGCTCTAGCAATGATCCAACGAAATCATCTGACGCGGGTTCAACAGAACCCATGGAAGAACAGAAATATTGTTTATATAATGTAATTATTGTACTTATTTTTGAATGGTCATCCTGTATAAATATTTGTATAAATAAATAAATAAATAAATAAGAAAAAAGGTTTTCAACCAATTCTTTGTAGCGTTCAATTAGTAAACGGCTTCGCAGTGTTAACGACATTAACGATGCCATACACACTTCAACAGTACACGGTATTTCCAATCCTCCTTGAACCAGCAGAGAACTTATGTAGCGTGTAGTTGATAAAATTAGGAAATTCCACCGTTTCCGTTTCATGTTTTCCACAGAATGAAAAAACTTAAAATAAATCTGCTTGTTCACACTATTTTCTTCCGCATTAAAGTAAAATTGTCCACAATTCGTACTATTTTCTTCCGTACTTTTCAAAATTTTACACGATTTGCACTATTTTTTTCCGCACTTTGGAATTATTTAGGAGTTTAACTTTATATCTGCTCAACCTGCAAAATCTTTTTAAATGCACGATTCCCGGAAATACAATTTTTTTCTCTCGCGAAACTTAGTACCCATGGAAGGAATAGAAGTGGTTGAAGAAGATGAACTTGTCGAGGACGGTTGGGTTTCAATATCTTTGAAGGGCTATATGTACATGCATAGATGTCTAACTTTGTATTTTTAGGGCTTTATTATTAAATAAATAAAATAATAAATAAAAATAAATAAATAAATTTTGTTATATATATATGCTGTAGCTATTAGGAAGAGATATTTTATGTTGAAAATTCTCTTCTTCTGTTTTATTAGGTTTGTGCAAGACTACTTTTTAAGTTATTGCTAAGTAACTAGTAGAAAGCCAGCCTAAGTTGCTTTTCCACTCTGCTAAACTCAGCCTAAGTAGTTGCTATAGCAGTTGCTTAACTTTTGGACCATTTTTCAGTAAGCAACTGAGTTTACTCATAAAAAACGTGTATCTATTTTCAGGCCGGAGAAAAGAGCGTTATTAGAAATAAAGGGGCAATAGGCATATTGGAATGGAGGGAAAAGGGTATATTCAAATATTGATAAAATTGTAGGTTTTCAACAAATTAGCCGAACTTTTGCTTCTCGGATGGTTTTGCGGTTCTTGCTGTAGATGGCCGATGGTTTGAAGTTGTTAACGAGTGTACGCTTAAGTAGTGATTTTGACTATTTTAATCTAGTAGCCACTTTTTGCACTTGTGTTTTTCTTTTCTTGAAACAATTTATTGTTGTTTTCATTTTTGCTCCAAAGGTAGAGCGCAACAGTAATGTTTAGAGATAATTTTAAGAAAGTTGTTAAATTTTCCCATTTTGCGGACCTTCAGAAAATGTGTATGTTTTTTCTAGGGTATGGTGGGGAGCAGGGGTGGCGTGGAAAACTCTGCAGTGGCCTTCTAAAATCGTGCAAAAGGCTCCCTAAAAGTAAAACGGAAGGAAGTTGCATGTAGAATGAATTTTCACAATCATCAACGGCCCGCGGCCAATAAGAATCGTATGTTTTCAGTATTTTAACCATATAGTTAACTCAATGATTTAACTTTGGGTGACGTCCCTTCGTGTTCAGATCTAGTCCCTTACATCTTCTTTGTTTAATGGCGTTTAATCTCTGGATTGAAAATCATCTTTCTAATAGTTCACATTTTCTTTGGTGTGAGAGGCCACAGAAAGCAAACTGAAACCTTTGCACTTTAATATTTTTGGACGAGCTTTTGTTTATATCACGCTTCACCGAGTAAACAACTACACTACAATTTCAGTGCTAAAAGATTTCGTTTTGCTACTCGTGGTCGTGGTTTCATTTTGATTAAAAATTCGAATAAGCGTTTTACTTCGTATAAATTGTTTCAAAAATGAGAACAAGAAGTCAGAAATATAAATCTCCAGAAAAAACTTTGGAGATTGAAGAAGGAATCGTGGAAGAAAAAATAGATCCAAGGTTAACCAACGAAATTGTCACGAAGTCTAAAGAAAAAAGCAAAGCTGGAAGAAAAAAGTCGACATCGTCTGAAATATCGAGAACCAGGAAAGCTTCTTTTGACGCTGAAATCATTGAAAATGAAACAAAAAAGAGAAAATGTGATATTTTGCCAAGTTTCTGTAGTGATAATAATGAACCTAGCTCCGAGGTTTTGATGAGTGTTTTGGATGAGAAAACAAAGCAAGAAAAAGTCAATAAAAAGGCATTCAGTGAAGATGAAGACGAAGCTCCATCCGTTATTGATCACAATGAAAGTAAAATGAAAATGAAAGGGATTCAGCAACAAGAGATTGAATCCTTAAATTTGGCAAAGGTCCACAAAAAGAAAAAGAAATATCAAAGAGATATTCGAAATCAAAAGCAGCAAAAAGAAAAGAAAGAAAAAGCTTCTCGTGTGCCAGAAAAATTGAGCAATGACATATTAAAACTTGTAGATAAAGAGATTGAAGTCACCAATGAGGATATCAGAAAAATATTAGAGCCTGAAATACCAGTTAACAATATAATTACATTTTCAGACACTTGTGAGGAAGAAGATGAACTTGGAGATAATGATGAAGAGGAGGAATGTGAAATGTCTAAGACCAATATTAAATCTTGTTGCATACAAGATGTCAATAAATTTGAAGAAATAAATTCAGCACAAGCCTTTTTAAAAAACCATCTTTTTAACAACACAAAGATAAAGAGACTCCCTTTATGTTTTACTAGTAGGATTGACAGGAAAAAAGGCATTGGAAATAAATTTTACCGGACAAAGAATAGTTGAAGTAGTTATTTTGTATTCTAGCTTCATGATTACGAATTAAATTTCCAAATTCATGATGTGATAATAGTTTTATTTTGGTATGAGATAAATAATTTCCATTTGTTTTTAGGTTCATTTCCGAAAAATACTTATTAAGACTGTGTGTGTGTTGTTCTGTGAATTGGATACATATATATATATATATATTTCAATAGGTCAATAGATATTATCTATTTTAATAGGTCGGGTAGCTCAGTTGGTAGAGTTGGTAGAGCACTTGCAATTTCGGATTTTTGAGGTTGCGAGTTCAAATCCTCCCGGCCTCGCCGACTCAGCGAATGAGTAGCATTTCGATGCGGTAAAGTAAGGGTGTTGGTGGTTGGAGTGGCGCCCACCTCAACAGTTACACCCAGCGTCTTGCGCTAACAAAAAGGGGATAGACATCCTCGTTTACGCCCGTTTCCAACATTAGGGTTAATTCAACCACTTTACTATATATATATATATTTCAGTAGTTTTACTTACATAACATACATAGTTTTATCTGTTTTTTGTACTTGTATTCCGCTGGGCGCATGATTTGAATTCTGAATCTTTTATTATCTTTTTTTGCGAATTTGTAGAATGAATTATTACCTAAGTAGGTAATATTATTTGAAAGCATAATATAGAAAGTGAATTTGAATTGTTTTAGAAGTTTATTATTTCGAAATGGATTTTATGCACTATTTGAAGACGAGGACGGCTTCACTTCTCACAGAACTTGATAGTAAGCGGCCAATTCAACAAAAATATCTCTAAAAATCTTTTTCCCTGCAGAACGTTTGCTGGTAGTTCTTAGAGACGGAAGAACTTTAATCGGGGAACTAAGTTGTGTTGATCAATTTGGTAAAACATATTTTTTCTTTTTGATGTTTTAATTTCCAGTTGTTTTTAATATTTATTTAAAAATGCTATTATTTGTATACTGTGTAAATATAATGTATGTTAATTGTTAGGGTTGTTGGAGATTTCTTGGGTGCATGTTAGCCAAATATTCTAAACCTGTTTACAAATAAGATTTCTATTTTCTTTTTTATAGCCAATTTGGTTTTGGAACGAACTATCGAACGAATCCATGTTGGAAACCTATATGGTGATATCGAAAGAGGTGTTTTCATTGTCAGAGGAGAAAATGTGGTATTGCTTGGTGAAATTGTAAGATTATTTTGTTCTACTAGCGTTTGTTTGATAATCGTTCAATTTCCTTTCACTGCATACATCTAGAAAATTTAACCTAATTCACTGTGCAAGTAATTTTAATAAAGTTACTTCAATGTCTCTGAATTTTTAATCTGAAAACATGAAACAACTCCAAGTAACTCTAGAATAAGCCACTTTGCCGAGAAACAAACTGAGTTCTAACAGGGACTTGACAAGAATTGTTATGAGGTAATTTACAAGGATTCAAATTCAACGTGTCCACCAAATAAATTGATGGTAATTTTTGCTCATCATCGGAAGTTTTCTTATCTGTTTTTATTAGTTTTAAGATCATTGATTGTGTAGAGTCACATCTTGCATAGGATGAAGCACGACATGAGGAGAGCTTACTAGAAAAAGTCTCTGTGGAAAAAATACTGGAGGAGCAACGCAAAGAAATGGTCAAAAAAGAAAAACTTGACAGGAAACAGAACAGTCTGCGTCAGGAGAGAGGACTTGCGCCTCACATGCCCGATATGGGACTGGATGACTTCGCTTGAACTCGTGCATTTCTGGAAATTTCATTGAAAAATTAGATTTTTTATTTAGAGATACTGGCCAGGCTTATCAATGATTAAATGTTTTTCTAGTTGGGTTTATCCAATAATATTTATATAATATATTTTTTGTCAATATTTTGCGTGTTTCTTTTTGCATTTTGATAGAAGTACTAAATTTAAAATTTAAGAAGGAAAGCTATAGAAAAGTAATAAGCTCCAAAACGAACCTGTTTTTAAGTGAGTTTCTTAACAAAATGTTTTTAGCATCAAATCATTGCGTGTTTGTGTTGTTAACGAGATTAATATTGAGTTGTTTTATTTAAAAACAAAAACTATAAACTGCATATATATTTGTTTTGAATAAATAATTTTCATGGCCTATGCAATATATATATTTACACAAAATTTTCTTTAAACTTTACACAATAAACACCAAAGTGTCTTGAAAACACCAAAGTTTTTCTAGTTAAGCAAAGCAGGTTGCTATGGCGATGACGACTCGAATGAACTCTGTCCCCCAGGCTCCACGTGCGATAAATCTAATTTGTTGCAATTGTTGCGCATGGCGAATATCCCTTTTGGCATGACCAACTGTACGAATTCTAAAGACAAATCACCTTCTATATGTGCTATACATAATTTTCAGCATTTCTCAGAAATACAGGATAAGAAATTCCATTAAACTGAATATTTTCATGAATTTTAAAAAAACTCTGTAGAAAGTAATGGGACGAAGGTTTAAGACCTCACCAGTTACATACCTTCAAAAAATATATGTCGGTCCTGTATGAGCCCAAAGATTTCCAGCATGTCGTTGACTTCGCTGGGGGATACCTGATCCAAGGAGCGTAACATCGACTCCCTGATGCTTTCACTCGTGACGAATCCTTTTCCCTCGTCATCAAACACACGGAAGGCCTCCATCGTGCTCACTTGTTCCTCCATGGGTTTTGTCATCTTCTCCATCAAACTAATGAACTCGTGGAGATCAATCTTCCCGTTGCCTGATCACAAAGATGTTTCTTACCGCCTTTTACTCAATGTTAATAAGAAGGTTTTTAACAAAATTAAAGAACAAGACATATCGAATATTTTATGCCAGCAAGGTTTTCCAAAACTCACTCCGCGAACTTTTTCTTTTTTTTCATTGTGACACAAACATACTACTGAAAATAGAAACGAAATTCACATTTCAAAGCGCTTACCATCAGCATCGACTTCGTTGACGATTTGCTGCAATTCGTAATCGGTCGGATTGCAGCCCAAACATCTCATCAATGATTTCAATTCTCTCGTGGTGATGTAGCCGTTGCCATCTTTATCAAACATTTGAAATGCTTCCTGGTATTCTATAAAGACGTTAAATATCACGTAGAACGTTCGTTTCCTATCCTTTTAAAATTTAATTGCATTATCATAAACTTTGTGTTTCATAAAATAAAATTTTGGAAAAAGGGTAATTTAATATTCTATATTTTATATTTAATATTTGCTTTAATATTCGATAATTTTGAATCACCTTTTATCTGCTCTTCAGTCAACTTTTCCTAAAGCAAAATTAAAAGTTGAATATATAGAATATTGAAAATGATATTTAAAACTTGTACAGTATACTCCCGATAAGTGGGACATAAGTGTTCTCGGTCCCTTGAACTGCCTAATTTAATATAGGCATACATTTTAGTGGGACAGATTTCGTCGGTCCCCTGAGTGTCCCACTTATCGGGAGTATACTGTAGATCCATACGGAATTAATTAACCACAGGACAACGTTAGTTGCGGATATCTTTCTGTATGTTTCAGGAACTTAAAAAAGTTGTTTTGATTATTAAATCATTAATTTTGCGACAATCGAATATGACGGGGTGGAACATTTTCTTCATTCTTTTAAAACAAGGCAACTTATATGGGGAAGGAAGTTTTATTTATTTGCGATCTTTAAATGTTTACAAAAAGAGGTTGTCCAAATTCTGTTTACATAAAATTCTTTGTAAATGATTCATGGACTTCGTTTAAATATTTCATATTTCGTTCTCTGTTCCACTATTGTTTTGATGACGAGCTCAAGTTATCAGACGATCACACAATCAAAGAAAATATTGCCCACACGTTTCTAAAAAACTATAGACTAAAAGCGGACATTTTTGTATGTTAGATAATACACTGTCTTTTATCAGCGAATTTGATACTTTTTGCTGCAATAAATTTGGAACGAAGAAAATTAAGTCAAGAACTTTAAACTTGACAGGACATTTCTACCTAAAAACACCTGATACAATATAAAAATAAAACCAACTTTTTTTAACGTCTACGTTGAAAGAGATAAACTCCCACATTTGGAAAATTCGATTTTATTTTTATCTAAGCTTTTTAAATGACAATTTTAATAGATCCACAAAAACATGATTGACTTACGAACAAATTGTTAGTTGGCTTGCAGAAAGACTGTTTCTTCCTCCTCAAAGAACACCCTCTTCTCATATTGCGCGTAAGTAAAATGATCTTTTTGCTCCCTATTCGTTTAAAATATGTTATTTTTCCACGTGTTTGTGTTGGTTTCATACGGTGAGTTTGAATATTCAATGAATTCGTGACGTCAACTTTTTCCGTTGCTCTTTTACTTGAAAGCAAAACAGATGGCATGCCCCTTTCGTTTCATCGTTATTCGGTGTGGAAAACGCATTAGTAATTCTTCTTTTTTCCAGAACTAGGAGTTTTAGTTTCGCACGATCTGTTTTAATGCACGTTTCCCCGCATTAAAAGAACAAAGGAATTAAGTAATCGTTGTTTTGCAATAAAGAAAAAGCTTTAAAAAGCCTGACCTTCAATCAAAACGCATCGTGTAAAACGTAGAAAATAAAATAGAAAGAAAATTAATGAAAACACATCTATTATATATCTAGTATCAATTATAAGACACCTAAAGACTTGATACAATATTCCGTGGAAATCTTTGTTATAGCACCCGCAAATCTTTGTTATAGCACCCGCGAATCTTTGTTATAGCACCCGCGAATCTTTGTTATAGCACCCGCGAATCTTTGTTATACCACCCGCGATTTTTTAAGAGATGATTGAAATGTTGTTGGATGTTTTGAAATCTTTTAACATCTTTTACAATAAATATCGCTTCTGCAATGAGTTTGTTATTTTGCAAAACAGTTTCGAACCATCTGCAAATGTAGTTTTATCGCAGATTAACGCAATTCCCCTAGGAAAAAGGTTTCAGTAGATTTTCAACAATGTATCAAGATTGAAGTATAAATTTCAATCATAAGTGTGTAGAAATTAGGGCTATATAAAGTATATTGTCGGAAACCCTCCTGGCAACTCCTTAGCAACGTCTTTAATACCATAAAAAATACTATAAAAAAAACCATGCACAATTTAATTAATAACTACTGGCCACCAAAGGGCCGGTTAAAATGTTATGGTCATTGATTTAATTTTTACTCTTGTTTTAAGCACTGATCTGGTCCATAAAATATACGTTTTAATGCATTTGAGAATTAAAAAACAAAACAAAAGCCTGTTTGAGAAACTTGTTTGGGATTTGGTAGTGTGGATGTCAATTTGAAGCAACTATTTAGCTAATATATTATACTCATTACTATAAATATATGTTTTTTTAGTAAAACCGTATTTTAGCGGCCTAAACAAAATCATAAAAATTATAAAAACGTAAAAGATTTAATGTATTCCGTTGCGTGTACTTAAATCATTTGTACCAGTTTTCTTTCCAAGATTGCGAAACTTAGTAAAGCAGCACAAGGGAGCAGCAACTTCTTTGTCAGGAAAAGGTAAATTGACAGAAAGAAATATCAATTCAATGCAAAATTATTATGGTATATCCATTAGGAATAATACCAACTACATCTATGCAATTATTTTAATTTGACGCAGAATATCGCTATCGTTTTTGCCCTAAAGGAGATGACAGTTGGTGTAAATATCAAGAACAACCCGCTTAAAAGCCAAGTATCAACTTACTAAAATGATTTATATACTTGTACTAATTTTTAAATGATGTCCGTGGATAGTTTGTGTCGTAGAATCTGAGAAAAAAAGTTGTGAGTATGGAAAAAAGAGGAGAATGACAATATGAGCTGTAAAAAACCTGTAAATGTTTTATTAACACAGGTTAATGCAGGGAAACCGGTTGCCTTTGAATGACAAATGATCCGGTACTGTGCAATTCTTCCACTTTCCACCTCGTTGTCTTCTTGTTTTGTTCCTCCTTCTTTCTCTACTTTAGCTGTGGAAATTTTCGTGAGAAGAGAAATGCTCGAGATTTTCTGCATTTGCGTGGATAAACTTTTGCGGATAGACCCAACATGAAAATTTCGCGCGGATGAATTTGCACGGATAGACCAAACTGGAAAATTTTGCGTTGTTTTTAATCTGGATTTTTGCAGAATTTTTATACGAATGCAAAAAGGGTCCTTTTAACCACTTTACCTGGCGTTTAGACAAGAAGTTGATTTCCATGCTAGACTCAAATAGCTAGGATACCTGCTCTGACTCTTTCCGCTTTTCTGATCTTCACGTCACATAATTTTGATATATCAAAGATTTCAATTTGAAAAAACATTGAAAAGTGACTAGTACATGTTACATCTTCCTGGACGTTAAGTGACAAGTGTGAATACATATAGCTGGAATCGGTTAAGTCAGGGCATTCCAACGAGGGCTACATTGTTTCCTCAGTAAGAATATATCAAGAGAAAGACTCCGTTGAAGTTGGGGTTTATATTTGAAGTAAATAAAACTAAGAGGATTAACTTTCGCGGATCACGAACTTGAATTTTTCGCGTGAATTAATTTTCGCGTATCTAGCTCAAATACGCGAAATGCGCGAAAGTTTCTACACCTAAAGTACTCTTAGTTTGAGCTTCCCCAGCTACCATTGAATGTTGCACTCAGTGTAGCCATTGGTTCTTTGTCCAATTGCAAAAACTAGTCGTCTATGGGTTTTGGGGTGAAACTTGGATCAACGATCTCCCATCCCCAAAAAAATTGACAGAAAAACAAAAGTTATAACAGAGAAGGAACATTTAAAGGAGGTGAAAAAGATGGAGGTGAAACCATCCGAACAAAAAAGAGATGGTACATACGTAACTACTAGCGATAAACCAAATATGGATGACAAAACAACAGAAGAAGAAGACTCCAATTCTAGAGGGAAGTCATTAACGATGATAAACTTTCGATGATGGTGACATAGAAATTTATAAATCCACCTACCTCTGAAGCAGAAATTGCGGGGGAATAATTTGCCTGTGTGTATAAAGAAAAAAGGGAAAGCTTACATGTTCATTGGGAGGCCAGTACGTCGTTTTTTGACTAACGCGCAAAGTGAGGGAAGATACACAGCATCAGTCGAGTGTCTGCAAGAAATGTATGGCATTTATGACGATATAGTTAAAAAACACAGAGACGGCAGAAAAGACGTGTATAACTTTCCAATTCACGACATTATGTACGACACATTAACGAGCGAATTTGTAGGAAATGAGAAATGGATATTTCCGCAATACAATGAAGTTCGAGAAGTTCTGCAAGACGCGAAAAGAGAGGAGAGGGAATACTATTCTTTAATTTGTAAACTTTTCAATTATTTTTCATTTATATAAACATTGCCTGAAAACAATTCATTTCGCCTTCTTGGTCTCATATTTACAAGCAATCTCTTATGGCGTTCATACATTGAAACCATTGCAAAATCAGCTGCCATGAAGGTTGGTTCTCTTTTACGAGAAATGAGTTACCTCACCCCTGAGTGTATCCTTTACCTGTACAAATCGTCAATACGTCCTTGCATGGAATACAGCTGCCACATTTGGGCAGGTGCTCCTGCGAATTGCTTGAACTTGTTAGACCGTGTTCAACGGCGTGTTTGCAACGCAATCGGCGCAAACTTATCTTCGAAACTGGACTCCCTATCACACCGGCGAAACGTAGCTTCTCTTTGTCTTTTTTACAAGTTTTTTTATGGACGTTGTTCAAGCGAACTATCATCTGTTACACCTTCTCCCAGAATTTTTCACCGTACAACTAGGTTTTCGTCATCTTCTCATCAATGGACTGTTTGCATTCCAAACTGTCACAGGGATTTCTATAAGAACAGTTTTTTCCCGCGAACATCCAGACTTTGGAACTCCCTTCCTTCTACATGCTTTCCATCGGTCTATAACCTTCAACTGTTCAAATCAAACGTTCATCGATATCTGAAAACTGCGTCACTTTCCCTGTAACTTTTCTAGCTCTTTACACTCAAGTGGCCTTTAGGGCCTTGTTCTGAGTAACTACAATAAAAAAAACAAAAAAAACAAAACATTATTCTTCTGTAAGCAAAGCATACTGTAAATAAATATATCAATCTTTATTCATTTTCGTTTGGTTTGTTTGTTTTTTATCGAGGCTCCCAGAACGTTCATTAAGTATTATCATGAAGACCTCGACCTCCAGAGTTTTAGTGTATTTAATTGCTCCCATTTGTGCTACGGTTATTTTTGATGAAATACGGCGTTATTTATTTAACACTGGAATACTCCTTTGCGTGGTCCTAGTCTAAAAATGACTATGTTCGTATGTGTAAAACTCACCTCGCATAACCGGGACGTTACAGTAACCGAGGGTGTTTTCCAGCTTGTGTTCATATGAGAAAATATCATCTCGGTAAACCGGTGAATTTTAATGTCCCATGGTCTTCTATTTTCAAGCGGGAAAAATATTAAACACGAAGCGAATTTGTTTTAAAAATACATGAAAACACGCAATCACGGAGAAGAAAGTTACCTTTGTTAGCTTAAGTTTGATAGGGTTAAATTATTTCATGCTGTGTATCAAAAGTATGGTTTTGTTGAGACTATTACAAGAAAAGAAGACTAAAATATAATCATTTGCCAGCTCTTACGAAAAAATATATTACCGCCTCCAAAAACAGAAGGAAAAGATGATCAGGAAAAACAACAAACAACGTTCTTGCTGGTATGGGAATTTCTATAATAAGAATTTCCCAAGGCGAGTCTCGGTTTAAAAATTTTCGAATGTCTAAAGATTCCTTTATGGATTTGGTTGATATGCTTCCACCTTATATTACACCCAATCCTAATTACATGGTGTAAGTGATTGGCCATGACACTCTACTAACTAAAAGACACCGGCTCTTAATAATGAAACCTCTGGTGTCGCAGTAAATACAGCTTCATCTGTAATAACAAAAGTTTGTAACTGTATATCTGATTACCTAGGACCTTAGGAGATTTATTTCCCTTCCAAAAACAGAAAGTTACTGAATTTGAAGGAAAGTGTGGTACGATACAAGCATTTGGATGCATTGTTGGCACGCATATCCCAATGATATGTCCTATAGAGAATTCGCAAGATTGCTTCTGCTATAAACAATTTTACTCTCTGAGCATCCAGGCGGTGTGCGATTACAAAGGCATGTTCATGGATGTAGAGTGTATTTGGCCCGGCAGTGTCCATGACAGTAAAGTATTTGCCAATTCAAGTATTAATGAAAAGCTACGTACAGGAACTTTACCATGTTTATTTCAATTATTAGTTCCTGGCTCTGAGAAAATTGGAAGTTATCTCATTGGTGATCCAGCTTATCCACTGACAGCGTTTTGCATAAAAGAATATCAAAGTCCTAACACCGATGAAGAAGTAATATTTAACAATATGCTTAGGTCTGCTCGAAATCCTATAAAGTGTGCTATTGGCCGGCTAAAGGCTCGCCGGTCGATTCTTACAAAGAAACTTGAATTTAAATTACTGCCGATCTTTTTCTCTTGTGTTGATATGGAAAAATTTCATCTCGCCCAGCTAAGATCCCGGCAAATTCAACCGAGATCTCGGTTAAGCGGGATGAATAAATTTACATATGAACACGATTTGAAAATTATATGACTTTCTCTACACTTTTTATTTTATAAGAACAATTTTATAAAAACACTAAGGCTTTAAATTGGGAACAAAAATTAAGAACAAACTTAAGAACAAGGCTAAGGCTTAATTAATAATTAGGTTGGTGCATTTGCAACTGTAAGACCCCATTACGGAAGAATATTCAAATATATAGGAAGAATAACAGGTGCGACCTAAATTTAGTATTATTCTTCAGGGCCGTAAATGTGACAAAATTATTAGGGGGCTTATAAATAGGAATGGCTAGGGTAAATAGTGACTACTATGGTTGGGGCCGAGAGGTCAGAAAATTTTGAGTAAAAAGCTACTCAAATTCTGGAATTTCTTATAGGGATTCCTGCACAAAATAAAATTTGGGATGTTTTACACATATGAACAGCTCCTATAAACCTGAAACAATAAATGCATTCAAACGCAACTGGAATTCTTTTTTAATTCCTCTTGTGACGATTCTCCAGGCAGTACGAAAACAATATATCAATCTGAATTAAGTGAAATCATTTTAAAAACCTGTTTCGTTTGACTTTAAAAACAAAAAATATGTCCAGCAATGAGTATAATATACACAGTGCACAGGTTTATCAATATCAGCCTGGGAATTTTGCAAAATTTAAGAATATATCTCAGGCTGAATTTTATGTAAAGATAATTTTTCTTGTTAGCAAAAGGAATCAAAGAAAAGGCATTTTAACTAGAAGATCGTGCTAGCATGGAAAATGGACGTTAAGCCGATAACTGTTGTCGAAAACAGATGTTCCATTTCCGCTAAACCATAAAAAGTTAGCTTTCCCCAATCTTTCCAAATTAAGAATATGGTAAGAATAATTGAGGCTGAGAATCGGTTCAAAACTAGGAATAATTCTGGTTGTTCGGGTCTTTTTATTCTTATAAAAAAGCATCTACATATTTTTTTAATTGAAAACTTTTTTACGAATCTCGTTTTTTCTCCAACTCCTCATATTTGAAATCATAACTAGCTACTATTTTCTAAAACTCTAAAAATAAGCAATATGATTTTCGTTCCTTTTCAGTTTTCTTAATGACTTTTTTTGTTAGGTGCGTCATTAGTTTTTGACAAAATCCGTCTAAATTTTAGCACTTTAGAGCTCTTTATCATTATTTTGATCACTTAAAATTGTATAATCTTAAATTGTTTAACAAATAAAATAATGTTTAACACGAGAAAAGAAAGGCTTCAAACTAAAACACCAGTCTACTCTAATGACCCTCTGGCCTAAATGGGTGTTATTGTTTGTTGCGTTTGAAAGATTTTTCACTAAAAAATCTTTGTGCGTTGACCGCAGATGCTTTTAATAATTTATAGCACGTTGTCTGTTGGTTACAAGGAATCTCAAGATACTTTATCATATTGTTCTGTGCAAAGATTTCAAACAAAATTTGTCAAGTATCTCTCCATACAAATACAATTCGACACACAGTGCCTTGTATTGAACGCTTCTAGCAATCGCAGGCTTCATAATCTGACCAAGTCTTAATTATTTGCAACAAATAGCGGGAAACTAGTCACCAGACAATTTTTGTTGCAAAAACACCTGATTTAGATAAAACGGAGAAACCTTTAAAATACATGACAATTTTGTCCAATTTCCTCGAACATGGCTTAGAACTTACAGATCGACTCTTCCTTTGAATATTCTTCCTCAAAAGAGCGCCCGAACAAGCCATCCCACTAGAAAGCAATATCAATTATCTATTATAGTTGTTTAGCGGTCTGAGAGATTAAGCAGATAATTCCTGTTTCTGCATAATTACGGGGAACTTACAGAAATTATTTTTTTTAAGTTTTAGGATTTTTAAGCGTATAAAAGAATCATCGCTTAAACGAAACTATGCCTGCTTACTGTAATGGCTAATATTTACCTTGTAAGAAATATACACTAATTTTACAACGCTGATATTTCTGAAAAGGAATACAAAAACCATTTTTAAACTCACCAACTTTTTGCTTTCTTCAAATTGAACTGATTGCGAGACAGTGAAGTAATGAATACTGATCTCGCGCGTAACGGAGCTTATTAGATTAAGGACGATTCGTAATGTAGCATTTGAAGCAGATATAAAGAAGGAAAAATGAAGATTATATTCATTCTGAAATAAACCTTCGTTTCAATCTGATCAAATAATCTTATTCGCTACTTTCTTTTGTTTAGTACAATGGATTAGAACAGAAAAGGCGTATTTTTGTGAAAATCCCCTTTCTCGCCGTAATGTGATTAGGCTCTCAAAAAAGTGAACAGTTGGTCTATTTACGTGGGTAGATTTCTGGACGGAAGACGTGTTTTCAAAAGCTGATTGTTTCAAGTAATTGTGACACGAAAACAGTTTTATTGTGTGTTTCGTTCCAATGATATCACGAGTGATAACAAAATTAATAATCTGTTCTGATAGTATAGCAACTATTTGTTGTCTTTTTGATGGAATTGAGGTGTTATCTCTCAAATGGTCTCCTCCGCACAATGATATTCCCCATGTCGTCCACAATATTCGTTTTCATTTCTAATGATGTATAAAACGAACATCATTAAAGAGTAAAAAAAGCTTTCCACAATATTCTGTTTCATATTTATATTTTGTACATTACCTAGAGATGTTTCTACTCAGGTGTCTTCCTTTTGTCGAATTCAGAATAATACACCAATTGTACAATGTCTGAGGTCTGGGTCTAGTTTTTGAAATGATTAGCAGTAAATATTAACGGTTCTCAAAAGTTTATTTTTTTATGCATTTCCACGTTGCGTCCGGCCTGCTGACTACCGGAAAGAAACAGAATTATTGAAACGTTAAAGGAAAATAGAAACGGAACAGAATTATCGAAACGGAATAAAACACGGTTTTTTGATGGGATGGGAAATTCATCATAAAATTATGTGTTTGAAATATACAACTGCATATGCGAGTGTTTTTTTAAACTTTGCCAAGATGTAATTGTCGGAACTTTTTTTGTCAAAATTTTTTTTTACACTGAAATTATGTTAGGTAGGTAAAAGATTGAATATTCCAATTTTGTTTTCCCTGGTGGCTAATCTCATTCCCAACAAGCATTGTTAGTTGTTACGAAGTCCATAGTTCCGGCTCATATAAGCACTGCGATTCCTTTGAAAGACATTTCCACGGTTATTTCCGCTCGATTCCATTTCTGCTCTTCATTTTTAAACCGATATTTTGAACTTTGGAATCGGACATTTAAACCATTTTTAGTCACACCAACATGGTGCACAATTCTCCACTAATGCAGAACTGAGTATCATATTTTGAAATCATTATCGTCACAATTTCAAAACCTATGTTATCTATAGCTTTTATGCATATATTCTGTAATGAAATAGCAAAGCGATCGTGAAAATTAAGAATATATCCTTTAAAAAGTACATTAAATGCTGTGAGGGAAGAAAGGCTATCATTCAGATAGTCCAGCGGTTTTACTGAAAATGGATTCCTAACCCCAAATAAAATAGCATAAAGCTGAAATTCGGTCGGAATGTACACAAAAGTATGTACTGACACAATTACAATCAATGGGGGTAGGGGAAATGCTTTTGTTTATGTAAAGCCCTCATTAAGTAGGGTCAACTGTCTTCCTTTGGAGATGGCGGCAACAGGAAGTTGAAAGCTGTGTCATATGTCTGAGTTCGGAATCTAACAAAAAGGACTCATTGTTAAATGTAAAAAAGCCTGTACACCCTCGAATGAATGACCAAGATGGTTTACTCACTTTTCCACCCTTTTAAAGGAGGGCGCTTATTTTAGATGGGCGCTTAAAAAAAGCGGGCGCTTTTTTCAAACTTTTTCGTTTTACCCTGGGCGCTTACTTAAATATAATTCATTTTTGTCGTCCTATCTTTACGCGCTAGAAGTTGTAACACACTACCATAGTTTTTTCTCTTTATTGTAAATCCTATTGATAGAAAAAGAAATAAACAAAAAACAAAGTATTGTAGGGTTTAATATGTTTTTAAATTACATGGAAGTGTCGTCTAACTGGATGTCGATGTAAGAACGAATCCAAAGTAAAATACACGTTAATCAAAAGGTGTTACAAGGAATACAAACGCTGAAACAATGTGTACAATCACCGAATATAAGGAATATAAATGCTTACTAAATATTACGGGTATATCATAGAAAATATCAACTTCCAAAACATTCCACCTGCTATTCGCCAAGATACTGGAAGTATGCGATAGAAACAAGTAAGCCCCAAATGTTGAACACTGTGTTTGCAGTAAGAAAATATACGAAGAAGTTAGCAACATCAAGGGTTACAAAGAGATATACACTTATTGAAACACCGTACAACACTGCCACAATGATCCAGACAATCCAGGGAAGTACAAATTTCCTTCGGCTCTTGTTGACTGAATCAACCTTGGTACAGGCGAAGAGCATAAAAACATCGCACACGAGACCAATCACATTCAAAACCACTTGAATTATAATGACGACATTGTAGCCTTTAAAACCGTGTGTCTCAAGAACATCATCGATGTCCGGATTTCTTACTAAAAACTAAAATATAAAAAACATTTAAGAAAAGTTACTCAATTAACAAATTTGTATCCAATTTTCTTGCTAAACAATAGCAAATTATTATGGTTGATACCGTACATTCATGGTGTTGTACAGCTGGTACAGAATGGAACTAAGTATAAAAACACCAAACGTTATCGTTCCAGAACGCAATTGACAGCAACAGAAGCAAGCTTTATTAATTAGCGCCATGTTGAACCACTCCTTCGCCGAATACAACAACAGTTGACGTGTCGAACGTTTTATACGATTTTTAAAACGAAACTTCGCAACAAATACCGCGGTTATAAATAGTGAAAATTACAACTGATTGGCTGTTATCTTGAACGATGTACGACTGATTGGTTAATATTTTGCAGGGGCGTATCTAGGAATATTTCATGCACGATCATAAACTTTTCATCGCATGCGAATATTCCGAAAGCATGGCGATCTTTATTAACAGGCCTAGGCAGCGGCATTTTTCGCTGTATAACTGGGGGTCGATCGGCCGATGATTTACATTAAATATTCAGTAACAACATGTTTTTATACATGAATAAAAACTATTAAACATATCTGGTTGTATTTTTGAATTAAATTAGTGTGAAAAAGTACAATTATATATATATTGTACTTTTTTTATCAAGTCCATTAAATTTCATATGTTTCATTGACTGCAAGAATCGCATTGAAGAGCCCTGTGCTTTTTAGCTACAGTCTTTTTACAGCCCTTGCATGGAAACTTATTAATCATATTTAGAAAATAGAAAAACAAACACAAACAGAATTTGAAATGGTCTGTTAAAGAAAATGTCTACTTCTAAAACCTCCAAAAATGTGCGGATATGTCTATTTGTTTATTATTGTTGCGAAACAAAATGTTTCTAATGGAATAAAAGTAAAATGGCTACGAGATACGAGAAAAATATGGCGAATATTTTTTTGAGTTTATTATGTTTTTCAAAATATTTAACGAGCCTTTAGGCGAGTTAAATATTAAAAAAACCCCATAAAAATCGAGAAAAATATGCCATATTGTTCGAGTATTTCGCGATAACTACTTTTTCAATAGGTCTATATGATATCTTATATAACAAACTTTAAGATCGTGAACAGTAACAACTCAACTCAATGATTTTACGATTACATTATTCTAACATTCGCACGTGTCATATTTTGCACTCTGTTTTTAACCAATAGAAATCCCGGAAATAGTTGCTTTAATCAATCAGAAGAAATATTCAATAATGCATTCCTTTTTAGCCAATCAAGAAAAAATAGTGATTAGCTAATCACGTTACAGATATTCACGCAACCTATTGATAAATACACTTAATAAATAGAAATAAATCAGCCGTCGGGTATCTTCTTTCTTTTAATTTCAATTGCAGAGTAGTCCTTGCAAAGCTTTTGTCTGCATGTGTATCTTTAGTCGAGCAGGTAATGCGACATGTCCGCTAACTATCTTTCCTTCTTTCTTCAAATTTTTTCCTTACAAGGCGAGCTTGATCTCTCCTCCACGTTGTGTCGGGACGATATTTTTGATCTACGATCACGTGGCTAAATTTGGCTATACAGTTATACTCTCTCTATCTCGACTACTTTCTATCTCGAACTTCTCTATTTCGAGCAAAAAGCTCGGTCCCTTGAACATTTGTATACTCTCTAAGCTATTTTTATCTCTTTATCTCGAACTTCTCTATGTCGAATTTTTCTCTATCTTGAACGAAAAACTTGGTTCCTTGCGACTATTTCTCTCTTTATATCGAATTTTTCTCTAACTCGAACAAAAAACTTGGTTCCTTGCGACTATTTCTCTCTCTATGGTCGAATTTTTTTTCGTCTCGACCTCTCATTTACACAGCAAATAGAACAAAAATGTTTGATATTTGAAAATTCGATTGCAATCAAAATATTACAAAGTGTAAAGGTTTTGTTTTGAATTAAGAATTAATCTTTCAAGATGTCAAGATGTCGGCCGTTAAACGGAAGCTGAAAAACACAAAATTGATACAAAAGTTTATTTATTATTTATTTATATATAATGTTTTAAAGTTTTTCAACAAAAAGTCTTCTGAGCATTTAAACTTGAGAGTCATTCAAAAAGTACGTAACGGAAAAAAGACCAATGTTACCCTACTATTCTTTTGGCGCAAAGGCAAGATATCCGGCCGTGTAGTTATAGTAGGCCATGCGTCATTATTGCATGAAGAATTAGATTTTCAAATATCATGAAACAATGAAGCTTTTAACTATGACATTATCTCAAGTCGGTTGTACGTGCGAAAGCAACGGAAACTGTGGCAGGTGTGATAAACAGAAGAAGAAAGCGAGAGGTCAAAGGAATTTCTTATTTTCTATTCAATTTAGAGTAAAGAATTTTTCATTTTCTAATCAAATAGAATTTAGAGAGAAATCACTAAAAAGTCACAATAATAAATAAACATAGAGAGATTTTGCAAAGGGTCCAAGGCAACAAGCCTAAAAAAACCTTATTCAAAACAATTTGTAGTCAATTCACCAAATATTCGTCAGCTTTGTAATCAAATAAATAGATTTTTTTTTTCGGCGTTACGTAACGAAGTCAGCTTGACACCCCCCACCCCTTGAAAATTTTGTAACGGCTTGTCACGAAAAAGGGAGACACCCCTTACCCCCTAACCGTTACGTACCTTTTGAATGATCTCTGAAGTCTAATACATCCCTAATAAACCTTATTGTTTCTCTTGCTTTATCAGTAAAAATTTTGATTTTTCCGGTTATTTTTTCTATCTCGAACTTTCTCTATCTCAAACAAATCTGTTGGCCCCTTGCGAGTTCGAGATAGAGAGAGTCAACTGTAGTATCTAATTGACGGGATTTTTAGTACATAAATAATAAATAAATAAACCATAATTGTAATAGCTAGCTAAAATGGTTAAAATGTGTTGCGTTTTTGGTTGCAATACCAACTATTTGGAAGAAGAGGAAGAGACATTTCAAAACGTTCTAAATATTGATCAACAATTGCATTGGCTTCAAAATACTGTGCTAATGTAAATTAAAACAGCTCCTTTTTAAAATCGTTTTAAAATCACCAGATTGCGCAACAATAGCTTAACGTGAAAACCGCATGTTTCTTGAGAAAGTTGTTTAAATTCATAAAGCTGCAATTAACAAACCATCGAATCTCCTGACCGAAGTGAAGGAAACCTTTTCGCGTTGGAAAACTATAAGCGTTCAAAGTCAGGAGCATTAATCCACAGAAAGAAGTTTCTTTCCATTCATCTTTCGTTTGAATTTCCATTCTTTAACCCTCTAAGGGTCATTATTTTTTTAGACAATTTTTTTATATTGTACAGGTGTTTTGGAGACAAGAACCATTATTAAAACACCTTTTTCAAAAAAAAATAAAAATTTATGCGTACTTTGAACGATATGGCATGATACATACGTATATCATTGATCCTTATGAGTAAAAATATTTTCCAAAGTAAAGAAATTTTTGGTGGGAAGTGTGCTGATATAAAATCATAATGTCTTCTTACAGATTCATTGATGTTACCACTTTTGAGCATTGCTACATCCAGAGTGGGTCATAATGTGAATTTGCTGATAGGCAAGCTGAATAAAATATGTTGTAATGATGCCAGAACAGGCTAATAATCTACATAAACGTGCTTTTATAACTAAAAATAGTCACACAAAATGAAGTGTGCATAAAATTTCAACTTTTAATCCATGATTCATAGAACATACCGGTAATAAAAATTATGCATTATGATACTCTGCAAAACAGTTTCGGCCATTCACATAACATAGAGGTATGTTATACTCAACACACATGTTGTTCGTAGCTTTCTGAGCTTTTTTACTGGTGCATAATTTGCACCGCAGTCGTTTTTTTTTGTTTTTTTTATTGTTGTTGCTCAGAACAAGGCCTTAAAGGCCACTTGAGTGTAAAGAGCTAGAAGAGTTACAGGGAAAGTTACGCAGTTTTCAGATATCGATGAACATTTGATTTGAACCGTTGTAAGTTATAGACAGATGGAAAGCATGTAGAAGGAAGGGAGTTCCAAAGTCTGGATGTTCGCGGGAAAAAACTGTTCTTATAGAAACCCCTGTGACAGTTTGGAATGCAAACAGTCCATTGATGAGAAGATGACGAAAACCTAGTTGTACGGTGAAAAATTCTGGGAGAAGGTGTAACAGATGATAGTTCGCTTGAACAACGTCCATAAAAAAACTTGTAAAAAAGACAAAGAGAAGCTACGTTTCGCCGGTGTGATAGGGAGTCCAGTTTCGAAGATAAGTTTGCGCCGATTGCGTTGCAAACACGTCGTTGAACACGCTCTAACAAGTTCAAGCAATTCGCAGGAGCACCTGCCCAAATGTGGCAGCTATATTCCATGCAAGGACGTATTGACGATTTGTAGAGGTAAAGGATACACTCAGGGGTGAGGTAACTCATTACTCGTAAAAGAGAACCAACCATCATAGCAGCTGATTTGGCAATGGTTTCAATGTATGAACGCCATGAGAGATCGCTTGTAAATATGAGACCAAGAAGACGAAATGAATTGCTTTCAGGCAAATGAGAACCATTCATCAAAATTTGAGGTAAATAAGCTTGCTTGCAATGATTAATGGAAAGAAGACTAGTTTTAGATGGATTGAAATTAACCAGCCAATTCTTACCCCATTCAACTACCGAATTGAGATCTTTAGTGAAAACAGAGGCCAAATTAACCTTATTACAATCATCTGATTTATCAAGACAGGAATACAATGTGGAATCGTCAGCGTAAATAATGGTTTTGGATGATAAATTGTCTGGGAGATCGTTTATGTAGAGTAGGAACAGGGTTGGTCCGAGAACTGATCCTTGTGGAACACCAGCATTGATGGAAAAAGTTGAAGATGAATGACCACTAAGGACAACCTTGAATCTACGGTTGGAAAGGAAGGAAGAGATAATTTTGAAAAAGGAACCTTTTAAACCATATGCTTTGAGTTTATGCAATAGACCCAGATGCCAGACTTTATCAAATGCCTTGGAGATGTCAAGAGCAACTGCTCGCGCTTCACCAGAAACATCAAGGGCGCGATAAAAACGTTCAGTTATAACTGTCAAAACATCAGCAGTGGAACGACCAGAACGAAACCCGTACTGGGAGTCATAAAACAAATTATTTTTTTCAATAAATTTCACTAAGGTCTGGTTAAGTAAAGTCTCAAAGACTTTGCTTAAAATGGAAATGAGACTAATCGGTCTATAATTGCAAGGATTAGAACGGTCACCACAATTTTTAAAAATTGGAATAACGAAGGCAAATTTCCAGGATGAAGGAAAACAAGATTCATCCAAACACTTTTTGTAAACAGCACACAAAATGGGAGATAACTCGGTAGAACACCTCTGAAAAACAATTACAGGAATTCCATCAGACTTTAGTGGAATCCATTTTGGAAATTATCTTGGAAACGTTATCCGGAGATATAAAGCAATCCTGTAAAGTCTGGTCAGTTTTGGAGGTGAAATATGGGAGATCGTGTCCAGATTCATCGAAGGTAGAATGAGAACTGAAGAGTTTAGCAAATAGTTCGACTTTACCCTTAGATAAATTAATGACTTCAGGACCATTGAATAGTGGAGGCACAGATGATTTAGAATTACCCCGGACATTTCTAATGATACGCCAAAATTTACAAGAACCTATTTTATTTGAATTGATATGATCTTTAGTTCTTTCAGCAAAAACAGTTTTTGCTTTACGAACAACATATTTACAATTATTGCGAGAGACAATAAACAATTTTCTGTTAAGATCCAGTCGTATCACGTCGGTAGCAATGAAAGAAATGATTACGATGGGCTATGGCTGCAGCACATGCTGGCGAAAACCAAGACGAAGAATGAAGTTTTATCTGATATTTGCTTGAAGGAACGAATAATCTTATTGCTTTAGATATTATTGAAGTTGTTTCATTAACACAATCATCAGCTGAGTTGGAAAAAATTTCCTTCCTTCCTTCAAGGGACAGACTGAATGTGTGCTTGAAATTTTGCCAATCCGCAAGATCATATCTAAAATAGGTTCTATGCATGGGATGTTCATGAGAAACTTGTTTATTGTAGTTAACTTTGACCGATATAACAACATGGTCAGAACGACCTAAAGGAGCACTATGTGATATTTTACAGATGTCAGGGTTAGAGGTTAAAAATCAGCCTTTATCAGCCTTTATCCTTTAATCAGCGTTTATCAGCCTTCTTCATGGTATGGGCTAGTCCTGCGGAAAAATCTCTGGTAAACTTTGTTTTCTTTGATTGGATTGCAGAAGCTGGAATACTCCGTTTGCGGTTACTGTATTTGTTGATCAACCGTTGCGCAACAAGTCGCTGGTCTCAGATAGGTGGTTATACAAGATTCCAGCGTTGTTAACAACAATGCCAAGTAGGTCAAACACAACGCGTAGATAGTATTTGATTCTTGATCGATGATCAAATTGGTATGTCACTTTTTTTTGGTCCATGGTGTCGACAGCACCCATGAACTTATTGTATTCAGCCACAACCGCTGGACAGTTTTTCGTTTCTTTCTGGTGTGAGCACTTCACTCTACACTGAGTATCTTTCAGTAGATAAGTTGCAAGGAAGTTTGAAAGCATATGCACAGCTTCACAGTTCATCCACTTGGTATAACAGAGTCCCTCACTTTTGAAACATGCCATGTCCCCCTTTTTCATTGCTTTGTCAGCTGGAACATTGTATTTCGGCAGATGTTTTCGGTCCAACCGAAACTGTCTTACTGTCCCCGCACTGAATATTTGTTTTTGTAGCAACAAAGCTTGCAGGCGTGGGCTATTGAAGAAATTGTCAATATAAATTTCACAATTTCTTCTTTGGATTTTATCTGTCAGTGATAATACTACTCCTTCACCCAAGCCAACTTTAGGATGACCAGCTTTTTTACCCAAATATTGGTCAAATTCAACTTTGAACGCCCTGTCATGTGCCGGATGGTTGCGGTCTGTCATTAAATGATTGTCATTAAAGTGAAGATATTGTCTTATTTCCTTATTTAATTTTTTGAAATGAAAGGAACGGCAAGATCGGGTTCGCTTGACCAACAGTCCCGAATAGAAGGGAGAACGTGGTACCCCATCACTATGTGCATTCCGAAGAACGCTTTCATTTCCGCAACATCAGTTGAAAATACATGCACCTTCTGCTGACTGTATAAAATAGTTTGTGGGATAACAATCTCAGTGAGAAAGCTTTCAAAATTTGTCAACTTTTCAAACACCTCATACGGAGTGGGTTCTTCACCGACTTCTATACGAACTTCACCATATTCGTTTCCGCTCATTGCTGAATGGTCTGGAATTTCTGTTTGCATTTCAGCTTTTTGCTGTGCTACAGATCGCATTTTCCATTTAAAGTTAAGTTCTGGTTCTTGAGTTGAAGAAACCGTACTTTCAACTTGAGGCGGACTCTGATTTTCCACAGAGGGTGCTGATGAAGAAGCTATGGTGACTTCAATCGGGCTATCATCATCATCGTTGCGATTACGTTCAAGATGCTCTAACTCTTCTCCTAAAAAACCAAGATCTTCATCATCGAGCAGTAAATCTTCTTCAGCATCACTGTCATCGCAGAATAAAACACGATTGACATCATTTTCAGATAACAGGAAAAACTTTTCACTTTAACATTTGCAATTTGAAACTGGTGAACTTGTATAATTACTGAAAATAAATAATAATAAATTAAATAAATTTACCCCTAAGAGACAATGATACATATGTGTATCATTCAGAGTTTTGCGATATGTTAGCTTAATGTGTCTACTTTTTTTCAAACAAACGCAGTAATCTAGTAGACTAATCAATAAACAATATATTTTGCTACCAATAACCAAAATATTCCTTGTCTATTTTCCAAAAGTACACTCTTTCTAACAGAGGCTCCGGCATGCTGTAAAATAGACATTTCCTGCGAATCAAAATCGTTGAAAACTCGTTCAGAGCTTCCAAATTTTTTTTTGATTTGAAGTATCAATATAGATGTGTGCCAAAATAAAAAATAGAAAGGGATATTAGCCGGCACTTGACCATCACGGTCAAATTTTCTCATGATACACATATGTATCATTGTCCCTTTAAGGGTTAAAGATTATATATCCTTTCTAAAGACCATTTAGACAGACTGGAGCTAGCTAGGATGAACTGTTCCACTTTTAAGTAAATATTAAACTTCAAGTTTGGAACCATGCATGCTTAGGTGCTCAGAAAATCGTTGATTTGACGAGGCTTTATAAAAGAAAAGGCCACGAATCAACACATTGCAAACTTTTTATCACAGAAAAGAGCTTGCTGGGAAGAATATTTTGCGTCCAAGTAAGTTAATTTTGAAAAAATATCCCTGTTAATATCAAAGATAGGACCATGCATTTGATTAAAGTAAATCTTTGCAAGCACTTGTTCCCTACAAACGAACAAATTTGGAAGAATGAGCTTGTTAGGATGCACCATTCCACCCCTCGTCACTGATAAGTCCAGCAAAATTTGTCCAATGTCGTCAATAATTGATGAAATGTATCGAAATTGATTTTTCACAAAATTCGGCATTGTGACCGAAAGACAAGGCTCAGTCGTCGCATTTCTCTGATAAACAATTCACATTACACTGCGCTATTGTAGAACCAACAGAGTGCCGGTATCACTACCATATCAGCGACGATACAACGCATGATGGAATCTTTGTCGATCATGTTGTTCGAGACATCATCGGAAAGTATGACATAAAGAATGAAGATCCCCGGATACAAAGTGATAACGCTTGCTTCTTGTCAGTATAAAAGTAAGCATATATTCGCACTTTTTCAGAAATTAGCTGATGACTTTAGTTTGCAAATAACACAGACATACGGAGCAGGTCACGGTAAAGGAGCAATAGATGGAATCTTTACGCCAGCGCCTTAAATGTTCCTATCATGAACAAAAATTTTAAGAAGTATTTTTATATCAAGTTCGTTCTTTAAGGGTTTTTCCATCTTCTTGTGGACTCAAGAGTAAGCACTTAAAAGTTGAAAAAGGTCTATGGTAAATATGCTGTCAAAGTCGCGGCTGCAAAAATTCCCCGCTATTGCAGTTTTGAATTCAGGAGGGATTGACTGGATCTAGAGAGAACAAGCAAGGAAACGGACTGGAAGCTCCGTGCAAATATGCGATCTAGGGTCAAAAACACTTTTAGCAAAAGCGGAAGCATGTAATCGGAGATATTATCAGCAGAAAACAAAGTTGATTATGTACATTTAGTTAATCTCTAAAATTGATTTAAGCTCTCGTTTACACTTTTTTTTTTAAGAACCAGATAAATTGAGTTCAACCTTAGCTGTTCTTAATTTTTAGCTGATTCTAGCCTCAATTTGTTCTTATTCTGCTCTTAAATATATGTAAGAAAAAGTTTTGTGTTTTTACTCCATAAGTTGCATAATACATCTACAAAGAAAAGAAAAAAACACAACACGTACAGGCCAAATTACACTGAAGAATATTCATGAAGAATAATACTAAATTTAGGTCGCACCTGTTATTCTTCCTATATCTTTAAATATTCTTCCGTAATATGGGGTCTTACAGTTGCAAATGCACTAACCTAATTATTAATTAAGCCTTAGCCTTGTTCTTAGATTGTTCTTAATTCTTGACCAATTTAAGCCTTTATATATACGCCCACTTGGAATATGGTAAAATACAAATTTTCCGCTATGTGGAACATTCGCTACCTTAACTTTTTCGCCGCTACCATTTTGGATTCGAGATGTCTGACACCCGACTGTACAAAACAATTCGCAATTTCCATTGACTACACGTTTTAATCAATTTCTCATCGTTTTGTATTTTCGTACGACAGAAAGTTCTATCTGTTAGATTAAGGCGTGGCAACAAACTGCGTGTCAAGAGGTGGATTGCAGATTTCATTTACCGATTACTGCGATGTTGGTACATGTTAAAGATGATGGAGATGCAGTTTTTGACACATGTTGGGGTATTTTTACTGAAGTGTAAATCCTTCAAAATAATAATAATAACAAAAGATAAGTGTAAAATTAAGCGCATGCGCAATAATCTGAACTTATTGTTACGCGGTTAAAACATAATGCTGAAATTTGTGCAGTCTTTACACGACGACGGTTACCAAAATATCAACAAACTTAAAATGAAGGATATTTCTTGCGTACATTCGAGTTCTGTTCTGGACAATTTGAACAGATTGAGTCTATTAGATGTTGTTTGGGAACGAACAAGGGGTTTGAATAAAAAAACTTTACTAAGTTGTTTAGTTTATGTGGGAAAATTTAATAGAGAACAATGCACTGCCGATCAATTTCCTCAATATTGCGAGCGTATCGTTAAGTCATCAACTAGATGTCAATCCGAATCCTTAACTGGATTACTTTTGGTTTACCCTGGACATTTTATTCATATTATCGAAGGTCCTGAAAAGTTAATTTTAGATTCCATTACTGGTTTGTGCATGAATGTCCTGGAATCAAAAGTCATTGTTTTTGTGAATGATATATCTACTGGTTTGTTTTCTCAATGGTCAAGTCGTGTCTTAAATGTTTCATCGGTTCGTATGGATGAAACTAAAATGCAAGAGTCAATTGAGCAGAGAGTATCTGAAGCTTTAAGCATGATTTTGAAATTGCTAAATGAACTATCGAAAGTTCCCAAATTGCAGTTAAAGTCTGTTCTTGATCAACTTACAGCACTCTATCCAAGTCTATTGTTGCCACAAGATCTCATTGAAAGTTTTCTCAAATCTTGTGACTTATTAAATTTAGAAGATTTTAGAAAGAAAACCTTAGCCCCACCTGACACTACATTAGATGGTGAATTGGTTTGGCCAATTGTGAATGAATTACCACGCTTCTAAGTTGCTTGAAGCTAAATCAAGGTTTATAAATTTGTGTTGCTATAGCTTAGTTCACCAAATATATATATATATATGGATGTATGAATTGTTTATATGACCTATTTTATTTTGGACAAATCAAGTTTAGTTTTTCTTAGCTAAATAATATCTATATAGATCACCGTAAGTCTCCATGTTTGCCTGCTCCTCCTAAACACTACAAGCCAGTTGAATGAAGCCCTAGGAAAATAAGACTAGGTGTCCCAATTTATTAGAGAAATAAGACTCTTGAGGTCTCGTTGTTACGTATAAACTGAGTGAGGGTTATATATATTATATTCTGGAAAAAGCATACATGCTTTTAACATGTTAAAATATATAAATATCTATATATATACCCTGTATAATACTGAATTTGTAATTCAACTTTTAACTTTAATTGTATTTTTAAGTATATATTATCGATGGAGGAAATTTTAAGTCAGATGAGTTTTGATGATGGTGTTGCACTACCAATTGCTAATGAGGCAAATAAGAAGTTTGAAAAACAGGTATATTTCATTACTTAAATTACATACTTTAATATATATATATTATATACTTTTTAAAAAGCTTCTTACATTCTTTTTTCAACTCATCTTTAACTCCATGGACGCAAGCACCCACATCCTTTATGCACAGCTGTGTTTAAAATACAAAGCTGGTGTCTTATGTCGGTTGACTGACAACTGTTTTTTCTTACTGCGGTTAGAAATTGGAAAACTCAAAATTGACAATTTTGTGAGGACTATCATTTTTTTACAATGTCCAAACCACGTACACGAGGAAGACAAGCGTTAAATCTAGATGATGATGAATCTTTCTTGTTTATTATATTTTCTGTATTTTTAGGTTGAAGAGAAGCGGAAAGACATTGAGAGACTTCATCAGAACCTTGACCGTTATGGAGAACGCATTCAATCCATGAGTCAACATCTGAAAAATGTCAAACAAGAAAGAGTGCAAACGCAGGTGAGACAAAAATGTAAATACACGTAATATATAAAATTAATTTGCATTTTTCATTTACTAATGTTAAGCTTTTTTGTTTACTAACATTGTCAATATCATCATCATCCTTCCAACCTATTGTTGGTCAGAACTCCAATGGCAATCTCAAGATATAGTATCTAGAAGTGTTGGTTTTCTTGAAAAATACTTTCAGAGGAGCAAGGATGAGATAACCTCTTTCTCCTTCGATAGCAGTGGCCAGCAGTCATTTTTCTAGAAGAACAGATAATGTCCAGGTCTCTCATCCATAGAGAAGGACAGGTTCAATCGAAGGTTGAAAAGTTTGAACTTTTAACGTGGATGGAAGGTTTGAGGGCAAGATCCTATCAAATTTGTTGCATTCATCTCAAGCAAGGGCTTTACGAATGCGAAAGTCTTTTTGATAGATATTTGAAGTCCTCAACCTTTTTGATTCTGTTGGGCGATTTAATAGGTTGTAATAAACTCTGTCTTTCTCTCATTACAGTAAAGGCTTTCCTGGATTGCTGCTTGCTCTAGTGATTGTAACAATGATCTGCATCCTTGATATATTGGGATACCAAAGAAGTATCATCATCGAAATCAAGATCCGTCAAGTATTACGCACAATGTTGACTGCTCTGGCAAGGCTTTAAAGGGAGTCCCTTTCTCCACTATCTAAAGAGATGCACCGGACATAGTTGAGAATAGTGATAAATCAGAATTGAGCAAGTGTAACACTTTGCAAAACACCTGTTTCAACATCAAAGAAGTCAAGCCCTGTATCAGGAGGTATAACTTTGACAGTGGTTTTTGTGTAAAGTGTTCTGATGGAATCAACAATCTTAGAAGATTTGGAATCAAATGCTTTGCGAAAGTCAACAAAACAGATTGTGACATTATTGTTGTACCTTTTCATTTCTTCCAGTATGTTTCAGATGGCAGGAATTTGAGTAATTGTTGAGCTTCCTCTTCTAAATCCATTCTGATTCTTATGAAGATGTTGATCGAGTGAAGGTACAGGTATTATTATAGAAACAACTTTGTGGTCTTAGCCACCAGAAGAGAAAGACGAATATGCCTAGGCGCTGCGGATACTGTGCTTCCACTTGTTTCTCACAAAGATATAGTCAATATATGGACGAGATCCAGATGGATGCTGGAATGTCTGCAAACGATTTGGGTGTTTCAGGAGCCTTGTGATTGCAATACGAGGTATATCTCTGGCCATTGAAATCACCTGCTATAACAAAGGAAAGTTGCGCGAAGGGACATGTTATGCTACTCCCTTCAGATTGGAGCAGAAGTCTTCTACAAGTTTTTCATCACTTGTATTAGTTGGGTAGCAAGACGTAACAAATGCGATTTGAAGATCAGCAACATCTATGAGATAATTTCTCTACAGATAGTAAGTTTCCTGTGGCTTTTGGAGAGAAGAGAATACCAACACCACCAACAGTGGAACCTTGGGAGTCTTTCAGTGATAAGTTGGTATCTATCTAGATCGGTATAATTCAAGTCTGTTTCAAGGTGATGATACTTGTGTTCTTGAATACTCAAGATGTCGACTTTGCTCTTCTTTACACAATGCAGATGTTTTTGTTTTCTGTTGATCTTTGTTAAAGTTTGTGAAATGAAGGTGCCACAGACAACTGATCTTCTGCACTATATTAGCTTGTTGTAGTTCCTGCATTTACCTCTTCACAGCTACCCCGCTCAAAAGAGTTTAAGAGGTAACTAATCATATGTTTTGTGAGAAAGGAGATTTGGAAGTGAGTAAGCAGTGGCTTGAACCCTGGTGCTGTGAACGTCAGGGTATAATCTTTAGGTAGCTAATACAGATGTAGAACACGGGTCCTACATCATTTCAAGGAAGATTGTCGTCTAAGGCTCAAGACTTCTTCCGAGCCAGAAAGTGAATCTATCCCGTGTCAGACACTAATTTGGTATTTCAATTCCGCGGCTGTTTTTTTTTATCAGAGAATGCCATCTCCTAAACAGACTCTTTTCACCTAGGCTAAAGCGCCCAGTCTACCGCATTCCAGCTATGCAAGGCACGGGCGCTACACCATGAGGGATGTACCATACATATCTCCATATAAGATTTGCACGATGGTAACGGTGCAATGATGTGGCATTGTCTACTATTCTGTTCATTTGCTTGAAATAAATATCGATATTGAACAGATACTGAAATATACTAAAAATACTGGAAGAGTGGAATAACGAAAGTTTAACTACTTTTAAACAATCTGTTCTCCTGTCAGTTATGACAGAAGTTACCGATAAAACAGATTCAATAAATATATAAATTTTAAAGTATCTACCTTAAAGGAAGACGCAAGTATCTACCTTAAAGGAAGAAATTTTTGCGGAAGAAAATTTTGCGATTGACAGGTCTAAAAACTGTGAATTTTGCGGAATTTATTTTTGCGGATGAGGTAATATATCTAAATTTTGTGGAATGTATTTTCACGGTGGGCAGAGTGTAGGGGAATATTTAGTACTGTATTTTCTTATATTTTTATTTGCATGTTAAGTGACACTAAAAAAACGAGAGAAAAATTGAATTTTGTGGATTTATTCGCGGATAAGGCATTTTCATTAAGTTTCGTGGAATTTAATTTCGCGGATAAGGCATTTTCATTAAGTTTTGCAGAATTTAATTTTGCGATTTGGGGCCAAAATCGCGAAAATAAATTCCACGAAGGTTTCTTCCCTTAAAAAGGTATCTTTATAAATATATTTATGAAATGTTAAAAATATCAACATCGATTTTCTCAACTTTAGGAACTTTGTAATGCCAGGGACAGAGAAATCAAAACAGAAGAGCACTTGCGATTGTTAGGTAAGTGTTGTACCAATGTTTAATGTATATACTGGGTTACGTAAGTACTCTCTTAGTGCATGTTCTGTCGCAATGTTGGTGACCATGGTTCTATGTAATGTTTTTATTATCTTGCCAACTCTTTATCCATGCGACTGAGACTTGAAAGTCTATTTTTCCTTCAATTTTCCCGTTACTGTAGTGTTTTCCGGTTCTTTGTAAAACATTGATAAAAAATTCCAAGTGCCTCCTAATTGTTTTAAACAATGCCCATTTTATTCCTTCTTTAGTCAAGATTTCATCATTTTATATTCAGACTATAAATCCATATTTCAACTAATTTTGATCTCTTTTCCATGATATATGTCCAGCATTTGTTGATGTAGATGAGATTGGACAGTATATAGCAATCTAATACTGATTTTGTAAAATATGATTATACAAAATTATTTTCCAGCGGAAAGAGAAGATGGGAGATTGAGAGCTGAAATTCGACGACATGAAAAAGAACTGGAAACTATCAAGGATCGAAAAAACATTTGCGAGGTAAAATATTTTTACTTCACAGTTTTTTCTGCTCCTCGGATATTTGTTGTTAATATGGTAGGTATACTAACACGTAAATACATGAGGTAAAACATTTTCTATGGAGGGATATAAAACAGGATCTAATTATCCATGTTTTATCCAAGAAAAGTATTTCAAAGTAGATTATTATTAAAATGTTATCTCTTAAATGGTCTCCTCCGCACAATGATATTCCCCATGTCGTCCACAATATACGTTTTTATTTCTAATGATGTATAAAACGAACATCATTAAAGAGTAAAAAAAGCTTTTCACAATATTCTGTTTCATATTTATATTTTGTACATTACCTAGAGATGTTTCTACTCAGGTGCCCTCTTTTTGTCGGACTCAAAATAATTGAAATTCCATAGAATTTGTTAGAAAAAAGACTTTTTGCTTATAATTGCAATTGTAGGCTTTTATACCTCTTCAGTTCTTTACATCGCTGCAGAATAAATTGTATCATTTCCCATCCTGTTCGTGTTGTGCCATTTCCCATTTATACATACGGTATAAGACAAGTGAGAAATAATGACATTTTCTGGTGTAATTATTGATGAAGCATTGATTCTGTTTAGAACAACATTTTTAAAGGTACTGAGAAACTTGAACGAATGAAGGAGCAGATGAACTGGGACCAGCAAGCTCTCGATGCCTGGTTGAAAGAGTCAGCTATCCGAGATGAAGATGCCATTGTCTTGTATAAGTATACTAAGGATGATGACAGTAAAATTAAGGTAAAAGTGTTTTTGCTTGTTGTATTTTTCTTGGGATTTGTCTTGCGAATTCATTTTTTTTTACTGAATTGCATGGCAAGTTTTTTGATTGTTTTTATCAAATTCGTAGTGAGCCTTTACGCAACATTCATTTCATGGTTATTTTAACTGCTGTACTACTATACGCTTTTTTATAAGAATAGCAGGGTGAAGATGGGCATTTTTTGAAGAATATTCTAAGAATATGCTCAGGGTGAGAATTCTACTGTGTTGGGGAATATTTTGCCGAAATATAGCTGAATTTGCAAAAGTTGATAGAAGAAAATAAGAAATGTATTTATAAATTGTGACAAGTTGTGCAATGTCTTCTATAAATACATACACGATCAAAACATGTACGCAGTGAAGAAGAAAAAACTTCATTAAGAAATTTTTATGGAACAAAAAATAAAAATACAACTTATTTTAAGTAGAATAAACAAGAATATGCTAAGAATATTTCAGCCTGATTTGGAGTTAAAAATTAAGAATACTTGACCCTGGCCGAATCAAGTCTATGGTTTTAAAAAAAAAGCGTGTACTCAATTACTGTAAAGGTACCTCTACATTATCTATTATCGTTCCAAATCAGCAAATGATATTTTACTAATAGGATTGTTAGAGAATGTTTTTTCAAGTGTTTTTGTTGTAATTGTCACTCTACCTTGACAAGACAATCTTAAGTTTATCGCAGTAATCGTGTTACTAAAACAAACTATCACAATCGTGTTTATTGCTTGTGAGAAATTACAAAATGTTTTCTTACAAGATGTTTTGAATTCATTGATTAAACTGGATTTATGTTATAGAACATTTATTTACGCTTGAATGTAATTCTTTTGAAATGTATTGGGATAAATATAAGAATTTGTTGAGTTATGTTAAAACGTGTATTTATTCCAGGAGTTATCTCTGAAACAAGAAAAGTTGATTGTGAAATGTGCGCAACGAAGAAGGTCTTTAGAACAAGAATCCATACGAACACTAACATCACAGGTAAATGTTATTATGCAACTTTTGTAAATGATACACTGGAATGATAGATGGCTCATATTTCAACTATCATGTTGAAAGAGGGTAGAAAATTGTTATTTAAAATAAGAAAAGAGATAAGAAAACTTTTCCTTTCAAACTCTTGCACCTGTAAATATGGAACTTGCTGACACACCTGAAAACTGGGTTAGAGTGCTTATTGAGTCCGCAGACTGCAACTAAATTTGGCATTTGTTGAGTGTCTAGTGAGAGTGCTAAGTAAATACAGGTCTGTTGATGACGAATCATGAATTTGATCAATGCCTATGCAGAAAGAGTGATCTTCCCCTTACCACCACTGTGTTGAAGGTCTGTCTTGACGAAATAGAAGGGTGTAACATTAACAAACCTAATGAGACTCTTGAAGATTCTGTTGTTATGACGACGATCACATTAAGAATAAGTGACAAATATGGGAACATTTATTATGAACTGTGCACTCATGATGGAGGTGATGGGTGTTGATCTATAGTGGACAGCCGTTTGATGATCAATGCGACCTGAGGCAAACGGGTTTACTCAAACTTGTTGGAGGTGATGTGTGTTGATCTATTATGGATAACCGTTTGATGATCAATGCGACCTGGGGCAAACGGGTTCACTCAAACTTGTTGGAGGTGATGTGTGTTGATCTATAGTGGACAACCGTTTGAGTCAGGAATTGGCTGATTGGACCAAATGTACAAAAAGTGTTCATCTGTTTGAAATAGTGTGCTTTGACAACATTGCCAATACCGATGATTTCTGAAAAGCAAAAGTAAAGTGGACTTAACTAAATCCTTTTGCCTTGAAAGCATTTAGTTGAATTTCCTTCCTAATGCCAACCCCAGTGAGAGGAAAACAGTGGTGAGTTAACCACACAAGATATCAACTTTTCATTTTAAACTCTGTGGCAGCCGTGCATAAAGGGCATGGGTGCTTATATCCATGAGAAAGATGTTACATGACCCGCATACCCACAAATCCAATTCAAAAGAATTTTAATAAAACAATATTGCAATAACACATCATGTTTCATTTCTGTTGTCTGATATATTTGATTTTTATCTCTTCTGAGCATAACTTATTATATCATCGTAACTTTATATTCCGTTAAGCTCGAATTGGACAAAATTTCGGAAACGTTTCGTGATTCACACAGAACGCGCCAAGATCTTCTACACCAATGGGAGTTGACTGTCAAACAAATGCAAAAACGAGACGCAGAGATGGAGAGCATGTCCTTGCAACTCCTCGAGATCAAATCTGAGTTGAAAAATAAACAGCACTCTTTAAAGGAAAAGCAGGTTGGGAGGGAAAAACCTAAATGATTAGTTTCATTCTTTTATTGCTTTGTCTATTTGCAGCAATTCTTAGCAAATGAGATTACAAACAATAATGAGAAAGAAAACAAGATCTCTGCGGCGGAAAGGCAGGCTGCGAAATTCCGTTTGACTTACCAGGATGTTGAGAGGGGCAGAGTGCAGTTCCATGACGAGGTGACCATTTTTAAAGATATTCAAACGTTTTTTGATAACCGACTTAAAAAATGATGATTTATTGTGACCAACTATACACCCAAAATCTGTTGTTTTTGTGATTCATTGAAACGAAATTAGTGAAAATACTATTTTTGTACATGATCTTGTTCTGATTTTTCTCAATATTGCAGCAATTTAACAGCAATACAAATATCCTTGTTGTCACTTAGTTGGAAGCCTTGAAATACACGGTGGAGAGAACTGGTCGCGATTTGGACAGCAGTAGAAAAGAGGCGAATGCGCTGAGGAAAGAAATCGAAGCGAGAAATGAAAAGTAAGGCTATGCTCGCATGAGACTGAGATGTGGTTATGTTTGGGTGTGTGGTACTCGGTTTGAGGAAGTAGATACAGTACAATCTCGACAACTCGAACCCCCGTTAAGTCGAACTCGCATTAACTCGAACTGTATTTCCATTCCCCTTTCTTAATAGTGTCTCATAAAAACTCCCGATAACTCGAACATTCGTTATCTCGAACTATTTTACTTGGTCCCTTGGGGGTTCGAGTTATCGGGATTATACTGTACATTCAAACAATTCAATCTTCATAAAATATTTATCATTCGCTTAATGTAACTTTTAACATTTCATGTAAATTCAGGAATAATAATGGATTCTTATAAATTACGACAGTTTCTTTTTCTGCATTTCGTTTTTTGATGGGGAGATTCGATTTCAGACTTTCGCAAGTGAAGGCGACGCGAAAGGAACTGGAGGAGCAGTCGAGATTGGCGCAAGATTCACGCATGACATCTGAGGATCGCGTCAAGTTGCTGGAGTTACACTATAAACATGAAGAGCATGGAATAGTGCAATCTGAAAAGGAACTTGATAAGTTGAGAGAGATTCGGGTCAGATTCTTTCATTTATGGTTCATATTTCATCGCATGATATTTTTGCACTCAGTATACAGATGTTCTAGGGCTTTTAAGTTATGCAATCTCTACCCAATCTACAGGGAAATCTTTCCAAGAAGCTTTAGTTTGCATTTTTCTCTACGAGGTGTGTGTAAAATAGAGAACAAACTTCTTTGGAAATCAATGCGCCACCTTAATTTTGAAAAACCTTTAGTCCAACTTTATAGTTTTGAGATAATTAGATATTGCGTTAGTTTTCAAATCTTCCAAATAACTCTCCCATTCACATTTTTTCTTTACGGCGTTGCATTTTCCAGTTATTTTTTAAATTGTGTTATGTAATATAATCTTTTCATAAAAATAACTGTTTTGACATCTCTGGACTTCAGGTTATTCAATAAACATATTGCAATTATTAATAATTTAACATGAAAACTTTTGACTTTATAATGGACAAAAATGGACTTAAGGTCATTCAAAATTAAGGCAACGATGGTTAGAAAATTCTATATAAAGGAAGTCATTTGGTTGGCATTTTAAATTTAGTTCAAGAAAACGGAAGAGCTTCATCAAGCGATGCAAAGTGAAGTGACGAGTCGGGCGGAGATACAGGGCGCCAACGCGGCTAATCGGAACTTGAACAGCATGCTAAACAAACTTGATCAAGAGTCGATCAAGCAACAGGAAATTATTTACAATCAGGTTGGTGGAGTAATCGCACCATGTTCATTTATGCTGTTTCAATGTTTACCAATCATTTGTATTGTTCCACTTTTTCTCTCCCTTTATATCAATAAGATTTTTATCTTCTTGTCTTAATTTGGAAACTTAGATGTCTTATTTTAGAGCGAAAATTTGAAGTGTTTGGAGTAATTTGAGTGTATGTGATGTTCTAGGACTTCCAACTGCAGCAATTAGAGCGGAGAATGGCTCGATTGAAAGGCGACAGAAGCAATGAAGAAAACCAACAACTCGAGAAGCGAATAGCGGTTTGTAACACATCATGCCATCCTTAACGTTCCTACTTCTAAGCCAGCCCGAATTATGCCAGTCGAGATGGATTGCTCAATAATTTAGAGCGTGAGATTTGAAGACCAGAATATTTCTAACTGATTTAAAATTTCTAATGAAATTAAGCATATTTAAAAAATATTTTATCCATTCCAGTAATGATTTGTATACGATAGCGATAATTGGCAAAAAGACCTTTTGAAAGTAACATTTTGCAAGATAATAGTTTATTGTCATTTAAAGGAGTTGTCAAGTATACTAGAAGATCATCAGTCGAAACACACTATTTTGACTGCGCAACTGAAGAAATTGAACGGCGATTTGCGCAGAGCGCACAGCTCTCTTTCGAAATACTCTGACGAAGATAAAGACTTGAACGGAAAAATCGGTAAAACTTATCATTTGTGGGAGGGCAAATAGAAATTCTATATTGTAATTTCTCAACGCGGCAGTTTTTACTTGGTGTTCCAGCAGCTGACTTAAAAATTTTTCCTCCAACATTTGCAATCATTAAGGTTGAGTATTACTATATGTAATGTATCATTTTGTTGACATATTATTTCATTAAAATCGACTAAGGTCGTCAAAAGCTCGTGGGTCCGTCACCGTCCCTTCCAAAGTTGGCTAATACTAGTATAGTGATAATTCAAAAAATCTGAAATTTACGACATTTTTTCTTCTTTATTCTAGTGTATAAGGGGTTAGGGCGCTCCCAGAGGGTTAGGGTGTATGTATGTCAAGTTCCACCCAAATCGCCCAAAATAAATTATAAACTACAGACTTAAATTACAGACTTAAATTATTATGGTAATGAGTATTTTGAATAACATGTGTTGCCAGGCGAGTTCCTTCTACACAACAGCAGTTCACAACGCGAACTCAAAAATGTGACGTGCGAGAAACAGGAGTTGATGGTCGACGAGAACATTCTGCGCTTGAAACTGCAAGGACTTCGAGACCAGCTGAACAATCGAGCCAACGAGGTGTTGAGCTTGCAAGATCGCAAGCTGTTGCTGGACACCGCCATGAAGGAGCGCACACTCGAGATCGATGTTCACAATGATATGTTGAAGGCACAAATAAAGTCGCACGAAGACATGCGCCATAAGATGAGGTACGGTGGAATTTCGTGAATCAGTTGTTGTCAGGGTGACTATGAGATCTGACTATCCTCGTGCTTTCGCTATCTCGTATTATCTTCTGTCCCTTCAGTATTCCCAGTAACTTTCCTTATAATTCCATTCGCTGTTTTCGAACTTTCACTCTATCGAACGAATTATTCGGTCCCTTCATCTCTGACTGTTGTAATGGCTACTAATATTCCACATTTTTTACCACCCAACACCATATCCGTCTCTCAGCCAATGGAACAAGGAGTCATGGAGTGCTTAAAAGCTCATTACCGCAGACGCTTGGATCAGTTTCAAGATTTACCGAAGATTTCATTCCTTCGCGCACTAGTTTACTTGTAGTTTCACGGAATGACGTAACCAAGGCAACCATTAACTGTTTCCGTAGAGCAAAGATTTTCGCTGAAAATATCAAGTGGATGCTGTTGAAGATAGCGAAATAGTTGTCAAAGCCTATTTTTATCTAAGTTGAAAATGCATTGGAAATGTTATAAAACTAGTGCCTTTTCAACGGAGATTTAAATGGGGGTGAAATGCGAGTTCTTTTGCAGAATAAGTTCTAGAAAACAATCTGGCATTTTGACTTATTTTGAAACGAAATGAACTGGAAAATATCAATATATATTTTTTATATTTGCTATAGTTCAGAGTTACACGAGAAAATTTCGAAAATCGATAAGCTTCGAAAACGCTACGAAATTCTAACGATCTCGATGGCTCCGCCGGAAGGAGAAGAGGACGACTCGGAAGCTTACTATGTAATCAAGGCAGCTCAAGAGAAAGAGGACCTGCAGAGGACTGGTGACGAGTTGGATGCCAAAATTCGAAAAGCGGAAAAGGAGATCAGGTTTCACGTATATATTTTTAAATATTTAATATTCCAAACCCGGTGATAAATCAGGATTTTGTCTCTGTGTTTCTTTACATGATTTAACGAACTTCGATGTCATCTAACTATATGTTTTCTTTGTTTGCACCTTTCATCGGACAAGAAATGTTTTTGCCATAGAGCTCTAGAAAACACTCTTCATCTGATGAACAGTCGAAACGAAACTTATCGGAAGGGCTTCTCTAGTGTGGACGAAACCAGCGAAGAATATGAAGAAAAAATGGCGATGGAAGAACAGTACAGAGTGGCTGTGGACAAGTGTAAGTACAAGCGGAGGAGAGTGAAAGAGCTGCAAGATGACTTGGCGGTGATGAATAACACAGCTGAAACACTCTCCACGGAGGAGAGTAATTTGTTGGATGTCATGGAGGAGAAACAAAGAGAAAGTGAGAAGTGAGAAAATGTTTCACGTTTTTGCGCAATTTGCAACATTCCATCATTTATCTTGTTTTTACATCACACCCGAAAAACGTTTATGAAATTTGCTGGAAATTCTATGACTTAATTCAATTTCATTTTTTTATGACGCAAAATGATACCTACATACAACAAAGTATTTTTATAGCTTTACTGTACCCACATAATTGTTAACTTTGCATTTTCCGCCTTTGTTATTTTTACAGCCTCCGTAAAGAACTGGACGGTCAAAAGGAAAAAAAAGCTCGAGCCGATAAAATGCTGACAAAGCTCGCGCGCGAAGTGCGATTCGCGCAGAACACAAAAGAGGAGCTTCCAGAAGAACGCGACATGAGTTTGCGAGAATTGCGCGATCTCAATAAGAATATATTGAAAGACATCAGCGAAGCTGCGACTCTTTTTCCTCAAATCACATCTGCATTGGAGCTTTGTTTCGATCAAGCCGGTCTGACGTTCCCTACATCACCAAGTTCACGCTCCTCCACGACAACCAGCAATCGATCAAATCTTTCTTCAGCGAGGTGATTTTTTATATTTTCCCCTATTACTCGTAGTTATCATTTGTTGTAAAAACCACTCTTGACTGTTCGAAGCTCGACTGTCCACCATTTTTGTTTCCTTTCGTTTTCCAGCTCAATGCAATCGCTACGTAGCGATGGTAGCAGTGCACGAAATCAAAGAGAGGTCCTGGAAACGAGTTCTCTAGACCTGGGATTGGACGCATTTAATTCTCAATCTCCTGCAGGTTTGCTTCTTGTTGTTTTAAAGCTTAGTTTTATACGTTAAAAATATTCTTGTCGTTGTCATAGCGACACAAACTAAATCGCACGGATCCGGTAAAACGACTCCAATTGGTTCGAAAGGTCGCTCCTCTCGGTCACCAACAAAAGCCAGTCGCAGTTCATCTAGAAGCTCCACGGGCAGCAAAACCGATCAGAAATAAGAAGTTGAGTGCAAGGCTTTGATGATTGATCGAGAATACATTGTGTGTGTGTGTGTGTGTGTGTGTGTGATTATTTTCTGTCCATTGACCTAAAGTGAATTTATAAATTGTAATGTATTATAAAAATTATGTTATTATAGTTTTCAAGTTTTGCGACCATGTTAATATATTGCTGCTGAACGATATTTTTATCATTTTAGTTGTAAATAGATTTATGAGAATAAAGTTTGAAGCATGAATTGGAAATGTCACGTGACAGATTTTTTAGCATTACGTACCCAAAGTTGCTGACAAATTCGCTGTGTTCGCAAATTCAAGAAGTGACAAATGTAATGACTGACACTAAAAAAATCTCGGATTCTTACGAAACTGCGAGTATTCCTTGTTACAAATCTATAGTTACTTTCACCTGTCTTTAAACAATAATAAAAAAATACTTTAAAAAGAACTTTTAACAAATATTTGTCGAAAATCTCCATCTTGTGACAATGTGGCACAGTTACCCTGATATAACTATGTGATTATTGTAAATCAAGTTTTTTTGGCAAATATGATTGGAATGTCGTATTGCTGACTTTGGTTATTTTCAACAAATGGTCGGTTTATACTCGTCAGGCGAAAAATATATCAATGGAGAAGTGTTCACAAATATTATGCAGGCAATAATTTATTGTTGAATCATACATCAGGGGAAAATGTTGTAACAAAAACTATGCTACCATATTCCTTTCCACTTAACTTTCCGACCCAATATTCACGTTTTAACTAAAACTAAACATTCCTTGTAAATTATTCTACCTAAAATTCCTTGCAATTTTTAAACGTTTGCAAAATATTTTTCTTTAGTTCTTTTGACCCCCGGGATGTCATTTTATGAATCAAGAAACTTATGTAAAAACAATAAAAGCCCTAAATTGGTTTGGGTCGAAACATTTGAATTTTCAATTTTATAACACATATATATATTACGAACACTTTTATCTATATTGGTATGAGCACGGTTTTTAGTTCCAATCCTATATCGTCATAAACCGTATTAATTATTGATTTTTTCTGAATTGGTTACGAAACGGGTTCTTGAAGGAATAAATCCTATAAGAGAAAAACTGGTTCAAAAAGTGACAAGATTTTATCAAAAAACATGCGCATTTGTTGGTATGTATTTTCATTGGTAGCGACTTCGTTCAAATTTTGCGGTAAGTCATGACCTTCTGTACAAATTCTGTTGTTATTTTCGAAGTTTTTAAAGTTTGTTTTTCCAATATAAAGTTTAAAATGTGATTTGTTTTTCAACTAATATTGATCATGTTATCTATATTTTCGTAAACTTACTTTTCATGGAAAATACTTTTTTTCGAGAATTTGGAAATCCTGAATGTTTTTAAACCTTAGCTGGGTACTAAAGAGTAAATCAAAGATTCTTTGCGATTTCATAGGTGTAGGAGTCTACAGGGATCTAAAAGGAGATTTAGGTTGAAAGTGCAGTGCTTAAATTTTTGTCTTCAATTCCTTAAACACCTAAGTTGATTTAATCATCTATGTCTAGAAAGAGTGTATAAATGTGTAAACATGACACCAATAAAGCATATTTAAGGGATTTTATTAATTATATATATTAATTATGTGTAAATATTTGAATATGGCTGTAAGCATTTTAGGAGTTTAATCTCTTTTACAATTGTTAGTTTTCGCCATTATTTCTAATTTAATTTTGTCTTTCCAATGCAATATTTTAAAATATGTTTTTCGAAGCATTATGAAAAAAACAATTTTCTGATTAAGTAACGTTCTTGTTTAATAATACTGTAAACCAGGAGCCCAGTGTGTCCACTTTTCAGATGTTTTACGCCATGAATCTTGCGTTGAATTAATATTATATGTATATTAAGGCTCCACACAATCTGAACGATTTTATTTCCCATTTATATATATACATTATATTATATATAACCATGAAAAAAGTTCTGGAATCTCAGATCAACATAATTGTCGATAACATATCCTTCTTGTATATATTTGGTCATTACAAACAAATTACACTTGTAATTAATGCCAACGCCATTTCGTAACTGTAACCATCATAAGGATGCAGTCACATCAAATAGTCTTTGGCTAATAATATTATTGAGAAAAATTTGTGCCGATCTATATTTTGTTGAGATTCTAGGGCTGATTCATTTTAGAAAAAGAGTAGCTTAATGGAAAAGCGATTCAGTACAAATTAGTTTAGTAGAAGTCAGTTTGTTCAGATATAAATCAACCAACATTTATTAAAAAGGTTCCTTGGTACCAAGATGGGAGCAGGCCATCTCTTTGGAGCAGTTTAACACTTGATTCATGGATATTATGCCTTGTCGATTTCGGCTGATTGCGTTATGCATCCTGTCGAAGACAAGAAAATTTTTGCTGGAAAAATTAAACAACAAAATTATTTACATAAAAAAGGGTATTCACGTGTAAAGGAGAAAATAAAAGAACTTAGTTACGAACAATAATAATTATAAAAATGTTAGCTTTTGTTTCTTAATATATCATGACGCCACCAATCTATAAATGAAAGTATTGATATTAATAAAAAACTACACACATATATATATTATATATAATACCTGGGTCACAGTAGGGTTAAAATATGCTGTCTTTGTGATGTTTTGTTTATATTCATAGTTTTTAATATATATATATACAGGTCCTAAAATAAGTGCCGGACATCGTACATTGCCCAGCACTTAGATAGATGTCCGTTATATACGTTATATGTATAATAATTCAACATTGTAAAGACCTGAAAAAATAAAAATACATTGTTATTATTTTTTGTAAATAAAATAGTTTAATATATTATATATATTGTAAAATATAAGATATATAACAGTTACGTTTATTAGTTTGATTTAGTTCCTCTTGCAAAACATCTTTTGGAAAACATTGCACACAAAAAATAACATTCAGGTGCGCACATTCTAATGTTATGCAAGTGTCAATACCATTGTCTGTTTAAAAATAACTTTGTAAAACTAATTTAATATATACAGGCCCTAACAAAAAGATTTCTCCATCTCACCGAACATCAGATAATCATGACGGACATGCAAAAAAAATAAATAAACAAATATAACAAAAAAAATTTACTGACACAATATTGTCTTGAAATAGAATATTACAACGTGAAAAGAAGATAATAATATTTTTTTATTAAACTTATATTGCAGCTCTCTGAATTCATGACGGCATTCGGCATTGCTGTCGTAACTGCCGACGGATAAGTAATGAATTACGTTGGCAAAAAATGGCATTCTTCTTGCTCTTTTCTTTACCGGACAGAAATAGATATTTTCCATTTTGCCCGGCGAAACTTGTGTTAAATTTATATATGTAACTTTTTCTTTGTTTCCTAACTTTTGTCAAATTCTGTGTGAAATTATTTTTGCGTTGAACAATAATGTTTTGCATAGATTTATTATTTTGAATTAGATCAACAATAATATGCACAAACTTACCCGCACAAAAGTTTATCCCCCTAATCACATTTATACATAAAATATTTCAAAGATATATATATATATATATACAGTAGACATTTAAAATGTAAAATAAAAACGTAGGATATATATACAGTATGCAGCACTATGTAGAAAATTTTTCGCACAACAAACCTAATTTTATAGTCTTTTTATACTTTCCTATATGTTTAGTTTGATATAGTTTGTGATTGTTTTTCTTACAACATCCCCTCACCACATTCACATGAATAAAGTGTTTTTATCTTTGTTTTATTTGTTGATTTTTATTTGATTAGACACAATATCATCATCAATGTAACTGTTGTTTAGTTCACAGAAGTTATGTAGAATAAAACATTTTCCTAAAGATTCCGTCTAGCCTTTGCTCTCCCAAAAGCACATTGAATTTTGACGTTATTATTAAAAATAACTTCTTTTGTATATTCTTTTATGCAATATGGGAAAAGAGGGTAAGTCCTTATTTAAGTACTTTGGTTCTTTACTCTGACCAGGTATTATTGTTTTATGAAAGAAAACTACCATCCTTTTATGCGATAATATGGATGAATTTGTGAACACCTTTGCATCGTGCACACTGCCAGGCCACCGTATTTCAACATCCATAAACATACCTTTATAGTCACAGACAGCCTGAACATTTTTAAGTACAAATACTGTTTGTAACAGAAATAATCCTGTGAATTTGAAATATAAGTTCCATCAATGCCCCCAAATGCTTGTGTCATACCAAACTTAGTTTTGAATTCTGCTACTGTTTGTCTCATTTCATCTTCATTTTCTGGTAGTTTGATATAAATAGGACCTAAGTGTTCTATAATTGCTTTGCAAACTTTGTAAACTACTGCAGATATTGTTGCTATGTGGACACCAAAAGGGTTAGCTGTCTGATTAAGTTAACCAGTGTCCTTTAAATAATATAACGCGATGGCCAATATCTTTTCAGCAGTCAATGTCATTAGGTGGTCTACGATCAGGTGTAATATAAGGTCTAAGCTAGACTACCAGACTTAAGAATCATCATCGAGATACCATAAAGTTTTCTTCCAGTTATTTTCGGGGGCTATGTCATTTAGCATGTTTAACCACCATCCGTCACATCACCCATTTTCATACCATCAATTTTGTTTTTTTCTATTTAAAGATCTCATTCTTCTTGAATTTTAAGGGTTTGCATATGCTGGTTCCTTTTATTGAGTGAAGCACCTATAATACTATCTTCCAATTTTCGTTGATGAGATTTGAATGACATGATGAACCCAGAAAGTAAAGTTACCATTGCTGTTAGCTGAACAATAATTAAATTAACCAATTTTTTATTTATTTTACGTCTACCACTCTGTTTGTTTATAGTTTTAAATTTTAGCGAGTTTTTCTCTCCTTCGTTGATGTTGATAAGCAAACTGCTTTTTTCTCATATATAGGCGGGGTGAAATTCATCTCGCCTAGGAGGGCTCATATTCGTAGGCACTAAGAGTGGTTGTTCGAATAATTTCTTTAGCATCCAGAATGTCTAGCACACATATGATCGCCAGTATCAGTGCTCTATAGAGACTGAGTTTTAGGCTGCTAATGCTGACATCTTTGTTTGGCCAGACTTTGTTCCTCAGTTGTCCGAGACTTGAAGCTGCCAAGCGAATCCTTGCCTTCATATTGCCAGTAGAGCCTGGTACAACAATCTCTAGGAAGATAAACTTTTCTAGAAGTAGACTTCTTCCAAACCAAATCACAATTCGAATTAACAAAGTTATTACTAAAAGCAAGAGACTGATATTGATTTATTGAAAGATCATCAACAATGTTTTCACAACGTTTTGGACAACAGATTTATTTCAAAAGTTGTTTACCTTTGTGTTTTTAAGTTCTAATCTACATTACCTTTTCATGAATCAGGTTTATTTTCTTTGCAGGTGGCTTCCGGTGGTTTGCGAGTGCCCCGTTCAAGCAAACAGTGTGGGCAAACGATTCCGGCCCAGCGGTCTTCCAGTGGGACTATGAGACCACCAACAGTGATTTTCAGCCGTTGGATATTCGCATTAAATGCGGTTATTTTGAGAAAACTGATTTGAAGCCGTTGGTTAATCGATACACACATCAAAGCGAAATTTCAGTGCAGCGGGACTCAATTTTCCAATTGGATCCTTTCCCTGGCTCAAACGCCCAACTCACTATTGGTTTTCGAATAAAAAGTGTTAAAAAAACTGACCCTAAAAGTTATGGTTGTCGTGCTTATGTGAAGCAAAAGGATGAAAGAGCTGGCATTGAGTTTAACAGTCAGCCTTCATCGTTACAAGTGTGGGGTATATTGTTTTTAAATATACTAGTTCTATTGAAAATCATCACGCAAATTGTTTCTTTGTAGATCGACCCGAGTTTGTTGATTGCCTTCGAAATCTCCCTTCTGTACAAAGCGCATCTAATCTTGATATCACGTGCAAGGTTGTTGGTAATCCGCAACCAATATTAAAATGCGAACTGTTTTCCTACAATGGTGTTTATTTAAAGAGATTGGGGTCTGGTAAATATAATTTAACGTCAATACTTGTGAATACTACTGTGGCATTTTCTCTTTTAATTTAGTCATCAAACACTGGATTATCAAAGCTCTTATTCCGATTTGGTTGCTAACCGCTAGTTTTTCGAAACTCCTTTAGACTAAATAAGCTGTAAAAATCAAGAAGATCATTCCAAGATTGAATGTATTTTGTTCTACTTTTGTTTTTAGATTCTTCTAGAGCGAATATCACGAATAAATTCTTTGAGGACATCGCACCTGAAGCTCGAACTATCACATGTACAGCGTGGACTAAAGAAACTGGATCTGTGAACTTGACCCAGAGCATTGTTGTTAATCGTAAGTTGATTTTCGTAAGGAAGAAGGTAAAAATATAGTTTCAAGTGAAGTTACAATTGATCCAACGTACTAAAACTTTTGAATGTTATGTTACGTCATAATAGATAGGATAGTAATTACACGCGTTTACAGTCTCAGTTCCGGTCTTTGTTTTTATGCAAAATCTATTGTTTTCAGCTCATTTTGCGACCAAAATTTCGAGCAAATTCAACAATCGTATTGAGAATTGGTTGAAATTTTGTCTAGAAAACAATAGAAGGTTAATAATGCAGACCGGAACTGACACTGTAAACGCATGTATTGTCAGTCATTGTCAGGGTTTCAATGGTTTCAATGATGGCGGACGTAAAACCGTCGCTCCGTCGCTTAAAACAATTAAATTGCAAGCATGAAGACAATCTTTTCTAGCGGAAAATAGTGGAAAAAAAACTCTTTGTGATATCAATTCTGATCAAGCTTTACCGAAAAGAGCATGGAACAAATGAGCCAACGTCTTTTCAATTGCCAGCGTTGTGTAAAAAGGTGCAAATCTGATCGTGGAGTTATCCAACACCTGCGACACTGCACTTCGAGAAAAGAAGTTAATCAGGAAGTGGACCATCAGCTTAACACGCCCCTACAGCCACCTCCAGCAGACGATGAACAGGTGATAGAAAACATTGAAAGAAGAAACGTAGAAACATTCTGGTGGTCTGAAACGAAGGGAAGTGAGATAGAGAAAAACGCTGCGGAGATTTACGAAAAAATCGTTTTCTGGAAACGAAACCTATTCATGCTGCCAAACGGTGCCTCAGGAAAGTCGTTTATTTGCGAAACGACACGCCTACTGAATTCGTGGACAGAAAATTCTCCACTCAAGGTTTGTGCGCTGAAGGCAATACATATTATGCCTTGCTGTTACAGAAACCTTCAAGAACATCAACCATGGACCATGTTGAAGCACTTGAACGACGGCTCGAAACCTGGAGAAAAGGTGACTTTGCAAAATTATATGACGAAGCAGAAGCAATCCAGTCGAGACTTCCTACCAACAACGGGAAGAGAGACATGACAGCTACTTCAAGACGCTTCAAAGAACTTATGCAAAAGGGCAACGTTAACGGTGCAATCAAGCTACTTACGAACAATATGAAAGGGGGGATACTGCCCTTAAACAACGAAAGAATGGAGCTTCTGCGAACAAAACATCCTGAGGGGAAAGAGGCTAACGAAGAAGCTCTTCTGCCAGGGGAAATTCCTACGGTTCAACGGATCATCTTTGAATCAGTAGACGACAACATGGTACTCAAAGCAGCCCAAATTACGAAAGGGGGTTCTGGCCCATCTGGGATGGATGCAGACGGTTGGAGGAAGATACTGTCATCCAGAGTGTATGGCGACACTGGGAGAGATCTACGAAGAGCGCTAGCCAACGTCATCAAGAGGATGTGTGTCAATAACATCAGCGACAACTCTCTAGAAGCACTAATGGCATCACGATTAGTCCCGCTGGACAAACAACCAGGAGTACGGCCTATCGGAGTAGGTGAAGTACTATGAAGAATAGCGGGGAAAATTGTGATGAGTGTCCTTAAAAAAGATGTGGTCGAAGCATCCTTGAAATCACAAATGTGTGGGCGAGAAGCTGGAAGTGAAGCAGCAATACACGCAATGAAAGAGCTTTTCAGAAAGGAGCAGTCTGAAGCTGTCCTCCTGGTGGACGCTGCCAACGCTTTCAACTGCGTCAACAGACAAGTGCTACTCCACAACATTTCTATCACATGTCCGCCGATTGCAACATACGTCAAGAATTGCTACCAAACACCAGCACGCCTTTTTGTCATTGGTGGCGAAGAAATCCTATCAAGAGAAGGCACGACGCAAGGTGATCCATTCGGAATGGCTATATACGCGATGGCCATATCCCCTCTTCTTGACATACTGATTTCAACAACAGAAGATCAGAACAACAAGATGTCAGCGTTCGCGGACGATGTTAGCGCATCTGGAAGGCTCGTTGCACTTCGAAGCTGGTGGTCAAACCTGATTCAGTATGGCCCTAAATACGGATACCACCCTCAACCAGCAAAGTCATGGCTTATTGTGAAGCCAGAGAAGCTGGACGAGGCAAGAAGGATTTTCGAAGGAACTGGAGTGCAGTTAACAACCGAAGGACATCTTGGAGCGGTGATCGGGAATGAGGAGTACAAGCAGAGGTACATTCATGAAGCCGTCAAAAAATGGATGAATGAAGTATCTCTGCTCTCGCAAATTGCAACAACCCAACCTCAAGCAGCATATGGTTGCTACGTCGCTGGGTACCAGCATAAGATGACTTACTTCCTCAGAACAATCCCGGGGATGGAACATCACTTTCAACCTCTGGAAGACGTTCTCAGGCACTAATTTACATCTGCCATCACCGGGGGCATCTCGTCAACGATAAAGAGAGGTTACTCTTGTCCCTTCCGCCACGCCTCGGAGGCCTTGGACTAAAAAATGTTACTGAAACAGCAAATGAAGAATACGAGAACTCTTGCTAGATCACGCAACATCTGAAGAATATGATCCTAGACACACAGGAGGAAGGTGGTAAAATGAAATCGGAGATAAGGAGCGAACGGAGACAAAAACAACAAGCCCGATTCGAAAGCATACGGGAAGGGATGACGAACACTGGAAAACGCCTGATTGACACCAACTCTGTAAGTGGCGTTTCAAACTGGCTGACGACACTACCCCTGAAAGAGTGGGGTTATGATCTGAACAAGCAGCAGTTCTGGGACGCCATCAGAATCAGTTACAACTGGAACTGGAACTGGAACGACTCCCAACAGAATGCGTCTGCGGTGAAAAGTTTGACTTTAACCACGCCTTATCATGCAAGAAAGGTGGCATGGTCTCATTGCGCCACAACGAACTGCGTGATATAACTGCTGCACTCTTGAAAGAGGTTTGTCATGACGTGAAGAAAGAACCAACACTGGTTGAAGTCAACGGAGGCCTCTTTCGCGAGAGAACCGCCAATACTAAGAGGGAAGCACGTCTCGACTTTAGTGAGTTTCTGGAGCCTGGCCAAAGAGTATTCTTTGACGTAAGGGTTTTTAACCTACACGCTCAGAGGTACATGTATTCAGAACTAAAAAGATGCTTCCAGTCGAATGAGAGAGAAAAGAAACGCCAGTACAACGAACGGGTACTGCAAATTGAAAACGGGACTTTCACACCACTGGTATTTGCTACAAACGGAGCGATAGCCCCAGAATGTAAGGCATTCTATAAGAGGTTAGCGGAGATGATTGCTGAGAAAAGGAACATTTTGAACTCTGTCTCAACTAGTGTTATCCGGACAAAAATAAGCTTTTCGCTTCTACGATCGACATTGAGATGCATTCGTGGATCACGATCGAAAACCACGGACGACAACAACCTGGCTGATTTCGAACTAGCCAACCATGCTACAATCCGGGCAGAGTGATTGTTGAGCCTGACCTCCTCCTTTCATTAAACCTTCAAGTATTTTATATATATTCTAGTTAATTATTATTATATATTTAACAACGAACAATATTTTATTTTGAAGTAAAATTTGTATTTATGGCGTGCCGGATTGCCCCGTGCTTTGATGAATATATAATGTTTAAACTGTATTGTCAGTCCATGATCTTTGTCAGCCCCTTGTCTCTTGTGCTTTAGATCCTCCTTTTGCACCGCGTGAATTTTACGCCACTCCCAGAACTCGAACTTCATTCGAGTTGAAATGGAGACAGATTCCTCGAAATGAAACTGGGGGAGATTTCACCGACTACACGTTAGAGTATCTGATAACTCGCATCGGCGAAGTGAACAAAACCTCGGTCAAATTACCCGATAAACCTACAGAAGATGGTTTTGTCACGTTCATACTTGAAGGTTTGGTTCTTGGGGAGAAATACACTCTTCGCATTTACGGCAATAACAGGTACGGCGAAGGACCTAAATCCGTCATCGAGGAAACGGCTAAAGCGCCACGTAAGACATTTTATAAATGAATATCATTCTAATCATCTGGAGTATTGTTGACCTCCAATTTGTTGCCGTTAAAACAATTTATTTCTTTAAGAGAGCTTTATTTTTGACGAAAATATAAGAATATTTAGCGATATTTAAATAGTAAAGAGATCGCGAAAACTAATTCATTTTTATCTACTTTAGCGGTAACTGAGAATTCGACAGGATCCCGAGAAACAGCGATTATTATCGGCTCGGTTGTCGCTGGTTTAGTTGTCATCGTCGTGATTGTCATTATAATTGTGTATTGTTGCAGAAGATCGGACAAAAGTGAGCAACTTTCGTTCAAGAACTTCAACACTTGTATCTTTACTTAGGAAAGAGTAACCTTCGTTTCTTACTAAACAAATTGTTATTTTATGAATAAAGATAAGGAATGTGTTTTTTCATATTGATTCCAAAATATGACATTTTTCAATTTTTTGTTTTTAGACAAAAGATATCCTACAAGGTTACGCTCTTTACCACTCGACTTTGTGTTGGATTGTATATCACGATATGATGATTGGGTCTTACGCTATCCAATCAAAAGCTTTTTATATAATTTAGCTTTCAAAAAATAATTCAATAATATTCATCATCAACTAGCTAATCACTTTCAGGAAGGATCGAAATGGTGGACGACACGAATGTTAATTTCTTCTTCGTTTTCACTAAAGTTTTGTGCTTTCAGTTACGTGGAAGATGCTGTCGATTACCCCATGCAACAAGGTGGCAATATGTACATGAAGGTGAACAAGAAGAACAAAGGCGTTTCCCGTAGCGACTCCACATCTGGCTACCCGGACGTCGTCACTGCAGTAGGTTTTGTATTATAATTTAAGTCTCTCGGTTCTTCTTTTTGTTATGAAACACTCATGTGGGTTGATTTAGGTGAAACGTAACATACAGACCCGCTGGGTATAGGACGGGTATAATTTTTGAAAAAGGATTTTTAAATTTTTGTCTGCATTGCATATCTCTAGCAATCATGAGGATAATGATTTTCGGGGGAAAGAGAAAATTATATTTGTCGGGGATTATGCTAATGACAGCTTTTCCGCGAGTTATAAACGTTTGCTTTCTGTGTAAGATAAGGTGCCACAAACATGAAGAGGGATTTTATCTTTTACCTTCTCAATAATGTTATATTCCGTAGGCTGAGAATGGTCACCGCGGAAAAAACACGAGTTCCTCGTACGAAGACTCGAGCAAAGCGTATGTTTAATCAAAACACGTTTGTGGTGTGACCACACCACATATTTCTGTAAAATAGCTGGTTTTTATAATGTATATCATCCAATCTCTTTTTTTGCTAATTGTTGTATATTCGTTGTTTTCAATGGGTTATTTTCTAGTATTTTGCTAACTTCTCTTCTACATTATATATATAAACGTCTAACAGCTTGGATGTGATTTTTTATTTCTGGTTTTATCACACTAACATTATAAAGGAAAGTCGGGACTTAGAAATTATGTGGAAGCAGTTTTCTTTGCGTTTGTTTATTTAACAGATGTTTTAGTTATTTTGAAATAAACATATATATCTATAAATAAATGCATTGAAACCATGCCATCTTGCCTTATAGCACATGACTGCATTAATACATTGTTTTATTGCAAACGATGTACAGAATAGTTTGATTCTGTGTAACATGGCTGTGTCAGTTTTATTGTTGAATGCATTTGCCCCATCCACCAACAGCTCTCTAAGTCTTTATCGAGTGACACTATGCATAGGCTTTTTCACAATGTTTTCAATCGCAATTTACCACCGTCGACCTTTGATCTTAGTGGTTCTCTCCAGAGTCATCTGCATCCATTACTTAAAGTAGCTGCTTTGTTAGGAGAGATCAATCGCTTCTTATACAATTGGATGAACCGTTAGGTCTTAAAAGTCTTGATTGCAGCGTTTCAGTTTCGTTTATATACCTTGTGATTTTGATGCCATAACTCAACCGTTGCATGTTCATATCCCGGTTCTTAACCGTCGCATGTTCTTGTACGTTGATCGGTAACCGGACAATTATCTACACAGGTAATTCCCCGAATATGTGTGATTTTTTAAATGCCCTTTTCAAAATGAAAAATCTGGATAGTGTTTTTTTTTCTTTCAGACGTTTTTCTATAACTGTAATTTCCCCAGGAAAAAAACACCACCGACTTTCATGTAATTAAATAGCTTAGACCTTCTCAAACGAGTGTTCAAAATTTAAACTGTTAGTAGAAGCTGTCCAATTTGAAGTTTTTTTAAAGGTAGTATAAATTTCCCTCTTAGTAACGGAAAGACCTCAGCCCCCGTGCTTCCGCCGGGCCTGCTTCGTGATCGGTCGTGGTCATTTGTTGTCATTGGGTGATTTATGGATAATTTATCTTTCATGAGATTACTAACGAAAGTTGTACCTCTCTCTCAAATGGTATTATGGCAACACTAGACTTTAATTTGAACATGAATGCTGGTTGTATTCACCTCGTTCAGACAAAGAAGTGAAACAAAAAGTTTGAAAACTTGTTGAGTACGTTATCCCTATGAGAAAATCACCTTACAATATTGACGTTTAAATGGGGTACAATGTGATAATAAATATCTGTCAGGTTGTATAGTGTAATATTTAACATAATCATCAAGTGTCACGGAAACAATATTTTAACCAGTTAATCAACCATTTTGAGTGGAGTAATTGTTAAATTAAATAATTGGAAATTTTATAAATTCATTTTGGGAACTATTATTTTCATAACTATTTTAAAAAATAGATATGCCATATTTTTTTTAAATATTTTTGCCATATTTTTCTCGTATCTCGCGATAACTACTACATATTAGGGTGTGTCAAATAATTGAAAAAAAAAATGGTTAGTTAAATTTGGCAAATGGCATATGTAGAAAACATGTGGTGGCTTGTATGAACACCAAATCATGCAAAAAATTAAGATTGAGTAACGTTTAGCTACCGGGATTTGCATGTCTACTATATTTCGTAATAACAGCACGTTATAATTTGCCAAAATAAGTGTGAATGAATTTGACACATTTACAATTCTACAGTGTAGCAATGTTTAGATAAAGCCAATGTATGTATGTAGCTGTACTCCGGCGCAATCGTCGATCACGGGAGCCCAATGGATAACGAGAGTTAAGCCATCGGTTAAAGTAGATCAGACTACTTCTTATCGGCAGAAAATTTCGCCAAGCAGGTATGCCGATTCCAACCCTTGGCTATATTGAGATTAGCTGTCGAAAGACATTACCAGGGATCACCGCGTAGAGGTTCTCAATACTAATCCCCCAAAAAATGCAATGCTTGCATGACCAATATGGAAAAATTTTCTACTGTTAAGGATGATACAAAAATCATGTTGCATTATATAAAAACAAGCAGAACAATTTAAAAAGGTTCGCTAAATACACTATTTTATAGCACACAACATAAATTTTCACCAATACACTACTGTCTTTCATAGTTATCATAGTAATAACGAAAATAAAGTAAAATTGTAGGTTACTGAAACAAATAATCCTTAAGGGCATGCTCTATTAAAGAGTGTGAGACCAATCAAATCTTGTTTTTTTTGTCCTCTGATGTAACCTTCTCTCTTCTCATGTGAAAACACCCTGCTTGATGCTTCTGTAACTTGCTTTACACATCTCTCAATTGATTGAGTATGGTTTGGCCAATCAGGAACCTCCATTGGTTGAAAAACAATTTTTTTAACTTCAGCTGTAGGAATAAAGCATGTAAGTGGAGGCTCTGAAATACCAGTTTCCCAATCAATAAGACTAACGAGATCTGTCGCATCTGGTTTAAATGTGGGAGTTTTTTTCCCACTTACTGAATTGTCACCAAGTTGGCATTCATTGTCTCCAGCTCCCGTTATTTTTAGAATCTGATGGACCCCCTCACGTCTCTCACTTTCGTTCTTTGAACAGAGCAAAGTCTGTAAGATAGCTTCACTGAAAGCATACCATGCAGACTGTTTAACAGTAGGCATGACTATATTGATAACATCCTGTCTTTGACTCCTTAACTGTTTCAACTGATAAAGAACATGGCGTGGATCTTCTATCCAGGAAGGCAGGCTTGCCATTGTAAACTAATATTATAGCAACTTTATTCAATGAATTTTAAAGACCTGTAAAATGCAGAATGACAATTAGCAATATTGTAAAGTTTGTAACAGTTTAATAATTAGCAAGAATTACTCTAGTTTATAGTCGAACAATATCAACTGTTATGTTCGTTTGTCTATTCATTTTACAGACTGAACCTACAAATTCTCCTGTTATCGCTTGTTTCAAAATGGTATGAAATCTTCTATATTTATGCTGCGTGGTGGTTAGCCGTGGTCACTTTTAAAAGCACCTAACTGGCTTACTTTCATTACCTTTTTATATTTCAGGCTTACAGATGTTCTACCGCTACTTGTAAATAAATAAATAAATGTTTGTCTGCTTTGCAGCTGTAGCCTATTAATCAGTGACACTTTAATTCCAGTTGTTCACTTTTTCGTGTATTTTTGTCTTAATTTTAGGGAGGGGTTATGGTGGAATACAATATAGTGCATGAATAGTAAGTTTGTCAATGCGTAAATATCAATTTGCGAGTACTTAACATGCCTATATTCTAATGATCAGTGTTTACTATGGCTTTTTCAGGCTGCCAATTCTTGGAATTTTGATATGAAAATCCCTGTAGCTAAATAATGTTTAATTCAGGAAAAATGATGTATTTGTGTTACTGACATGCCACCACATATTTTTAGAACATGTCATTTTTTTAAATAAGTTTTTTCAAAATTGACACACCCTACTACATCTACTAACTCAGTATAACACAAATAGTGTTATCTTTATCAATAGATCTATATATCTTATATAAGACCCTTGGAAAGCGTGAACATGAACGTCGCTACAACTCAATGATATTACGATTACATTATTCTAACATTCGCACGTGTCATATTTTGCACTCTGTTTTTAACCAATAGGAATCCTGGGAATAGTTGCTTTAACCAATCAGAAAAAATATTGAATTCTGCACTCCTTTTTAGCCAATCAAGATACCTGTCTAGTATTGGCGAACAAATGAAGATTATTTGAAAGAACTTTCCAATGAGTTTGTGTTCAGTTTCGACAATATAATCGAAGTTGCATTATAGTTACCTCCTACAAAACAAAACATTTAAAAATCTTAAGAGATCGTTGCAACACGATTCGATCCACTTTGTTTAACAACGCCAATAGCAACCGAAATTTATTTTCAAACATTTTCGAGAACTAAGATTGAGACATAAAGACAAATGATGGGGGGAATTTATTAATGAACTTAAAAGCTTGATAAGGTCTCTATAGGACGTCAGGTACTGTGTAACTGTGGCCTTAGACATGTTGAGATTCGTGGTTTTTGTGGTAGCACGGCGGAAGCGGTTTGTTCTAATGAAATCAGTTTATGGCTTAGTAAATATCGTTTGGTTCTTTCAAAGTCGTCTTTAATTTTAAGATTAAAATGTTGAGTTGTACGTTGTTGTTGTTAGTTCCATCAGTGTTGAAGGCAGTCGAGGAACAGGTTACTGTTTTTGGATTAATTTGTTGAAGTGATTGTCCCTGCTTAAAAGGAAGTGGATCATTTTGGTTAACAATAGAGTTTTAAAAACTTCTTTATGGCAGCTTCAACACCCCTTATCCGAGCCTTCGTCTCAGTATCAGAGAGGTTAGCTAACGACCACCACTACCATAGATGAAAGAGTGCATCAGAAGTGTTGATGATAGAGGATTCGGAAGATCATCGTAAAAAATCTTTTGAATCGAATCATTTTTACTACATCAATATTTTGAAGATTGTTCGGAATCAAAAACATTCCCGTCATTAGTCCAGGAGTATTAGACTTTGAGGTAGAAATAAATATGCTAAAGCTGAATTTTTCAGGATAGGTCCCTAATGTTGTCTGAAACAACATACTAAAAGTCCCCGGGTTTCCCGCGTGTGCTTCCACCCATTTAGGCCATTTTTCAAAATGGCCGCCATCTTAGTGATAATTGTCATATCTTGGTAACCGGTGGGTCTAAATCAATTATTTTGGTGTCAAAATACTCAGAAGACCCATATTTATATTCACTTTAATGGAAAAGTTTAACGAAAAATTACCCGAAATGCCATTTTTGACCTTTGACCCTAAGACCGGGATACCACGATATCTCATTAACGACTAGCCGTAGAAAATTAAAAATGGTTTCAAATTATTCAGAATACCCAACTTTCTATTTGCTCTAATGAAAGAAAAATATCAAAACCCTATAGAAACCCAGATTTTGACCTTTGAACTATTGACCTGGTGATAATTACATTTATAGAAATAACATTGATCAGTAGGCGTGTATTAGCAGATTTAGCGTAAAAATACTCTAATTTTTATATTTACTCTTATAAAAAAGTTGAACGAATATTATATTTCGACCTTTGACCTTAAATTCGCAATTAAATGTTAATGTCTAAACAATGGCTTGTGAAAATTTCAAATGTTTGTTTGTATTGAATCTAATGATATAAATGTTGTATTATACTTTAAGAAAATACTTGGGGCTCAGATTCTGACCTACAATACTTTAAATTATAACAATGATGATTTGGGTAACTTGTATGCATAAAAAGTGACCAATGACGACTTCTCTGATAAAAATGTTCACATTAACATAACACTAACATAATTTTAAAAACATAGAAAACTGACTTTTAGTTGGAATCCTCGGCCACAGTTTTTGTAACTGTGTTGCTACAGCTCTCCCCCATGCAGTGAATGCATATCTCCGAGCAAACCATCCCTTTTTTTCTACAACCACAGGCTTTGCCACAACCAGATCTGCATGCACAGCTGACCAATTTTAATAATGATTGTGGGGCAACGGGCTGATCAGTGGCAACTGCAATTAGAGTATTGTTGTCTTGTTTCCAGCCCCACTCTGTGGAAGGCAAGGAGTGACCTAACCATTGTTGAACTTGGAGATATACTCTGTATGAGTGTTGTTTAGCTGCTGCACTAGTAGGTGGAAGACTTGAAATGTTAAAAGAGCTGCTTGCTGTTAATTTTGCCACTGATCTTTTATATGCTACAAATCTGTATTTATTTAGTGTTGCAAACTTTTCAGCTCCATATAGTACAAGTAGAAATTGTTCACCTGCATTAGCAACCTCCTCATGTGTTCTGGATTGCTGTGAAAAAATGTTCATTTTGCAACATAAACTTTCACTTGGCTTCTGTGCAAGTTTAAATGCCATTACTTTGCCCTGTCCAAACAATGCTGATATTGTGTCACATCCTGTCATTGCGTGGATAAATGGAAGATGTTGTTTGGTACTCCCTATTGCATTTTGTATTTGTTTTACACTATACAGTGACATTGGGTTGTAACTATATAGCATATAAATGTTCATCAATGGTGTGGCGCGTGCTACCAACATTACTAGCAAATCAGTATCTGTTCCAACAACTACAACTGGTTTTTCTGGTTCTAAACTTTCAGCAATTTCAAAGGCTTTAGATACTATTAAAGTATCAGCATCTGACTCCGACTGTAATACATTGATTCCACTTGACGCAAGGACCAAGGATAATGTGTCAATAAGTCGTGTCTTGTTGCAGTTATTGCCAAGGAATGCTGCTTGAGATGTTGTGGTAGATTCGGTGCAATGACAATATGGGTCAAAGGTCAAAAATGGCATTTCGGGTAATTTTTAGTTAAACTGTTCCATTAAAATGAATATAAATATGGGTCTTCTGAGTATTTTGACACCAAAATAATTGATTTACACCCACCGGTTACCAAGATATGACAATTATCACTAAGATGGCGGCCATTTTGAAAAATGGCCTAAATGGGTGGAAGCACACGCGGGAAACCCGGGGACTTTTAGTATGTTGTTTCAGACAACATTAGGGACCTATCCTGAAAAATTCAGCTTTAGCATATTTATTTCTACCTTTGGCCCATTTTTTGTCTAATACTCCTGGACTACATGCCACATTTTGCTTTTTCTTGAAAACTATCATTTCTATCACAAGGTTTTTATAATCTTGTACTTTATTCAATCGATGCCTCGGCTTCCTTCGAAGCTTTGGGGAATATTTAAAAAGTCATTGTGCTTACCATGTTAAAGACTTGTGTTTCCTTTGAAATTTTAGATAAATAAAAGTGTGAAAACTTGTGTAATCGTATAACTTTATTCCACAAACTAAAAAATGAAGGACGCGGGTTAACTTTTTATAATTTCTTTCTTTCTTCCGTCAACACATAAAATATAAACTTCCTCGCTCCCACAAAATATAAAACTCTTTTCTCTTCCCTCTCTCCAACGCATGCTGGATCAGTTTCTTAAGAAAAATGTAACAAAAGAAAATGTATTGTCCAATCAGAATTAATTCAGTTGAGGAGTTTCCACATCAAGGGGTTTCCCATCAAGGGTTCTTCTCCACAAAAAGTTTAGTTCGCGAGACGTGCAGTGAAAATATACAGCTACGTTGTAAATAAAATTATAAAAAAAAACATCACTCGCCCAAAAAGGGGAGTGGAGTGCGCCGCGTAGTCCAATTGGACAGCCTATGGTTGTAAGGTCGGGATAGCTCAGTTGGTAGAGCGCTTGCAATTTCGGATTTCTGAAGTTGCGAGTTCAAATCCTCTCGGCCTCGCCGACTCAGCGAATGAGTAGCATTTCGATGCGGTAAAGTACGGGTGTTGGTGGTAGGAGTGGCGCCCGCCTCCACAGTTACACCCAACGTCTTGCGCTGACGAAAAGGGGATAGACACCCTCGTTTACGCCCGTTACCAACATTAGGGTTAATTCGACAACTTATGGTTGTATAGAATCTTTTGGGAAGTGAAATCTCGAAATTGGGGATATTCCGACATAAACTTTTCTTTTATTGACCGAAACAGTGGCGTAGGAGGCGGGGTCAGGGGACACGCCTCCCCCCCCGCCATTTGTACAAATGTGTTGAATATTCGGGCAACTAAAAGTTTTTCGGGCAACTATGGGGCTCAATGGAGGGGGGGGGGCAAGCACCATGAACAAAAGGTCCATAATTTTACAATCTTGCCTCTCCAACTGAAAACCTGTGGCTATGCCTCTGCTTATAGTTACAACAAATCATAACTATAATTATTTAGTTTGTTAGCTCTTATTTAACAAGTTTTTTTAGCTGTTAGTTGATTAGTACCCAGCAGTTTTAGAATGAACCGCAAAAGAACAAACATAAGTAAAATTAGATGCTGATTTCCATGCTGACACGGGTTAAACGGGTTTACTGATGGCACGCCTCCATCCTATTCTATCCTGCGCCAACCCAGGCTGAATACGTTTCTCAACGAGATCCTTCTTCATAACCTGGCCCCATGTTGTTCGTGGCCTGCCTCTGCAACACTTACCATCAACAACTAAACTCTACACTTCTTAACCCAGTTATTATCATTCATTCTCTCAACATGATCAAACCATCTAAGCCGACGCCTTTGCAAAGATTTTTTTGCACTTTTGAGTCCATAGCGTTCTCTTAACTTATTTTAAAGCTTTCTATCCTTCAATGTCACATTTGTCACAATTCACATCCATCTAATCACTCTCATGTCATTACGCTCTAGTCTGTTTAGTTTGACAGTTCTATATTCTGATTATAAGTCAGAACATCTTAAACGAAAGCACAAAAACAGTTTATCAGTTAAATTTGTTTCAATTGAGGAAGAAGATCCTCTTCAACAGAGGCTTGCCAACTTCTAGAAGTAGAACTCCGTTTGCTGCAAATGATCCAGCCAACACCAGTTCTGCAAGCTTGACTGTTGATTTGGCACCCAATGTTATTGTATTAGACATGGAAAATGTTAATGTAAATGAAGCACCGGTATATAGAAGCATGGAAGAAGATAAATCAGAAGCAGAGGAGGTATGCAGGCCGTTGCGGACGCTGTCACATATACTTGATGTAACGATCCTATTACCGGCCGAAAAATTTTTCGGGCAGAGGTGGTTGTGCCCCCCAAACAATTTTTGGCTCCTACGCCCATGGACCGTAACATTGAAATTCAAACATAAATTGGTTGCAGATCCCGCAACAGGTCTTCTGTAAGCACATGTTGGAACTTATGAATGGTCACTGTTTGTGTACCTACGAGGTATTACGTGTAAAAATGGAAGTAATCTGCATATTTTGTTTTAAAGTATAGCTACTGCAAGAATCTAAGACATGGGGCGAGGGAAATTAATCAACCATAAACTAGTAAGTATCTGGTCAATCTCTTTTACTCGCGAAACGTGACTGCGCACTTCAAACGTTAGGTACAAGAGACCAATGTCTCGCTTAACAGTCAATTACTGCAGCTGTCCTATGCTAGACTTATATTTTAAAAAAACATAACACATAACGTGTCTTCATACGGAATTGTTTCGCTGTTTTTGTTTCTGGCTTCAAAATGGTGAGTGAGATCGATATCTAAGTCCGAACCGCTGCTTGCTGGAGTGTGGTGACGTCATATGCTAAATTCCCGTGTACAAAAGAGTACTTTGGCCAGGCTGTTGATTGCTCTGTCTTTGATTAGTGGTTATGACTGTTGCGCTCTTTCTCACTTTTTTTACAGGGCACACTTTTGCGTGTCCAAAATGGCGCTTGAGATTGCATGCATTTCCTTTCGCAGGACACTTCCTTCTGTCATAAACGAAATAACTATCATTCACACTACGGCACACGAGATATAAAAACTACTGGTATTAAAAAAAATACAAAACGAAATAAAATTTATTTACCGCGAGAACTAAGTCGTATCTCGGATGTTTGATGTAATGTTCGCGAGTTCAATGTCAGTTAGTCGTGGATCTCTCCTGACTGACCTAGAGCCACGAACACATAGCAACATTGATCATAGCAAACAAAACAAAACCTTCGTTCTTATAAAGTTTGTTGTTGTTGTCACAGATACATTTCTTTTTTCCGAAATCATTTCGGACAGACGTTTTGTAGAAAGTTTGGCACTCACGAGCCATTCCACCGTTGGAAGCAAATACTAAAGGCGTAAATGCACCGTTCTCTACTTGCAGTACTTTCCTTGCATGTGTGCCCTTTTTCTTTCGTAACCGCAAAAATTGTAAATTTTCCTGCCACTCGTGGTGTTTCCACTCCTTGTTCGTTTCCATTTTCGCTGTTCAGCAAATTACCTCTTTTAACTCACAGGAATCTGGATTATCGAGACCAGTAGCACGAGACTTGGATTATTGGAGTACGAGCAAACATTTAGCTGGAACTTTTTGAATTTGTGTAAATGATAACTGTGAGATGTGGAATGCTGATAGCTGATATTGTTCTGTCTAAACAAAGGTTTACTATTCTTGTCGCCAAAGTAAAAACCTAAGTGAGGGGGTGGGGGAAACTAATCGACTATAAACTGGCAAGTACTTGGACAATTTCTTCTTCTCACAAACCTTGACTGCATACTAACTTTAAACGTCAAATACAAGGGACCTATGTCTCGTTAAACAGTCAGTTACTACAGCTGCATATTTAGCTAGATATATACACTTTGCGCTAATGTGCTTTTTCTTTGGCTGAAACTAATTGAAAACAAATATACCCATGCATATATTCACTGTAGCTAAGATATGCAATTTGTAGTTGCTTATCTTATAGATAATAGCATAAAACTCTTTGTGATAAATGTTAAATTCTGCGTCATCCGACATGTTTGTTTACTTTTAGAAATTAGTGTTCTCTACCACTGGGTTTTTATCAGTAAGTGGCCTATCTACATGAGCAAGAAATATTATCTCTGGAATAAAACGCTTGCGAGGCAATATACATATTTAACAAAACTAAACAAACAAATGAAAAAATGAAAATGTTTTTTAAAAAACTGTTTTTAAAAGATGTGTGGTTTTTAATATCAGATTAAACAGGACGATACAAATCTACTATTTTAAAAGTTAAAAAGTGATCCATGATGGAGAGTGTTTTGTTTTTCATTTAAAAAATAGTGGCTTCCAAAAGCAGTAGCTTGATTTATTCATAACGACTTGCTTGACTTGTTGTGTACAACATCGAAAACTGGCATTTTTTCCCCAAATATTTGGCCGAGAGGGTTATTTTTGTTCTCATTATTGGTCTTTTTAGAGCTGAGAGAATTAGTTTCAGCCAAAAAAATATGGGGTGCGAAAGCACATTAGCGCCATACACTTTCACTGCTAAATATTATAGGCAAAGTTTTTAAGTGGTGATTATCGAAACAAAGTGGCAATTTTCACAGTATCTTAAGGCATTATTTTTACGGCACTTTTAGCCATGCATGCGTAATGCGGAAATATTGGACTTCTATTTTCTTTGCATTGACATAAGAATAGTGAAATATGATTTGTGTTATACATGGGTGCTGTAAGACAGAGACTGTGACTATTTTTATAGCCAAACTGAAGGGTCACTAAGCTTTTTGCAAGGTTAAGGGGGTAAATAAATAAAAATAATGGTAAGAAGATTTATTCACTAAAATTAAACCTGTGGTTTCTAAACATTCAGCAACAGCAACCTTCCTTCTCAACTCCATATGGCCTTTCAGTGTTTGGAGAACGTCCATGTTGTAATTGAATTCTGCCATTCCTTATCCAGAAATTATCTGTCCAATCTTCAGAAGCTTTCTGTTGCTGAGATAGTACACATTTCTGTTGTGAATCACATGGGTGGTCACTTAAATGTGATTGAGTTGTTATTGTCAGGTGATACTGCCTCTAAGCTTAAGTAAATGCGCTGCTTGCTTTTGAAATAGGCCAGATTCCATTGTTGTGCATACAATGATTCATCATAAACTGCTTGTTGAAGTGCTGCCTGACAGATGTGTCTGCAAGGAAGTAAGTAGCATGTAAGTAAAAAAGCTGCATTTGCAGAAATGAATTGATACTACAATATCATTTCATGTCATTTGCTGTTCCAAGGACAGTTGTTATGGCAGAATACTATAGCTGCTTATCAATAAATTTAAATGAATATGGCGTCATGGATTTTGGATGATGGTCAATTACCTCTTTAGAGGAGGCATGGTGGTCTCATTTTTAAGACTGCCAATACACAGCATTAAGTCAATTGATATTGAAGTATGTAAGCACACTCTGAGGAACAGCCCTTAAGATCCTCACTACTGGTACATGATTTTGGATTAACTACTTTAATGTGATAAATTTTTGCAGGGATTAAATTTTCCAGATTTCATGGATTTTGAAATCTGCGAAAATCTGGAAAGTAGCCATCCGCGAAAATTTGTCCCAGCGAAAGTTTTGAATGTCTGATCCGCGAGTCAAATGCGTCTGAGTCAAAATCTCCACTACTTCATACAACAATTATAATTTTTAGAGAAGATTCCCTTTAAAGCAAATATAAATCTTTTCTATTTTCAAAATAAACTACTCATTGATTACAATAGAAACTTTTTCACATGGCTTTGCTTGCCCGGCTGGTTGGTTTCGATCTCATTTGACAGCGGCATTCAAAAACATTGTTTTGATGTCACGATCTGGTTTTGGTTTCGCCTTTAAAAGTTAATTTTTTGGAGATTTTTTGACAATAAATATGGCTTTTTGTTGTGAAAACGAGAGCCAATTTTGCCGGGTTAAAGAAAATATTCAAAAACGCTGAAACGCGAAATTAAGTCCCCGTGAAATATTTGGAAATGGCTCATCCGCAAAAATAAATCCTCATGAAAATTTATCACATTAAAGTACTCCAAGCACATATCTCATTCTCCTGCGGAAATGCCAAGTTTGTCCATTGCAACCTAACCTACCTAAAGCTTCTCATAACATGAAAAGACAAATGAGGATGTCCACTCTAGGCATTTTCTCTTTGAGCACGTCCCTTTCCGTCATATCTTTGTCAGCCATGATGACTGAAGTGTCCTTCCAATCAGGATTTCTTTCGTGGAACTTATCAACTAACAAAGACTCTATCCTCAGTTGCGATAAGCCAAAGAGCAATCACTTCTGATTCATTCTCATCTACAGTCATAAGCATACACAGGGGCACGTCATTCAGTTTGTATGTCACACCAATGAGTAATAGCTCTGGATATGCCGAAAAGTATTCCTCAGTCTGGAATGCAATCATCGCTTTGAGGGTATCATCAATGTCAGTGAATGCATCTACAGTTGACCCTGTAAACAAATTATAATACTTGAATGAAAAAAAGTTGTTGATCAAAGTACTTTAAACATCATTGCATTATATTACAACAGATGTGAAACTACGCCTCTCCTGGAGGGGCGCTTGATTGAACCTGCACGGGTAACACACATATAATAACACACTACACAACACTTTCATTGAGTCAAAACACCTTGCACCTCGCATAGTTTTTAGAAGTGAGAATGCCTGCCATCTGAATGTTGCCCATGCCTGATTCTGGGATGGCAAGTGCAGGGTCCAATGAATGATGGATCTAATAACAACTTACTTTATTTATGACTCTGTTACACATTTCTTTGACAAATAAATACTGTCCATCTTCTGTGACTATGGCCTTTAGTGCGACTGGGCAATCTTTCAAGATGGTGCTAAGGAAACAAAGAAAAATGGTAACATAATAAATGATATATCATAGAAATCAATGATGACATAACAATATTTATTTGGACTCCGGACTTTAGACCTGGACTTCAATTTCCTTCTGTCATGGATGCACGTGTAATCATAGTCATAGGAAATAGATAGTCTCGAAATACTGGTCGTTTATTTTGATTTTCCCGTATCATGTTAACGAAACTAGGGTGGCCGGAAACGTAAGGCACAGATTAAAAATGGCGAATGAACTTGGTGGTTTATTCTGCGATAATGAACTTGATGCTGTTCTATCTGTAATAGATGGGAATATTTTAGAAGAAACTCCTGAATTTTTGGTCGAGGTGGAAGTTGAAACTGCTAAAACTTATGTACTATGTGGTGCATGCTCCAAAGTTTGCCTTAGTAAGCGTGGATTAACAAGACACAAAAAGGTCAAACGTCAACCAAAACCAATAATTGCTGAAAGTGTTCCGGAACAAAAAATGCACCCTATGTACTTCAGAAAGTTTGTAAAGGAATGCGCAAATAAACTATACTCATCCAACTGCTACCCAGCAGTAATGTTGGAGGAATTTCACAAACTTTCTGGCACTAATTGATTTTGGTGAAATTCTACAAGTTTACAACCCTTTTAGAGAAAGTATTGGCAACTTTTTTGGTAAACTTGAGCTGTTCTATCTTGAAATTTACAAGGCTGCCTGTAAACAGTATAGCAAACAACAGCCCATTCATGCTTTCAAAAAATGCTCATTTAATTTTTGGCTATGAACTTGCCAACTATATATTAGCGCATTTGGTAGATGGTGTTTTTATTGATAACGGGACTGTTGTTTTTGCTGACAAGAAAAGCTCATTTTCCACTCGTGAAAAGACTATAATAACCTACCTTGGTGGGTACGTAGCTTCTACTTTGTATCGTCAAATTCGCTTTTCTAAAGTTGCTCATAACATCTACCAACAACATCGTTTGTCCCTTCTGCTAGCCTTCAAGTCTGATGAGTCTGGTGATTCGTACACAGATTCTGATGTTGATGGAAAATTGGTTTCTGCCCAGCAAAGAGGTTTGTGGCGAATCAGTAAAGATGGTATTTCGTTGTTTTCAATTGCAGAGCTCGAGTTTCGTTGTGCTGTCAAGAAATTTATGACATCAATAGACAGCAAAGAAATTGTAGCAAAGTTATTGACCAATGCTGAACTTTTGTGTGACCACAACAAAATTAAAAATAATTGCGAAAATCTTCCTGATGAAGTTGCACTTAATCTCCTAGAGGATTATCCTTATGTTATATGTACGTGTGCGAGCCTTTTCACATGCGAGGGATATCAGGATAAATCATGACATCAACAAAGGTAAATCCCGAGCTACAAAGTCTTTACGAGGAGAAATCAAGAAAGCCTCATCTAACCTTGATCAAGCATACTAGTGGATGGATGGTTCACCTGTGTGGCATCTTTATAAAACCAGTTTTTTTAAAACTACAAACGTATTAAAAAGCATTATTCATGGCAAATAGTTCCTAGCCAAATATTACCAACTAAATTAACGACAATAATCATTGATAATCTTTGACTTCAAAATTATAAATAATGAATTTCAAAGTTGCTGTTCAAATTAACATTTTGAGAAAAGATATGATAAAAACGATAAAAAGTTTAAAAAACAATGAAAGAAAATACATTTCTGTATATGTTAGCATATATTGGTTAATTTATGTATTGTTATTGATTTTAATATGAAAAACTTTCTAAAAAGAATGAGAAAAAACAACACTTTTTTATTAGAAATTACCATATACCGTAAATGACTGAATAAGCGCCCAGGGCGCTTATTAGAAATTTTAACTTTTAGAAGGGACGCTTATTCATTTGAATTAAGAAATCGATAAACATATAAATAACATAGTATCTAATAAAAGTCAAAATAAAATTTCAAATACTACAAACTGATGAAAATGTTAGCTGCAAATATCTATATCATCATCCTCTTCGTCGTCATATTTATAAAGCCTTATGGACGCCAACTAAAGATGAAAAACTTTATTGTCGGAAGGATGAGAGGATGGAAGCTGAAACATACGATAGTCACGCGATTGGTGTTCAAAAAACAGATGGAGTGCTTGTGGGCCACATCCCAATAGAAATATCAAGCGTCATGGATTACTTTTTAAGGGACTCACCAGAAAATCGACTTGACGCAATTGTTATCGGCAAAAGAAAACGAGAAGTTGGACTTGTTATTCCTGCAAAGTACATCGCAAATACCAAGGATTTGCGGGTCGCCAACATTCTTAAAAGGATGCTGGAGAAACGAAAAACAACATATTCACATTTTGACATAGAATTTGACATAAATTAGCATGTAAGAAAAATGCCTATATTTAATACTTAATAATATCATAATATCGTCTTAATATCAATTTCTGCCTTTTATACGTTTGTTTGAATAAGCGCCCCCTTACAACCCAGGGGGGGGCTTATTCAGCAGGGGCGCTTATTAATATGTTTACTTCTATGGGGGGCGCTTATTCAGCAGGGGCGTTTATTCGGCAAAGGGCGCTTATTCAGTCATTTACGGTAATGATCAAAATTTCTAATCATCAAACTTTTGACAGGGAAGTTTTTCATCACTCATTTGTATTTCGCTTGGAGCAGTACAATTTCCACCTTCAATGGAACGAAAAACTTTCTGGTTACATATTGTGTTGTCATTGTAGCCAAAGTCACGAACAGTAGGATTGGACCTTCTTGAACCCATCGACCTTTGTTGACCAAAATAGTTCTAAAAGTTTCAATTGCGAAATAAGACTGGTTTAGATGAAAACAGGTGAGAGAATTTAATAATTTTGTTAATTTTTTTATTCATAGTTTTGAAAATTACACCTTTTTATGGCATAAAGCTTATAAGCATATATATACGGGCTGAGATTCCTGAAAGTTTAAGCATAGGATAAGCATATTTTGAGGCTGGGTTGAATAAAATAAATCCTTCGATCATAAAATCCTCTCAAGAAGAAAATTTCAGAAAAATAAAGCATATATATATAATAAACCTGTTAAAATAATTATATTGAGTGTTAGATGCGGATGGGCTGACGTAGTATTATACCTCAAGAGGATCCTGTGAAAATCTTTCTGTCAGTACGTATGACACACCATGAGTCAAGAGATACCTTATCAGATTGATTAGGGAATTTGCAGTGATTTGAATTCCTTTATAGGTTGGAGATGACAAGAACATGTTTTATTGGGCAACAGTGTTGAAATTCCCTGGTCGGTTTTCGATTGACTGCTCCCAATCTTTGAAATATTCCTCCTTCATCCAAACTGAACGATGATCATCAGTTGTTCAAGTAGATGTGGCGTGGACTTAATTTGGCGATGGACAAAGATTTTTTAATTTGGCGTGGATTAAATTTGGCGGAGCAGTAACACTACAAACGTTGGTTGTAAAGAGGCAAACAAGGATAAGAAAGAAGAAGAACAACAGAGTGTTATAACTATTTATTAGTTTAATTTTATAATCATTATTTACATTCATTATTTATATTTTGCATATATCTTTTGTAAGATTGTCTAGAAAAGTGTACGTAAACAAAAAATTGAATTTCTCATTGTTTTAATTTGGCAATAGCAGAAATATTTTAAATTTGGCGTGGACTTTATTTGGCAATTTCAGGCCAAAATCATCAATTTTGCCATATTCTCTCCACGCCAAAATTTGTACGAATAAGGTAATAGAAATAAATTTTAAATATATATTTTAAAAGCGACTATATATATATTTAGTGCCTTGATGCCGGATAACTTTTTTCAGGCAAATATAATGTGGGTACTGACCCTGGTACTATTGTTTTCTTTCCACTCTCTTCATCTACAGGTAGAATTAAGATTAAAAAATACCCTGACCAGGAATTGAACCTGGGTTACCCATGACAATGTCAATGAAGTGTCCTACCACTAGACGAACAGGATTTGTTTTATATAAGTGATAGCTACTCTAATCAACATAAAGCTTGTTCACTAATAGTCCATGGGATTTGGGTAATATTGGTATAAAAAAGGGACTCGTGTAATATACCATCGGAAAGCTTATCTTTTGGGGAATAAGAAAAACCATGTTGGAGGGTGTAAAAGTGTCTTTTGAAGGAATGACGGCACTTCTCCGTAGAGCGGATGTTGATTTTTAAAAAACTGCATACATTCAATTTAAGTTAAAATTTCTGTTTGAAACAATAGTTACCTGTTTTCTTTTGATTAGTCATACAAAGAAAAATCACAAATTTTAATTTTAAAAAATATTTTCTTTCCTTCGTAGAGCTCAATTTTGACCAGTTTTTGGCTTTTTTGTTCAGATTTGAGTGTTTCATGATCATTTTCCCAAGACAAAACACTCTAAAAGTGATTCCCTTTCAATTTATAAACAATATCATCCTTTACATATCATCCTAGCTTAGAAATAATTATTTTTCAATCTTAGTTGTTCTTCATCATAAAGAATGAAAATAGATTATATCAATCCCAAAGTTCAATTCCTCAATTCAAAATGATTAAATAACGTTGTATTTATTATAGCTGGAGCAAATAAATAAGGTGAAAGTGATAGAAATCTATTAAAGGTGGTTCTTAGTCCTCTTCATCACTTGTGTCGTCCATTGTCTCGTCAGATTCATCTTCAGTTTCGTCCATCATTTTATTGTTGCAATCGCGACACGAACACATGTCAGTGCAATTCAAGTTATTGATAACTCACAGGCAACAATCGCCACACAAAAGTACCTGTAAAGGAAATGCAATCCCCACACAATGAAAATGTAAAAGCTTGATTATATGTATTGTATATGCATGTAAGCTATCTAGATATTTTAGTAATATTTTAAATTGTTACTTATTACTTACATTGTCTGGAGCTGGGTTACATGTCATCCACTTGATTGAAAAACCACCGTCATCTTCCCAACTCCATCCATGATCCAATGGATCAGCGTCTCTTTGATTCTGCACCAAGCTCTCTCTCCAAACTCCTGCCTGGTAGTTCGTCCTTGCTGTATGGAGATTCAAAACATTGCTACATGGCGGTAGATTTTCGCAAGAGATCTTTCCGGAGCTTCTACAGTACATTTTGTATCTTACTTCATCAACTGAATCTGTGCCTTTGTAACCATACATGTGACATACAAATGATTGAATGATTTTCACATCCGCCGAATCCAATTCTGTGCCTTCTCCGAGTTGTGCAAAGGTTTGGATGTACTTGATGTCACTGAGAAGAAGTTTTAAGGGTTTCAATTTTCTTCTTCCTGCAAATGAACTTATTGTATCGCAACCCGTGAAGCTGTGAAACCCAATCAATGATTTCATCACAACTTCTTTTTGGACATCACATTCCTTGATTGTCTCAAAGATTTTGTCTGCAACCTTAGTTACATCGATTATCCTCCTTGCATTCTTGATACCAGTAAGGAAGTACAATCTGGCTTCAATGTTGATGTGTGCAGCCAAACAGATGATGAAAACATCTGTATCACGACTTGATATCAACACTTTCGAATATTCAGCATTGGCGTGTTTGGCATGTAGCAGCATTTGTGTGTCTGCCTCTTCATGGTTGCTTTGAAGCTGGTTTTCAATAGAAGTCTCTACAGCATTGGTTTTGATGGCCTCGGTCCCATTTGTTGCATAAAAGGATTTGTCTCCAATTCTAGAACAATATTCTGGTTTTTGCCATTGAGCAACAATGAAAGCAACTATAGCATTTTTGTTGTCATTGCTTGAAAGAAATGACCCCCACTGTTTTATCTCTGCAGTTTCTATAATGGTCTTGGACAATAGCTGCCCTCTTGACCGTCTGTTTCTTTCGACATTCTTTATCGATTGATTGCGGTAGACATTGAAAACAACATCTTTTCTATCTGCTCTTGCGTCAGCTGATAAAACCTTGGTCAAAAGATCTATCGCGAGTTTACCAAAGGTTTTGTTGTTGACTTTGGATTGTTGCACACAAGCCATTCAATCAAAAATCATCGCATTTCTTCCACTGAGGTTTTCCAATGGCTCGACATTTCCTTCCAACTTGTGCATCAATGCTGCTTTTGAAATCTTTTTTAACGCTTTACTTGATTCTGCAAGAGACTAAGGAAAAGGTCTAAGTGGAAACGTGAAGACCGATCGCATGTCTAATGAACGGTTCTGCGCAACCAAAGATATCTTGGCGAAAAGTTCTTTACTTGCTTGCATTGGAACAATCTTGGAGTTGACTTTGCATTTTTTGATTTTATTCATGCTTGAAAAAGTGGAAAGCTTTAACTTTTTTATTGGTTCAAATATGCACATCCTTTCATCACCAAATCTGGTCCGAACAAATTTATCGAATGCCTCATCCCCCCTTATCTTAGCAGAAAGCATGTTCGAAAAAACCTCTGTAGCTATGACACCTGTTGATATTGACATTAACGGCAAAGGACTGAAAGGGTCGACAAAGGTTGTTTCGATGATAGAGAGTATTTGCTGAACATCATTCTCGTCTTTCTTGATTCGTGATGGATTGAGATCATGGTGCTTGTATTTTTGTGGGTGATAATCTAGATGTTGGTGGAAGCATGTACGCAGCGCCGCTCTGTATGCTGCATTTATCTCCCATCTGTGGACAGCATTCACGTTTGTTGAAAATCCAGTACAGCCACCGGCTGATTTTGTATCCTTGTTCAACGTCATCTCGATCATCTTATCAGTTTCAACACGGGAAAACTTCTTACCATTGATTAGTTGCGCTGCAAAGTTGCCATTCATAAATTCCTGGTGAACGTCTGGAAATTGGCTTGGTAGCTGTAACATGTGTCCTAGGAATGCAGTCAAATACCTTGTGTAGTTGATGTTGTCGTAAGCAAATGTGTAGGGGATTATGTGTCGAATACATTCTAAAAGCAACTCCCAATTTCCAGATCTAACTGCGCAAATGGTATTCAGTAATAGCTCTACCATTTCTTGGAAACTTATCCATAACCTCTGAAGGGGCTCTCCTGACCTCATCTCATCTCTTGCTTTGTGATACTGAGTGTATAATCTGTTCAATTCTTCACGTTTCCAAAGGTTTTCGAAGTAATCTTTATCCCATTTTGTTTTTAACCAATCTGTATCTAAAGCTTCCTTGCGATAACTTCGTACATTAGTTTGTAAATTCGGACGCCTCTATTGTACATCTTTCCTGATAAAGCTTTATCAACTGAACCCTCAGCAATCACACCACTTTGGAACAGCACATCACGCAATCCAGCATCCGAAAACCGCTTGCTCAAAACATGCATAAACATCATCAGCATGTGAAATATTCCCATCACCAGAATACAATTGTCGAATTTGTCATTCTCCTTCCATTTAACTTCAATCGCTTTCGAATATATTGCCTGGTCAAACACGCAAACAACCGATTTGAGCTTCAGCGATTCAATGATTTTTAAGGCTTTTTCCATGATCTGTTGGAAAAACAAAATGTTAAACTAAAAATGTTGAAAATTTGAAATAAATGTAATTCAAATTGGTTGACTTACAAAATAAAGTGCACACCTGATAAATAGTTGACATTTCTGTAGCAGAAGAAACGATGCAATCGAGATAGCCAACGGTTGTTTTCAGTAGGGGGGCATCATTGTTAACACATATTTGAAATCCAGTCCAACCTGGAATGACGAACTCTGAAGAAATATGTCGCATCATCACCCATAAGAAGTTGCGTTTGTTGCTGTCGTCTATGATGAATTCGCTGACTTCATTCTCAGGAAAAGGCATGGATGACGGACCAACTCTTTTCTTGTAGCGAAAGTTAACTTGAGACTCAGTGGAATGAACCTTGCAGAATTAAGTTGTTCACCTTGTGTGTTGTTCCATATCCTGATTGATAGATGATATAGATTATTAATTTTCATTTTATTCAATAGCTTTGGAAACCCACACATTTTCGACATGATTACCTGACAAAGTTTCCTCTGTTCTGTCAATATTGTCGGCAACGTAAATGGTGAAGGCTTCTTTTTGCTTTCCAACGGTATAATAACGTCCTTCTCTTGCTGATGATCCTGTATGACAAATGTATTTTCTGTATGCATCTCGGAAAGTATCGAATACGAGACTCCGTGACCCAATCAATGAACTGTTAATGAGCTCAGTACAGTTTGTAAGCTATTTGATAGTGCTTGGAAGTAAAACTTTTAGGAGTCTTCACTCGATCGTTTTTTACTATGTAAACAATATCCTGGGCCAGGAAGAATCGCAATCTTTCAATTCTATTTGAGATTTTGTTTTCGTCATCTTGTCCTGACAACAATGCTGTCAAAAACTGTCCCAATTTTTCTGGTATGCTAAAGTTTTCTGGGGCAAGATCATTTGGTTGAGGTGGCTAAGGCATTGTATCTTCAATTTTAGTGATTTCTTCATGGATTGAAAGAGCCGCTTTAGAAGCATTGCAAGGAGTTGCACGTTCTTCTAATAGTTGTTTAATTACAATTTCACTTTTGATTTCTGCGAAATACAGAAAGAGTTTGTTTTTTACCGAAATAAATTTCAACTTCCCTCTGTAGCATTTCTCAAGGTTTCGTCTTAGATTCTTTTTGGTTGATGCTGTTATGGAACAATCATTGTTTTGTAGATGCTCTGTCATGATAGTTACAAGTTTCTGAAATTGAATTACGTAGTCTGATATTACCATTTTGTCAAAGCAATACTTTACAGCAAGCTGGAAGGCCTCCAATTCAATTTGTTTGTATTCACTGTTTTGTCCGATAGGATTTATATTGCTATTGTATTTTTTCTTTGGCCTTGTGTAGTCAGCGTAACAACTCGGATGGTACTTTGCTTCTGCTGCAACAAGGTCATGGATGGATACAAGAGATAAGACATGATGATCACCTTTCTCCTTAGCGCATTGTTCAAGATGTTCTCTTGTTTTGACGACTTCACATTTTCTCAGCCCTTCTAATTTTCTGTTTTTGTACTTTGCAGTTTTATCACAAAGAATGCACTTGTTTGGGAGGAGCGTACTCGAGCTTGAACTTCTTTTTCTTTTTGTTGCTGTTTCTTCATTTTCATACGAAGTGCATGTCTCTAACAGTAACTGCAAATCTTTGTCACGTTTTTTGTTTTTCTTTGAAAGAATACCTAGCAAACTCTTGTTTGTGAATTGCTGGTAACATTGTCTATGGTATTTGATACCCTTTGGTATTTCAGAAGACTTAAGTGTTCTGGACTTTTCCAATATTAGTTTGCGATTCCTAATTTTTGCAGCATTTAATAGACCGTCCCACGTTGAAACCTTTTGCAACCTTTTGAGTGCAACCAGAGTGTCATCGTTTACTTTGGAGCAATGAATGATACATCGAGACTCGTCATCCTGAGATGATATAGAATAAAATAATTAATTTCATAATTGGGTTTTCTTCAGAAACATAATAAAAGAAATATCCGTATATATAAAATATATATTCGCAAATAAAACTTCGGAAAAGGAAATTGTATTTACACTTTGAAGAAACACATCGTCCAGTGAATCTTCTTCTCCTATTGGGATAAACTCTTCATCCATTGTCTTTAGTTATTGTCTGTTGTCAGTAATTAGTTTTAGTTTCTAAAAGATCAATTTGAATTAGTCAGTTAATATTAGTCAAAAGCAAAAATTTCTAGACAATAATTTGCAAAAAGCACCATGTTCTGAGCAAAAAAGCCAAAAACTGGTCAAATTTAAGCTCTACGAAAGAGAGCAAATATTTTTTTAAATTAAAATTTATGACTTATGAATTTTCTATGTATGACTAATCAAAAGAAAACAGGTAACTATCGTTTCAAACAGAAATTTTAACTTAAATTGAATGTATGCAGTTTTTTGAAAATCAACATCCGCTCTACAGAGAAGTGTTGTTATTCCTTCAAAAGACACTTTTACACCCTCCAACATGGTTTTTCTGATTCCTCAAAAGATAAGCTTTTCGATGGTATATAACACGAATAGTCCCTTTTTTGATACCAATATTACCCAAATCCCATGGACTATAAGTTAACAACTCGAAACCTAGCTAGCTACATGATGGGTAATAAACTGGAGAGTCTTTTAGCTTTCAGATAGCTGTTAAAGTACATCTAAAATATTGTTTCACTACTTACGATAAATCAAACAACTTTCTTCAAAGTATCTTTCGCAAATAGAAATATTCTGGTCTTTGATCCTTTTTCGAAGGTCAGCATCAACTATTCTATCTTTTGTGACTACTGCTATCAACGTTTTCCTCCACTTGTTATTTTTATTGTCTTTACCTATAGTGACCCCCTAAATATCGATAAACCAACATGCCTTCTAGATACTGGGCAACCAAATATAGCATAGTTACTGCCAGGCATATTAACAGGAACAGCAAAGCTTGACAGTTGCAAATAAAACCATTAATGACTAAGCATCTTCAGCTTCCATGATTTGTCTGTTTACATTCTGTGCACTACATTGTGGACTGGGCCCGAGTTATTAGCACAGCACAGCATACCACGAAAATCACGTGCAAGAATGGCGTGTTTCTAGACTATCTATTTCTTATGACTATGGTGTAATCTAGTTCACAATACTTCAAATTTGAGTTGAATTTCCTCTTTGCACATGCCTCAACGGTCCTTGAACTATGCACGCAAAGTGAAACAAAGTTAGCCTCCTCCCATTGGTTTACAACACCTCAGGCATTTACTTGGCTATTTTTTAGCATTGAGAAAAGTACAAGTCTATTATTCCGATATTGCTCATGCACAAAGTGCCTTAAAAATATGCTAAGAAACATAGCCACTTTGTTATCGAAATGACAATTGTCTTAAACGTTGCATAAGGAAAGCGATGGGTTTAGGTTTTCTCACACTAGCAGTTGTGAGAATCAACTACCGGGGATTGCTGCAATCTCGTCAAACTTTACAGTTGAACCCAAACTTACAACTTTTTTCATATTACTATTACTTCACAAATATTAATGGTACCTGCAATTTGGAATGTATTCCAACGGTCGATGGAACACCAGACCGTTTCTATTTTGATAGGAATATTGTTCAATTCAAGTCCACAAATTTTTATATATATAGAAAAAAAAAAAATTTGGAAATGTCATGCAAGTTTTGTAATAAGAAAACAAATGAAGAAGAAGTTCAATGTGCTTCGTGCGAAGGATTCTGTGAGTAAAAAGATTTATTTGAGTCATATTTAACTTACTTGCAGATTATACAAATCTATTTGATCACTTTTAGTACTGGTAGACTGGTGTTAATGGGTGTAATGGAGTTCACCACTGATGAATTATTTTGACATGTATTTGGAATTGTTAACGGATACAAAACTTAATTTGATTTAGCTTATAACATTTTTTTGCCTCTTTTCCCAGATTCTCATGGGGCCTTTTTTTCGTGTGCCAGTTTTTCTTTAGTCTGTCTATTACAACAAGAATAAGCGGAGATAATGGGTTTAGCTATTATAAGGTATACCATTAGAGGATGTTTTTAGAGAACCCCTAATGAACTCTGGATTCATCCCTGATATATATAAATAAAACTGTTTTTGTAAGCAGTAGATCTAAATTCATCCTTTTGTTTTGTAAAGGTCATCCATCATGTCTCGTGTTGCCAGACCACATTGTTCCCATCGTAAAGACGTATGATTGGCAATGCAATGACTGCAAATATTGTTACGGTTGCCATGATATTGCCAATGAGGTAATTTTTATATTATTATTAATATTTATTACTAGCTATATAAATCCAGTGCAAATTGCACTCATCATTTAGAAAATAATAACTTGCCTTTTTTGTTTGCATATAAATAAGTAGTTATTGCGAGATACAAGAAAAATATATGAGTTATGTTTTTCAAAATATTTAACGAGGCTTTAGGATTTTTCAATAGGTCTATATGATATCTTATATAACACGCTTTGAAAGCGTGAACATGAACGTCGTCACAACTCAATGATTTTACGATTACATTACATTCGCACGTGTCATAATTTGCACTCTGTTTTTAACCAATAGGAATCCCGGGAATAGTTGCTTTAACCAATCAGAAAAAATATTGAATTTTGCACTCCTTTTTAGCCAATCAAGAAAAAATATTGAGTTTTGTACTCTGAAATATGATATATATTTCCTTGTGATTGGCCAATCACGTTACAGATATTCACGCAACCTATTGATAAATATATATGTATGTCTACCTGTGACAGTGTCAATATTAGAGAACAGCCTGAGTCATAGCTATAAATGTGTTTGTAATAGTCAGAGTTACTTAATAACATGGTTAATAAGAAAACTTATCTTTTTTACAAATATATTAACAACTCAGAAATTTCGACCATCAAACCAATTAATAAAACAAATAATCTTAAAAATTACATAGATTTCTACCATCTTCTCATTTTGACGGTTTGATAAACCGTTGAACACAATAAAAACAGTAAAATCAGAAGAGTCTATTATTTTAGAACGGTAAATACTTACCTTTTTCTTTTTCTTATTCTTAAAAACACTGAATGAATGATACTTTTTAAAAACAAACAAACACTTACCTTTTTCTTCACTTCTTAAAACTTTGTCTCGTTGCCTTTTCTTTAAAATACAGAAAGAATTATGTTTTTAAAAAACAGAAGAACACTTACCTTTTCTTTCTTAAAAGTTTTTTCGCCATTTTCTCATCTAAATGATTTTGAGCTCAATCCTGAAAAAAAGTTGACAATTTAAAAACTTCAATTTGGCATAAAGAAGAGCTATATAGCTGAAATGAGGACTAATCGCTTAAAACAACACCAAATGGAAACATGTAAGTGGAAATAATAAAGGATTCTTACCGATTCTTCTAGTTATCGAAGGATATAGACTTCTTTTAAGGAATCATGTGGCATGGAAGCTCCACATCTGCCTTGTTATTTTTTTGAAAGAAAGAATTTTCTAGGATTTTTGACTATGACTAAGTCATTGGTCAGACACTCTTTTGCGTTTTTTTGTGTTTTACAGTAGGAATCATCATGGCAAGACTGCTACAGTCAGAATTGATCTTGAATTATTATATATACGAGAACACAAATTAGAAAGGAACAAAACTTTGTACAAGACTAAAATTTCACCATCATTTTGAATCCTCTGCTTAAATAATACTCAGTAGAAATAGTATGATAGAGCAAGCAAGTGATGGCGATGGTTACCCTATCCCTGATTAACTTTAAATAAAACGAATTGATAATCACGGTTAATTTACTGGAACTATTATACTCATGGTCATGTCATGGTTTGAACCTGGTGACTATGGAACGTTGAGCTATTATACTCATGGTCATGTCATGGTTTGAACCTGGTGACTATGGAACGTTGAGCTATTATACTCATGGCCATGCCATGGTTTGAACCTGGTGACTATGGAACGTTGAGCTATTATACTCATGGTCATGTCATGGTTTGAACCTGGTGACTATGGAACGTTGAGCTATTATACTCATGGTCATGTCATGGTTTGAACCTGGTGACTATGGAACGTTGAGCTATTATACTCATGGTCATGTCATGGTTTAAACCTGGTGACTATGGAAGGTTGAGCTATTATACTCATGGCCATGTCATGGTTTAAACCTGGTGACTATGGAACGTTGAGCTATTATACTCATGGCCATGCCATGGTTTGAACCTGGTGACTATGGAACGTTGAGCTATTATTCTCATGGCCATGTCATGGTTTAAACCTGGTGACTATGGAACGTTGAGCTATTATACTCATGGCCATGTCATGGTTTGAACCTGGTGACTATGGAAGGTTGAGCTATTATACTCATGGTCATGTCATGGTTTAAACCTGGTGACTATGGAACGTTGAGCTATTATACTCATGGCCATGTCATGGTTTGAACCTGGTGACTATGGAACGTTGAGCTATTATACTCATGGCCATGTCATGGTTTGAACCTGGTGACTATGAAAGGTTGAGCTATTATACTCATGGTCATGTCATGGTTTGAACCTGGTGACTATGGAAGGTTGAGCTATTATACTACATTTCCAGCTTCAATCAGATTCTTATTCAGATTATGAGAAGCTATTTAAAAGGATTGCAAGTAACCATCATACTAAAATAAAACTATATGATGGTTGACATTTATGCAACAGTGGTATAGGGTTAATTTTTGTCAGCGCCCAGAGAAATTATAAATACTGTACATAGGTCCAAAAAAAAATTTCTTAAAAAATGGGCTATCCAGCTGTTATATTTTGATAGTTTTGTCATAGATTCAGTCGTATACCGTGGGTAAACCATTAATACATGCGACTGTGAAGGATAACACTCATAAACTGTTTTAATGTGTTGTAAAGATTTCAGGAATGTTCCAAGGTTACACTATTAGTGAGTAAATATTTAACAGTGATAAAAAAACATATTTATGATGCAGCTTTTCTTATTTAGGGGAAGATACTCTTTTGTGATCGCTGTGACCGTGGTTACCATACTTATTGTGTCAAACCGAAGCTGAAGCGGAAACCAAAAGGTAACCATCTTATATCGACAACAGAAATTCACAATTCTTGTCTGAGGACTTTGGACCCATTTGAATGTTTTCTAAAACAATATTCTGAGTTATGCATATTCTTTCTAGGGGATTGGTTTTGTCCGTTCTGCATGATAGATAAAGTAAAAGAAGCACAGTCGTTCAAAGCAAACAACGCTATGACAGAAACTACGAAAGACGATGCACCCAGCGAAAAAAGAACAAAGGTTTCCGTAACTAACTATTCTGTGTATCTTTTACATGAATCTAGTATTAAGTAAATTGGTTTTTACGCCAGTAACTTGTTTAGTAATGTAGGAACTTGTATTTTTTGTGTTAAATAGCTTTTCTTACACCAATAAAAATGCTACAAATTAAGACTTTTTTACAAGATAAACTGGAAATATTTTTAACAAATAGCGGCAATGTGATATCATTCTTTTGGCTTAGAACGTAATTATACAAAGAAAATACATTTATTGGGGGTACTATTGATTTCGGAAGTTTTCCGTATAAACTGACCGTGCTGTATCTAACTTTCAGCATGAACATTCTACAGAGGTGGAAGATAGGGAGCCACAAACGTCTTTAACAGGAGTTGTTTCACAAACAGATATCAGCTTGTACGAAACAGCTAAAAAGAAAACCGAAGACCTCTTGGTATACTTTTCAAAGTTTCCTTTTTTAGAAGAATTCTCGTTATCATCTTGCTCCATCCATTGTTTAGGCGCTTGAACATCACATGGGCCCGGCAAACGACGGTCTGAAGACAATCCAGTTCGGAGATGTTGAGATCGACGTCTGGTATAAATCCCAATATCCACTTGAATATTCAAAATCACCGAAAATATACGTTTGCGAATTCTGTTTGGACTATAGTAAATCGGAGACAATATTCAAACGGCACATGGTATGATTTATTTTCTTAATATACTATGTAAACTTTTTCAAACATCCGCGGCAAGTGTAGATGGTGTCCTAAGGAAGGTGAAACTTGTTCGGAATTAAAGACAAGTTCAGGATGACTTCTCAGTGGCCATCTGGCATTCCTTTTGTCATTTCCATCGTTGCCTTCTTCACAGTTTCTTCCCAACTACCCATCTCAACTGGCACATCTGCTTCTTTCCTCTCCTACTTTTCATCTATCATTTCCTCCATGCTTTCTATTCAAACTCTTCTTCTTCCTATCTTGCTTCCTCTACATTCCTCTCCTTTCACATATATTATTTCATTGGCTTCACTAACTTTAAAACACTTTATTTTGATGTCTACTCAAATCTCTCATCTCCTGCTCTTTCTGAATTTTACATCCACTCTATGTTTTTATATCGTTCAGTTTCCACTTAAATCTCCATGTCAAGTTACTTCTAGTGTTTGCTGCAACTGCCCTGGTATCGTCAATATCTCTCAGTTATGTTCTGTTATTCTTACCACCGGTAGGCAACATCAATTTAAATGTCACCTTTTCCGTTTTCGTAAATCTTGCGTTAGGCAAATACAACTCCTTTTCAGTCTTTCACACCTTAAAATCTCTAAATCTATTTATCAAGCTGAAAATCACATTTAACCAGTTCACCTAATACAATGCCATTTACTTACCCATCTTCTCTTAATCCTTGTTGTTTTTTTTATTTTGTGGCCCATTCCCTCACAACCTCTTCAGCTCATGGTAGTATGGGCCTGTAGGTCCTTCATCTTTTTTGATGTTTTTTAGTTATTTTGTTGTAATTATACACTCGTGGCAGTGAATGATTCGGTTGCGAAACTCTTTTTCAGGCGAAGTGTGAAATGCGTTATCCCCCTGGCGAGGAGATATATCGCAAAGAAAACTTATCTGTGTTTGAAGTGGACGGAATGACAGCCACTGTACGGTTTTCAATTAATCTGATAATCAAGTTAAATTTCTTTAGATCATAGTTAACGAAAAACCGTGCGTTCATTGCACGCATACTTTAATTCTGTTGGTCTTTCTGGTAGGCTTATTTATTACTTAGTCACAGCCCTAAGTACACCGAGTGTTAACTGCATGGCCCCCATCTGGAAATGTTCTTTTATATATTTTCTTTCTGCGTAAAACTGTATTTTCGTTTTTCGTTCTTTCTACCAGAAGTATTGTCAAAACCTGTGCTTGCTGGCGAAGTTGTTCCTTGATCACAAGACACTTTACATGAATGTGTCGCCCTTCTTATTCTACGTTATGACACAAGCTGACGTTAAGGGCTGTCACATGTTGGGGTATTTTTCAAAGGTAGAGCGTTTCGTAAAGCTAAAAAAACCCATGGAAATCAGTGAAGATATCGTTGTTCGCGTATCATTCAACAAAAATATTGTTCCTCTTTGTTTCTATTTTGCAGAACACAATAAAACAAAAGTGATATATTTCCTTGTTGCAGGAGAAGAAGTCGTTTATGAACTACAATCTTTCCTGTATTTTGGTCATGCCTCATCACATGCGAAATGGCTATGGAAAGATGCTTATTGATTTTAGTAAGTGAGACATGTGACTCGATGTTTCATAACGTCAATTTAAAAGCAAAAATAATCTAATTTCTTTGCATATTTTCTCTCTTTATATATATATGATTCCACTTCGCTTTCCACTGCAGCTATCTCCACTTAGGCTATCTGCTATCGCAAAAGGAGGGAAAAGCTGGCACTCCGGAAAGACCACTTTCCGACCTTGGTCTTGTCACGTATCGAAGATTTTGGGAGGAAAAGCTTCTACGATACTTGCTAGAATACAGCGAAGATCTTATCAGCGTAAAAGGTAGGCAATAAAACTAAAGTTCGTATTCATCAAAATGTTGTCACGTGAGAAAAAACGCTTTTTCGTCCATGTTAGCAATCAGTGAAAAAATGTCAATTGATTCGAAAGACATCATTAGCACCATGCAATTTCTTGGCATGATAAAATACTGGAAAGGCAAACATATGGTTTTGTTGCGGAAGGTAACCCACGGTCTACTTTACCTTTTAGTAACTTTCGATTCTAATCTGTTTATTAAAGTCATTTCTTGTATTGTATGGTTTTTGATTTTTTGTCTATGCCTTTCTAGGCTCTACTATCCTTTTCGTTCTCGTTTTTTAAACCTTTAGAATCTGTTTTTAGTTCTTTTAATCTTCATATCTCAAACATAGGAACATTTCGAGGAATACTCGAGTAAGTTTTACAAAAAAACGGATTCTAATAGAGAAATCGACCCCACGTGCTTAACCTGGGAACCCATGGTCTCCAAATAACCGCGCTCTGCGTCATTTCATTGGTGCAATAATTTGCTGACGTCAGTTTTTGTTCGTGTATTTAAGATAGGGATTTTAAAATGTTATTTTATTACATAGAAAGTTTTGTTACCATGGGAAACTAACGTTTTGTTTTAACATTGTAAATATTATTTTAACGCATTGTTTATTTTTGACGAGAAGAAAGTTTCATTTTGCTTAAACCATTTGTTTCTCCCCTCCTGTCTTTTTAAATTGACTCCCGTGATTTTCTTTTGGCCCTGCTGGAATGATATTTTACCACCAGAAACGAACGATTTTTGCTCGACAATTTCCACATCTTTAATCCATGACTGGCTGGCATATTTTATAATAAGCAATTCCAGGTGTGAAAAACCTTGTTTCTTAATTCATTATGCAAGAATCGTAAACTTTATAGATTAACGAATTCTAAAAAATGAACTCGATTTTGAGTTAAGCGCTGTCATTAATTTTCTCTTATCCTGCATATAAACACCCCATGGGCTCATAAACGAATTGTTAAAATATTCGAATACGATTACTAGCTAATGGTGAATAACAAATACAGTTGATATCCACTTTCTCGAACCCCAATGTGATCGGTGAAGATTTCAAGATTTTTTCCCTCTCACTGGGGTTGGCATTAAGAAGGGCATCCGGCTCTAAAAACACCTGACAACAAGTCTTTAGTCATGTAGCATAGTATGTATTTTTTGATTTATGTTTTTTTAAAAATAGATAAAATCGATTCGCATTATGATAAAGGTAATTTGCGGATATAATGTTTTCTTTAGGTTTTTTGCTCACATAAAACATACTGGTTGCTCTTGATAGAAGTAATTATTAGACAAGCTCAATACATAAAAAATTTTCCAGATATGATGGGGGATCGGCATGGGAGACATGAGGAAAAGGAGGAGAGGTCAAGATATAGGCAGGCATCGCCCATGAGATTATATTGGTTTTTTCTATTGATAAAATTCTCATAAGGATAGGTTATATATATATACCGCCCCTGGAACGTATATGTTGCTATTTCCGTGTTTGCAATATTTCCTGTTCAAAGGAGGAAGTTCCTTGGAATCTAATAATAATAATTTAATAATAAAAATAATAATTTAAAAAAAATTTTTAAAAAGCAAACAAACAATTTATGTCTTCTGATAGTTTATATAGTAATACGAATAAAATATCGTTTCTGTCATAATACTTCGTTTATTATTATTTGTCTTAAATTAAATTTTTGGCTTCTTTCTGATTAAGACTTTTAGACAGGAAAAAAAATATTATTTTTCATATCTGGAATATTAGTCCGGTAATTCCTGTAAAACAAGGGAGCTTTTTGCTGATTTCTTAGAAAATACATTCGAGTGAGAAGGGGTGGTGGTACAGATTTGTAATTTATTTTGGATGCTCTGAGAATTTAAACTGAAACAAAAAACCTTATTGTTTGAGAGTTCAAGGATAATAGAATACAAACGTATTACTATTTTCCTTTCTTCTTTTTTGAAAAAAGTCAAAATGCTAGATTGTTTTCTGGAAGTTTATGAATCAAGGACATGCAGTGATTCAAATTACTGTAAAAGAACTCGTCATTTCATCCCTATTTCCAAGTTATGTAACGTTTCCAATGCATTTCCAACTCGTCGGTTGTTGGAGCGTCTGACGTTATAAGAGTTGAATCAGTGTCAACAACTATCACAACGTTTAATACCTCAGGACCTAAGTATGGATTACTTTCACTTTGCCGCAGCTCAGTAATCCATCCAGCTCACTTCTTGCCTAAAGTTTTGACATTAAGGATAGTCATCACCCCTTGCAGCATGATTTCAGTTTTTGCTTGATATCTTAAAATCTGTTTAATTTAAACTACCAAAAGTATATATTTTCTGAAAGCTGATAAAATTGTCTATTTAATGAATATAATGTTGGATAATAATAACAAGCATAACGGAAATGAGAAAGAAAAGATCAAATTTACGATGCCTTGCCTTTGAAGATTTATAAGTCCCCTCTATCACATTTTTTTTTCACAAAAGTTGTACCACGCGAATCATCACTCACTTGCCGAAAAAATTTTGCCACAGTTTTTCGTGAAACGCCTTGGATCAAAAGTTATAAAGCTTTCTGTTCAAGCTCTCCACAAAAACGTATTTTTTGCTGTTAACACACCTTCAACTCTCCCTCGCGGAGCGAATTTTTATTTTTTTTAAAAACTGTGGCAAACTTTTGTGCGTAAAAGCCTATTGGTTAAGATGAAAAAAATTGCGTCATCGTATCTCGTTTCCAAGGGGACTTATAAAGCGAGAAAGGCTAGTAAAAAGGTGAAAATTCGTTCCTGAGATAATCGCACATTCGCATATTTTGTTTCGCACATTTGCAACTTAGTTTTAGAATATCATTGCTAATAAATCAATAAATATTTGAAATTTTATATTTCTGATACCAGAATCTAAAACTTCATAAAAAATGACACTAGATTATGTAAAAAAAGATTTTTTCAAAAATTTTTGCTAGCGGGGGTGATGACTATCCTTAAGCTTTCACTTTCCCGACATCATGTTTGTTGTACCAACGCACAAAAGCATTTTTATGAATTATTACGAAACATTCGAATATCAAAGTTTCGTACTAATTTCTTTAAAAATCGAACTTTCGAATGAAAAACTATGGGCTAACAAAGTTGAAGGGACCAAACAATTCGTTCGACATGAAGCTCGAGGTAGCGGGGTTCGAGATGTCGACTGTAAATAAAAGATTTCAAAATAAATTTCTCTTTAAAGTATTTCTCTAAAGCACTTACAGCATTCTTAACTTGTCCTCTGAGTCGTCCGTATCCACTTCATTTGTAATCTTGTTGTTCTTCATCCTTGACCTACTTAATACACGGGGCCATCTCATCTTTTAGAGACTACAATTAAGAGGCCAGTTTTAAGTGTTTTCGGGATTTTAGCAGGCTTATTAACCTTTCAATGGGAACACCCTGTATATTTAAAGAATCTTTTCTTCGTTTTTACCTTGTATGTTATGTACACGCAATTGTACTAATAAAAGGGGATGGTCGGCAGATTCTTCAAAACCATAGTTTGTGATAATAAAAAGTATGGCAATAGATGACAGGAGTTGGAAATTGTTTTTTCTAAAGTCTTATTTTCGTAAATTTGGGGTTGTCATAAATCCTCGGAGAGTATGTAAGCCATTTTTAAAACTGCTACTTGCCATGACGTCGATCGATTGCAACTTGGTAGACACAATTCTCAAAGAATACTCTCAGTAAAGAAATCTTCAAAAATAACCACCCAAATTGACGACATCAATTTTCCGAAATTACTTTTTATAAATGGCAATTCCTGATGTTTTTAGTGATTGAAAGTTAAAACTGTTTCGACAAATCCACAAAATGTTAGTGCCATTTTATGGGTATTTTTTTGCAAAGTTTTATCAACACTTATAGACATATAATTCTATACCTGAGAAGTTAATTATTGTTGATTCAAAATGCGAACCTCAACTTGAAATACTTTTTTTTAAATATGATACCTGGACAAAACATAAGAAAATTATTTGGCTTGTCAAAGCCACTTCGCGAACCTTCACATGTTTGATAAATGTTATTGCGACATTCTAAGCAATTTATATTTTTCGTATACAGTTTTAAAATCTTTTGTGATAGTTTCATCCGAGTCGTCGTTTCCTAGTTACATTACTGTCCGCCGATCGCGTAAATTTAATTGGTGCTGAAGTTGACAATAGGTTAATTCAATGTTCCTTTTATAAAGGTCCCCTAAATCTTCCCCTGAACAAAATTATAGACACTGCAACAAAATACTAAAAGGATAAAGAGTAGTCTTGGAAACCACGTTAAGCGCAAACCATTACTGAAAACGAAGAAAGCGTCGAAGAAATTCAATTTTCTACAGATTTTCTACCGATATCGTTTTCAATTTGCTAGAAAATATCACAATATTTCACAATTCTTTAGAAAAAAATGGGTACTTTGTTGTTTCACCCTCGCCAGTTCTTATTTAGTTTAAACAAAATTTTTTATTCACAATAAAAAAAAATTCACAATAGTTTCTTTCTTTTTGTAAAAACTAAATGTAGTACTGGATATTAAGAACAGAATGCTCAAATATACTAAAAATAGAAAAAAATAATAGTAGTAATTTTACTGTGGAGATATCAGTTTGTATTTTACCAAATTTTCATCACGATGATGATGATGATGATGATGATGATGATGATGATGATGATGATGATGATGATGATGATGATGATGATGATGATGATGATGATGATGATGATGATGATGACCAAAATTTCACTCATTTGTCCAAGCTTTTACACGCAGCTTCGGCACCTTCTAATCTTTCAAATGTCTCTGTTGGCAGGAGTATATCCTCTAGAGGCAAGATATTCGCCACTTGAAAGGCGTTTCTTAACAGCCAACCCTAGAAGCGGCGATAGTGGCTCATTAACCATTTTGTATATCAATCTTTGACAACAGCTGTAATGGGATCATTCACTTACAAAATGACATAAACAACACAGTTGCAGAGCAGGTCGGAAATCCGTTTGGACGAACCCAAACTTAGTCAATCAAATACAGCTACTCTAAATGTTGGTTTCGTGACATGGACGTTGAAAAGAAACGAAAAATCAATTTTACAACAGAACATTATCAAAAATTTCAGACATCCCTCATACCTAATGGTGGTTTAGAAGAAGAAGGGTTAAACTCTGGTCTAGAAAATGTGAACAGTCAAACTCAACTACACTTTTTTTTTATAAGAAGAATTTGATAAGAACACTAAGGCTTAAATTGGTCCAAAATTAAGAACAAACTAAGAACAAGGCTAAGGCTTAATTAATAATTAGGTTGGTGCATTTGCAACTGGTAAGACCCCATATTACGAAAGAATATTTAAAGATATAAGAATAACAGGTGCGACCAAAATTTAGTATTATTCTTCACGAATATTCTTCAGTGTAATTTGGCCTGTACGTGTTGTGTTTTTTTTCTTTGTAGATGTATTATGCAACTTATGGAGTAATAAGAACAAAACTTTTTCTTACATATATTTAAGAACAGAATAAGAACAAATCGAGGCTAGAATCAGCTAAAAATTAAGAACAGCTAAGGCTGAACCCAATTTACCTGGTTCTTATATAAAAAAGTGGATTTAAAAAAATCAATATTTTTCTATAGGAACCAACTTTAGAAGGTTTTTCTGGCTTAGAAATTGTATAACGCAAAATTTAACATAGACGCTAAAAAAGAGAAATTCTATTTCTAGCATTTGAAGACACTTACAAAAAATTACGAAACCAAAGATAACGCAATGATCAAGGTGGTTAAAACTATTTTGTAATACCTATTTACAATGCAAAGAAGAAATCAGAAACTAAAAAATTCTACTAATCGATTTAGTCGCAACCAACCTTTGTCTATATTCACATCTGTTTTCGCCACCTCTATCAGCGACTACGATGCGGTTGGTTGCATCCGCAAGACAAATCCCGCTAAATTTCAACCACGAACGATCACATGTAGGAATTACAATCTTATATGCCCGGTAACCTTATTAAAGATCTAGGAGGAGTCAATTGGAATCCATTGCACGACATTCAAAATGTCAACTATGCGATATGCTTTTAAAATAACATCCTTGCTCGTGTTGCTGATAAACATGCCCCACCATTGACAAAAACGTGAAGGGAAAAACCGTGTCCATGAATGAGCGAGGATCTGAAACACGAGATGAACCAACGTGATCGGATATTAAAGTAAACAAGGAAGATTAATGATACGAATGATAAGCGGCTTAGAAATAAGTGCACAAATTGGATAAAAAACGATGGAAGCGAGTATCAAAGGAACGTAATGAATGAGAGTTTTTGAAATCCAAGAAACCTTTTGACGATTACAAAGAAGATCTTACCAATGAAATCTATTTCAGTGAACTCTTTAAAAGTTGACCATAATAAGAAAAAGAGTAGAGCGAACCAGTTCTGCAGCTACTTTGCAGATATTGTTGAGACGACAAACGCTATACCGCAAGTCAACATTGTTTGGAAAAAACCAAAGATCATGTTTCCCTGGAACCACAAAAACCTTTTTCCTGAAGTATATTCCCAGAGAAGCTACGTTGAGAGAGAACTAAAACACCAGTTACTCCCAACAATACTGCGTGATGCAGCAACTGAAATATCAACTCCGGTAACATTTATAATATACTTATCAATAGCGACTGGTAAAGTATCGGATATATGGAAAGGGGTAAAGTAGTCTCCATACATAGGTTTTGTGATACCACCCTACGAGGATACACAATTTGATAAAAAAGAAGCATTGGTTTTTGTGAAAAAATGTAATGAAAAACTAAGCTACGTGCCACAGCTGCTTCGAAATCATTAATCACACTAACAACACTAGAAACAATGGAGAGTTACTACGAGCCCCTAGTGTAAAACTAGCTTTCACTAAAGCTTTTCCCTAATTTTACTTCATGGGTGTTGTCTACTACAATGAACCTTTGGGCATTAGAAAATTAAAAGATCAATCAGTTTTATATAATATTTTACAACATTTTTTTAAATATTCTGGCATGTTTAATTTTCCGTTTAATTTTTATAATTTTAACCAGGAAGACATTGATAACAGGTGAATTTATTTTACCTGAATTTTTATATCCTGTGTAAATATTTTTAGATAATAATAATAATAAGTCGGTTATGGTAGAGCAAGGACAGTAGTGGACCAAGGATAAAATCTTAATATGTTATTTAGTTTTACTAGACCATTCGTCATTTAGGGCAACCAATTGAGATTGATTTTCTACACCATATATGTCGTATGTTGGTAATTTTTCAGCAAGTGACTTAACATATGGGGTTCTATTTTATCTCCATGAAACCTCCTTTTCTTCTATTTGTCTCTTTTAATTTCTCGACTCGAAAACCACCACCAAATTACCTCGAGCAGCCAAATTACCTCGGGTCACCAAATTACTTCGGGCCACCAAATTAACTCGGGCCACCAAATTAACTCGGGCCACCAAATTAACTCGGGCCACCAAATTAACTCGGACAGCCAAATTACCTCGAGCCACCGAATTACCTCGGACCACCAAATTACCTCGGGCTACCAATTTACCTCGGGCCACCAAATTACCTCGGGCCACAAATTTACCTCGGGCCACTAAATTAACTCGGGCCACCAAATTACCTCAGGCCACCAAATCAACTCAGACCACCAAATTACCTCGGACAGCCAAATTAACTCGGGCCACCAAATTAACTCGGACAGCCAAATTACCTCGAGCCACCGAATTACCTCGGACCACCGAATTACCTCGGGCTACCAATTTACCTCGGGCCACTAAATTACCTCGGGCCACCAATTTACCTCGGGCCACCAAATTACCTCGGGCCACCAAATTAACTCGGACCACCAAATTACCTCGGGCCACCAAATCAACTCAGGCCACCAAATTACCTTGGACAGCCAAATTAACTCGGGCCACCAAATTACTTCGGACAGCCAAATTACCTCGGACCACCGAATTATCTCGGACCACCAAATTAACTTGGGGTAATTTTAATATTCAACCTACTAAACCGGTGAAAGAGTTTTGTGGGATTTGATTTAAAAAAGTTGTTGTTTGTTTTTTGTTATTTCGGCATGTACCTCATCTAATTATTGCAGTGATTGTTAACGATTCTAATGTTTCTATGTCGTAGCTATACATAAAACTTATAGCGAGAAAAAGTCATTTAAAAACTCAATTTTTTATGTAAAAAATAGCTAGCTGGTTAAATTGCACCAATCATTGTATATCTTTAAATGAATACTTAGAATTCTTGCTATGAAAACTTTTAAGCCTATAAAAAACGTTCTTTAGTAGAAATTCACATGGTTTAATGCCGGCGTAGGGACAATTTAATTTAATGGGTCTGAGCGAACCAAGCAAGACTCTGCAGGCGCGTAGACCTACGGGGGATGGTGCGACGGACCATCTTTTTTGCCCAAAGCAAGGTACCGTTCTGTTATTCTTAGAATTTTAATATGATGTATTAGTCCATCAAATGTTGAGGAGGGTGGTAGTTCTTCCAATAACTACATCATCGTTTGGAATTTACCTTCTCCAAATATTGTTGTGGGGGAAAAATAGGAATGTGCCAAGATATCTATTTCTCGCGTTTTTTTACACTTAAGGAACTAGAATTATTGGAGGTCCGGGTACCATGTAATTACAAATACAAGTGGCATTACTTTAATTGGTTGCTTAATCGAAATATCGCAACAGCCAGAACAGTAAATACAAATCGAATCAAAGTTCCAGAGAAATTGAGAAAAACAGATGAATTTAGTGTTACCTGTCACATTGAAAAGGAGAAAAAAAGGATTTGCCTGAGCAGTAAAACTGTCAAAGTTAAGTCTAATGGCAAAATGAATGTCATATTGCTATCTACAATGCGACCAATGCACAATAAACCAAAAGATGACTGCAATGAGAGAGCTGCTATAGAACTTATTTCTATGATTTCACAAAGGATATAATCTTTGGTGATGCCGTTTATCCTACAAAGAAATCTATGTGAGTTTTGCAAGCCTACCCTCAGGAAATAGGACTACGTCCACAACAAAGAATCGAATGTCACGCCTGCGAATGTAAGAGGGTTTCCTCACCTTGGAGAAAGACATGCGAGATTTGCCCATCAGACAAGAAAAGCAAGCAAGGATCAACTTGGTAAATCAAAGGAGCAGTGTTGTAAGAGCAATGGTGTTTGACCTAACTCCGACCCACTTTTATTCATTATTTGTCACTATTGACCTATTTCGAGCTACTCCGATCTATCCTGACTTATTTTTGATGGCTTTTCGGCTTAACCGTATTTACCCATATGTCACAACTTCTCGTGGAAATTGTCATGTTCCTGTGGGAATATTCTTTGGGGATGATGATTCTTTGGGGATGATGATTCTTTCGGGATGATGATTCTTTGGGGATGATGATTCTTTCGGGATGATGATTCTTTCGGGATGATGATTCTTTCGGGATGATGATTCTTTCGGGATGATGATTCTTTGGGGATGATGATTCTTTCGGGATGATGATTCTTTCGGGATGATGATTCTTTCGGGATGATGATTCTTTCGGGATGATGATTCTTTCGGGATGATGATTCTTTGGGGATGATGATTCTTTCGGGATGATGATTCTTTCGGGATGATGATTCTTTCGGGATGATGATTCTTTCGGGATGATGATTCTTTCGGGATGATGATTCTTTGGGGATGATGATTCTTTCGGGATGATGATTCTTTCGGGATGATGATTCTTTGGGGATGATGATTCTTTGGGGTTGATGATTCTTTCGGGATGATGATTCTTTGGGGATGATGATTCTTTGGGGATGATGATTCTTTCGGGATGATGATTCTTTCGGGATGATGATTCTTTGGGGATGATGATTCTTTCGGGATGATGATTCTTTCGGGATGATGATTCTTTCGGGATGATGATTCTTTCGAGATGATGATTCTTTCGGGATGATGATTCTTTCGGGATGATGATTCTTTCGGGCATTCGCTTTTCAAATGAATATATGAAGGCAATATTTCGTTTTCGATTCTTCTTTGAAGTTGATGGGCAATGCGATTTGACCAAAAGATATTCTTTTCCATCTGCGGTCACTAGTTCCTTGCTACAGTTGCCTTGACAACGGTCAACTAAGCGTAAAACTAACGATCTTTGGTGCAGTTCTTCTAAGTGACATTTGTTCTATACAGAGTACATTTTCACTTTGTCTATCAACCCCAAATTCGGTTTCCGTCTTACGCTTTCATTCCGCTTCCATCCGCTTGAACTTGATGTTTGAAATCGATCTGTTCAAGTTTGTAAGATGTTTCATTCTTTTCTTCGAATCCATTGCATGCCACTTCATGGAATCGATTTCAAATTTCTGGTAACCTTTGTTTAATCGGTACGGTTCAGATCCGTATATTGCCTTCACTTCGTCTTCTTGTTGCTTTTCAATCAATGCTTTTAAGGTTTTTACCACTTTGACGTCTCTTTTTTAATACATTGCTCGTTATTCTCTCGAAAATGTTGTGATGCAATATTATCATTGTAAAACAGGCTTTGTATTCTTTCTCGCGCTTTCAATTACGCTTGCTTTAAGTACGAGTCTTCTCTTTTGACAAAGTAATTCCAAACGTTCTTTTAATCCCTTTAATTTCTTTAAATCTCCATGGTCACTCGAATCGGAAAGGCGATATTCTTTAACCGCATTGACAGCCGTAAATATATGCAACTGTCCTTTTTTGGCCCCTTTCTCGTGACTAAGTTCCATTATTTTCTTCTCTCTAGATTTTAAACACATAAGAGAAGTTTCAATCCATTATCCGGGAGAGAATTGCGAAAATAATCTGATTCTTCAGGATTATTCGTTAACACATCAATGAGAAACTTTGCAATCCTGAACTTATTTCTTTGCTCGTTAGTGCAACATTCAGAAGGAGGTTCAGATTCACATAAAATTTGCGATTCGTATTCTAACATACTGGAGCAAATTGATTATTTCTATTAGTGATTTTTGGAAGAGTTTCCAACCCTACGCCGCAATTGTTAGCAACAAACTGCTTTCTCTTCGTCGATACGTAATTTTGGTCAAAAGGAGCAATTAACTGTTGTTGGATTCTTCCAGCATTATAACGTTAGTGAATCCACATCTTTGTGTCATTAACGTTTACAACGTAACCTTGAAAATGCAAAGATGACCTTTTTCATTGATCTGATTAGATACTTCGTATCAAGTATAGCAGATTAACTTCAACTATATATGCGATAAGCACGATAGAACAGCTACAGTGCTAGAATAGAGCTTTGACAGTAAACGGCCAACAGTAAGTGTCGAATCATTTTTTACATCAAAGTTATCAAGATTGATTTTCACTCGATCTGTAGATTTATCACATTTTGGCACTGCTTCAATATCGACAGAAACAGCTGGATTTATTCTTATCTATATAATTAATTTTTATATTATTGCACCTATATTCTTTTTAGTAAGCAACTTGTTTAATATTAAAATAGTAAATTAAAACCTTATTTAACTAAACGAGGCAAAAATCTGAGACTTGCTAGTTCTCGATTATCTGGTGTGTTTCTTTCCCGTACATTGTTATTAATTTACAGATAAATATAAATTTTATAATTTTTCTTTGGCGACCACGTTGTGCAGCTTAAAAATTCTATAACTACTTTTCATTAAAATTAAAATATTCAAGCCAATGAGAAAGAAACTGTGAAAAAACTTTGCCTTAATTAGCAACTGATAAGTGAAAACTCGATTCTTACTGAAGAGCCTGAGTGTTCATTCACGAATCTCTATTCAAGGTTTCATCGCCAAAATATAATCACGTTATGTTCAAGATAAATTAAAATAATGCATTTGATAACAGAAATAATAATTTTCAATTTTTTCTAAAAGATTCACGTACCAGTACTGTCTTCTTTTAGCAAACTGTTTAAAAAAAGAAAAGATGGAAGATGCCCTGATATGTACCATTACAGAAAAACTTTAGATATATTTAAAAATTAGCTAACATATATATCTGCACAAATACGTTTAGCATTACAATCTTCTTTTCGTTTTGTTGTTACGCTTTAATTTTTTTAATTTTAAATTCTTCCCAATTTCATCTTATTCTGAAATGGCGTAAAGGTCGGAGCAAACCAGTCCAACATTTCATCCAACATTTCTTTTATGATGTTGATTGAAATTTTCTACAGATTGGCTGCACAACAGTTTATGTACCACAAATACATCGCTTCATTGAGTTTGTATATTTTATCTCTGCCTAACACATCAATACGTTCTCTAGTACTGGCTAAAAGGGTCAGCCGCGGTGCTGGGTTACGGTCTCAAAATTCCTGCTTGCTTTGTTTTCCAAGGCCATGTGGAAAGAATTGAATGGATAAAGAAGATTGACGAAGCAGAGAAGAAAGTTCAGGAAGAGCATGAAAAATGTTGTCTAGAACTGTTTTTTTGTTGTTGTTACTGTATTACTATAAAGTATTTCTTACTTACTCTCTTTCTTTCTTATGTTTTTATTTGCATCTTGGAAAACAAAATGAACATGATGTTGCGATAGAACTATCTTTTCTATCATCATTTCAATTTCAGACATGCTTATTATTGTAGCCCTTCATGTTTCAACAATTTTGAACCATTCCGAAATGATGACGAGCTTAAGTTTCTTGAAGAGAAGCTAGTTTTTGTAAGATAGTAATAAAAAGATAAATAAATAATAATTATCAAAGTTCAAAAATATCTTATATTTAGAATTATATTAATTAAATTTGTAATCTCTTTTGTTAGATTAAAAAAGTTTTCGAATACATTTTATTAATTTCGTGATATGAATCCGCCTCATTTCTTTATATGTGAGATATTTAATTTTTAATATCTGATTTCAACACCTGATGAATTCTAATAGCCCCCTCCGCAATTGCAGTGAATATAGTCTCGCCAATACATGTGCCCCACCGTCTAATTTTAAGTGATGGGGGGGGCAAATAATTTAAAAAAATGTTGGTGGGTGAGGAAGAAAATTGAATTTAGATGCTCTAAAACACTATATAACGTTAATTTGAGATGAATTATTTATTCTATTATGACAAATCACTTTCTATAAAAGTCCCAAACTTATTCTTTCTTTTGTCCTGAGCAGCAGTAAATCGTTCTGCTACTTCTATTAAATATAAGCTCTCAAGAATATTGGTATGCACATTGAGCAGTGACAGGGAATTATACCTTTTCTGACCCATCGTAGATCTAAGCCATGTTTTAATTCTGTTTAGAAAAAGAGCGCTCTGGTGTGGCCAATGTTGCTCCACTTGCCAAAACAATTCTGGTGATGGTCCAATTATTTCTTATTATTGGGCGAATTTCTATATCTACTACCTGTAATGTTTTGCAAATATCTTGAAAGTCAACGGGCTTAAATTCTTTGAAAATTGTTTGAATCAAATGGAGCTCACTTTCAAGATGATCTGCGTTGAAGTCTCCTTGAAAATCTGATTTTAAGATTTCCAATTCAGCAGAAGCATCTTGGTTGTTTATTGTTTTTAAAAGCAATTCTTCCACGTTGATAAATCTTTGCTGGCTGTTCGAAGCGATCCTCCATAGCATTGACAATTGCGTCTAAGGGCTTCGGTTATTTTTTGAGTTTTAAGAGGCGTTTCATCATCTTTCTCTTCACTAGCAGATTGAATATTAGATATTTTTGGTTTGAAAAAATCAGTCACTCTTCTCTTACTCATGGCGATGAAACAATGTTGAGCAGACGAAAGCTTCTAGAAAAATGTGAATAAACAAAAGATATTTGCCGAAAGTGAGCAAAACTAGGAGAACAGAGATGAGAGAACTAATTCTGCGTGTGTCAACACTAACAAAATTATTTTTTTCTATTATAAAAAAAAATATTACTTTGCAAAAAACAACCCCATTCCGCTGTCGCCGGGCCCCATGCAATAAACAAGAGGTAAATTTGTTACGAAATTTAAAGTTTGTAAATTCGTTGTTTAATTATTAAGGTATTATTATGGAAAATTTAATTAATGGGAGGGGTGGGGGTAATATTCGGGGGCAGTTGTCTTTTGTTAACAATGACCCAGTTTGTTGTCTTAAACATATAAGAAAGTGCATGATTTTTCAACGTATTTCTAAAGCACTTTAAAATCGCAAAAATCTTATTTTGACACTGGTCAATGTCGAATCAGAATGTCATAAGTGATTTACAGCGCATTGTTGAAACGGGTGCGGTTTGACACTGTTAAACGACAAAGGTAGTTTTTCCGAATGAGATTTTATAGAAAAGAGCGTTATGCAATGCGTCCACAAAAATGTCATTTTGGTTTAGTTATTTAAAAAAGCAATTATTTTTGTGATAAATTCGCAGGAAGTAATATAACCGTCAGGATTGCCTTTCTTGTTTATTTAGTGAAATACTCGCAGTTGAATGTAAGGCAACTTCGGGTGTTTTGTTTGAATATTTTGTTTTTGCGTTGTTGTTTTTGTAAACGGCAATGTAATTTGAATTCTTTATAACATGATATCGGATGTAAACAAAAGATCACCCAATCAAAAGATTATTACTGTCACTGCATTGTTCACTGTTTTGGCTTTTACACGCAAAATGAAGCAAAATATATTAAACAAAGGTTGGAAATTCTATTATAAAAAATATGTTATTTGCTTTTCATATCTTTCAATAGATTTATTGTGTTAAAAATTCGAACCTATATACGCTTTTCTTTTCGTATATTAAAGATATTGTTTTTATCATTCTCTAGAAATGTATATTGGCTGATAGTCAAAACAGATGAATTTTTTAATTATATATAAATATACGATTTTATATTTAGTAGCTATAGCTATGTTTGTTTTTAGCTATATATATATTGGCGCTTGGTATAAAATTCTTTCAAACCTGACTAAAACTTGATTTTTTATGTTTATAGGTATTTTATATCTATCTTTTAACTTTTTAATACAAACATCCGGATCTATTCATATTTTAAAGCTTTAATAATATTTCTATATAGTAGCCCTAGCTAATAGATGAATGAAAATCTGTAGAATATAGGTATAAAATTGTGATATGATTTTGCTACATTTCATATCTATATATATATATATACTGTGGCTATAAAAATACTGAAATATATTTTGTATTAGTGCAGGCATAAAACACATAAAAGTTATGAAAACTTCAAAAGACTCAGCCATCAAAGTTTGTGTTTGTGTGAGTCCATTGGCAAACCATGAAAACGAAATTGAAAACAATGTCATTGTGTGTAATGAAGATTTGGAAGTTAGAGTTACAATGGGAAAGGGAAAAGGCCAGAAATCATATGAAGTCGACTTTCCGGTAGAAGATTCTTACATATAATTTATTTATTTTATTATCCTTCTTTGAGCTTTAATAACTGAAACAGATGGTGTTTTCATATTTTCTTTCAGCCACTCTATTTTGGAAATGATTCAACGGAAACAAACTCTTCAATAACACAGGTAAGTTAGTGTTAACTGGCATAGTATGTATAGATAAAATGTATATATGTATGTATATATATATAAAAATGTTGCATAAAGTACAAATATTTATGATTTTATTCAATATATATATTTTTCTATGAGCATTATTTTTAAAAATACAAGATAAAAAATTATATATACTTGGAAAGAATTATCTTCTCATCCGAATGATTTTGTTAACCCCGTTGTTCCTTCATAAACACGACATGGAGACCTTTGTTTGCAGATCTTAATCCACTCATAGTTTGTCTCATCACCTATATTGCCATCCAACAGCTTGTTAATAAACATTCATAACCCCCCTATGAAGTTCAAATACTTTACAAACTGAATTCAACTAAATTGTCGCTGATGTATATAAATCTCAAACGTCAATACACTAATATTATTCCCGTATCTATGAACATTGTTTTTAAAAAATTATCAATAATCATTAATAACCAAGATGGTAAATGTTTAAATTTTAATCTTTTAATATATCGAGGTTTAGGTTGAGTTTTTGTTGTTGGATGAGATTTGAGTGAGACGTTAGAATTTACAGAATGGTAGATTTGAATATTGATATTTTTTACCTACATATGTATATTGAGGGTAAAACTGACACAAAATTGTTCAAGTTTTCTAGAGAATTATTTAGAATGTTTTCATCATTCTTTATCAACCAAGTGTTTCCAATTCGGTTTGTTTAGATTAGTGTTTTTCATTGGAGCTGTTTTTTAAAATAAATGTGCGTCATATATAAGGTTCTCAATGCCAAATTAACGCATGCATGGGCCATTCAATGGGTTTCGGATGGGACATTCAGAAAAATAAACTAGAAGGGAGGAAGGGAAAATACAGGCAGTTGAGCATGAAAGCAAGGTTGAAGAAAAGAGCAAAATTGAGGATGAAGAAGACCACTATAGGCTATCCTTTGTTGCATTATTTCTCCGAAATAAATTTGCGTTTTTGATCACTTAAAGTTAGATTCTGAAAAATATCCAGTTGAGTTGCAAGCTAACAAATTAACGTAATTTGTTTAGAAAATGGGTAAAAACCTAGTCTTAACACTGAACTCAACCATTATTCTATTTCTGTATAACCTTGTTCATTCTTTTATTGCCACAATTTTTTTCACAACCTACTCTTCACATATTCCATACGTTTGCAATTATAATTGCGATTACACAGTATTTTTATTTTCACTAATGTATTACCGATGAGGAAAGTTGATGCTTCTTTACTGTTATGAAAATAACTTTGTACATTCATCACATAGCATTTGAATGGGGAAAAACTCAGTCAAGCTGTTTCCCTTACTTCTACTGAAAAACAATTTTAATCTCGCTAAAACCATAATAATAATAATAATAATAATAATTCTGATGTCACACGAGTTGGCTGAACTTTCAAAGTTAATTAAACACATCACGAAGCAGTTAATACCTACATTAATTTTTGTCTCCTTTTAAGATGCTGAGTAAGTTCTCACGGAACATCGAAATCTGTTTTGGGATGATGTGGTTCAGAATTTAGTTGATGCAAGATTTGAATTGATTTCAATGTTCAATGCAAGTTTTTACATAACTCAACAACTTTATACCCATCATCTTTGGCTATTATATACATTATTTAATTGATACATACAGAATATAGCAGACATCTATAAATCAACAAGATAATCCTGTTGTAAGGCCACTTGAACAGTTTGTTGTAGACATCTACATTCCCTCACATCAACAGCAAAACACTCATGTCGTATGAAAACTGTCAGGAAAAAGAAAAATATCACTTTGGGTCACAGACTTTGCTTTTGAACGTCAATTTTAAAAGTCTAAAGACTCCAACTGGAAGAAATCTGGAGATATGGACGTTTGAGATTACAGACAAATGTTCTCAAAATCTTAAGAACCAGTTATAACTTTAAAATGAGCTTTCAAAAGGGACATATGGTTTTTTCAAACTTTATGTTCTTACAACTAATACGAGTCACTCTTTTAAATAGCCTGCTAAGGAGTTTCGCTAGTTACATAATTAATTAATTGTTAAATAATGGAACGGAAACTGTATTTTATTACGAAATTAAAATGTACTAGGTGAATAAACGTGTTAGGTAAATGTAATAAATTATAAATATAATATAAATAAATAAACGTAGTAGGCCTGTAGTTGCCACATAGGAAATAGGAAGTTATGTTTTATTGTCACAAGCATATTATGAATGTGTTTAACTTTTCTAAATTCTGCTAAATTTTTATTTTCAATTTGTACTTAAGATATGTGAATGTGTTGGCAAGGTGGCTTTCAACAATGCCTTCACCGGCTACAACACATCCATATTTACGTATGGTGCCAAATCAACGGGAAAATCAACAGTTATGTTTGGCACCAGAAACGAAGATGGAATAATTTGCTCTGTGATTAAAGGTTTATTTGAGAGAGCCGGCAAGTACGATGAAGAGACTTCCTTCAGATGCGAGATATGGTAACTTCATAGGTTACAAGTTCTGTAAGATATTATGTTACAAGCTCTCAAAAATTTGTATTCTATCGATTTACCTTTTTCCCATTTCGCGCATATTCAATGTTAAATCATCAGTATATGTATGTATGTATGTATGCACGTAAATTAATTGTTTGCTTGTAGTTTCTTTGAGATATGCGCAGACTTAATAACAGATCTCATTTCGAAGCGATCCAACGTTAAATCTCTAGATGGCACTGGCAAACTAAAAGGTAATTTTATGACAAGCGTGGGTCCATTCCACATCAATTCATCAAGGCGAATTAACCCACCATCTCCAAATTTCTTTATTTTTAGTGCATAGCAAGTAAATCATGCCAGCATCAACTGTACGAAATTGTTTTACCTAATTTCATTTATTTCAGAAGTTATGTTGTTTTGAAATTTGAAACTTTTGCAGCATTTTCTGTCTTGTGACCTTAACGATGCCCTTAGCAACATGTTGAATATGATATATTGACACAAATATTAGTCAGTTATTTACCACCTGACCTCCATTCATTACTGTCCTTGCACGAACAGGAGGACCTCCATTCATTACTGTCTTTGCATGAGCAGGACCTCCATTCATTACTGTCCTTGCACGAACAGGAGGACCTCCATTCATTACTGTCTTTGCACGAGCAGGAGGACATCCATTCATTACTGTCTTTGCACGAGCAGGAGGACATCCATTCATTACTGTCCTTGCACGAACAGGAGGACATCCATTTATTACTGTCCTTGCACGAACAGGAGGACCTCCATTCATTACTGTCCTTGCACGAACAGGAGGACATCCATTTATTACTGTCCTTGCACGAACAGGAGGACCTCCATTCATTACTGTCCTTGCACGAACAGGAGGACATCCATTCATTACTGTCCTTGCACGAACAGGAGGACATCCATTTATTACTGTCCTTGCACGAACAGGAGGACCTCCATTCATTACTGTCCTTGCACGAACAGGAGGACATCCATTTATTACTGTCCTTGCACGAACAGGAGGACATCCATTCATTACTGTCTTTGCATGAGCAGGACCACCATTCATTACTGTCTTTGCACGAACAGGAGGACATCCATTCATTACTGTCTTTGCACGAGCAGGAGGACATCCATTTATTACTGTCCTTGCACGAACAGGAGGACATCCATTCATTACTGTCTTTGCATGAGCAGGACCACTATTCATTACTGTCTTTGCACGAACAGGAGGACCTCCATTCATTACTGTCCTTGCACGAACAGGAGGACATCCATTTATTACTGTCCTTGCACGAACAGGAGGACCTCCATTCATTACTGTCCTTGCACGAACAGGAGGACATCCATTCATTACTGTCCTTGCACGAACAGGAGGACATCCATTTATTACTGTCCTTGCACGAACAGGAGGACCTCCATTCATTACTGTCCTTGCACGAACAGGAGGACATCCATTTATTACTGTCCTTGCACGAACAGGAGGACCTCCATTCATTACTGTCTTTGCATGAGCAGGACCTCCATTCATTACTGTCCTTGCACGAACAGGAGGACCTCCATTCATTACTGTCTTTGCACGAGCAGGAGGACATCCATTCATTACTGTCTTTGCACGAGCAGGAGGACATCCATTCATTACTGTCCTTGCACGAACAGGAGTACATCCATTTATTACTGTCCTTGCACGAACAGGAGGACCTCCATTCATTACTGTCCTTGCACGAACAGGAGGACATCCATTTATTACTGTCCTTGCACGAACAGGAGGACCTCCATTCATTACTGTCCTTGCACGAACAGGAGGACATCCATTCATTACTGTCCTTGCACGAACAGGAGGACATCCATTTATTACTGTCCTTGCACGAACAGGAGGACCTCCATTCATTACTGTCCTTGCACGAACAGGAGGACATCCATTTATTACTGTCCTTGCACGAACAGGAGGACATCCATTCATTACTGTCTTTGCATGAGCAGGACCACCATTCATTACTGTCTTTGCACGAACAGGAGGACATCCATTCATTACTGTCTTTGCACGAGCAGGAGGACATCCATTCATTACTGTCTTTGCATGAGCAGGACCACCATTCATTACTGTCTTTGCACGAACAGGAGGACATCCATTTATTACTGTCTTTGCACGAGCAGGACCCCCATTCATTACTGTCCTTGTACGAACAGGAGGACATCCATTCATTACTGTCTTTGCCTGAGCAGGACCCCCATTCATTACTGTCTTTACACAAACAGGAGGACATCCATTCATTACTGTCTTTGCATGAGCAGGACCTCCCATTATTACTGTCCTTGCACGAACAGGAGGACATCCATTCATTACTGTCTTTGCACGAGCAGGACCTCCATTCATTACTGTTTTTGCACGTGCAGTACCTCCATTTATTACTGTCTTTGCACAAACAGGAGGACCTCCATTCATTACTGTCCTTGCACGAACAGGAGGACATCCATTCATTACTGTCTTTGCATGAGCAGGACCTCCATTCATTACTGTCCTTGCACGAACAGGAGGACATCCATTCATTACTGTCTTTGCACGAGCAGGAGGACATCCATTCATTACTGTCTTTGCACGAGCAGGAGGACATCCATTCATTACTGTCTTTGCACGAGCAGGAGGACATCCATTCATTACTGTCTTTGCACGAGCAGGACCTCCATTCATTACTGTCTTTGCACGAGCAGGACCTCCATTCTTTTGAAAGACAATAAATAAACATTTGTTGACAAGAAGAAAAAGAATCTTGTTATTTATTTATAGTATATATTTATTTATTAAATTATGATTATGTGAAAATTTTCAGCAAAATTGTTTTTTTATTATTATTAAAATGTAAAACAAAAAAGAAAAGTGTTGGTTTTGTTGCGTTTTCTATGAATGGAATCTTACGTGTATTTGCATCTTAAATATTAATATTTATATATTTATAAGAAATATTAATATTATAATGTTTTTCACTTGTAGTTCGAGAAGATCCAGTGAAAGGAACATATGTTGACAAATTGAGTCGACACATTGTCACTGATGTGGATGATGCAGAGAAGCTCTATGAAAAAGGCGTGAAAAACAGGTCAGCATTAAACTAAACACGGTGATTCTACTTTACATTCTATTTTACATGGATAGTTGTCAATGTAGAGCATGCTCTCAGCGAGTTACCATAAGACATTGCGCTATAAAATGTGTAGTATGCACATTTTGGTTTCATAAAAAATGTAGTTATTTAAATAACGTTCAACCAACATGTATCAGTACTCTAGAATCCAATTGGATCTGTAATTTATGTACCAAAGAAATTTTTCCATTTAGTTCTCTTGATGATAACGAAATGAAGTATCAATTTTCCTCGGAAAAATCTAAATCAAGTATCCCCCTTGATATCCCTAATTCCAAATTGGTAAATGATATTAATAATTTTGTATCTTCTCAAACCTCTATAAATGAAACTGATGAAATGTACAACTTAATTAACTGCAAGTACTATGACGTTAAAAATTTCAATTCATCTTTTTCACAAAATAAAAATAATTTTTCATTGATGCATTTAAATATTGCGTCATTAGTATCGCATTTTGATGAATTAAATATTTTATTAACTTATTTAAATATTGAATTTGATGTTATTGGAATCTCAGAACCGAGAATTAAACATAATAATGCTCCTTTAACTAATATCGAAATCAATGGTTATACATCGCAATATACGTCAACCAAATCATCGTGTGGGGGAGCACTGCTGTATATTTCTAATAACCTGAAATACAAAACACGCAATGATATAAAGATTTATAAATCAAAGGCTTTAGAATCAGTCTTTATTGAAATAATCCAAGAATATAAACATAATACTGTTATCGGCTGCATATATAAACACCCAGGTATGGAGATCAATGAATTTACCTTCAACTATATGAAACCTTTGCTCGATAAACTATCAACTGAAAATAAAGACGTATTTTTAATTGGAGATTTTAATGTATGTAAACCTATTACAGTATGAAGACAATAAAAATATTTTGGAATATCTTAACTTATTAACAACAAATAATCTTTTACCTCATATAAATTTACCAACACAAATAACAGATAAATCAAGTCCAGTAATAGATAATATTTTTACCAATTATATTTCATCTAATATATGTTCTGGCAATCTCATGGCATCAATCTCAGATCATTTGCCACAATTTCTGATTGATACTTCTGAAACATCAAAACCATCTTCAAAGACACATAATATCTACAAAAGAAACATCAAGAAAATAAATTTAAGTAAATTCTACAAGGATTTTTCTGAACTAGATTGGGATACAACACTAGAACTCGATAAAAGTAATACTAACCAATCTTTCCGCTTGTTTTTTGATCAATTTAACTCTTTACTTGATAGCCACGCTCCCGCCCAAAAACTAAGTAACTGGATATATAAACGCCAGTTTAAGCCTTGGATTACTAAGGGAATCAGAGTAGCTATTTGGAAACGAAATAAAATCAAAAACAAATTTATTAGAAGTAAAGACCCTGGAAATGACATGGAAAGGTATTAATGAAATAATAAATATAAAAACAAAAAAATTATTATTACCTCACTCTATCTCATATAACAGCTCAATAAGTACAGATCCAGCAGAAATATCAAACCATTTTAATAACTACTTCACAACGATTGCGGATAAAATACAATCCACCATAGTTTCATCTTATATAGATTACAATAAATTTCTTAAAAATCCTAACAATAATTCTCTATTTATCTCCCCTATCAATAGTAACGAAGTGTCAAAAATAATCAATATTCCCAGCAATTTACTTAAACTTCTTGAAAACGAAATGTCTATCATTTTATTGAAATTATTTAATTTATCAATCTCCACTGGAATATTCCCTAATTTACTCAAAATATCTACAGTAATACCAATTTTAAAAAAAGGATCAAGGACACAATGCAACAACTATCGTCCCATTTTGCTTATATCAAACATTAGCAAAATCTTCGAAAAACTTATGCATAAAAGATTAATAACTTTCCTAAATAAGCATGACTGTTTGAGCAACCAACAATTTGGATTTCGTGAAAAACATTCAACTTCTCATGCAAATTCAAAAATTTAAAAAGACATAGACTCGGGAAACTATGTCTGCGGTATATTCATTGATCTTCAAAAGGCATTCGATACAGTAGACCGTGGAATATTATAAACTTAATCATTTTGGAGTACGTGGCATAACATTATCTTGGTTTTCAACTTATCTGTGCGAGCGTGAACAACACGTCAGTATTAATAGCTTCAATTCACAGACTAAAATAATTAAACACGGTGTCCCTCAAGGTTCGGTTTTAGGGCCCTTGTTATTCCTATTGTATATAAATGATCTTAGTTCTTCCATAAAATATTCCACAGTACACCAATTTGCCGATGACACAAATCTATTATATGGTAACAAATGTCTTTAAAAAAATTGAGTATAAAGTTAATATAGATCTAAGAAAGCTTACCAATTGGCTTAATGCTAACAAAATCTCTCTAAATATCAGCAAAACCGAATACGTTATTTTCCACCATACAAAAAGAGCATTAAATTATGAATTAAAAATAAAATTAAACGGGAAAAAGATTTAACCTTCTAAAGAAATTAGATATCTTGGCTTACTATATGACAAACATTTAACATGGAAAAAACATATAAATCTTTTAACAAATAGACTTTCAAGAGCAAATAGTTTGTTAGCTAAAATTCGTTATTACGTTAATAATAAAACACTTATCTCTATTTATTATGCTATCTTCTCTTCTCATATGATGTATGGTTCAATGGTATGGGGTCAGGGAAACAATCATAATTTGACGACAATCGAATCAATGCAAAAAGCAGCGTTAAGAATTATAACTTTCTCACCATTTCGATCACATTCCACAAAGTTGTTTTCAGATTTGAGAGTTTTAAAATTTAATGATGTGATAAAAGTGCAAAATATTCTATTTACTTATGATTTCTTAAATGACCTCCTACCAACGTCTCTCTCTACACTATTTACAAAGGCAACTGATATACATACCTATAAAACAAGAAATGCCTGTCAATCCAAGCTCATGGTGTTTTGTTTTAACACTATAAAATACGGGAAACATTCAGTTGTTTATCGATGTATTACTGACTGGAATGAATTTATAAAAAATAACAAAAGCTTTAAAAAACTCTTAAATTTTACAAACATATCAGATGTACTCATTGTAAGAAATAAACTGAAACAATTTCTTAAAAAAGATTGTTTATCATCTTACAAATACTAACTTTTTATCCCGCGATTATTACGGTAACTCGCTCAGGATTGCTGTTCTTGTTGTCGTGTTTATATTATTCTTGTTGTTCTTTAATATTTCCAGGATTATCCAAGCATATATGAATTTAATATGTGGTTTGGATGATAGTCTTAATGCTTTTTATGATGGTCTTTTAGCGGTGGTATCAAAGTTAGGAGAAAAGGAGATAGTGTTAGTAGCTGGTGACTTTAATGGACATGTTGGAAGTACACCTAGAGGGTACGAAGGTATACTGGAGGTTATGGGTATGGAACTAGAAACACTGAAGGTGAAAGAATTTTAGAGTTTAGTGAAGCTATGGATATGTTGGTAGGTAATACTGTGTTTAAGAAAAGGAATAGCAGACTAGTGACCTTTCAATCAGGCAATTCAAGTACCCAGATTGATTATATCCTTATCAGGAAGTCAGATCAGAATCTACTTAGGAATGTAAAGGTTATTGCAGGAGAGGAATGCGTTAGTCAGCATAGGTTGGTTGTATGTGATTTGAGCATTAAGTCAGGAACTGAGAGGAAAAGGACTTTTGTTCCTAGAAGAAAAATTTGGAAATTAAAAGACTCTGCAGTAAGGGATAGTTTCTGTACCAGTTTTAAACAAAACTTGGAGAGAGTAGAAATAAAGACTGATGTTGAAAGTATATGGTCTAAGTTGAAAGGCAGCCTCTTAGGTGCCTCTAATAGTGTATGTGGATGGACTAAGGGCCCTATCAGGACTTGGTGGTGGAATGATGTTGTTGATAAGGCTATTAAGGAGAAAAGAAGGTTATGGAAAGAATGGAAGGCAGGTGGGAATAAAGAGCCATATTTAGAAGCAAAGCGTACAGCAAAGTTAGAAGTTTATACAGCAAAGAAAAGGGCAGAGGAAGAAAGATTTCCCAATTTGCTAGGTAGAGAAGATCAGAAAAACGAAGTTTTTAAAATTGCAAAGCAGATGAGTAAGACAAATCAGGATATCATTGGAGAAAAGTGTGTGAGAAATGACATCGGAGATTTAGCTTTTGATGATAGTGCTAAAAAATTGGCCTGGGAAAGTTATTATAGTAAATTACTAAATGAGGAGTTTGAATGGGACCGCAGTCTTTTGTCATGAGTTAGTCCAATTGAGGGTCCTGCTGTCAGAATAGAAAAGGATTGGGTTAAATCGGCTCTTAGTAAGATGAAAGATGGTAAAGCTGCTGGTCCATCAGGTATTGTTTCTGAAATGCTGAAGGCATCTGGTGAGGATGGTATTGACATCATTACTGAGCTTGCAAATGCTATCGTCAGTCAAGGTGTAGCCCCTGCAGACTGGGAAATTAGCTCTATAGTAAACTGCTATAAAGGTAAAGGTGATGCCCTGGAGAGAAGTAATTATAGAGGGCTGAAAATGTTAGACCAAGTTATGAAAGTATTAGAAAGGATATTGACAAGATTTATTAGAAATCTTAGGGTGAATATTGGTGATATGCAGTTTGGATTTATGCCTGGACGGGGAACTATTGATGCAATTTTTATAGTCAGGCAGTTGCAGGAGAAATATCTGCAAAAGAATAAGAGGTTATATTTTGCATTTGTTGATTTAGAGAAAGCTTTTGACAGAGTACCACGTGAAATAATCTGGTGGGCGATGCGAAGGTTAAGAGTCGATGAATGGATAGTGTCAGTTGTTATGTCTATGTATGAAAATGCCAGAAGTCATGTCAGAGTGAATGGATCATATAGCAAGGAATTTGGAGTTAATGTTGGTGTTCATCAGGGATCTGTTCTTAGTCCGTTACTCTTTATCATGGTTTTGGAGGTTTTATCTCAGGAGTTTAGAGTTGGGTGTCCATGGAAATTATTGTATGCCGATGATCTTGTGCTTATTTCAGATAGTCCAGAAGAGTTAACTGCGAAATTTGCTACTTGGAAGAAAGGTATAGAGTCAAAAGGGCTTAGAGTTAACATGGGTAAGACAAAAGTTATGGTCAGTGGAGTTGGCATTTCAGTACCTATTGCTTCAGGTAGATGGCCATGCTCTGTATGTAGTAAGGGTGTTGGTAATAACTCAATATATTGCAAAAATTGTGATCATTGGGTTCATAAGAAGTGTAGTGGTATAAAGGGTCGACTTACCTCAGTGGTGGACTATGTGTGTAGGGTGTGTACTGGTGATATTACCTTAGCAACTGGACAACCAGTAGAATCTGTGCCAATAGGTGATGACTTTTTAGAGACAAAGGATGGCTTTTGTTATTTGGACGACATGATTAGTACAGGAGGAGGCGCAGAACAAAGTTGTATAACTTGAATTAGATCTGGGTGGAAAAAGTTTAGAGAACTTTTACTTCTCCTAACTTCTAGAGTGATATCTCTTCGCACAAAAGGAAGGGTGTATGATGCTTGTGTAAGGAGTATTTTTCTATATAGTGGGGAGACATGGGGAGTTAGAACTGTTGAACTAAACAGACTAGAGCGTAATGACATGAGAATGATTAGATGGATGTCAAATGTGACATTGAAGGATAGGAAGCCTTCAAATGAGTTAAGAGAACGCTGTGGACTAGAAAGTGTTAGAAAATCTTTGCAAACGCTTTGGCTTAGATGATTTGGTCATGTTGAGAGAATGAATGATAATAACTGGGTTAAGAAGTGTAGAGATTTAGTTGTAGATGGTAAGTGTGGCAGAGGCAGGCCACGGACAACATGGAGCCAGGTTGTGAAGAAAGATCTCGTTGAGAAACGTATTCAGCCTGTATATATATATACATTTAACGTCTATTTTCCATGCTGGCACGGGTTAGACAGGTTTATTGATGGCACGCCTCCATCCTACTCTATCCTGCGCCAACCCAGGCTGAATACGTTTCTCAACGAGATCTTTCTTCACAACCTGGTTCGCAACCTGGCACAACCTATATATATATACGTTATTTTGCTAGTATTGAATTGTATATATTATTCATTTTATTTCTTAAAGAGTTTCTTTTTTATGTATATATTGTTGATTGGAAAATAAAATTGTTTGATTGATTGATTGATTGATTCCATGACAAAGTAACAGATATCTCCCTGAGCATCGATTTTTTAGTTTTGACAGTTTTTGAGGGCATATAACTGACTCTGATTAAGATTTTGACTTGAAGCCTTCTGAAATAGATCTCTACCCAGATTACTCTGGAAAAATAAAAGTTTCAGACTTTGAAAATCATTATTGACCGCCATATTGAATGTAAAAAATGAAAAATTTGTTAATTTGCCATGACGCAATAAATGATTGTTTTTAGTACTTCTTCCATTTTTTTCGATGCTGAAATTGAACTTGTTTGTGCGTATTTCCAGGAACAGAATGGCTGCTTTGGACCCAAGCTCAAAGGGGACATCACACATTATATTCAGCGTAACATTCACAATGGTACAGTTGTTACTCTAGTACAAACAGTCACTTGACAGATAAATTCCAAAGCTTTTCTGATGTAATTCAAGGAAGTACAATTTCTTAACTGTCCAACTGAACTCTGTTTTCTGAGAGATTTGTAAAAGTTGTTACTTTAGTTTGTCTTTTGTTTCAATATCTTAACTTAAAATGTGTTATACATATTTATATATATTCTTTATCCAGGCCTGGCCTGGCCACTAGAACCAATATCTGAATGGAGTTAAACATATGCTGAAATGTTTTTTTAGAACAACAACAACAACAAAAAATATCCTAAAGTTCACTTATTAATCACCACTTTTTAGTTAATAACTTAAGCTTTTTGTGTGTATATTGCTGATTTTTTTATTCTAATAACTTTTAATAACATCAACATTGAAGTATGATATGAAGCTTCATTTGTCTACACTGACGCCATCTTGAATTTCCATTCGATTTGATGTTCAAAGCAAAGTGGACATTACAAAATTAGATGCGCATTTGAAGGAATGAAATTTTTTTTTGTACGTTTTTATTTTATTGAGGTTAAAATGAATTTATGAACTGATGAAAAAAACTGCTTGTTGAAGACATTACATTAAAATGTAAAAACGCTGACGTAAACAATTTTTATCTGTTCTTACCTTAAAATATCTAGCAAAGTGTGTGATTTATTGTCGGGAAAACCTAATGTAGTCAAAAACTTTGGATTTGAGTCGTTCTTTCACATATCTCCATCAAAATTGAAGGTTGGAACGAAACCAATCTGGGGAATTTTCTGTGTCAGTATCTATTGCTTGAGGTATCAACGATTTGTGGAATAATAATTGCTAGAAAGAAAACAATGTTTAAAACAACATTTGAAAAATTCAAAATGGAGTTTATACAAATCATCTGTTGCTTATTACATAAAGATGTGATAAAATATCGCAACATAAAATTGCACGTCAGTCTATTTTTTTAGAGTGTGGTTTGAATCGCTTAGATAAATATTTGAGTGTGATGTACCGCACGTTTTTTTTTTGGCGGCCAGGCCTGTGTATTCGTTCTTATAACTAAAGGAACAGGCACGATAGTCTTTTGTGAACTTACTCCTTGTGATAGAAACTTAAGGTTATGTTAAGACTTGTTTTAGGTAGGTAGATGAACCAAATGTTTCTGCATGTTGAATTCCAATAAAGTTTACAAATCTTTCACCAAGTTCAAATGTCTGGTTTGTTCTTTCACGTAATATCATGTCTCGATTGTTTTGCATAGCAACACTGACTTTAGGCATGTCTCAACGATGGCTTACCACGCGAACTAATCAGCAAAATAAACATCATAGATCTGGCCAGTGAAGACGGATACTCAGGACACGTGAGAAAAAACAATTGACTTATTTATGGAAATTTACCAGATGTTTTTTGAAGGCACCTTTGCTTGTTTGTTGATGTCAAAAAAATTATGTGCAGATCTGTTTTTCTCCTATTGTTTTCTCCCAAAGATATACCTATATTGAAATGTAACAGATATTCAAAATCTGTTTTTTCTCAAACTTGTATTTGTAAAAATATCAATAAATTTAGATCAATGGCCTTGATATGGACATCTCATTGTTAAATGAGACTGAACCTGATGAAGAGAAAGCAGGACCATTGGAAACGCTGAACGATGTCATTAAAGAGCTTGCCGGACAGAACTATAACTCAATAAACCCAGTAAAAAGTTATCTGAACATGAACGACACTGTTCAAAAAATACCGTACCAGGATTCGGTGAGTTTTTTCTTCCCTCTAGCCTAGATAATACGGTTAGTATTAAGAAAGAGAGAGAGAGAGAGATGTGAACACTTTACAACGCACACATTCAACTTTATACCTCAGTGAAGTGATATTCCGTTTCTGTGGTTAGGCTTCTGGAAACACTTTTAAAGGCCTCTAGAAGTACAACAATGCTAATTTCAAAACTTTTCTTTGTGATTTAGAATCTGACTTGGTTAATGAAAGATGCAATGGGTGGCAACAGTGAGACGATCATGATTTGCTGCATTTCTCCGAGTGACAAGAATCTTCGGGAAACATTAAGCACTTTGAAATACGGCAATCTTGCCAGACATATCATCAACAAACCGGTCATTAATGAGGTACACATAATCATCTCAAGCAAAACCTTTGACCCTTCAATATGATTTGGTTTAAAATTCAGTGCCATAAATGACAACTTTTAAGCAAAATTTGCTATTAATCAACACTTCCGTAAACATTTTTGGTTTTGTGATACGTTCTGCTTATCAATGAAAATTTTGTTTTTAATTCATTTCGAAGTTATTTTGTAAATTTGTGAGAAAATCATGTTGGTATATCATTTCAGGATCAAAACGTCAAGCTGATAAGGGAACTTAAAGATGAGATTGACAGCTTGAAATCAACCAATCACAACGTATGTAATTATTGTCAATCATGTGATGTGATCTTGGGATGGTTATGAATGTTTGAAAGTCAATACGAAGAGTATTCAATTTATTTCGAATTTTTTTATTCAAGATTTTTGTTGACATCTGCCATGTTTTGTAAACTAAGGTATTGATTGTTACATTGGTAATATTAATTAATTTTACTAGCTATATAACCTGTGCAAATTGCACTCTTTAATTCTACAACAAAGAATAACTCTGAACTCTGTCAGTCGCCGTTATGTGTTTTTATATTAATATATATATATATATATATATATATATATATATATATATATATATATATATATATATATATATATATATATATATATACACGTATTGTCTACACTTTATGATTTATACTGTTTATGATTGCTATAAAAACCAGCTCCACATGCACTCATTTTCTCACACATTTTTTAGCAGTGAATAGGAAGTTGTGAAACCCCTTTTTGTTTGTTTAAAATACAGATTCTTTTTCAGAAACATGTCATGTATTTTGTTTTGGTTTTTTGGCACACGACACTTTTAATTATTTTAGTGTGTTTTAGCGATGTTCATTCACCTTTCTATGCCATTTTATAAGAAAATAATATAAGAAAGAAAAAGTTGGCAATTTAACAACTCTTGTTGTGTTTTATAGTAGGAATCGTCATGATGAGACTGTAGTGTGTACGACAGGAACTCTGTATTATTATATTGACTAGCAATAAGACCCGAGTGCAAAATGCATCACTACATCCAAAACTTCTAAAACAAAATTTATAATAATCCATACATGATACTATGATTTTGGTTGAATCAACTTCAATCTATCTGCTACATTTCAATATCCCATCATTATCAGTGTTCCGTAATATTCCATAATATATATTACCCTGTTCGGATAAGAAAAGGAGAAATCGACCAAGTTGATGACTTCTGCTACCTGGGATCATATGTGAGAACGAGCGAACGGGACATCAAGGCTAGGAAAGCACTTGTGTGGACTGCAGCTGACAAGATGTGGTGTATTTGGAAGTCCCCCATGATAGCTTGCGAACTGAAGATATGCCTATTTAAGTCAACCGTTGAAGCAGTCCTGCTGTATGGCTCACCTTGTTGGTCACTTACAGCTAAGCAGAACAAGTCACTGGATGGCACGTACACACGCCTATTGCGGAAGGTGACAGACACACACTACAGCGTGCATATAACTAACGAAAACCTCTACGGAAGCCTTCTTCGCGGCAGTGATATCCTCTTAGAGAGAAGGCTACGGTTTGCTGGACATTGTGCGCGTCGCATAGATCAGCTGGTGAGTGGGCTTGTTCTCTGGCAGCCAGTTGGAACTTTCGTCCGAGGTGGACATGCGCGCATGACCTTTCCACGCCATCTGGTGAAGGATGCTGGGATGAACAACATCGCCGAGCTTCATTGTTGCATGCTTGATCGAGATGGTTGGAAGTTGAGAATTCGGGCAGCGGCCGGTGTCGTTTAACAACACGCAGAACAATGATGATGAAAGAGATAGGGGAGATTATCATGAGGAGGGTGACCAAAAATGAACTGACCAAAGAAAACATATGTGTGAAAATAATAAAGGATATATAGACTTCCTTTAAGGAATCGCGCGTGGCATGGAAGATCCACATCAGCCATGTTATTTTTTTGAATAAAAGAATTTTTGACTATATTAAAAGTCATCGGTCGAAATGATTGGGAAGATGGAAGATTTGATTTGTAGAAAACATGGCCATCTTTAAATATTTGATTGTGTTTAATATATATATATAATATATTTAATATATTAAATAGAAACAGAATTGATAGTTTATGATATCATACTCTCAAGAAGATTTTTCGAAAAGGAACTATTTTATTTTGTAATATGGACGTCCACTTTTGGTTGAACTCCCCTCTCCTCTGCTCTTTGCACTTTGAATCGCTCCTAAGGGGAATTTCTCATTTCCCACTCTCTGTCTAAACAAATTCGGTGCACATTTCTGAATTTCCTTTAATTGTTTGACAGTCAAAACGTAATTCTATGTTTAGACGTCCAAGTCTTCCAAAGAGAAAGATTTGAAGAAGATTCAACGCGATCAAGAGTTGATGAACCGTTTGACTGGCATCTGGGAAACGAAATGGAGCAAAGCTCAGCAACTAATAGAGGTTTTATCCTTTTATCTTAAAACCGTGGATATTTTGCTAATAAATCAACCCAAAATTCATATATATAATCAAATAAATATGAAAAATTGTGATTCTAGATATAAGAGTCTATGCTGATAAATTATGTTGCCAGTAAATAATATTTTCAAGAAACATTTTTAGGTGAATTCGAGATTTTAATTGATGTGGCTTTTGATTGCAGGACAAATCACTTGACGTGAAGGACATGGGTGGTGCCGGTTTGAAGCTCGAAACCAAAGAACCGCATTTCGTGAGTTTGGGTGGCGGGCGACTGAGTGTAGGGGTTAGTATCATCCCCATATCAAAAGGTAGCGTAACGTTCGCGCGAGTGCGAGTTGATGATATTGATATATTATCTTAGGGTTTACGTGCGTCGGTAGCGGAGGAGAGGGGACACAAGTGGATCTGCTGGTGAAAGGGAAGGGTATAGCGAGGTAACAGGAGTCGTATTTTTTCGTTATTTCCTTATTTAAACTAATGCTCCAATATCAAGAATATGTAGTTGTGTGACGTTTAAAAGAAAAAGTTGTCTCAGAAGAAAAAATTTACCTGTTTATCGTTTTCCTCTCCCTCTCTTCCTTAGCGTGCATTGTATGATCGAATATGACGGAGATGCGGTTGTGTTGCATCCGAAAAACGAACTGGTCTCTGTCGACGGATTACCATTGGCTGAACCCACCCGTCTACCGCAAGGTAATGTCTGGAAAAGTGTGTTGAGTTAGTAGTTGATGGGTAATTGATATCGAGTTATTGACAACTAAACAGCGATATAACCGAAAGATCGCCCAGTGTTGCATGTCGAGTGAAAAGTAGCTAAAACCACTTTTTTTTGTTGCATTTTCGAGCATTTCAACATTCTGAACGAGTTATGGAATTACTGTATAAGTCTGTATACACCTGTACATGGTTTAAAAGCCAGATAGTTTCCCCTTTACTTTTATTCTCGAGTTACTGATGTATAAGAGAACTTTGGGTTTTCATTTGTTATTTCATGCAATTTATAAGACAAACATGCTTAAGTGTTTAATTTGCGCGACTTTCTCAAAACTCACATTATAGGATGACCTTAGTTCATATACTCTTCGATTGTCTCTTTCTGTCGTTTACTTAGGCTGCATGGTATGCATTGGACGTAGCAACTACTTTCGCTTCAATCATCCACGGGAAGCTGCTATGATAAGAGAACAGTGTCAATCCAGTCGCTTTTCTATTGTTCCGGATGATATTTACCCAGGTACGATCTAGTCACCATCTTTCTCTCAGCAGAATTGTACCATGTCTACATTTCTTCCGTATTTATGTTAGACGTACAGCTGGCCATAGAGCAGAGACGTAAAGAAATGCTTGAAAAGGAGCGCTTAGCGGGGGAAAACAAGCGGCTCCTGGCCATGGAGCAACAGTACGTTCAATCATTAGATCGCTTGGCGCTAGAGAGAGATCAACTGCAACATGAGAAGAACAAGGTGCAAATCCTTCAGCAGCAACAACAGAATGTGGCTAGTCAGTTCGACCTGAAAATGTCCATACAAATCGAAGAACTGAAGATACAGCAAGAAGAACTAAAGAGCTTCCACGTGAAGAAAGACAGGCTGGTAGAGAAAGAGAGAGATATTGAAGAAGCGAGTGCTAAGCTGGAGCAGGAGCGTTTGTCGAAAGAAGAACGTCAAAAGGAAGAGCGTGAGCGACTGATCGTCCGACAGGCGTCGTTGAATAGCGCAAATGACTGCGAATCGCCGATGTTTGAGGAGGAAAAACACCAGCTGGCCATGCTGGAGTTGGACTTGCTCACGAATGACTTCGAATATCACGATCAGTTTCAGTTGCAGAAGGAAGAAATCGAAAATGAAAAGAAACGACTGGAGGAGATGGAAGAGAAACACAAACACCTGGTGGAGAACCTATCTGCAGAGATACTGAGGTGCTGTTGTGAGATTAGTCACTTTTAAACTTACGTATTTGAACATTTTATTGTTTCTTGCTGTTTTTATTCCGAGCACCAGTATATATTATTCATTTTTTAATATTTTAACGTTTTTTACTTCATTGTGCATTGTACTTCACGATCTTTCACTCTTTCTCTTTGTGAAGGCTGCAAAAGGAACGCGAAGAGGAGTTGGTGAAAATCGAAGGCGAAAAGGAGAGGCTGAGGGTGCTGGAAGTGGAGCAATCGGATGCGATAAAAACCATTGAGTTTGAGCGAGAAAAACTGGTACTGGCGAGAAACTCGGAGAAAATCAAACTCGAAGAGGAACGCGATAAATTTGAAGTGAATGAGGTTGAACGCATGCGCATACTGCAAAGAGCGGTCGACGAACAGGAGCAAGAACGAGAGTTGATCACGCGCGAGAAGATGCGCTTGATCGATCTGGAAGAGGAGCACAAACAGGCTCTTGAAGAGTTACAACAGGACATGTTCTCGCAGCAGGAGAAAATGGAAAGAGAGAGGAAACTGGAGATGGAGTACATCGAGGCCGAGCAACTCATGTTGGAAGAACTCGAACAAAAACAGTTTGAATCAGCGAGACAAATTGAACACGAAACGCAAGTGATACGAAGTGAAATGGAGAAAGAGGAGCGAGACAAGTTGCAGCGAATGGAGGCCACAGAACGCTACATCAACGAGATGCGTCGGCAGCAGGAGATGACGTTACGGCAGGCGGAAGAAGAGCGGAGAAAGATGCAGATGAAGCGCGAGGAAGAGCAAAGGGAGTTGCAGGCTGAACGAGAGAATCTCACGCGGATGGAGATGGAATACAAGGAGTTCTCGCGTAGATTGCAAGCGGAGAAAGAACAACTGCAGCGGGAGAAGGAGGAGGAGGTTGCTCGCTTAAAGGAAGATATCAATAGTCAGTCGTCATCGACAGCCTCGTCACCACTCTCCCCCGCGAAGTTGTTCAACCATGACTTTGATCCAAACCTCCTATTGCGCAAACGAACTCCCGAGGGGAAAATGCAACAGGTGAATTTCTTTTTCTTTCCAAATAGAAATGTACCCGTTTAAGTCGAATGCCCTATATGGATATTATAATAAGTGATTGTTTTTCACATCTGTTAATACTGATAATGTCTAAAATATATTACGAATTTTGTAGAAAAACATTAACATTCATTTTTGGTGACCCATTGAAATCGAAATTGAATGCTATTAAAAACACGTGACTATTTGAAGTTCCCTATGACGTCACCAATCAAAAAAGTTTGATTCAATTCCAATTGTTACCAAAACACCGGATTTTACATTTAAGAGGGAAATCGTTTTTTATTTCATTTTGGAACTTTTATTTCATTATTCATTACAAAAATATATTTTCAAAATACATTTATAATTAAACGTAAAGGAAATTCCAGTTTCGAAATACCCAGACAGTTTTTTAAGCAATCAGATCACACCTACTAAAAATGTCTTGCTCTTTTTAATTTTGTTTACGTTAGTATTTTCCTCGTTCGCGATTTAATCATGCGTTTGACGTTAGTAATTATGCGTTTGACGTCAGTAATTATGCGATTAACACTGTTGCGTTATTAAGCACGTGGTTTCGCAATATTCCTCAACTTTTAATTAAATTAGTTACTAGTGATTTGGGACTGAAGAAATTTTATTTGCAATAAAAAAGCGAGGCGCTGTTTCATGCTTAACTAATCGACGCGTCTGTTTCCGTTCTGATTTGTTGTGTATGTGTTATCAACATAAATGTCACAGCATTCCAGCATGACATCTTTTTTGGGTGTGCGAAAAAATGTTATCTTGAGAGGAAGTTTCCAATAATTTAACGCTTTCGTTTATTATTTAGGCTTTTTGAGGAAAATTTTTTTCGTGTACCATAAAACCTTTCCTTATATGGTTGAAATATTTCTAAACGTGTTTTTGCGTCGACTATAGAACTTTTATTTCATTTATGTCTTTATTTGATGTTCACTTTTTACATTCCAATTCTATCGAGAAATTCGGAGTCACTTTTAATTAAAAGGTGACCGAAATGAATCTTTTTCAAATTTTTTCAAGCGGAAATCTTACTTTGTTACCGATGTGTCATATGCTATAATTAGCAAATTATCGGATGTTACCTAAATTATTAGTTCATGACCATTTGTGACAATGAAACGATCAATCCACCAATGACATTAAAACTCACTAGTGTATACGAAATATGATAAAACAGTGCCGTGTATCGTTTTGTGGGATCCTTGTGCTTGTAATAAGACGAAGCAGATTTTTTTTAATTTAAAAATGACCCGCTTTGAATTTGTCAAAACAACTGCGATGATGGCAGATATTCAAAATTAATTCTTTATTGTTTCCGTAAAGTCCATTGGAGAGGGTGAATTGAAAAGTTCTGGTGGAGATATACACATTTGAAATGTTCCTCGACGTCAAATCCTATTTTACCCCCTATATTTAAGCTTTTAAGTGTTTCTATTGTCTCAAACCCTCCGACTTCAAGGCAGTTCCTTTGGCAACGATCGAAGGAAATAACAATTAGTTTTGGGAATAATGTCTACACAGACGAACGGTGAACAATAACTCAAATAAACGTTGAGGCTGACCAATTTTCGACACGGTTTGTTTTTACACACTTCAAAACTCAACCGCCTACGACTTGCGTAACTTACAAGCAGGCGTCGTAATCGATCGTGATCAAATCGCATTATAAAATAATGAATCATTCGTCGCTACGATGGAGTGACCTTAAACAAGTCATAGATACCGCGCATGTCACTCCTCTAAAACGCATACAGATGCGATTAAAGAGCAATACGAAGTGCAATATTATTTACATTTGTGTGTCGAGCCAACATGTCAGAGTTTCTCAGCACATCTTTACGAATTCGCAGACACCCCAAACGAAGTTTGTCCTTGGATACAGAAGGCAAAACAACGTCGGTGTATTACATCCAACACACGTCGCGACGTGAAAACTTTGACGATGACGGTGGTGACGTGTGGAACGAGGAGACAACATTTGTTGACGAGAAAGTGGCCGGAAGTTGTCAGCAACTCATTAAAAGTAGATTATCGTTCGACGAGAACAGGAATTTAGTCGTGCGGCAGACATTGAATCGTGGCAACTCCACGGGAAGCATGCGAGGAAATATGTTGTCCACTTGTGAGAACTTCTATCAAAACAGTTGTAACCAACTAGTAAAAAAGAACTCCGAGCGACCACAAAAACCTAAACGCTCGATGAAATTCGATCGGGACAGATGCACGTTCATCAAGGGATCATCTGTTGATGACGTCACGGATAGCTGTCAGATCCAGCATTCCATGTCCCAGCAGCAGTTCGACGCTTATATTGCCAGCGAAAAGCGAAAGTATAGCGGAGTGGTCGAGACAAGTCTGAATGACTCCATGCTCTCGATGGCCAGCGTAAGCAGCTTGAGTGAACTTGTGCCCTGGATGAGAGAGGTTTACTTAGAACAGCTCAGATTATCCAATCAAAAGAAATCGGCTTTGTTCGCGAGTGCTTTAACAGCAAAGCACATGCGAACGGCAACCCCTACTTCTCCCGCTTCCGAGCTTTCGCTGGAATTATCACCAAGGTCGGCGGACACACCCGATGTATATAGGTCGGAGGAAACCACCAAGCGATCGTTTTTTGCTTACGAATTGTCTCCGGAAACGCCGGAAGCCGTGTCCAATATACAACGTGTTTTAGACCAGCAAATTGAGCAGATCGAAGAATTGTTATCCCTTTACGAAGGTCCGAATGGATACGTGGACCCTCCGAGTAGAACAGAATTACCTTCCCTACCTGAACCCACCAGAAGCTTCGCGGGTCGATGTCAAACTTTAAGGAAGTCTGTGAAGAACTTCGGCAAACGTATATTGAGCCGATCGGGTTTTAAGATCACTTTTCCCGTGGTGAGAAAATCGATTCGTATACCGAAAACTAATTTCTCGTTTCGAAAATCGAACAGATACGACCCAGACCGGTTAAGAAACGATGTGGCTTTAACGCCACTATAGGTCAAAAAGTCTTTTTTAAAAAGCAAACAATGAACTAGTAACGAGAATGTGTTTAAAATCTGGTCTGTAAATTTGTCGTGTATTTAATTACCCAGTTGTTTGGGAAAGGAATTTTGTCTTTGAAGAATGCTTTGGCTATTAGTTTGTTTACGGTATTTATCGATGTAGATCGATGTTATCGATTATTAATCCCGTTTGTTATACGTCAAAGATTCCAAGTTTATAAACAAAAAGATACGTATTTATTTTTCAAATACCATGTTTAAATAATTAGTCGAAGTTTGAAATTTAGAAATCATTTGCTAAACCTTCCTCATTAATTCTCAGGCAGTAAATTGTGACTTTGTAAATTGGAATTGATTTTTTTTTACCTTAGAAACGTTGGAAATATATCAATAAAAATGCAAAATCATCTTGTACTTTAAGACTCTTCTTAACCTTGTTTTACACAATTATTACGGCTTAAGTTTGTTCGTGTTGTCAATATCTTTAAAATATTGCATAAGGTCTTATTTGTGTTAATAATACGTCACAGTTTGTTGGAAAGTCTTCCTAAAAAGCATAACTAGATGTTTTCAAATGTTATTGTCGGAAAAAGATGTCATTAATGCGTGCGCGTTCTAATTGGCTGCTCTTGTGTTTTCGAAACAATTTCATTGGTTGTTGAATATAGCGTGACCGATTCGAAAATTTGTTTTAATGTGCTCTTTTAGAACGTTTTTCTTTCATTACAGTTCTCAATCAAAAGTCAATCAAAATACATGTTTCAGTTTTAGTTGTGTACAATTATTATTTTCCTGTATTTTTCCGGTATTGTACACGTAAAAGAAAACCATTTTCCTGTTTACCTTTTGTAGAAGTAAACATTGACGGATTAACTTAATCGGCAAGCAACAAAGGTTTTATGAAAACGTTAGTAGAAGGTTTTATCCGCTGTATGTACTATAAGCTAGCGTTGCATGTGTCCGGGATATAATCCTCTCTTTTTATGTATTGTGAAATGGAATTCATAAGTTGACGCTGCTGGTTTTGGGTTTAATATTGAAATTACTGAATGTGTGTTTAAAAGTTTGTAAATGTTTCAGGCATAAATGAAAAGTGCCAAAGTTGCATGAAATTTTATTTTTTTATTGATTTTTTCAAACATGTTTTGGCCTATTGGTGTCGAGTCAACATAGTTATATCGTGTCTTAATCTGCCAGATCAAGCGTTATTTTTTGTTTGACAGATTTGTAGCTAAGATATCAAATTCTTTAAAATAAAACAACAACAACAGTAAGTCGTTAGAAAAAGAAACATCGTGCAAATTGGACTGCATGTAGCAAGATTCATGAGAGTTCCACATGGAGCCGCGGGTAGTAACAATGAGTATGAGCCTCGTTTTGAAGAGTTGAAGATTCAAATCGAGGAATATGGCGGCGTAACGCGCCCGAGCGAAATTAATAACAATTTTACCCATAAACGCTTGAGGCAGTATTTCTATAACAATGACATTGGCCAGAACGATTGCTATGGTAACGATATTTCGTACCGCGGTTTGCAATTGGACAGTGTTCCATTCTATGAAAAGGTACATTAAATCGCGATCTTCAAATTCAATCAATCAATATATCTACCATTTTTGTTTCTATTCTTATATGCAACGTTTATTTGTTGATAGTAGCCGATAAAGGGGACTTTTTTCTTTCGTTGATAGATCGAAGAGGAACGTCTCCGATTGACGGAGTTAAAAAGGCAGGCTGCAGAAAAAGCAGAACTCGAATGGAACTCGAAAAAGCGAGAAATTGAACGGCGCGAGTTGGAGGAGCGAGAAATCGAGAACAAAAAAGAACTACTGGAAATGTTGAAACTTGAACAACAGATGAAGGCCGACGAAGAACGAAAAACGATCATGGAAGAAACAAAGAAAATGAAACGGCAGGAAGAACTGTTGACGGTAGGTGGACATTTTCGAATAGGTAGCTTTTCTAGCGTCGTTTTTAAATCTTCGGCTCCTAATTTATTATGAACAGTTTAACTGGATAATCCCTTTGATTCATACGTCTTAAAACGAGATTTAAAAATTGGTCACTCAAAAATCTCCCATCCCTCATTTGTACAGCAGCGCGAGGTAGAGTTGGTCGAGCTACACAAAGAACGCGAGCGACGCGAACAACTCGAAAAGTTATTACTCGATGAAAAAGAGCACGAGGATTTATTGGAGCGTTCGCTATCGAAAGAGAAAGAACGCCTGAACACGCTGGAGAAAAACTTCGCTGAAGAAAGATCCAAACGAGTCGAGATTGAAAAACGGTGGGTATCCACATTTCTTGTGCCACAACTATATTTTCGTTAGGTTACAAAATTGCTGATTAAAAAAGATTAATACACGGTTTTTTTTATAAGAAACCCGTTTATAAGAAACTAGATCTAGACGCCCTCAAATAGTTAAGAAACTGTAGTACTACAAAAATATTTCCAAATTTCCATGTATTTCTGGTTCTCAATAGCGTCGTAAACATGCTAACTTGAAATCAAATGTTTTAACGGGATGAGCAGACATTGTTTGTTTGGCACTGAATTAAGGTACATGCCTTTCAAAAAGAGCCAAATAAATACAATATACACATTTTTAACATACGTCTTTTAATGATAACTAACACTTATACTTTTATCAATTTTATGATTTAAGAAACTATTTAAGAAACTTTTGATACTTAACCTCCCCCAAAATTCAGAAACTGCAACTACTAGGGCCTTTTTGCTTAGTTTCTTATAAAACAAAAACAATGTGTATTAAAATTCTGAATGGAAATCGAATACACGTTTTTTTTTAATAAGAAGCCTAAGCAATTGGGCTGAGCCTCAAGTTTCTTACAATTTGGTCATTTTGAGGCTTAAAAGTTTCTTAATTTATTTGTTCTGATCCTCAAAAATTTCTTAACCTTTAAATTAATTTAATTTTTTCGAATGTGTTGATTGTTTAAACACGTTCGATCGACGCGATGTAAACAAAAAAATCTTCGCCCGAATTCTGCCACGACCAAATTTTTCGTTGTTAATGTATACATATACTAAGAATAATTGAGGCCGAACTATTGCATAAGAAAATATTTTTCATTGTTAACAAAAGCAGTTTCAGCCTGCCTACGGTTTCTTATAGACTGGTTTCTTATTTAAAAAACAACGTGTATTAATCTTTTACGAAGTCGTTAAAGTTTTGTTTTTACTATGGACTGAGGTTGCTTCGCTGCTTTCCCCAAAAACAGATATTTCATTTTTTGTAAAAATTAGTCGCCAAAAATATTGCTGGTATTTTGGTTCTTCACGTTTCGCTTCGTTTTTGCTTCAAAGCTATAAAAAAGACTTTGAAAATTGATGATCGTTTATGAGCCAAGACACAGTTTTCTTTCATGACATTGGAAATGAGAATTAAGCGACTTGCCAATCAGCGAGTTATGTTTTGTCTCTATGGTAACAACCACGCCCTTCTTATTTTGTTTGCGCTGGAGGTTGTCTTTTTGAACTAACGTGTCAAGTTGTCTGATTATTTTAAATAATTATGAAACGAGAGTTCGTTTAAGCAAACAAGATACTGCTTTCCCAATGCGAAAACTTCATAAGAAAATAATCTCAGAGCTAAAAGCGTTCTTGAAAAATGTAGTTAATCAACCAATGCCACATCTTGTTTTATGCACGCTTTTCGTGCGGATTAGTACAGTTTACATAGAAACCAGTTATTTTTACACGCTTCGGTTAACCGAATGACTTGCATGTTGAGTGACGTGTTCTGTTTTTCTTCGTGGAAATGATAAGACGTTCAAAACTTCGCTCCAGTAAAAGGTGCCAATCGCTTTCTGTCAATATTTTGCAAGTAGCTAAATTTTGCTACTGCCATAGAATATTTCGTTTCGGCACAGTCTACAATCTGGCGGAATAATTGTACTAAATACGTTTAAGAAATGGTTTTGTTTCGCGAGATTTATGATTTTCGTTGAAATGTATTTCGTGCTTAGGTTACACGAGGAGGAAGAGCGAAACCGAAACATGATGCTCGAGAAGAAGAAGCTATCTCCGGATACCATCAGCACCCATATGTCCACCAATGGAACCCTGAAGAGACACTCTCCATCGTATGTAAGTATCTCATATTAGATTTAGTTTGCTGTTGCTGGGCAATTTTAATGTCCTATTATTTTAGACCCTTTCCTTGCGATCCGGTCATTCGGCGAACCACGAGGAAATCAATTTGCTGCAGCATATTGTCGGTGCCGGACATTTAGTTGACAACTGTCCTGCTGTGAAGGTGAACCGCTATTCATGCCGCGGCTATCTGCTCAAGATGGGTCAGCGGTTCACCTTGGCTTGGAAGCGCCGCTGGTTTGTTTTCGACAGGAAACTGCGGGCTCTCTGTTATTACCAGGACGAACGGAAGACGAAATCGAAAGGCATCCTTTACTTCCAGTCCATTCAAGAAGTTTACGTCGATAGCGGTGTGAAGAGGAGTCCCAACCCGAAGACAACGTTCTGCATTCGTACGCCCCAACGCACCTTTGTTCTAAACGCCCCCACGCCCACCGCCATGAGCATTTGGTTGGACGTCATATTCACCGGACGCGAAGGAGCACTCATGTCCATGACCTTGTGAGTGACGTCATATTGTCTCGTTCTGGCGCTAAATTTATTTATTTACGAGAGGATTTATTTAGTTCAATTTTTTTATTTTATTTACTTTCAAATTACGTTATTATTATTTTTGTTTTTTGTTGTAAAAAATAGCGTATTTATATAGTTATATATTCTGTTTGCATTTGCAATTAGTCATTAATTACCCTGTTACATAATGTGTAGTTAATTATTTTTAAGCGAATTTTTTTTTACAAAATTCTTTTGTATGAGTAAAAGTTTATCGTTAAGTTGATATTCAAGTGTAGCTTTTTAAAAGAAAACCTATTATATTTATACGAAAAGAAGTTTTGTTGAAAATGACGAGTGACAGTTAAACTATGACAGTTGAATAACAGTGGCATCTTAAAAGGTGCTTCCAACCATGTTGAATCAATGAATAAACTTTGAAGCTTTTCAAGTGGCACAAATATCTCTTCCATCAGAGGAGATGGATTTTGAAGTGTGAATTTCCGTATTTTTTAATATACCTTATTCGTACAAATTTTGGCGTGGATTTAATTTGGCGATGGACAAAGATTTTTTAATTTAGCGTGGATTAAATTTGGCGGGGCAGTAACACTACAAACGTTGGTTGTAAAGAGGCAAACAAGGATAAGAAAGAAGAAGAACAATAGAGTGTTATAACTATTGATTAGTTTAATTTTATAATCATTATTTACATTCATTATTTATAATTTGCATATTTCTTTTGTAAGATTGTCTAGAAAAGTGTACGTAAACAAAAAGTTGAAGTTCTCATGGTTTTAATTTAGCGATAGAAGAAATATTTTAAATTTGGCGCGGATTTAATTTGGCGATGGAAGAAAAAATTAAATTTGGCGTGGACTTAATTTGGCGATTTCAGAATTTCAATTTCCAATTTCGCCAAACCTCCACGCCAAAAATTGTACAAATAAGGTAGCTTAAATACGTAGCAAAGAAGTCTTCAAAAAGAGCAAAAATCTTATTCTGTCTAAAATGAAGCAAAAACTTCTTTCTATTAGGCTTAAATCACCACTAAATTTCGGAATAATTACAAACAAATAGTCAGTTTGAGTTCTTTTAACAATTTGCCCGGTGCCGTGTATTTGTTCGAAAATGTTAATAACGCCGGAAGTACGTGCGTCTTCGGACATATTTGAAATATGCAATTGCAAAGGTCGGCCTCTTGCAACGCCAAAACTTGGCGATAAGAAAATAGAATAATAACCGTCAATATCAATTAAAAACGTCGTTCAAACAATACATTGCGTTTGTTAATAATTTTTGTTTTGTGAAAAAAGATCTAAAACAACGAACGTGGCAAGAAATTGCAAAAAACCTCGACATCGAAAATGGGAAAGCAGCAGAACAATTTTGGAGCAACTTGAAAAAGATAACTTTCAAATGACGCTCGAAACCGAAGTTGATGTTATTTCCGTTTGTGAAGGTAAAAATGACGAAGTCAAATCTATCAATACTGAAAGAAGAGGAGGATAATGATGTAAACTTAAACGAAGATGACTCGAATGGTATATTTGATGATTTGGTTGTTGAATTTGGAATATAGGATTCAGAACGCGGATTTAGCCTCAAAAATTCCGCAGAAAACATTGAAGAAAAAGCTCCTGTGATATAAAACGAAAACTGTCGAAAAAAGTGGATAAAGCCAAGATGATGGCAGCAAACATGAACGATTGTTATTATTCCCGTTAAAACCTCTGAATGAACGACAACTTCTTCTTGCAAGACATGAAATACAGAGCGGGTTTTTTTTAAATTCGGATGCAAGCGCTACAGTTTGAGGCTGTTTGCCTTGACAGTACCAACAACACAAAACCTCATCTACTTCAAGCCATGATGTTTTGCTTGCATGATGAACAGCCTCAGTACCACACCTTTCGACTAACAGAACAACCTCGGTACCACCCCTTTCGACTGACAGAGCAACCTCAGTATCACCCCTTTCGACTAACAGAACAACCTCAGTACCACTCCATTCGACTGACAGAACAATCTCAGTACCACCTCTTTCGACTAACAGAACAATCTCAGTACCACCTCTTTTGACTAACAGAACAACCTCAGTAAACTAAACTAAATAAACTTATGTTTTGTATCGTGCGTGCTTGGTATAGTGGTCGAAACTTATGTTTCTGGCCGCAATGGCCCAGGTTCGATTCTCGCTAGAGAGAAAAAAGAATAAAATAATATTTTTCAAAACGAGAATCTCCTGAGTGCCTGAAAAACTTACCACGGGTTAACCAAAGCCATGTGAGGGAAATCTGGTAGACTAATGATCGAACCCGGAGACGGGATTGGGACTGCGAGGAGTTGCGCCCCACAGTCCTTAATTAGCATTGTAAAGCCGATTTGGCTCGTCTGAGGACGACCTATTATTATTGTATCACAGAGAGCAAGCAAGCTGGAGAGAAAAATCTCTTGTAACTTTTTGGCCACTCCATGGCTACATGCTTGACATCTATTTCTCCAACAACGTGAGGTAAGTGCCATAATTCCAGGAAATCCGCACTTCTAGGTTTCTTCAAATGGTGGCGATCGTAAATAAACCGGTGCTAGGACGATATAGAGTGCATTATTAGATTTGCCTACTCAAAAACTTAAACTCAGTGCTTCTGTTAAATAACGCAGTGTCAGCGCTTTCTTGCTGCTTATACATTTGCAGTAATTTGTATCTTGCTTTGATATCAATGAAGCAACAAAGTTAAATAAATGTTCACATCTCTCGGAGCTCATGCGAAGACCCGTCAATTAAATGTTCCCATCCTCTTCTTCCCTTACTTTCCTCGGAGGACCGAATTTTAAAGAAATACAAGTACTTGATATTGTAGCAGACATGCCAACATTTCGAAATTTGAAAAAGGGAGTTTAGGATAGGAAGCTTAGCCACGAAGGGTTTGGGGGCGTTAATAATAATAAGCTCGTATTTTAAAAGGTATTCGTTTAGTCATCCTACAAATTGTAGACCAAACGAGTTATGTTGATCGTCGAATTAATTAAAACAATTATTAAAACAAAAGCAAAAGTATTAAAAAGTGACATAAGTGATCATTTTTGTGAGGAATTGACAATTAGTGTACCTTTAGACAAAACTTTGACGTAAATCAATTCAAGATTTTCAGGACGCGCATACAACCCGCATTCGTCTTTTTCTGAAGACCTTTCAAGTTGTCTTTATGTCCTCGCTCCATGCTAACAAATTTTTTACATTTGGAACAGCTTTTATAAACGGATGCAACTGTGCTAAAAAGTAATACATAATGGTGCTGATGTTCCTATTGAGAGATGGTTTGTTACCCGGATATCCGCGATTGCGCAATTACTAAGTGAAGAAACGAGCTCTGGTTGATGGAATGGTATTCCCGATTGCGCAATAACTTTAAAATGTTATCTTTATATCTTTGACCAAACCACAATTCATGTTCATTAAAATGGCTCTATGTTGGGAAAGCTTGAAAAAGTAGATATGATTATGCAATATTACAACTACGAAATGAGTAAAAAAATATCGGTTTCAAAAAGCTTACTTATCTAATTTGCGAGCTCAATTATCGCAAATTCTGTTGAACAATTGGTTTATAAAATCAAATAGAAGTTATATAAAAAGTGGTATACAGCACGGTCTGCTGTTTTATTTCGCTTGTTTTAAGAACTTAGTGGATATAGTGAATTAGTCTTCAGAAAGTTTATAATTAGTAAATTTAGTAGTAATGACATGAGCATTTCTGAGACAAAAGATAGACTGGAATTAATTCTACATTTTTCTGTTGCGCAATATGGAAACATTCCAACGCGCACGAATTACAATTTCGAAAGACTTATTGCTCGAGAAAACAGAACGTGTTTCTTCATGGAAACATGTTGTGGGGGGAGACAATATCTTCTTGCGTCGAACAAAAAATACCAATCTACTCTTTTCGTAAGAACACGACTAGTTTTCGTTCAGTTTCTCAAGGTATTTCATCGCCTCGGCTCTCTTCTTTAACTTATTGTCATAAACACGCTTTTCATTTTCGTTCCTTTCTTGCAACGCTTCAAAAAATGGCGTCGTGATGTACGGAGCGACAAGTGAAACGAACACTCCAAACAACCCGACAGCGATTCTCTGTTTTCGCGTCAGGCGTCTGTAACTTTCGATAAAACCCATGGTTCTATTGAGGAAAAACAACTGTATTACCATTACGTGTACAGATCAAAAACCATAATAGCTTGTTTAAACGTTGGCTTGAATAAAATCAAAAACTTTAGAAAAAAGAGTTGGGTTATTGAAGAGTTTGACTTACCCTTTTAACTTCACTTCTCTTTTACTTCCATATTTTTGCTAAAACACATACAGTTGTTAAAGAGAAAGAAAAGTTGACTTCTTTACATCCTTCACTGTTTCTCATCGGATCAAGCTGCTACATATTTACAAACATTTAACGCGAACAACAGATTTAGAAAAATATATTTACAAGAATAATTCATTAAAATCGTAACTTCGTCTTGCATAAAAATATCACTAAAAAAGTATTCTAAAAAATTGTAAATCAAATAACTGTTAAAAAAATCGAAAAACTTAAAAAAGTGTTCGACAGCAAATTCTAATGTTGCTAAATTGTGCTGATTGTGGTCCTGATTTTTATGTTTCATAAAATACTAAAATACGGATTTTAGGTCAAAATTTACAACTTTAAATTCACGGCTTGTCAAAATCTAAGTATAAAAATAAACAAAGGTCAACATTAGATCACGACCTTGACATCCTCCCTCCCATTTGCGCAAAGAACCTACGAGTTCCAGTTCAGAAATCTTTTCACAGCTTCCTTCCATTGCCCGTACAGAGGTAAATACTGCTTTCGAAGGTCGGAGTTTGGTGAAAAGGTTGTTCTCGGTTGCTGTAGCAACAACAGATCTTCCTTTCGTCTCCAGACTCCTGCAAACCAAGAACAAAACCGATTTTTTTATGCTATTAGCAGCGAAATGGGCGTTGAAATTTGTTAAACCGTTTTTAAAAAACCGGCCTCGTTTGCACTTACCACTTTCCAAACCCGCTAAATACACGGCACCGAGAATGGACATTTCCGTGTCATTCGACCGTTCAATTCGACACTCGGCTAAGGCGCTCATCAGCGTCAAAACAAAGTCATTGTTTGAAATCCCACCACAAGCTCTGCAATGTTGAAAGTTACACGTTGGTCATTTTTACTTAGTTGACGATTTACGTTCATGTTTTATTTTCCACATGGGTGACTTCAGGGGGTAAATGCCGCGAGTTGAAAAAGACTTCAGGGGGTGAATGTCGCGAGTTGAAAAAGACTTCAGGGGATAAATACCGCGAGTTGAAAAAGACTTCAGGGGGTAAATGCCGCGAGTTGAAAAAGACTTCAGGGGGCACTACTTACGAAAATGTACAATCAACTTACTTGATGACATCACAAAACGGAATGTTCGTCTCCACCAATGAGATTTCGTACAACTCGTAGAAACTGAATAGAAAAGAACACCTGAAACCAGCTGAACCGCTCGATATCAATTCCACCTGAACGCCACCGCTTCCAATACCGCTCGCAAAATGTGCGCTTTTTTCGTGTCTCTCTTCACACCAATCAACCCCGCGCCAGCGTGCGGGTCCACATGGGGAGCCTGAGACAACACGTGTTTGATTTCCACGACAACTGTTCGTTGGATTCATTTACAAGTTGCTTACCGAGAGTCCGAAGAAACCGGGAACAAAATACACTCCTCCTGAGTCTAAATAGTATATTTGTAAACGGATAAGAAATATTATGTAGTAGTTATCGCGAGTTATGTGAAAAATATGGCGAATATTTTTTGAGTTTTTTATGTTTTTCAAAATATTTAACTCGCCTTATGTATATGAAGGAGATTATACGACTAATAAATTCTCCTAACGTTACGGTAATTAACTCGCTTACCTTTAACGGATTGGGCAATCGAGGCCGATTCATTGACGTCGCCAAACAACTCTGCGTTCAGTGAAAAAGAATAATTTAGAAAGGAAAACAAGTTAACACGGTACAACAAGGTCTGTGGTCGATTCCTCTCACCCATGTTTCCAGCCCATTCCAAGCTGGCTGCCACACCTAAAACAAGCCCCTCGCACGAGAAAACAAACTCGTTCTCATTCCCCAATGCCAGTTGCGGGTAGAGACCTGAAATAGGGAATAACAATAACACAACAAAAATAGCTGCGCATGCGTACAATGTACCAATACATGCGTTTACAGTGTCGGTTCCGGTCTGCATTATTAACCTTTTCTATTGTTTTCTAGACAAAATTTCGACCAATACTCAATAAGATTGTTGAGTTTGCTCGAAATTTGGTAACAAAATGAGCTGAAAACAAAAGATTTTTCATAAAACAAAGACCGGAACTGAGACTGTGTACTTATGTACACATTTCGCAAACAGATAGGATAATCTTTGATTGGGCAGGATGAAAAAAACAAAACATGACAGGATAACAACTTCTACAAACCTGATATAGATGCGTGAACATACGAACCAGTGTTCACCGTCATAATGCATCCTGTTCCCATCACGCAACTTACTTGACCACTCTCAAAACAACATTGCCCGAATGAGCTAGCAGCCACATCAGCTACCTTGTAAGGCGAAACATGCTTCTGAGACAGTAGTGCTTATAAAGCGACTTACGATAGCTGTCAACGGGATAGGGGCTCCGAATACATCTTCGTCCAAGTCGCAAAACAGGCAACTAATAGATAGGAAGTTGCAAGAGAAAATTGTGAAACAACTAGTATAGTTGCTAACCTGGTGTATAAGACCTCGGGGAAGATGCTAGTAGGAATGCCCATAAGCAGAGGTAGAATGCTCGACCATTCCCTCTAAAGGTGGGAACATTGAGACATTTACCAAACGCCTGAAGTTATTCATAGATACCGAGAATGCTCCTGGACACATTTAACTTACTGAGAATTCTCCGGACACATTTAGCTTACTAAGAATGCTCCTGGACACATTTAACTTACTGAGAATGCTCCGGACACATTTAACTTACTGAGAATGCTCCTGGACACATTTAACTTACTGAGAATGCTCCGGAAACATTTAACTTACTGAGAATGCTCTTGGACATATTTAACTTACTGTGAATGGGTCCCACATCCCGGTCCCAACCGCATTCGTTGGCTCGGTGACGTAGAGACGGCCTGGAAATGACGTCACCAAAACGAATTCAGTAAAGTAAGCTAACCACAATATAAAATAATTACAAAGAAAGAATAAATGTATTTAAATATATATAAACAATTTTCACCTTTGCTCAACCTCCACAAGCACCAAGTATCTAGAAACCCAACACAGAGATTGTCGTTCCTCATGGCTTCTTTCACCTATACCAAAGTGAAAATTGAAGTGAAATTATATAGATTTTATTTACAGTACATTCCCGATAACTCGAACCCCCAAGGCACCATGAAAATGATTCGAGTTATCGAGTGATTTTTATGAGAAAATATTAAGGAAGGGGATTGCAATACAATTCGAGTTAACGCGAGTTCGAGTTATCCGGTGTTCGAGTTACTTTTATATTCTGAAGACGAATATTGTACATTGTCAACAAAGGTTTTCTGCTATTACGTTCATATCATAGTTTCATTAAGCTAATTATATACAGGGAACCTACTTGAGAGTTTGTCTCGATCATCCAGACCAGCTTCATTGAACCCTAAACATGCCAAAGAAGAAGTAAAGGCAAACTAGATAACTAGATTTCCACTTCAAACCATTATACAGAATCGCGTATTATCTGATTTTATTTCCTGACTTTTCACCAATAAATCTTAATGAAACACCATATAAATATTCCGTGTGTTTAGTATTTTGCTTTTCGAGGAGTTTTTTTACTGGTAAATTTGTCAAAATTATTAATCAAGATAAGTAAACAAGAAGCCATTCCTCTTGATGTAAATTTGATGACCTACGTGATTAACAGAAAACTTCAGAATCTTCATCAGCAAAAATTTCTTGTATCTTAGCAACGAGTAGAGTAAGTAGCCAATCACATTGATCGCCTAAATAAGATGGCGAAATGAAAAAATATGCGCAGAATATTACTGCAAATCCTTATACATGCTAAATGTATGAGGCAAGAGATAATTATGACACATCGATGAAAATAGAAAAACAAAAAGACAATGAAAACATGTATATATTAAAATACCTTCATCGTCCAGCTGTGGTTGTACTTTGCCACTGTTTGCGCGCATTGCGTGTCTTGCCAACTGATTAAATTGCAGAACGGTTTCCCAGTTGTTCTGCAAAATAACTCATCTGAACTTTATGTGGAACTTTAAGTGGATAGTGGAGATTTTAATTTTCTGTAAAAGGCTGAAAGATTCTTTTAAACATCAAGAGTGGGTATGATTTGAGAAGAAACGTTATCAGGTCCACAAAAGGGAAAGTCGAGAAAATGTAGCTTGCAAGACAAGCACCATGCATGCTGCATCATCGTCATATTTCTGTTGAACTGACGTGCAAGTATAAAATGCATTTGAATAAAGACCAACTGAAAATGTAGATTCCCTCTATGAAACATGTTTTTTTATCTTAAAACTCCATTTCAGAGGACTGCAAACGTATATGTACGTACCTGTCCCACAAAATGAGAGTAGATCGTTGAAAGGTGAGCCCGCAGCATGTAATTTGCGATGGTTCCAGACCACTCTCTACAAAGTACCATATATAATGACGTTCGAATGTATGCAATAGGAAATTTACTTATGACTGTTGCCTTAACAACGTCGACAAACAAGCTCCACAATTCATCGGGTAATATCTCTACCACGTGACTCAATGCAGAGTACGGCACCTAAATAACACGCTAAAAGTTAAACGGTCATTGTGATAAATACAGCAACATCTAATATCAATAACGACAATTGGAAGTCAACATTTCAACATAATTTTTAGCAATAGTCGATCAACCCGGTCAATTTTATTACACACTTTTTTATAAGCATAACTTGATTCGGCCAGGGTCAAGTATTCTTAATTTTTAACTCCAAACCATTAAACAAATTTTAGATGTTTTGGGATGGGGGAGGGTATCTGTCACTGGGGACGTCCGGTGCCTCGTTTTTTAGAGAAGAAGCGCCATGATCGAGATCACGATTGTTGCTACAGTTAAGTATACTCTCTAAAAGTGGGACTTTCTTATAAAATTTCATTGAAATAACTTCGCTTAAGTAGGACCCCGAATAACTGGGACTATTATGTTTTCGTTCCCCGTCAACTGAAAAATTTGATGTTTCTTGGTATTGACATCCTGTTGTATAATTGTTATCTTAGGATTGTTACTATGACGAATGTTAATGAATGAATGATGTATACAAAAATAAATCTTTGACCTCAGCCAGCTCATCATTAAACAATAAACAATGCCTGCGTTTTCAGCAAAAAGCCAGAGTGAAAAGAATTCTTATCTTCAAAGAAGCCATTGGATTGCAGCATAGTCAATAGAAAACACTGGTTGGGAAACTTCAGCCACTGCGAGTTAATGAGTCGTGACAATGCACACTCATTGAAACAGCAATACACGCCTGACATATTCTTCAATAAATTTTTATACTATACATTTAGCTATAATTCTCAAATTATAGTTTAATTAAGTTGCTTGTTTACGACATCACAGTGGAAGAGGGTTCAAACTTTTAAGACATATTCAGACAAGGGAAGTGGGGTGTAAAAATTTAGAGATTTTAGGGGGACGTCATTTATGTATGACCCCTTAGAATATTCTTCAAAAAATGCCCATTTTCACCCTGCTATTCTTATAAAACAAGCGTGTATACCTTAGCACTTAAATGAACATCAGGTTATTCTAATCACACTGATTCCTAAGTTTTAATGTATCATGGTTCCAACGATATACAAACATTATAATAAGCACACCTTCGCGGAAGTGAACGCCAAGCATTCGACCGATTGGTTGTAGATTTTAGCGGAAAGTGTTGTGCTGCCAAAGTCCACTCCCAGGACGTACTTCTCACCCATGGTTTATTTGTTTACATTGCTTCGCGGAAAAAATAAACAAGCAGAGATAATGCATGGAAAGGATAAAAGCAATAACAGATGAGCACAAAAATAATGCTATTCGCATAGTCGATAGACAATGCTTCAACCTAAATTTTAACATGCTTTTTTACAATAGACAGTCAATAATGGTACATGTATGGTACACATGCTTTCCAATTGGAAGTGTGTTTCAGCAAGAGACTTGTTGTTTCAAGGTATCTCTTTGTGTTCAATTTTGTAAAAGTTGGTTTTAATATCTGCAAGAAGTTTCTCGGGGGTGAGTGGCTCAACTGTGAACAGTTCCACGCGGTACGAAACATACGGTTTCATCTAAACAAAACATGAAACATTATCGCCAAAGTATATTTTACAGAACGACCCAAAATAAGACATTATTTGAAGTTCAGACATCAGTTCATTGCAACATGTAGAAACCGTCCAACGATTTGTGAACTCTCCATGCATCTTTTACTGTCAACCGTTCCACATTCCTCATATTCACTTACATCAAATCCAGTAAGGTCTGGAACCATGATTTGCTGGATTTTCTTCGGAACAACTCTAAAACTGCCTGAACAACAATAAGTTAAGTTTAAGTTCCCCTGTTATCACATTACATTACATCAATCAACTCTGTTTAATTTAGTGTTATGAACAGATATGCTTTGCATAACATGAACCCGACTGTTTCAAAAACCAACCAAAAAGGGTCTTGTAAATTAAAGTGCAAAAATTGACCGTGGAGTAGTGACGATAAAAAGACACAAACAAAACAAACTTGATCAAAAGTGTATTTTTTTAAAAGAAGATTGTATAAATATATATATCTAATATAGTTTAAGTTTAGAGTATAAAATGAATGAAGAATAATAACAGAATTTAACTAGAAATTGCTTGAAAATTGAATAATTGAAGCTTGCTGTTGAAAGGGCAACAATTGCTGCAACTCAACACTCGAACAACTCACCAAACTTTGTATGAAATCCAGGAGTTTTCACACCACGGCCTGGAAGAAAAGTTCAATTTTTATAGAACGGCTTGTTAATTCACTATTCTTATTTTCAATAATTTTTATTGTTATGAAGATATAAGACATCGCTAACAGAACAATGTGTAATGATGATTACTGAGAAAGGAAAAAAAGTTAATTGTTGTTTTTGTCCTTTTCATCGCAATCCCAATAGAACAATATATTCTCTGTATTGCAATAGAAAACCTGTCATTCTAAACGAGAGAGTCGAAGAAAATATCATTATTATTATCATCATTGTTATCAGGAGCGTATCTTTGAGGGCCAAAACTCACTCTATTTATGGGTATCACTCTTGATTCTTCTACAAACAACTCTCGCCTTGGCTCTCTCTTCAAGGATTTTTAGCGAATATACATTTTAAAAAATTATCGCACAAATATCAAAAGTAAACAGTGTTTCAAGCAGAACACATTTTCGAGACTGAGAGAAAAATAGTCTCCTTTGCATGAGAACATTAAAACTCAGTACTCACAAAATTGCATTACGGAACCGAAAATCTCATTGGAGACTTTTGATTGGCCATATTTTGAAATTTCAGGTTTCGTCAACCCAACGAACTAGATTAGACAAACCTAATATAAAATGTTAGATGAAAATATGAAAAGATTTTCTGGCACGGCAACGCCATGGCGGTAGGGGGTGTTGGTATGAGAGGTATTGAGCACAGAGGTATTTGGGTAAATCAAAATATAGGCATATGACAGTGAGCGACTCACTTTCGTTTTCGAGCACACTTTCTCCCTACAATTTAGTGAAATGCTACTAATGTAGCAAAAGGCGTATGACAAATGCGTTTTTTATAAACATTTGATATACTTTTTATTGACAATAATTTATGAAGTGGCATAAAAAGACAAAAAAAGTCACTAAAACACATGGGAATGATTGAAAGAGACGCATGCCAAAAAACAAAAACAAAAGAGATGTTTCCAAAAAAGATTTGTATTTTAAACAAACAAAAATGAGATTACGCAACTAGCTATTCACTGCTTAAAAATGCGTGAAATTTGCACGTGCATTGCAAATAGTTATTATTATTATTATCGAAAATATTTACAGAGGTTAAAAACTTCAGTTAAATAAAAATATTTTTATAACTGCTATCAATGTTACACCTCTAGCTATACCAAGGTAGATAAAGGTAAGTAGGATTTCAAAGTTTCTTACAGCCAAGTGATGAGTGTATGTTTTATGCGTTTATTTACCTTTGTAAAAGTTCTTGTTTCCATCTTTACCAGTCATCACTTTTCTGGTGGCACCGAACAAAGCTCTCGTCAGACGCATTTCCTATTTCTTTCTATTACACAACTGCAAATAAGTACAAAAATTAAACATAACAACAAGAAATCAGAGAGGATCAAATAGTTGTCAATGAAATGTTGTAATGAGTATAGTGCTCTGGTGCTCTGGCTAGAATTCTCAGAGAAAATTCAATGGCAATATCTTTACAAGAGATATATTTACAGGAAATTCACATTTATTGTTTAAAATAATCTTGAATTTATTTGCTTTTCAATTTTACGACAAAAAATATGTAATGCATTTTATATTTATTTACAAAAAAAATAAAAAATAAATTTACAGAAAAAATCCAAACTTCTTTCAACATAAATACAAGAAAAATATATTTGAGTTGAAATATTTGTTTCGTGGATTGAGTTGGTTTTAAAGATAAATTCTACCAAATATACTTTGCGATGGTGAAAAAGAGCTGGAGCAAGGGAATGGGTTTCTTTTCTTTTTGAGGTTAACATATTTATTTGAATAAAATTCTAATTGAAGGACTGTGTAATTGAGAACATCAAGTCTCCATGTCTGGCAATGATTCTTCAAGCAACTTCTTTCTAAAAGGTAAAAGCTGCAAAACTGGAAACGAAACATGTTGAATGTACCTTGCACTGATTCGCTCACACCTGGCACATTTCCCTTGCACGAAGCAGGAACGATGGTAACATGTTTTACAATCTAATCACAAATTAGACACAAATAACAAGAAAGTTGATGAATACATATTCATTGACCTTTTATCTTATATGAATAATCATCATCGTTTACAGTTTTCACGTCTATTTTCCATGCTAGCATGGGTTAGTCGGGGTTTCAACAGATGATATTCCCCACAATTTTGTAGGTTTAATCATTTGTTGATTCATTGGAGCAGATGTTTTTTACAGCTGGATGCCCTTCCTAACGCCAACCCCAGTGAGAGGGAAAACAGTGGTGAGTTAACCCACGTAAGATACCAACTTTTCATTTTAAACTCTGTGGCAGCTGTGCATAAAGGGCATGGGTGCTTATATCCACAAGGTCAAAGATGTTACATGACCCGCATACCCGCAATGAAGAAACGTAAACCTCTGACAAAACACTATTCTTTAATAAAACTTTGTGACAATAAGTTTGTAAGAAATATTGAGGTTTTATCGCTTGTTTATAAGCAATGGACAGTAAACCATCGCGTGAATGCTTAACAAAACATTTCAGATCTTCAAACAAAGCTCGCCTACCCAAACATAGAATCACTTTTTGTAACTCGAAAGGGTACAAAATATCGTTGCCATCACGACAGAATTCACAGACAAAGCCCCTTGCGGAACATAACTGAAAACAAATCAATTTTAATCGTTGAAAAATGTTGAATGCTGAGCCAAATAAAACAAATTCTTCACCTGACATTCGACTTTAACGTGTTTTGTAGCGTTGATAACAAGAGCTTTTAGAGTTGTTTGCAAATCCCCGTTTTTTGTCTAAATAAACTCTTATTCACAACACAATGCAATTTGAAACATCGATGCAATAATCTGTGTATCAAGTTAAAATTGATGTCTCACAAAGGAACGAGAAATATTCAGTGATATGAACAGATACCTCTACGTGTTAATTCACATAGGCAAAACCATTTATTGAACAAAGACTCTCGTAAGTAAATGTACCGATAGATAGCAGATTCAGAAAAGGTTTTTGCGAGCATGTTTTAGGAACAATTAAAAATGGGCACCGAAAACCACAAGTATCACTTCTCGATTTCTCATTGATAAGCAAGCAAACATATTAAATTAACATTAAATTGAATGGAAAGACTTTCGTTTCGTACTACCTGCACAAAATCTTCAATAGAAAACAAATGAGGCTCGTTACAGAGATGTGGTGGTAATTTCGAAATTTCAGTCTGTTCACTGAAAAACAACATAATCATGTATGCTTTTGTGATTTAATGACTGAAAATAACTTACTATATCAATGTTGAAATGGGAGGTGTTGCTATACACATGTTGAAATGGGAGGGGTTGCTATACACATGGTGAAATGGGAGGGGTTGCTATACACATGTTGAAATGGGAGGGGTTGCTATACACATGTTGAAATGGAAGGGGTTGCTATACACATGGTGAAATGGGAGGTGTTGCTATACACATGTTGAAATGGGAGGGGTTGCTATACACATGGTGAAATGGCAGAGGTTGCTATACACATGGTGAAATGGGAGGAGTTGCTATACACATGGTGAAATGGGAGGAGTTGCTATACACATGGTGAAATGGGAGGGGTTGCTATACACATGGTGAAATGGGAGGAGTTGCTATACACATGGTGAAATGGGAGGGGTTGCTATACACATGGTGAAATGGGAGGTGTTGCTATACACATGGTGAAATGGGAGGTGTTGCTATACACATGGTGAAATGGGAGGAGTTGCTATACACATGGTGAAATGGGAGGGGTTGCTATACACATGGTGAAATGGGAGGGGTTGCTATACACATGGTGAAATGGGAGGAGTTGCTATACACATATATTTTATGTTAAAAGTTTGAAAATATATACTTCTTATATTATTATTTTTATAATTGAAGTTCTCATACCTTTTCGCCAATCTGCACGTCTGCAGGAACTTTTTTAAATAGTGCAACTGCATCCTCCAATTCTGCAAGCAAAAACATAAACTCTTTAATTAATGTACAAAATGTGTTAGCATCTTAGAAAACCTTCATTTGCTGCTTTTTGGTCTCCAATTGGACTGTGATTTTAAATTCGATGTCATTCTTTATTCCATTCATTAACATTCAGGGTCAATTATAAATTATTTGGTAATAATCAACCTCATTATGTAAGTAATAATTAGGGAACAATTAATATAATTAGGTAATAATGGACATAATTTAGGTATGAAAAAACTAAAGTGTTCAGTGTAAAAACAACTTTGTTAAAACTAACTTACTTTTGTAAGTGCCAGCAGACGAACATTTTGATAAAGATTGGGAACAATATCCATGACATTGAACAAAGGGTCTTTGTGAATCTTCTTGAGAAAATCTTTCGCAAAATCAGACACTGGGTATTTTTTGAAGTCCCATTTCGAGAGTATTTTTGCGGGAATTAACGACAACTTGTTCTGGTGGCAGCTGGAGCAGAAATATTTGCCAAGGTATTCACAGAAGCGAAAGCACCTTGACAAACCTGTTTTTAACGCGAATACAACTTGAAAAGTAAACCAAAGTGTATTAGCAAACGCCAACAATAACCAAATACAATACGTTGATTAAAAATGTTTATAGCAAAAAATAGCAAACATTTTCTGGAAAAAAACACATAAGAAAATAAACGAACAATTTCATAACTGCCACTTACTAGGCAATACTTTGAGACCACACCCAGCACATCTGTAATTCTGACGCTGAAGCATGACCTTTCTCCTACAACGACAACATCAACAGGTGAGTTTTTAGTGCTAAAGATATTTATACTACTGTCATGGCAATATACAACAGTCTGCTGTCACAAAAACAATAAATAATTGAATGTGAAAAGAGCCTACAGAAGTTTTGTTAATACCACTTTCGTACTATAACAGAGCATCATTGACATCCTTACTTGACAAATGGATGTGGCACAAAAATGATTTGAGGTCGTGGTGGAGCCCACTCTAAATTTCCGCGGATTAACATCTACGAAAGAAAAATTACCGTCAACAAATTGTTCTCACAAATTTCATAGATTTAAAAGCCAGTATAAAACCAGTGTTTTCATTTTATTCTAAAAAATTTATTCTAAAAAGTTGGCAAGAGATAAAAAATTTTTTAAAATAATTTCACCAATAAAGCTTTCTTGATAGATGGGATTTGGGTATGAGTAGATTTATTCAAGTTATTTAGTAAAATCTTTAAAAAACAAACAATTGTAAACTAGATAAATTTCTTCCCAATAAATCCAAAGAGTAGAGAGAACAGAATGATTTATTCAAAGTAACAACAAAAAGACATACCGGAATGGATATTTTACGGAGACCAGCTTCTAGACTGTAATCGTTTTGCGTGAGATATGCATCAGGTGCCATAGGGAGGGCATTGGGCATGGGAAGCAACTGTTGAGGGACATCCTCTTCTGACACCATCCACTTCAGTTCTGATGCAGCCGGAATGACATGTCCTTGAAACTTCTAAAGTTCCCCATTATACATCATTAACCACAGAAACACAAAGCTTTACTCAGGTATAAATTCCACTACCTTTAAAAGACACTTGGCAACCGCTTCAGCCGAAAAATCATCAGGTAGGCTCTCATCATCCTGGATGATTTCGACCTGCTCAGCTTCTCCAATGCTTGGAACATCGGAAACGTGGTTCTTATTGTTGACATGTAGAGTTAGGTTCTCCCAACTGCCACTGACACTTCTGCGTCTGAGATGATTAGGGTGTAGAGTAGCGTCAGAAACGTGTGAGTCGTCTAAGGAGTATTTAGACAAATCTATCAAATCAATTGTTAAAAATGGATAATAAGAGAAACAGAATAGTTCTTCGTCTTCATTAATCCACTCGTAATTGCGCGTGGAATCTTTGTTACGCTACCTGCTGTTGAACTTTTCACCGAACTTGACGAGCTAAACGTTGACGATGTTTTGAAACTGGATGATTTTGTTCCATCACTTCGTGAGCTGAAGGGCGTATAAAAAGTTGATTTTTGTTTCTCGAGCATCCGTTTGCGTTCACTGATCTGCCTCTTCAAGCTGATAATTTCCTCATCCCCTTCGCTGTCAACATCTGACGTCACACTGTTGCATCGCATCTAGAAAGATACACTCTATTGATTTCAAGATCGGTTGTCCAGGGCAACAATACTTTCACGTGACCACCTCAAAACATAGGTAACAACATCCACCTCAAAAGATAGATAACAACATCCACCTCAAAACATAGGTAACAACATCCACCTCAAAACATAGGAAACAACATCCATCTCAAAACATAAGAAACAACATCCACCTCAAAACATAGTAAACAACAACCACCTCAAAACATAGGTAACAACAACCACCTCAAAACATAGGTAACAACATCCACCTCAAAACATAGGTAATAACAACCACCTCAAAACATAGGAAACAACAACCACCTCAAAACATAGGTAACAACAACCACCTCAAAACATAGGTAACAACATCCACCTCAAAACATAGGTAACAACATCCACCTCAAAACATAGGTAACAACAACCACCTTAAAACATAGGTAACAACAACCACCTCAAAACATAGGAAACAACAACCACCTCAAAACATAGGTAACAACATCCACCTCAAAACATAGGTAACAACATCCACCTCAAAACATAGGAAACAACAACCACCTCAAAACATAGGTAACAACATCCACCTCAAAACATAGGTAACAACATCCACCTCAAAACATAGGTAACAACATCCACCTCAAAACATAAGAAACAACATCCACCTCAAAACATAGGTAACAACAACCACCTCAAAACATAGGTAACAACATCCACCTCAAAACATAGGTAACAACAACCACCTCAAAACATAGGTAACAACAACCACCTCAAAACATAGGAAACAACATCCACCTAAAAACATAGGTAACAACAACCACCTCAAAACATAGGTAACAACATCCACCTCAAAACATAGGAAACAACAACCACCTCAAAACATAGGTAACAACATCCACCTCAAAACATAGGTAACAACAACCACCTCAAAACATAGGTAACAACAACCACCTCAAAACATAGGTAACAACATCCACCTCAAAACATAGGTAACAACAACCACCTCAAAACATAGGTAACAACATCCACCTCAAAACATAGGTAACAACAACCACCTCAAAACATAGGTAACAACATCCACCTCAAAACATAGGTAACAACATCCACCTCAAAACATAGGTAACAACATCCACCTCAAAACATAAGAAACAACATCCACCTCAAAACATAGGTAACAACAACCACCTCAAAACATAGGTAACAACATCCACCTCAAAACATAGGTAACAACAACCACCTCAAAACATAGGTAACAACAACCACCTCAAAACATAGGAAACAACAACCACCTCAAAACATAGGTAACAACAACCACCTCAAAACATAGGTAACAACATCCACCTCAAAACATAGGTAACAACAACCACCTCAAAACATAGTAAACAACAACCACCTCAAAACATAGGTAACAACAACCACCTCAAAACATAGGTAACAACATCCACCTCAAAACATAGGTAATAACAACCACCTCAAAACATAGGAAACAACAACCACCTCAAAACATAGGTAACAACAACCACCTCAAAACATAGGTAACAACATCCACCTCAAAACATAGGTAACAACATCCACCTCAAAACATAGGAAACAACAACCACCTCAAAACATAGGTAACAACAACCACCTCAAAACATAGGTAACAACATCCACCTCAAAACATAAGAAACAACATCCACCTCAAAACATAGGAAACAACATCCACCTCAAAACATAGGTAACAACATCCACCTCAAAACATAGGTAACAACAACCACCTCAAAACATAGGTAACAACAACCACCTCAAAACATAGGTAACAACATCCACCTCAAAACATAAGAAACAACATCCACCTCAAAACATAGGAAACAACAACCACCTCAAAACATAGGTAACAACATCCACCTCAAAACATAGGTAACAACATCCACCTCAAAACATAGGTAACAACAACCACCTCAAAACATAGGTAACAACAACCACCTCAAAACATAGGAAACAACAACCACCTCAAAACATAGGTAACAACATCCACCTCAAAACATAGGTAACAACATCCACCTCAAAACATAGGAAACAACAACCACCTCAAAACATAGGTAACAACAACCACCTCAAAACATAGGTAACAACATCCACCTCAAAACATAAGAAACAACATCCACCTCAAAACATAGGAAACAACATCCACCTCAAAACATAGGTAACAACATCCACCTCAAAACATAGGTAACAACAACCACCTCAAAACATAGGTAACAACAACCACCTCAAAACATAGGTAACAACATCCACCTCAAAACATAAGAAACAACATCCACCTCAAAACATAGGAAACAACATCCACCTCAAAACATAGGTAACAACATCCACCTCAAAACATAGGTAACAACAACCACCTCAAAACATAGGTAACAACAACCACCTCAAAACATAGGAAACAACATCCACCTCAAAACATAAGAAACAACATCCACCTCAAAACATAGGTAACAACATCCACCTCAAAACATAGGAAACAACAACCACCTCAAATCATAGGAAACAACATCCACCTCAAAACATAAGAAACAACATCCACCTCAAAACATAGGTAACAACAACCACCTCAAAACATAGGTAACAACATCCACCTCAAAACATAGGTAACAACAACCACCTCAAAACATAGTAAACAACAACCACCTCAAAACATAGGTAACAACATCCACCTCAAAACATAGGAAACAACAACCACCTCAAAACATAGGTAACAACAACCACCTCAAAACATAGTAAACAACATCCACCTCAAAACATAGGAAACAACAACCACCTCAAAACATAGGTAACAACATCCACCTCAAAACATAGGAAACAACAACCACCTCAAAACATAGGAAACAACAACCACCTCAAAACATAGGTAACAACATCCACCTCAAAACATAGGAAACAACAACCACCTCAAAACATAGGTAACAACATCCACCTCAAAACATAGGAAACAACAACCACCTCAAAACATAGGTAACAACAACCACCTCAAAACATAGGTAACAACATCCACCTCAAAACATAGGAAACAACAACCACCTCAAAACATAGGTAACAACAACCACCTCAAAACATAGTAAACAACAACCAACTCAAAACATAGGTAACAACATCCACCTCAAAACATAGGTAACAACAACCACCTCAAAACATAGGTAACAACATCCACCTCAAAACATAGGAAACAACAACCACCTCAAAACATAGGTAACAACAACCACCTCAAAACATAGTAAACAACATCCACCTCAAAACATAGGAAACAACATCCACCTCAAAACATAGGTAACAACAACCACCTCAAAACATAGTAAACAACATCCACCTCAAAACATAGGTAACAACAACCACCTCAAAACATAAGAAACAACATCCACCTCAAAACATAGGTAACAACATCCACCTCAAAACATAGGAAACAACAACCACCTCAAAACATAGGTAACAACAACCACCTCAAAACATAGGTAACAACAACCACCTCAAAACATAGGAAACAACAACCACCTCAAAACATAGTAAACAACATCCACCTCAAAACATAGGAAACAACATCCACCTCAAAACATAAGAAACAACATCCACCTCAAAACATAGGTAACAACATCCACCTCAAAACATAGGAAACAACAACCACCTCAAAACATAGGTAACAACAACCACCTCAAAACATAGGTAACAACAACCACCTCAAAACATAGGTAACAACAACCACCTCAAAACATAGGTAACAACATCCACCTCAAAACATAGGTAACAACAACCACCTCAAAACATTGGTAACAACATCCACCTCAAAACATAGGAAACAACAACCACCTCAAAACATAGGTAACAACAACCACCTCAAAACATAGGTAACAACAACCACCTCAAAACATAGGAAACAACATCCACCTCAAAACATAGGTAACAACATCCACTTCAAAACATAGGTAACAACAACCACCTCAAAACATAGGTAACAACAACCACCTCAAAACATAGGTAACAACAACCACCTCAAAACATAGTAAACAACATCCACCTCAAAACATAGGAAACAACATCCACCTCAAAACATAGGTAACAACAACCACCTCAAAACATAGTAAACAACATCCACCTCAAAACATAGGTAACAACAACCACCTCAAAACATAAGAAACAACATCCACCTCAAAACATAGGTAACAACAACCACCTCAAAACATAGTAAACAACATCCACCTCAAAACATAGGTAACAACAACCACCTCAAAACATAAGAAACAACATCCACCTCAAAACATAGGAAACAACAACCACCTCAAAACATAGGTAACAACAACCACCTCAAAACATAGGTAACAACAACCACCTCAAAACATAGTAAACAACATCCACCTCAAAACATAGGAAACAACAACCACCTCAAAACATAGGTAACAACAACCACCTCAAAACATAGGTAACAACAACCACCTCAAAACATAGGAAACAACAACCACCTCAAAACATAGGAAACAACATCCACCTCAAAACATAAGAAACAACATCCACCTCAAAACATAGGTAACAACATCCACCTCAAAACATAGGAAACAACAACCACCTCAAAACATAGGTAACAACAACCACCTCAAAACATAGGTAACAACAACCACCTCAAAACATAGGTAACAACATCCACCTCAAAACATAGGTAACAACAACCACCTCAAAACATAGGTAACAACATCCACCTCAAAACATAGTAAACAACAACCACCTCAAAACATAGGTAACAACAACCACCTCAAAACATAGGAAACAACAACCACCTCAAAACATAGGAAACAACAACCGCCTCAAAACATAGGTAACAACAACCACCTCAAAACATAGGAAACAACATCCACCTCAAAACATAGGAAACAACAACCACCTCAAAACATAGGTAACAACAACCACCTCAAAACATAGTAAACAACATCCACCTCAAAACATAGTAAACAACAACCACCTCAAAACATAGGTAACAACATCCACCTCAAAACATAGGAAACAACAACCACCTCAAAACATAGTAAACAACATCCACCTCAAAACATAGGAAACAACAACCACCTCAAAACATAGGTAACAACAACCACCTCAAAACATAGTAAACAACATCCACCTCAAAACATAGGAAACAACAACCACCTCAAAACATAGGTAACAACAACCACCTCAAAACATAGGTAACAACAACCACCTCAAAACATAGGAAACAACAACCACCTCAAAACATAGGAAACAACATCCACCTCAAAACATAGGTAACAACATCCACCTCAAAACATAGGTAACAACATCCATCTCAAAACATAGGTAACAACAACCACCTCAAAACATAGGAAACAACAACCACCTCAAAACATAGGTAACAACATCCACCTCAAAACATAGGTAACAACATCCACCTCAAAACATAGGTAACAACATCCATCTCAAAACATAGGTAACAACAACCACCTCAAAACATAGGTAACAACATCCACCTCAAAACATAGGTAACAACATCCACCTCAAAACATAGGTAACAACATCCATCTCAAAACATAGGTAACAACAACCACCTCAAAACATAGGTAACAACAACCACCTCAAAACATAGGTAACAACATCCACCTCAAAACATAGGTAACAACAACCACCTCAAAACATAGGTAACAACATCCACCTCAAAACATAGGAAACAACAACCACCTCAAAACATAGGAAACAACATCCACCTCAAAACATAGGTAACAACAACCACCTCAAAACATAGGTAACAACAACCACCTCAAAACATAGTAAACAACATCCACCTCAAAACATAGGTAACAACAACCACCTCAAAACATAGGTAACAACAACCACCTCAAAACATAGGTAACAACAACCACCTCAAAACATAGGTAACAACATCCACCTCAAAACATAGGAAACAACAACCACCTCAAAACATAGGTAACAACATCCATCTCAAAACATAGGTAACAACAACCACCTCAAAACATAGGTAACAACAACCACCTCAAAACATAGGTAACAACATCCACCTCAAAACATAGGTAACAACATCCACCTCAAAACATAGGTAACAACATCCACCTCAAAACATAGGTAACAACAACCACCTCAAAACATAGTAAACAACAACCACCTCAAAACATAGGTAACAACAACCACCTCAAAACATAGGTAACAACAACCACCTCAAAACATAGTAAACAACAACCACCTCAAAACATAGGTAACAACAACCACCTCAAAACATAGGTAACAACAACCACCTCAAAACATAGGTAACAACAACCACCTCAAAACATAGTAAACAACATCCACCTCAAAACATAGGTAACAACAACCACCTCAAAACATAGGTAACAACAACCACCTCAAAACATAGGTAACAACAACCACCTCAAAACATAGGTAACAACATCCACCTCAAAACATAGGAAACAACAACCACCTCAAAACATAGGTAACAACATCCACCTCAAAACATAGGTAACAACATCCACCTCAAAACATAGGTAACAACATCCACCTCAAAACATAAGAAACAACATCCACCTCAAAACATAGGTAACAACAACCACCTCAAAACATAGGTAACAACATCCACCTCAAAACATAGGTAACAACAACCACCTCAAAACATAGGTAACAACAACCACCTCAAAACATAGGAAACAACATCCACCTAAAAACATAGGTAACAACAACCACCTCAAAACATAGGTAACAACATCCACCTCAAAACATAGGAAACAACAACCACCTCAAAACATAGGTAACAACATCCACCTCAAAACATAGGTAACAACAACCAACTCAAAACATAGGTAACAACATCCACCTCAAAACATAGTAAACAACATCCACCTCAAAACATAGGTAACAACAACCACCTCAAAACATAGTAAACAACAACCACCTCAAAACATAGGTAACAACAACCACCTCAAAACATAGGTAACAACATCCACCTCAAAACATAGGTAATAACAACCACCTCAAAACATAGGAAACAACAACCACCTCAAAACATAGGTAACAACAACCACCTCAAAACATAGGTAACAACATCCACCTCAAAACATAGGTAACAACATCCACCTCAAAACATAGGTAACAACAACCACCTCAAAACATAGGTAACAACAACCACCTCAAAACATAGGAAACAACAACCACCTCAAAACATAGGTAACAACATCCACCTCAAAACATAGGTAACAACATCCACCTCAAAACATAGGAAACAACAACCACCTCAAAACATAGGTAACAACAACCACCTCAAAACATAGGTAACAACATCCACCTCAAAACATAAGAAACAACATCCACCTCAAAACATAGGAAACAACATCCACCTCAAAACATAGGTAACAACATCCACCTCAAAACATAGGTAACAACAACCACCTCAAAACATAGGTAACAACAACCACCTCAAAACATAGGTAACAACATCCACCTCAAAACATAAGAAACAACATCCACCTCAAAACATAGGAAACAACATCCACCTCAAAACATAGGTAACAACATCCACCTCAAAACATAGGTAACAACAACCACCTCAAAACATAGGTAACAACAACCACCTCAAAACATAGGAAACAACATCCACCTCAAAACATAAGAAACAACATCCACCTCAAAACATAGGTAACAACATCCACCTCAAAACATAGGAAACAACAACCACCTCAAAACATAGGAAACAACATCCACCTCAAAACATAAGAAACAACATCCACCTCAAAACATAGGTAACAACAACCACCTCAAAACATAGGTAACAACATCCACCTCAAAACATAGGTAACAACAACCACCTCAAAACATAGTAAACAACAACCACCTCAAAACATAGGTAACAACATCCACCTCAAAACATAGGAAACAACAACCACCTCAAAACATAGGTAACAACAACCACCTCAAAACATAGTAAACAACATCCACCTCAAAACATAGGAAACAACAACCACCTCAAAACATAGGTAACAACATCCACCTCAAAACATAGGAAACAACAACCACCTCAAAACATAGGAAACAACAACCACCTCAAAACATAGGTAACAACATCCACCTCAAAACATAGGAAACAACAACCACCTCAAAACATAGGTAACAACATCCACCTCAAAACATAGGAAACAACAACCACCTCAAAACATAGGTAACAACAACCACCTCAAAACATAGGTAACAACATCCACCTCAAAACATAGGAAACAACAACCACCTCAAAACATAGGTAACAACAACCACCTCAAAACATAGTAAACAACAACCAACTCAAAACATAGGTAACAACATCCACCTCAAAACATAGGTAACAACAACCACCTCAAAACATAGGTAACAACATCCACCTTAAAACATAGGAAACAACAACCACCTCAAAACATAGGTAACAACAACCACCTCAAAACATAGTAAACAACATCCACCTCAAAACATAGGAAACAACATCCACCTCAAAACATAGGTAACAACAACCACCTCAAAACATAGTAAACAACATCCACCTCAAAACATAGGTAACAACAACCACCTCAAAACATAAGAAACAACATCCACCTCAAAACATAGGTAACAACATCCACCTCAAAACATAGGAAACAACAACCACCTCAAAACATAGGTAACAACAACCACCTCAAAACATAGGTAACAACAACCACCTCAAAACATAGGAAACAACAACCACCTCAAAACATAGTAAACAACATCCACCTCAAAACATAGGAAACAACATCCACCTCAAAACATAAGAAACAACATCCACCTCAAAACATAGGTAACAACATCCACCTCAAAACATAGGAAACAACAACCACCTCAAAACATAGGTAACAACAACCACCTCAAAACATAGGTAACAACAACCACCTCAAAACATAGGTAACAACAACCACCTCAAAACATAGGTAACAACATCCACCTCAAAACATAGGTAACAACAACCACCTCAAAACATTGGTAACAACATCCACCTCAAAACATAGGAAACAACAACCACCTCAAAACATAGGTAACAACAACCACCTCAAAACATAGGTAACAACAACCACCTCAAAACATAGGAAACAACATCCACCTCAAAACATAGGTAACAACATCCACTTCAAAACATAGGTAACAACAACCACCTCAAAACATAGGTAACAACAACCACCTCAAAACATAGGTAACAACAACCACCTCAAAACATAGTAAACAACATCCACCTCAAAACATAGGAAACAACATCCACCTCAAAACATAGGTAACAACAACCACCTCAAAACATAGTAAACAACATCCACCTCAAAACATAGGTAACAACAACCACCTCAAAACATAAGAAACAACATCCACCTCAAAACATAGGTAACAACAACCACCTCAAAACATAGTAAACAACATCCACCTCAAAACATAGGTAACAACAACCACCTCAAAACATAAGAAACAACATCCACCTCAAAACATAGGAAACAACAACCACCTCAAAACATAGGAAACAACATCCACCTCAAAACATAGGTAACAACATCCACTTCAAAACATAGGTAACAACAACCACCTCAAAACATAGTAAACAACATCCACCTCAAAACATAGGTAACAACAACCACCTCAAAACATAAGAAACAACATCCACCTCAAAACATAGGAAACAACAACCACCTCAAAACATAGGTAACAACAACCACCTCAAAACATAGGTAACAACAACCACCTCAAAACATAGTAAACAACATCCACCTCAAAACATAGGAAACAACAACCACCTCAAAACATAGGTAACAACAACCACCTCAAAACATAGGTAACAACAACCACCTCAAAACATAGGAAACAACAACCACCTCAAAACATAGGAAACAACATCCACCTCAAAACATAAGAAACAACATCCACCTCAAAACATAGGTAACAACATCCACCTCAAAACATAGGAAACAACAACCACCTCAAAACATAGGTAACAACAACCACCTCAAAACATAGGTAACAACAACCACCTCAAAACATAGGTAACAACATCCACCTCAAAACATAGGTAACAACAACCACCTCAAAACATAGGTAACAACATCCACCTCAAAACATAGTAAACAACAACCACCTCAAAACATAGGTAACAACAACCACCTCAAAACATAGGAAACAACAACCACCTCAAAACATAGGAAACAACAACCGCCTCAAAACATAGGTAACAACAACCACCTCAAAACATAGGAAACAACATCCACCTCAAAACATAGGAAACAACAACCACCTCAAAACATAGGTAACAACAACCACCTCAAAACATAGTAAACAACATCCACCTCAAAACATAGTAAACAACAACCACCTCAAAACATAGGTAACAACATCCACCTCAAAACATAGGAAACAACAACCACCTCAAAACATAGTAAACAACATCCACCTCAAAACATAGGAAACAACAACCACCTCAAAACATAGGTAACAACAACCACCTCAAAACATAGTAAACAACATCCACCTCAAAACATAGGAAACAACAACCACCTCAAAACATAGGTAACAACAACCACCTCAAAACATAGGTAACAACAACCACCTCAAAACATAGGAAACAACAACCACCTCAAAACATAGGAAACAACATCCACCTCAAAACATAGGTAACAACATCCACCTCAAAACATAGGTAACAACATCCATCTCAAAACATAGGTAACAACAACCACCTCAAAACATAGGAAACAACAACCACCTCAAAACATAGGTAACAACATCCACCTCAAAACATAGGTAACAACATCCACCTCAAAACATAGGTAACAACATCCATCTCAAAACATAGGTAACAACAACCACCTCAAAACATAGGTAACAACATCCACCTCAAAACATAGGTAACAACATCCACCTCAAAACATAGGTAACAACATCCATCTCAAAACATAGGTAACAACAACCACCTCAAAACATAGGTAACAACAACCACCTCAAAACATAGGTAACAACATCCACCTCAAAACATAGGTAACAACAACCACCTCAAAACATAGGTAACAACATCCACCTCAAAACATAGGAAACAACAACCACCTCAAAACATAGGAAACAACATCCACCTCAAAACATAGGTAACAACAACCACCTCAAAACATAGGTAACAACAACCACCTCAAAACATAGTAAACAACATCCACCTCAAAACATAGGTAACAACAACCACCTCAAAACATAGGTAACAACAACCACCTCAAAACATAGGTAACAACAACCACCTCAAAACATAGGTAACAACATCCACCTCAAAACATAGGAAACAACAACCACCTCAAAACATAGGTAACAACATCCATCTCAAAACATAGGTAACAACAACCACCTCAAAACATAGGTAACAACAACCACCTCAAAACATAGGTAACAACATCCACCTCAAAACATAGGTAACAACATCCACCTCAAAACATAGGTAACAACATCCACCTCAAAACATAGGTAACAACAACCACCTCAAAACATAGTAAACAACAACCACCTCAAAACATAGGTAACAACAACCACCTCAAAACATAGGTAACAACAACCACCTCAAAACATAGTAAACAACAACCACCTCAAAACATAGGTAACAACAACCACCTCAAAACATAGGTAACAACAACCACCTCAAAACATAGGTAACAACAACCACCTCAAAACATAGTAAACAACATCCACCTCAAAACATAGGTAACAACAACCACCTCAAAACATAGGTAACAACAACCACCTCAAAACATAGGTAACAACAACCACCTCAAAACATAGGTAACAACATCCACCTCAAAACATAGGAAACAACAACCACCTCAAAACATAGGTAACAACATCCACCTCAAAACATAGGTAACAACATCCACCTCAAAACATAGGTAACAACATCCACCTCAAAACATAAGAAACAACATCCACCTCAAAACATAGGTAACAACAACCACCTCAAAACATAGGTAACAACATCCACCTCAAAACATAGGTAACAACAACCACCTCAAAACATAGGTAACAACAACCACCTCAAAACATAGGAAACAACATCCACCTAAAAACATAGGTAACAACAACCACCTCAAAACATAGGTAACAACATCCACCTCAAAACATAGGAAACAACAACCACCTCAAAACATAGGTAACAACATCCACCTCAAAACATAGGTAACAACAACCAACTCAAAACATAGGTAACAACATCCACCTCAAAACATAGTAAACAACATCCACCTCAAAACATAGGTAACAACAACCACCTCAAAACATAGTAAACAACAACCACCTCAAAACATAGGTAACAACAACCACCTCAAAACATAGGTAACAACATCCACCTCAAAACATAGGTAATAACAACCACCTCAAAACATAGGAAACAACAACCACCTCAAAACATAGGTAACAACAACCACCTCAAAACATAGGTAACAACATCCACCTCAAAACATAGGTAACAACATCCACCTCAAAACATAGGTAACAACAACCACCTCAAAACATAGGTAACAACAACCACCTCAAAACATAGGAAACAACAACCACCTCAAAACATAGGTAACAACATCCACCTCAAAACATAGGTAACAACATCCACCTCAAAACATAGGAAACAACAACCACCTCAAAACATAGGTAACAACAACCACCTCAAAACATAGGTAACAACATCCACCTCAAAACATAAGAAACAACATCCACCTCAAAACATAGGAAACAACATCCACCTCAAAACATAGGTAACAACATCCACCTCAAAACATAGGTAACAACAACCACCTCAAAACATAGGTAACAACAACCACCTCAAAACATAGGTAACAACATCCACCTCAAAACATAAGAAACAACATCCACCTCAAAACATAGGAAACAACATCCACCTCAAAACATAGGTAACAACATCCACCTCAAAACATAGGTAACAACAACCACCTCAAAACATAGGTAACAACAACCACCTCAAAACATAGGAAACAACATCCACCTCAAAACATAAGAAACAACATCCACCTCAAAACATAGGTAACAACATCCACCTCAAAACATAGGAAACAACAACCACCTCAAAACATAGGAAACAACATCCACCTCAAAACATAAGAAACAACATCCACCTCAAAACATAGGTAACAACAACCACCTCAAAACATAGGTAACAACATCCACCTCAAAACATAGGTAACAACAACCACCTCAAAACATAGTAAACAACAACCACCTCAAAACATAGGTAACAACATCCACCTCAAAACATAGGAAACAACAACCACCTCAAAACATAGGTAACAACAACCACCTCAAAACATAGTAAACAACATCCACCTCAAAACATAGGAAACAACAACCACCTCAAAACATAGGTAACAACATCCACCTCAAAACATAGGAAACAACAACCACCTCAAAACATAGGAAACAACAACCACCTCAAAACATAGGTAACAACATCCACCTCAAAACATAGGAAACAACAACCACCTCAAAACATAGGTAACAACATCCACCTCAAAACATAGGAAACAACAACCACCTCAAAACATAGGTAACAACAACCACCTCAAAACATAGGTAACAACATCCACCTCAAAACATAGGAAACAACAACCACCTCAAAACATAGGTAACAACAACCACCTCAAAACATAGTAAACAACAACCAACTCAAAACATAGGTAACAACATCCACCTCAAAACATAGGTAACAACAACCACCTCAAAACATAGGTAACAACATCCACCTTAAAACATAGGAAACAACAACCACCTCAAAACATAGGTAACAACAACCACCTCAAAACATAGTAAACAACATCCACCTCAAAACATAGGAAACAACATCCACCTCAAAACATAGGTAACAACAACCACCTCAAAACATAGTAAACAACATCCACCTCAAAACATAGGTAACAACAACCACCTCAAAACATAAGAAACAACATCCACCTCAAAACATAGGTAACAACATCCACCTCAAAACATAGGAAACAACAACCACCTCAAAACATAGGTAACAACAACCACCTCAAAACATAGGTAACAACAACCACCTCAAAACATAGGAAACAACAACCACCTCAAAACATAGTAAACAACATCCACCTCAAAACATAGGAAACAACATCCACCTCAAAACATAAGAAACAACATCCACCTCAAAACATAGGTAACAACATCCACCTCAAAACATAGGAAACAACAACCACCTCAAAACATAGGTAACAACAACCACCTCAAAACATAGGTAACAACAACCACCTCAAAACATAGGTAACAACAACCACCTCAAAACATAGGTAACAACATCCACCTCAAAACATAGGTAACAACAACCACCTCAAAACATTGGTAACAACATCCACCTCAAAACATAGGAAACAACAACCACCTCAAAACATAGGTAACAACAACCACCTCAAAACATAGGTAACAACAACCACCTCAAAACATAGGAAACAACATCCACCTCAAAACATAGGTAACAACATCCACTTCAAAACATAGGTAACAACAACCACCTCAAAACATAGGTAACAACAACCACCTCAAAACATAGGTAACAACAACCACCTCAAAACATAGTAAACAACATCCACCTCAAAACATAGGAAACAACATCCACCTCAAAACATAGGTAACAACAACCACCTCAAAACATAGTAAACAACATCCACCTCAAAACATAGGTAACAACAACCACCTCAAAACATAAGAAACAACATCCACCTCAAAACATAGGTAACAACAACCACCTCAAAACATAGTAAACAACATCCACCTCAAAACATAGGTAACAACAACCACCTCAAAACATAAGAAACAACATCCACCTCAAAACATAGGAAACAACAACCACCTCAAAACATAGGAAACAACATCCACCTCAAAACATAGGTAACAACATCCACTTCAAAACATAGGTAACAACAACCACCTCAAAACATAGGTAACAACAACCACCTCAAAACATAGGTAACAACAACCACCTCAAAACATAGTAAACAACATCCACCTCAAAACATAGGAAACAACATCCACCTCAAAACATAGGTAACAACAACCACCTCAAAACATAGTAAACAACATCCACCTCAAAACATAGGTAACAACAACCACCTCAAAACATAAGAAACAACATCCACCTCAAAACATAGGTAACAACAACCACCTCAAAACATAGTAAACAACATCCACCTCAAAACATAGGAAACAACAACCACCTCAAAACATAGGTAACAACAACCACCTCAAAACATAGTAAACAACATCCACCTCAAAACATAGGAAACAACAACCACCTCAAAACATAGGTAACAACAACCACCTCAAAACATAGGTAACAACAACCACCTCAAAACATAGGAAACAACAACCACCTCAAAACATAGGAAACAACATCCACCTCAAAACATAAGAAACAACATCCACCTCAAAACATAGGTAACAACATCCACCTCAAAACATAGGAAACAACAACCACCTCAAAACATAGGTAACAACAACCACCTCAAAACATAGGTAACAACAACCACCTCAAAACATAGGTAACAACAACCACCTCAAAACATAGGTAACAACATCCACCTCAAAACATAGGTAACAACAACCACCTCAAAACATAGGTAACAACATCCACCTCAAAACATAGTAAACAACAACCACCTCAAAACATAGTTAACAACAACCACCTCAAAACATAGGAAACAACAACCACCTCAAAACATAGGAAACAACAACCACCTCAAAACATAGGTAACAACAACCACCTCAAAACATAGGAAACAACATCCACCTCAAAACATAGGAAACAACAACCACCTCAAAACATAGGTAACAACAACCACCTCAAAACATAGTAAACAACATCCACCTCAAAACATAGTAAACAACAACCACCTCAAAACATAGGTAACAACATCCACCTCAAAACATAGGAAACAACAACCACCTCAAAACATAGTAAACAACATCCACCTCAAAACATAGGAAACAACAACCACCTCAAAACATAGGTAACAACAACCACCTCAAAACATAGTAAACAACATCCACCTCAAAACATAGGAAACAACAACCACCTCAAAACATAGGTAACAACAACCACCTCAAAACATAGGTAACAACAACCACCTCAAAACATAGGAAACAACAACCACCTCAAAACATAGGAAACAACATCCACCTCAAAACATAGGTAACAACATCCACCTCAAAACATAGGTAACAACATCCATCTCAAAACATAGGTAACAACAACCACCTCAAAACATAGGAAACAACAACCACCTCAAAACATAGGTAACAACATCCACCTCAAAACATAGGTAACAACATCCACCTCAAAACATAGGTAACAACATCCATCTCAAAACATAGGTAACAACAACCACCTCAAAACATAGGTAACAACATCCACCTCAAAACATAGGTAACAACATCCACCTCAAAACATAGGTAACAACATCCACCTCAAAACATAGGTAACAACATCCACCTCAAAACATAGGTAACAACATCCATCTCAAAACATAGGTAACAACAACCACCTCAAAACATAGGTAACAACATCCACCTCAAAACATAGGTAACAACATCCACCTCAAAACATAGGTAACAACAACCACCTCAAAACATAGGAAACAACATCCACCTCAAAACATAGGTAACAACATCCATCTCAAAACATAGGTAACAACAACCACCTCAAAACATAGGTAACAACAACCACCTCAAAACATAGGTAACAACATCCACCTCAAAACATAGGTAACAACAACCACCTCAAAACATAGGTAACAACATCCACCTCAAAACATAGGAAACAACAACCACCTCAAAATATAGGAAACAACATCCACCTCAAAACATAGGTAACAACAACCACCTCAAAACATAGGTAACAACAACCACCTCAAAACATAGTAAACAACATCCACCTCAAAACATAGGTAACAACAACCACCTCAAAACATAGGTAACAACAACCACCTCAAAACATAGGTAACAACAACCACCTCAAAACATAGGTAACAACATCCACCTCAAAACATAGGAAACAACAACCACCTCAAAACATAGGTAACAACATCCATCTCAAAACATAGGTAACAACAACCACCTCAAAACATAGGTAACAACAACCACCTCAAAACATAGGTAACAACATCCACCTCAAAACATAGGTAACAACATCCACCTCAAAACATAGGTAACAACATCCACCTCAAAACATAGGTAACAACAACCACCTCAAAACATAGTAAACAACAACCACCTCAACACATAGGTAACAACAACCACCTCAAAACATAGGTAACAACAACCACCTCAAAACATAGTAAACAACAACCACCTCAAAACATAGGTAACAACAACCACCTCAAAACATAGGTAACAACAACCACCTCAAAACATAGGTAACAACAACCACCTCAAAACATAGTAAACAACATCCACCTCAAAACATAGGTAACAACAACCACCTCAAAACATAGGTAACAACAACCACCTCAAAACATAGGTAACAACAACCACCTCAAAACATAGTAAACAACATCCACCTCAAAACATAGGAAACAACAACCACCTCAAAACATAGGTAACAACAACCACCTCAAAACATAGGTAACAACAACCACCTCAAAACATAGGAAACAACAACCACCTCAAAACATAGGAAACAACATCCACCTCAAAACATAAGAAACAACATCCACCTCAAAACATAGGTAACAACAACCACCTCAAAACATAGGAAACAACAACCACCTCAAAACATAGGAAACAACAACCACCTCAAAACATAGGTAACAACAACCACCTCAAAACATAGGAAACAACATCCACCTCAAAACATAGGAAACAACAACCACCTCAAAACATAGGTAACAACAACCACCTCAAAACATAGTAAACAACATCCACCTCAAAACATAGTAAACAACAACCACCTCAAAACATAGGTAACAACATCCACCTCAAAACATAGGAAACAACAACCACCTCAAAACATAGTAAACAACATCCACCTCAAAACATAGGAAACAACAACCACCTCAAAACATAGGTAACAACAACCACCTCAAAACATAGTAAACAACATCCACCTCAAAACATAGGAAACAACAACCACCTCAAAACATAGGTAACAACAACCACCTCAAAACATAGGTAACAACAACCACCTCAAAACATAGGAAACAACAACCACCTCAAAACATAGGAAACAACATCCACCTCAAAACATAGGTAACAACATCCACCTCAAAACATAGGTAACAACATCCATCTCAAAACATAGGTAACAACAACCACCTCAAAACATAGGAAACAACAACCACCTCAAAACATAGGTAACAACATCCACCTCAAAACATAGGTAACAACATCCACCTCAAAACATAGGTAACAACATCCATCTCAAAACATAGGTAACAACAACCACCTCAAAACATAGGTAACAACATCCACCTCAAAACATAGGTAACAACATCCACCTCAAAACATAGGTAACAACATCCACCTCAAAACATAGGTAACAACATCCACCTCAAAACATAGGTAACAACATCCATCTCAAAACATAGGTAACAACAACCACCTCAAAACATAGGTAACAACATCCACCTCAAAACATAGGTAACAACATCCACCTCAAAACATAGGTAACAACAACCACCTCAAAACATAGGAAACAACATCCACCTCAAAACATAGGTAACAACATCCATCTCAAAACATAGGTAACAACAATCACCTCAAAACATAGGTAACAACAACCACCTCAAAACATAGGTAACAACATCCACCTCAAAACATAGGTAACAACAACCACCTCAAAACATAGGTAACAACATCCACCTCAAAACATAGGAAACAACAACCACCTCAAAACATAGGAAACAACATCCACCTCAAAACATAGGTAACAACAACCACCTCAAAACATAGGTAACAACAACCACCTCAAAACATAGTAAACAACATCCACCTCAAAACATAGGTAACAACAACCACCTCAAAACATAGGTAACAACAACCACCTCAAAACATAGGTAACAACAACCACCTCAAAACATAGGTAACAACATCCACCTCAAAACATAGGAAACAACAACCACCTCAAAACATAGGTAACAACATCCATCTCAAAACATAGGTAACAACAACCACCTCAAAACATAGGTAACAACAACCACCTCAAAACATAGGTAACAACATCCACCTCAAAACATAGGTAACAACATCCACCTCAAAACATAGGTAACAACATCCACCTCAAAACATAGGTAACAACAACCACCTCAAAACATAGTAAACAACAACCACCTCAAAACATAGGTAACAACAACCACCTCAAAACATAGGTAACAACAACCACCTCAAAACATAGTAAACAACAACCACCTCAAAACATAGGTAACAACAACCACCTCAAAACATAGGTAACAACAACCACCTCAAAACATAGGTAACAACAACCACCTCAAAACATAGTAAACAACATCCACCTCAAAACATAGGTAACAACAACCACCTCAAAACATAGGTAACAACAACCACCTCAAAACATAGGTAACAACAACCACCTCAAAACATAGGTAACAACATCCACCTCAAAACATAGGAAACAACAACCACCTCAAAACATAGGTAACAACATCCATCTCAAAACATAGGTAACAACAACCACCTCAAAACATAGGTAACAACAACCACCTCAAAACATAGGTAACAACATCCACCTCAAAACATAGGAAACAACAACCACCTCAAAACATAGGTAACAACATCCACCTCAAAACATAGGAAACAACAACCACCTCAAAACATAGGTAACAACATCCATCTCAAAACATAGGTAACAACAACCACCTCAAAACATAGGTAACAACAACCACCTCAAAACATAGGTAACAACATCCACCTCAAAACATAGGTAACAACATCCACCTCAAAACATAGGTAACAACATCCACCTCAAAACATAGGTAACAACAACCACCTCAAAACATAGTAAACAACAACCACCTCAAAACATAGGTAACAACAACCACCTCAAAACATAGGAAACAACAACCACCTCAAAACATAGTAAACAACAACCACCTCAAAACATAGGTAACAACATCCACCTCAAAACATAGGAAACAACAACCACCTCAAAACATAGGTAACAACAACCACCTCAAAACATAGGAAACAACAACCACCTCAAAACATAGGAAACAACAACCACCTCAAAACATAGGTAACAACAACCACCTCAAAACATAGTAAACAACAACCACCTCAAAACATAGGTAACAAGAACCACCTCAAAACATAGGTAACAACAACCACCTCAAAACATAGGTAACAACAACCACCTCAAAACATAGGAAACAACAACCACCTCAAAACATAGGAAACAACAACCACCTCAAAACATAGGTAACAACAACCACCTCAAAACATAGTAAACAACAACCACCTCAAAACATAGGTAACAACAACCACCTCAAAACATAGGTAACAACATCCACCTCAAAACATAGGTAACAACAACCACCTCAAAACATAGGTAACAACATCCACCTCAAAACATAGGAAACAACAACCACCTCAAAACATAGGAAACAACAACCACCTCAAAACATAGGAAACAACAACCACCTCAAAACATAGTAAACAACATCCACCTCAAAACATAGGTAACAACAACCACCTCAAAACATAGGTAACAACAACCACCTCAAAACATAGGTAACAACAACCACCTCAAAACATAGGTAACAACATCCACCTCAAAACATAGGAAACAACAACCACCTCAAAACATAGGTAACAACATCCACCTCAAAACATAGGAAACAACAACCACCTCAAAACATAGGAAACAACAACCACCTCAAAACATAGGAAACAACATCCACTTCAAAACATAGGTAACAACATCCACTTCAAAACATAGGTAACAACAACCACCTCAAAACATAGGTAACAACAACCACCTCAAAACATAGGTAACAACAACCACCTCAAAACATAGGTAACAACATCCACCTCAAAACATAGGAAACAACAACCACCTCAAAACATAGGAAACAACAACCACCTCAAAACATAGGAAACAACAACCACCTCAAAACATAGTAAACAACATCCACCTCAAAACATAGGTAACAACAACCACCTCAAAACATAGGTAACAACAACCACCTCAAAACATAGGTAACAACAACCACCTCAAAACATAGGTAACAACATCCACCTCAAAACATAGGAAACAACAACCACCTCAAAACATAGGTAACAACATCCACCTCAAAACATAGGAAACAACAACCACCTCAAAACATAGGAAACAACAACCACCTCAAAACATAGGAAACAACAACCACCTCAAAACATAGGTAACAACAACCACCTCAAAACATAGTAAACAACATCCACCTTAAAACATAGGTAACAACAACCACCTCAAAACATAGGAAACAACAACCACCTCAAAACATAGTAAACAACATCCACCTCAAAACATAGGTAACAACAACCACCTCAAAACATAGGTAACAACAACCACCTCAAAACATAGGTAACAACATCCACCTCAAAACATAGGAAACAACAACCACCTCAAAACATAGGTAACAACAACCACCTCAAAACATAGGTAACAACAACCACCTCAAAACATAGGTAACAACATCCACCTCAAAACATAGGAAACAACAACCACCTCAAAACATAGGTAACAACAACCACCTCAAAACATAGGTAACAACAACCACCTCAAAACATAGGTAACAACATCCACCTCAAAACATAGGAAACAACAACCACCTCAAAACATAGGTAACAACAACCACCTCAAAACATAGGTAACAACATCCACCTCAAAACATAGGAAACAACAACCACCTCAAAACATAGGAAACAACAACCACCTCAAAACATAGGAAACAACATCCACTTCAAAACATAGGTAACAACATCCACTTCAAAACATAGGTAACAACAACCACCTCAAAACATAGGAAACAACAACCACCTCAAAACATAGGTAACAACATCCACCTCAAAACATAGGTAACAACGTCCACCTCAAAACATAGGTAACAACATCCACTTCAAAACATAGGTAACAACAACCACCTCAAAACATAGGTAACAACAACCACCTCAAAACATAGGTAACAACATCCACCTCAAAACATAGGTAACAACATCCACCTCAAAACATAGGTAACAACATCCACCTCAAAACATAGGTAACAACATCCACCTCAAAACATAGGTAACAACATCCACCTCAAAACATAGGTAACAACATCCACCTCAAAACATAGGTAACAACAACCACCTCAAAACATAGGAAACAACATCCACCTCAAAACATAGGTAACAACATCCACCTCAAAACATAGGTAACAACATCCACCTCAAAACATAGGTAACAACATCCACTTCAAAACATAGGTAACAACAACCACCTCAAAACATAGTAAACAACAACCACCTCAAAACATAGGAAACAACAACCACCTCAAAACATAGGTAACAACATCCACCTCAAAACATAGGTAACAACATCCACCTCAAAACATAGGTAACAACATCCACTTCAAAACATAGGTAACAACATCCACCTCAAAACATAGGTAACAACATCCACTTCAAAACATAGGTAACAACAACCACCTCAAAACATAGGAAACAACAACCACCTCAAAACATAGTAAACAACAACCACCTCAAAACATAGGTAACAACATCCACCTCAAAACATAGGTAACAACATCCACTTCAAAACATAGGAAACAACAACCACCTCAAAACATAGGTAACAACATCCACCTCAAAACATAGGTAACAACATCCACCTCAAAACATAGGTAACAACATCCACCTCAAAACATAGGTAACAACATCCACCTCAAAACATAGGTAACAACATCCACTTCAAAACATAGGTAACAACAACCACCTCAAAACATAGTAAACAACAACCACCTCAAAACATAGGAAACAACAACCACCTCAAAACATAGGTAACAACAACCACCTCAAAACATAGGAAACAACATCCACCTCAAAACATAGGTAACAACATCCACCTCAAAACATAGGTAACAACATCCACCTCAAAACATAGGTAACAACATCCACTTCAAAACATAGGTAACAACATCCACCTCAAAACATAGGTAACAACATCCACTTCAAAACATAGGTAACAACAACCACCTCAAAACATAGGAAACAACAACCACCTCAAAACATAGTAAACAACAACCACCTCAAAACATAGGTAACAACATCCACCTCAAAACATAGGTAACAACATCCACTTCAAAACATAGGAAACAACAACCACCTCAAAACATAGGTAACAACATCCACCTCAAAACATAGTAAACAACATCCATCTCAAAACATAGGAAACAACAACCATCTCAAAACATAAGAAACAACATCCACCTCAAAACATAGGTAACAACATCCACTTCAAAACATAGGTAACAACAACCACCTCAAAACATAGGAAACAACAACAACCTCAAAACATAGTAAACAACAACCACCTCAAAACATAGGTAACAACATCCACCTCAAAACATAGGTAACAACATCCACTTCAAAACATAGGTAACAACATCCACTTCAAAACATAGGTAACAACAACCACCTCAAAACATAGGAAACAACAACCACCTCAAAACATAGGTAACAACATCCACCTCAAAACATAGGTAACAACATCCACCTCAAAACATAGGTAACAACATCCACCTCAAAACATAGGTAACAACATCCACTTCAAAACATAGGTAACAACATCCACCTCAAAACATAGGTAACAACATCCACTTCAAAACATAGGTAACAACAACCACCTCAAAACATAGGAAACAACAACCACCTCAAAACATAGTAAACAACAACCACCTCAAAACATAGGTAACAACATCCACCTCAAAACATAGGTAACAACATCCACTTCAAAACATAGGAAACAACAACCACCTCAAAACATAGGTAACAACATCCACCTCAAAACATAGGTAACAACATCCACCTCAAAACATAGGTAACAACATCCACCTCAAAACATAGGTAACAACATCCACCTCAAAACATAGGTAACAACATCCACTTCAAAACATAGGTAACAACAACCACCTCAAAACATAGTAAACAACAACCACCTCAAAACATAGGTAACAACAACCACCTCAAAACATAGGTAACAACAACCACCTCAAAACATAGGTAACAACATCCACCTCAAAACATAGGTAACAACATCCACCTCAAAACATAGGTAACAACATCCACTTCAAAACATAGGTAACAACATCCACCTCAAAACATAGGTAACAACATCCACTTCAAAACATAGGTAACAACAACCACCTCAAAACATAGGAAACAACAACCACCTCAAAACATAGTAAACAACAACCACCTCAAAACATAGGTAACAACATCCACCTCAAAACATAGGTAACAACATCCACTTCAAAACATAGGAAACAACAACCACCTCAAAACATAGGTAACAACATCCACCTCAAAACATAGGTAACAACATCCACCTCAAAACATAGGTAACAACATCCACTTCAAAACATAGGTAACAACATCCACTTCAAAACATAGGTAACAACATCCACCTCAAAACATAGTAAACAACATCCATCTCAAAACATAGGAAACAACAACCATCTCAAAACATAAGAAACAACATCCACCTCAAAACATAGGTAACAACATCCACTTCAAAACATAGGTAACAACAACCACCTCAAAACATAGGAAACAACAACAACCTCAAAACATAGTAAACAACAACCACCTCAAAACATAGGTAACAACATCCACTTCAAAACATAGGTAACAACATCCACTTCAAAACATAGGTAACAACAACCACCTCAAAACATAGGAAACAACATCCACCTCAAAACATAGGTAACAACATCCACCTCAAAACATAGGTAACAACATCCACCTCAAAACATAGGTAACAACATCCACTTCAAAACATAGGTAACAACAACCACCTCAAAACATAGTAAACAACAACCACCTCATAACATAGGAAACAACAACCACCTCAAAACATAGGTAACAACATCCACCTCAAAACATAGGTAACAACATCCACCTCAAAACATAGGTAACAACATCCACTTCAAAACATAGGTAACAACATCCACCTCAAAACATAGGTAACAACATCCACTTCAAAACATAGGTAACAACAACCACCTCAAAACATAGGAAACAACAACCACCTCAAAACATAGTAAACAACAACCACCTCAAAACATAGGTAACAACATCCACCTCAAAACATAGGTAACAACATCCACTTCAAAACATAGGAAACAACAACCACCTCAAAACATAGGTAACAACATCCACCTCAAAACATAGGTAACAACATCCACCTCAAAACATAGGTAACAACATCCACCTCAAAACATAGGTAACAACATCCACCTCAAAACATAGGTAACAACATCCACTTCAAAACATAGGTAACAACATCCACCTCAAAACATAGGTAACAACATCCACTTCAAAACATAGGTAACAACAACCACCTCAAAACATAGGAAACAACAACCACCTCAAAACATAGTAAACAACAACCACCTCAAAACATAGGTAACAACATCCACCTCAAAACATAGGTAACAACATCCACTTCAAAACATAGGAAACAACAACCACCTCAAAACATAGGTAACAACATCCACCTCAAAACATAGGTAACAACATCCACCTCAAAACATAGGTAACAACATCCACTTCAAAACATAGGTAACAACATCCACTTCAAAACATAGGTAACAACATCCACCTCAAAACATAGTAAACAACATCCATCTCAAAACATAGGAAACAACAACCATCTCAAAACATAAGAAACAACATCCACCTCAAAACATAGGTAACAACATCCACTTCAAAACATAGGTAACAACAACCACCTCAAAACATAGGAAACAACAACAACCTCAAAACATAGTAAACAACAACCACCTCAAAACATAGGTAACAACATCCACCTCAAAACATAGGTAACAACATCCACTTCAAAACATAGGTAACAACATCCACTTCAAAACATAGGTAACAACAACCACCTCAAAACATAGGAAACAACAACCACCTCAAAACATAGGTAACAACATCCACCTCAAAACATAGGTAACAACATCCACCTCAAAACATAGTAAACAACATCCATCTCAAAACATAGGAAACAACAACCACCTCAAAACATAAGAAACAACATCCACCTCAAAACATAGGTAACAACATCCACTTCAAAACATAGGTAACAACAACCACCTCAAAACATAGGAAACAACAACCACCTCAAAACATAGTAAACAACAACCACCTCAAAACATAGGTAACAACAACCACCTCAAAACATAGGTAACAACATCCACCTCAAAACATAGGTAACAACATCCACTTCAAAACATAGGTAACAACAACCACCTCAAAACATAGGAAACAACAACCACCTCAAAACATAGTAAACAACAACCACCTCAAAACATAGGTAACAACATCCACCTCAAAACATAGGTAACAACATCCACTTCAAAACATAGGTAACAACATCCACTTCAAAACATAGGTAACAACATCCACTTCAAAACATAGGTAACAACATCCACCTCAAAACATAGTAAACAACATCCACCTCAAAACATAGGAAACAACATCCACCTCAAAACATAGGTAACAACATCCACTTCAAAACATAGTAAACAACAACCACCTCAAAACATAGGAAACAACAACCACCTCAAAACATAGGAAACAACAACCACCTCAAAACATAGGTAACAACATCCACCTCAAAACATAGGAAACAACAACCACCTCAAAACATAGTAAACAACATCCACCTCAAAACATAGGAAACAACAACCACCTCAAAACATAGGAAACAACAACCACCTCAAAACATAGTAAACAACAACCACCTCAAAACATAGGTAACAACATCCACCTCAAAACATAGGAAACAACAACCACCTCAAAACATAGTAAACAACATCCACCTCAAAACATAGGAAACAACAACCACCTCAAAACATAGGAAACAACAACAACCTCAAAACATAGTAAACAACAACCACCTCAAAACATAGGTAACAACAACCACCTCAAAACATAGGAAACAACAACCACCTCAAAACATAGGTAACAACATCCACCTCAAAACATAGGTAACAACATCCACCTCAAAACATAGTAAACAACATCCATCTCAAAACATAGGAAACAACAACCACCTCAAAACATAAGAAACAACATCCACCTCAAAACATAGGTAACAACATCCACTTCAAAACATAGGTAACAACAACCACCTCAAAACATAGGAAACAACAACCACCTCAAAACATAGTAAACAACAACCACCTCAAAACATAGGTAACAACAACCACCTCAAAACATAGGTAACAACAACCACCTCAAAACATAGGAAACAACAACCACCTCAAAACATAGTAAACAACAACCACCTCAAAACATAGGTAACAACATCCACCTCAAAACATAGGTAACAACATCCACCTCAAAACATAGGTAACAACATCCACTTCAAAACATAGGTAACAACATCCACTTCAAAACATAGGTAACAACATCCACTTCAAAACATAGGTAACAACATCCACCTCAAAACATAGTAAACAACATCCACCTCAAAACATAGGAAACAACATCCACCTCAAAACATAGGTAACAACATCCACTTCAAAACATAGTAAACAACAACCACCTCAAAACATAGGAAACAACAACCACCTCAAAACATAGGAAACAACAACCACCTCAAAACATAGGTAACAACATCCACCTCAAAACATAGGAAACAACAACCACCTCAAAACATAGTAAACAACATCCACCTCAAAACATAGGAAACAACAACCACCTCAAAACATAGGTAACAACATCCACCTCAAAACATAGGAAACAACAACCACCTCAAAACATAGTAAACAACATCCACCTCAAAACATAGGAAACAACAACCACCTCAAAACATAGGAAACAACAACCACCTCAAAACATAGTAAACAACAACCACCTCAAAACATAGGTAACAACAACCACCTCAAAACATAGGAAACAACAACCACCTCAAAACATAGGTAACAACATCCACCTCAAAACATAGGAAACAACAACCACCTCAAAACATAGGTAACAACAACCACCTCAAAACATAGGTAACAACATCCACCTCAAAACATAGGTAACAACATCCACCTCAAAACATAGGTAACAACATCCACCTCAAAACATAGGTAACAACATCCACCTCAAAACATAGGTAACAACATCCACCTCAAAACATAGGTAACAACATCCACCTCAAAACATAGGAAACAACATCCACCTCAAAACATAGGTAACAACATCCACCTCAAAACATAGGTAACAACATCCACCTCAAAACATAGGTAACAACATCCACCTCAAAACATAGGTAACAACATCCACCTCAAAACATAGGTAACAACATCCACCTCAAAACATAGGTAACAACAACCACCTCAAAACATAGGTAACAACATCCACCTCAAAACATAGTAAACAACAACCACCTCAAAACATAGGTAACAACATCCACCTCAAAACATAGTAAACAACAACCACCTCAAAACATAGGTAACAACATCCACCTCAAAACATAGTAAACAACATCCACCTCAAAACATAGGTAACAACATCCACCTCAAAACATAGGTAACAACAACCATCTCAAAACATAGGTAACAACATCCACCTCAAAACATAGGTAACAACATCCACTTCAAAACATAGGAAACAACAACCACCTCAAAACATAGGTAACAACATCCACCTCAAAACATAGGTAACAACATCCACCTCAAAACATAGGAAACAACAACCACCTCAAAACATAGGTAACAACATCCACCTCAAAACATAGGTAACAACAACCACCTCAAAACATAGGTAACAACATCCACCTCAAAACATAGGTAACAACAACCACCTCAAAACATAGGAAACAACAACCACCTCAAAACATAGGTAACAACATCCACCTCAAAACATAGGTAACAACATCCACCTCAAAACATAGGAAACAACAACCACCTCAAAACATAGGTAACAACATCCACCTCAAAACATAGGTAACAACATCCACCTCAAAACATAGGTAACAACATCCACCTCAAAACATAGGTAACAACATCCACCTCAAAACATAAGAAACAACAACCACTTCAAAACATAGGAAACAACATCCACTTCAAAACATAGGTAACAACAACCACCTCAAAACATAGTAAACAACATCCACCTCAAAACATAAGAAACAACATCCACCTCAAAACATAGGTAACAACAACCACTTCAAAACATAGGAAACAACATCCACTTCAAAACATAGGTAACAACATCAACCTCAAAACATAGGTAACAACATCCACCTCAAAACATAGGTAACAACAACCACCTCAAAACATAGGTAACAACATCCACCTCAAAACATAAGAAACAACATCCACCTCAAAACATAGGTAACAACATCCACCTCAAAACATAAGAAACAACATCCACCTCAAAACATAGGTAACAACATCCACCTCAAAACATAGGTAACAACATCCACCTCAAAACATAGGTAACAACATCCACTTCAAAACATAGGTAACAACAACCACCTCAAAACATAGTAAACAACAACCACCTCAAAACATAGGAAACAACAACCACCTCAAAACATAGGTAACAACAACCACCTCAAAACATAGGAAACAACATCCACCTCAAAACATAGGTAACAACATCCACCTCAAAACATAGGTAACAACATCCACTTCAAAACATAGGTAACAACATCCACCTCAAAACATAGGTAACAACATCCACTTCAAAACATAGGTAACAACAACCACCTCAAAACATAGGAAACAACAACCACCTCAAAACATAGTAAACAACAACCACCTCAAAACATAGGTAACAACATCCACCTCAAAACATAGGTAACAACATCCACTTCAAAACATAGGAAACAACAACCACCTCAAAACATAGGTAACAACATCCACCTCAAAACATAGGTAACAACATCCACCTCAAAACATAGGTAACAACATCCACTTCAAAACATAGGTAACAACATCCACTTCAAAACATAGGTAACAACATCCACCTCAAAACATAGTAAACAACATCCATCTCAAAACATAGGAAACAACAACCATCTCAAAACATAAGAAACAACATCCACCTCAAAACATAGGTAACAACATCCACTTCAAAACATAGGTAACAACAACCACCTCAAAACATAGGAAACAACAACAACCTCAAAACATAGTAAACAACAACCACCTCAAAACATAGGTAACAACATCCACCTCAAAACATAGGTAACAACATCCACTTCAAAACATAGGTAACAACATCCACTTCAAAACATAGGTAACAACAACCACCTCAAAACATAGGAAACAACAACCACCTCAAAACATAGGTAACAACATCCACCTCAAAACATAGGTAACAACATCCACCTCAAAACATAGGTAACAACATCCACCTCAAAACATAGGTAACAACATCCACTTCAAAACATAGGTAACAACATCCACCTCAAAACATAGGTAACAACATCCACTTCAAAACATAGGTAACAACAACCACCTCAAAACATAGGAAACAACAACCACCTCAAAACATAGTAAACAACAACCACCTCAAAACATAGGTAACAACATCCACCTCAAAACATAGGTAACAACATCCACTTCAAAACATAGGAAACAACAACCACCTCAAAACATAGGTAACAACATCCACCTCAAAACATAGGTAACAACATCCACCTCAAAACATAGGTAACAACATCCACCTCAAAACATAGGTAACAACATCCACCTCAAAACATAGGTAACAACATCCACTTCAAAACATAGGTAACAACAACCACCTCAAAACATAGTAAACAACAACCACCTCAAAACATAGGAAACAACAACCACCTCAAAACATAGGTAACAACAACCACCTCAAAACATAGGAAACAACATCCACCTCAAAACATAGGTAACAACATCCACCTCAAAACATAGGTAACAACATCCACCTCAAAACATAGGTAACAACATCCACTTCAAAACATAGGTAACAACATCCACCTCAAAACATAGGTAACAACATCCACTTCAAAACATAGGTAACAACAACCACCTCAAAACATAGGAAACAACAACCACCTCAAAACATAGTAAACAACAACCACCTCAAAACATAGGTAACAACATCCACCTCAAAACATAGGTAACAACATCCACTTCAAAACATAGGAAACAACAACCACCTCAAAACATAGGTAACAACATCCACCTCAAAACATAGGTAACAACATCCACCTCAAAACATAGGTAACAACATCCACTTCAAAACATAGGTAACAACATCCACTTCAAAACATAGGTAACAACATCCACCTCAAAACATAGTAAACAACATCCATCTCAAAACATAGGAAACAACAACCATCTCAAAACATAAGAAACAACATCCACCTCAAAACATAGGTAACAACATCCACTTCAAAACATAGGTAACAACAACCACCTCAAAACATAGGAAACAACAACCACCTCAAAACATAGGTAACAACATCCACCTCAAAACATAGGTAACAACATCCACCTCAAAACATAGGTAACAACATCCACCTCAAAACATAGGTAACAACATCCACTTCAAAACATAGGTAACAACATCCACCTCAAAACATAGGTAACAACATCCACTTCAAAACATAGGTAACAACAACCACCTCAAAACATAGGAAACAACAACCACCTCAAAACATAGTAAACAACAACCACCTCAAAACATAGGTAACAACATCCACCTCAAAACATAGGTAACAACATCCACTTCAAAACATAGGAAACAACAACCACCTCAAAACATAGGTAACAACATCCACCTCAAAACATAGGTAACAACATCCACCTCAAAACATAGGTAACAACATCCACCTCAAAACATAGGTAACAACATCCACCTCAAAACATAGGTAACAACATCCACTTCAAAACATAGGTAACAACAACCACCTCAAAACATAGTAAACAACAACCACCTCAAAACATAGGAAACAACAACCACCTCAAAACATAGGTAACAACAACCACCTCAAAACATAGGAAACAACATCCACCTCAAAACATAGGTAACAACATCCACCTCAAAACATAGGTAACAACATCCACCTCAAAACATAGGTAACAACATCCACTTCAAAACATAGGTAACAACATCCACCTCAAAACATAGGTAACAACATCCACTTCAAAACATAGGTAACAACAACCACCTCAAAACATAGGAAACAACAACCACCTCAAAACATAGTAAACAACAACCACCTCAAAACATAGGTAACAACATCCACCTCAAAACATAGGTAACAACATCCACTTCAAAACATAGGAAACAACAACCACCTCAAAACATAGGTAACAACATCCACCTCAAAACATAGGTAACAACATCCACCTCAAAACATAGGTAACAACATCCACTTCAAAACATAGGTAACAACATCCACTTCAAAACATAGGTAACAACATCCACCTCAAAACATAGTAAACAACATCCATCTCAAAACATAGGAAACAACAACCATCTCAAAACATAAGAAACAACATCCACCTCAAAACATAGGTAACAACATCCACTTCAAAACATAGGTAACAACAACCACCTCAAAACATAGGAAACAACAACAACCTCAAAACATAGTAAACAACAACCACCTCAAAACATAGGTAACAACATCCACTTCAAAACATAGGTAACAACATCCACTTCAAAACATAGGTAACAACAACCACCTCAAAACATAGGAAACAACATCCACCTCAAAACATAGGTAACAACATCCACCTCAAAACATAGGTAACAACATCCACCTCAAAACATAGGTAACAACATCCACTTCAAAACATAGGTAACAACAACCACCTCAAAACATAGTAAACAACAACCACCTCAAAACATAGGAAACAACAACCACCTCAAAACATAGGTAACAACATCCACCTCAAAACATAGGTAACAACATCCACCTCAAAACATAGGTAACAACATCCACTTCAAAACATAGGTAACAACATCCACCTCAAAACATAGGTAACAACATCCACTTCAAAACATAGGTAACAACAACCACCTCAAAACATAGGAAACAACAACCACCTCAAAACATAGGTAACAACATCCACCTCAAAACATAGGAAACAACATCCACCTCAAAACATAGGTAACAACATCCACCTCAAAACATAGGTAACAACATCCACCTCAAAACATAGGTAACAACATCCACCTCAAAACATAGGTAACAACAACCACCTCAAAACATAGGTAACAACATCCACCTCAAAACATAGTAAACAACAACCACCTCAAAACATAGGTAACAACATCCACCTCAAAACATAGGTAACAACATCCACCTCAAAACATAGTAAACAACAACCACCTCAAAACATAGGAAACAACAACCACCTCAAAACATAGGTAACAACATCCACCTCAAAACATAGGTAACAACATCCACCTCAAAACATAGGAAACAACAACCACCTCAAAACATAGGTAACAACATCCACCTCAAAACATAGGTAACAACATCCACCTCAAAACATAGGTAACAACATCCACCTCAAAACATAGGTAACAACATCCACCTCAAAACATAAGAAACAACAACCACTTCAAAACATAGGAAACAACATCCACTTCAAAACATAGGTAACAACAACCACCTCAAAACATAGTAAACAACATCCACCTCAAAACATAAGAAACAACATCCACCTCAAAACATAGGTAACAACAACCACTTCAAAACATAGGAAACAACATCCACTTCAAAACATAGGTAACAACATCAACCTCAAAACATAGGTAACAACATCCACCTCAAAACATAGGTAACAACAACCACCTCAAAACATAGGTAACAACATCCACCTCAAAACATAAGAAACAACATCCACCTCAAAACATAGGTAACAACATCCACCTCAAAACATAAGAAACAACATCCACCTCAAAACATAGGTAACAACATCCACCTCAAAACATAGGTAACAACATCCACCTCAAAACATAGGTAACAACATCCACTTCAAAACATAGGTAACAACAACCACCTCAAAACATAGTAAACAACAACCACCTCAAAACATAGGAAACAACAACCACCTCAAAACATAGGTAACAACAACCACCTCAAAACATAGGAAACAACATCCACCTCAAAACATAAGTAACAACATCCACCTCAAAACATAGGTAACAACATCCACCTCAAAACATAGGTAACAACATCCACTTCAAAACATAGGTAACAACATCCACCTCAAAACATAGGTAACAACATCCACTTCAAAACATAGGTAACAACAACCACCTCAAAACATAGGAAACAACAACCACCTCAAAACATAGTAAACAACAACCACCTCAAAACATAGGTAACAACATCCACCTCAAAACATAGGTAACAACATCCACTTCAAAACATAGGAAACAACAACCACCTCAAAACATAGGTAACAACATCCACCTCAAAACATAGGTAACAACATCCACCTCAAAACATAGGTAACAACATCCACTTCAAAACATAGGTAACAACATCCACTTCAAAACATAGGTAACAACATCCACCTCAAAACATAGTAAACAACATCCATCTCAAAACATAGGAAACAACAACCATCTCAAAACATAAGAAACAACATCCACCTCAAAACATAGGTAACAACATCCACTTCAAAACATAGGTAACAACAACCACCTCAAAACATAGGAAACAACAACAACCTCAAAACATAGTAAACAACAACCACCTCAAAACATAGGTAACAACATCCACCTCAAAACATAGGTAACAACATCCACTTCAAAACATAGGTAACAACATCCACTTCAAAACATAGGTAACAACAACCACCTCAAAACATAGGAAACAACAACCACCTCAAAACATAGGTAACAACATCCACCTCAAAACATAGGTAACAACATCCACCTCAAAACATAGGTAACAACATCCACCTCAAAACATAGGTAACAACATCCACTTCAAAACATAGGTAACAACATCCACCTCAAAACATAGGTAACAACATCCACTTCAAAACATAGGTAACAACAACCACCTCAAAACATAGGAAACAACAACCACCTCAAAACATAGTAAACAACAACCACCTCAAAACATAGGTAACAACATCCACCTCAAAACATAGGTAACAACATCCACTTCAAAACATAGGAAACAACAACCACCTCAAAACATAGGTAACAACATCCACCTCAAAACATAGGTAACAACATCCACCTCAAAACATAGGTAACAACATCCACCTCAAAACATAGGTAACAACATCCACCTCAAAACATAGGTAACAACATCCACTTCAAAACATAGGTAACAACAACCACCTCAAAACATAGTAAACAACAACCACCTCAAAACATAGGAAACAACAACCACCTCAAAACATAGGTAACAACAACCACCTCAAAACATAGGAAACAACATCCACCTCAAAACATAGGTAACAACATCCACCTCAAAACATAGGTAACAACATCCACCTCAAAACATAGGTAACAACATCCACTTCAAAACATAGGTAACAACATCCACCTCAAAACATAGGTAACAACATCCACTTCAAAACATAGGTAACAACAACCACCTCAAAACATAGGAAACAACAACCACCTCAAAACATAGTAAACAACAACCACCTCAAAACATAGGTAACAACATCCACCTCAAAACATAGGTAACAACATCCACTTCAAAACATAGGAAACAACAACCACCTCAAAACATAGGTAACAACATCCACCTCAAAACATAGGTAACAACATCCACCTCAAAACATAGGTAACAACATCCACTTCAAAACATAGGTAACAACATCCACTTCAAAACATAGGTAACAACATCCACCTCAAAACATAGTAAACAACATCCATCTCAAAACATAGGAAACAACAACCATCTCAAAACATAAGAAACAACATCCACCTCAAAACATAGGTAACAACATCCACTTCAAAACATAGGTAACAACAACCACCTCAAAACATAGGAAACAACAACCACCTCAAAACATAGGTAACAACATCCACCTCAAAACATAGGTAACAACATCCACCTCAAAACATAGGTAACAACATCCACTTCAAAACATAGGTAACAACATCCACCTCAAAACATAGGTAACAACATCCACTTCAAAACATAGGTAACAACAACCACCTCAAAACATAGGAAACAACAACCACCTCAAAACATAGTAAACAACAACCACCTCAAAACATAGGTAACAACATCCACCTCAAAACATAGGTAACAACATCCACTTCAAAACATAGGAAACAACAACCACCTCAAAACATAGGTAACAACATCCACCTCAAAACATAGGTAACAACATCCACCTCAAAACATAGGTAACAACATCCACCTCAAAACATAGGTAACAACATCCACCTCAAAACATAGGTAACAACATCCACTTCAAAACATAGGTAACAACAACCACCTCAAAACATAGGTAACAACATCCACCTCAAAACATAGGTAACAACAACCACCTCAAAACATAGGAAACAACAACCACCTCAAAACATAGGTAACAACATCCACCTCAAAACATAGGTAACAACATCCACCTCAAAACATAGGAAACAACAACCACCTCAAAACATAGGTAACAACATCCACCTCAAAACATAGGTAACAACATCCACCTCAAAACATAGGTAACAACATCCACCTCAAAACATAGGTAACAACATCCACCTCAAAACATAAGAAACAACAACCACTTCAAAACATAGGAAACAACATCCACTTCAAAACATAGGTAACAACAACCACCTCAAAACATAGGTAACAACATCCACCTCAAAACATAGGTAACAACAACCACCTCAAAACATAGGTAACAACATCCACCTCAAAACATAGGTAACAACAACCACCTCAAAACATAGGTAACAACAACCACCTCAAAACATAGGTAACAACATCCACCTCAAAACATAGGTAACAACAACCACTTCAAAACATAGGTAACAACAACCACCTCAAAACATAAGAAACAACATCCACCTCAAAACATAGTAAACAACAACCACCTCAAAACATAGGTAACAACATCCACCTCAAAACATAGGTAACAACAACCACCTCAAAACATAGGTAACAACAACCACCTCAAAACATAGGTAACAACAACCACCTCAAAACATAGGTAACAACATCCACTTCAAAACATAGGTAACAACAACCACCTCAAAACATAGTAAACAACATCCACCTAAAAACATAGTAAACAACATCCACCTAAAAACATAGGAAACAACATCCACCTCAAAAAATTAAAAAAACAAAAACAAAATCAAAATTTTAAACAAACAACATCCACCTCAACAACATTTATTTGGGAAAATTTCTATTGAAGAAAATGATTTTTATTCACATTTCAGTTTTATTCCAGTGAAATTAAACAAAGAAGAGAAGCGATATTTGTTTTTGCAACTAGAAAATCGTCTAAAGAATGTCATATTTGAGATTTATATGTGTGTTATAACATTAAATGAGATTCATTACCTGCTCAATGGCTGTAATCAGCGCTTCACAGATGCTGAAATGTGCGTTCTCCTGGAATCAAGCACAACATTACTTAGTCATGCTAACATAGTAAAAGAAGACTTATGAAAAAGAAGAAGAACTCGTTGTGAAGGAAAATGCCATTAAGAAATGTAAAAGTTGTCATACTCAATCGATAAACAAAAGGCAAATAAAACTAATAATGGAATTAACCAAGCTATATGTCAACTATATTTGAAACCATCAAATACCCATATGCAATTAAGAGAATGTGTAAAAAACAAAAAACAAGATCCCCCCCAAAAGCTTAGCTATCAACTGATGTTCTTTTGTATTAAACAGTCGTAATATTATTTAATACGGCATAAATATTCTTCATCAATAGATATTTAATCACCTTATCTAATTGAGCGCCGGTGTCATAACTTCGAGATTCTAGGTAGCTGATCAACGATTGACCTTTGTATGGTTTAGGGAACAGTTGCCCGTCTTCATCACGATAGTATCGGCAATCGGTTTCATCTGAAATTAAAACTATTAAGCTGACCGGTGGGAGTATACTTAGCTTTTTCATCCCCAAAAAATCGAATTCTTCATCCTTGTTGCTTAAGCTAGAACCCTCAAATAAAACCAAAAATTAAGCAACTTTCTTAGCAACTCTGATGACTTATGTAAATCTGGCAATAGCGCAATGGTAAGGCGTTCAGCTCTTAACCCAAAGGTTCTGGGTTTAAGACCATGCTATCACAAAGTTGTTTAGTGAGCGGTTATAAATAAAAAACGCTGTATTTCATCAAAAATAACAGTAGCACAAATGGGAGCAATTAAATACACTAAAACTCTGGAGGTCGAGGTCTTCATGATAATACTTAATTAGTATTCTGGGAGCCTCGTTAAAAAAAACCAACCTAACAACAACATGTATAAATGAGAAGCTGGAAAGGTGAATTCATTCAAAGAAAAATATACAAGAAACTAAATTTTTGATTTTTCCTTCGAAAAAGAAATGTGAAGGTTAGTAAATCTCTTTAGCAACCGCTAAGCAACCTGGGCCCTGAGAACGTCTCCTACACTTAGCAACCCTACGGCTGTCTTGAAAAATTGGGTTGCTTATAAAAAAAAACATGTATTCAATTGTACGTAATATTTGTTCATCTCTCAACTACACTTAAAACCAGTTCACAAATATCTGCAACAAATTTGAAATTCATTATTACCTGGCGCGCGCATCTCATTGGGAAGGGAAGAAGAAGCCGTCGTTTCCTGCGCTTCAAGGTTGATTGACCATAGTTGATCTGATTTCGATCGATGGTGACCGGTTGGTCTCTTCACGGATGCAGATGATCTTGGCAACGACAGACTTTCTACAGAGAGAGCGTCTTCATTTTGATGGCTTCTCAGTGACAATGAGTCTGAATGTTGCTGCTGCAATGTATCTAAATAGAGACAAATTCGGATAATAATCAGACAGTTATTTTTCAATACAATGATATTGAGTGATGAGATTGTATAAGCGAAACAATTTTCATGAAATTTAATTATTGTATTCATGTGATATCTGAGTGTATTCTGTAAATTAAACGATATCTTGAGCAAATGTATTCTGTAAATTAAACGATATCTTTAGCAAATGTATTCTGTAAATTAAACGATATCTTGAGCAAATGTGTTCTGTAAATTAAACGATATCTTGAGCAAATGTATTCTGTAAATTTAACGATATCTTTAGTGAACGTATTCTGTAAATTAAACAATATTTCGAGTGAGCCAATCACAATGCAAATATATACAACTTTCACTTAACATGAACCTTCAATATTACTTAAGCATGCAATGTCCATCCAGAGAAACTTTTGTTTTGACTAATTTTTACATCAAAGAGAACAACCTTAAATCACAACAAGCAAATATTACTGCATTTCCTAGATCAGCCATTATGAAAATATTTCATGAAGAAATCAATGAGATATTTTCAAATGGAAAGACAAAAATGTATATGCAGTTTTACAAACCTGAACAAAAGTCAAAATGTACACACAAAATTACCTTTCCAGAATAGTATAGTTAGATGATAAACTTAGAGATTTACTTTTGACAGTTGAATTGTTGAAACGCATCTCTTCATGTAGCGTGTTTCTACTTAAGTTCCTTCCATCCACATCTAAGTACCATCCTTTCGATTCTGCGCTAGTGTCAAGAGCAGCGGAAAGGGCACTTTTAATCAGCATGTCTTGGTTGAACGATCGCTGACTGGTCATTGTGCTTGTGCGTGAATGAAAAGTCAAAGAGCAGTCACATAAGTTGGAATCATTTTCACATGTGTTGCATTTGTTTTGATTGGCGTTCAACGGTTGATCTTCAATCTTGTATTCTTCGATCATCTTCGTAGAAACCCACAACGTTAGTTTGATCACAAACTCAGAGCGGTTCATCTAAACGGTGAAATATATTGAATTTTACGAAGCATCATCTGTTTTTCTTTTAGGTAGGATAATATGTTGACATGCACACAACTTCGTTCCATAGGCCGTTGATGACTTCCCATTTATACAACTTAACTTTATTTCTTTATTCCGTAAACTGTTAATTATACAAGAAAAATGAGAGAACGTTTATGAAGTACATTGTCAAAGGCTTTGGAAAAGTCAATGCGGATACTGTTAACAAGTGTGTACATGAGGTTTGTAGCGCTTTTGTCCATAAAAAACAAAAGGAGGTGAAGCAGGAGTGCCCCATGTAAAGGAATTTACAGATGCAGATGATATGGTAAAAAATGAACGTGGTTTTGCAAAATCTTCTTGTAGAATTTAGTTATGATGTGAGTTAAAATAACATAGCCAAATTCTTAAAAATAACCATTTGTGGTTTACAATGACTTTTATCTGTTTCACTGTTTTTTCATCCATTCATTGTTTTGAAATCAATTTATTATAATTTGTCCCAAATGGTGCCAGGAAAATGGGACCATCAGAATGTTAACATTTTATCCTTTGTCTTAACCATGATTTTAGTCCCTTTTTTCTAACATTCCAAATTGTGGCTTCTTGAAAAATGCGTGTAAATGTTTACAATTGTCCAAAATCATGACTGATATTTACGAACCATATGTCCATTTCTTCACATTATATGTCTGGGGCAGTCTCCAGGGGTTTAAGTTCTCAACAACAGGTACGCAATCCTGTGCCTGCACCCTGTCGCGTAGCTAAAACCCCTCCGGGTACGTTTTTTACACGCACCTACTGCTTTTTCATTTATTTTTTTTTTACAATTTTCATTTTTTACTTTTTTGATACTTTTCAAAGGTGTTTTGAAAATTTTGGCAACTTAATTATTAATGAGAAATGCAAAACAGAGTCTTTTATTATGAAAACAATAATAAAATATAAAGAATGTTGTTTAGAATACGGCATCAACCAACTGGCGCTTAAAGTTATTTGTGTAGTGTGGTAATACAATTGCGTTTAGAATGCGTCATCAACCAACTGGCGCTTAAAGTTATTTGTGTAGTGTGGAAATACAATTGCGTTTAAAATGCTGCATCAACCAACTGGCGCTTAAAGTTATTTGTGTAGTGTGGTAATACAATTGCGTTTAGAATGCGTCATCAACCAACTGGCGCTTAAAGTTATTTGTGTAGTGTGGTAATACAATTGCGTTTAGAATGCTGCATCAACCAACTGGCGCTTAAAGTTATTTGTGTAGTGTGGTAATACAATTGCGTTTAGAATGCGGCATCAACCAACTGGCGCTTAAAGTTATTTGTGTAGTGTGGTAATACAATTGCGTTTAGAATGCGGCATCAACCGACTGGCGCTTAAAGTTATTTGTGTAGTGTGGTAATACAATTGCGTTTAAAATGCGTCATCAACCAACTGGCGCTTCAAATTATTTGTGTAGTGTTGTAATACAATTGCCATGACATTCAATTCTAACAAAATCAATTTTTAACAAGTTGAAATACGACGACTTCTTCAGCGATAGCGATTTCTGCGAAAGTATGAAGTTAATAATTGTTACAAATTGGATCTTAAGCGATGTAATTGGTCACAAAGAAGTTGTGGAAGAAAGAATTACGTATGTCAATTTTATTTAGTGTAAAGTTTGCGCTGGAAACGAAGGCTGTGTTTTACAACACCCGTCTATTTAAGGAGTTTCACTCTTAGCAGCATATTGATTCATCATTGGAACATCTAATGTCACTAGTGATGCAGTAAGAGCTTTTGTAGATTTATTTTAAATAGTACTCGCCCAAAACTTTTCCGAAATAAAACAAACTTTTCAACGACTTATGTTTGTGGACATTGTGTGGTTTTAAACCTACATACCAAACATCTGGAAACCTATTTTAGAAATTAAAAACATTTGTATATTGCTAGGTTAAACGTCATCTCTCAAGCCAAGTACACAAAATCGCTCTTGAACTTCAAGTATTGAAACCTGACGAAAATAATACCAGAATCAACGAATAAACATGAAACACGACACAATCAATATGCTGATGAGAATAAAAGAAAACAATACTTTGTGGTCGGAGAGAGAACAAACAGCATTAATAGAAAGGGCTGTTGATATTTACAAAAAAAGCAAGTTGATCAGAACCCCACAAAACGAGCCCGCCTTGCTGATTCCATCATCATCATTGATATTCATTCGGAAAGCGAGGATAGTGAAAACGAAAGTAGTGACAAAGAATTTAAATTATTAAGTGTTCATTTTTTTTATTGTCTACTGTATGTTTATCTGTTTTCTTAAAGAGTCTTTTTATTGATTTTTGCACACAAAACTGAATGTTTTCTTGTGCTTTGATCAGAATGGAATTCCATGGAATTCTTCTGCATTTGTTTGTCTCGAAGATGAATGGAACTTTTAAACAACCTTTAAACCTGTAATATTGTGTGACTGTCAGTTTTCTTTGATTTTCTTTGAAAATCTTCCTTCTGTTCATATTTATTGTTACATAACAACATTATTAATTACATTGGTATACTGGTAGGTTAACTTAAATTTTGCAAAGAAATTTCTAACTACAAACTGGTTATTATCCAACCAAAACTGTGCAGTTTGACGAAATATCATTTGTCTCAGCTTGTTGTCATTTCTTGTGCTTGCCTGAAAGTAGAGCGCTTGAACCCTCCAACAAGCTGCAGATTTATCTGATCCAGCGTTGGTGCGCATTCACCCGCAGTATAGATGTTTTCCGCGGTTTGATTAGCCTCCGGGCTGGCCTTCTCCACTGTATTAGTAGAGATGGTGTCACGTGACTCACATGTCACATGATGTCCATAGAGACATTCAGGTCACTGTCAAATCAGTTGGTTGCATTTTATATGTTAGGACATTGAATGTTAGCATGTTGAGAGAGAGCCGGCAATAGCTCGAGCAGTCATATTATCAACAAACACAATATAATGCGTAGAGATAACACACTAAAAATTATTTACAAAGGAAATTTCTTATTAAAGCTACACATAATTATATTAGTTAAAGAAATTGCAGGGTGTTAATTTTTACGTTTTGTCATAGCTTGGGTATGCGTTTTACTGCTACGCGATCACGTACCTACAACATCCAAGAAACGACTTTTATCCTTCTTCTGAATTTTACTCATTGAGAACCCTGTAACCAAGTTTCTCTTGGTAAGAACTTGGTTATAATATTTTCTCAGTCTCTTCAGTTAAAGAGAGGTATGACAGTAAGTTTGAAGTACTCACCAGTTGAAGGTTAGTTGTAGACAGTTGATCCATGGAGTTGTTACGAAGAGCATTCAGGCAGCTAAGGAAGGCAGCCAGTAAAACTTCATTCTTGATGAAAGCAAACTCTAAAGTCAAGGTCACACAATCTATGACATAACCTCCGTTTTTCTTCAAATTATATATATATACTTCGTAACATTGAAATAGCAAATTCATGCAAATTTATACAATATTTATTCAATCAATAATCTGTAACCTTTATAGTGCTTTAGTATCTGCGGTGAGTCCACGAAATCGTTCTGGATGCAATCATACAAACTGTGATCCAAAAGATGATGTTCGATCCAGAGCAAAAGAATATCGTCTGCATCTTCACTCTCTGAGCATGTGAACTCCTCAGAAACATTGGAAAATACGGCCTGGCATAAGTTCTACAAAAATAAACTAAACAATATGAATTACAGTTCAAGTTCGCTCACCCAAAGGGTCATATCACTTGGCTTGCACTACCAATAAGTTTAACCACTAGACTAACCAAATGTAAAATGATTCAACTTCTACAAAAGCTTTCATTGGACTATCGTGCAATTATTAGAAGTTTTTGAGGCTTTCTCCATCTGCAAAATGCAAAATGCTTCTCTACAATTGTCTGTCCTGGATTTTTATATTGAGTTGTTTGGTGCTAAAGCCTGTCCAGTCCAGATGTTATCAACCCACCAATGTTATCAATCTACACTAAGCTGTTATCGGCTCCCTCTCTCCGCATGTTAACATTCAACATCCTGATGTATAAAATGCAACCAACTGATTTTCATGGTGATTTGAATGTCTTTGCGGACCAGAATTACCTGGCACCAACTCTGCTATTACAGTGGACACCATAGCTAAACCAAACCACAAAAAAACAACGATACTACGGGTGATGCGCACCAACGCTGGCACAGATAAATCTAAGTTTGTTGAAGATTTGTAACTTACTGTAACTGTTCTAATTTAGTACGCACCTAAAAATAATTATTTTGGCAACTCTATTAGAATAAAAATAATTGAAACATCTAAAGATAATTGGATCATTGATTGCACAACTCAAATTTTGACCGTTTCATTACAGAGATTCATTAGAATTTGTGACGTTTGTACATTGCAGTGAAATATTCAAATGTAAATAATCGTTCTTTCTTACGATATATATGTTTTTCTTCAAGGGATTTCGTGAAAAGATTATTAATTCTTTCTATTTTATATGTTCTTTCTATTTTATATACTAATTGGTAGCAGGACAATTTCTTAGACAACTCTATTAGCTATTCCCATAATAGCAACACACTATGCAAATATTCAAATGAGAACTTTGAAGAGCGAAGTGGAGAAAGGTTCCATGTGAACATCAGTTGGGTTAGTCAATCCTAAGAGATAGGGAAACCCCATTTTAAATTGCTCGATCTCGGGCCAATTATCGTCAGTGAACTGGGTTAATATTCCCGAAACGAAACGCGGATATTCTTCCGCTTCGCCAGGCTAGATTGGCGGCAACACAACTGAACTCAGAGATGTCGGTAGGAGCCCTGGGAAGAATTCTTTCTTTTTTTTAACAGCCTGATCTGATATTTGTCTGAAATTGTCTTGTAAAAAAACGTCATTTACTCCATTAATTTATTTATAATTACTCACGTACTTAAACATTCATTTCATTTCTCTTAAATTTTAATTAACTGTACCATTTCCGTTTAACAAATTAACGAAAACTAACAAATTTTCGTCTAACAAATAACCAGTTGGGTTAATTTCATCAATCTCCTTATAAACAAAATCAAATGGAATCTTATAAATGTAAATCATAAGGTTATTGGATAATCATAATAGGATAAGAAGGATAAACATATGTCTTAAGTATGACGCTAAACTGCTTAGGCTTGATGGGAGTCTTTAACTTTGGCTAGTAACATGTCTAGGAGAAGGAAACTCTGAGATATAACCTCTACTTTTAAGTAGGAAAGGGTAGGGAGAACTCTTTAGCCTTGGTTGGTTATCTCCCTAGTGATGGTGTCACGATAAAAACAGCTAGTTTCCTGATCTGCAAATCAGGTTGAACATTAGGAAGGTCATCATTTGAGATCAAAGACTGATAATTGCCGGGATGGCCACAGAATTGAGCCTCTGTGGTCCTATGAAATGACCACAGACGGCATGCATACACTATAGCCTCTGACAGTCAAAGTCCAACTCCTGGCCTTCTTGTGGCGGTTTTGTTCTGGAACAAACAGGAGAAGAGGCGAAAAGCCAGTATATATGGGGCCTTTATAATTAGCCAGTGCTCTGGGCAAGCTGGGCTCATTAGCTTTGATATGCAATCAGCCTAGGAGAACGGAAAACTCTGAATTCAAACAAAAGGGCAGGAGGGGCTCTTAAGCCTTGATTGGCAACCCTCCACCAACAAATCCTGAAAGTATCTGTCTGGTATCCAGCAACTTTTTGGTAGTACTATCCACTGTGACTGCAGGTATCTTGTGACAAGGTAGTTCTAAGGATCGCACTAGTCTTATTAAAGTGTGTTTGGCGCCAGGAAGGGCATTCGGCCACGTAAAAAGCTCGCCTCAAAACATGTATGTTCAAAAGTTGTATATAAAGTTTTAAGATGCTAGCCTAGTGCTGACAAGGAGAAAATTTGATATCTGTTGTGTACAAGAATCAAGATGGAAAGGTGAATCAGCACGGAAAATAGAAGGGAGAAATACCCATTACAAGTTTTTCTGGAAAGAAGATGATTCTGGTATTGGTGGTGTAGGAGTTCTGGTTGCAGAAAAATGGATCAAAAAAGTAATATCTGTAGTAAGACATAACACCATCTACTTTGTGGAAAAGCAATAATAAATGTAATTTGTGTTTATGCACCACAATCAGGCCTGAGGAGTAGGAATATTCTTAGCTGAAAAGTGGATTGATAAAGTGGATTGATATAAATAGGGTTAATGACAGGATAATTATTATTAAGTTAATAGTGGGTAAGAATGTAGTTTCAGTAGTTTCTGTTTATGCACCCCAGTGTGGTTTGGATGATAGTCTTAAATATGCTTTTTATGATGGTCTTTTAGCGGTGGTATCAAAGTTAGGAGAAAAGGAGATAGTGTTAGTAGCTGGTGACTTTAATGGACATGTTGGAAGTACACCTAGAGGGTATGAGGGTATACATGGAGGTTATGGGTATGGAACTAGAAACACTGAAGGTGAAAGAATATTAGAGTTTAGTGAAGCTACGGATATGTTGGTAGGTAATACTGTGGTTAAGAAAAGGAATAGCAGACTAGTGATCTTTCAATCAGGCAATTCAAGTACCCAGATCGATTATTACTGATTGGAATCTACTTAGGAATGTAAAGGTTATTGCAGGAGAGGAACGTGTTAGTCAGCATAGATTGGTTGTATGTGACTTGAGCATTAAATCAGGAACTGAGAGGAAAAGGACTTTTGTTCCTAGAAGAAAAATTTGGAAATTAAAAGACTCTGCAGTAAGGGATAGTTTTTGTACCAGTTTTAAACAAAACTTGGAGAGAGTAGAAATAAAGATTGATGTTGAAAGTATATCGCCGCGTCAAAATAAAAAAGCCTTAAGTCCATTTTTGTGAAAATTGAACTGACACTTATACTGTACACACATTCTCTAGGTTTTAAAAACCTTAAATCCATAAATTCAAATTTTCTCGTGGATTTACACTTACTATTATAAAACTACCATGTTTAGAGATGAAACACAATTTCAAGTAAAGAAAGCCTTTTAGCTAGGAACAGAAGTTTTTTTGCATTGCTTTACTGTAGATAACATAATAAGAGAAGAAATTTTAGTAGAATCTTTATTCTTTTGCTAGTTTAGGTTAGAAAGCATAGATATAAAATGAGTAGAATTAAGATTGGTTCAAGAGTATCTACAGAAGCCTGGAGATTTGATAGAAAATCCGTAGAGTTAGAAAATCGATGGTCCTTTTTGCAATTTGGAGAAGCATGGATAGATGCAAGGGTTATTGGAACAGTCTAGGCAAAGAGTGGTAATAGATGGTTGGTAAAGTGGGATTTGGATGAAGAAATTACCTCCTGGGATACAGAATATTTGTTCAAAGAAAATGACTTTGCAAGGTAAATTTTCACAAAATTCACACAATTGATTCTCTCAAAAATTAATTCCCCGAAGGTATTTCAGTTAGCTTTCTTCTTTTCCTAGGTTCGCCAATCTTTAATGATGTTCACCTAGGCAATAGTACAGCCAATAATACACTGTTAGCAGCAGGTTTGTTTCAATACTTTTCTTAGATGGAAATAATGGTTAATACTGATGATAAAGGTTAGACAAGCAAAACATTGTCATTGTCTTTTCTTAAACAGGTTACTCTCACTTCTCTCACTAAAATGCAGTCATTATACCTCTTATATCACACATCAAGATAATATTACAGATAATATTATTTTCCATTTTTAGGTACCCGTCACAAAGATATAAGTACTATTCAAAGCTCTCAACCATGTTCACCAATATTCAAAGATTCTTGTCTTCTAGGCATCAATGAATCACTACATATAGGTAAAATTGTTATGTTTGTAACAATATGCTTTCTGTTTTTTTGCTTTTGTAACGATTATGTATGATTATCCTTTACCCTCCTTTTTGACCAAACAAACTTTTGAAGAGTCTTGTGCTTATTTTTTGTTTAAAAAAAATTTCACCCTGATTACAATAATTTCTTTTCAGGTGATTCTAATTGTTAAAAATCTGTTGCTAAGTTTTTATAATGGAATTTGTGAAAAATAGTTTTGTTTCTTCTGTATAATTACTTTTAACGATCTCGAATGTAACTGTTTCGATTGTTAGAGTTAATTACATCTAGCATTCTTTTACTTAACTTCCATAATGAAATTTTAACAATTAGATTATTTTGAATCACCCTGTATTGATAATTTTCATCATAAATTAATCATATTTTAGATAACACAAATGGTACTGAAAGTTCCTTATTCAAATGCATCAATGGCATTAATAATGATAATACTACAGATAGTGGTGTATCGTTTGATAAGAAGCTGGTGAGGATTTGGCACCAAATGAATTGAATTCCACAAAGAAAATTGAAATTCCAGGTATATCAATTATTATTAACCTTTACTAGTTTGAAGGCAATCAATAAGTACATACCCTTAGAAAAGATGAGAAAGACCATTAGTTCAAAAAGGTAAGGGGAAAGGGGAAGCTTAAAAAGGGTACAAGAGGGCGGCGGATAAAATTTTTTCCATATTTTGAACATACATACTTTTTGATTGCCAGTTTATTACCTCGGTACAACAACTAAAATCTGCATATATTTAACTACTTATTTTTACCAAAGAGATTGAAAGAAAAAGATTAACAGCCATCAAGGAGAATACAGATTTCGCCAAAAAATTGGGCTTAGTCTCACAGAGGAAGTTTGACAGGCATGTACCAAGAGCGCTAAATGTTGATTCAAGTAACTACAAAGTATTTTCTCCAGTGCATGAAGATGACACTGTTAGTGAAAAAGAAAATATTACAGAAAGGGACCTGATTGATGGCGAAGAAGTTAACCTTATCAAAAATGGAATTGAAATCTTTAAGGCCAAGTTTCAGGAAACAGAATCCTCAAAGGCTACTGTGCATGGTAAATACATTTTCAAAATTTTACCAAGTTTAAATGATTTAGTTGACATTAAAAATAATTATTTGCAAATAATTTTAATTCTTAAAAATTAAACATTGGAAAACAATCATTGTGTTTTCAAATATGTTCAAATATGGCTTTCACTGTGCTTATTAGCTCAAAGAAAATGGTGATTAATTGGTGAATATTAAGCTTTTTTCTCAAAATTTTCTAAGGAAGAATTCAATTGATTTATTTTAGGTAAAACAATCAATAATGACGAGGGCCGTTTTTTCATCATCATCAAAGTCCTGAAAAATGCAACTGGAAGGACATTGATAGTGACACCATGGTAAAAGGAGCAGCAATTTTGTGAAAGAAAAGTGAGATAAAGAGAAAGAATGTATGAGTTGAACAATTAGCAGGAACTGAGGCTACAAATCCCACACCAAGAAAATCCCGTAAAAGAAAAAAAAATCTGAAAAAATGGAAAATGAACTGTATTAAGAAGGCAGTTAACTCGGGGCAATAACTGACACATAAAATAAAGAAAAGAGGGGGTGTAACCATAACAAAAACTATAAAACAAAAAGAAATGAAACCACCATGCTCAGAAAAATGCAGACTGAATTGCAGGGATTCATTCAGCGATGAAGATCGCTTAAAGATTTTTAAAGAATTTTATGCGTGTGATGACAAATTTATACAATCACAACAAATAGCTTCTCTAGTCAGTCGGTCAGCAAAACAAAGGGAAAGAAAAAAAGACTGCACAAAACCGAGGAATAGAGAATTTTCAAGAGAATATTCTTTGTTAATTCCAATCAAAGTTTGTTCAGTTATGTTTCTCAACACTCTTTCCATTGATGAAAAATGTGTTCGAACAGTCTTGAATAATATCACAACTGGTGCACCTTTAGGTGATAGGAGAGGCAGACATGATAATCATCGCACATGTGAAGTGAGGGAAAAATTGGTCATGGATCAACTATTCAAAGTTATTGAGTCCCATTACGTACGAAAAGAAGCAAAATATGAGTACTTGCCAACTGATTTGACCGTGGCTGAGATGTACCGGATGTACAATGAATGGTGTGCACAAAAAAGTTACCCATTGGAAGATTATAAATTTTACTTTAATCGTTTTCAACAAACGATTTAATCTCAAGTTTCAACCACCAAAGAAGGACAAATGCGATACCTGTGAATGCTATAACAATAGTACTTTAATCGCCGATGAAATGAAACTTGAACAGGAAAATCACCTTTGAGATAAAAATTGTGTGCGTGAGATTAAAGAAAATTGCAAAAAAGAAGCTATTCAACATGAGATTATGCTTGCAGCAGCATTTGACCTGCAAAAAGTATTGTTATGTCCTTATGATCAAGTAAGCTCTTTTTATTGTTCTTGAAGATTGGCCAATCATAATTTTACAATAACTGAACTAGATAATATGAAAACTTTGTGCTATTTTTGGAGCGAAGACCAATGTTTAAAAGGATCTTGTGAAGTGGCAACATGTTTACAAAAGTTTATTGAGAAACGTTCTGCAGAAGGGATTGACGAATTGTATCTGTTCTGTAATAGGTGTGGTGGCCAGAACAACAACAGGATGGTATATATGATGCTCTCAGACATATTGGTTAGATGCAACATAAAATGCATTAACTTAATATATCTGGTTTCAGGACATTCGCATAGCGAAAATGATAATGCTCATTCGGTCATTGAACAGATGGCTAAGCATAAAACTATCTATACATCGGCCGAATGGGAAGCAGTCATTCAGTGTGCCTTCAAGAAAAATGAATGCTCCCTTGAAGTCCTAGAGTATAAAGATATAATCAATTTTAAGAATGTATCTGCATTTCCTGAATTCAAAACGGTAATGATGAACAAAACCGAAGAGATGACCGAAGAACAGATCAATCAGCAGATGTTAAATGAGTCTATTGGGATGCCAAAAAGAAAAGCAACAAAGGTGTATTGATCAGAGATTGTGCAAGTTAAATTTGAAAAGGCGTATCCAGAAAAGATATTTTTTAAATATCAGTATGACGAGGACTTTCGTAAGACCAATTTTTCTGCCCCTCGGCGAAAGTTCAGGAAAAAAGAAACTGACAGCAGAAAGGAAATGATCAAATACACTAAACCACCTGGTGTGTCCTCACTAAAAAAGGAGGATTTGAAAAAACTTTGTGCAAAGGGCCTTATTCCACAAAGACACCATGCCTTCTTCGATCACCTGAATATTTCAAAGTGAATCCTGATTGACACTTAGATTATTAACTAATGTTTACGTTATCTGTTCTAAACAATTTATACTTATATTCATACTTCTTTACCTATAAATGCTATTAATTCAAATTATTCAAATAAATTCAAATTGTAACATTTTGACATGGGTGTCCACAAAATTATGTAAAAAACCTGAATCCAGTATATCAAAATCATGTAAATTTGTAATATGACATAGTATAATAGACTGTTTGTGAACAACCAGTAGTATTTAAAAAATTCATTATATTGTATTTTATTGATGTTATTTATTAATCATTCTCATTAATTCTATTATTAATTGTTAGGAGACTAATTCAACTTTAAATAACCTAAACCTTATTTCCAGTTCCTTTGCCTATAAAGAGACTCCAAATTCTACAAGCCAAGTCCAGTCCAAGACTTCAAGTTCTCCTTTTTATTTTATCAAAATGCTTGTCCAATTCCCTAAGACATTCTATGGATTTTAATTTTGCCTTTCAGAATTTTCAACCTATCTTCTATTAGGGACCAGTAAGTTTACTTTTACATTAAGATTTCAATCAAAGATATTTATTTTATAGTAGATTTTACTAAAGTTGTTAATTTAAAACCTTTCATTCCATGTATTTGTACATTTAAAGATAGCATTTTAAAATACTAAACCAGTTCAAAATTTATAATCTACAATTTTTTGTTGTATTTCCTTGCAGTTCTGTAGGTATTTTACTGATATTTTACTCAAATTTAAGATTACGAATTAGAATGTTTGTAATGTTCAAAAACGTATTAGAATGTTTAGAAAGAGTGAAGTAACACATTTTATCTTTCTGAATCAATGTAAATAAAATTTGTTTCTGAAAGGCCTTAAGTTACAAGTCAAATATTGAACTAAATTTCAAAATTAAAAAGCCTTAAGTATATACGTTTGTACTAATTAAGGGCCAAAAAATCTATTTTAGGTATGGTGCTTAAAACCTACTTAAAATGTGTTAATATACTTTTATTAAAACTAGCAATTATCCATTTTCACTCTTTAAATCAAAAAATATTATCAAAGCAATATTTCAATCGCGTTTTTCTCAAAATGAGAAAAATGGACTTAAGGCTTTTTTATTTTGACACAACGATATGGTCTAAGTTATAAGGCAGCCTATTAGGTGCCTCTAATAATGTATGTGGATGGACTAAGGGCACTATCAGGAGACGGACACCATGTTTAGCAAAGTTGGAAGTTTATACAGCAAAGACAAGGGCAGAGGAAGAATGATTTCCCAATTTGCTAGGTAGAGAGGATCAGAAAAACAAAGTTTTTAAAATAGCAAAGCAGATGAGTAAGACAAATCAGGATATCATTGGAGAAAAGTGTGTGAGAAATGACATCGGAGATTTATCTTTTGATGATAGTGCTAAAAATGGGCCTGGGAAAGTTATTACAATAAATTACTAAATGAGGAGTTGGAATGGGACCACAGTCTTTTGTCACCAGTTGGTCCAATTAAGGGTCCTGCTGTCAGAATAGAAAAGGATTGGGTTAAATCGGCTCTTAGTAAGATGAAAGATGGTAAAGCTGCTGGTCCATCAGGTATTGTGTCTGAAATGCTGAAGGCATCTGGTGAGGATGGTATTAACATCATTACTGAACTTGTAAATGCTATCGTCAGTCAAGGTGTAGTCCCTGCAGACTGGTAAATTAGCTCTATAGTAAACTGCTATAAAGGTAAAGGTGAGAAGTAATTATAGAGGGCTGAAAATGTTAGACCAATTTATGAAAGTATTAGAAAGGATATTGACAAGATTTAATAGAGAGGGTGAATATTGATGATATGCAGTTTGGATTTATGCCTGGACGGGGAACTATTGATGCAATTTTTATAGTCAGGCAATGGCAGGAGAAATATCTGCAAAAGAATAAGAGGTTATATTTTGCATTTGTTGATTTAGAGAAAGCTTTTGACAGAGTACCATATGAAGTAATCTGGTGGGCGATGCAAAGGTTAAGAGTTGATGAATGGATAGTGTCAGTTGTTATGTCTATGTATGAAAATGCCAGAAGTCATGTCAAAGTGAATGGATCATATATCAAGGAATTTGGAGTTAAGGTTGGTGTTCATCAGGTCAGATCTGTTCTTAGTCCGTTACTCTTTATCATGGTTTTGGAGGCTTTATCTCAGGAGTTTAGAGTAGGGTGTCCATGGGAATTATTGTATGCTGATGATCTTGTGCTTATTTCAGATAGTCTAGAAAAGTTAACTGCAAAATTTGATACTTGGAAGAAAGGTATAGAGTCATAAGGGCTTAGAGTTAACATGGGTAAGATAAAAGTTATGGTCAGCGAAGTTGGGATTTCAGCACCTATTGCTTCAGGTAGATGGCCATGCTCTGTATGTAGTAAGGGTGTTGGTAATAACTCAATATATTGCAAATATTGTGATCATTGGGTTCATAAGAAGTGTAGTGGTATAAAGGGTCGACTTACCTCAGTGGTGGACTATGTGTGTATGGTGTGTACTGGTGAAACTTCCTTAGCAACTGGACAGCCAGTAGAATCTGTGCCAAAAGGTGATGACTTTTTAGAGACAAAGGATGGCTTTTGTTATTTGGGTAACATGATTAGTACAGGAGGTGGCGCAGAACAAAGTTGTATAACTCAAATTAAATCTGGGTGGAAAACGTTTAGAGAATTTTTACCTCTCCTAACTTCTAGAGTGATCTCTTCGCACGAAAGGCAGGGTGTATGATGCTTGTGTAAGGAGTATTTTTCTATATAGTGGGGAGACATGGGGAGTTAGAACTGTTGAACTAAACAGACTAGAGCGTAATGGCATGAGAATGATTAGATGGATGTCAAATGTGACATTGAAGGATAGGAAGCCTTCAATTGAGTTAACGCCGTGGACTAGAAAGTGTTAGAAAATCTTTGCAAAGGCGTTGGCTTAGATGGTTTGGTCATGTTGAGAGAATGAATGACAATAACTGGGTTAAGAAGTGTAGGGATTTAGTTGTTGATGGTAAGTGTGGCAGAGGCAGGCCAAGGACGGTATGGAGCCAGGTTGTGTGAGAGAGAGATATAGAGAGAGATTTTGAAATGTTGATACAATGCTCATACAAACCGCGCATTTAAATAGAAAAAGTTAATAAATCATGTGGATGTTGATTACAAGTTTTCTTCTCCTGAGAGGGATTTTGGATGATACCATAATGAGCATATGGGTGAAAAGGTTTTCAGGCTCCTATCTTTCTAAGACTGGCACAACCCTTTTATGATATTGCCGCACATCTGTGGCAGACAATTTGTGTAGATTCTAGTATGGGTCCGGAAATGGGTTTTTATGATTTAATGGAAAGAACAAGTTTAAAAAGTGTGGAGAAGATAAAAATAGCAATATAGGTGGATGATAGCTGCAAAAGGTAATATATAGATATAGATATACTGCAACCATGTAGTACATGAATGTTTAGAAAAATAGCTACTCGTTACCTCAATTGCCATTTTCTCTGGATGGCAATCATTACTGTAAACAGGTCGAAGACCATCAATTAAAACATTGAATACTGCCTTTTTAGTTCGACTCAAACCCCCAAACACATTCCAAAAAACATTCGTATTATTATTGCAGGCCAATACACCTTCGACTGTGTTACGGAAGTGACTTATTAGTTCAAACAAATCACTGGAAAGTTTTTCTGAAACGTTTGCATCCATTTTACTACTAAATATAAATTCTAAATTAAAAAGAAATTATCATTGGAAAATAACGCAAAAATACTGTACTAAAACATAATGTTGTTGTTACTTCGTGTCAAATGCACGGATATTCTAAAAATGCAGTTACGTCAGTTACGTTATTCTGCCAGCCCAAATTTAACGCCGGGGCCCTCTTTTGCAAGCGGAGGTACAGCTAAAAGATAAACGAACCCTGCACTCTATGACAATTTGGCCTTTTTGTGGAAAGGAGAGATTGTAAATCTGGTATTAAAGCACGAAATACCGGAAGAAAGACTACCTTGAGATTGACATCAGCTTTAAAGGTCACCATTGCACCGCGTGGATCAAAGACGGTAATCGTGGAAAACTATGTTAATCAACCTACACAAATTCTGATTACCCCACTGAAAACCGTCTGAAAAACTCCAATTTCGTTATTACGGTCTACTGGCTGAGAATATACAATTTTGTGCTCCTTCTTTTTAATTAGAGTGCTCGTACAAGATCGACAATTCCACCTTGCCTTGTGCTTGAGGGTGGTGAGGTCGAGAAGATAACATATTCACCTTAAACTTATTACATTTTGCGTTGTTATTACATTTTGCGTCAGTACAAAGGAGGGAGTGGTCAAAGGCCCCAAAATTGTGTATGTTCAAATAAGTCAACATTATTTTAATGTGTTTGCCTCTACATCTATTGACACAAATACGAGTCCAACATGCGACGGTGGGTTCCGTTATGTCGTTTATTTCGCTCTTTTGCGAATCTCCACGACCGCTCAACACTTTGCGTGTGCGCCCCAGTATTAGGATCGACAAATTAAGGCTGTGGTTAACTGTCAAGTGGTTAAACCCCATACCCTGTATTGCTGCTATTCCACCTGTTATTGGTTATTTTTTCGCCTTGAGAAAATCCATCAATTGAAATAGGGTTTGCAAGAAGATCTGCTTCACATATTTCCCGCAAAAAATTATTAAAATATATATAAATTATTATATAAATAAAATCATGTCTCTATACGCCAATTTTGAATCTAGACTGACATGCACTTAAAAACACTTTCTGAACAGGTGGTCGGGTCAAAATGGTGAGAATAAAAAAATTCAGACATGTTTTTTTTATACTGTCTGGACAGGTGTTAAGTTCTATACCGTAAATGATCGATTAAACGCCCCTTTCGAATAAATGCTCCCCTTTTCTAAAAAGAGTGAATTTTAATGAGAATTCGTATGAACGCCCTTCCCGTAATAGCCATGCAAAGAAGGAGAAAGAAGTGATGTTTATTGTGGTGTCAGGAAATAAACCCCCCCCCCCCCCAGAGAATTACCCCCTGGAAAAATACCCCCCGGAAAAATACCCTCGTACAATAAACCCCCCGGAAATATACCCCCCGTACAATAAACCCCCCGGAAATAAACCTCCCGGAAAAATACACCCGTACAATAAACTCCCATGAAAAATGCAGCTGTTGAAAATCTGTTGATACACGTTTGTTTTTTATAAGAAACCTAGCGAAGGCCCTAGTATCAAAAGTTTCTTATTTTTTTAAAAATTTTAGTTCTAAAAGTTTCTTAACTAGTTTCTTATTCTAAAGTTTGGTTCACAAAGAAAAAAACACAAAAAAAGAAAAAAACAAATTCGTTCGATTACACGTTCGATCAGGATGGTTCGTGCTTTTTGATCAGGAAAATGTTTACAGTGAATAACTGGTTTTTATTAAAACTCTATTCGAAAATAATTATTGATAAGTAAAATATGGTATAATAATGATATTGGAAAGTATAGGTTAATACCCACGCTCAAAAATCCTATTTCTTCGGGATATGAGGCAGTCCCCTGGGGTCACGACCCAAGCTTCCGAAAATCCTCACAAACCCGGAAAATGAATGATCTTGAAACTTTAGATTTGAGGGATGCGAAACAATCGGTATACCTGCAATGTGTAGCAGCAAGAAATTGTAGCATCAGTTATAGTACTTGTAATAATTAACAACCAGTATAACCCAGCAAATAAATTCTTTCATGTTGGAAGAACTTTCTTTCTGAAAGTATTTTCATTTGAAAGTAAGTGTGTCATCAAAGATGAAGTTTGTAACATCACAAAAAAGGCACAGAAAGATTATTTCAAATGGTTATGTCTTCGTTTCTTAAAAGGACCTGGCAAATGACGTGAGATCTTACGAGTGTGAGCTAAGAAGAAACAAGCGACAATGCAAAGCAAAAATAAAAGTTGACATTACAGATAATATTATCGGAATGGTCAATGAACAGATCGAGATGAACCCGACACCACACAAAATCCCCCACAATAAATTCTTGGTAAAGCACTTCAAGGAATTTCAAAAGATGCATCTGTAAATCTACCTGCGATTAGTCATATGCGTAGAACAATCCGTAACCAACGGAAAATGAACCAACGTCCTCCTAACCCTGTAGACAGAGCTGCTATCGCTGAGCTACCTATGGTATACCAACAAACTGCTAATAACGAGCAGTTTCTTTTATTTGATAGTGGTTTTGGGGATGCAGGACCGTAACAAATTCAAGTTGGAAACTTAGGAAAAATCTTTAGGATAAAGGAGTGGAAAACCACCATGGTTGGGCGACGAAAAAAATTTTTCTAATCTGAAAGCTCTGAAAACACATTATAAGGCTATTTTCATCCCATGAGAAGAAAATTTATTGTGAAATGTTTCACTTCCATAAAACTTAATAATATGTAAAGTATAATCGAAAAGATTTTTTGGGGGCCATGGCCCCCTGCCGCCCCCCCCCCCCCTCCCGGTTGTTACGGCCATGGGATGACAACCGAATTTCATTTTTGCATCAAACCAAGCAATTCAGCTCCTCGCTAATTCTGAGGATTGGTTCAGTGATGGAACTTTCAAAGTCTGTCCAGACATATTTTTTCAATTGTATACCATTCATGCTAGGATCAATCAGCAAATCATACCCTGTGAATATGCTTTACTACCAAATAAAACTTGACAAACCTACGAAAGACGAAAGTATCAAATCAAGTTCTAGCGGTTGGAAATCCTCCTTTGACCTTCCTCACTGATTTTGAGATGGCAGCTATGAACGCTGTCACTACCATTTTTCCAGAAACCGAAATTACTGGTCGAATTCAAGCTTTTGGCTTACAAGAGCAATACCAAGCCGATCCTGAATTTTCGCTTCATTTGAGAATGGTTGCAGCTGTTGCTTTTGTACCACCAGATGATGTCATTGATGTGTTTGAGCGACTGTGCAATGTTATTCGAAATACCTATCAGGATGATGCTGACCGTCTCCTAGATTATTTTGAAGATAACTACATAGGGAGGTTCCGACGAAATGCACCACGTGCTGTGCCACTTTTTTCCATCCAGAGATAGAACATGTTCCATCGAACACAGCAAGAGATGCCGCGAACAAACAACCATATTGAAGGAGGGCATCGGCGCTTTCAAACCCTTTTCTCGTTTTCGCATCCTACAATATAGAAATTCTTGGAATTGCTAAAGAAGGAACAATCTATAAACCGTACTGAGATCTTACAGGCGGAAGGCGGACATCCTCCTCCAGCACAGCGTCGTCGATACATGGATTGCAACGAGCGAATCCTTGCAATACTAGATGATTATCCAAATCGTGAAAACATGCGTTATCTTCGAAGCATCGCTCATAATCTCGGATTTTAAAGAACTTGTAACAATAATTCTTTTGATTTTCCTACAATCATTCAATCTTATGAGAAATATAACACTTTCGGGAGTTAATTTTCTCGCACTTTTTTATTATTCCAGGGCTATATTTCTGGGGTTCATTTTCCGAAGGTATTTTTCCGGGGGGTTTATTTCCGGAGAGTTTATTGTACGGGGAGTATATTTCCGGGGATTTATTGTACGGGGGGGGGGAGGGTGTATATTTCCGGGGTTTTTATTTTCTAGAACCGTTTATTGTTATGAAAATGCTATATTATTTTATTTATTTATGAAAGTGAAAAGTTTGTTGCGAGTACAGGTTGGCTGAACTTGGCGGTAGTCCAAATTTTGGCTCTAACGTAAATAAAGGCCGGCATCAAAAGAGTTGACGTGAAAAAGGCTGGCAAGGTATTTTAAAGGAAGAAAAAGTTGCGGGAGGAAAAATTGAAAATTTAATTGTCGCGCGTTTTGCGCAACATTTTCTTCCCGCGACAATTTGTTTTGACCATGGCGTTAGAAATCGCCTTTGTTCCTCATCGCGACATTTAATTCCCACGACGTTTCACTTTTTTGAATTTTTAAAAAAAATGCGTCATAGCTTTTGCGCTTAGCAGGATTGGGAGCCCTATTAACAGCAGTTGTTGGATGAAGGCAGTTTGTAATTCGACGATTAAAATGAGAGACTACTGTATGAGATGTTAAAAGTCTGTTTTAAACATTTTATCAAAATGTGGAGAACCGGGGCATCGATCCCCGTACCTCTCGCATGCTAAGCGAGCGCTCTACCATTTGAGCTAGTTCCCCTGCCTAATATCGTCGATATTTACTTTCTTTATAAGTAAGTAAGGCCTAGCTTAGACAGCGCATTTTGAGCGCAGCGAATTAAATTATTGCTCCTAAAAAAATATAAGTGTCAATTAAATGCGCTGATAATTTGCTGTCTAAATCCGGCAGCGAATCAAACATTTAAATTCGCTCATAATGCGCTCTGCCAAGCGAATTATCAGCGCATTATGCGCCTTGTTTGCAATTCGCTTCGCCGTCTAAAACCAAAAATAATTAGAAGCGCTCCAAAGGCGTTTTTAATTGAATTTAATTTAGTCTAAACTAGGCCTAAGCAACAAAATCTATGATGTGATATTCTTTGAATTCATAAAGGGAAACCATTAAGTATTTTGGTACTTGTCGGTTATACCCCCCCCCCCCCCCCCCCTCCCACCAGAAAAAAGTTTCTACTTTTTTCACTCAGACAGTACCATAAAGGATCGATTAAACGCCCCGGGCGTTTATTTAAAAGTTAAAAATTTTACGTAATTTTATTCGAAAGAGGTTTGCTTTGAAAATTGGTAGGTTTACTAATTAAATGATGCTGATTTCAAATCAAGTACCAGAATTTGGGTATTTTCACCCCCAATACCTTATTTGGGCAAATTTGGGCCCAAAGTTTAAAATATTCCGTTTGCTTTAAAAATTGGTAGGTTTACTAATTAAATAATGCTGATTTCAGACCAAGTACCAGAATTTGGGCATTTTTACCCCTAATACTTTATTTGGGCAAATTTGGGTCCAACGTTTAAAATATTCCGTTTGCTTTGAAAATTGGAAGGTTTACTAATTAAATGATGCTGATTTCAAATCAAGTACCAGAATTTGGGTATTTTTACCCCCAATACCTTATTTGGGCAAATTTGGGCCCAAAGTTTAAAATATTCCGTTTGCTTTGAAAATTGGTAGGTTGACTAATTAAATGATGCTGATTTCAGACCATTTACCAGAATTTGGATATTTTTACCCCTGATACCTTTTTTGGGCAAATTTGATATAAGAAGCTCGGCACTTAAAATCTTTTGGCATTTTTTGAGTATGACCCATGAAAAAAAAAATGTGATTATGTGAAAGAAAAAGCCATCCTCAGCATGATATAAGAAGCCCGAATTCTAATTCGTAATAATTACGGGGTTATTGTTCCACACGGCAACCCCACTTTTTACATATAACCGTCACTACCCCCGATCCCATAACCTAAATCCGAAAACTAATAGCACTTTTGAGGTTTTCTATATGTAGCTAAAAAGCCATATAAAAATCCACTTGATATCGTTAAAAATGTTAGAGGTTTTTTACTTATCCAGCCCTAGCCCCAAAAATAAAAAAATATTTTTAAAATTTCTTTACAGCCCCACATTTGGCTTAATGTACGGTATTTTCACTATGAAAATGGTTTTTCAGGGATTAGAAATGACGGAGTTATCAAGTGATGACTATTTAAAACCACAACTGGATTTAAAAGTCACGTGGTGCGCTAACCACAAGATTTTTTTTTATCTTTTAAAGGCTATTATTGGTCTTATATTGTCTCCTAAATATCCCCAAAATTTCTGCGCGATACGACCATTTTTAAAGAAAAATTTTTTGAGAGTACATTCGATATACATTCAAGGGTAATCTATATTCAGTTTTACCACTGACTTAGGCTTCGACCTCATAAATGCATAACTCGATGAATAATCATGATACTGAGTTGAAATTTTCAACGAAGATTAGAAATAATAGTATCAATCTGAAATATATGACAATTATCCTTAAAATTTGGATATAGTGGCTTGCGCATGCGTAAACTTAAATTAAATATATAGAGCCCTACCGAAGGTTATAAGAAACGAGACTTTGCGTGTGAATGGCCAAATGATGGAGCTAACTTGATGGATAAAAAATTTGGAAAAGGTTACGGCAACCGAAAAAAAAATCAAAAAATTTAATACGCATGCGCTTAATTCCCAAAATTCCCAACTTTTTTCAAAAGTAATTTCACTATAAGCTAAAGCCATCATATAAGCATCATTTCCCCACAAAGGTTTGCAGGTATCATATTGCCTTAACGAAATATGCGCAAAATCATCTGCGCATGCGTGCGCAATATCTGACAATGATGTGAAAATGAATTTATACTTTTTGTCAATGAACCTTCGTCCTTAAGTTATTGGCAAAATATGAAGGGATTCCCACCAGTAGTTAAGGAGATCTAAGAAGCTCGAAACTAACCCTAACCCTAACCCTTCCTTCGAATCTTTTTCCATTTTTTTGAGTATAAGGAATGCTGCCAACCCTAGTATATTAGCAATATCTCGGTCAATAATGAAGATTATTACTCCAAATTTTAAATGGTGATTGAAAATGATCATATCTATCAGAATGACCTGGTTACAAATCTCACAACTTAGCGTGAGCACTTGTGCATGCGTAACTTTAAATCGTCTATAGATCGTTCTAATTAAGATTACTTAAAATAAATTTTTGTGTATGTACAGTCATGCTATTGTGCCACCGGTCAGTAAATAAAAAGTTCCGAAAATACTACGGTATCTAAAAGAAATAACACGTAACTAAGGAAAAACAGGTCTCGAATGCGTATAAATTTTTAACATTTTTAATTTTTTTCACAGTTTTATTCCAGAATATCTTACCAAAATTGACAATGCTCTTGGTACAAAATTCCAGATTCCCATCGTAAGTATCTCGCAAATTCGGTTTTGCTCATGCGCAGCTCAAGATTTTTTTTGATAATAAATTTTTGTCCTTAAGTTATCATTCACAACCGCCGTGCGCATGCGTAAAACGTAAAATCCTCTGGATTCTAATCTACTATATGTTATATGAGTTTAAACGCAACCATAATAACGTTCTAAGATAAACCACCACGTGATTGATTCGCGAATTTAAAAAACGTTAATAGAATATTAAAAAACGAAAAACAAAATTTTTTCGAAAATTAATAAAATTTAAAAAAATGAAAAGATATATATTTTCGAATCGTCAATTTCGAAACGGCCGGTTAACGTTATCAGAACACAGCAGTCGGCAAACCATTTCTCATTTATGACAGTGGTTTAGGAGACCAAGAAAGAATTTTCATCTTTGCTTCGGAACAAGGTCTACAGTTGCTAAGAGAATCTGAGCATTGGTATAACGACGGAACTTTCAAAGTTTGTCCGGACGTTTTTTATCAGTTGTATAGCAACTGTTCATGCTAAAAAAAATGGACAGATTTTTCCGGTAGCATTTTGTTTGTTACCGAACAAAACAGAGGTGACCTATAGACGAATGTTCCAGCAACTCTTCAATCGTATCGAGCACAATAATTTGCAAGATATTCTTGTAGATTTTGAAAAAGCTGCTACACCATTCAACATTTCAACGGCAACATCGAAATAAAAGGTTGTTTTTACCACCTATGCTCCAATATTTGGAAAAAAATCCAACAGACTGGTCAACAAGAAAGGTACAGCAATGATCAGGAGTTCGTTTTGCTTTGTGCGTTTGTTTTCCTACCGTCAGACGATGTTGTCCGCGGGTTTGGGGAATTAAATGATCATGTTAGGAACCTTTACGATGAAGAAATGGATGGTCTGTTTGAATACTTCGAAGATACGTATATCGCTCATAACCTTAGCTTTTGAAGATTTTAAGATTGTATGTACATTTTATGTTTGAATAATGATTTATTTCCTCATTAGAATGCTAACTACTGACAAGAAAAAATTGAATAAACCCCCTATTTATAATAAACCAGTTATCTAAAGAAATCCACAGGTAGAGCAACAGGAAAGAAAAGACGAATAAGACCTCTCAACCTCTTTTCCACTTTAGGTCAAAATAAGTTCCAGGAACAAAATTTTATTTTCAAATTAAGTATTTATTTTAACTTAAATTTGTTTTCGTAATTCTTATAAACCATTTCGACAAAACACCGCGGTGAAGAAAAAGTTTATCAAAGCGCGGCGTTTATCAGAGTAAATACGGCATTCCAGTGACCAGTAAAGTCCTACCGACCCGGGAGAATTTGGTCGATGGGAATTCAGCAAGAGGGGGGGATTCACCAAGGAAGAATTTGATCGGGGGAATTTGATCGGGGGAAATTCACCGGGGGGGGGGGGGAGAATTCTCCGGACAGCCAGAATCACAAGGCTCAAATCTACCAAAATTTAAAGGCCTATCTCCACTCAGAAAAATTTAGCCGAAAAGAAATATTTTCGCCCGAAAAACATCACGTGATATATTCTGATTGGTTAAAATTAAAAACATTGCACAATTTACTCGAAAAAAAAAAAGTTGAATTTTTTCAACTTTTTTTTTTTCGACCAGAAAATTTTTAGATTGACCAATCAAATAGTCTCGTTTAAAATTTTCACGTGCGAATTTTGAAGTCGTTTAAAAATGTTTCGCAACAACAAATAAAAAAAAATCTGTTCGATTCGATATCAAATTTAAAATTTCAACAATTTCTTTTAAAAATGGATGTCAACAATAACAATTTTAACGAAGTTGAAGATCAACAAAATCTGGAAAATCTAGCATATGCAAGGTCGGTACAACATTTTCATCATCATCAACAACAACAACAACAACAGCATCAAAACGCGTTTTCATACACTGCAGCTCTCGAGGATGGAAGCGAAGAAATGGCCGATTCTCCAGCACCCCCAACAACAACAACAGTTAATCTCAAATCGGCCATTGTCGACGAAATGCCCAAATATCCTTGTCTGTGGAACACCAGAACAAGGTCGTATCGTGACCTCAACATGAAAAAGCAAACTTGGTCAGAACTCGGGCGTAAATTACACTGCCCAGGTAAATTCCGTTTTTTTATGGATTTAAATGAATTAGATATATTTATATTAATACATCAACGTCAGTTATAAAAAGTATGCCTGAAAAGATGTATTTATTTACGTTGTATTTTCTCATATTTTAGTGGCAACAATCAAAAGCGTCTGGGACAAACTGAGAGAAAACTTCAAGAAGTGTCAGCAGCGAAAAGAACTAATGACACGAAGTGGCGCAGGTGCGGGCAAATTGCCATCCTGTAGCTTTTTTAACGAGCTTTGTTTCCTACGTGATGTGCTATCGCACCGTGACACAGCAAGTAATGTTCATATTGAGAAAGAATCCACCAACCTTTCCCTAAACTGTTTTGAAGAATTTGAAACCCCAGTATCGAAGCCTGAAGCTGCCAGAAAAAGAAAACGTCCAGTTGACACAGAAAGTCCTTCCTCGCTGGATTCTTTGCTAACTGCAACACTAGCAAGGCAATTTCACAAAGAAACCCAGCCCCCTCCCCCAGCCCAAAACATAATACAACCTCCCAAAGAAACAAGTCCCGATGAACATTTTTTACTTAGTCTTTTACCAATTCTTAGCTCCTTGTCAGAAGAAGAAAACACACTCGCAAGAATTAAAGTTCAACAAGTGTTATATGAAATAAAATTTAAAAAATAAAATATATCTATACAACAGTTCATTATTCTATATCAAAAGGGTCTATTGTTCGTGTTACTCTATCCCACTGCCATGGAACTGACCCACTAGGAGAGTTGAAATACTGGCCAAACCTTTCCCTGACAGCTTTTGCGTCCATGGTTGAGTTGTTTGACCCTTGCTGACCAATACTGTTTAGTTGGCCTTCCTGGTCACTTCTCCATTCTCCTGGGGTGTATCCGTCACTATTTTCTATGTCAGCATAGCCCAAAGGACAGTATTTGCTTTCAGTTATCATTAAATAATTGTGTAGTGCCACCACAGCTTGAGTAATAGCTTCAACTTTTTCCACTTTAGCGATAATTGGTTTTCTCAAAACTCTGAATCGACTTGAGCTGATTCCAAATGTATTTTCAATGACCCGTCTTGTCCTACTCAATCGGTAGTTGAATATTCTTTTAGAAGCATCTAAACCATCTTTTGGATAAGGTTTTAAGAGAAAGAGCTCTAGCTTAAAAGCTTCATCGCCAACAAAAACGTAAGGAAACTTGTGATTTAATCCAGGAAATGTTCTTGGCGTTGGTATGTTTAACATTCCTCCTCTCATTGATTGACCAAGGTGACTGTTTGAAAACACCCCACCATCGCTCTGGCGCCCCGACTCGCCAATGTCAACCATTGTGAACCGGTATTTTGCGTCGCAAACAGCAAGTAGCACAATACTATGTGTTTTTTTGTAGTTAAAAAAGTAAGAACCAGCTCGTACCGGTTTCTGCATAACGATGTGTTTTCCATCGATCGCACCGATGCAGTTCGGAAAATCCCACATTTTTTCGAATTCTTCTGCTATTTGAAGCCATTCGTGGTGATTCGGGACATTCAAATATCCATTTTCTTTGAGTACGTCCCACAACACCAAGCAAGTTTCGTGGACGATCCTTCCGATTGTTGTGGAGCTAATGCGAAAACTAGCAGCGATCGTGATGTGTGCATCGCCCGTTGACAAATAACGCAACGTGACAGCTAGTCTTTCAGCTGGAGAAATGCTTTCTCTACGGAGAGAAGATTTTTGTATTCTGTGGCTAACAAGGGCTAAAAGAGACTCAAATCTTGAAGGCGACATTCTAAACTGCTTGAAAAAATATTCATGGTCGTACAGCCGCATGTCTCGCACTAACAAGTAAAATTCACCTTTCCATTTTCTTTCTAAGAACAGCTGGCGTACCCAGAACCTCCTCTCGGCTTTTTTAGTCAAACTCCGTTCGTGGCGTCTGCGTCGATAGATTAGTAGAGCAAGCAGGAAGTTCGTATCTCGAAATAAATCCATCACCACGTGTGGTTTGTTTTGCTTGTGTTTTTGTAATAGAATTCTGATATATCTGGAAATTTTATTTTCGATTTACTTTTTCTGATGACAAAATTTGAAGTGGAGATTGAATTTTGTTTTTTTCGGCCGAAAAAATTTCTTTTGATCGAAAATTTTTCTGAGTGGAGATAGGCCTTAAGAAAAATTTAAGAATAATGCCGAGGCTCATTCATCCCACACATACAGGTGTACAGTTGTACAGAAATGAGCACAACACAAAATTTGAAACAATTGTAAGAGAAATTAACATATCCATACTATTATTTTTTTATAAGCAACTTAGGATTTGGGGTAGAACTCATGTTGCTTAAATTTTATGCCAAAATTGCTACTCAAGTTGCTTAACTGGTTGCTTCTTTTTGAAAAGCCAAAGCTTAAAATCGTGGGCTGTCTTTTCCACTTGCTCATCGTGAACCGAAACAAATCATAAATAAAACCATAAAATTTGATTCATAAGTGAGAAAACGTCAATCAACAAGACAGACATTCGAAATAAAGAAAATAACAATGCAATGTCCTCACTTGGTGTATACGCATATGTAGTTAAAATACACACATACAAGGCAAAGTTATTGCTATTGAAGAAAGTGGCTATGATTAGTATAAATATTTTTCACCGGTTGCTTAATGTAATAAAAGCTCAGTAGTAGAGTTGCTTATTTTTTTGCTGAACTCGAGTACAGTTGCTTATAAAGCAGTTGCTAATAAAAAAAGGTGTATATATACATGGTTCATACACACTATTTATATTCCAAAGTTTAAGATAGTATTAATTATAGTTAGGTGTTAATTGGGTTTGACGAGCGTGTGGAAACCATCCATTTGTTTTTCACTTTTTACTTTAATAAGAATGTAAAGACGAAATGCAACCACGTGGTGGGAAGAAGTTTAGTTTTGTTACAGTAATGTGTTATGCAGCAGAACTCTCCATCGTATATACAAAAGCAAGACGTGTTTTTAGGCGCTCTTCATTTGTCATTATATATATAGTACATTTGCATTGGTTTTGTGGTTTATTGTTTGTGAAAGTTACGTAGGATATTAGTGATACTGTTGGTCGATGTTTTTGCAAACTTGCTGGACTGGTTGTTGTTTGTTTTGTTTTGCTGATCGGGTTTAATTTCTCATATTTTTTTTTTTTTTCGCCTGACTGCTAGCCACCGGGCGGAGTACTTCTATATAAGTATTTAAATAAACACAAAAACATTCAATAAATTTAAATAATAAATTAACTATAATATAAAACTTCATAACGTAACTACAAAAGTTATAATAACTATTAACTATTAACTAATACTCATAATATATAGCTGAATAAACTCTGGAGTACTAAATTTTAAATTTTCTTGTGGTGTAACTTAAACTAATAAATTGAGTCAATCTTTATTATGGCCTTGAGTGCTGATCAACTCAATAAATTTAACAAGGGCGAACTTGTTGCACATTGTTTGAAAGTGCAAGATGAATATTCCTCTATCAAAAGTGAAAACAATCTCCTTAGAGACACCCTCAAATCATTACAACTTCAAGTTGAAAATTTGACTGCAACAGTTGAAACCCTCCAAAATTCAATCGGTGGATTAAGTAAATCAACAGGATTAACGAATAACGAGGAAATTTTGGACCAATTAATTCACATCGAAAAAGAAAATTATAAACTACAACAATATTCTCGGCGTGATTCTATTGAAATCGTAGGAATACCTTTATCTGTCCCCGATGACTCTCTGGAAAGAAAGGTAATAAAATATCTTCAAAACTCAAAGTTGATCTTATGCCAAGTGACATACAAGCTTGCCATCGCATGTACGACAAGTCTCGTATAATTGTCAAATTTGTAAACCGGAAATCTGCCGTGGCATTAATCAAGTCGCGTCGAAGCCTGAAGAATGTGAAACCTGGCGATTTGGGTTTCAATAATGGAGCTAGACTATTCATTAATGAAAGTCTGTGCTCTCATTATCGCATGATTCATGGCAAAGTTAAAGACCTTTACAAAAAGAAACAGATTTTTGCGTTCTGGGTTGCGAATGGAACCGTTCGTTACAAGAAGACTGAAGAAGGAAGGTACACCGTAATCCGACATATCGCTGAGCTTATCCATAATTTTGGTGTTCATATAGAGTAAGAATTTTTTAACTCATTTGTGTTTATTTTATTTGTGTTTATCTTTCCTACAAGTGACTGCATGTGATATATGTCCCGATGCCAAATTTTGAGAAAAAGTACTAAAATTTTTTTAAAAAAAAACCTTTGACAAAATTTAAACGTTTGTTACACCACAGGAAATGTAGTTAATAGATTTCACTTCTTGAATTTTCTAATGTATCCTTCTGAATATAATTCAATGAACGTTTGTTTATGTAATGTATGTTCTAAGACGGTAAGCTCGCGCCATCATGCAATGCAATGCGATATTTGCAACAAATGGACCCATAAAAAATGTAACAAATTAAATGACATTCATTATAAAAAATTGCAGACATCAACTGAACCTTGGTTCTGTATTTCATGCTTAAGTGATTCTCTTCCATTTTGTAATTTGAATAACGATCAATTTTTATCTCACTTATCTTTAAACAAGAATATGAACTTAAATTCTTGTTCCACTAAATCAAAACATTTTATGAATTCTTCAAATCCTAAATTATTTAATTTTGACAACTTTATATATACTCAATCGGAATTTAACAAAAATAATGAATCAAACTTAATTAACTGTCAATACTATAACATCGATGAATATAATTCAAATGTACTTTACAATAAAAATAATTTTTCCCTTTTTCATATGAATATTTCGTCTCTCCATGCACACTACGATGAATTAAACGAACTATTGACAACTCTAAATTCTAGTTTCGATATTATTGGAATAACTGAGCCGAGAATTAAATCAAATACCCTCACCCCATTAACCAATATTGAAATAGAAGGTTATTCGATGGAATTCACTCCAACTAGTTCATCTTGTGGAGGAGCTCTGATTTATATTTCTACAAAGCTGAATTATAAACTAAGGCAAGATCTAAATATGATTAACGATAAATATATTGAATCAATTACTATTGAAATTGAACATGGGAAAAAATCTAATGTAATAATAAGTTGCATATATAAACATCCATTGATGGAAATAAAAGAGTTTAATGATGAATATTTAATACCTCTTCTGCAAAAATTATCTCTCGAGAATAAAACCATATTTTTGCTTGGAGATTTTAATATTAATCTCTTAGAAAGCGACAAAAATCAAAACATTTCTAACTTTTTAAATTTATTATCTTCGAATAACCTTTTACCGCGTATCACCCTACCAACTCGAATAACAAATACTTCCAAAACAATCATTGATAATATCTTTACCAACTCGATATCAGATGATCTGATCTCAGGAAACATAATTTCATCCATATCTGATCACCTACCACAATTTGTAATTGTTCCAAACTTTAACAAAAAATTTTCTTCTAAACATCAAAATAATTTTAAGAGAAATATCAAATACATTAACGTGAATAAGTTTGAAAGAGATTTTCATAATATTAACTGGAACGATGTAATTGATATTAATAAGCAAGATGTCAATTACTCATTTAATTCTTTTTAAAACAAATTTAACAGTTTATTAGACAAACATGCTCCTTTAAGAAAAATCAGTAACAGAAGATATAGACAGCAATTTAAACCATGGATAACTCCTGGGATTAGAAAATCTATAAAAAATCGAAATAAATTAAAAAACAAACTTATAAGGGCAAAAGACAATAATAGAAAAAACAAACTAATTAAAGAATTTAAAACTTACAGAAATCTAATTGTTAAATTAATTCGTGAATCTAAAAAGAATTACTTTCAAACGTTTTTTCAAAGAAATAATCTTAACCTCCGTGAAACCTGGAAGGGTATAAATAAATTAATCAACATCAAAACAAAAATTATAGCTCCACCTTTATCGGTATATAACAACAACTCCGATTCTATAATCACGGATTCAGTTGATGTTTGCAATTGTTTTAATGAGTTCTTTGTAAATATTCCACAGAAAATGCAATCTACCATACACTCATCCCACACTGACTTCAAAAAATTTCTAAAAACTCCAAACGAAAAGAGTATATTTCTTGATGCTATTGATCATGAAGAGATATCCTCTATTTTATCGAAACTAGATCGAGATAAGGCTTCAGGCCCTAATAGCATACCTACACCTATCCTTCAGTTACTAAATTCTAAAATTTCACCCATCCTTGCTAACCTATATAATTTTTCAATCTGTAATGGAATCTTTCCTGATCTTTTCAAATTATCCTCTGTTATGCCTATCTTCAAAAAAGGATCAAAATTATATTGCAATAATTATAGACCAATATCTCTATTATCCAATCTCGGTAAAATATTTGAAAAACTTATTTATTCTAGAACCTACAAATTTTTAAATAGTCTTAACTGCTTCAGTAAGCAACAATTCGGTTTTCGTTCAAAACATTCCACATCGCATTCTCTTTTATCGATTACAAATAAAATCCAAAAAGCATTAGACTCGGGAAAGTTTGGATGTGGCGTCTTTATTGACACTGTTGATCATAAAATTCTTCTAAATAAATTAGAATATTATGGTATTAGGGGTGTAGTCTTATCTTGGTTTAAATCATATCTCACAAACCGCAAACAATTTGTAACAATAAATGGCTTTAACTCGCATCATAAACAAATCAACTATGGCGTACCTCAAGGTTCAGTACTTGGTCCTCTTTTATTTTTAATTTACATAAATGATTTTCATGCCGCTGTAAAATACTCATCTGTACATCATTTTGCAGACGATACAAACTTACTTTACTGCGATAAATCATATATGAAAGTAGCATATAAAATTAATTGTGATCTAAAAAAAATTACGGAATGGTTAAATGCAAATCGAATCTCGCTGAATCTATATAAAACGGAATACATTTTATTTCATTCTCCAAATAAAACAATAGATTCAAATTTTAGAATTAAATTAAAAGGTAAAATAATTCATCCTTCAGCCGAAATTAAATATTTAGGGATAACCTTTGATAAACACCTGTCCTGGAAAAACCATGTAAATACCTTAACCAATAAGCTAAGAAGAGCGAATGGCATGTTGAGCATCATACGTCATTACGTAAACAGAAAAACTTTAACCTCAATTTTCTATGCGATATTTTTCTCGCATCTCTCATATGGATCACTTGTCTGGGGACAGACAAAAAATCCAAACTTAAAAAAGGTTACATCCCTTCAGAAGATCGCATTAAGAATAATGAATTTTTCTTCGCGTAAACAACCCTCGACAAAGATATTTAAAGACCTTTCAATTCTTAAATTCAAAGACCTGATTAAACTCAACAATTGTTTATTAATTCACGACTTTATAAATGATTGCTTACCAACAGCCATATCGCATCTTTTTATTAAAACTTTAAATACTCATCCCTATGTCACAAGAAGTACAGTAAATTCAAAACTAGCCATCGATACGTTCAATACTGTAAGGTACGGAAAATCTTCAATCATTTACCAGTGTGTTAAAGACTGGAATGATATGGTTGATAACATTATTATTTTAATATGTTATAGTTGTGGATATTATTCTTATTAATACGCTAATGTTATTTTTGCTAGTTTAAATAATAAATTAGACTATTTTTCTAATTGATTTTTTACTCGAATGCTTTTGATAATATGCTTACTCGCCTATTTCTTTATTTTAAAAAGGTGTCATTCCTTTGCCTAGTTAACCTATTGAATGACACCATCCAATTTGACAAATATAGATATTTCCTTTCATTGAAAATCAATCTTTTGTGTTAAAAACTTTTTATTATATTTAAGAGAGAAAATGTGTATATTTGTTGTTTTTGGAAAATAAAAATTTTGTTGTTGTTTTGTTGTTTGTTTGTTTAGGTCACGAATATCAAGCATGGTTGGATAGAGAGGAGAACGTAAACCTGTGGCACTGCCACGGAGAATCTCTATCTGCAATACAAAGACGAATCTTAATCACCCAGTGGGTTGGGAAAGCTTGGGAAAAGCTGTGTGGTCCAGAGTACGAACATTGTAATGAATGTTCCAGATACAAACGAAAGAACTGTAGTAGAGCAGAATGTTGAGACACTTGATGAGGAATTAGAAGAGCGAGGGAAGTCAGTGGAAATATAACGAAGATGATAGGTATTGCGATGCGCAATATTCGGAAGGTTAAGGCACTGTACGGAAATGAGTGGTTTATTGGTTCGGTCGATTACTTCAATGGTGAATTACAAAAGGATCGAGTATCATACCCCGACGGTAGCGAGGATTATATTGGTCTAGAGGACATAGATGGAGTAGAAGTAGTGCTATTGTAACTAACAATTTCATGATTATCCATATGTTATTTGATTGTTTTGTTATTTTGTTCATGATACGAAGTTTCTGATGTTAATCAATGTTTTCGTTTTGATAAAATGTTACATTCATTTCCTCTTTTTCACATGTTAATTGTATGCATTAGAGGTGGTTTTAACAAAAGAAAAATACAATTAAAAATACAAACAAACATTATCTTAGAATCATTTAAGAATTATTTTAGACTCGAAATGTTCTTAAGAATCACGAGGCTCAGAAGAAAAGTAATTCTTATAAAAAAGAAAGTGTGTACAACTGTTAAAACTCAAATTACAATGTCAGTATCATCATCTATTGTGTTGAAATCTTGCGCAGCATCTTCCTCGTCGGAACTCGTGATGAAAGGATTACTGAGATTTGCTTCGCCTGATAACAAAGACATTTGCGACTTCAGTTTATCTTTCTCTGAAGCGCAGGGTTCACGCTCTTTGAAACAATGAATAACATGGTCTTCAGTGCCATCGGTTTGAAGATTCAATCCACAATAACTGAATGAATTAACAATACTTTCCTTCGAAAAATCACTTAGACCACGCTTCAAGAATCCATTCAACGATCTTTTTCCGTGACGGAGCTTTCATGTTCCCAGCTTCAGTATATTAATCATCATCGTCTTTATCCGTGAAGGGACTAGTCCCCATCAGATGCTCATGTGTCTCGGTTTTACAATTGAGACAGCAATTGCGGAAACTCTTTTTTATCAAACATTATTCGCCTCAATTGACCCTCATCTAGACCTGTTATTCTTTCAAATCTTTTCCATCTCTTGGTTGCGTTTTGTGGGGTCGTACAGAAAAGAAACTGCTTCTGGATACTATCATTTTCCATGCGACTGACGTGGGCAATGTATTTTAGATGTTGTTTATTACAAAAGGATAAAATGCATGAGGACTTAGTCATTTCTCTGATCCCATCATTACTCAGCTTAAATGACCAGTCTATTTCATCGTCAGGGATACTATCATCTCTCTTGTTTTTTGGTGTATTCACTCTACAGAAGCCACCTTTAACAATTCGACGTAGAAACCCACACCATACTGACTCGAGCTTTTGCATCTCTTTTGAACTGAGTTGCCAAGCCTGAACAGAGTACAGTAACCTGCTTCTCACGCATGCTTCGAGTATCTTAACTCTGGTGAACAGGAAGATTCTTTTGTTCAATAAGACTAATTTGAGCTCACTCCATTTGCTGTAAGCACTAGAAATTTGGTGGTTCAGGAAAGCACTAGAGTCTTTGGGCGCTTCATTTGACAATACGTGACCAAGATATTTGAACCTTCGAACATTCTCAATTGCTTCTCCCCCAAGTGAGATAAGACTCTTCAGGTTCATGATATCTACTGGTACGTTGAATGAGAGTGTTTGCGTCTTGTCGGTTGCAATTGTGAGGCCAAATCTCTTGAAGGTTTCATTATAGATATTTAATATGTCTTGTAACTCTTGTATATCTTCACAAAAGAGGACAATATCATCTGCATACAGCAACATTCTCAGTCTGTCACATCCACCAACTTTGTGTGCCCTTCTCTGTTCTCTTGACGTGGACTCTGACTTGATGTGGTATGAGTAGTTTAGTCCGGTGTTTGAATATTTCGTTAGTACTTCTTTATCTATGCATCTAAGAACAAAATCCAAATAGATATTGAAGAGGACAGGGGATTCAATTCCACCTTGCCTACAGCCAGTGTGTATCTTAACCCTTTCATTACCTGTACCCAGCGTGGCTGGGTATAAAAACCCGCGCCGTTTTCCCTGTACCCAGCACCGCTGGGTACGGTCTTAAATCAATTTTACTTTTGTTTAAGTTCGAGTTAGACAAGAAGCCGACTATGTTTAGAAACTAGATAAAATTCCGGTCACGGCAAAAAAAAAACACATGCAAATCTAAGCTGTAGTTTGTAATTTACCATACCTTGCTAGATTACGACCATCTACCGGAGGATGATGTTTAGTTGCATTTTATTTATTTTAGGGATTGGTTAACATTTCTTCTCTTGTTCTACCTCTTTTCATAATAGTTTTGATTCTTTTGATGTTTTTATTGTTTCATAGGCCTATTGAATTGCTAAAAAAGATTTTCTATCCATTTTTTTCAAGTCTTTTTTGCAAAATTGGAAGCGTTTTTTAGCAGTTTTTTGAAATTTTTGAAATTCTACTCTGATAATATTTGTTTCCAAGGTATGCCAAAATCTCTTTCCTACATGGAAATAATAACTAAAGGCATATTCTCTATCAGCTACTTTTATTTAGATGTATACTATATATATTACAATATATCGCGTAAATTTATGAAATTTACAGTAATTTTTTATTTACGCATAACTTTTGTTCAGATTGGTTTTTTTCTATAAAATTTCACAGATTTATAGGTTATATGTTATAGTTCCATGAAAAGTAGGTTTTGAGCCATTTTTTCGACAAAAATATATTTTCTCGACAAATTAATTTGAAAATTTCAAATTATTCTTTGTTTGCAGATCCGCCATTTTGAATCATGAACACCGCAATTTTGAATTTTTTGATTTTTTTTTGTAATTCTGTTCCAAAAATTATAAGAAGAAAAGGAGCCAAATTTGGAGTACATTGAAGATTTGGTTCAAAAGTTATGATCAATTGAGTAAGAAAGAGTATTTTTCCAATTTCACGCCCCGGGAAATTGGGGTATTTTTCTTCGGTAATGAAAAGGTTAAATGGAACATCTGTGTTTTTTATTGATGCACTAGTACCAGTGTAAAGAGCTTTAAGGATCGATGTTATTATAGGTGCTTTAGTTCGTAACTTGACAACAGAAAAAAGCATCTCTCTATCCACATGGTCGTATGCTGCCCTCAGATCAATCATGCATAAATGTAGAGGTTTGTGTGTGGACTTAATTGCCTCTTTTACTATGAAAATTGCATCTGTTGTTGATCGATTTTTCCTGAAACCAAATTGGTTATTCAATATCAGGGCTTCATAAGTAGTTCTCAAGCGTTCAATAATAAGTTTGGGTAGTAATCTTGATACAGTGTTGGTAATAAAAATGGAACGGTAATTCTTGGCAATGCTTTTACTTCTTTTTTTGTGTAGACAAGTTATAACAGCTGATAGCCATGTTTTGGGGACTGACATTGTTGACCATATCATGGTAAAAAGAAGCAGTAACGTAGAGGTAAGATTTTTTGACTCACAATACTTTAATTGTTCCGAATAAATATCATCTGTCCTTTTACATTTATTATCCTTTTGTTTCTTCAGTAGATCTACAATCTCTTGTTCATCTGGAACACCTTCCCTTGTCTGTATGTCAGTAGGAGGTAATACTTGTGGGTATAGGTCTGGGTTGGTTATCTCTGGTTGGGATGTGTTAGTTCTTGGTGAAAAATGTTTTTCAAAATGCTCTTTCAATTTAGATGGTTCAATAAGAAGACGCTTTGATTTGTTTAGAGCAGTGTAATTTTTTGCAAGACGAAACTCTTCTTCAACATTTCTGGATTCACTTGCACTGTTGATTTCAGCAGCTTTTTTACCAAAGTATATGTTTTTCAATCTATGGCTCTGTTTCTTTATATCTTTATCCAGCTGATGTCTTTCCTTTCCACTTTTACATTTATTCCTTGTATCAATGAGCTTCAAGAACTCTTTATCTACCCATGGCTTCACTTCATTTGATCTTGAACATTTTGGGATAATCAGGTCAGAGCATTGTTGAATTGAAGATGTTATTTTTTCACCTAGTTTATCAACTGTGTCTGCTTTGCATATGTCTTGAAGAGCAGTATCTAGTTCATCAGAGTATTTCTTCATAATTACCTCATCCTGTTTTAGTGTCTTGATGTTATAATACAGGGGTTTATCTTTTTTCCGAAAGACTTTCGCTCGCGTTTTCCTTGTAGGAAAGTCACAAGTCATTGTAACCACGAAATGATCTGAGTTGAAGCCATTACTTATACTTTGATATGATCGGCAATTGCGAGAGAACCTCTTAACATACCACTCACACAGGATATAGTCTAGACGTCTGAAGTATCCCAAGTTTGAATGGTAACTCCACCTGTGAATGTTCTTATACCCATACATCGAATTCATTATGAATAGATTTAGTTCTTTGCAAAAGGTAAGAAGTCTTAGTCCATTTGCGCTGGTTGGATTGGGATCGTGGTTCTTACCAACACATTCCCATTTTTCAGGTTCACAATCATTACCTATTGTAGCATTAAAGTCGCCGCCTACGACAAGTTTGTAACTGGGGTGGTTTCCTTTAACGGATGTTATTGCTTTTGACAAGACTGAGTAGAACTCATCTTTGGTTTTATCAGAATAAGAATTGGTGTCAGTGGGAGAATAACAGGAGAAAATACTAAGTTTTGTTCCATTTAATGTGACTCTTGCACCAATAATGCGACCTTCCTTGACCTGAATAACATTATTGAGGATTACATGCGGGGCAATAATGATACCAACACCTGCTTGTGCTTTCTTTTTAAAACCACTATATAACACTCTCCAGCCTTTTAGAACAGGATCATCAAATTCAATTTCACCAATACCAATTTTATGGGTTTCTTGGACGAAACAGATATTAATGTTTTTGTTCTTTACATGCAAGGTATATTCAGCAAGTTTCATATCATCTTTAGCTGTTCGCAGGTTTATTGTACTTATACGATGTTGTTTGGTTTTTACAATCGTTTTTATTTCACATTTCTTTTCTTTGTTTTGTTTGATTTGAGTTGTTGTAAGTCTATCTAGATGGATGGAGGGTATAGACCATTTGCCACAGCCAGTTGCATATTTTTCGACCTCAGCCTGGCAGTCCACTGAGGGACGCGCTCCTTGTTCACCCGCGCGACGAGCGATGCGGTTTATCAATTGCTCAGTCGACATTTTCAAAATATGCTGTTGGTAGTGTTTTTCATAAGACACCATCTTATCATGGTACTCTGCTCACTAGAGCTGGTGTGCCTGTCCATTGTCAATTCTTTTTGATCTTCTGCACAGCCACAATGTTCTCTCGACCCGTACCAAAGTTTAATTGGCGGCCCTAGAAACTACTGCAGACCCACGAGAAAAGCAGGATTGTTTTATCGAGGTTTACTCCTCTAAGGGAGCCGACAGATACTGCACAGACGCTTCTGGCTTTCAATTGTTTGTGTAGGTTTCCACTAGACAGGTTGTCTGCCATGACTAAAGAGCCCTGTCTCTCCTGGTTTTGAAATCAGAGATTTCCTTCTCCTAGGATGGCTGCTGGCAACGCTAACGAGCCCATCCCACCCGGAGCACTGGTTATTTAAAGGCGCCAGATACTCGCCTTTCACCCCTTCTCCTATTAGTTCCAAACAGTTCTGCCACGAGAAGGCTAGGAGCTGGGCTTGGCTGCCAGAGGCTGTGTATTGCGCAAGCTATATGGGGCATTTTTTAAGCTGTGGCTGCTCGTCTACCACAACCACCCCGGCAATGGCAGTCCTTAGAACCAACGTACGCTGTAACCAATGTACGCCGTCATTTAACCACTGATCGTATAATTCGGTAACTCAAGCTTTGAAGGGCCGATTCCAACACAGGTGGCTGGATGCATTTGGTGCATCCATCATAATGCATTGATCAACCTTCATTTCATTAAGCTCTTTCTTCACAGCATCCGTCATATCTTACATATCCCATGCAAGTAGGCGACGGTTAAATGTGAATGCACCAACAACTCTCTTCACCCATGCCAAATTTAGTTCTTCATTTAGCCATGCGTTTCCAGATGTTTGTACGACACATTATAACACTATAAAGGGTTTAAACTTCGAGACCCGTCTGCTTTTGCAGCCAAGCAATCACTCATCATGCATTTTTTGTGTCCAGTAGTTTTTAGACAAATTTGATCTGATTTTGCACCTCGAACATCAACGATTGTATTTGACACCATGTCATCCCACAACCGGAGTCTCGTCCTTTGCAATAATACATGATGCATGATAGTTAAATTTAGATGACAATCAACGCACGTGCAAGATATATGATATTATTTTGTCAGTAAGACGAGCTGGATCTTGCTGGGCTGGGCGGTTGTTGTTCGTCTTTGCAGTGACAAACCGTTTCGTTGAATAAAGTAAGGCCCGAGAGTATCGCCAATCATAGACTGCAAATAAAATCCCCCCAAAAAATCGCTTTAGGCTCTCTAATCCAGTAAAATGACATCTTATACATCATCTTTTACCGTCTTATCATGTTTTGCGTCTTTCTTTTCCTCTTCTTTATCAGAATCTACTTTAATTTTGAAATCCAAATTGTCTGCTTCATTTTTTTGTTAGGATAGCTTCTAAAGGGTGAGCAAGTGCATCAGAATCTTAAAGTCCCCCATCGGTTCTCGCGCGCGTATCGCTAACGAGTCACCCTGTTACTTGGCCAATTTTGTCCTGTCTCGTTACGATGGCTTTACAGCAATATGGGTGTTCCTGTATACATGATACCTTCAACCGCCATACATGCATTTTTACGAGACGTTGAATTGGGTAACCCCTCTCCCAAGGAATAGCAAAGTGATGCTCAATGGTTCCCACTAAATGCGAAAGTGTCTAGTCAGCATTTTCTTGACGTTCACCCGTTCACGTTTTTTTTTAAAAGAAAAGTTATTCTCATCTTTATTTCTGTACTAATCTAACCCTATTTTTCCGCAGCCATGGACACGGGTAAAATATTTGCTTAGCAACAACCACTCAAACGGTCCATCGAAATAATGCGTTTAAATGAAAAATATACTAATAATATTCCGTCTGTTTTAATATCCGTGAGGTTTCCCCCTACAAACCAGACATTCCTTATAAGTACATATGTAAATATATAATCCGCAATATTTACAGAAGTTTTCTTAAAACATGTTTAATTTGCTACAGGCACACGTTTTTTTTTTTATTAAGAAACTAAGCTTTTGGGTCTCTGGCAGTTTCTTACAGATTTGCTAGAAAAGATTCTTAAGAGTTTCTTATTATATCAGAATAACCTTTTTATGATTTTTGCTTATCTTTTAGTTTTATAGCGCTATTTCTTTTCTTTTGCTTTAAAAAAACAAATATTTTACAAAATTCTTAAAACAATAAGGGGAAAAATTTAGCTTACAAAATTTCTCAGAATAGAGTGAGCTTACTGTAGTAGTTTCTTAGGTTTGCGAGCTCAAGAGACCAGAGTTTCTTATAAAAAAACCCGTGTTTTTACTTCTATTTTTTCGTCACGGAAAAGACTCGTGAATTGGGTGCTCATTGTTTTATAATACAGGGTACAATGCATAAGTTTATTATTATTATTTTTTGCCGTTGACAAAGTTACATATTGAAAACCTCGTTTAACAGTAATAAAATCGAAAGATATTAGTTGAGAATTATTTTACTAGGCATGGAGCCCACAGGGTCTCAATAACCATCGGTTACATACCAATACGTTATATGAAACTTCGAAAAACAATTTCAAAACTTACGGTATATATAGTTTATATACATAATAACTTATAGACATACATGATACCCTACTACAGAACCTTATGCAAGAATTTCGAGTAATTCCTGAGACATACGAAGGAAATTTCAAAATCAAAATTTCTTTTTTTCGGATTTCCCGTTTTATATTTTACCGAAGAAAATATCACTAGTATCTAGTTTTCAAGGAAGTATATGGAATTTGTAATCATTCCCTCTTCACTTAGCTGTTGTTTCTTTGCATTGGATTTTTATTGAATTACTAAAGAATAATTAGTCTATTTTTTATGCACCTGATGATGTACAGACGTACGAAAAGCTTTGTGCTATTTTATTGAGAAAATAAATATATTGTTTTAAAGTAAACTTTGAATCATTAGTACTTTTCAACAAAATAAGCGTGGGCAATGTTTACATTGGAACATTGTGACGACAAAACGTTTGTTTCGTTTTGATTATTTTCTCTGTTTGCTGTTGTTACGCAATCGCACTTTTTCTTTTATGTGAAATAAACATAAAAATACTTTTGGACATAGACGCAAGAAGAAAATATAGTCTCTTCTTGCGTCTATGTTTTGGCAGACATCGAGAAAAATTAATAAAACGCAAGGCGATTAAAAAGTTAGAAGTGAAAACAACATAAATATTGCTGCTGTAATTAAAATACTGCGCTTCAAAAGGAAAACATGAAAACAAAGACCTTTGTTCGCGGTAATTCCATAGCAACACACGAAATTATTAAACATATTAAACAAAAGGTGCATGCATTTCATCATGAAAATGTTCAATTCCGCGTGTAGTTTTTGAATGGAAAACGCATGTTGACATATATTTCGGCACGGGTTATAGCAAACAATGTAACTTAAGCTGGCTTCATGAAAGAAAACAACAACAACATTAACTAAATATAGAAAATAAAGCAAATAGTATATATTTACAAAAGCATGTGAACATATATAAAAACTCGTTTAAAAAAAGTACCAAGAGTTATCAAAGCTTTGCTATAAAAATACACGTCACAAATGCACGATGCAAATCTATTGCCTATTATCAAAAATAACAACGGTAGAAAAATAAACTCGAAATTTTCCACTATTTTGCCTGCAGTTCAATGTACAAATTTTTATCAATAAAAAATATTGATCTACTTCAAGCGAGTTAATCAGTTTTCTTTTCAAGTTGAAAAGATCTTTTATTTGAAACGGAGAGATTAATATAATTGAGATTAAACCACAAAAACAAGTTGTTTAAAACAAAATTCAAAATTATGCGTTAAGAAGCTAGCATTTTCAGAAATGCCTTACTTATATGCAATGAGCATTGCGAAAGAAATCTGACCAACATTTTTGACCAACATTAAAGCCCCCTTGAAAACAAAAATAAGTTACTACTTTTAATGTAGATAAAAATGGCTTCTCCGGTCGACAAAATCAACTCAAAAGGTTCATAACCAAGTTAAGAAATTTTCACCTTTGTTGTTTGGAGATAAAATCATATCAACATCGTTTAGAACTTCAGAATTCATGTTTTCTAAGCCACTCCCTAGTTCAGTCTCACTCTCCAATATTCCCAAGTCAACATTTGTACCAGGCATGCTGTCAAAAAACTCAGGTAACCGATTATTAAAACGCAAGTCATGCTCAATGTTCCTATTCTTATGGAATTGTTGCTTTGTGTCAATATCGACATCGTCCATTTGGTTCATCCCATCTGGTGACGTTGATGTTAAAAACGAGCCCATTCCATCTAACCCAGAGTCAACAGATTCAACACGACTATGAATGCCGACGCCAGTGTTCATCGGATGTTTAGCATACTTTTCGCGAACAAGATTATTTAACATGGAGTTGCTGTTTAACAGAGGATCCATTTGTTGCGGGATGTGCTGTTGATTTGGAGTGTTATTTACTCTCTGTTGTTGTTGCTGCTGCAGAAGAAATTCCTGCTGCTCCAGCATGCGTTGCTGTCGTTGGCATTTCTCCTGTTGGTAAAACATCATGTTAGCGGCATTCATCTGATTGGAATTGCCATTATTCGGTAGATTGAAACGCGGGTCAAACCAACTCGTGGTTTTCGTTTGGTGATTTATGAAATAAACTTCACCCTCTGGGGTGACTGCCTTCTCCCATCCTTCGGGTAATGCTGCATGATGGAGGGGTAGTTGTGGACTATTCATCAAATGGGCTTTACGAGGATCTTGCCATGAAGTTGTATGATCATGGTGACTGAAAAGTTTTTTATCAGTTTAAATTCATACCAGGTATATATATATATATTATATACTTTAAAATTAGGCTATTTCCTTAAGGTGTTCCCTATTGTTTTTGACAATTAGTTGAACAGTTTAATTATATATATACACCATGAAATTTATATTTGTTTGTATATATTTTATAAACTTTAAAATAAAAGAATACATACTTTATGAAATATTTTTGCCCTGAAGCAGTGGTTCTAGGCTCCCAGCCAACAGATAAAGTTTCTGATTCAAGAGCGTCGTACGAATGTTTTCTTTGGTGATTTGGCACCATAAAATTTGATAGTTGTTGGGGTTGAACATTTTGCTGGGATATTTGACCGATTTTAGCAGGAAGAGACCTTGCTCGGGTGTGTACAGGGCCTGTTTGCTGCTGGTCAAAAGAAGGCGTTGGGCAAAAGAACGACGCTGGCAAATTCCTCATCCGAAATGGCAAAGACTTTTGACTGTCTGTATTCTTGAATAACAACTCTAAATCATTATCCGAATCCTGGCGCACATGTAAAACACAGTTGCCTTGATGTTGCCTTGTGTTTAAATTCATTATTCAATATTAGTGAAATAACAATTAAAATCATCGGCCACTGCACTTGTTTCACACCATCATCAGCAATTTTTTTTCTTTATGACCATTGTCCGAGGATAATTAATTCTTTTATAAAAACAAAAACCATTACGGCGCCAGCAGTTTAACGAATTTGCAAAGCAAATACGATTTGTTTTCGTTTAAATATAGACCTGGCTACAAAATCAAAACCTTATTTTCGAAAAATAATTTTGATTAAAAAATAGTCTTATATGATTAACTAAAAGACGTATTCCGGAGTTACAATAAATATTATCAAGCACTCACAATAGATGCGACTTCAATTCATATTTGTTTGTTATATATGCTTTGGTTGGTCTCTTTCAAAATTCTCAGTTTGATTTTTAGACTATTCCAAAAAGGTTGATGATGAGCTTGTTCCAGGTGCAATTATAGATAGAGGACACATGGCTGGATTTTTTCTAGAAAACTCGAAACCGAACTTTGTTGATATAATAGAAGAAGAATATTTGATATCTGATGGGTGAAACGACTCTTAATTATTGCTCTTAATGTTGAATATTATGAAAAATGCTGACTATAAATGATCAATCAGCATATTTCATGCTTCCATCCCGTACTCTTTATGATGAGATTACTTCGCAAATTCTATGCAGTATATTTTATCTTCTTTTATAGAATTATTAAATCTTGGGAAAAAATAAAACAGATATAATCCACTCAAAAAAGTATTGTGTTGTGGCAATGGGTGTTGAAGCATCAGGAAACGCGTTCTTAAATGCATTGTTAATGTTGGTCTATCGGTTATAATATGCCTTGCGTGAAAACAATCTATTTTCTCACCAGAATGTAATTTTTGATTGCACGGGTCGAGAGGTAAATTCCGTGAAGGGTAAGACAGATCAAGTGTACGATAAATTATTTATGCTGAACATGATTCATCATGTATTATTATTCCTGCTAAATATACAAGAATCAATATTTAACGATAGCAATTTAGAAAAACAAACACAAAGGTTTTCTTTACATATCACGGTATTAATTTTAGACATTAATAAGGTTAACATGTGCAATATTGTTTAGATAAAATTATTTATAGACTTATTTTATAGATTATTTATAGATTATATACATGTTTTCCGTCAATTTCGCTAAAAACCTACATGTGGTTAGATTTAATTTAAGATGACCCATTGAACTCAGTTTTCGCAAAAATCTGTGACCACGTGCTTTTTCGTTCAGTCCCCAAGATATTTTAAAAATTCGCGACAATTTGAAATGTCTGGTTGCAAGTGCGAGCTTTGCATAACAAATAAAGGAACGTTGGCGCCATTTTCTCTCTCAACGATCCCATTGACTGAAAGCAGCTTTCGGTTCAGCCAATGGGATCGTTGCTAAACCGCACGCAATTGCACGTATTAGCACCCAACAGCTCATAAAACCAGTGGCGAGTATATTTGTAGTGACAGCAACACGGTTAATAAGAAATTAAGTCAACACAAACTTTGCGTCAAAACAAGTTTCTAAAATTCACGACAACGCATTTTCCCTCCAATCTACAACTATTTATGTACAAAGTGCAACAAATAGAAAAAACAAAGCGAATACAAAAAAGACAAATAAAATTACAGTACTAATTTAAATTTAAAATTAAAGTACAAATCAAATAAAAACGGCCTCTTATATTCAAATCACCACGTGTGTTGCACGTGTTTTTGTCTGTTTTCCCGCCAACATTACGTCAACGGTTTGTAGATATGCCCCATCGGGCTATACTAAAAACAAAAGACAAATTGATATTCATTGTATGAATGTTGACCTCCACGTTAACATAAACAACTACTTACAGCCAAATGCACTTCGAATTTTTTGTCGTCCGACAACAGCACTCCGTCGTTGGATTTGTTCGTCGCGACATTTTGTGACGCGTCAACAGACAATAACTTACACGTCATCTCGTGCTCCAAAGTCACGTGGTGTCCTGCTGTCTCGTGGAGTTTGTAGACGCCAGCCGAATCTCCAATACCCTTAGTAGACATATAATTTTTATTTATCTTTGATTGGCGGTAAAAACAAAAAATTGTGTGAAATGTGAAATAGACTGGCGCATACCCTTGCAATTGGTACACCGTCGGCGTGTGCTAGATGGTATGCGGGATAAGCACCATTTCGCAAGATGACCTTGTTGTCATAGTTACTAACTACTAACCAATGACCTGCAAAGCAAATCAAACCTCATACAAAACTAAATAAATTCGATAAAATAAATAAATAAAATACTACCAGGAAAAAACCTTTAACAATACAAGTTTATATAAATACAAAAATGAAAGCAAAACAAAAGCTCGCAAAAAATTCTTCAGGAAGTTGGTAATCTTAGCAATAATAGGTATCTCGCAAAAGAATGCTATTTAGTGAACTTACACGAGTAGTCCAAGCCGAGACTGCCTCTCCCATCCAAAGTGCCATCGGGCAAACACCTGAGACAACCTTTCCCCACCTTGCTCACAAGTTGAACGCCTGAGCCAGTCGCAAAGCATTTCTATGGGGCAATGTATTTTACATTGAAGGAACCGAAAAATGGTTTTGCCAGCATTTCAAAATTTTATTAAAAATATGATGAAAGAAAATGCCATCAAGAGGGCCCAAAAGATAACGGGGGAGTTTGACTCACCAGTAAAGGACTTTGGGCAATTCTATCGTTGCTGGCTTGGTAGCCTTTTGCCGTGGATCCGATTAGCTCGTTTCCAGATTTCAGGATAGTCTCTCCTAAAGGCTTGGCCGCACGCACTGCCGACGCAAATACACTACCAATGCCACTCTGAAGTATGGACACAACGCGTAATTGAACGATCAGTGCTCGAAATTTTAACAGCTACATTTCATTAGATGCAAACAAAGAATTGCTTTTTGTTGAATAAATCCATAACATCAGCCAATTAAAGCCCTGTTGCTAACACCAACCAATTAAAGCACTGTTGCTAACATCAGCCAATTAAAGCATTGTTACTAAACATCAGCCAATTAAAGCCCTGTTGCTAACATCAGCCAATTAAAGCCCTGTTGCTAACATCAACCAATTAAAGCCCTGTTGCTAACATCAGCCAATTATAGCACTGTTGCTAACATCAACCAATTAAAATCCTGTTGCTAAACATCAGCCAATTAAAGCCCTGTTGCTAACATCAACCAATTAAAGCCCTGTTGCTAACATCAGCCAATTAAAGCACTGTTACTAAACATCAGCCAATTAGAACCCTGTTGCTTCAGAGCACAATTTGATTTTTTTTACCCGTATCTTAATTCGCAATGTTGAGAAAATAAATGTTGGGTTAAATATTGATTTGAAACCACCAATAGACAGTTTATCAGAGCGGAATAATGCAAATCTCGACTTTAACACCAAAGTGCGAAAAACACAGAGAACACATAGAATTGCACGTCGAGAATATACACTTACTCCAACAGACTGTGCAGCCGACTGAAAGAAAAACAAGATTTTAATAATATCACACAAAGATGTATAGTAATAAATACAAAGTTAGAATGACAATAATGCAGCTACCATATTACCTTCTGTTGTGGGGCAACATATACTGGTCGAGGTTGGTCTAAAACAACAAAGCAAGTCCATTAAAAGAAGTGAGAAAAGCACATAAGCATGACAAAATACAGTTTTTTAGGAAAAGATAAAAGTGATATGATACACGAAAACTGTAGAGGAATTTCAACATGGCCAATAAAAACATGTAAGAAATGTTTTCAAGGAATGAAACAAATCCCAAGTAAGGAAGCTCAACGTTTTCCATCCAACCTATCTCCAAGGGAAGCAACCACTTACATTGTTGTTGGGGATATCCGTATGGTCCACCTTTCGACGGATCATAATAAGGAGGAGGTTGTGCCATTATATTTTATTTATGCTGAAAACCGTTAATAAGTTATCGTTAAATTGTTCGCGTCACAAGATACATCAATGCCTACATGTTGTCTTATATTCAAGAACTGAATGAAGGTTAATTTATTCTCGTATAATTTTTTTCTACATCAACTGCTCGAAATGATCAGAGGAGTCAATCTTCATCGCTCTCCATCGGAACATCTTCGAGTTGTAGATCGTCGAGCATCTCTTCAAGACCGATTCTTGGAAACTCGTCAACATCACTTTCACTTTTGCCAACGTTAGAACGATCTAGAGAGTGTTCACAATGAACTCATAAATGTACTGGATGTTTTTACCTTTGTTCTTTTTACTAATAAAAAACATATTTTCCTGCATTTGACAAACATGACGTACTGGCAAAGTAAAATTAGTATTTCCTTGCAAAACAAAACTAAAACAAACATTTAATGAACTGCTCACTAAAGCTGACAAATAAAATGTATACCTCGATAAATATTAAGACCAGTACGATAATCTCTGTCTTCTTCAAGATCTTCTAAAAATTCTTCATATTCTCTAAAAAGAAAACAACACACGTTTCAACTCTTCTTCAATTTCAATTCTATTAATATTTTGAGGTTTATTTTATTCATGCTATAAAAATGGCTTGGTTATAAATAATAACACAACGGGAACTCATTGAACATGTGCTATTGTTACCAATAATTTACGAATCAAAAAACAATGGTTGTATTAATTTAGTACGAGAATACGATGAATCTTTCTAAAATTTTATACAGTAAACGTAGAAACTTTCAACACAAAAGTTTAATACAACTCACTCATGACTTTGCTTTTCGTTAAGTTCCTTCTGTAATTGTTTAAGCTTCCAGTCCCGTCTTCTACTTCTCTTCTTCCGATCCCCATAAACCTTCTTAACAAGCACCTGCAAGTCAACCATGAAAAAGGCATCTTAGTGCCATTCCTTTAGTTTGTGTCAATACGTCAGAAAAGTGTTTATTATTTATTTCTGCGCTCATATTTCGCTTGTGTACATTCAACTGTCAATAAAATTTGGATATAATGAAAACTACAGAACGTTCTTTTTAAGAAAAAAAAAATTTTTGAAATTGCGATAAGCGACCTACAACATCTGGAATATTGTCTTTCTTCATAAGCTCCAGGTTCGGATCATTTGCATTTGAGGTCGTGAAATCAAACCTAAGGAAAAATCACGGAGATCAGTTGGAGCTTCCACCTGTAACTCATCAGATTAGTTTAGTAAAAATCTATAGAGACAGTCAATATATATGAACAGAAAAGAAACACACCCAATAACAACATCTCCGGCGGAGAGCAGATGTCCTAGATGTGTTCGACAATGAAACTGGATGTTTGAGCCGCTGAAATCGTTGTTTCTCATGACGTAAACATCCGCCTTGCAAAACTGAAAGAAAAAGCATACTGCATCTTCCGAAAGACGGTATTGACATTTCGAGATCACTTGTTCTCACTATTCCTTAGGTTTGCGATCAACCAGCATATCATTGTAACTTAGTGTTCTTTCAATGTTTAAAAAGTCAACGGGTGGAAAATAGTTCTAGTAGCATTAAGCATTTTAGCAGTAAGTAAACATTATAGCATGTTATGGGTGTATGTTAGAACAATCACTGACTCACTAACAACAATGTTTGAAAACCGCCATCAAGAGAATATCGATAATGCACTTATGGCCGTACCTTGGATTTTAACGTGTCACGATCTTTCTCAACATCTATTACAGTGAACTCAGTCAGTTGCTTTGTGCCACAAAATGCAGAGAATGGGGTACGCCAAAATGCTGACGCAGACAACTCTGCTACTACATTAGAAAAAAGACATATACAAAAAATGACATAGAAACAAGACAAATTTTATCAGCTATATATTAGGGTGGTACAACAAAACCTTTTTTTGAAAATGTTTATGTCTCACCCTATAATATTGTTACACATGATGAGGAAATAATATGTGTGAAATTTCAAGAAGATTGATTGATATTTAGATGGTGCTACCGTGTTTTGAAGTTTCTGATGATTTCAATAAATCTTAAATATGTTATCCCACAAAGCAAAATTGTTGTCTGACAATTATCACTTCATATGCGAATAACCATGGGGATCTTAAACTTTATTTTTTTAATGTCGTCATGCACTTTTCTTCTTTGATCTCACCTTGATCTTACTCGTTGCTAAGCAATTTAAAAACATTATTTATAGTGATATATTACTTCATTCATATAAATTGATTTATATGATTTCAAAGGATAAGGATTTCAATATTATAGGGTGAGACATAAACATTTTCAAAAAAAGGTTTTGTTGGACCACCACCCTACTATATATACATATTTTTTGCCAAATAAACCCTAATGTTGGTAACGGGCATAAACGAAGGCGTCTATCCCCTTTTCGTTAGCCCAAGACATTGGGTGCAACTGTTGAGGCAGGCCCACTCCTACCAACAACACTCATACTTTAATGCATTGAAATGCTACTCATTCGCTGAGTCGCCGAGGCCGAAAGGATTTGAACTCGCAACCTTAGAAATCTGAAATTGCAAGCGCTCTACCAACTGAGCTATCCCGACCAATTTAAGCTGTATAATTTATTTGTTATTAAATCACTTTAAAAATATAATTTTCTATAGTTAAAAATAAACCAAAAAAACTGTCTTCTACCCTATTGAAGGTGCGCAAGTGTCACTAATTTGAATAGGGTTACTACTAGTAGAAAATATGAGATCAAAGTTCATCTGCTTGGTTATTAAGTTTACACTAACTTCCCAGTGAATGATTGCACGGTCGTAACTTAATTTTACAATAGCAATGTAGCAATGAAATGAGACATGTAGCACTGGACATAACTATTAAAGCAAACCTTTTCCGGTGAATGGATCAACAAGATGTATACTGTTCGTGATCTTGTAACATAGAGCAATCTGGCTGCAAAATTATCGAAAGACATATTGTTATATTCAATTATCATTATTCAACTCACTGAAGTTGATAAACCACATGGATGCGAAAGACAAAATACTAATGTTTATATTAATTCAACTAATATTAATCACAAACTTCATTTAAAAACAATATTTTTCACTGACTTTATGTTGCCTTGCGCACGAGCTACCTTTAATGGCAGGCAAACTGTATCATTCTAAAGAGATTTAAAAAGAAGCATTTAAATAAGAATATTCATTGCCGTTGTTGCTGAAATAACGTCATTCACTGCTGGTTCCAAATACTCCATCGCAAATTTTTGCCTAACCTGGATTTCGTGACAATTGCAGCATGATAAATAAGAAAACTGAATAATGAATGAATGAAATTTGCAATTAAATCATGAATCCGTTGAAAAACAACAACCTTGCACACAGGCGCGAGTTCGACCGAGAAAGTGTGTTTGTAGTTATATGTGTTGTTGTGAATGTCGTGAGAGATCAATCGTTCAGACGTCTTGTATCTACAAGAAGACACATTTGCAATGGCGCGCACACCTTAGTGACGTAGGTAACACAAAAATAGTTAAACAATAACCTGCACGGGACAATATTGTTAAGAAAGTCCACCATTCTACGCGCATGTTGCTTGTTGCTATAGTAAAAGTCCAATCCCTCTAAAAGAAACATTTCGATAAAGTAGATATTGTCCAAACGAAAGTTATAATACATGATGAAATAGACTCACTACAATTGTTCACGAAATCAACAAAAACGATTGCGCAATACCCCTATAGTTAATAAATTTAGTTTCTATGGTTACAAAGGAAATCAATGAGAGGCTAGGATACCGACCGTGAACTTGTTTGATGTTCAGGCAATGTGAATGAATATTATGCTTCAATATCAGCTGCTCAAGATAATAAAATGTCTTCTTGTGGGAGACCTGGGAACAACAACAGCGTAAGGGAAAGTATTTTTTTTACCTTTACATTTTGTAACAGCAATTGGAATTTCCTTATCACATGGTATGTCAATAAAACATTTTACAAAGACAAGATATTGATTTAGTGGAGATTATTAATAGTTTAACCTTGAAAAAAATTGCAACAAAAAATATTTTAATTGACTCATCAGATTACTAACATAAAAAAACCCGACAACATAAAATGTAAAAATGACCACTTCTTGTTATTACTATTTTTAATAATCGTATCTGATGTAAATATTTACGAATATATAATTATTCCATTTCTACTCTCTTTTGTATCTCTCGTCTTCTTAGCCCCTACCTTATACTATTTCTTCCAAAGAATGAGTAAGTAGATAGGGAAAGTCATAATAACCACACACTGAGCACATTGACACCCCGCCCTGAAGGCTCAATATCTAACAACGTAACAGTGTTATTCCGCAGCAAAAGAAGAAAGCGCAAGTTATGAACAATGGAGACAAAAGTTGCACCTATTACTGGATAATTACTATACTCAACAATCTTTTGTAATTTAATACAAAACCCATAAATAAAATATTGACAGGATGAATCAAAAGGATTACTTGAATTTTAAATAAGCCAGCAAAAATACAAGCGACCACTAAATTATTGTAGGTACCTTCTGTCGTATTTGCACGACGGCCTGCCAGAAGTCCTTAGCTTCCCTTCTATGGCAATCGTCGCACATCTGCGATTGCACAACATACTCAACAACAAATTTTTGTTGCAGGATTGTTGAACCTAACACCTGGAAACAAACAAACCCTATATATATATATATATATACTTTAAAGGAAGAAATTGTTGCGGGAAGAAATGTTGCAAGCAAATTTTCAAAGCAAACTTTCTCTTCCCGCAACTTTTAATTATTTACAGTGTTCGCAACAATTTCTTCCCGCAACTTTTTCTTTTTTTCTTGTTATTTTATAAAAGCATCCAAACAAAAATAACCCCGAGTTTGGCTGGTCTAATTGTTGTTTTTTGCAAAAATTTATCAGAAAAAGCAATGTCGGACAAAAGTGGGCAAATTCCAATGATGAAAATGTTGTCTGATATTGTTTTAAAAAGTTATCTCCTTGGAACAATGACAAACGCAATGTGCAAGAATAATTGTCTATAAATATTTTTTACAAAATCGATCAGATTTCAACGTAGATTCTAATCAATATTTATTGATTCTTTATTATTTTGTCTTTTTTGCCTTTATCAAAGGACTTCATGAACCACTTCCGTATGGCAGCTTGCTTCTCTTCACCATACGTTTCGAACTTCGTTTCTGGACCTTTTTTGTATAAGTAAAGTAGTTATATGAAGTTTACACCTTTCTGTGTACATTGAAGTATGAAAATATTAAAGTCTGGTCCGTAGAAACTGCTTATAAGAAAATCCGTCTCCGATTTTTCAAAAAATCCGTAGTAGGCTGTATTAATTTTGGAATAAATTGTGTGTCCAAACGCTAAGTTGCTTGGAACGACAAGAAAAATTACCGTACGTTCAACTTCACTCGCAACATTTTATGTACGCAACTTTTTCTTTTAAAGTGGTGAAAATAAAATCACAACTTTCGCAACTTTTTCTTCCCGCAACAATTTCTTCCTTTAAAGTATTTGAAAACATTTCAAAAAGAAAAATACGTAAGGTGACACATTGTATACTAAGAATTTTAAAAAACAAAAAATAATTCACGATGTAAATGCAGAAATTGGAAGAGAAATTTGTGAAAAGGAGTTTTGTGGTGAAAAGGAGTCGTGTGTGGCTAACACACCAAAATGTAACTTTTTAACAACAGGTTAATCCTTAAATTAGAAAAAACTTCCACAGATACATGACTATGATTATTAACATGTAATTGGTTTTGCTCAGAGACACATAAGAATATGCATTTGATAAAGTAAGATATGTTCAGCCATTTTCGGCGGTCAAAAGTATTTTCGGAAATTGCAGGTAAAGGTATGCATTTACTACTTGCAAAAACTTGAAAAATTGCAGTGAGGTAAAGCATATGATATTGCTGTTTTAAACCAGAGGTCGGCAACCTACGGCCCGCCAGCTGTTTTAATCTGGCCCCCTTGCGCACTCCAGCACGCTATCCGACCCACGCGACGCAGTAAAACTTGATAAATAAGTAAATTTACGTTCTGCTTGATAGAATTTAATTGCTTCAGTGCACACGTTATGATGTAATAAAATAATTTTGCGATAACAATACAAGTCACCGGTATTGGCGCATGTGTACTGTAACTTCAAAAGCTAGTTTCACTGTTTAGTGAATAATTTAAACTTGGATCTGTCAAAATTAATTTCTGTAACAACTGATGATGCTCCGGCTATGGCAGGGAATGAAAAAGGGTTGTTGCACGATTGCAGAAACATTTGGAGACATTGGGCCTCACAAACAAAATCATTAAGCTTCATTGCATAATTCACCAGGAGGTATTAGCATCAAAATTCAAACATATGTCAGACGTTATGGACAATGTTGTAAAAACGGTAAACTTTATATTAGCAAGGGGTTTGAATCATTGTCAATTCCAGGCACTATTGGCCCAGGAGAATTCACAGTATAACGTAGCTTCTCTTTGTCTTTTCTACAAGTTTTTTTATGGACGTTGTTCAAGCGAACTATCATCTCTTACACCTTCTCCCAAAATTTTTCACCGTACAACTAGGTTTTCGTCATCTTCTCATCAATGGACTGTTTGCATTCCAAACTGTCACAGGGATTTCTATAAGAACAGTTTTTTCCTGCGAACATCCAGACTTTGGAACTCCCTTCCTTCTACATGCTTTCCATCGGTCTATAACCTTCAACTGTTCAAATCAAACGTTCATCGATATCTGAAAACTGCGTAACTTTCCCTGTAACTTTTCTAGCTCTTTACACTCAAGTGGCCTTTAGGCCCTAAAGTTGTTCTGAGCAACTACAATAAAAAAAAAGTATCCTTGTAAAGTATTTATACGTCGTATAAATAGACTTGGTATACTTCTGTGATGTGAGATGGCTCAGTCGCGGTTCAATGTTGCAACATGTTTATGACTTGAGAAAAGAAATAGTGACGTTCTTACAACAAAAAGATATGAACACGAGTGAATTTGAAGATTCTGAGTGGATTGCTGATTTGGCACTTTTAGTCGATATAACTTCACATATGAACAAGTTAAATTTAAAATTGCAAGGCCAAGGACAACTGATAAATTCTCTTTATGATTGCATCACTGCTTTTGAATGTAAATTACGACTTTGGGAACGTCATCTTCGTAGTTCAAATTTTGCGCATTTTCACAATCTTGGTGAGTGCAATCCCTCAAATACATCTAAATATGTTGACGTTATTGTTGACATTAAACAGCAGGTTGCTTCCCGATTTCAAGACATGCAACAGTTTCAGAGCAATTTTAATCAAGTGTTTTTGTTGCCAAAATCCAAAATTTTCGCCCTTCGACCGCTCATTCCATGGATGTTGGGAAACGTGTATGTCCGGCCCGCCGGCAGTTTTAAATTTGCTTTACTGACCCACAACATTGAAAGGTTGCCTGTGTTTTATCGGTTTCTTTGATAATTAAAGTAGTCTTGTTGCTAAAACAGACTATTGGATGAGATATCAGCGATTGTTTCAGAGTGTGGAGTTGTTTCTGCCTTCTTGTATGCCTTTCGTTTGCTCTGGTTGGGTCTATGGAGATTAACCCTTACTGGCCACAAATTCATTGCTGGCAAATTGGAACTTGTTAAACGATGTTCCGACAACGCTGCCCTTCCAAGTTCCATGCACACTTCCGGTTAGTGTTGAAGACAAGATGTCACATTTTTATTATTATTAAAAATTACTTTGGCATGTTTTCAACAACTTTTTTCTCGTAAGTATAGCGGTCAAATTGAACATCGTAGAATTCTGTTCAAAAATAGAGATTGATAACTTTTTCTTTCTTTCTTTCGTTTTTTTTTTTTTTTTTTAAAACTAATTATAGATTTTATTAATATATATATATATATATATATATATATATATATTCTAGCAACAGGACAATTGATAACAGTGTCAATATATATTTTGTATAAATATTTTTAAATAATAAATAATAATAATTAAAGACAAATTGCACATTTCGGTGGTCAAAGACAAAATATTATATTAGCACAACACTTGATTGATGGTATCAAAAGATTTAAAAGTTCAACAAAACTCAGTGAACAGTGAACTTGAATTGAGCATTCAATTGATTAGATCAGTTGATAAGATTGTTAGTTTGATATACCATATTTTTTAAAAATTTTGAAAATGCACGACAACACAAAAATGCTTTTATAGCTAGAGGTCAGCTCTGTGTTACCTGGTTTAACAATAGGAGTGATTCTCACAAAATTAATCTAAACTTTTGAAGAGTGAATTACCTCTTTTTGAATGGTAAGTTTGACCTTGATTCGTTTCGAGTGAGGCTCCGTCCATACAAAACCAGCATCAACTAAGTGCAACTAAACATAAAGTTTTTAAAATTAGAAAACTGATCAATAAAATTGTTTATATTTACACCATGTAATATTATTTTTGAGCAAGCCGGAGAGTAGACGTCACATACTTTGTTCAACCCCTTCAAACGTTTTAAACATAACGCCAGCAATTCACGCGATTCCAGTTGACATGAAACCCATGCGTTGGGCGGTTGAAAGTACCTTGAAGAAACATTTAAAATATTAAAAACTGCAATAACAAACATTGAGAGATTTCCTATCATCATCATCATCATCATCATCATCATCATCATCATCATCATCATCATCATCATCATCATCATCATCATCATCATCATCATCATCATCATCATCATCATCATCATCATCATCATCATCATCATCATCATCATCATCATCATCATCATCATCATCATCATCATCATCATCATCATCATCATCATCATCATCATCATCATCATCATCATCATCATCATCATCATCATCATCATCATCATCATCATCATCATCATCATCATCATCATCATCATCATCATCATCATCATCATCATCATCATCATCATCATCATCATCATCATCATCATCATCATCATCATCATCATCATCATCATCATCATCATCATCATCATCATCATCATCATCATCATCATCATCATCATCATCATCATCATCATCATCATCATCATCATCATCATCATCATCATCATCATCATCATCATCATCATCATCATCATCATCATCATCATCATCATCATCATCATCATCATCATCATCATCATCATCATCATCATCATCATCATCATCATCATCATCATCATCATCATCATCATCATCATCATCATCATCATCATCATCATCATCATCATCATCATCATCATCATCATCATCATCATCATCATCATCATCATCATCATCATCATCATCATCATCATCATCATCATCATCATCATCATCATCATCATCATCATCATCATCATCATCATCATCATCATCATCCTTTTAACGTCACTTTTCCATGGGTTGCTTGCATAGGTTGGACGGTTTCAAAAGACGATTTTCTCCAATTATGGAGTTTAAATCATCTGATGGTTTATTGGTGCAGATGTTTTTACGGCTGGATGCCCTTCCTAACGCCAACCCCAGAAAGAGGAAAACAGTGATGAGTTAACCCACGCAAGGTACCAACTTGTATTTAAACCTCTGTGGCAGCTATGCATCAGGGGCATGGATGCTTATATTTCCATGAGGTCAAAGATGTTTACATGATCATATTAAATAAAATTTTGCGAAAGATTCCACCTGTGTACAATGACTGAGTATGAAAAGGTGGAGTTCATTACAATAGGTTCGATACATCTTTTTCAACAATCGGTAATATAATTGATATAATAGAGGAAAAATCATATTTTTGAACGTAAACATGGGTTTTCAGTGTATGAACAGCAATGGAGAAATAATATCTTACTCACTAACTTTCATAAAGTGCGAAAAAATGTTGTCGCTAAGATTTCCGAGAATTCAAATCCTCACGGAAACGCTGACCCAGCGAAAAAATGGCATTTCCATGTGGTAAAGTGTGGGTGTTGGTGATAAGATGACACCTACCTCACAGTTACACCTAACATCTAGTGTCAATGAAAAGGGAATAGAGGGAATAGTTACCAACATTACGGTTAATTTCACTACCTTTTTGTGGCTAACAATCCAAATTATTCAGAGACCTTATGAGGCTGTCGTACTACATAATTTCATCTTGGTACTGGTGGTAACGACTGTGGCTTGTGCAATCAGGAGTAGTGTCCTGGCCAATACATTAACTTATTATTACTGTTTTCAATGCTTGTTTTCAATTTTCGATTGGGGGTCATAAATCTTGAATTTTCCCTGCAAACCCAAGGAATGTTTCAGATGACATTATTATTACACATTATTACGTTTATTACATATTTTAATGTTAAAGGGATTCCCAAGTTCTCATACAAACATTATTACAATAACTCAAAACCGAATGTAAAAAATAATACAATAACTTGTTTTTAAAGTCGCTATCTCTAATCCTCTAAAACAACGAAGAAAGTCTTGTGTTTTATCCGCCATTAAAATTTTCATGATGTTTACATTTTTAAACCTCGGTTCAAACCTCTTTGGTATAACGCAACCTGTGACGTACAAGGTATGTAACATCGTTGCGTATTGTTAGCCCGCGGATACGCAAGGGATTTTGAAATGCAACTTTTCTATCATCTAACAGATTTTAGGTACTTTACGCAAACACAACGGAGGAGCTCTTCGACGGTGCTCAGAATGTAAACATTTATAATGTGCAAGTAACTTTAAAGAATTTAATCAAGGCTTTTGTCTACCAAACCACGCTTTTTATATTATTATTTTTAGGTCCAGCAACATTTATCTTTGCATTTCCACGCGGGCTATGTCGCCTCTTGTTTGCTTTTGGAATAGAAATGTCTGTTCAACCTTATCGCTTTGAGCCAAACAAAAAAAACTTCACGCAAAAATAAGAAACACGATGATAAGGATGAAGAAAGTGTGAACGGCAGTAAAATTTCAAACATTAAAGAGTCAATCGTTGAACACATCAATCGCCGTGAAATCAACCAAATTCAATTTAATGATGGCATTACTATAAATATTTATCTGTTTACTAACTTTGTTGTGATTTGCTTCGTTATTATATCAGAGAATTGTTCTGTCTATTTTTTCTTTATGACTTCCCAGGTGTTTTCACACTGTCACACACTTTCATAATTTAGCTCATCCAGAAAACAAGTTTCAATGTATTCAATTTAAATTCCAGACATCTTTTGCACCTGTATATCTAAATCGATATGTATTGTGGACATGCATGGTAGGTCTGAATGACAGAGAGGGGGCCTGGCTTCCTTCTAGAGATAACATACCACTGTTTGCATTTCATTTAACAAATTATAAATCAAGTAATTCTGTTATGTAAATCTGTATATTTTAATAAATAGAAGAATTAGATATTAAAATTTGCATTAGATATTTTATTTCAGATCATATCGATACGCAGTATATCGCCAGTTCAGCTTGTTTATCTAAATAAAGTTTGGCCGTTACGTACGACAAATACAGTCTGTTCGTCACAAAGATAAGAGAGAAATTTCCAGAACCTAGTGGAGTTTATGTTACCTTTAAAGATTAGGATGATGGCGGAGATTCTGAAGTTGTTACAGCATGGGAATATATGGAAAATTTTGAATTGAAGAGGCGGAAGTAGGAGAGATGGGGAGGGGGCAATAAAAATGAAGCAAAATTTGTGCCCTTAAAAATAAATATACTTTGGCCCCAAATCGCGAAATTAAATTCCGCGAAACTTAATGAAAATGCCTTATCCGCAAAACCTAATGAAAATGCCTTATCCGCAAATAAATCCGTGAAATTCAATTTTTCTCTCGTCTTTTTTAGTGTCACTTAACATGCAATTAGAAATATAAGAAAATACAGTACTAAATATTCCCCTAAACTCTGCCCGCCGCGAAAATAAATTCCGTGAAATTCAGATATATTACCTCATCTGCGAAAATAAATTCCGTGAAATTCACAATTTTTAGATCTGCCAATCGCGAAATTTTCTTCCGCAAAAATTTCTTCTCTTAAGGTAAATCAAATTGCGTGAAGACGTGAATATTTTCTCGATCGCTCAATGATATCATCTTTTGTTTCAGTGCAGACTGGAGCCATGACTCGTTTCTTACCAGTTAGTGCTTGTTTATAAAAGCTGTTTTTCATCACGCGAAAGTAGTTGTAGCGCTTTTACAACAAATATATGCAGAAACCGGCTTAAAAAACTATACGGCTTAATCTCATACATCTAAACTACGTAACATGTACGTCACAACAAATGATTACCTCACTTTTTCGTCTTATACGGACAATGAGGTCTGAACCCTAGTTAGAAATAAACATCGCGGGAAGAAGGTCGAAGAGAAAGCGTCGCATTGAACAACAATAATTTAAAAAACAGTAACTAGTTAGGTTGTTATTTGTTATGTTTGGGACAAATTTGATTCTTTTTTTTTTAGATTTTTTGTTGTAATGAAATGTATTCTCTTGAGTACAAAAAAAAATCAGTTTTAAATCTCTATTAAGTTTTATCTCTTTGAGGTGCCCTATTTACTGCGACCTAAAGTTTTCAAAGCGCGTGTGGAGGTGCGCGTGCACGATCGTGCGCCTTTAAATGAACAGACTGGATTACCTTAAAGGACAGAATCTTTGGCAGGTCATAACTTCGGTGGAAAAAATATTTGGCCAATTTTTGGCTATTTAAGTCAAATCTTCTAATTGACAAAATTGCTGAAATTTTGTCCTTTAAGGTACGTCATATAAGCAATGCAGTGAAAATAGTAAACATACGCAAACATAATAAATATATCAGATTATCCTTTATCAAATCTTTTTACCTTTCACAAGCTTTGCAAAACTGCAGAGTTGATTGTTTCTGGATGCCCTCTGTAATATCTACTTGACTGCGAATACAAGTTATGCAGATGTTGGAGGGGTTTGGAGGTGTGGGAGTACCGCATTGACAACATAGGCTAAAAAATATGAAAAGTATAAGTGTGGTAACTGATTCTCAATTCTCAAAGGATAAAGAGTTAACAACCTTATCAAAATAACAAGACACCATTTAAACTATTCTATACACAAAGACAAAAAAGTTAGATGTTGCTCTACGGGTTTGACAATCTCGTCTTTTTGTCCAAGGATAGATATTTGGTGTGTATGGTTGTACAAAGTATTATAGTCTCAGTTAGTAAATAGACAGGAATATCAAATATCTACTCAGTAATTATCTGCATATATTAATATAAAATAAAACATTAATATATATATATATATATATTAGCATGAGTATTTATCATCTCTAGAGAATGTACAAATAGTATTTTAAAATGTATATTTTGGACAATATTCAGTTAATAAAGATGCATGATAAATCATGTTGAAGTTATAACTCAATTATCTGACTATTTACCATCAAACAATATAAGAAAGACAAAAGGTGAATTATTTAAAAGAAATATACCTTTTAGGATATTATATATATGTGTTTTCATATTTTCAAAAACAAATTTAATAAATAGAAATGAATTAACCATCAACCAATGATTTTTTTAAAAACCTAAATACAGGAATAAATTCATGCATGGGTAACCTAGCTAGCTAGCACTGACTGTCTAATGTTAGATTAATGATATACAAAAAGTCACATACAGTTTTGCCAAATAAGAAAAATAAATAAAATAACAATCACTTTGTTCGAAAACAATTGGCAAATTTAATTCTAAAGGAGAGGTGGAGAGTATATGGAAAGAAGAGACTTGCAGTCAAAAAAGACGAAAGCTGCTTGTCGCAGAAAATTAAACAGTTGATGCTGAAAAAAGAAAAAGTTATTTCATCGTTATATTTGTTGTTTTTAACAGGGCAAAAAATTAAACAAAACAAATTCTCTTGCATACCATATATTTTTATTCACTCACATGTTCTGTTGAGTTCCTTCCTTTTGTTGCTCTACGTACTCCATTTGTAGATTATGAAGACATTACGTTGGTGTCAAGTCAGGTTTTAGTGCAAATTCGGCATAAAGTTTAGAAAATTGTCGATTCATCAAAAATGTTTCAACCAACAGCCGAGGTCAAAACCAAAGCTCCCGAGAAAGTCTAAGCGGGATTTAACACGCGAAAGGTTCGAGCGAAAAAAATCTCTCAAATTTGTTCACGCAATCAAAAATTTCATTCGTTCTCTACCATTTTCACAAGCGAAATGTTCGAGCAAAGAAATTTGAGCGAAAACCTGCGTGCTAAAATCACATGGTCTTGTTAAATGATATAGTTCAAAATGGAAGGAAGAAAACGCGAATGTTTATTTTTAATGTTAGTGCTATTAAAAATGAGAGTTACGAAATGTTGAGAGAAATAAGACGCTTTTAGGCAAAACAAATCGTCGTGGAAGCATCTGAGAAACAAAATGGGGAGTTAGCATTAACTCGTATGGACGCAAATATGATCATGTTTTCCACTGAGCGCCCCGCAGATATTTAAGAGCAATTCATACAGCTCAATGAAATTACGACATCAGCGCAAGATGTGATTCCAGCTTTACTCAAACGGCCGGTAGCGCAAATGGAAGGGCAGCGAAACAACAATGTTAACAAAGCAAGCAAATAATTGGATAATACCGAAACCAATTAGAGAAAAGGGTTAATATTCATAAAGCATATCATAAAGCTTATGAGAAAGAACATAAGCTCTGGGCAGACTTCCTTATAAAGAAGTTTGCAGCTCCCAGGGGATGCGAAAGTTTATCTATCGGATCCTGACGATAACCCCCATCCCTGCAACAATTCCGCATTCATTATCACCACCGTGATGTATGGCTCCTGTGCATGGCTGTTCACAAAGCCGATGTGGGAAAAATCAATGGTATGCAGTGGCGTAACCACCGGGGGGAGGGGGGTCAGCCTCCCCCCTCAATAAAAAAACTTTCAATACTGGTATAAAAAAATCCATTTACTTACTTACTGTTGTTGTATCATGGAGAAAACAAAGTTTCGAATGGTTTGATCGCTAATAACTGAAATCATTAACGACGTTATGTTATAGAAAATAGTCTTAATGTTTCAAAATACACTCTTTTGGTTTCCCCTTTTAAACGATGCTTTAGATTTCTTACAAAAGTTTTTCAAGAGGGCTGTTTTAGCCATTCTAGAATTCTAAAAAATTTCTTGGCATCAGCCCCAGCGATGGTCCACCCTCCTTAGATACTAAACCTTTTGGCCCTCCTGGATGAATCCTTTACCTTTACAAATCTTCAATTCGTCATTGCATGGAATACAGCTGCCACATTTGGGCAGGTGCTTCTGCAAATTGCCTGAATTTGTTAGACCGTGTTCAACGGCGTGTTTGCAACGCAATCAGCGAAAACTTATCTTCGAAATTGGACTCCTTATCACACCGGCGAAATGTAGCTTCTCTTTGTCTTTTCTACAAGTTTTTTTATGGACGTTGTTCAAGCGAACTATCATCACTTACACCTTCGCTCAGAATTTTTCTCCGTACAACTAGGTTTTCGTCGTCTTCTTATCAATGGGCTGTTTGTGTTCCAAATTGTCGCATGGATTTTTATAACAACCGTTTTTCCCCGCGAACATCTAGACTTTGAAACTCCCTTCCATCTACTTGCTTTCCTTCTGACTATAACCTTCAACTGTTCAAATCAAATGTTCATCGATATCTTAAAACTGCTTAACTTCTCCTGTAGCTCTTTACACACACTTGTTTTGAGCAACTACAATAATAGCTTCGACCGGTTTAAATCAAATTTGTGTGATCTGTAAATTTATCACGAAAAAGTATGATATGCCAAGTATAGGATTCTAATTTTTGCTCTTAAGAAAGGTAAAACAGTACCAAAATAATCTCTAGGTTATTTGCCAATTTTCTTTTTTCTTTTCATTTTGAACATGAATATAACGGACTTTACGAACCTTGTGATCCGTCGTTCAACGCTATTATCGCAGAATAAATACCAATATAAATATATATATATATAAAAAACCTAAAGAATTAAATTTAAAGTAAATACTAGAAAAATCCATGAAACAGATTTATTAACTGCATGTGTAGAGAAAATTAGTTTCGAAAAAGGTAAAAATACAACGAGGATGGAAAGGTCGTTGTTAAGGCAACAAATAATCATAGAAACCCTCTATATCTTGGTAAAATAAATATTCTTAATTTTCGCCTTTACCTTTTAAAGATCGTTAAACCACATAAAAAAAAATTGGAAATGTTCTTGAAAAACTTCCTTCAAGGAAAAAACACTTCCTTTTTTGCTAAAAACCGAATTATTAAATTGTTTGATCCTTGGAAAATATGAATGTGTTAAGTTCTTAATTAAATTAAGTCGCGCTGATCTAAATAATTGAGCTTTTGGAAGAAGAAGTTAACGTAACATTCCCTGTTGTTCTGAACATTCTTCCACCGTTTACATAGCGTTTCTGCTTTAGGGCGTTGCAATGTAGGGGATCCACGTTGTTATGGGAATGATAAAAGAAAAGGATTAATTACCTCTTTACGGTCATTAATTTATTCTACAGTTTAAAACAAGTTTCATGATTATACATATGCATTGATGTGAAATGTGCGTAAATAACTGTAAAACATTGTTTTACTTGTATAATATTGAAATATTCATAAGTGCATTACTAATATGGGATATGACAATGCTAACAAGTTGTTACTGAACAACATATTTCTATGAATTTATATTAGTTCGCACTAATCTTCAGTTAATTTCATTGCTCTAAATATGTCCCTTTAAAATAATAAATATACAAAAATTATACTGTAGAGTGCTTCTCTTCTTTGTCCGTCGTGGACTCACAACACTTCTGTAATAATGATTATACCCCGTGTTATGTAATTTAATTTATGGCTTCATTGCGATATAGTTGATACTCACCGTCGTTATAGATCCCAAGTACCTCTTTATTAGTTAGAGGGAAACGCATAACTTTGAACTCGTCGATGAAGAATATGGGGTGAACAGCTTGCCCAGGAATGCTTGTGAAAATGAAAGGTTGTTGAGAGTTTCTTTCATCGGCAACATTCAATTTAGTTGCTAAAACATACGATGCATAATCCATTTGCTGAATTTCATCAATTCATAAGACAGGAGTGCATCTTATTTTTTTCAAAATTACCTGTTTGCGTTGCACTTAGATGACCGTTGTGAAAAATTAACATATCAAAGGGTTCGTCACCGCGAAGCATCAACGTGATATGGTTCCACGTGTTGCTGTCCTTCATTACGTATGCAATTTCACCAACCTTCCACCTAATTTACAATACGCATGTAAAAAACAACCAGTTAGTAATTGATGAAATGCGTCGCTTCAACTGTTCTGTACCTCCCCTTGATGCTGCACAACCATTTTTCATCCTCGTGGTTGTAAGTGATGTTAAAACCCAGAGTCTAAAATCGCAAAATTCTAAAACATATTGGTGGTGAAAGTTAATACATTCCACGTACCGGAAACATCATTACATTTGTTGTTTTACTTCCCGATGACGCCATTCTCTGCAGCTCGTCTTCCCTTTTGTTCATTTTGATCCAAAACATTATTGTCACACGGCAGGATACATAACTGTGAAATTAAATAATAAAGATATCAATAGAAGGAAATTCTGATAACTTACCGGATACAGTTTGCATGAGGAGCTGTGGTGGTGAGATATTCGGTGATCGTACAAACATCTGTTCCATCGCAATACAAAACTTTGCTTGGTCTTGACGCTACCTTTATAAGACTGGCGCCCGGTCCTTTAGTAAGAGTCAAACTTTCTTCTACGCCGTGATTAATGAAAGCCTCGTCAAAGTAAAATATCCACGTAGGAAGTTGAGGGTAGGCATCATCAAACACTGTAACGAAAAAATTATTGACATTATTGGAATATTTAAGGAAACCACGCTATCACAAAGTTGTTTAGTGAGCGGTTATAAATAAACAAGGGCCAGGTCTTCATGATAATGCTTAATGAGAGTTCTGGAAGCCTCGTTAAAAATTAAACAAACAAACAAACAAACAAATTGTCGATTATTATTACCGGGGCATTGTTTATTCGGAAGGCATGGGCAGAAGTCACCTGTTCCACTCCAAACGAAGTTTGGTAAACTGCAAAGAGATAAGATAAAGAAACACAATTAGAAACTCTTGAACAAAGAATATAACGTTTTATAACCTGAAAAGTATAAACAAATTTCTTCGAAACATCTTTCCTCTTTCTCTGAATCTGCTTTCGAATGCTGAAATCGCAATTGGAAAGATTGTCATTTTTTCTGAAAGCTAAGTGACGTTTTGCGAAACCATTGCAACAAACGAAAAATCACTTCTTAATGTATCATAGCAACCATGACGCATTTTAAAAAAATTTATGAAAGGAAATTTGTATGGCAACATCAATTAGATATAAATAGCCAAAAAATAAAAACCTATATTTACGTAAACACACGTTTGTTTTTTTATAAGAAACCTAGCGAAGGGCCTAGTTCTAAAAGATTCTTATTTTTAGTCTGAAATACCATGTTTTTAGTTCTAAATGTTTCTTATTTTGTTTCTTATATAAAATCAAGCATAGTTCAAACAGTTTCTTAAGTTTGTGGTTAACACAAAATTTAATGTTCGAAAGTTACGTATTTGCAGGGCCGTAGCAAGGTAAAATATTTTAGGGGGGGGGGGGGGGGGGCAAGTTCAAAACAGCTGCGATTTGACTATCGTAGGAGGCGCCACCATAGTTGGCACCGACGCGTGAAGAAAATTTTGAAAATCTGACTCTCTAGATTGGCTAAAAACGCATCTTTTTTGGCTATTTTAAATCAAAAGTTACTACAAATACGACCCATTTTAGCGGAAACGGTTTCAAGGAACAACTCGATTTATTGATGATGATGATGATGATGATGATGATGATGATGATGATGATGATGATGATGATGATGATGATGATGATGATGATGATGATGATGATGATGATGATGATGATGATGATGATGATGATTAATATATATTTCTCAATCATCAAACCATACAGTAGAATATAAATATATAACTTGTTGTAAGTCCTTAATGTGCCATTAATAAATTCAATAAAAAACAACACAACAAACAAACAACAACAAATAAATATCCTATTATACATATATGGTTTGTATGAAAAGGAGAGGAGACAAAACCTAATACTAAAAAGTAATTAAAAAGGTTGCCACTGTATTGTCACAAATCAGCAAGATTTTGGTTGCAGTGAAATCAGAAGAGAATAAATTTAACTTTTAAATAACAAAATTTAATAATATATATTATATTTTATAGGCATATACACACACGTAAATCATAATCAAGGAGAAGCACATTCATAATCATTTAGGGTCTGCCTTTTAAAATGGCTTTGAAGAGATTTCAGTGAGGTGAAATTTGTTGAATTATTATGCCTAATAAAGGAATTCCATGTAACTGGTCCTTTATAGGAAAGTAATGAAATGCCGTTTTTGCTAGTTTTAACTTTGGGAATGGACAATTTATCTTTAATTCTAGTGTTGTGGGTATGTGTTGACCTGGAAAATTGAAAGATACCGTTTATACAATTAGGTAAACTATTTTTGGTGTAGGACGAATACATGATACTGAGAACTGACTGTTTAAAAATTTAAAACACGCATAGCTTTTTTTTGTACTTTAAACAGTTTCTCAATATTTTTTTTGGATGTGAATTGCCAGCTGCCACATCCATATATAATATAGGAATAAAATATACTATAGTAGACTAGCAACCAATTCTGGATTGTAGTAAAATGGCGTAGTTTTGATAATATCCCACAGGATTGAGAAAGCTTTTGACAAAGTTTATTGACATGGATATTCCAGTTTAGATTCTCATCAATTTTTAGTCCAAGATAGGTAACAGAGGGGCTTAGATCGAGTGATTTTCCTTTTAAAGGAGTAGTCCACTCAAAATATAACTTTTCTTTATTAAATTTTCCATCATTTGTTTTGTATGATCGCGAGGTATTTTGTTTTTTAAAAAAGGTCCTATTGACTGATTTTGAGCTTTTTTTATTTTTTATTTTTTTTTTGCACACTTGGCGCGTGACGTCATGTATGGCGATTTGTTTGAATAGAGAATGTTCAAAACAAAAAAGTTAAAACAGTACTGGAGAAGAAAGAGAAGAGAGAAGTGTTATAAACAAATTATTTTTTAATCGAAGTCAAAAATGGTTCATTTTTGATTGTTCAAACAGCTCTATGTTTCTATTTTGTTAAGTTTGCTAGTAGCTAGTTAGCTAGTAGCTATTTTGTTAAGTTTGCTAGTAGCTAGTTAGCAATCTTTCTCTCATTTTTTCTTTAGAATGAGTTGCTTGGGTTACCTACTAAGAAAATCTTCACTGAAGACGCTGTTCCAACTATAGTTCCGTACAACAAACCATCTCAAAAACGAAAGAGCAGTGATAAACGACAAAAAACGTTCACAAAAGCTAGGTAAAAGCATCTTCATTTTAGCCAATAATTTTTTATATACTTATATATATATTCTTGCTGTTGAAATCAACGAACAGATGGAAGAACTGGACAGAGAAAATGAATATTTGACGAATTCTAAAGAATGCCAGACTGAGAAAGAATCAGTGAATGCATCAACACAAACAAATATCACAATACCATTTTCAGTTACATACGTAGAAAAATCTGCACAGACCATTGATATATCCGAAACTAATACGCAGGTGGGCGAGGCTGACACGCAGTCAGAGTTTGATTTGGATACATCATTTCACACCGCTGATGAAACTGAAACTGAAGAGGATGCACAAATACCAAGAGAAGAAGAAAATCCACAAAAAAGTGCTTTTATCGTTTTCTGGCCGTGTTTCTATCTACTCCTACAGCGTTGTCTCAGTTGTGCATCTTCTGCTGTCATTAGGAAGGTTATCGTTAAAGGATCGGTCCTATGTGTAAAAATTTTATGTTTAAACGGCCATGAACATATATGGCGTTCTCAGCCAATGCAGAACAGATACTTTATAGGGAACTTGAAACTAATTGCGGCTGTGCTTTTTAGTTCAAATACCGTAATCAAGCGCAGCGCTTATCAGCGGTGATAGTATGACTTTGGTGCGCTTATCTGAGGGTGCGTTTATCCACGGGTGCGCTTATAATCGAGTATAAAAAAAGTGAAAGGAAAAAAGAAAGAATAACTGAATAATTTTTTTCAATAATGTGTATTGCCCCATAAAGTTCATATAAAGTATAAAGTAAAATTGCTCTATATGCTCTAAAATGTCTCTCCTCCTTAATCTTCGTCAGTTGTTGAATCATCAGAAATATCAGAATGAACATCACTCTGTTCGTACTCAACATTATCCGAATCAGAGCATTCTGAATCCTCGTCACTCATTAAGTGGAATTCGCTTTCTGGTTTTGGCATAATGTAGTCCTCGAATCTTAACAAGATAGTCTTCCGATCCGTCAAGGTTGTTCGAAATTCCACACTTCAAGAAAGACCTAACAATCAAATCTTTTTCTTTTAATTTTGCCCAAGCGTTGGCAACCCACTTTGTAGTTAGAATACGTCTCTCACCTGCTGTCAATTTGTTGCCAAGGTACAATTGTAAGTTTTCATTTAAATGTTTTTCAAATTGTTCTCTCACGTACATTTTAAATGGCTTGTTTATTGCCACATCCAATGGTTGAACTCGACTGGTTGTTCCAGGTGGCACATTCATTGATAAGAGTGGCGCCGCATTTTCGTAACATAATCTTAACTGACAAGATGACAAGAACAATCACAGCGACAATGCTATTAAAGTTATGCCAAAGGACGAAAAGAAACAGAAGAAAGGTTGTATTGTGAAACCGGTAGAAAAACTTGTAGGACATGTGCCAGAAGCTTTAGCCAAGATTTTGTATCCAATGATGAAAGAATGGCGAATTTTATGGATGGAAGCAGTCAATACTGGTGAAAAGCGTCGTGCTCCTGAAGGCACTTGGGTTCCTGGAGAAGGAATTGAACTTCCGTGTACATATTACATACATGCTGCAAAAATTCATAAAAACTATATCCGTAACAAAATTAAAGAAGGAGAAAAAATCTTGTATTTTAAGTGAAACAAAACCTTCATTTTTTCAATTTCATTGTTTTCGATATCTCCTTCCCCTAAACGCGCTTATCTAAGGGTGCGCTTATAAACGGGAATAAAATTTTGATAAGGATTTGGTGCGCTTATAACCGGGTGCGCTTGATTACGGCATTTTACGGTACTTATCGAAAACTCAGCAAATTGCATGGATTTCAAAATCTTGGTACTATAAGATCAATGAGAGGTACACGTATGGGATAACTAATGAAGCATGGCAAAAGGAACAGGAGATAATTATTTCTAACTCGTAAGAAATCTTATATTAAAAAGAAATCTTATATTAAGTGGTGATGGCAGGTGTGACAGTCCTGGACATAATGCAAAGTATTTAAACTCTTTGTTTGATCAAGATTTTAAAAAGGTTATTGCTATTTCACTGACGCAGGTGACAGAGACAGGTGGGATTTCAAATTGAATGGAAAAGGCGGGTTTGATCAAGGTATTAGAAGAGGTGAAAGGGAAAGAATTGAACGTAAAACGCTTGACTACTGACCGTCATTTACAAATTAAAAAGTACATGCGTGAAGAAGAGGAAAAAATAGAACATCAATTTGTTGTATGGCATTTCAGTAAATCTATAAAAACCAAGTTGCTGAATGCGTCAAAGAAGAAGTCGTGCGAGGAGTTGCGGCGGTGGATGAAATCAATTTGTAATCACTTATGGTGGGCTTGCGCTACATGCAAAGAAGATGAATTGCTTTTGAAAGAGAAATGGACAAGTATAATCTTCCATGTCCAAAATAAACATAGCTGGACAGGAAACATTGAGTATCATTCCTGCAGCCATCCTCAATTGTTGAAAGAAAGCGAGCGTAGTAAAGCATGACTATCACCAAAGTCACAAGCCTTCGAGGCCCTCCAAGCAATCGTTTTTGATAAAACAATTTTGAAGGATTTGACGCATCTAACAAAATTTTCTCACACTGGTGTGTTAGAGGTGTATTACTCAGTAATCAACAAGTGGGCCCCCAAAATCACACATTTTTCACTCAAAGGCATGATTTCACGAACTCAGTTAGCTGCTATTGATTTTAATTTGGGTCATGATTTGAATCAGACCAAAACGAAAGAGGGAGAAAATCGTTACAACATAACCTTTTCAAAAGCCACAAAAACATAGTCTGCGAAACCAATTATGGAACAGAAAAGCTTGAAAGTTTTTCTGATTTGGTGGAGAAAACTGTGGAGACCATTGTTGAAAATAAAACCGTTCTGACACCTGAGATACAATATATATATAATATATGTATATAAAAAGTACAAAGATTTGTTAAAAACACCCTAGTCCTTTCCCCATTCAAAAGTACTGCTCTAGATATTTCTCTCTGATCTTCCAAATCACACATGATGGAATAACACGCCTATTTCCCTTTCCTAAGTGCTTAAAAACAAACCATATAAATTGTTTGTATGCAGCAAATCTGTATGACCTATTGCTAGGATTATTTTCTAATGCATCACCTCGAGTTTCGTGTAGTGCCGTCAGAACATTATCCAGGATTATTTTTTCTAGGCATAATTTGGAAAAATCTTCGTTGAAGGTTACACATTCACATCTTAGAAATATAAACAATAATATTTATCCGGTTCATAATATATCGCGGTTACATTCCTCGTGTAATTAAAACCAACATGTGTAAAAACAAGAAGACATAACCGGCATGACAAATTCAAAACAAGAAAACATAACCGGCATGACAAATTCAAACAAGAAGACATAACCTGCACGACAAATTTAAAACAAGAAGACATAATCGGCATGACAAATTCAAAACAAGAAGACATAACCGGCACGACAAATTCAAAACAAGAAGACATAAACGGCATGACAAATTCAAAACAAGAAGACATAACCGGCATGACAAATTCAAAACAAGAAGACATAACCGGCATGACAAATTCAAAACAAGAAGACATAACCGGCATGACAAATTCAAAACAAGAAGACATAACCGGCATGACAAATTCAAAACAACAAGACATAATCGGCATGACAAATTCAAAAAATTTCACTGTACTCATCAGTAAAAAAATATTCAGATTCATTCTCACTATCAGACATTTTTACTGCTATGTTTTTCTTCTGCTCTTTTTTCACCAAGCTTTCTATTTTTTAAAAACAAACATCGCCATCTATGACGTCAGCAAAATGGTCACGGCAAAATAGCATTAAAATAGAACTATCTTTAGGCATTGTTTACACAATAATGAAAGAGTTTTGTGAAAAGGAAATATTATTTTATACTAATTCAATGGCGAGGATTTCAAATCTGATGTTAATTTATATGGCAAAATTTGAGTGGACTACTCCTTTAACTTTATTTTCAAATTTGTAAGCATTTTTGCAAGTTTGAATAAAATTACTTCAGTTTTGGAAGAATTCAAAGATCATTTGTTTTAATTCAACCAATTGACAAGCAGTTTCAATTCATGATTCATTACTGTTTCTATTGTTTTTATATTGTTATTACAGTATATAAGATTAGTATCATCAGCAAAATGATGTACAACAGATTTCGTAAAAATTAAATGAAGATCATTGATGAAAATTAAAAACAGTAATGGCCCCAATGTTGAACCTTGTGGTACACCACATTTAATATTTAAGATGGAAGAATTTGCATTATTTATACAGACTGATTGTCTTCTGTTCGACAGAAAAGACTCGATCCAACTATTCGCGCGTCCCCTGATACCTACATTAAATAGTTTCTTAATGAGTAATTTATGGTCCACGGTATCAAATGCCTTTTCCAGATCAATAAACACCCCACAAGCAAATTTACCACAGTCAAGATTTCTCTTTATTGTTTCGATTAGGCTAATAATAATATGTTCAGTAGAAATTTTTCGTCGAAAACCGAATTGTAAGTTATATATAATTTTATACGTTTCAAGGAAAAGATATAACCTATTGAACATGCACTTTTCAAAAACTTTACTGAAAACTGATAACAAGGAAATTGGGTGATAGTTAGAACAATGGGATTTTTCTCCTTTCTTAAAGATAGGGATAACCTTAGAGAATTTTAATAAGTCTGGGAAAACATCTTCTTCAAGAGATTTGTTAATTATTATTGAAAGTGGTGCAGAAAGAAGAGGAGCATTTTGTTTGAGTATTTTGATTGGAAAGCTGAAAGGCCCTGTGGATTTATTTTTATTAAGACCAATTAGAATATCCTCAATTTCAGAAGGTTCAACAGGTTTAATAAAAATTGTATTTACTTGAGTAATTTCGGGAAATACTATTTTTAAATATTTTGAAGAGATCCTTTTTGTGATATTTGGTCCAACATTAACAAAAAACTCATTGAATATTTCTGCCATATCTTTGTGAGAGGAAATTTCCACAAAGACCCACGTAGGTATTTAGGTTTTAATTATCTACAACAGGGTGCAAAATCTCCAATTTCTAAAATCCGTACAGAAAATATTAATATGAAAAGCAAGCACTGCGAAGGAGAATTTATGTTAAATGAGATCATTAATATACAATTGCTATTTAGTAAGAGAGGGAGTATTTGAAGTCGTTCTAAGAGTAAGTTAGGAGATTTTAAATTATAATCAGTAAAAAGAAATGTTCGTTTCAACAATTTCCACCAAAAATCATCCAAAAAACATTTCCAAAAGAACCATAAAGTCAAACCAGACAAATTCCAAAACCACCACTAAGTAATCCACAATAATTTCACCTTATACGGCTATATAAAAAGTTCAAAAGTTCAACACACAAAAACACGTCTTTCTTAGACTAGATTCGTTCGCGTGACGTTTTGTTAAAAGTGACCTTTTATCAATTGAACAAAACTTTTAATCCTTCTTCTACTGCATAAAAAATTTAGTTTTCAGCGTTTAGTTTTTACTTATGGGCCGTAACACATTAGCAAAAAATGACAAAACAAAAAACGTAACAAATTTTAAGAAATGTGAAACACAACTAGAATAGTAATTAATAAGTATATTGTTCAAAGACATGTTTGTGTTCCAACGCTTTTTGACTGTCCGCTAAAAACTTTCAAATCTTCTTCAATGAAGTTTCCGAATTTAACTTTCCTCGCATTGTTACGTGAAACGAAGTTGTTAGCCAAATCGACTGCAGATAGGTTGTCAATTCTTTCCTTGTGTACATGAATCAACATTAAATTGTTTAAACGTGTTTGTCTCATCGTTGAACGAAGACATGTCTTAACCAGCGCCTACTGGCATTGGATGAAGCAAGTCAAGTCAATGTCTTAACTCTGCGAAGGCCGGAAAACATTCTCTCTCCTTCCGCATTGCTTGCAGGTGCCAACAAAATCAGTTTAACAAGCTTTATTACCTCATTGATGATGATGCGCTTTGCGTTGCTCATTGCACGCAATGATTCCAGCACATCGCCAAAGACAAAATCTTTCTTTTTTATTCCAAGTAGGGTTGGTAGAAGCTTGAGTTGTATTTTGAGTCTGTTCAAGTCGATTTCGTTACCATAAACATTCTGAAAAGATGAGCCGTCTTGAAAAACCTGCTTGTCTAACAAATCTTGAACTTCTTTTCCAGCAAGGGAGTTGAATATGGTAACTTCCATAACGCCGTACATTTTATAATCCCGTTGGTCAAACCTTTGTGCAATGGCTTTTAGAATAAAATCGTAGCACTGAAAGTAGCTTGCCCAAAACATATCTTTGACTGTGGAAAAATCATTATCAGGTTGTTTGACATATCCAAAATAATCAGCCAGACGTTTAGGATGCCGTCGTTTTCGAGGAACTTCATACTCGTCAACTTCTAGGTGGCTTTTTTTCTCTTCGAATGTTTTCAAAAACAAATCAAATTCTTTGTCAGATCGCTCCTTCTTCAAATTTTCACAATTGTGTGCCTCAGTTGCGCAAAGGTCGGGTAACTGGAGTGTTTTACTCAATATATCAGTTTGAGCCAGGACTATAGCTCCAAGCAGACAGCCAAACAAGAATGTTAGCTTACGCATAATGGCTTGTGCTCCAATCATTCTTGCTTTCATGTCCGTGTCAGATATTGTCGGGATTCCGATTTCCCAGACAGCCATCAATTCTTTATGGTTGTTAACCAAGGAAAGAAGTGTTTTGGCACGGATAGTCCATCTTGTTGGACAAAAAGCGTGAACGCTTTTCCTAGCATTGTCATTTACGAGACAAAGCTTTCTGACAAGAGTTTCTCTTTGCGGTGACTTTTTTATAAGCTTACAAATCTCCTTGGAAACGCCAAAATTTTCTTTTAGAATAGGTACATTTTCACAAGCATCCTTTACACAAAGATTTAATGCATGGCCATAGCAAAGAGTGTACAGACATTTTTGATTTTTTTCCTTTAGCTTAGCTGCAACACCGTTCTTATGACCTGCCATCACGGACGCACCGTCGTAGAATTGTTCACGTAGGTCGGACACCTTAATCTCATTTGCTCGATGATCGATTTTATTACTTCAACCAGCATTTCAGACGTGCACTTTTCCACGGGTTTAATCGAAAATCTTCGTGAGCAACGAGTGTATTGTCATCAATCCATCTAATGCAAATAACCACTTGCTCTTTATTCGAAACATCAGCAGACTCATCAGCCATAACAGTGTACAACTTAGATGAATGAACACTTGTTGAAATTTCCTTCAAAATCCCAAGTGCTAATACCTCCAACATTTCATTTTGGATTTCCGGACTCGTATATTTTCCAGCACTCTGATTAAGCCATCTAGTAAGTTCTTCTTGGTTTTTACAACGAAGAAGCAGGAGCTGGTGAAAGTTAGAGTCGAACTCGGTTCCAGATTTTTTGTTCCAGTTTTCGCGTAACGGTAAAGATTGGCGTGCTAAAAAACGGATGTTGGTTAGGATCTTCAAGAGTATCTGGCGGTCTTTAGCTCGAGTATTTGCTGCTTCCGTTGATATTTTATCCACAATATCAGGTTGGTTGGCTGTTTTAACATGACGTTCAATGGCCTCTCGATGAACTTTGGAGCTTTCATGCTTGTCAAATCCTCTTCCCTTTTCGAGAGCTCTCTTCCAGTTTTGAAAACCGTGTCTTTTTATAATGTTTTTAATTTGTAAATTTTGACTTACCATTTTTGGCAAAAATTTTTGGGGGGCGGGATAGGCATAGACAGCTACGGCACTGATTTGATCCGTCTGCAATGCAATGACCTCGTTTGATTTCACTTAAATATTCAATTTCATATCACCTTCCTTGATTTATTATCTTAAGGCTTCAAAATTAGTCATAACAATATAGTACTAAAAGTTTCTTAATTTTTGAAGACTCTACATGTAGGTTTCTTATAAAGAGGTTTCTTATAAAAAGTTATTTGAGAGACAGGAGACTTCTAGCCACTTGAATGCAGTGAGGTGAAAGGAATAGTGAGTTAAGGTGTGAGATTTGGTTTGTTATACTGAGCGATTTTGAAATGGGCATTTTAATAACGTCCTTAGGCTGACCTTGTTAACGAGTACTAATTTGAATGTAACTTAACATATATACCTCCTAGATGTCTGGGAGTTTCTCCTAGATGTCCGGGAGTTTCCTAAGACATATAATTTTCGATAATTATTTTATGATTTAGAAAAATTTCTGCATCCAATCAATAGTGAGAGGATTGAAGAAAATGGTGGCGAACCAAACAAAGAAGCCACCAGCAACACATCTTAAACATGGAAAAGTAAAATCATGCGAAGGGAATTTGTCAGATAAACCACCTTTCAACAAGCAACATAGACAGGGCATATGCTCTAACAATTTAACAAATTGCTAAATATATGATTTCTAGATTGATTGTGCTTAACCATGGTACAAGTATCAAAATCGCACGGGCATTTTTTTGTAGGTCCCATGAGTCTTGATTTGGCCCGGGGATATGACGTCATTGATTTCGATTTTTTTTTTCTTCATAAATGCAAATATTTTTATTTCATTGGAAAGCCCTTTCAAAGCTAACCAATTTTCGTATAATAACCTTTGCCCGATTCACTCACGAAGAAGCCAGCACATGTCTTATTTCGCACGCAGCCGTGAGTATATCACCAGCTCTTATTGCCGCGAAAGACACATATATTTCCTATTCTAGCATATATAGTCTGTTACCAGAATGCATGTTGGTACATGTCGGTTGACGCAAACCAGTTTACCAATATGGTAATGATTCACGGCCATATTTATAGCGAAGTTCGCAGTATTCTTACACAGTTACAAAGCAAAGACATTCCAAACTATTATGTATGGTGGTAAAAAACTAAGTTACTTCATCACAAAAGTGCGTTTATACCAGAATCTACAGACGAAGTAATAGAAACGAGGTCAGGTATATCCACATGTTTTATAGGGACCTATCGGTAACCATGGCCTACTATAATAACACGGCCTCACAAGCTGCCGCAACAGGCCAAATCAAACAGGCCGGTATGGTAAAGAAATCAAAGATAATTTTGTAGATGCTTTTAGCTTTAGATTAATCCAACATAGCTAATATATGGCTAATAGCTATTTAACTAGAGTTGATATTATTTAAATGATCATAAAATCTTTATTTTAACACTAAAAGCGTTTCTGCCACACTTCAGAGTGTGACTACAGTAACTTGAAATGTGAATTTCTGATAATTTTGTTAACATTCTCATATTCCTCATGTTCTATGTGTAGCTAATAACATAGATACATACATATACATATAGATATATTGACATGATGTTTTAAATAAATTTATTGATTTCTTTTAGTATTTATAAAAAGCTTTTGAGACAAATAGTGCCAGACAAGTGCTGTATTGTAAGTTGCCGTTCTAACTATAAGGATGGCCCAAAAAGATCATCATTTTTTATTTTCCAAATGACCCAGATTTGAAATCTAAATGGATAAAGTTTGTCAACCACAAAGATTGGGAATGGAAAAAATCCTCCACTATATGTGTAAATCACTTTGAAGATAAATTTGTTTCTGCACATGCCAAGAAGAGACTTCTAAAATGGATCTTGAATCCAGTTCCATCAAAATATGTAACAACAGAAACAACAATAACAATACCTCAATCAACTTTGCCATCGATTACACCTGTACGTAAACCTCCATTAAAACAAAATGTGCAAGAGGATGAATTAGAAGTGTTTTTAAATGATGATATTTGTACAAACATTATGGAGTTTGATGACAAAAAATGTCCTGATGGATTTTCATTCGTGTGCAAGAGTTTCCAGTCAGTGAAATATTAGAAGAAATTCGTTCCATATCTCATTTCAAACCACAGGGTCGACCACATTATTCAGCGAATATATATGATTCGTTATTGTCTTCTGCTACGTTATTCTTCTTGACAAGCTTATGAAATATTATTAAAAGAATTTCCCTTGTCTTCATTTTCTCTGCTTGAAAAACTGTCTAGTGGTTCATTAGATGCTTTCAAGGTTGCTCAAATGATGTTATGTTCTGTTGGTTTTAAAGTGCGAGGTGTTGTTTGTGATGATCATTCAAGTAATGTAAATGCTTATAATCAACTAACCAAGAGTTATGGAACACCTGAAACTTATTACATACTCCATCCAGCATATGAAGGAAAATTGAAGACATACTTGTTGTTTGATACTGTACACCTACTAAAAAATGTTCGTAACAACCTTCTTTGTAGAAAAAAGTTTGTCTTCCCAGAATTCTCATTTGATGGACTTCTTGATGAAATTAAAGTTTCACATGGTTTTGTTGAATGGTCTCTTCTTCATTCACTGTACGAAAAAGATCAAAATTTGGATGCTCATTTACAGAAGGCTTATAAGTTAACTTATTGTGCTCTTCATCCTGGCAATAATAAACAGAGTGTGCCATTAGCATTATCTATTTTTGATGAGACAACATCTGCTGCCATTCGAAGTTACTTTCCCCATAGAGAGGATGCTGCAAGTTTCATATACTTGGTGGAAAGTCTCAAATTCAAAATCTGAATTAAATTCCAATAATTATTTGGGGAATGCTATAAAATCAGGTGATGGGAAAGTAGAATTTTTATTAAAGTTTGCAGATTGGGTTGTCGAGTGGGCTAAGCTTCCTGGTTATAATCTTACTACCCAAACCTTGAAAGCAATGATCAGAACTTTGAGGGCAACATCTTCTCTATGCGCAGATTTATTGGCCGAAGGCTATAGATATGTATTGACAGCAAGGTTACAAAGTGATGCTCTGGAACGTCGCTATTCCAATTACCGTAGAATGAGTGGAGGACGCTTTTGCTGGATATATCATTAAAAAGTTAACAGACCGTCTTAACTGCGGTGAATGCCAGAGAATGATGGTTTCTTCAGATGAAGAAGAGAGACCTGAAGGCAAATACTTAAACCTTCTTTCTCGAAGTGAACTAATAACTCCTAGAAAGACTTTTGCTGATTTTACAGCTCATGTGTTTTCTACATTACATGTTTCTGAACCTGTTATCCAAAAGTTTCCTCTTGTTTCTCCTTTTCATGCCGCTAAATATCTTCTGAATAAATATTTGGAGGTGAGCAATATTTCATGTATTGATCATGTGGAAACCTCAAAAAGATTAATATTTCAAACAGCAATAAACATTTTTTATAACAACAAACAGAAGCAAGACTGTGATAAACCTAGGAAGGACAATTTATCTTCATTCAAGAAGAGACAGCGTATTTTATAAGAGTTTTATGGCATAATAATGTAGCTATATATAACACGTTTGTTTCTCAGATATTTTTTCTTTCTACAGTATATCTAATTTTCATTGATTTTTATATAAAGGGATAAATATGTTTGTATATAAATTTTCTTTGCCTTCAGAAAACTTAACTCCTCCAGAGAGTTTCAGAGATTAATGCATCAATGAATTTCACACATTTTGGCTGTATAATCTCATTTCTTGTTTTTTTAGTTTCCTTATTTCCCTCCTAAATTAGTAGTTGCTTTCTCTCTAAACAGTTATGTGTGTGTTGGTACTAACCTATATTCAACGTTTATATTATGAATAAATTAATATCTCTCATGCTAATGGATGTGATTTATATCTTTAATAGATAAAACGGTTAAATATTTGTATTACTAACCTAAATTCGAAGTCCATTTTTATTAAAATAATACTTCTGATGTTAATAAATGTGATTTGATTAAATATCTTAGAAAAGTACTCAGAATAATCAAATTAGCATTATTCTTTCTCTGGCCTGTTTGATTTGGCCTGTTGCGGCAACTTGTGAGGCCGTGTTATTATAGTAGGCCATGCGGTAACGCATTAAACTCTTATCAACCGAAATGCAAATATGAATAATTTGATTTTTTAAAACTTTTGAGATCTTATCAAGTTAGAATTAAATTTGATTTGAAAAAAATTCCAAATACGATTTTCGTGCTTATTATTGAAAGCCGGCTTGAAAAACATTGATCACATAATAATTAATAGTTAATAGAGTTGGCAAACGACGAAACGTCATGCGAACGACAAAAGAGACAAAAAAGACATGCGCAGCAGGAAGATGGATTGTTAAATAGCTTTAATATTTAATAGTAAATCTCACCTTAATTCACTGTTGCATTCACCTCACTGTATTTACTTTACATGGCTTGAAGTCTCCTACCTCTCAAATAACTTCGTGAATCATGCATTATTTACGTTTTTGATAATTTCGAAATATCACGTCTCTCGACACTGCTCTAAAAAAAATCAACGTTTATTTTAGATCAGTGGTACCTCGTTGATGCCTCGTCCTCAGTGATACCTCGTCGCTGTGACGATCCTTTTGGTATTTTAATTTTTCACAACGACCATCTAGCTAAATGCAACGCAAACAGGAGATTTTGAGTGTAAAAAACAATTACACTATTCTGCGGAGTCATTTACTCAAAATTTCTGTTGTAATTTACTGGAAAGAATCACAACAGCAATAAGATGTATTTCTGTCTGATGAAGTGATGAAATACATTTTGATAGTAAATTATCTTGGTATAACCAGATCAATGACATCAAAAGAATAATTAACTATAAATTAGCTAAAATTAGACTTTTAGTCAAGTTTCTGGACTGGGATGATGTTTTATGTTAAATAGATCTTTCATTTTTCCCTATATTCATTATTGTTCACCAATATGGTCCTCAGCTGCTAATCACCTCATTGATAAAATCCAATCTTCTTGTGACAGTACTCAGTTATTCTCTCGTAACATTCCAAAAATTAGTCAGATAGAGGTTGCATTTTGACCTAGCAACTCTTTAAATCAATTCATAAGCTCTCACCTGAATATTTATCAAGTAAGTTTATCTTTAGCAATTCATAATCATCGTTATAATACAAGACAAGTTTCTGCTAATAACCTTTTTTATACTTTTACACTAAAAATATGGAATACACTCCCAAACGATGTGAATAGCGAGCAAAGTTTTCTTCTGTTCAAAAGCAAATGTAGGAAACATTTTTAAACCTAATTATATAGTGATTTTTCCAGAATAATATAAATATTAACCATTTTTTTAAATTTCTTTGTTTAACTGATGATATATAATTCTTTCCAACAGTGGACTCCAGTGGAAACAACTACAGCACTTTCTTGTGGTCTGGGTTTTCTGGGTTATCCACTTAAAATATGAATTATTATTATAATTATATAAAATAAGATGAAAAGATGAACAAGTGCTTTTGAGGTGCCCGCGGTAATAGATATCGCCGTGCGCGGACATTTCCCCGACGGATAGTTCCCTGACGGACAATTCCCTGAAGACAGTTCCTCGACAAACAGTTTTCCGAACGGATAGTTCTTTACACGGACATTTTCCTGACGGACAATTTCCTACACGAACATTTTCCTGACGGACAATTCCCCAAATATGTGTAATTTTTTAAAATTATTTATAATCACATTTCACAGCAATTTAAGGGTGTTATGTCAGAAATGCACGCAAAAGTAGATATATTTTAATAATAAAAAAACTGGAATATACTGTAAAAATACATGAAATAAAATTCGAACACAAAAGTTTTGTTTTAAACGTGCACCGTCCGCTATATAGAGGTTTTTTCTAGGGCAAATATTCAACCGGTACCTCAAAAAGAGTCCGCTAAAGGGAAGTGTCCGCTAAAGGGAGGTTTTCTTATGAGAGACGGACCGTGATTTCATTCGTTTCACTCGAAAAAGTGTCTGTTATACAGAGGTAGCCGTTATAAAGGGTATTGGCTATAAAGAGGTTCCATTGTACCTTATTACGCTAAATTAGACCGCGACTTAATAAGCTGCATTTGAAAAAATAGGGTTAATTTAACGTGGCTTACCGTATTTCCTCTAATATAAAACCCGTCTTCTATTACTTGAAGACACCTCTGAGAGGGGCTACAATTAAAAGGAGGCTAGTATAAGAGGGGGTCTATTATTTCTAGAATGAGGTGTAGGAGGGGAAATGAAATAAAAAAATTCGATATCACAAACTATTTTTATATCACATTTCGATATCACAAACTATGTTCAGTTCTTCTGGCGCAGAGTTGTGGACGTCCGCGTCGTCAGTGAGTTCGAAAGGATTGCCAAGGTTCGGTTCCTCTAGAATTCTTAGTTGCTCCTTGAGTCTAGCTGCACCCTGTTTAAGCCACTTTTGGGTAAGCCCTCGTTCATCCAAGCATTTCTAGACTATTGTGGAATATAAGTCGTGCAAAGAGGATTTTCGTGCAGAAGCCAAACTTCACGATGCTCATGCCGGTGGTGTTTACAGGAAGCTAGTTGTTCATGTCCCAATCGAGCTGTCTAGAGCTTGTCGTCCCGTGTCTGTACATTGTTACTGCCGGTATTAGTGAGAAAGAACGTCAAGTTATGAGAATTATGCACGATAAAATAAAGGAACCTAAAGACCGTTTCTCATACTTTGAATTAACAATTGAAAAAGACTATTTTATTGACCCAATGATTCTGTAATTTATCGTATTGTATGCAGAATAGCTTTTTCACTTGAGTTAAATTGTTTTTTCCTATCCCTACTCCTAAGTCAATGACGCTGCAAATCAACGATCTAAATTATACCGTTTCTAATATAAGATGGGTCTACTATTGATTTGGCCCCATCTTGATGGGGGTCTTCAATTAGAAAAGAGCTAGTATTTGAGGGGGTCATTTATCTATACAACTCACCTCCACAAGGGGGCAACAATTAGAAGAGGGTCTAGTATTTGAGGGGGTCTCTTATTAGAGGAAATACGGTAATTAATGTAGCGACAAGAAACTTTGGAATTTCAACGAATTTTCTATTTGCCCACACATGAAAATAAAACTATTGGAGATAACTATACGTTTAACGACCTCGTTGTAAACGGACGTGTGTGTGTGTGTGCTCTTTTAAACAAAAATTCTGCACAACATATTTAACCTTATAAATTCAATATATTACAAGAGAAGAAGTAAAGGCATTTCATGATTTCAGGAATGTAGTACTGTGTGAAACAATGAACGCATGCTTTTAAGAGTTTTAAAATTTTCATTTGTGAACGTAACAAGATATAAAAACGTCACTGACGATGTTGTAGAAAAAGGAATGAGCGCTATCGCGGGAAAACTGGAAATGGCTTGATTGGACAGCCACTTTTTTCAAATACCTAAATATTCTATTTAAAGCCAACATTTCATCAACTTCGATAAAATCAATGATGGATGAAAAAACGTTTTTAAGAAACCTAGCGAAGGCCCTAGTATCAAAAGTTTCTTAATTTTTTTAAAATTTTAGTCCTAAAAGTTTCTTAACTAGTTTCTTATTCTAAAGTTTGGTTTACAAAGAAAAAAACGCACAAAAAGAAAAAAACAAATTTGTTCGATTACACGTTCGATCGGGATGGTTTTCACATTTATAAATACATAGCTACAGTAGTATAGAGTATAAACAGTGAAAAGAGAAAGTTTTATGATTGGAAAATAATTATTTACGTCTATACAAGTTGCTTTTCTAAAAATAGCATGTAAATCTTGGTTCCAAAAGTTTCTTAAATTTTGGAAGGTCTAGTACAAGGTTTCTTATAAACCGGTTTCTTATAATAAAAAAACGTGTAAATGGAACCATCATTTTACGATAGTGTGCCTTCACTAGTAAGACTTTGTATCTCTAATGATGTGAATGTTTCTTCCATTGCAAGATAACGCAAGGCTAATGTTAAGCTTTTATGGGAAAATACTGTATTAGCTACTTGTGGTGGGATTTCCTCTTCTGGTTAACCGCCATTATGAAAATGCACCAAACTTTGTTTACATTAGAGACGTTAACGTTGGTTGTGTTTCGGACAGTTCCACAAACGACCATCCAAAATTATTCAAAATTGCGCCCGGCTTGCCAGTTGTACGCGAAATATATGTATGCGCGATATATTCAATCATATTGAATCCCACTTTCACTAAGATCTAAACTTTGACCATGATCCTATCTATGGATGGTATTGATCTCGTCGAGTCCTGCTCCCATGGACGGTTTCTTGGCTTTACATTCTCAAATGCTATATCACCAGAATTAAAAAAAACACACATCCATAATGGTTGGATCAATTTATTGTTCTCGAAAGTATTTGCCGCCTTCTTTAATTCCTTATCTCTATAAAAGCCAGATTCGTCTCGCAGCGGAGTACTACTGTCACATATGGGCAGTTAGTACCCAGCGTTCTTTGTCCTGTCTTCATTCGGCCCAAAGGCTAGACGTCTAGTCGGTCCCGAACTTTAATCCACTCCCGACCTTTCTGTCATCATCGCAAGGTTGATTGTCGCGTGACAGGGGAAGGTTTGTAAATATTCGGTTATTTTAGCGTGACTCCATATATGGATTACCACTAAACTTGGCCATACGATAATCCCTATTTTGATCTCTACCATAATAGGTAGATTTCTCATTAATGTAGTTTTTACCGGGAGGTTTTTACTGCAATATGTAACTGTCATCATCCAGCTTCTTTCTGAATTATCATTTAATTAACTTCAAGAAAAAAGTAACACCTAAAGCAACAACAAAGAAAGTTGAGGCTGAACAGTTGAAAAAAGTAGTACTTAATAAAAATAAAAATAACATGGAGTTCTTTATTCGGGAAGAAGTTTTGGTATTGACAAAACTACCCAACATTATTTCTGTAAATGTATCAAATTTCAAATATATTTCAAATATAAACTGCTATCCAGTCCTACTCTCAATTTCTCACCACTCAATCGTTGAAGTCAGTACAACCTACAAAGCCAATATTAATATCCAAATATCTAGTCACAAATCGCCTCACAGTAGTTTTGATAATCTAAATTTCTTCAACGACGATGTAGATTGGAGAAACATAACACAACATCTCAATACCATAAGATGGGAAAAGCAGTTTGTTAATCTTGATGCAATTGAAGCATTAGACAGTTTTTACAAACTTTGTAGCAGTGCTTGCTTACCGTATGTCCCAAAGCGTAAATCATCTTCTTCAAAGAAGCCTTATATTACAGCTGCACGATACAAACTCATGAGGAAGAGAAGACGTACAAACTCTGCTCTAAATAAAACTACTTCTGAATCTAAAAAAAGTAGACTAAGAATTAAACTAATCTTAATAGAAAAAGAATTGATGTCGCTATATAAATCCTCAAGTGAAATTGAGGAAAACAAAGCTATCTCGGCAATTAAAAAGAATCCAAAATATTTCTTTTCTTACGCAAAAAAGTTTTCAAAAACTAAAACAGAAATTGGCCCTATCTATGATACAGCTATTGAATCATATGCATCCGATCCAGTGGAAATGGCTAATCTGTTCTCCGGTCAATATAGCTCAGAATTTAGTACACCAAGAAATATTCCATCTCAACACTATGATAACATAAATCCACTACTTGAGGACATTGAAATCAGAGTTGATGATGTAAAGCATGCTATAGACAGTTTTAGCTCAACCTCAGCATCAGGCCCAGATGGCTTTCCTGCTATCCTGTTAAAATCCTGCAGTATTATTGTAGCCAAACCGATACAACTAATTTGTCGCAAATGGCTTGACACTGGTGTTTTTCCATTTAAGCTAAAAGAGGCATTCATAATTCCCATATACAAAGGAGGCAACAAGTCTCTCCCTGTTAATTACCGTCCTGTTGCGCTAACATCACATATAATCAAAATATGCGAAAAAGTAGTCAGAGAGGCAATAGTGGAATTTCTAGAAGTTAACCACCTGTTTAATGATAGCCAACATGGTTTCAGAGCCGGAAGGTCATGCTTAAGCTAATTACTCGATCACTACGACAACATACTCAAATCTCTAGAAGATGGTCACATTATCGATGTTGTATACCTAGACTTCAGCAAAGCATTTGAAAAGGTTGTTAATGCCTTTTGAATATATTGGGAGTCCAGCGAACAGCTTTAGGAATAGCGTAATTGGCATAAATGTAAGGGGGATGTTTGGAAACGGTTTCCAGATCAGAAAATAGACGGTGATTCAAATCCCCTGTTCGGTAACAAATGCGACAACAACACACAATTCAAAGCTGAAATAAATAAACAAATTCCTATTTTATACTACGTAAATAAACCATAAAAAACGCAAACTTACTATTGTTCCGCCAATATAGCAAGCTTAACAAAATGCGAAGTCGCGATGTGAAACCCAAAACGCTGACGTGTCACTACAAACGGTATGCAGTGTATGTACGATAGCGCACGATGTAAAATATATATATATTTTCGATTAAATCGGTTATTTTCGGTTTATTTCCAAAACGCTTATCGTAGCGCGGCTTTATCCTCAAAAAAAGGATTTTTTTTCATCAAAAAAACACAAATAGAAGTTTCATCCGCGCTCTCTTCCGTTGGTGCTCTGTTCTCTCGATGCGCGAACACTCCCCGGCCAGTGAGACGACGAAGCGAACGATAACTCGACTGAGAAAACGATTTCACTTATCACATGCTGCTTCGAGAAGCGCAATCTGCCCAACAGGTCGCATGAAACTCCCATCTGTTGTATCAAGCTTGACAACACGAACGGTACCGTCTTTGCTTGGTAATACCTCGCTGACTCTTGCTAGTGGCCATTTGGATCGACTTACGCTTTCTTTGGTCATTAGAACAAGGTCTCCAACGGCTATATTTCGTGTGGCCTTTGCCCATTTCGTTCGAGTAGTGAGTGACGGTAAGTACTCTGAAGTCCATCTCCTCCAAAACATTTGTGTAGCTGCCTGGACCGTCTTCCATTTCGCTCGGTAATCTACTTCTTTGTTTTGTACGGCTACAAATGTGTTGTTAGCTGAACCTTTGTTTAGAAGGAAGTGGTTCGGTGTCAACGCTAAGAAGTCGTTAATGTCATCGCTGATACTTGTGAGTGGACGACTATTGACTATCGATTCAACTTCTGTCAAGAATGTGTAAAGCGCTTCATCGGTAAATATTCGGTCTTTTGTAATCGTCTTTAGACTTCTCTTTACAATCTTCACCATTGATTCCATCGCACCACCCATCCAGGGTGCGCAAGGTGGGTTGAAGTTCCAGTTGATTCCTTTTTCACCGAGGTCTTCCGTGATTTTTGCTTGGTTGAGATCTTTTAATAGCTTCGCTAGTTCTTTTTCTGCTCCGACAAAATTGGTACCGTTATCGCTACGAACATGTCCGGGTTTACCTCTTCTGGAGCAAAATCTCCGAAAGGCTAATAGAAAACTGTCGGTGGAAAGATTGCTAGCAAGTTCAAGATGTACTGCTCTTGTGGTCAGACACGTGAACAGGGCGCCCCATCGCTTATTTCTCCCAAGATTATTTCTCGTTTTCTTGTACTGCTTTGTCATTATTGGTCCAAAGTAATCGATACCTGTGTTAGAGAAAGGAGGATCTCCTATGGCAAGTCGCTCTTTCGGTAGTGATGCCATGAGCGGGAATTCAGGTTTAGCCCGGCGTTTTTTGCAATAAATGCAGTTCTTTAAAATTTCTTTAACTATCCCTCGACCTCGAACAATCCAAAACTTTTCTCTGAGAATTGACAGCGTTTGTTCCCGACCCGAATGACAATTTTTCTCGTGTACATGCTGGACGATCAGTTTCGATACGTAATGTGTTTTCGCAATAATTATCTGGTGTACAGTTTGATACGGCAGTTTCGCTTTTGAGATTCGACCACCAACACGAATAACGCCATCGTCATCTATGAATGGGTCCAACTGGACAAGCAGACTACGTTTGTTCACAAGGTTGGTTTGTTGCAGATCAAAGTATTCGTGCGGATAAGACTCGTATTGTGAAACTTTGAGTATGAACGTTTTAGCAGACGATAAGTTTTCGGCGGTAATTAAACGTTTAATTCGGGAAACAGGTTTACCTTTACAGTGTAACCAGTATTTCACAACTTTAAACACCCAAGCAACGCTCCGTACGAGGTGATTGAAGTGCGAAAAGCGCTCCCAGTTTAATTTTGGTGGAACGATTGACTTTACAGGAACCTTTGATTCTCTGGTAATAAGATTGATTTCAAAAGCATTTTGTTCTGGTAGATCTGTTAGAACAGGGTGTGACTCCTCGTATAGCTCGTCTATGTCTGGTCCAATGTACCACAGTTTTGTTGTTTTGAGTATGCTGAACGGGATATATCGTGTACAGAGATCAGCAAGGTTTTCGTGTCCAGGTATATGATTCCAATCTTCGACGTTGGAGTTAACGCGTATTTCGTTTAACCGATTCATAACAAACACCGGGAATTTTCGTGTTTGATTCTGTATATAGCATAATACAACCTTCGAATCGATCCAGTAACGTATTTTGCTTAACTTAAATTCGGTTTGCTCAATAATGGTGTTTTTTAAACAAACAGCTAAGACGGCACCTTGTAGCTCTAGACGTGGAATAGTCTGCGCGTTTTCTTTAATTGGGGCGAGTCTGGATTTGCTCATAATGAAGGATGTTGTTGTTCTATCGTTGAATTTGAAGAGGAAATATGCTACTGCTCCGTAGGCAAGATTAGAGGCGTCCGAAAAGATGTGGAGTTCTATCGGTGCGTGATGATCCGGAATGTACTCAAACCAACGTTTAATTCGAATTCCATCTAAGTGCTGATGCATATCTTTATTCCATTTATTGAATCGGTTTTGCATGTCAATTGGTAGTGGTTGATCCCAATCTAGTTTCATTTTCCAGAGTTGTTGCATAATTAGCTTAGCTTCAAGTATGCATGGCGTGAGAATCCCCAACGGGTCAAAAATAGATTCAAAATTCCTCGCTTAGATAGAGAATATTGCTTTGTGATTGGTGTGAATTTAAAACAATCGGTTTTAATGTCCCAAGACATTCCTAACGCTCTTTCAGTGATATCTGAATTTAGATCCATTTGAATCAGTTTATCAGAAATTTCAGATTTCGGTAAAGTTTCCAGGAGCGTAATGTCGTTGGTGATCCATTTTGTCAGCTGAAATCCGTGTTGGATCAGTGCATCAATTACTCCTTTAGCTAGACGTGTGATCCTTTGTTTATCCGAGTCGGAATACAGGAAATCGTCCATGTAAAAATGATTTTCAATTAAGAATTTAACGTTAGGGTCGTTTGTTGGAGCCGCTTTCTTGAGTGCCCAGTTAGCACAATAGGGCGAATCTATCTTTCCGAATATATGAACCTGCATGACGTAGTCGTTGAGTGGTTTAGCGGGGTCATTCCTCCAAATAAATCGTAAAGCGTCTATGTCCGAAGCTGTAACACGTACCTGGTGAAACATAGGCGTCGGCCATAACAGCATACTTCCCTTGTCTGAATCGATGAAGAACTGATACCAAACTGTTAAGAAGGTTAATTCCTGGAGATATTTTATCGTTGAATGAAGTGTTTTGATACTTGGCGGTAGCGTCGAAAACAACTCGTACCTTGTTTGGTTTATTGACGTTCATAACTCCGTGGTGAGGGACATAATTCGTGATACACTTATGTGTTTGGACTTCGGTTCGCGTAAGTTTTCGAGCGTAACCCTTTTCTACGTAATCAATTATTTCTTTACTGTACAGTTCTTTGAATTTTGAGTTTTTCACAAACTTTCTTTCTAGAGAGTGGAATCGTTGGACGGCTAAGTGTCGGTTGAACGGCAAAATTGGTTCCTTTTCTTTCCAGAGAATCCCAACCTCGAAGTGACCATTAACTAGACTTGTTGTGCTTTCTAATCGATCCAGATCTTGTTGCTGTTCAGGCGGTAAAACCGCACGATTTAACTTTGGTAAAGTACCATAGGAGTCAAGTGTCCAGAATTGTTCGATTTGGTATGGTATATGTTGGTTTGTAAAAAAGTTGCATTGTGATATATTTGATCTACCTCCCTCGATTAATATCCAACCGAGATATGTTTTTACCGCAACAGGGTCTCCTTTTCTACCTTCCCGAAAATTGTGATGTAAAAGTAAATCAGGGTAGTCAGTACCAATTAAAATTGTGACGTCGGTGTCGTGTAGCTCTGGTAATGATAGATCCTTCAAGTGGTCGTAATTTCGTAACTCTTCTTCAGACAAACTGTTTCGTGGAATATCAAGCCTTTCTACTACCCACGCTTCGGTGATCTTCTTTTTTTCTGTAGGATTTGCCTTTGGCAAAATAACGAAGTCTACCTGTTTAGACGAAATCCTTTTTTGCTTCTCCAAAACACTCGAAACCTGTAATTCCTTCAACCTCCCCTTTAGGTTGAGTTTCTCGGCTATATCTGCACGGATGAGTGTGATGTCAGAACCAGAATCTAAGAGGGAGTTTGTTTTGATGCAGGTGCCTTTATTTGCGATAATAATGGGTGCAATTTGAAAGAGATTAGTTCTAACTTTCTTCGGTTCTGTTGAAACATGGTTGACAGATGAACTTGGTTTGCTGGTGGTATTGTCTTCCACAGGTGAGAGATGTAATAGGGTGTGGTGTCGACGATAACAACCTTCTATTTTGCAGCGAAATTTCGATAGGCAAGAGGTGACCTTGTGTGTGTTTGACAAACAATTATAACAGAGGTTGTTAGCTTTAACAATGTCTCTTTTTGCTTCTGTCGTTTTGTCTTTGAATTTAGAACACTCTGAGATTTTGTGGTGTTCAGTGCAAAGCCAGCATGTGTGTGGATACGGAGTCGGCGGATGTTCTATCTTTTTTGACTGAATAAAGTTGGTGCTACGACTTGATGACGGTTTGTATCTTGTCTGACGCACATCGGAAGTGTCCATGTCTTGAATAATAGCTGCAATGGGGTTAAAGAACTCGTATAGTTTGTTGTATAACCAAGTTGATAGCGAATCAAGATTAGGTAGATTAAACTTAAAATCACGGTATAAGCTGCTACGGAGATTGTTTGGTAATCTTTTGACGGCCTTGGTGATGTTTTCGATCGAATTTATTGATGACATATATCCCATTTTCTTCAGCCATGTCACGGTTGAAAATAACTGTTGTTGATACATGCGAAGTTTTGTTTTGTCGTAAATGGTGATTTGTGGTCGATCAAGTATCAACTTTAGTTTGGAGTGTGCAACTAGAATTCCATTCCCGAAGTCTCTTTTGAGGATTTTCAGAGCTGTTGCGTAAAATATCCCACTCTGTCCGATAGCTTGAGCGGTTTTCAGTGCTTCACCATCGAGTACAGTCAGCAATCTCTCCATGCGCATTTCGTCCGTAAAGCTTAACTTGTTGTGAACACGACGTTGAAAGTTTTCGACAAAGTCGGGCCATGTTGAAGGGTTGCCGTTAAAACGATGAAGTTCAATGGGCGGTAGTCCTTTCGTTTCAAATTCGGCTTTAAGCAACTCGCTAGTTGTTTCTTTTCGGAGAGTGACAGGTAGCGTTGTCTCCTGACCTTCACGTAGATTATCGATAAAACTGTCGATAGAAGGAGACAAATACGCAGGTTGGTGAGTTTCAGGTTGTTCGTCATGTTGCAGTGGTGAATTATCAATCCAACTCTATACTTCGACAGAAGAAGCTCTAGTGTTTATATTAGCTGGTTCATAATGCATTATTCGTGTGGAACGTTTTAAAGAGTCGTCGAGTTGGTAATTTTTTGCTGGATTAGAGTAAAAGGTGTATGTTGGTCGGTAAACAGCACCTTGTTCGTGTATTTCCTCGGCATCCTTGATCATATTTGTGACTTGTGCAAGGCTTTTGATGTGTTGAGCTCGTTTTATGTTAGCTTGCTCCTCAGCCATTGACATCTGGATTCCAATCTCTTGTTGTCGAATTTTCAGCATGCTGAGACGATTTTTTGCTTCTTCCGTCTCTTGTTGCGCGAGTAGTTCGGTTTTTCTCAGTTGTAATCTAGCTGTTGTTGATGAGCTTTTATCAGAAGTAATCGAAGTGTTATATGAACCTTCTGCCTGATTATCCTTTTCTACTATTTCTGAAGTTATACTGCTTGTTATGTACTGATTACAACTGTGTAGTGCTTCCTGCGCGCGTGTTTGGTGACTCTGCAATATCTGATGCTGTTCATGCACTTCATTAGGGTCAATATGTCTAATTATGTTATCGGTAAGCTTTTCAATGTTATAAACGGCAAGATTTATTTTAAGTTTTTTAATATCGGGTATTTGAGCATTGTTCTCGATAGATTGATTAGCTCTATTAATGTATCGTGTTAGCGCTGAAATGTATCCCTTTCTACTAGGGAACGCGGATTTTAATATGATTGATTCGGGGTTCGTTTTGTTACCACTTTCAGACATGATTTTATCTATTAAAAACGTTCACTCTAAACTATCCCAACCTGTAATTGCGGCTTCGAGATATATGTTTACTTTAATCTCTGCAAACGATGTATTACGTAATTGAAGTAATGTACATAATAATTAATAACAAGTTTTTTATCCGCGGAGAAGAGTGTCAAATCTTCTATAGAATAATTAATCCAATGGGAATTACAATTGTCGATAATTAGTTTTATATCGGTAGACTGAACAGTGAACGTGAACCTTTGCAAACAATGTTTGTGTTTAACGTTTTATACGGTGAATAATATAACGGTATTTCAATATAGATTCGATGTGTCATGAATTGTCCAGTGACTTTATAAGTCAATACTTTGAACTGTTTGTTAATGCCTTTTGAATATATTGGGAGTCCAGCAAACAGCTTTAGGAATAGCGTAATTGGCACAAATGTAAGGGGGATGTTTGGAAACGGTTTCCAGATCAGAAAATAGACGGTGATTCAAATCCCCTGTTCGGTAACAAATGCGACAACAACACACAATTCAAAGCTGAAATAAATAAACAAATTCCTATTTTATACTACGTAAATAAACCATAAAAAACGCAAACTTACTATTGTTCCGCCAATATAGCAAGCTTAACAAAATGCGAAGTCGCGATGCGAAACCCAAAACGCTGACGTGGCACTACAAACGGTATGCAGTGTATGTACGAACGCGCACGATGTAAAATATATATATATTTTCGATTAAATCGGTTATTTTCGGTTTATTTCCAAAACGCTTATCGTAGCGCGGCTTTATCCTCAAAAAAGGATTTTTTTTCATCAAAAAAACACAAATAGAAGTTTCATCCGCGCTCTCTTCCGTTGGTGCTCTGTTCTCTCGATGCGTGAACAAAGGTTGATTTTCAAATTCTGCTTGACAAAGTAAAACGTATTGGTATCAGAGGCAAACTACTTAAGTTTATCGAATCTTTTATTTGCAATAGATTCCAAACTGTCATTGTCAATGGAGTCAAATCAAATCCTACATCTGTGATCTCCGGAGTCCCACAAGGGTCTGTACTAGGCCCACTACCATTCTTAATCCAAATTGGAGACATTGATGTAGAGATACTATATTCAACCTTGCAGAGTTTTGCGGATGACACCAGACTCGCCAAAATCATCAAATCATTGAACGACACATCCTTTTTACAAGCTGATTTGTAATCAGTCTACAAATGGGCAAACGACAACAATATGATGTTCAACGATTCAAAATTTATTATATATTCTATAGGTTATTATATATTCATACAAAAACAGAACCTTTCATAACCACTACACCTCTTATAATAAAGAAAAAGTCGAAGATAAACTTCAAGTTAAAGACCTGGGAATCATCATGAGTAACAATGTTGACTTTCAAATTCATATCAATAATCTCTGCAAATCCAGCAAAAATCTGAGTAGCTGGGCTCTCCGTACCTTCAACTCTAGGAAGTCAATTATCCGGCCAAAACTAAAGTATTGTTCCCAACTCTGGAGTCCTTGCAGACCTGGTCAAATCCAGCAGATAGAACTTCTCCAATGGAACTTCCTACGCACAATTTTCTCAACTACCAAACGCAATTATTGGGAGTCTTTATTGTATCTGAAATTATATTCACTAGAACGTCGCAGAGAGCGCTACATAATAATACTCGAAAATATAGTTCCAAACCCAAACCCGAACCTCATACGACCTATCCACTCCTCAAGAAATGGACGTCGCTGTTTCGTGTACATAAGTTGTACAAACTGTTTGTCACGGATAAAATCCCTAATATACAACAGTTTGCCAGTAAAAAGAGCTAAACTCTTCAATATTATGCCAAAATCGTTACGGAATCTATCAGGGTGTACCCTTGATTTATTCAAGAGAAGACTCGATAAAATCCCATCACGCATTTCCGATGAACCGCAAATCCCTGGGTATACCCAATATAGACGGACTGAATCGAATAGCCTCTTGCATATGTACCCACTTTACATCAAAGACAATGTCCAAACTGCAAACCCTTACTGTTTAAGTTGGGAAGAAGAAGAGATATTGATAACCATGGGCGGACTACTTTAAGGGAAGAAACTTTCGCGGTACCTTTTCCACCGCGAATTTTTCCGATTTAACTTTCGCGTTTTTAGAAAATTTAAAGAATTCGCGGGAATAAACTTTCGCGATTTTTAAAATTTTGCAGATTTCGCGGGAATAAACTTTCGCTGATTACGATTTTAGAAATTAAAGTTCCAAACATTGTGTCGGATTGCAATTTTTTCACTGCAGACAAAAACAACTCAATTTTGTTGACCAAAATAAACTGCCAATATTTTGATGTTAATGCTATATTTTCGTACTTTTAAGAAAGTGTTTTACATGTTGACTCCTCGTCATCAATAAAATCTTTGAAAATGTCAAATGTCATATTGGTGTGATAGTTTGTAACATACCAATATCAGTGATTTCGCGTATATCACCAAGGAGGCCCAATGTTCCCAATTTTATTGCGTCGGAAATTCCATATTCGGAACATGTTATTCGAATGATTCCATGATTAATTGTTAGAGGTGCGTCAGTTTATTTAAAACTGATTTCCATGAATTTCCGAAGATCATCCTTAGTCCAAGGTGGACTAGAAATTAGATGCGAGGTTGTGGTTAAAATGGCTGGAACGGTGAAAAACCATATGATTATGGACAGGTATATCAACCTTGTAAAAGAACGTTATACTGAGCCGAAAAACGAAGTGACTATGGGTTCCTTTTTGATGCGTGCTGTTCCAGAACCACTTGCTCTTGTAAAACCTCCGAATAAAAAGCGAAAGACCGGGGCTACAAGGGTTGCTAGCAGAGACATTAGGGTAATGTTTTATGCTAGCAACAAAAGTGGACAAAAGAGAAAAGACAGCGATAAGGTTATAATTTTAGAGTGATTGTAATATCATGATATATATATATACAAAAGAAGGAATGAAAAATTAAAAGAGGACTTTTTTCGCGGGAATTAACTTTCGCGTTTTTTTCTAATTTGGATATTTTGCGGGAATAAACTTTCGCGGTTTTAGTTTTTTAACTTGGTTTATGGAAGAAACTTTCGCGCAAATTAAGATAAAATTGCCGCGAAAGTTTTTTTCCGCGAAAGTTTCTTCCCTTAAAGTACCTACCAGTTCACCCTGATGATGCAAACATCAAAAGCTGTAACAAGATAACAAGATAACAAAAAGATAAATGATTATTTTCTCATAAATGTACGATTTGTTAAATCTTGATCTGTAAAATACAACGCTAAATAATTGTATTGTGCGGAAGAAATTTTTTAACACGAAGTCAAGGGAAAAAATTTAAGTTTTGTTTCGTGGCAAAGGTAGAACGAATAAAATGCGTCAATTAAAAGGTAAAGCTACAAAAGAAAATTCGAAAATGAAAAAAGAGCGAAAACAAGCATTTCGTGAAGGACATGACAAGGTTTTAACAGTAGCTGTGCCTGTGTTACTGGCTATTGTTGTATTTATTGTAGCTTTCGTGGTGTTGAAGTCTTCGAGAAAGTCTTCCGAGCTGTAGTTGGTCAAAAGATGTGTCATTTATAATGAAATTGGTAGAACGCATGTATTATTATGTTGAAGAACATACATTTTTTATAATTGAACGCAATTGGAATTTAAAATGATATATACGATATGCCTCTTTTACTTTTGTAAAAATTAAATTGAATGGGAATATATATTTCTATAAAACTGAATTTGTTGTATTAACTAGCCACTTGCTTTTGATGTATATAAAATGTTTTGGTACTTTCTCATTTTTTCTCCACCAACAATGCATCCTGAAAACTTTCCTACACCACAGAAACTGTTCACGACAGGATCTTTAGTGTACAATATCTTCAGCAGCATAGAGCTCTGCACAACCCAAGGTTATACTGGAACTGCAGAAGCCTCATGATCCTGCAACTTACAAACAAAGGTGACAGATGGCAATGTTCTTCATGCGAATTATTCAGATATTATAAATCCTTTGAAGTTTCTAAAAGCCCTTTCTACTTACATTACACATTCATCACTATAATTGAAAGTTCTAGCATTGAAAAATTTTAAAAAAGATTTCTTAAAATTAGAAAGAAAAGCATTTTAAAGAAAATTACGCTAAGTTGAAATTGTAAGTACCTACTTTAAGTGAAACCAATCAAATTGTACTATACATTTATCTAAAAGGACTACGATTTGTACCTTGCTTGTTTTTATTTTTAGCTTTAAGCTGTCTTAAATATATTTCTAATATATATATAATTAGAATATATAATAAATATATATTATAATTATTTAATAAAAGTGAAGTTTAGATGTTCTAGTTGCTTTCAAACAATACTTATTGATGAAATTCAACAATAATCTGTTACAATAATAATTTGCTTTAGTTTATTCATTATTTTGGCCGTTTTATGCTTTAATGCCTTATATAAAAAAAATTAATCCTTTAAATAACAAGGTATTCATTTGAGTTTGCATCCTCGGTAGTATAGTGGTGAGTATCCCCGCCTGTCACGCGGGAGACCGGGGTTCGATTCCCCGCCGGGGAGAATTTTTTTGTCAATTTTTGTTCATAACAAATTTTTTGAAAGCGCCAATTCTGTTCTGTCAATTACACACCGGGGCGCCGCACCAGATACCGTGTTCCCACCACACTTGATGTTTTCTCGAAATTTAATTTTCGAAAATAAGCGTTGAAAAGCGTCCAATTCGTTGTTATTTCACATGTTTTTCTCACAGTTTTCAACGTTTCTTTCAGGTTTACGTTAATTACTAAAAAGGTTTCTTATACTAGGTTTCTTATTACAGTGGAATATTCCTAAAGCGGACTCCATCGGTGCAAAAAAAATTGTCCGCTTTATAGAGATGTCCGTTTTATAGAGATTGACCAAAATTCACTTTTGGACGTAATTTTGAACAAAAAGGTATTTCATACTTTTCTTTACGAGGATTCTTTTGTTCGAGGATACAACGCTTACATGGACACCCAAAGTTGGTGATGAAAATTTTTGTTTGAAGTCAGAAATTGAAAATCAGCATGACAAGTTTGCAGTTGCTATTGTGTTGGAAGAACGAATAGTGGGCATGATCCTAAAACTTTAAGTACATTAACAACAAAAAATTTAGGACTTCAAAATTTCGGACAATAATTTTCGGACAAGCAAATTTCGGCTAAGCTTTAATGATAAAATAACAAAAAATGTTTTATAATTTTGCTGATTTAAGTCAAAGAATAAAATACTAGACATAGATTTCCCATTAATATTGTTTCAAAAAATGGTTTTTTAAACTTAAATAAGGGTATGAAGCTACCTAAATACAATTCTGTTTCTAAATTACATTCTATCTACTGTCATGTTGACTGGTGCAATGATAATAGTCTTAATTATGGCTTAGAGGTTATAAATTACAGCAAGTGATTGACGTTAAATGTGAAATTTAAAAATTCCTATCATTTTAAAAATTTCGGTCACTAAAAAGTTTGGATACCAAAATTTTCGGTCATTAAAATCGTCGGACCACTTGCTTGTCCAAAATTTTTCGTTGTTAAGGGGGTAGTACACTAAAAAAAGCGATTTTTCAAATTGATACTTATTGTAATGATTTTATTATTTTATCAGGTTCTTTTGTAAAAACTACCATAAAATATTGAAAAGAATTTAAATTTTTTTTAAAAAGTTATTAATTAGCATAATTAATTAGGCGCAAAGTCCTAATTAAACACAAACAGCGGCAGGCTTTTCTCACAAACCGTATATGGTATGAGGCTGAAACTTTTACTGGTGGTTTCTATCATGAATACCTACAGTCTGTACTAAAATCAATAGATTTGGACAATAAATGGGTATTTTATTCATATTTTAGTCATTTTAGACCATTTTTGGGTAAATCGGGTACATAAAATAACCCCTAATTGATTTTTGTCCAATGTTATCTTCATAATTTTACTATACGCAGTAAAGAATGATGTAATAAGTAATTCTAGAAAAAATTGGGTCAATCACATTAACGGTTTTGGAGAAAAGTCCGCCGCTATGGGAAAAAATGACATTCCTAAAAAAACGCAAAAGAAAAATAGAAAACGTTTAAAATTCTCATCTGGCATAAACAGAGCCCTCTACAGCTTCATTGCGATCACAGAAACCTTTCCTGATTGCTCTTAATTTTTTCTGATGTAACCTTACAGGTGTGCTGCACTATTTTTCCATCTTGGACACACGTTCCTCATCTCGAACTTTGCAATAACTCTCCAAGTAGCTACCCGGAATCATGTTAAATTCTGAAAACACTTTACTAATAAACTTTTCACCATCATTGAAACACATAACTGCAGATGCAACTGCAACAGTCAATGTTGTTCTTTCAGCAAACACATCTTTGGGACAACGCTTTTGTATTAACTGGTTTAACGATTCGTTTGGGTTTTGTGTTTTCCCGTGCAAACACTTTTCAAGGAGATTATCCGCACTGAGACCTTTGAATATCGGTGCAATAACTGGAATCGGAAGCGTCAATTTTTGTTTGTATGTTCTTTTCCCAGTAAGTTTATTGGATTGAAATTTACACCACGAATCTTCATTTCGTGGACAAAACTGGTGAATTCAAATCACAGGACTTCCTTCCTCTTTTGGGCGATTTTGGGGTTCTTTCACTCTCTCCTTCTTCATCAACATGGTTATCACTTTCAAATGTGATGCAAATGCAAATGCAAAAGTGATTGGAATTTAGTTTCCCATGCACATCTGACATTCTTGCAGAAAAGTACAAAAGCGACGCTAAGTCATAATTTTTTCCCTTGATCGTATCTCAACGACATACCACTGCAACTACTACATGTAGGGCATGCAACAACTTTAAAAACATCTTTCAGTATCCAAAAGTTCATTATAAAATTAAAATCAATTGTTGATGAACTTGAGCTACTTGGTGTCAACTTCAGTTTCTTTGCGGATGCAGAACGAATATCTTTTGAATTTTTAGTTTCAGAGTCTCCTAATTTTGTGTATTTATTGCCCCTGAATACTCTTTTCTTTTTTGTTCTTTCAGCACCATTATCTTTCTTCTTGAACTATCTTTCTATGTTAATTTTATTGGAATAGAAGCTTAAATAGGGCGGATAAACAAACAATAATAAAACTTCGAGCACAAAAAGCGTTTTGAGGGGTAACTGGTCTTTTCGCACCACGGTTATTTTGCCCTACGTCATTTTGCACCAAAGTAGGTTGTTTCGCAAGATCATTCAGGTTGTTTCGCCCCATCAAATTTCATCGTATATTGAACGAAATAAATGCAACTTTTACACTATTATTATTACACGGCGGCTCTCCTTTGACTATGTCATAAGATATCACATGCCACTCTGGACACTCATAATCTTGATTACACGATTTTTTTTACAAGCCACTTAGGATTTGGAGTAGAACTCATGTTGCTTAAATTTTATGCCGAAATTGCTACTCAAGTTGCTTAACTGGTTGCTTATTTTTGAAAAGCCAAGGCTTATAAAAGTGTGGGCTGTCTTTTCCGCTTGCTCATCGTGAACCGAAACAAATCATAAATAAAACAACAAAATTCGATTCATAAGTGAGAAAACGTCAATCAACAAGACAGACATTCGAAATAAAGAAAATAACAATGCAATGTCCTCACTTGGTGTATCGCATAGTTAAAATACATACATACAAAACAAAGTTATTGCTATTGAAGTGGCTATGATAGTATAAATATTTTTCACCGGTTGCTTAATGTAATAAAAGCTCAGTAGTGGAGTTGCTTATTTTTTTGCTGAACTCGAGTACAGTTGCTTATAAAGCAGTTACTAATAATATAAAAAATCGTGTATCTCATCAGTTGTTATAATTTTACTAGGGCAAGCTATCTAATCAAATCATAACAAAGTAGGCAGATCTGTATAAAAGGCAATGGAGTCAACATCCGAGTCTTCAACTATACGTCACAATATGCCGAGAATAAAGAATCCCTGCGGTAGCTGCAAACGAGATTGCAAAGATCAGACAATTTTCTGCGACGGATGCAGCTAATGGTTCCATAAAAGATGTCAAGAACTTCCAGATGCAGTATTTACAGAACTGGGCCGTATGTCCTTGGAGTACTGGTGTACAGCATGTCTTCTCTCCACCACATAGCCGAAAGAATTCGACTTCAATCTTTCCCTTAAACGATTGAGCGATGCCGCCAAGAAATTGACAGCCAACTTAGAGGAAGCAGCTAGGAGGGAGGAGATATTTCTTCGCAAATGGTCAGCTGTATCTGCACCCCCGGGATTCTCCAAGTTTCAAGCAGACGTCCACAAGACAGATCAGCACGCAGAAAGAGTCCTTCACAAGTTCGGGGGATACGATTCAAGAACGCCAGTCGAGGTACCAGTGGACGGAAGCTGCCTTTTCCATGTCGTCTCAACTGCTCTGTGTGGTCATACAGGATTGTCAAAACAGCTGAGAGTCCGCACCACCATCGAACTAGCGAAATACGACGATTTCTACAGGATCCAGCATGACGACCCGCTGTGGGAGGCGTTGAGTCCAACATTTGACGCAGCTCTCAAAGATTGTGCCATGTCTAACGAATCTTTAGCTTGGACACTACACGCACTGGCTTCCGTGACGGGATGTTCCATCACATCAGTCTACCCACCAATGTCAGGACTACAGGATCCGGCCTTCCTTCATCTAACCACAACCTTCACACCAAGGGGGTTACCAAGTCATCCGAGGGGACGAAATGAATGTATCATTGTGATGTGGTCCATTTTCCAAAGTGATGGCACAGATCGTGTTATCTGGACACCCAACCATTTTGTTCCCCTACTTGAAGTTCACCATCCAGTCACCGAGAAGAAGCGAAGTGGACACAACATTGATGCAGGAGTTAAACGACTACGCACAAGGAAAAGCTCGTCGACAATCGCAGATACAGCTACAATATCAAACGAAGACGGAAGATCAAACGACCATCGATTGGCAGTGTACGGTACAACCAAAAACGGATCCCTGTCGTGCCAGCGTCATACAGCGAGGAGACGATTTTTTCGAGGGAGCAAACAAACACAATCTAGTCGCACAGTCCGGTACCGACCTCGTAACGAAAATGACGGTGACCATCAGCAATCGTGAACAAGGTCCTCCTAGACAATCTTGGTGACACACCCTGCCCAGCCCTTCCGAAAACACAGTATCTCGCGCGCAATACGAATCGCCATCGCCAGAAAAACCGCCCGAAAGATCCTACGAATCTCGACTTTGAAATCGACGACGACAATTTGCCGGAGGAGTTTCTGAAAGCCGACTTGACATAAAAGACAGACGTCATCTAATATTTGCATCAGCAATTAGACAGTTAGACCTACTTAAAAACGCCAAAACGTGGTACGCAGACGCAACTTTCAAGCTATGCCGACATCCGTTCAAGCAACTCTTCACCATAAACGCATCCGTGAAAAGTGGCGACAACACCAAACAAGTCCCACTTGTATTTGTTATAATGTCGGGTAAACAGAAAGCGGACTACAAACGCGTGTTAAAGGAATTAAAGACACTGCTCGGCACCACTATACGGGTCAAGAACATCGTGATAGACTTCGAGATGGCAATGTTGAAAGCATTTCCCCGTATATTTCCTGGAGTAAAACTAACGGGATGTCTGTTCCATTGGACTCAGGCATTATGGTCAGGAGTTAGGACTTCAAACGGTTTATACCAACGACAAGGATATACACTCGTACGTCAGACAACTCATGGCACTACCATTTCTGCCAGCAAACGAAATACGAACGATATTCGACGACTTGAAGACGAAGGCTGATTCGCCTATGAACCATTTGCATTGGGGCATATATAGTATGGACTTATCATTTATCTACCATTTGTGATTCTTTGTGGTTTTTATAGTGTAAATTTTTATTGTACACTACTTCATGTCTTGCTACGTTTTTAACGATTTTATTGTCTTTGAAAATGGTATGGACGCCTACCTGATATATATTGTTTCTGCAATATTCACGATTGTATTGTCTTCTAGTCTTTGAATTATCTGCTTCGTAAAGGTCTTATCCCATGCATGCCTGTAATGAAACGAAACAATGTGTATCTGTGCTCTGCATGCAATGTTACATCGGCTCCAAAACATTTGGAATTCACATTGCACAGTGCGGAACATCGATCCAGTGCAAGCCAATCTGAAACGAAAGTAAGTCCTAATCATTAAATCAGAAATAACACAAAGTAGGATCACAAACAAAATCGGGAAATTCGATGGGGCGAAACAACCTGAATGATTGTCCGAAACAACCTACTTTGGTGCGAAATGACGTGGGGTGAAATAACCATGGGGCGAAAAAACCGCAATCCCATCCAATTACAGCACAACTAACCTTCATTTTTATACTCTTGGTTGTTCTCTTTGCCTGTTTCTCGCCCGACTGCTGTTTGTAATCAAACAAGTTTCCCTTATAAGTGGAACCGAGACTCCTTCGATATACGCGGTTTTAAAAATGGTAGCCTTTCGCTTGAATTGGTGTATTCAAGGTTCTCGACTTTGTTTTGATCTGTTCTGCAGTTTATCACTATTCTTTGGAACAGAGTGTAAAACTCACAAAACTGTCTTTTTTGAGTCGTTGAAAGGACGTTAGTAGTGTATGTACTGAATATTATCCATTAAAATCTTTCGCATCCATATCACAAAGTCAAAATAAATAGTTTTGGCAATTTATTTGAACTCTGCAAATATGTTTATCTCTGTATTAAATAGAAAATAGATATTTTAAATCGAATGAATATAGATGTTGGTTTGAAACATGTTAGGCATTTGCCAAAAATAAATTACCAACATTTTATTTTCAGGGAACCATCATGTCTCAGCCAGTGAGGTATGTTATTTTTACAGATATTAACCGACTTGAATCCTGGAATTGACAAAGTAATCTGTGTTATTAACTAATAATTATTAAAACCTATTGTATTTATAAAAACCTTGCTCAACAAAGTAATGGCTGGTTTTTAGTAAATGCTGTTACTTGTTTTTATTTGTCTTCAGGTTATACAGTAAAGGAACATTCCTAGGTTACCGGCGTGGTCTTCGCAACCAGCATGAAAGTACGTCGCTAGTCAGAATTGAGGGTGTAAATTCAAAAGAAGACACAAGTTTTTACCTGGGCAAGCGAGTGGCTTTTGTTTATAGAGTATCAAAGAAAACGATACCAAAGGGAGACAAAAAACCGAGTAAGATCCGTGTTATTTGGGGCAAAGTTACTCGTCCACATGGCTCCAGGGGTGTCGTAAGAACGAAGTTTCGCCACAACCTTCCACCAAAAGCTATAGGTGGAACAGTAAAAGTGGTAGGTAAATTTTGTAAAAGTATCTTTTGAAACTATATCTGTAATCAGTTGTATTTGAGTTGATGTTTATAAGGTGGCCATCTCTTAATTTGTTGAAAAGCTTTTTGGAATCTTAGCCTGACATCATGTGACTCCATAATTCATAATTATATTTTATTGTTTCGACAGCGGATCTTATATTTCTACAGATATAGACCCAACATTTCATTGTAAATCAGTTATTTACTTCCTTACGAAGAAACCTAACCTAACTTAACCCTAGACCTATCCTTAATCTTTACCCTTACATCTAGAAATTTAAGATCCGCTGTAGGAACTCTAACCATGGCGTTATACATTTTGTTTTTGCTCAAACAAAGTGCCTTCAATGATAGCCTAATTGAAATCATGTTCTGATTTTTCATTACATTTATTACCATTTAGTTGCCATACCTATTACATTAATCGAAATTAAGTTACGATTCTTAGACTTTAATTTTAAATCAAACTTCACACAACCTTCAGCTCGATTTTTAAACTATTAGTAGTTGATAAACTACTTAAAAATTGTATAATGAGGGTCATCAGTCATTTTCTTGTTAACGTGCAGTTGCCATCCATAATAGTGAGGTCTTTCCAGGCAGCTGGCTAGCTGCACATGTATCTCTAACTGTTTTGATGTTGAATGTCGACCATAGAGAGCTTCCATTCTCTTCTATCTGTTTCTTAGATTTCTCCCCATTTTAGACCGTCTGTGACTAGATCTTGCACACCTGACCGAATTCCGAACAATTATATACCTAAACAATCACAATTTGTCAACAAAAATACATTGATATTTTAAAAAGACTTTAGTTGCCCAAGTGTTCTGAAAGCATTGTAGACCAGTATTTTTTAATATTGGTGTATGGAAGAGTCAATTTCTTGTTCATTCATTTGGAGAGTTCAGCGGAACATGTCTTTAAGTTGTATGTCTCTTTACGAAACCTTTTCTACTTATTTACAGTTGATGTTTGACTTATTTCGCTGCACATTTTATCTTATTATGATGACAAACTCTAATTATATATAAAACAAAATTTCTAAATATTATATAAGTGTAAATTTTTACATAATATAATTGAACTTTGTATAATGAAATTTGATCCTTTTTTTCTTCTTTAGATGTTGTATCCGTCACGAGTTTAAATCACCTAAAATTCCAGCAACAAAATTGTGTATTTTATTGTCTTGTGAACCGAGAAAATCATTGTTTCTCCAGAAGTAGAGTTCTACAGACATTTTGGTCGGAACTGAACTTCATGCTTCTTTAAACAGAGAAACAGTTTTAGTCTTCCTTCTAAATTTCTTGCTTTTGTAATTTACATTCAACTTGATAAGAATGAAGCCAGATGAATACTAGAGATAATCAAAACCTTGATACTAATTTTGTCTTTTTACAACTCCTCCACAACTTAAATCTAGATTCAGCTTTTGTTTCCTGTTGCTATAGCAACTATGGACATGTGGCATGGTAGTGGGAAGTACATTATGTAAGGGTAATTCGATCCTTATGGTATATGGCAGTTTTTAACCGATTTTGTCAGCCTAATTAGAATAGATTTTTAATTTATGCGGGAACTAATTTCGAAATGGCGTCTCGAAGTTCAGCTTGCTTACTTGTTATTGAGCTGAACGACGTATTAAGGTAGCATCTTTTTTCACCCTTTCTCGTGAAAACATTTTTGTTATGCACTTTTTATATATATTTAATGATTAGATCTCGCATCAAGTTCTCCTAACAAGCCTCATTTAGGCTTGAATTCTTGCAAAATAATTCGTAGTTAATCACAGTACAAACAAATTTGAGCAACAACACTCGTATATAATACAGTCAAACCTTCGGTACTCCAATCGAAGCATCAAAGTATACATCGCTGCGGCTTAACTAAATTCTACTGATGTTAATTTAAAATCTCAAATCTTCCTTAGTAGTCAAAGATATGCTTCAACTTTATTCGGTTAGTGTGTCCATAAACGGTCAACGTATTAATTAAAAGACATGTATATGTGGAAACATTCGGTTGTTGAGTGCATAGATTTAAGTCTCTTTTGAAGGCAATTAGCGGCCTTTTCATGGCCGTGAGCGAAAACAAACTGGTATCTCTAAACCATATTTGTAATCGCCTCTGCCTGTACTGACGTAATTGATAGTGCTAAGAGCATACATACAACACAGCAATTGCTGTACAACACAGGCACGTGACCAATCAACTTCTGCTGTCTGTAAAAATTCCCCTTTTCGATACTCACAGATTGTACATCATGTCCATTCCAACATCCTACCTGCACCGTAAAACCTATCCGAGCAATGGACTCCATATGTTCATAAGTGGTAGTCGCCAGAGTAAAAGCATAGCGTAACGTGGATTAAATGTATGGTGTGGTAACATCCCGGGTATTTTTCCTTGAGTACCTTAATCGTATTAATTAATGCTGGATTAAAATCGTGCTGGATTAATTTTTCAAAAATAGTGATTCGCAAAAATAAATACCGCAAAATATTTCAAAAGTAGTGATTCGCAAAAATATATACCACAAAATTTTTCATAAGGGAGAGAGAGAGAGAGAGATGAGCGTAGATGCTGGTTAAAGGGAAAAATAATTCACAAGTGGACGAGTAATAAAAATCTTTTTTAAAAGTCATTAAAATTTGTTAAATAAGTTTACATGTTTTCAAACTTCCTCTTCATCACGTATGAGTACCACAACGGTAGAACAACTTCACTCTTCATCACGTATGAGTACCACAACGGTAGAACAACTTCACTCTTCATCACGTATGAGTACCACAACGGTAGAACAACTTCACTCTTCATCACGTATGAGTACCACAACGGTAGAACAACTTCACTCTTCATCACGTATGAGTACCACAACGGTAGAACAACTTCACTCTTCATCACGTATGAGTACCACAACGGTAGAACAACTTCACTCTTCATCGCGTATGAGTACCACAACGGTAGAACAACTTCACTCTTCATCGCGTATGAGTACCACAACGGTAGAACAACTTCCCTCTTCATCGCGTATGAGTACCACAACGGTAGAACAACTTCCCTCTTCATCCCGTATGAGTACCACAACGGTAGAACAACTTCACTCTTCATCACGTATGAGTACCACAACGGTAGAACAACTTCCCTCTTCATCACGTATGAGTACCACAACGGTAGAACAACTTCACTCTTCATCACGTATGAGTACCACAACGGTAGAACAACTTCACTCTTCATCACGTATGAGTTCCACAACGGTAGAACAACTTCCCTTTTCATCACGTATGAGTACCACTACGGTAGAACAACTTTTCTCTTCATCACGTATGAGTACCACAACGGTAGAACAACTTCACTCTTCATCACGTATGAGTACCACAACGGTAGAACAACTTCCCTCTTCATCACGTATGAGTACCACAACGGTAGAACAACTTCCCTTTTCATCACGTATGAGTACCACTACGGTAGAACAACTTTTCTCTTCATCACGTATGAGTACCACAACGGTAGAACAACTTCCCTCTTCATCACGTATGAGTACCACAACGGTAGAACAACTTCACTCTTCATCACGTATGAGTACCACAACGGTAGAACAACTTCCCTCTTCATCACGTATGAGTACCACAACGGTAGAACAACTTCACTCTTCATCACGTATGAGTACCACAACGGTAGAACAACTTCCCTTTTCATCGCGTATGAGTTCCACAACGGTAGAACAACTTCTCTCTTCATCACGTATGAGTTCCACAACGGTAGAACAATTTCCCTCTTCACCACGTATGAGTACCACAACGGTAGAACAACTTCCCTTTTCATCGCGTATGAGTTCCACAACGGTAGAACAACTTCACTCTTCATCACGTATGAGTACCACAACGGTAGAACAACTTCACTCTTCATCACGTATGAGTACCACAACGGTAGAACAACTTCACTCTTCATCACGTATGAGTTCCACAACGGTAGAACAACTTCCCTTTTCATCACGTATGAGTACCACTACGGTAGAACAACTTTTCTCTTCATCACGTATGAGTACCACAACGGTAGAACAACTTCCCTCTTCATCACGTATGAGTACCACAACGGTAGAACAACTTCACTCTTCATCACGTATGAGTACCACAACGGTAGAACAACTTCCCTCTTCATCACGTATGAGTACCACAACGGTAGAACAACTTCACTCTTCATCACGTATGAGTACCACAACGGTAGAACAACTTCCCTTTTCATCGCGTATGAGTTCCACAACGGTAGAACAACTTCCCTCTTCATCACGTATGAGTTCCACAACGGTAGAACAATTTCCCTCTTCACCACGTATGAGTACCACAACGGTAGAACAACTTCCCTCTTCATCACGTATGAGTACCACAACGGTAGAACAACTTCACTCTTCATCACGTATGAGTACCACAACGGTAGAACAACTTCCCTCTTCATCACGTATGAGTACCACAACGGTAGAACAACTTCCCTTTTCATCGCGTATGAGTTCCACAACGGTAGAACAACTTCCCTCTTCATCACGTATGAGTTCCACAACGGTAGAACAATTTCCCTCTTCACCACGTATGAGTACCACGACGGTAGAACAACTTTTTTTTTTTTGAACTTGAAACTCTCCCACAGTTTGCAAAAAAACTCCTGATATCTGTTGTTGATTTAGTTTCTACTTTTCTTTTCTTCGATGACGGTGGTTTATGGATGTTTTTATTCCACCGTGTTATCACTGTCAATGAAAGAACCCAGTTAAAAGTGTACGCAAGATTTGCCAACCATCTCTAAGAGTCATGGAAATGGCATTAACAAAAAGCTCCTTTAAAACACGGAACGTGAATCCAAGAACACTATTTGAACGTGGGTAAACACACAAACATTTTAACGAATTCAAAGATTCCAATGGGCGGACACATTTCTTTCATCAAAACACTCCATTATTTTGAATTCGAATTATCAATTAAATTTTATTACCAGTTTGATTATTGTTGAAACGCTCTACATATCGTGTAGCTACTTTAAATCAAAGAAATGTTTGGACGGAAAACGCAGCGCCATGACGCGTCTTGCAACAGCCAATGCAATATGTGCTCCTATTCCTTTTCGAGGAAATATAAACTAAGAAAAAAAATATAAACTTCTCAAAGAGAATTGTTCAGCCGATCTCTGCCTGAATAAATAGCGAGAGCACTGACGTGCATGAGGATGAATTGGATGTAGAGATGACAACAAAACAGCCATTTATAAACCCATTAATGATGAAATTTGTGAGAGGCCATAAATTCACTCATGAATTTTGCACTTACCAGAGGGAATAAGGAGCTCCAAAAAATCACTATGGAGCGTCAAACGGAGACTAACCGAAATTACCCATGAAGGTGTTAATATATCAAAATGTATTTTAAAATAAAGTTTACTTAATAAAGAACATCGTAATTTAAAAATAAAAGTCGAAAAGAACGTTTTGCCACTCAAGTATTTGTGTACGAGTGAGTATCAATATCTATCGCTGGCTGATGTCAGATGTCGTAGTTTTTTGCTTTCATTAGACATTTTCTTAATTTATTCTACCTATTGAGAGCTTCGATTAATTAGGCCAATCGCTAAGTGACGCGGATTTTCCTTGAGAGTCCAAAAATAATAGAGATGAGAGTCATGTCTAAAAATGTCATAATTAGGCCTGTTACAAGCTGTAACTTGGACCATAACTTGACTGGACAATCGAGCAAAGAAGACATATCCATAAAAAATACGTTTCAAGAGTTTGTTTTCTCCACTTGAGGCAGGTTTAATATCATCAGTGGTTATAGGAATATATAAGGTTTTTAGAGATTTCTGGTTATTTAACATAACATTAACATTGGCGATTTGTGACAATTAATTGACGAATGACATGCGTCCAAGGCGATACCAACTAACGGACCCATCCATGCGACTGCATGTTCTGACTGGAGGCGGATGACAAAAAGACTTATGTAATTCACATGTAAATTTGCGTAATGGGCAAGATAACGAAATAGCGATTGACAGAGAGAGGAAATCAACGAATTTTTATTTTGTTTATAATATTAGTGGCAAATCAATATGCTACTTTAGCTTACAATATGATATATTATAACATTAACTCATGACGATAACTTTAATATCTTTAATGATGGTTCTTTCCCTGCATATGTTAGCTAATATGATTCCATGCTTTCTTTCCATCCTTAACTCATGTGTTTCTAGGGTTGCCAGACGTCCCGGATTTCCTGGGATTGTTCCTAATTCACCTGAAAATGTCCCTAATTTCATGGTTATAAAACATGGTTGCTAAATTAATAATAATAATTTGTGAAAATCATTTGCCCTTTACCTTTGAGTTTCTAAGGAGTAATGAATTCCACCCTTTTTTAAAAGAGTTGCTTGATCGCCAAATACCCATAGAAATAGTTAATTAACTATATATGTCTGGAAATATCTCACTAAACTTGTTGTGTAACATTCTTATCAGCTTTAGTGTAGAGGTCCTGCATAAAGATAGAAAGCTGCCAAGTCAATCACTACGTGTTTATTTATATAACTGTGCATTCGTGACCCCCGATGCAATGCACAGTGTTGTATTCGTGCTTGTTTGCTCCAGTAACTTTGATATGTACCGAAACATTTAATAAGCGCCCGTCTGAAATAAGCGCCTAGCTAGGGTAAAAGTCAAAAAAATTAATAACCGCCCAGGACGCTTATTTGAATCTTTACGGTATGCACATAGTACATGTATCATATTCGTATATACATAGAACCTTAAATAAATATATGTACCATAAATAGAAACTTCAATAAAAAAATAAATTATATGAACATGACAAAAACTGAAGTGAATAGTTATTATTTAGAATCTGACAGCTATTTGATATTTACATTGAGGTAAGGTATGTGATAGTAACAACTCCAAACTGCAGTGTCCCTAATTTATAGATTTGTGATCTGGCAACCCATGTGTTTCAGATAAACATGAATATGTTACTCAAGGATTTCCTGCATGTTTGTAGCTTTACTGAGTCAAACATCAGGAAACTGAAAACCATTCTCAAGCAGATGTTTACAATGTTCAACTATACCATTACATGTTATGCACAATAGCCTCACTGGTATCCTTCGTAAACTCTTTCATTCTTTTACCTTGCTTTCCTTTCATAATCTTTGCTAATTCACCAAAATCTTTGAGAAAAAGAAGATTAGTATTCCAAAATTTAACTTTTTCAATAAAAAGAATAAGTTTCTTTTGAGTCATCAAGATTATATGCTTGCTTTTTTAAAGCTGCAACAGTCAATGAACAAATAAACAATGAGCTACTTTTTGTCGTTCAATCAGGTTTGGAAAAAAAATTCATTTTTTCCCCTTTGATATAAACTTTTGACAACATCCCACTTCGCAACCATCTCCTCTCCACCATGATAAAATTTTAGTTCTTTAAATCTTTTATCCAATTATTTCTCAGAGAACGGTTAATGTTTTGACACTTGGAATTATATAGTCATTCCTCAGTTTATTATACAGAGATCTTGATCGGACAAAATATTCAAATGCTCTGACTAACATTAATGATGTAATGTGTAAATCGTTTTTCTAACTAGTTAAGGAATCATAGCATCAATTTTTTCTTTTAAAATGTTACATCTCGGGGACACTTTTAAACATTTTAAATAGCGAACAGCTTCTTCTATTTGGGACCATCGACTGAAAATTGTTAAATGTTTATTTATTGTCATGTTATTTACATTCAACTAATATATTTCACACGTTTATTTTCTACGAATCAACTACTTATTTGTCTAAAGTATTTTTTATATTATATATAACGTATAACAGCATTTGCAGTTTTGATAGGTCTTCTTGCCTATACAAAAATGTTTTTGTAAACCTCATATAATAAAATCAAACAAAAATTTTACCTTTTTTGATCGTTATTACTGAACTGCAATTTGCTGTGTGTATTCAGGCCAAATAAAAACATCTTTCAAATCATTTCATGAACATTATTTTTCTTCAACAGCAGTTTAATAATCATGAGTGCGATTTTCAATTTTCAAAGTCTTCTGACGGTTGTGCTGATGTTGATATGCACTTGTACATATATTCATTCGGTTGCGCCAAGCATTCTGGATCGGAATAAAGTTGGTTTAACTGGAATATTTTGGAAATGTGCACGCATCGGTGAAAGAAAAAGTCCGTGGGTGGCTGGATGCTGTCTTGCTATGGCATTTAATATTTTATTTTTCCAATAATGTATTATAACAGCAAAATTAGTTTTAAATAAAATTTATGTATTTATATTAACAATGAAATTGAGTTTGACTGACTGACAGATGATGAGCTAGCACATTCAATTATTTATTCTCTAAAATATTTATAATTTATTACAAATCTCGGAAATATCACAGTGTACTTAGGACGTCTGTTTGTGGGCGGAAATCGCTCAACCAGACTACCAATTAATTTTAGCTAGGTATTACGCAATGAGTTTTTCTCAAGAAAGAGATTTGAACCGGTCCACTTTGTTTTTGTGCACTGAAGCATGTTTCACTGAGCTACGGTGCCTATTATGGAATATGTTTAGTTAACTAAAGTTACAGAAAAAATTCTAATAGAAAAATTGTAATATCATACTTTTACGCTTAAAAGACTATATATAAAATATTTTTCACATGCTCTAAAACCAGTCTAAATTTTTAACTTCATAATTTGTTAATGCAAAAGTTGAAACAAGAATCACAAAAATGTTGTTCCCCGATATTTCCGCCAATGAAGATGGACTACAAGAAATGGAGAGTTTGTGCGTAAAATGCAACGATAATGTAAGTTTGGGGTTGTTTTATAATTATATAACTGTTAAGTATTGTTAGATCCAAATCTGATATTGTAGTGTCTTTTATTTGGCTACCTGACAAAACACCCCAAGACAAAACACAAATTTTTACTATTTAAGTTGTTGGTGTAAGTTCTGTACCCAGTGGGCACAAGATCTTTTTAAAACGTTTAAATTACGTTTATTTTACGATCGGACGTTTAATAAACGTTTTATAATACACGTTTATTTGACTAATTATTTTAAAACGTTTATTGCACGTTTTCTTTTACTGTGATTATTTTTAGATTCTTATTTTTATTTTGTAAATATTATTACTAATGGGAAAGTATAATCTTGTGTGTCCAAAAATCTTTTTTTTGATTAAAAACTTGTTAGGAAATCCCAATTTTCCACAATGGCGTGTATATTTATCTATTTTTATGCTCCGATGATTCGCCCACTTAATTTTTGTAGTTAGCGAAATCACTTTGTGTAAATTTTACTGCGTGTAATTAAAAAAACCATGTTGTTGATTATTACGCATCAAAATTAATCACAGTGTTACTTGGACTTTATTGTTGTTGTATGATATGCCAGCACTTTGTATAAAAAAGAACACTTTAATTAAATGTGAAAAATTCACAAGTGAATTCACAGGTGCAGAAAGCGGTCTAGGTTGTATTTATTTTTATATGTATTTGACAGTGGTATAACCTAACACTCGTCTGATGGTACGGGACGACCAATGATTAGATGCGGACAAGTTAATTTTTAAAATTTAGACTTCCAACTGTCCGACGGGACGACTGTGTTTTTTGCTGAGATCTGTCGTTTTTCTCTGTTCTCTAACACATTTTTTTTTGTTCAAGGCTTTTTAGTATGTTGGAAGAAAAGGTGTTAACGAAACAAGTTGTTCGCTTTTCCTCATAGTTGTTGTCGTTATACGGCGTGTAGATCACTTGATTCCCAGACTCTGTTTTAGTAGCAATATTTTCGCTTTCGATTTCACAAAGACGGAAACACATATTTACTGAGATCTTCTTATAAACATATGTTTATTTCGTTATATATATTTGTATTTTTTGTGTTTTAACGGCGCGCCGATTTTAAATGAAATGCGCTTGCGTTGTTTAGTTTAAGACAGCGAGTTGAATTGAATTACGAAAAATTTTTGCGAAATACAGCTTTAACAAGTTGAAATACGACTGCAAAGTTTGGAAAATGCGTGAAGTTAATAACCTTTAAAAACGGATGTTTGTTTATGCGTTTTGTTAAATTGTCTTTTCGTTGTTTTTGTAAACAAAACTGAATGTTTTTTTGTGGTTTGATCTTTTTATCGTATGCAGCATAGTTCTTCTGCATTTGTCTGTCTCTAAGTTGAATGGAACTTTTAAAAACCTGTATCATCGCACGTAAACATGTCTGTCGGTTCTCTTCCTTTTTGTTATGATTGACGTCAAACTTTTTGAAACAGTTAATAATTGATAACGAAATCTATCGAAATTAAAATTATATTTATATAATACTTTAGAGAAGGAAAAACTGACTTTAGAGACTTACAATGTCTAAAAAACTGTGGAAATCACGTTAATTTATTTTGCTTAGTAAGGGGAACGAGAGGCGCAATTTATTTTGCACGTCAACTCATTGGAGGTGCGCGATTGCGATCGCGTGCCTTATAATGTCAGGACTGGAACTTCTAAAGAAAAGAATTCACGAGCGGAGACACAAATATTTATAGACTGAAAACCTACACACGTCATTTAGTTGTTTTTACAGTTTGATTAGTTTCTTTGTAACTCTCTCTTTCCATTAAAATACTCTTTGCTATCATTTATGTTTTTATATTGTCTAAACTAAGCTTTACACTATATCGCTCAGAAAACACTAATATTTTAAGGGGCTATTGAGGGGTTGTAAAATGTTTACATCGGACGACCATTATGGCTTTGCGGACGACTAAAAATTGGATATTGCATAACCCACTCGTCTGATAGGAAAAGTTAGGTTATACCACTGTTTGATGTTATACGAGATTTTATACAGAAATTGTTGTTTTTGAAACCGGTTTTTATACCAAAATGTTAATTTAATTAGGTTAGGAAATTGCAATTAATATGTTATCTCCGTCTCAATTAGCTGTTCTTAGTCTTAAGTCTTTTACAGACAACAGCCTATTATATTTACAGTATATATATATAGCTAGTTATAGCTATAGTTATAGCTAGTATATATATATATATAGCTAGTTAGACATCTGTTATATACCTAGGCTGTTTTTTAGACTAAAGGCGGTTCTGGTATTACATATTTATTTTGTAGTTGAAAAATGAATTACATCACAAACAACAAAGGTGGGAGGAAACTATGCTATATTGGATACAGGTATACCGTTAAAGCTGCAACGAATACTTCAGTTCGATGGCAATGTTCACAAAAGACAGCTTTCCGTTGCAACAGGCTTTTGAGGGTTGATATCAATGATCCTGAGTTAATCTTATCACAAACACCTCACAGTCATGCTGGTAGCAATGTTGATATAAATGTAGCAGAAGCAAAACAAGCTATAAAAGCCGTTTTAACACAAACATCAACTGCTGGCGGTTCAACTCATCAAGTTCTTGTTAATAACTTATGTAGACTTACTCTTGAAGAAAGAACAGCTTTTGGTAATGCAAACTTCAACAAACGAAGCTTTAACCGCTATATTGCCAAAGGTTGACCAAAAAATCCGGAGTCCCTTGAAGAACTGGAAATTGAAGGTGTTTGGGCTAGAGACGTTGATAACGCAGGGTTCAAATTAACGTTTGTAAAGTGTTTTGTGAAAAATTAGCGCCGCAGGCAAATTTTTTTTGACTTTCACGAACCATATTTTGCCAAAACAATGGTTTCACGAAGCATTTTCACGAACAAATATGAATTTATCTGCAATATCTTACATACTATAAACTTGTTCCTTATCTAATTTCCATAATCAAAAACAAAATAATAAATAACTTAAAGTTTTAACACATTATGGCACAGATGAAACTAAATAAACAGCCCAAACTTTGAGCAAACGCCGTTGACGGCTACCATATTTAATATGCTGCACAAGCGATTTCTTGCATTTATATCACGTGTTTTGTTGATTACAGTTGATTGGCCAAATTTATTTTTTTGCGAGGTTTTGCTATTATCGTTTCGTAACCAAATCAGTCATGTGGAAGAGAGCCCTATTTTTAAATATTGTAAACCAGCAACAATGAGCCTTGTGGTGAAGGTGAAACTCTTGCGAACTTGTGTTTAAATTTACTTTTAAACACGCAGAACGGTTAATATCATTGTAATTTTAATAGCAATTTAACTTTACAGTGAGGGGACTGGAAAGACCAATAAATCACTCTCTTTCATTCTCTCTCGTTATTGCATGCTTCACTTGGTGCCACCAATTCACTTCACAGGTGACGCGTGTTTACTTATTTGTGTACTGTCCTAATTGAAGAAGAAAAAGCTTTGTTAGCTAGTCGCTTAGCAGGTCATTATTTTAAAAATATAAAGGTTACTTTTTTCAAGCAAGAATATGAATATTTTCCAAATAAAATATCGTTCATAAAGAAATGGTTTTACATGTACATGAACAATTTACATGAACAACTGTGAAGTAGCATCTTCTGAACCGGATGAGTCATTTTCCAAGTCAGACATGGTGATCGTGGTTAAATCAACGGCTTCCTTCGCATTTGTTTTCTTCCTTTTATTAGGATATTTATGTGAAGTTGAATTGATTCTCCGTACTTTATCACTATACCAGCGATCAATCGAGGCTAGTGGACAGAAATCTTCAATCGATGGACCAACTTCTCCGATACGAATAAGGGCATCTAAACGGTCGCGACCTAGCCGGTTTCGCCAATCCCCTTTCACACGGTTCATACGTAAAAAGACCCTTTCAACTTTCGCATTTGTAAAAGGAGTGATCAAAAGAATTTCAAATATCTGTAAAATGTTCGCACAGTCCTTTGAAATATTGGTGTTGTTAAAAATTACTTTCCAAATATCTAAATATGACGCGTTGTTTGGTGAAGTGTTTTGTATAATGGGTAGAATATAGTTCTTTAAAATTGTCCACTCTGTTTGTGCCTTGTAAATGTCACACGAATTATTGACCAAAATCTCCTCAAAATGTTGGAGAAGTTCGTTGACCCTAATATCACCAAACGACAAAAGGTTCTTTTTCGGCCACGTAAAAACATCAAGTAACGATACAATGTGTTTACTGGAGAATCTTTCAAACCAGTAAATCGATTTTCTACAGTGTCATTGACACGGACGATGCAATCATTGTAGTAACCTGGTACAGCATCAATCGTAGCTTGAAATCGATCAAGCCTTACCCCTTGATAAAACATTTCATGGACATCGTTTCCTTCGATCTCTTTTCGTATTTTTTGTAATAGGTTAGTTGGCTACTTTCACTATCTAACGAGTTGTCGATTAGGAGTTTTAGCTTTGCCATTGTCCACGTGAAATTTTGAATTCGTCGAACTGCTTTGACAGGATCGTGCTTTTCTTGTTGAAAGCCTAAGCTAAGTCGACGGATTGGTGCTAAAATGTCCAGGTATATGCTTATATGCACTACATAACTAGCATTCTTCCACCTCTTTACGTATCCTGACAACTCCTCTCGCTTTTTGGCTTGAGAATCGGTGGTAGCGAGTGACTCAACATGAGCAATATATGCACCATAGTTTTCTAAAATGTTTTCCATTGCTCTGCATTTATGGTCTATCCATCGTTCCATTTGCCTTGCTAGGTTTAGGAACAGCATGCTCCATAGCTTCAGAAAACCTTTTAAGCTCTCGCAAACGCTTGGGCGACTTTTGATAGAGGTAGTGTAATTTCAACAGCATTTTGTCAACTTTTGAAAATTTAGTATTATCAAAAGCATCCTTCATTGCTAGCTCTAAACGATGATTAAAGCAATGTACAACTATTAGCCAAAATGCTTCTTCTTTTAAGAGTGCCCCTAACCCTCCGTGAATGCCCATATTTACGCTAGTGTCGTCTACGTTTAATCCGGTTAATCTTTTTGTCAATGATGTTATGCCAATTCGGGAAAATACCTTCTCAATGCTCTGTCTATTACCACGGGCATCCGCATTTTCAACTGTCTCAATACTTAGCGTACAGTTGGTACACCACCGTCTAAGAATAAAATGTACACACTTTCCTGTTCTTGAACAGCGCAGTTCGTGCTCCCATCATTTAGACACGCATAGTATCTTGCATTAGCTAAATTTTTAATAAGCGCGTCTTTAAGGTCATCTGCAATATAATCTATGAATGTAGCAGCGGCCCGATCGTTTTGATAACCTGGGGTAACACCTTGAATGTTGTTCTTAATTTGCAGTTTCAACAAATCACTATAATCACTATAAGGACGCTCTTTTTTCGCTAAGAGATATGCCGTATTAAATTTGATTTCCAAAGCCCTTTTATCTTTCTCTTGCATTCTCCTTATTCCTCGCCCAATAGGAGTTGTTTCTACAACACTTTTAAAGTAAATTGCCGCTCCTACATTGCTCTTTTGTGTAAGCATTTTTGCAAACTTATGTTGCTCGCTGGCAAGATGCTTCTTCAAACTGTCCTTTTCTATCGTCTTTGAACCTGGACGTATCCAATTCATTGAAAAGTTTTTTTCATTTTTGATTCTGCTTTCCCAGCGCTTACACGTTTGATAAACGAGTTGGAGTATTTTTCCATTTATCACATCATAGTCGAGTTTACAGTCTTACTGATGTTCCCACTTTTTAACTGTTTTGAAGCTTGCGCACTTTTCAATTTTGCTTGAACTCGCCATTCAAATAATAATATTAAAAATCTTCATAAACTGCTTTTTCAACGTAGAAAAATAACATATGAGTTGTTTCGAAAGTTTGATTTTAGTTGAAGAATAGATTTCTTTGTTTCATTCTTTGTTTCGATCCTTTGAAATGTTCAAAATCATGCCCGGTGCACGTGTGTGTGAAATAAAGTGGCGTTTGTCTAAAACCATCTCCTCCGTAGATATTATTTTGGTGCGTAAATGGTATAAGGAAGAAACGGCAAGCGGTGCATGTAAAAGTAAAATTCTTTATTATGGATTCGTGATATTCAGATATTTATCGTTTTTAAATTTGTGAATATAGAAAAACGATTCACGAATCACGAACCGTTAATTTGACCCCTGTAACGAAATGTTACTAATACATGACAACCACAACAACGAAAACAGAATAATTGTTTTTGGGCACGAAAATTGTCTTAATCATTTGAGCCAATCAAACATGTGGTTTATGGATGGTACATTTAAAGTGGTGCCAACTCTTTTTGAACAAATATACGTTATTTGTGCTCTTCTTGATGAGTCTGCCATTTCATCAGTTTACGCATTCATTACTCACAAAACTCAAGAAAGTTACTGTGAACTCTTTACAATCATCACAGACAGGTGCAATGAATTGAATCTCCATTTAGATTCAACTTCAATAATGCTAGATTTTGAAAAAGGAGCCATGAATGCGTTTGTTGAAGTGTTTGGTCCCCATGTACAAACAAAGGGATGCTTTTTTTATCTGTGTCAAAGCTCATGGCGAAAGATTCAAGAGCTCGGTCTTTCTCAGCGATACTTAGACGATGACGAAGTCAAGTTATTTTGTGGAATGGTAGATGGTCTTGCGTTCCTTCCTGTTGCAAGCATCCCTGGTGCAATGCAATTATTAATTAATGAAACGCCAGCTGGGTTTGAACCTTTCGTCGAATACTTTGACAGAATTTATGTTTCTGGAACATTTCGTTGTATAACACGACCTGGTCAGAATGTTGTTCTTCGAAATATTCCACCTCTTTTTCCACCTCAAGTTTGGAATGTAAACGAAGCAACAAGAGAAGATGGAGCACGTACCAACAACTTGTGCGAAGCTTGGAACAGCTCCTTCAATAAAATCATTGGTCACCATAATGCTACCATTTGGGCATGCATTGAAGGAATTCAAAAAGACTGCATGACATCATGTCTTGCTTTAAAAAATTCCCAAATAGGTGTCCCTTTAAAGAAAAGGGTCCATAGCATATGAAGACTGAGGAATTGCAAAGTTGTCTTAAATTATTATGCAATAGACTCAATGACGAAAACATTGAAGAAGCCAAATTTTTAAGAAGTATTGAGCGTAACATTAGATACAAGATTTAAAAATCGATGTAATCTAGTACATGGATAAAATATAGTACTGAATCAAGAAGAGCTTTTAATAGTTTAAGGCTTTGTGGGTTTGAACCATTTAATACAAAAAATAAAAACTTTACAACCTTTCTTGCTACATCGCTCAATCCACATTGGCATTCTCTTTCCAAAAGAAAGAGAAAGTTTTTGTCGTCCTAAATATGTACAAAAGTAAACGTGTAAACAAAAGGCTAATGAGGTGATGAGACCTGTGGAACGCTGAGTATATGACACGTGTCAGTTTGTGGATGATGTAGAAGTCCTCTACCTTTTGATTGCGCGGTTCAATTTCAACAAATGACCCCACGTTTTTGTATTCTATACTACAGTAATAACAATTATAGTATATCTGTAATTTGAAAAACCCTCAGCAATCCCTATCAATGTGACTTCTCGCAAAAAAGAACCTTCTCGAACAGCTTTAAACGAACTGAACATTGCGGGCATTTCCATCCTTTGGAATCAATCCCAACAGAATATTTTAAACTTTGGGCCCAAATAAGGTATTAGGGGTGAAAATATCCCAATTCTGGTACTTGATTTGAAATCAGCATCCTCTAATACATTAAATTTTTTACATTTTTTTAATTTTTATTATATTGTTTATAGGCCGCTAAAATATTGTTTTACCAAAAAGTACTATTTTGGGGTGTTTTGACTTGGGGTGTTTTGTCTCGGGAAGTTTTGTCTTGGGGTGTTTTGTCTGGGGTGTTCTGTCTTGTGGTGTTTTGTCTGTACATCCTTTTATTCATTTTCCACATGGCAATCATACACTTATTTAATTCCATTGTAGACCACACTGTTTAATATTATTTCATTCTCAGGGTATTACTCGACTTTTGCTGACCAAAATCCCGTTCTTTAAAGAGGTGATAATTGCCTCATTTAGTTGTGATCACTGTGGTTATTCGAACAGTGGTGTTGAGCCGGGTTCAGTGATACAAGAGAAAGGCGTTCGCTACACTTGCAGGGTCAAATCAAAAGACGTCAGTATTGTTCATTCAGGTTCATTTTAGTGCTGCATCAATCATGATGATCATTATGTGATACTGTCAAACCTGTTCGAACGGCCACTCCCCTAGGACTAACTTTAAGCCGTCAAAGCCAATTCCATACAATTGTAAAACAACCACCTGTCTAACGCGTCCAGTGATCCAAATAAACTGTAAACTGTAAGTGCAACCTAAGTGCTCTAAGTGGAAAATGCCACGTTAAACAAATGATGATGACAACGGTTATTAAAAATAAATTCAAATCTTTACTTCACAAAGAAATTAGAAACAATGCATAAGAAATAAATGGCTCTTTCTGAATATAGTTACTCTTTCCAATTCAATGTTTGTTTATATATTATATATATAATAATAATAACTACACAATAATAATAATAATAATGTATATACATTTAAAATACGTCTTCTCGATTTGTTTCTTCATAGACAATACTGTTAATAAGAAATTAGATTTTGCAACGAACTAAGCTTTGCCAAGACAACCTTTTGAGTGGTCCTAAGAGTGGTCGTCTTGTACAGGTTTGACTGTATGTGATATTCCTAGACCTTTTACATTGGCATTGGGACTTAGTGAAATGTTGTTTTCAGATGATGAATCGAAATGTTGTTAAACAAGCCTCGGCCATGTTTCGTATCGAAGAATTGGATTTTGAGGCACCAATGTTTACTTCACAAGGAGGTAGATGTTTTTACTTTATACTGGAAGTTAGACCTATATGTAGTTGTGATATAAAATTCCCTAAGAATGATTAAAAAATTGAAGACTTATAATAATAATGGTGTAGGGGTAACCTCATCAAACTGGAACAGACATGAAACCCTCCATTTCAGATTATCTTCAAACTTGGCTCAGGTGTTTCTATGTATTTGGAATAGAAAAATGCAAAACTTCACAACTGTTTGAAAATAGGACAAACAGATATTTCGACCCTACAGCTGCAATCTTGAATTTAACAACTGTAAAAAACTGGAATACAGTACATCCTTGATTATCTGTTCCTCATTTATTCGGTCCTTGATTATCCAGTCGTCTTGTTTTAGGTATTTTCAAAAACAAATCAGACAAAAAGTTCATTAATGTTAATAATTAATGTCTCGTGAGAGAGTGCGAGCGTTGGTCATTGAGCAAAATTGCATTGTCACTTGTTTCATTGTTAAGGCGGTGTCAGGTTGCATCGGCGTGCGTCATGTCTCCTGAAGAAGCTTCTCCCAATGGATAAGAGTCGTGAATAAATATTTATCAATCTAAATCTAAGTTTCGTGGTCCAATGTTATGGAATGAAAATCATTGTGTTGATAGGTCAAACATTATACAAAGATATTTAAACCTCTTGTAATCGATCAAGTCTAAGTTTGAAAATAGTTTTCTGATGAAAAAAATCAGTTTTGGGAATGCGGTATTGTCTGGCTGAAACAGATGGGAATAGCAGACTTTCTATTTTGGTGACTACTTGTGTGTATGGTACCCAGCAAGCTTAGTCAAAAAATGGCTAAATAAATCCTAAAATCAACTTGGATGATGTGGCGGATGGATAGATTTGACTCTAACATCATTTGCTTACAGGCATAATAAGTAATTAGACAGTAATAGCTTCTTGTTCCAGGAACATTCTGACCAATGAGAAGCTACTGATGAGTTCTTTTTCATCAGAAGAAATGAATACAAACGTGTCTCCAGAAATTGATTCTTTACAAAACTCGCTAAAATCATGGTCAAAATTATATCTCTGATTCACATCTTCAATTATGAAGGAAAGTCTCTGAATACAATCAATTTCTTCCTTTGTACTCAATGTTTATGTTCAAGTAACTGGATTGAGATTAAGTGATAAATGAATAGGTGATTATTTTATCCAGTTTTTCTGTTAGAAAATCAATGAATTCATTTAGTGAGAGGGCTATCTGTATCCTATCATCCTATCATTTCTCATAATTGTCTTGTTTCAAGAAATCTGTAAATTTTGGGCTCTTTGTTACATGCTATCATATCGATAAGGCTGTGGTAGGATTTCTTGAGATCATTTAAATAATAGAATTTAGTTTTAAATGTTGATTGGTTGAGCAGATGTAGACACAATTAGGTCTCTTCGGTGGTCCATTTTGGACGTTAACAAACTTAGAAATTTTATGTACTGTCCTATGTACTTTAATTTACAGTTTTTAGTATAGAGTTCTTTATGATATTGTCATCTAGCTATCTGTTACTTCCTCACTTAATATTTACCATGTCAGAGTACCCATAAATGTCTTTCTCAGTTCGTAACCACCCTTATGAATTGTTTTTTCGATAGAAAAACGGAAAACACATTTACACTTTTTCTTACAGACCTTCAGTTAAGAACTAAAGTCGCTGTTTCTACTTGAAAATTCAAACTTCTCCTTCATGGAGTCTAAAAAATGGTTTGCTTTTGATTGTGCCTATTTATCAATATTTGGTTTTGCATCTGTTTCTAGCGCAATTTCTTTACTGACTTTGAGTACAGAAGCAAGTTTCTTTGTAATCACACCATCTACTTGCTTTTCTTTCTTTTTTCCCAAATCACCTCTGCCTTCTGTTTTTTTTTCTTTTTTATAAGCTTTAAACTTTGATTCAAGATCAAATGTTGCCTTCAGACAACACCAACATTGTGTGTCCATTTTGAGCTGTCTTCAATACCGGTGCCTCTATAAAGTAAATTGGTATTTTGATGTCCGGGGCCCAGGGGGTAAACTTTAAGAGGGGGGGGCAAATTCTTACCTATGCCATAGGGTAGGTATACTATTGGGGCTTCAGAAAAAAGGTGTTTGCCAGTCTTGCCAACATGTATTTCACAGACCAGCACAGAAATTCAGCATAAATCTCAGGCTTGGCTTCTGGAATATCTTTAAGTGTGGCCCAACAGTATGTGAAATGTCGAGCATAATTAACTCTGTCATAGGCGTGGAACCATGGAAGCATTCTCTCCATACTACTTAGATGTAGATCCCAGTCAACATCTTTGGTTGATTTGATGAATGAATGGATGGATTTAACAACTTGATAGGAATCATTCACATATTACACATCATCAAAGAAAAAGAAATCAAATATTTTAGAATTCCATTATATTACCTTTTGCACATTTGATTCCTTTCCAAACGATTCCAGCTTTAGTCAGAATAATGCTTCATAAACGGTTTTGAGAACACGTAAAGGCCGGAGCAAACCAGTCCAACATTTCATCCAACATTTTTTTTTAATGTTGGATGAAATGTTGGATGAAAATATAAGTGTTTCACGTGACGAAATTATCGTTTGCACACCTTTATCTCATTTTCATCCAGCATTCAAAAGTTCATTTATTCATAAATTCAAAATGGCGGAGATAAGATCAGCAGCTTTCGTTTTAGTTCTAAACGAGCTCATGGACTCTGATGACGAGAAACCCATCCATGGAAAAGCAAGGGAATGGGTAAAGCGAAGAAAGCAGAATGGATATTTCACAAATATTATCAAGGAGTTACGAATAGAAGATAGATTAGTATTCAGGGAAATGTTTCGTATGGATGCAAAACATTTTGAATTTGTATTAAGCAAGATTTCTCACTTAATATCACCACACGAAATTAGAATCTACCTATATTTGCAGATGAAAGACTTGCGCTTACTTTGCGATATATGGCAACTGGTGAATCATTTCAATCACTGAGTTTTCAGTTTAGAATCTCTTTGAATGCTGTGTCGTACAGTGTTAAGGGATGTTGTAAGGCTATAGTTTATGTATTAGTACCAATTTATGTTAAAACACCCTCCTCAGAGCAAGAATGGCTTGAAATTTCGAAAAAGTTCGAAACAAGATGGAACTTTCCACATGCCCTTGGTGCAATAGATGGGAAGCACGTCACAATCAGAAAACCTAGTAACGGTCGCTCATTTTATTACAATTATAAACACATGTATTCCATAATTTTATTAGCAATTGCTGGCCCTGAATATGAATGCCTATATGCTGATGTTGGGTCAAATGGTCGAGTTAATGACTCTGGTGTGTGGAATATAAGCTCTTTATTGGAATCAATACAAAATAGGTCTGTGAAGCTTCCTAAAGATGATGCATTGCCTGTAAGCGGGGTAATTGCACCATATGTTTTTGTTCGGCGATGATCCATTTGCCCTCCAGAAATTCAGGATGAAGCTTTATCCTCAACAAAGTTTAACGGCAGATAAAAGAATCTATAATTATAGGCACAGCGAGGAGAATATCTGAGAATCTTTTTGGTATTTTATCAAACATGTGGAGAATTTTTTTTACCACAATAAACTTAGAGCCCAATCATGTTGAAAATGTTGTTCTTTCTGCCCTGGTATTACACAATATGCTTATCAAAAACAAAAGCTCAGCATATCATCCTGGTAACTTAGCAGATACCCTACTTGAAGATGGTGAGGTATTGGAAGAAGAGTGGCGTAATAATGTTCCAAGTGATTCACTTTTTCCGTTGAAGGTTTCGAAGAGTGGACACAACCCATCTATTTCAGCTAAGACTGTCAGAGACAATTTTAAAGACTATTTTATGAACGAAGGAGTTGTGGAATGGCAATGGAAATATTGCTAAATTATTTTCTTATTGCTATCGGGTCTGAACATTTATCAACAGATGTCTTTTCAAATGACAGTCCATTATTTTTTCCTATTTTCAATATATTATATATACCCACTAGTGAAAAATATACATAAAAACTCAATACAAACAAAATGACTCTCCATTATTGTCCCTCAAGAGGATTACTGTTGTTCAACATGTCCATATAAGTTTGTCCTTGTAATGATCCTTGAAGAGGTGGTGTAGTATTAAGATTGGCCATAATTTGGCCATAATTTGCATACAATGCTTGACGATTTGTAGGCCCCTCTCTCTCAGATGACATTTCCACCTCAAATAGCACGTCAGAGATACGCTTTTCAGCAATCCTTCGCTCACGCTTCCCCAATTCTGAGAACTTTTCCTCTATGTAGAGAGCAAAGGGCGTTATCTTACTATCGGAAGATTCAACTGGCTTTTTAGTGATAGCTTCAGTACATTTAGACAATAACTCTAGCTTCTTTTCGGCTATAGTTTTTTTCTTCATGGGGGGAACATTTGTCTCTTCGACTTCCGCACTCTCGTCTTCCACGTTATCCTTCGTTTTAAAGTATCCCTACTTTATTTTATCCTTACTTTTTGCCGACTTGAATACAGGCAAGAGAAAAGACAAACGTTTGCAGTGGGTCCAACTAGAAAGATAGAGCTCATCTGTCCCCTGCCCACTCTTGGTTTTGTTGACCTTTGCAACTTCTCTTCCAAGTTGAGCTCTGAGCCCATTTATTTTTGCTTTTATGGAATCGATCGTTGTATCTAAAGAGCTTGCTATCTCTGTATAAGCAATTTCTTTAACATCCCGTTTTGTGTACTCCTTGTCAAAAACATCCCACAAACAAGGTTTTTCTTCCAGCAGATCTATCAACAAACCTATCTCATCATCCGTCCAATCTTTGGCACTCTTTGATTTATCTTCCTTTGCAATTGACTGTTTCTTTTTGTTTTTTAAATGATTTTGGAAAGCTTGACCTTTTACACCTGAGGTATCCTGGCTATCCATCTTCTCTTCCCTCACTGTTCAATGTTGTTAAAAATGGCGCATATGTTTTTAAAATCAATTGAGAAGTAGACATTCGAAAATTTGAATTTCATATACTTCTGTTACGCATTAAGAGCAAGACGTGTTTTTGTGCGTGTTTTTCAGTGTTCTCAATGAGTAAAATGCAGGAGAGGGATAAAAGCCGTTCCTCAGATGTTGTAGGTACGCGATCGCGTAACAGTAAAACGCGTACGCAAGCTTTGTTCAGCTACGTTGTTTCTTTTAATACCAATAATTCTGCAATTTTTTAACTAATATATTTATGTGTAGCGTTAATAAAAAACTTAGTTTGTTATAACATTGAATTTTTAGTCTGTTATCTCTACGCATTATATTGTGTTTGTTGTTAATATGACTGCTTGTGCTATTGCCGGCTCTCTCTCCACATGCTAACATTCAATGCCCTGACGTATAAAATGCAACCGACCGATTTGACAGTGACCTGAATGTCTCTATGGACCAGAGTCACGTGACACCATCTCTACTAATACAGTGGAGAAGGCCAGCCCGGAGGCTAATCAAACCGCGGAAAACATCTATACTGCGGGTGAATGCGCACCAACGCTGGGTCAGATAAATCTGCAGCTCGTTGGAGGGTTCAAGCGCTCTACTTTCAGGCAAGCACAAGAAGTGACAACTGCACTCAAGTTTTGGGTGGATAATAGCCAGTTTGTAGTTAGAAATTTCCTTGCAAAAATTAAGTTAACGTTTCAAAACGTTTGTTAAATAACATAAAATATGAAAAGAAGGAAGATTTTCAAAATTCAACTTGACAGACACGTGGTATTACAGGTTTCTTTCTGAATTTAATAACGTAAATTGGAATGAAATTCTTGAATTTGATAAACTTAACACTGACAACAGTTTTAATTTATCTTTTGAGGTTTTTAACGGTTTATTAAACAAGTATTTGCCACTTAAAAAGGTCAGTATTAAAAGCGTCAAGCTCTCTCTCAAACCATGGATAACAAAAGGTATTTTAACATCTATAAAAATCAGGAATAAGATTTATCGTAAATATCTTCGATCCAAAGATATTAATAACAAAATCAGGTTAAAATCTCGGTATAATTCATATAGAAACTTATTGACTAAACTATTAAGATGCAGCAAACAAAACCATTTTAAGAAATACTTTATTGATAACTCAATGAACCTTCGGAAAATTTGGATTGGTATAAAAAGTTTGTTAAATATAAAAAGTAAAATACATTCTGTTCCAACTATTATTCTGGATGATAATGGTGTTTCATTGATCGACCCTGTGAAAATTGCTAACAAATTTAACTCCTATTTTACGTCAGTTGCACAAAACATCCAATCTAAAATTCATTCATCTCATACAAGTTTTAAAAAATACCTAAAAAATCCGAACCCCAAATGTATTTTCATATCTCCAACAGATGATTTAGAGATTTCTTCCTTAATATCTAGCCTAAGTAATAGAAAATCTACTGGACCAAATAGCATACCTGTAGTGGTTTTAAAAGAATTGGGTGATTCAATTTCTGCAGTTCTTTCAAAGTTATTTAACCTATCTTTTACTACTAGTGTTTTTCCGAATATTCTAAAAACATTGTCAGTTTTGCCGCTTTTCAAAAAAGGTTCTAAATTAGAATGTTCTAATTATAGACCAATATCTTTGCTTTCTAACGTCAGTAAACTCTTGGAGAAACTTATGTATTCTCGAATTTACAATTTTGTACATAAATTTAATTGCCTTAATGAATTACAATTTGGGTTTCGATCAAAGTATTCAACAGCTCATGCCTTATTAAGTTTAACAGAGAGAGTGAGAGAAGCTATTGACTTTGATCTTTTTGCTTGTGGTATTTTTGTTGATATGAAGAAAGCATTTGATACAGTCCATCACAAAATCCTACTCAAAAAACTTGATCACATTGGTGCAAGAGGCATTGTTAATGAATGGTTTGCCTCGTATTTACAAGATCGGCAGCAATTTGTTACGGTTAACGGATTTTCTTCATCTTTAAAGTCAACCAGTTGTGGCGTACCTCAAGGTTCTGTGTTGGGCCCATTTGTATTTTTAGTTTATATTAATGATTTTTATAACTGTATAAAGTTTTCAACCGTGCATCATTTTGCAGATGACACTAATTTGTTATACATCAACAAGTCCATAAAAACCTTATGTAAAAAAGTAAATTATGATCTGCAAAGATTGAATGATTGGCTTAATGCAAATCTTATCGCTTTAAACGCAAACAAAACCGAATTTATCATTTTTAAGAAACGTCATAAAAAAAACGATTCTGAAATTAAAATCATGTTAAATGGATCACGTTTAAAACAATCAACCTACATTAATTATTTGGGAGTTTTAATTGATGAAAATTTGACTTGGAAACCTCACTTAAATGAACTCTGTAAAAAATTAAACCGATCAAATAGCATGCTTTCAAAAATTAGATACCACGTTAATATAAAAATTTTAAAAAGTTTGTATTTTTCAATTTTTTCGTCGCATTTTTAACATATTGTTGTCAAATTTGGGGCCAAAAAGGAAGCTTAAATTTAAATAAATTATGTTCTATTCAACGATCAGCTTTAAGAATTATAAATTTTCAACCTTTTAGATCAAATGTAACTGCTGCTTTCACTAAATTTAACATCCTTCCATTTTCGTCAACTATCAAACTCCTCAACATTATGTTTGTTTTTTATTCTTTAAACCAAAATATCCCCCCTTCGATTGGCAATTTCTTCACATAACTTTGCCATTTTCATTCTTATCCATCTCGCAATGCCCTAGCTAATGAACTTAAAATCTCTTCATATAATTCAGTTTTTTATGGTAAATGCTCAATTAAGTACCGATGCATCATTGATTGGAACAATTCAAACAGAGACATTACAAATATTTTTGATGTAAATTATAAAAGCATGCATTGGTTAAATTCTATTTTTGATTTAAACAGTAAACAATTTTCTAATTTAGTCAAACTTAGCATTAGGGGTAAATCAATTGTTTAGCTTGTGTTATTAAACAAATATATATTTTGCTTGGTGGTTTGTATTTTATGTTGTGTGTATCTTTGCCATTTATATAATATATATTTTTCTAGATATTTTTTTACGCATATCTCTACTGTGGTGTCACTACATTGTTCAGCTTTATGCTATTGAGTGACACCAACCATATATTTTTTGTAATTTGTTTCTTCTATGTAATTTTGTATTTTTTATATGGTGAATAAACAACAATTGAATTGAATTGAAATTACGCAAACCAGTCCAACATTTCATCCAACATGACAAAAATGTGATGTTGGATGAAATGTTGGACTGGTTTGCTCCGACCTTAAGCTGCGATTATAGTTTTTCCCTCTTAGGACAGCTTCGACACTACCAGGTCCAGTGAGATTGGCTTCATCTCTTCATCACCTCTCTTAGACCTGCTGCTCCAAATATTTTGCCTAACACAGCCATGAAGATGCAGCATGCGTGAAACAGTCCCATTCCAAGAGTAATGAAACTTTGGAGATCTTGGTTGATTGGATTGATCAATACCTCTAATGCCTTGGTATCGCATGGTCATGAACAAGATCTGAAACCAATTGCCTCTGCTTTAGCTTTGACTTGCTTGAGAATCTCCTGAACAGTGTCGAATTTGGTATGGGACTGGTTTATAGCTGGCAGATAATCAACTAAGTGTAACTGCCTTGGTTCGACACTTGCAATTTCACTAAAGAAACCTGTCCAACTTGAAACTTGCTGTTGTAGGCCGCTTTCAGTTGCCTTTATCCTTGAAACTACCCAGATTAGATATGATAGTTTTGATAACATATCCGCAATACTGTGATTGTCGCGTTCAATGTTTTGCAGAGTTGGTGGATTTGGTAAGTTTACCCCCTGGCCCTCGGACTATGCTGATTGAGAAATGCTTTTCTTTTAAGAATAAAATTTTATCTGATTTCATTTAAATTCACTTAAACTTTTTTTCTAAAAAATATTTAATGCATTAAATAATCCAGATAAGACAATTTTGGACTCTCAAATAATGATCAAGCACCTGGAAAATTGATAGTACAATTCCATCAATATTGCATATTCTTTCCGGTCTTAAAATTCAAGATTGCAGCCACGGGAGGATAACAATCTTAACATTACTAATGTGTGTTAAAAGTATAATAAACTTCAGTGGGGATCGTTGAGCTGCTTACCAGTCATAACGTCCCCCTGCCATAACGTCCCCCGACTTTTATGGCTTAGTCATAACGTCCCCCGACTTTTATGGCTTAGTCATAACGTCCCCCGTCTTTTATGGCTCAAGTTGAATTGAAGAATGTATGGAAATATTAAAGAGAAATAACATTGTTAAGCATTTTTTAAGAGAAGCATTTTTTTATATATAACATTTTTTTTATTATAGTGGCATGAATTTTACCGGCATCATCGGGTTTACCATGAGGTCGCCATTATTGTATGAGGCTCCGTAAAATAATGTGGGAAGTGCAAAATATGTGAATAATAGCTAAATACTTTATTCTTTACTAAATAAATGTTTTATATTTTTAACATCATAACATTATATTTGTTTAGAACGTACATAAAATGCAACGGCGTTTACTAACACTACTTTTAATCTAATCTACACAACTTTAGTTACAACATTATATAGTGCGAGTCATTATCTAACTCATTAAACTTAACGATTCCCACGGCAGTTGGTTCACGAGTATTCTACAATATTCATGTGCACCCGTTATGTAGGGTACGAGTTTAAAATTATTTTTTTTCAACTATCTTTATTCCGAGTCTGACCCCATGCACTGGCCAGTCGTTGGCGGGCTGAGTCCACCGGTTTGGTCCATGTCATAAATTTTATGGATATCACTCTATGCTATATATCCAGGAGATGTTGATATTGTTAAGCCACATAATTCAAAACGAAATCCAGGAATTTTTTTCGAATTCAGCAAATTATTTCTAATATTTTTTAAAAGATGAACTGTATAAAAAAAACATATATCTTGGTTAGAGATCTTGGTAATTGGAAGTAATGCTTCTTATCACCATCATACTTGTTCAATAACATTTTGAAAGCAGAAACATTAGTTGAATGGTTGTCCATTACAATTCCACGCACACAAAAACCAGCCTGATGTAAGTCTAAGAGACATTGAACAAATTCATTTGACAGCCATTCTCCATTAATTGTAACTTCTGGAGAAACACGAACAACAATTGGAATCGTTTTTTTAACCCACTCACCATAAATACAACAATGCCCTTATAAAGTTTACCAACTTCATTAGCACCAACATACTTTCCACCTTGGTATTGTGTCCCTTTTTGGAGATACATTTTATCTGCCGTCAGGATAACATCCTTTGAAATTGCTCCATTTTTTGATAATATTGAAGCAGCTTTCATAGAATCAATCCCATCTTGTTGTAACTTGTGCAGCAGTGAGAATGATGGTAATGGGAACTGTTCCAAAAGTAATTTATAAGTCTGAGATGAACTATATCGAAAAAAGAGAGCGTAACGTTTAATTCACCAAGAATTGACGATGGATGACTTTCTACATATATAATTTGAAATATATGATGGAAAATTTTCCAACATACTAAATTTAGACAACTTTGCATTGTGTCCATGCACAAAACATTTAGGTAAAGGAATTGGGTTATTCATAAACCGTAGTTTTACATGAAGATCTCTGTCAATTTAAATAGATTCTTCGACAACAGCACAGGAAAATCAGTGTTTCTGTCAAACACAAGTTTATAAAAACCAATGAATGTTCATTTCTTTTGCATGAATAGTTGACAGGGCAGTGTATTATCAATATCTTTGAGTGTATGAATGACATCAGAACAATTGAAGTTATTAATTTCATCTTCATATATATTTCTTTGTTTTGGTGGCTTTCTCTCAGATGTCAAAGTTGGTAAAACAGATGGGCGTTTACGAGCACCTTCAGAATGAATTGTTGGGACAGGATTTAATTTCCAGTTTAATTTATTTCGAACACCACGTAAAATGTAACTTTCTTGTTTCTCACAAAGAACAGAATTTGAATTTGGTTTCCAGCTAGCTCGATTAACAAATTTTGTCCACTTTTCCAGCAACTCAGGTTTTTCCAAAGGAAAATAAAAGGTCGAAATTTTCTCACTTCCTATTTTACTATCATAACCAGTAAAACAACCAAAAGCCGAACATTTATTAACCATCGTTGAAAATAACTGTGTACAGTAAAAGCTACAAAAATATGAGCAATCAGCCTGTTAGAAATCGGCCTTTTGTGTGACATATAGGGCCGTGTATATTAGTGGGTCGTGGTTTACCACCGAAAGAATAAATGACTTGGTCGTTAAAAAGTATAGCATTGCGAAACGTCCGATTTGATCTTGATGACATAAATCAAATTATCTTGAGCAATATTAATTAAGCAAATTCAAGTCCAGAATCAAGCAAAATTAAGTCAAACTGAACGAAATCAACAAAAATCAAATTATCTTTAGGTATTTATATTTATTTATTAGTTATATTTATAAGCACGAGATACAATCATTAAAATACAACGATTACATGACTTTTAATACAATACATTGTTGATCAGTTTACATCATTCAAATTACAACAATCGCAACAATACCAACAACTTGCTTCAACAAACCGATGCTTACGACGGCTGGACCCTTAAATGTGAACATTTCTGTAGCAATTGTTTTGCTGTCTTTTCACCAGCAATATAGTGGTCCCACAATTTAAATAATTGTCCTTGAATTTGGCGGTAGGACTTCCTTTGACAGCGTCGCAATTTGTTTTCCGAAACAAGACGCACTTGCAAATTAACGTATTTCGAATGTTCGGCCAAAAGAACAAGTAGGTAGAACGAGAGTTTAGATTTCTTTGCGTGTCTGTTGAACTTTCCGTGCCAACCTTCCACATCATTGTTGGTTCTTACTGGTTGGCAGAACACAGACCAGTTTTCCGGCTTCCAAATGTGTCCATTGATCCAATTGTCATCAATGTAATCAACTAATTCGGTAAGTTTTGGAGTTGATGCCATTCTCTTCAAATTGTTGAACATGGGAGCAATGTGCTCATGTGGTAAGTATGGCAAGGCCATGAGTTTCTTGCAATATTTATGTGTGGCGTCGTCGTTTTTAAATGAGACTGCCAGTCCGACCTCTTAAAATTTTCCGCCACACACATTGCGTCCAGTGGAATGCACAACCCATAACACTGGCGTTTCAGAATACCTTGGGTACAGCTTTCCACATGGCTGCCTCGAAATCGATTACTATTCGTTCTACAGCCATTTCACCGGAGATGTTGTTGACACTTTGCAGTACCTTTTTGTAGTCCTTCGTTCTTCTACCTGACATTAAGCAGAATAAAAGCGGTACTTGCTTACAGTCATTCCCCTTGCGTACGAATGCATGGATGCTGAACAGCTGACAAAACGGTTCTTTGACAACTTTAAATGTGCCATCCATGTATAGGGTCTTTGCTAAACGTAGCAACTTCAACATATCATCACTTGCGAAAACGATATGCTTTCTTTCACCACACTGCACCGTTCTGTGATAGAAATTTTCTGGTATACAGAAATATATCCTAATGTATCCTTTGTAGGATCCTTTGGCCGTAAGCCTTGTCTGTGGCGATTTGCAGCTCTTTCCAAGTTGTTCATGGTGGGAAGTCTGTTAGTTTTTCTTTGCCTTTTTGCGATCCTGACTGGATAAGTTGTAGTCTGGTGCATCTGGCTGGTGGAAGGATCTGTGTGGTGGCGTTATATCTTCAATCGAAGGTTTTTCAATCGGTACCGGTATCATAAAAGATACATCAGCAACTGGATCGTCTTCCAGCACATCGATTTGCATCGCCTCTTCTCTTAGATGATCTTCCAAAGCATTTTGTAGTTTGGAATCGGTGAATGGTTCAAGGGATGATAGCATCGCTGCTTCTTGGTCTAGCCTCGTACTTTCAGCAATTGGCAGATCAAGGGATGATAGCATCGCTGCTTCTTGGTCCAGCCTCGTACTTTTGGCAATTGGCAGATCAAGGGATGATAGCATCGCTGTTTCTTGGTCCAGCCTCGTACTTTCAGCAATTGGCGGATCAAGGGATGATAGCATCGCTGCTTCTTGGTCCAGCCTCATACTTTTGGCAATTGGCGGATCAAGGGATGATAGCATCGCTGCTTCTTGGTCCAGCCTCATACTTTTGGCAATTGGCAGATCAAGGGATGATAGCATCGCTGTTTCTTGGTCCAGCCTCGTACTTTCAGCAAACATTCCACACATCTCCAGTGAATTTATTCATCTTCTTTTACAGCCTTCCTTTAATTCTCTCTCTTGTTATGCCAGTATGACATTTGCGATGCTGCCATCGGTCACAGCCATCGCAAAGCAGGCCTTCCTGTCGAGGTTGAACTGGCGTCTTGCACCTGATGCATGTCTCGGCTTGCGTATTCTCTTGCATGTTCTCTTAAGTGGTATGAAAACTCCTAAAAACAAGCCCCTTATATATCTTGAAACTGGGAGTGATTACATATCAGTAAAAACTCATTTTGTAATTATAGTGACACTAATTGCTGAATCATTAACATTTTTTTAATTTTCAAGTTCATAGAGTTTCACACAGAAATAACATCAATTAACAATTCTATAAGTAAAGGAATGGCAGTTGATGGACACAATGAAAATTCAAACTTTACACCATATATTCATGTATGTCAACTCCAACATATGGCCATTAAAAGTAAGTTATGGCTTTAGAAGTATAGCATTTAGATTGGAAAACAAGACAGAGACCAAAGTAGATTATGCTGAAAATAACAGAGGTTATTAAGTATTTAGCTATTATTCACATATTTTGCACTTTTACGGCGCGTCATACGATAACGGCGATCCCATGGTATACGGGGGACGTTATGACTGGTTACGGTTGAGCTATTGTTTCAAGTAGCATAATATATGAACATTTAACTGTTTCTCATAACCGACAACAGATTTCTTGTTGTTGCGAAACCAAACTGCTCTGACCATCCGATATTCAAACTAACTTTATATGATTTCTTCTATACCACTTGTAGTTGAGTAGCTTATATTACTACATCAGTTTCTCATTTTTTAGTGTTGACGACGATTGAAGGACTTTTTCAAAACGCTATCGATGATTTACAACAGCAGCAGCCTGTGAGACATGTAAGATGTCTTGAAACCTTTTACTTTAAAATACACATGCATTTGCGTGTTCATAGTCCTCAAGATCACTCTTACGCACTCATATGTCTTGAAAAAGAAAGAAGATTGATGCAATAATACAGAGTTCCTGTCGTACACACTACAGTCTCATCATGACGATTCCTACTATAAAACACAACAAGAGTTGTTAAATTGCCAACTTTTTCTTTCTTATATTATTTTCTTATGAAGTGGCATAGAAAGGTGAATGAACATCGCTAAAACACACTAAAATAATTAAAAGTGTCGTGTGCCAAAAAAACAAAACAAAATACATGACATGTTTCTAAAAAAGGATCTGTATTTTAAACACACAAAAAGTTTTGCAACTTACTATTCACTGCTAAAAAATGTGTGAGAAAATGAGTACATGTGGAGCTGGTTTTTATAGCTATCATAAACAGTAGATACATGTATATAAAAACGCATAGGCGGCTGACACAGTTATTTTTTTCCATAGAATTAATGAGTGCAATTTGCACGGGTTTTACAGCTAATAATAAAATAATCACTGCGTGATCACTCTTGTAAGAATTAAACTGCATTCATTTGTAGCTGTTGAATGTTGATTTATTAAATTATTCATATATTCCCATCAGGCTCATATGCTATTGCATTTGTTTCCCAGGCGGTCGATCCAGACTTGGCTGCGAAGATTGACGTGGTCATTTCGAATTTAACGGAGTACAAAACTGGTGACGTGCCATTCACACTGGTGCTTGAGGATATTTCCGGGAACAGTTTCATAGAGAACCCGTTGGCCCCTACCGTGGACCCGAATTTGCTTTGCGAACAATTCACTCGCAGCATGTTACAGGATCTGAGATTAGGACTGAACAATTCTGCACCAGAACCCGCGAACGTCGTTGAAGAGGTGATGGAGTTCCATACGAACTGCGGAAACTGCCAGTCGCCAAATCTCACACGCATGAAGCAATTGGACATTCCGCATTTTAAAAATGTCATAATCATGGCGTCCACATGTGAAGCGTGCGGTTTCAAAACCAACGAAGTAAAAGCCGGAGGTTGACTCTAACTTCTCGCTCTTTATTTTGTAACATGAATCCCATATGTTGTAGCGTTTCTAAACACTGCTGCGTAAATTAACTCAACTGTCTTTACCGGAAAGTTTCTTTTAGTTTAATTTGTTTCAGGTGGCATGGAAGAAAAAGGAAAGAGAATTACGTTTACAATGACGGAGGCAGCTGATCTTTCCAGGGACATACTAACGGTAAATTAAGCTTGATTAAACATAATTAAAATGAACATAATGGTCCAGCCGTGAACAAAGTCTGAACTGAATTTTTATTACCCAGTCGTAATTGGTTCATGTGATTTAACGTAAAAATAGGGGGGCTTACTTTCCTACTTCTTAGTTTTGTAAGTTTTTGCCGGTTTTCCATTTTAAAGACAGGGAGTTTTTTAAAGCAAGTTTTCTCGGAAAGTGTACAAAAATAGTTATGTGATGTTGGCAGAATTAGTTGACATTCCACATGAATTTCCTACTCGAGAGACCATTTTGTAATTCCTTTTGATTAAGTTACCAGAGAAACATTTTGCAAAAGATGATGTTTTCGTTCCAGCTTATCACTGTCATTTGATCACAATACTTTATAAAATGATAAAATTGCGGATTTCTGTTAAAGAAGTTGAAACGCATTTCTCTTGCCCAAACAAGAGCTGTAATCGAATTGTTTCTTTCAGTCCGAGACTTGCGAAGTCAGCATACCCGATCTCGATTTGAATCTGTGTCATACATCGACTGGAGGCAGATTTACAACATTAGAAGGTCTTCTGATACATATTAAAGAAAACGTAAGTGGATTGGAAATTAATGGTTTTGCTTATGGTCTATTCGTAAAGCCATCTTTGCTTTCTTTATGTTCTTCTGCATCATGTTCTAACATTCCACATAACTATTGCGGGGGGTTGGGTTTCATTATTTTAAGTTTTTTTACCCTGTTCATAAATTCATTAAATCTAATATATATACATATAAATTTATATTTGTGCTTTCTACAATTTCATGAGAATTTTTTGATAAATATCTATAAATACATCCGGTAAAACAGTATTTTCCTTTCATTTGACCCTCATTTAATGTGTATATTCTGCACACTTCTTAGCTGGGGAAAATAAACCCATTTGCATTCGGTGACAGTGCACAAAGCAATGAAAGAATGTCCACGTTAATAGCAAGAGTCGATAAAGTTAGTGTTTACATTATAGTGTTTACATTGGTTATCAATGCAATTTCATGTTATTGAGGTTTTATTGTATAGCCGTTTAACATTTTTTTGTTCGATAAAGTATTTTTTAAATTTTTAAAACAAATAAACAATGAAAACTACTTACTAATAAAAAAAACTTACTAGTCCAATGATATAGTACCTTGACGTGGTGGATTGGCTTGTGCGTTCCTCTGACCCAGAGAGCTGTGCTTGCGGGAGTTTGTCTCCTGGTAGGTCTAACCATGCCTGACAGGTTGAAGGGTAGGAACCAGACTAATTCTATATCACCTAGAGGAGAGAACCTCAATGACAAAAAACACTTAGAGGAGTAAACCTCAATAACAAAAATCCACACCTTTGAAATGCAGGAAGGTGTTGTGAGAGAGGTGCATGTAACGACAGGCAGATATAATGGACTTCCACACACACTTCTGCTTGGTGAATGAACTAAAAATTGTCAACGGCAAAGGAGATATTGCCTTCTTCAGAAAGGAACTGCTTCTTTCAGTATGTGTTGCGGCAGCTGATTGTACTCATTACGCAATTGAAAAACACCATGACTACAGTCTTAAAGAATCCAGAATACCGCATCGCTCTTCGCGCAGGTGAACAAGGAGCGCGTTGTCCAACGATGAATCAGGTTGGAAACGATAAGTCTGCTACTGATTCCAAACTACTAAAAGCAGGGAGAACATCAAATGTATCAACCTTCAATGCTCGTACTCTACGTAAAGATTACAAACTCAAAGAACTCGTAGCTGCTTCTGAAGAGATAGGTATCAGTATCATGTGCATACAGGAACATAGACTATATCATGAAGACGTCATATGCAAGACCCACAACATAGGCAAAGGTTGGAAATTCTTCACAGGATCTGCTACAAAAAATTCACTAAACTCAACAATCGGTGGAGTGGGTATTTTCATTAGCCCAACAGCTTCTAAATCTCTTGTCAATGTGGAGTTTATCAATCCACGCATTTTAATTGCGACTTTTAACGGCAATCCATGTACCACTACTATCATCAGTTGCTACAGTCCAACGAATGCATCTGATGATATCGCAGCTGAACAATTCTACAGTGAACTGGCTAGCATCATCAAACAGGTTCCCAAACATCACGTTACCGTAGTAGCTGGTGATATGAATGCTCAAATTGGAAAAAGTGACTGCAAAGGTACACATTTCCACGAGAGAACAAACAGAAATGGGCATCTATTACTAGATACTATAAACGAATGTAACCTGGTTAATCTCACCACCAAGTACACCAAAAGAATTGGTAAAATATGGACATTCACATATCCAAATGGGGAGAAAGCCCAACTTGACCACTTATTAATTTGCAAAAAATGGAAAAATAGTGCAATAAACTGTGAAGCATATAACACTCTACATGCTATAGGCTCTGATCACCGACCCGTTAGTGCTAACATAAGACTATCACTTAGAGCAAATAGGATCAACAAAACAAAGAAAATACCGTATGACTGGTCCAAGCTTCTAGTAGATGACATCAAGAACTGCTATACGATTGAAGTGACCAACAAGTTCAATACATTGTAAAATCTAAATGAAAACGAGAGTGCAGACTCCATGTACAACAACATCAATGAGGCCCACAAAATTGCAGCAGAGCAGACTATACCACTCAAACCTGATGTAAGGAATCAAGTACCCTGGGAGAACACCAATGTCAATAACGCACAGAGGAAGCTAGAAAAGTATAACCAGATTAAGTGTGCGAATCCCACACAACAAAACATAAATGGACTTGAAACTGCTAAAGTCGAGCTAGAAACCGTATATGAAAGGCAACAAGAAATCTATGTGAAAGAAATGGTTAGTCAACTAACGGCTGCTATCAAAGCGATGAAATGCAACAAAGCATCAGGTCTGGACGAGATCCCAGCGCTGAAGTGTGGAAAACGGGTTGTTTGAACAATCGACTATTAGCTATATGCAACAAGACATATGATGGTGACGTGGCAACTATATGGAGACAAGGTATTACCTTAACAGCTGTTGCTTCAAAGATATACAATAAAATCATCCTTAATCGCATCAGAATACACGTTGATGCTATACTGCGCAAAGAACAGAATGGTTTCCGACGAGGCAGAACAACTACAGGACAAATACTTACACTGAGGCGTCTCATCGAAGGTGTAAAAGCTAAGCAATTGTCAGCGGTATTGACATTTGTAGACTTTCAAAAAGCCGTTGTATCTATCCACAGAGGCAAACTAATGGAAATCCTTATTGCTTATGGAATTCCCAGGAAAATTATTTCAGCAATAGAAGTATTGTACAAAGGCACCTCTGCCAAGGTCCTCTCACCGGGTGGTGATACTGAGTCATTTGAAATCCTAGCGGATGTGCTACAGGGTGATACCCTAGCCCCATTTCTTTTCATAATTGCATTGGGCTATGCAATGCGAATGGCATCTAGAAATGAAAGTGATGTAGGATTTATACTACAACAATCTCGCAGTCGAAGACATCCAGCTTATCACTGACACAAACCTTGCTGACGATCTAGCACTAATATCGGAAACGAATGAGCAAGCCCAGCTATTCCTACTAAGAGTTGAAATTTGTGCTGCACAGGTAGGCCTTCATGCAAATGCAGATAAAGCAAAGTACATGGCATACAATCTGGAAGATAGCTACTTGAGATCATTGAGTGGTGATGATATTGAGCACGTAGATGACTTTCTCTATCTTGGCTCGTGGGTCGACACCACTGAGAAAGATTTAAAAGAATGAATCGCTAAAGCATGGTCAGCAATGTCAAAGTTGGAGGTTATATGGAAAACGAATCTGGAAAGAAACCTGAAGATAAACTTCTTCCGTGCAACGGTTGAACAGTGCTATTGTATGGATGCACAACCTGGACTCTAACAAAAGCATTAGAGAGAAAACTAGATGGGACCTACACACGGCTACTAAGAACATCATTAAACATCAAGTTGCAGACCCATGCATTAAACGCAGTGCTTTATGGTGACCTACCACGAATCACAACAACTATAAAGAACAGGGGGTTGAAGTTTGCTGGACACTGCTTCCGGAGCAAGGACGAAGTTGTTCAACAATTAATTATGTGGGAACCAAAGCACGGGAAGCGGCGCCGAGGACGACCAACAAAGACATTTATTGACCAACTTATGGACGATGCTGGAATCACAAAAGAAGATCTGCCAGGAGCTATGAATGCGAGGGAAATATGGAGACAAATAGTACATGGTGTTCGTCCGAGGATGCCGCGATGATGATGATGATGAACAATGAAAATAATTTTGAAAACTTTTTCAACAAGGTCCCAAGGAAAACTGCTGTTTGTTAATGTCTTAAGTCACAATGATGGCGATGACAGTATTCCACCGCTTTCGGTTGTCATCAGTTCTTGTAGATCTTTCCTGTCCATTCAGCTAAGTCTAATTCCCAGTTTCTTGTTGGTAAGCCTCAAAGCCTTCTGTTTACTTTATACAGTTTTTGGGTGGAACCTAAATAAACAAAGTTCTCTACTCCTTCCATCTCTCCCCCTTTCAGAGTAAATTTCCTGACATCTCTACCAGTACCATAATCTTTGTCTGATGAAGCTGGAAGGTCTACTTGGTGCATATCTTGGCAGGGTAGCTAGAGGTACATAGAGGAATGATGTACTTTTTATTTCTCCATGATATTCCTGATGATCAAGATTCAAGATCGGCAACATTCAAAATAGTCTAATTTTTTTTTATAAGCAAGACTGTGAAAATGGCCTTACGGTAGCTATGCTTAGCAATTTTAAAATTTTTACCGTAAACATATGCTTATAGCTATGCTTATGTATATGGAAACCAGGGGTAGAAACTTATATGCTTATATGCATATGCCGGTAATTTCCTTTGAAATGTAAATTATATACAATATATAAAAATATTTTTTAGCTTTGTTTTAAATTTACTCATATCTTCTGATCATTTAATATTGTCGCATTTCTTAATAAGCCCTCTGAATAACCTACATTATGCTTAACTTGTCGCACTTTTTACCGTAATTATGTTTATAGCTGTCTTGCTTATAACAAAAAATTAGTGTACTTCACAATTTTTATACAGGTGATAGCTGGAAAAGAGTTCTTTAAAGTTATTTTGGACGATCCCGTCGGAAACTCCTATCTGCAGGTATATATAAATATATTTGTTCTGGATGTTTATTAAGCTTTAGTAAAATAAACATTAACGCCTGTTGTTTACTTTGGAAACCACTCTTATAAGTGTTTCCATCCAGGAGCTACTTACGTGAACTGTCAAAGAATTATGAAAAATTAATGATTATTTGGCGACCAAAATCAATATCCTTTCTCATTGTTTTCAGTTTACTGAGGTTGGCGCTAGGAAGGGCATCCAGCTATAAAAACACCTGCTTCAATAAACCATCAGATTATCAAACCTACACAATTATGGGAATATCATCTTTTGAAAAACGTCTATTTTCCATTTGTTATCATGTACAAAATTTTATGTGCAGTTTCCTTAACAATACAAAGCCCGCACGAAGGAATGTGCTCCCTGGTTTTATTGAATTCATATCTTGTTTTTCTATCGAATTTAAGATAAGAATGAATAAACGAGTTTATCTTTCTTGTCTTTAGAATACCTATGCTCCAGACAGCGACCCAAACCTCACGGTGGAAACGTACGAGAGAACGCACGAACAAAACGAAATGCTGGGGTTGAACGATATCAAGACAGAAAACTATGAAGCTGATTAGTATAGCCAAAAGGCCGGTTTGTAATTATATATTATCAGAATAAGCGACAGTCAAATCACCTGTCTTTTTTATAACAACGGCAAGCTTTCGAGGGCTTTAGGTTTCTCTTTACATTTAAATGTTGTATTGTCAGCTGACAAATGAAATACGTAGATATTGCTAGGGTGTGATAAAATCGCAGTGCCGTAACCACCGGGGGACCAGTTCCCCCTCCCCCCCAAAAAAAATTGAAACTGGTTGAAGCCTGTAGCTTTTAGAATTGCGAAATTACTGGAATTTGCGAACTTTTTACCATATTTGACTATAGTGTTTCTTTTGAATACTTATTGTTTTTCCCTAGAAGATAGTCTTAATGTTTCAAAATACACTCTTTTCATGGTTTCCCCTTTTAAATGATGCTTTAGATTTCTGACAAAAGTTTTTCAAGAGAGCCGTTTTAGCCATTCTAGGGGATGAGAATTCTAAATATTCTAAAAATAAAAGGGCTAGCCCTCCTAAATTAATAATATCTAATATCTAAAAATGCGCGTGCACAGAGACATATTTTCTAGCCCTCCTAACCGGGCTGGAGCATATATATGGAAAATTTCCAGCCCGCTTTGCCGAGATCTCGGCTAAACAAAGCGAGATCTCGGTTAGGAGGGCTAGCCCTCTCTTCATAAATATGCAATGTGAAAACAACAGTGACTTATTATATAAGCGGGATCTCGGCTTGAAGAGGGCCAGCCCTGCTGGGGGGGGGGGGGGGGGGCTCATATATACAGGCACTTAGATACTAAACATTTTGGCCCGCCAATATCACATTGATGGTTACGACACTGAATCGTCAGCTTTCATCAAGTTACATTAGCGCATAACATGAAGGAACATGATAAATAAAATCATAAAATTGTCCGAACTAAAAATCTTTCTTGAACAAAGAAGAAAATGCGTAAATTTTCTAGAGCTTTGAGTTTCACCAATGTCATTGCAAGCAAATTTGACATCAACCACAATTCTAACGCAACTACAATAATAGCTTATATATTTCACATTTAAAAACGTTGTTTTCAACTTCATATTATTCTTTATAATTTAATTTCAAGCATGTCACTGATGAGTTTCAAAAGAAAAAAATTAGAATGTTTAGAGTTATCTTTTGTTTCCTATATATAACTTAAAAATTTAGAACAAAGCTCTCAACTCCGTATTTCGACTATCAATAAAAGCATGCCATAAATAACTAAACATTGCAAGGTACCGTGAATATTTTTTACGTATTTTTTATAAAAAATAACAAATTTTGAAAGAATTTACTTTTGAACAAATATATTTAAATAACAATAACAAATATACTCGTCACTAGTAAGCCGACATGTTGTTTTAGTAACATTTACTATGTAATTTCATCATATTCTGTATAAACATATTTAGAAACGTGTCGTCAGAGGTGGTCTAGAAGTTGCAAATCAAAAACATGATAGAGGAATATGTATGACATATTTCACTCTTCAACGTGATGTACAACTATAAAAAGGTTTTCCGGTAAAAATTGTGTGTATTCACGGCATCAAAAAAGGTCATTCAGTTACATGAGCTCCTCGATTATTCAAAAGTCAAGCGCAGTGAAATCACAATTCGGGCGTATTTAAAATGTCTCAATGCTACATAAACACAAAAAATATAGTTCTTGATCGTAAATTTTCAGTTTCGAATTAATCTGCACGAAATGCAATTTATTGTATTTTCTGATTTACGAATATATCGTCTATTGATTCCTGGTCATGAAACAAAAACGATTTTACTGAATCGAAAACATATTGCAGATATTGACTGTATAAAATTGATGCACTTTACCTCGAAAACCGCTCAATTAAGATCCCTCATTAAAACAATTATGTATTCTGTGGCAGATTTACAATATAAAAGTTGTTTCAATTATTTTAAACAACATCCCTTTAGAGGGGAACCTTTAAACTGTTTAATTGGGAAGGATTTTAGGCAATAAACCTCCTTATATCTGTCACATCACATGATAGATATTTCAACGACATGAGTGGCATTTCATACTTTTGGATTAAAAAAATATTTTCTTTTCAAAACAATTTTAATCACCAAAATGAAACAAATATATATATAAAAGCGGTTAAATTGCAATTTAGGTTTAAAATGTTAAAGGTGTTAATGCCAGGTTCTGACATACATACATACATACATATGAAAAGTGATTAGTACAGATAAAAACAAGATTACTTATTTGACATTTGAAAAACAATAAAAGCAGGATTAAACCAATTATTATCTGTCATCAAAAACACAGTCGCTTGGCGCCAGATTACCATAGTAAACAATTGTTGGATATAAAAATAATCTGTGTTAAGATTAAACACTAACATTACAGGAAATGTATATTTTCTCAAAAACTAGACCATCATATATTACTAATACTTTATACAAATGTCTCTTTTTTAACAAAATAAAATGACATATAATTGTTCACATACAATATGGAATGATCAGTTAATACAAATACTTTGCTATATTTCTTAAAAAAGAGAAAAATTGTTTTCTTAGGTTCCAAAACAACCTACAATAAAAATGAACAAGAACTAATCTATGATCTCTACTTATACATCCAAAGAAAAAAATAATATATATATACACAGTTATAGAACTAACTATACGACGACAAAAACATAGAGCTGCATATATATACACCAATTATTTGTAGAATTTCCATAAAAATGGTGTTAAAGACGAAAAATAACCATTATAATTTTTAATCGTCTCCGACCATAAAAGAAGCCAATCTTTGTCTTGAAAAACTGAAGGTTGGCACAGAGCACATTGGCGAGGTTGGCATTATTACAGGACTTTTTACTGGAGTGCCATTTTCTGACAAAAGGGATTCACTTCTCGGTCTTCCTTCGCTTAAACTACCACTTCTTTGACGTACTGGACGTTGCAAATCAATGAAACCAGGGTTTGATGAACTTTTTATAAGCTGTGGTTTTGTTTTCCACACCACAGATGAAAGAGATCCGCTGGACATAATATGCTAATTGTTTTTTAAAATACAACTCACGCGATGCTTGTTTACTACAAAGCTATTGATTTTCTGTTCTTCAGAAAAGTCAGGTATATATTCAATATAATAGTAAATAATTCTGCATTTACAATCTCATTGGTTGAAACTACTGTTCACGCAGATAATTTATGCAAGTTACGAATCCTAATTGGTTGTAAGAAGTTAACACGTGCTCATGAATTATCTCATTGGATAATAAAACATTCATTCCCAGTTCAAGAAAATATGTGCGGCAGAAATCTTATGAGCATGCGTACTATGATTGTTTTTATCACGTGAGTGAAAATCGTTCTGATTCGTTTTCCGTTCCTTAACATAACTTTTTCTACGAGTCTTGTTTTTTGTTTTTTTATTTCACCACGATCGTTTTTTAACGCAAACTCTTTGTTTGCTATCTCTCTAAATTTTGTAAGATATAATGGATCGCCTAGCATGTAATGGCCATGTTATCAATGACAAGGAATTTTAATTTCGATTTTATCACGGTTTTATTATTTTTATTATGTCATTTTTTTTTGACCATAACGAAATGAAAGATAGTGTGACATAGTAATACAATTTCTTGTACATTCCGTTGTGTAAGTAGACCATAAAAATACGAAACGAACTCGATGTAAATCGTTCGGAAACGTCGATGAAATTATTTTCCTAACTTGCTTTTGTATAGTAATATTTCTTTTAAAATTGAAACGATAGCTAGATACAACCATCGACGAAACCATAAGAATGTGGTCATATATAGTTAATTACTCAATGATATATATTTGTTTTCCTGTTTTCTTCTAAAAAAATGGTCAAATTGAGGTAATTATACTTTTTGATGATACTAGTTATTATTTAGTAGCTAAACCTATAGGTTGTGGCTACTGTTCCGGTACAGGATCTCTAGTTGTAGCCCTGCTGTTCCGGTACAGGATCTCTAGACGTAGACCTGCTGTTCCGGTATCGAATCTGTAGACATAGCGCTGCTGGTCTTGTATGTATCTGTATGCAACATTTTAAGTTAACATATTTACCAAATTATTTTTTGTTGTTGAAGTTTCGTGGACAGAAGGTGAAAATGTCAAGCAAAAGTTGGTTCCTTTAAAGTAGCATTAGTTTGGCTTACAACGTTTTGTTAATTTATGTAGAAAAATGATGCAGCAGCGTCTGGTTTTAGGGACTGTGTGACCAAAAACATATGCAGGGCTCAGTTGTAAAATGTTTTTTTAACCGAAAAACCTTTTAAAGCTTTTTCGACAAAATTTTAAGGCTTAAAACTTTAGCTGTATATCTATATATTATATTTGGTGCGGGGCCCCATCTGCTTACCAATAAAGAGCAGCACCGGCGGCCATGCCCCCCCCCCCCCCCCCTAAAACCGCCACTGAGCAGCATGCAGATTCTTTAACTTTTACTACCGGACAAGACAGAAACGCTGGGTGGTAATCGGGTCAAATTTAAAAATTTTTTTGTTAAACTTATTTTAAATAGTAAATCTCTGCCTCACGTTTGTTTTTTTACTCATCTGGCTTTCTACTGGCTTAAATCTCTGCCTCACGTTTGTTTTTTTACCCGTCCGGCTTTCTACTATTTTATGGCTTGAAAATAAAGATTATTTGATATTTTTAATTTGTATAGTTATTTTAGGAGCATCTTTTATAAGCATTAGCTATTGTGTAATGCTCCAAGCGGTAAACATGTCACCATGGAGTTGCATTGCCAAACTTTTGTCCAACCAATGCAGCGAAATGAACTTTCGTCTGTGGTACATTTTTTCGCCTGTTCTAATGAGACATCCGACAATTTTGCAATGTTGATCCATGGGTCTCAATGGTATGCCCTTTTAGACTTCACAAATAACATCTTTTTTGTCATTATGGTCAGGGGCGGACCTACGATTTCTTTTACCCCCTCATAATTTACGTTTAGTGACAGCCGAAGCCCCCGCCCGTGGCGCCCGTCTAATCAAAAGTTTGCTAATTAATCTCAGTACACTTTTTTGTTATAAGAATAATGAGGCTCAAATTTGGTAAAAAATAATAACAAAAGAAGAAAAATCTTGAGGCTGAAATAGATTTTCACTATTGAAGTAATTTCTTTGTATCAAATGCGAATAGAACAAAATAGGAACAATTTCAACCTCAAATTGGAAAGAATGAAATAAGATCACCTGAGGCTGAACTGAAATTTACTGTTTCTTATAAAAAAAGGTAATAGGATCTGCTCTTTGCACCACACATTGAACATTAGTATAGTAAATCATAGGTAAAAACGAGAAAAATAAGAGTTTCTCATGTTTGATAATGTTCGGCAATATTTTCCCTGGACATAAAAATTGCTGAATATAATGAAACGAAAAATGACCACTGCACTAAACCATCAGGAGGTACGAACAAACCTCCTCGGTTAATGCTGTCTATGAAACCACGATATGAATCATAATAATTCTTGGTATCACAGGGATCATCGAAGCTACATTTTCGCTGGATGTATCCAGCCACATAGAGCATTCCAATGATTACTTCCTCAGCAAAGGCCTGCTCAATTTCTTGACTTGGTCAACAACATCACATTTCTCTTTCTGCAATGGACGGTCACAAATGTCACACCTGTGCCCTAGCTCAGCTTCAAAATCAAGATGCAACCCTGTTGCAAGCTTTGCTCGGTGAATACGTACTTTTTCAATTACTGATATCGTTGCCGTCACAGAGAAGATATTTGGTAAGATCGACAAATGTGAGCAAGGAATCCTGATGCTTCAGCAGTGAGTTGATGGCAGCATGGTGTGGTAGTTTTACGCATCTTCTTGGCCATTGTCCCTAAATGCAACAAAAATTGTAGTCAAGAAAAAAATAACAAGTATTAAACCCTTAATTATTCATTCTTGGAACTGAAAGGAGTGTGGGAACCTTAACAATTAATATGCAAATACGAATATTCTAGACATTACTTACTCTATTTACATCATTACATCATTACATATGTTTCGTACTACTAACTTTTGATCATCTTCTGAGGCTCTCAATGATATTGAAAACTTGCATTCTTTCTTTAAAGAACTAAATTTAAATTTTACAAATGATCTGTTTTCGATGAAATCTGACTTATCTAAAATCAATGGTATATACTTACAAGGAAGGCCAGTACCCCAAGATTTAAATTTCTTTCCACCATGTCACATGCATATTTAATCTCATAATATTTTATGTCTGGATTTGAAGACTTAAGTCTTTTTGTACACTTTCAATGCCTCTGCTATCTCTTATGTACAAGTCAGCAAAATAGTCTTTTTTATATTTCTCTATTTTCGCTTCTAACAACTCAATTTCACCAAACTCAAATTTACATACACGATTTTCGAGGAGCATAAATGTGTCACTTTAGCTGCTCAACTCAAGTTCCGATACCGGAGCAGCAGACACTTCGAAACCTATAATACCTGTGCAATATGCACTTATTACTCTATCAAAACTGTAGAATACTGCAACTGGCTTTGTTTTGGTAACACAAAGTTTATGGGACTATGCCAACTTTCCCCTGCTTTGATAATTTTTTTTATTATTAACGCCTGACCATAAATTTTCTTAGTTTCCTAATTTTCTTTGTAATGTAAGACAATTAGTAAAAAATATATATTTTAATTTAATGTTAACTCTAGCAGAAAACTGAAATGGCCTGGTCCAGATGGTGTGACCATTTTCATTCTCCAAAAATGCATAAATGAACTTCATTGAATATTGAATCTATCGCGAAAGTTATCCAGGACTCACCGATGGACAGCCTTTATATATACAGATTTCTCTAATTGCTTCAATAAGATCACTCACAGACATATTTTTTATCAGCTAAAAAGATGCAACAAATCAAATAAAGTGGTCAACTGGATCTCACCGTGATTATTCAATAGAAAGCATCATGTATGCATTATGGAGCTTCGTCAAATCCAGAAATATCCCAAATGGGAACTCAAGGTGAAATTAATGGCAATGTGGTCCCCGTAATTGAACCCCAACTAATTTTTAGCCCTTCCCAGAAATGTGTCACCACCATGTAATTAATATTGCTGACAAAGAATCATTTTTGAAGGACAAAAATCTCTTTGATATGGTCAAAGGATATTATATATAGATATATATAATACAGATGTCGGAAAGTGTTATTTTTAGAAAATTACTGTTTGTTAAATTAATGTTTATATATATATATATATAATTAATTTTTCAACAGTTTTTGAAAAGTGCTCTTTCATATGATGGTCCAAATTACAAACCATGGTAGTGAAAAAAAAACAGGTATAACAAATTGAGTGCTAAAATATATGTCAATAAAAAAATAAATGTCAATTGATGGTCAATACAGTGTCTTGTTTTCTTTGTGCGTCCCGGCTGTCTGTCGAAATGTCTCAGAAGTGCAACAAAACCTACATTTTTTGCTTCTTCATTATGCTTTAGAAATTGAATAGTATAAAACAATGGAGGAGAAAAGAAAGCGTGATTTGGAAGACGAAATGAGCAGGTATATATATATTTATATAAATCTTGTAAATATCATGGATGGTTGAAGGTTGAAGTATTAATGTGAATTGATTAAGTTTAATTTTTTTCTGGATGTTTGTCTTAAAAATGGTTAAAAATAAGTTGGTGAATGACTTTTTAGCAATCATTTTCTTTTCGTTAAAGAATTTTCAAGTCAACTTTTGTGTTTATTTTTGTATCTCTTCAGGTTTGAATCAGAAATTTCCAGCAATCTACCACCACCACCGAATCTGCCTAGGCCGCCTTTACCGCCAAGGTCTTTTGCTCCTCCAAGATTCAACCTTTCAAATTTGAGGCCAAAACTTTCAGGCATGCCGAAAATGCCATTTCCTATTCCACCAATGCTCCCGCATATGTTTCAAGCGTTGCCACCAATAGATGGTCTGCCACCACCCCCTCCAATGCCTCCTGCCATGTTAGGGGGACCAATGATGTCTATTATGCCCGTTTCTCAATCAAAGGGTAGGTTTTGATGAGAATTAATTAAACAATTACCTTCTATGCCATGTTAGAAAATCTTGTAGTCTTGTAAATCTTAATCTTGTAAATCTTGTAGTTTTCAGAACTTATAGATCTGATCTTTTATTATACATTTTGCATAAATTAACTCCGGGTAAAATATCTTAAAATGGGGGGTAATAATAAAATGACCTTCGGGGTATTCTGAAATTTTCTGTAAAATGAGGGGTGAAAATAAAATGGAGTCATGGGTTTTCGTTATCTGTCTTACTGAAACGCTATTTAAAGAGAAGACCTTGCATTGCAGTTTAATGTTGATGTTTGTGTTTTGATTGAAATAAAAGACTTTGCAGTGTTATTTTCATCACCGTAGAGCCCGTGAGAAACCCAGAAAGAAACCGACAATTAATGTTAGTAAAAGAACTGAACAGGATGATAACGATGCGTTTGACATTTTTAACGTATAAGTAAATAACTATTTTATGTAAGAGTTGTGTTTTGTGATATCCGAAGATCTTAATCTTAATATGGGGGGGGGGGGGGGGGAGGGGGTTGATAATAAAATGGGAGAGTGGGTCTCATTGTAAAATTTTGATAAAATGGGTGGGGGGGGGGGGTCGTTATAAAATGATTTTGGGGGTAAAAATTTTCAAAAGCAATTTGAATAGGGGTATTTGTCTGCCTCCATGTAAAAGTGTTCTAAGTGTAGCGTAATAACAAATTGCAGGTAGCATTCTAAATTCCAGTTAACTTGCGATTAATAATGGTGTCAAGGAGAACAGACGTGTCTTATGTTGCTCTTCTGTTAATGTTTGATTTCTTAACTTTCTGTACAAGGAATGAAAGTTTTATTACTAACGATGGTGTCAGTATTACTTTTCATGTTGATAATGGTGTTACTGGAACAGAAACCTTTATAATACAGACTTTGTTTTGCACCAAAAGAGCTAAAATGACATTTTCAAACAAAGGTCTGTTTATATTGTTAATATTGATCGCTGGAGATATAGAGACGAATCCTGGCCCCACGCATGATATCTACAGAAGAGAGCTACCTGATTTAATGAATGGTAAAGGAATTAACGTATGTCATAAAAACATGAGAGGACTTTTCTCAAACTTTGATGGATTGTACGGGCTTGTTACTTCAACAAAAAAGATAGATGTTATAACTTTATCAGAAACACATCTAACTCCAGACAAAGTAAACATTTACGAAATTCCAGGCTACGTTTTCGTGAACAGACCAAGGAAGCAGGGAAAGGGCATAGCAATGTACATAAAGGAAAATGTCAACTGGAAAAGGCGGACAGATTTGGAATCAGAAAATACAGAAAACATTGCTATAGAAATTGTTTTAAAAAACTCGCGCAACTTTATTGTCACAATTTTTTACAAACCGCCAGAAACCTCAAAATATCATCAAAATACTTTTAATGACAGTTTCAATGAGATTCTAACTAACAGTACAACTGGGAACAAAGAAGTAATCTCACTTGGGGATTTCAATGTGAATTTTATGAAAGCGACTGATGGAAAAGTGTTTAAATCAATTATAGCATCTAATGGACTTTCACAAATTATCGAAAAGCCTACAAGAATTACTGACTCAACGAGAACATTAATTGACGTCATAATGACCAATTTTCCGTCAAATATCTCTGCTGCAGAAGCCGTATCAACGTCAATTAGTGATCACAACATAGTTATTTGTACTCGTAAATTAAACAACAAGAAGTACTCCCCAAAGGTAATTAAAAGCAGAAATTTTAAAAATTATCAACCTGAATCTACGCGAGAGGATATTAACAATATTGACTGGGAACCGTTGTATGGAATGACGAATGTAAACATAGCAGTGAATTATTTTAACGAGTCTGTGACAACAGTTTTCGATCACCATGCACCAATTGTAGAGAGGAGGTTGAAAGGAAAGCCATGTCCCTGGTTGACACACGACCCAAAACAACTTATGAACAGGAGGGATCAAATACACCGTAGAGCAAAAAAGTATAATATTCCAGAGGATTGGCGACTTTATAAAAGATTACGTAATAGTGTAAACAACCAGATGAAACGAAACAAAGCAACGTACCATCACGATCTATTAGAGGACAACAAACTCAACCCGACTAAGTTTTGGAGTATTATAAAGAACTTATTTCCTACTAAAGCTAGTATGTCGAAATCTTCAATAAATACAGATGCAGACAACCAAACAAAAGCTAATGTCTTTTGTAATTACTTTACAAACATTGTCAAATCATTGAAGGAAAAAGCAATGCCATTAGTAGACTTCACTTGGAAAACAATAAGCTTCATCCCGATCAGAACAGTTAGAAAATTGAAATTTCAATATGTTTCCAAAATCTTTATTGAGAAGCAGATAAAGAAGTTCCAGAGAAAAAAGGCAACTGGTATTGACGAGCTACCAACTTCGCTACTAAACTGTGCATCTTTAATTAGCCAACCATTATGCCACATAAACATTAATACAGGAACTGTTCCATTCATTTGGAAAACTGCAAAGATTACCCCCGTATTTGAATCAGGTGATCCAGAAAGAGCTGAAAATTACCGACCAATCTCAGTATTACCGGTTACCGGTATAACAGTTTGGTTATAGGAGCAAAAGATTGACATCCTCTGCAACTACCATCTTTGTTGACGCCATTCGTCGAGAAATGGACAACGGGAAGCTTACAGGCGCTGTCTTTTTAGACTTGTCTAAGGCTTTCGATACGACCATGCTGTCCTAATTGAAAAGATCCAGTGTTATGGTGTTTATGGCAAAGAATTGGTTTGGTTCATAGATTATCTATTCCAACAGGAACAGAGTGTTTCTATAAAAACACTTCTTCAACACTGAAACTTATATTCAATGGAGTACCACAGGGGTCCATACTCGGGCCCTTGTTATTTATACTATTTTTCAACGATTTCCCGGACATACTGCAGAAATGTAGTGTTATACAATATGCTGATGACACTGTGATATACTTTGTACATCAAGATAAACCTACCATAATAAACACCTTAACAGAAGAACTGAACAACATTGCTAGATATCTTAACGAAAACGAACTGATAATCAACCTTAAAAAAGGTAAAACTGAGGTGATGATTCTGGGAACTGCAAAGAGACTTGGAAAGGAGGATAGAGAAGATCTTTGTGTTAAATACAGAGATACATCCATCACTAGAGTAACAACTTACAAATACCTCGGAGTGCTGATTGAATCTACTTTGAATTTTCAAGAACATTTCCAGAAATCTTACAAAAGAGCAAGTTCACGACTTAGACTTTTGAAACGTATTCACTTGAGTCTTACTCCAACCTCAAGACGTATAATTTATCAAATGATGATATTACTGCTAACATATAGTGCAGTCGTAAACCTTGACCTTTCTACAACTTATATTCACCTACTGGGTTCAATTTCGAGAACAGCAGAACTTATCATCAACGATGGTGGGCGGGTTAACAACATACATAATGAAATGAAAAAGCAATCTTGTAAATTTGTTCGAAAATGTCTTGATGGAGCAGTTTGCAATAATTTTGATAATTAAATTATTGAATCGTGGGTTGAACACTCGAAATAACGCTGCATCAATTAAATTGCCAAAAGTTAGATTGGCTTGCGCAAAAAAGGGCTTTTATTTTACTGGAGCAAAGACTTATAACAAGCTACCATTGGCTATTCGTAAAGAGGAAAACCTGAATCCTTATGTTAAATTGCTAAAGGATCATTTTACCGATTAGCAGTTTTAGTTCTTCTTTTTAAAATTTTAAATTCAAACTAGCTTCAATTCGAACCTCTCGAGATCCTACTTTGGCATTTTTCACTGTTGCTATGCTTTTATTTTTATTTTTAGTTTATATCCATGCGGACTTTCTTTTTCACTACTTAATTTTGAATACATTTTATTTATTTTACTATATTTGTTATTTTACTGTATTTTACTAACTATAAATAGGACAGGACATATATTTATAGCAGTTTTTTTTTTAACTGAAATTTTATCCTGTATAAACATTTTTAATAATAATAATAATTGTTTTTAATTCTCAAAGAAAAGGAATACAAGCTTGTATTTAAGACTTTCGTAAAAGGGAAATAAATATAATTAAATAAGGTAAATATTTTCCAGGTGCGTCAAGTTCGTTGTCAACAAACAAGCCTTCAGTGACTCTTCCAAAGAGGAAAATAAATAAGAAAACAGCTCGCGTGGCTGGTGGACAGGTTTGGGAAGATAACAGCCTTCTAGATTGGGATCCAAGTAAGACTTTAGTCTACTCATTTTTAACTTATTCTTTACAGAAAATGGCATATAATACAATAAAATAGAGTTACATACAATGGTTTTTTATTCGATATCATGAAAATATAATTTGCACCTAGATGACTTTCGTATTTTCGTTGGTGACCTTGGCAACGAGGTATCGGACGACGCATTGTTGCGAGCTTTTTCAAAATACCCCTCTCTACTACGTGCTAAGATAGTCCGAGACAAAAAGACAAAAAAAACGAAAGGCTATGGATTCGTGAGTTTCAAAAACCCCCAAGATTATCTAAAAGCCATGCGTGAAATGAACGGTAGGAACATTAGGCTGTATCATTTCTGAATAATGAGTTAGTATGGGTTTAACAAAACAACTCTCAAATTTTATACAGGGATTTGCTTTTTTTTCTACTGAAAATACAATTGGTGTTCATTTTCTATTGTGGTTACAGTGGTTTAATCATTCTCTTGGCGACAGGTAGCATGCTTGAATACTGTTTACTTTATAATCTCTAAAAAACGCTTTAAAAAACTTATTTTTGTTGTTTATCCCAGTCGTCAATTTTCCACTGTTTAGTGTATTGGTTAATGAATCATTTCCTAATGTTAAAACGTTCCCTTTTTAAAAATTATTTTCTTATGATTTTCCTGCATTTTTGATCATCAGGCTTCTTATGAAAATCCTCTTTGCATGTTTAGGCATGCCTGTTAACATTTGTCTTTGCATTAGGGAAGTATGTTGGAAATCGTCCGATAAAACTGAGAAAGAGTACGTGGAAAGATCGCGGGTTAACGCAAGCGAAGAAGAAAGAGAAGGAAAAGAAAAAGCTTGGCATCAAATGACGCGAAAGCTCGTGCGGTACCATGTGAATGGGCGATTGTGAAAACTATTCGAAAAACACTGTGATAACGTGTAAACGTTTAAAGGCTTCCGACAACGCTTGTTTGTTTTATAACGGTTGGAATTACAGCATATTGTGACATAAATAAATAAACAAACAAAATACTTGTTCGTCGAATCCGCATTCTTTTAAATTAAAACTTCCAACCGACTACATGAAATTAGAAGTGTAATGAAATTATTTCTCTACAAGGCAGTTGTTGGGTGTTTTGGTGTTTGAATAAGCCTTAAGCAGGCAAAAGCCTTAAATGAGAAGTTTCTTTTAAGCAATTACATAAAGATGCAGCAGTGAATCGATTTTGTTACAATAATCATGTCCGCCAGCCACCACGTTACTTCAAGTCTAATATTTCGAATGATCTTTTGACCGTTGTATGCATCATTTATTAACATAGTAAAATTGTAATCTTGTATTACTGGAGGAAAAGAATAATTTTGAAATATTAAAAGAATGTTAGCAAATTTATTTCGTAATGAAACGTTCTAACTTGAAAATATTTTGAATGAAACAAACACCATTATTTGCCGCACGATAACAAAAACGAAAGCGTTTTGACGTTAATTTTAAAGACCTATAAAAAAACGACATGAAACTAGAGAAATAACAGTGAGGGGAAGAATAAAGCTTAAGTCAATTTTTCTAATCTAGGATAAGCTTTTTCTAATTTTTCAGATCATTTAAATTAGCGTTTGAACTGTTTATAAAAATTCACGTGACTTGGTCTGTATATTTTCTTGTTTACAAAAGAATCTCCACTGTGTTAAAAAGTTATACTGGCCGAGAAGTTGAAACGTCATTTAGGTTCGAAGTTCGAAACGCAGACTGTAAAAATTGATGATTGTCGCGAAAATAATCCAATAACTGACCTAATGGTACATGCTGCCGTTTTGTTGTAATGAAAAAGCCCATTCCTCTAACAAGTTGTTGTCCTACGAAGAAAACTGATAGAAATCCTGAAGTTATTTCCATAAAAGAATGCATTGAGAAAGATACATACGAAGATTCTCATCTAATAAATGGGACTTCAATTTTTCAGGGACCTAATGTTAACGTTGACATTGAGTTCAAAGAACTAACGTTTGATGTGAAAGTCAAGAAAAATGGTAAAATTTAACAGTTTATTTTATTTTTTTTACAAAAATCTGCTTTTTTGCAGATTGTTCTAAAATAAAACATTTACTTTAGAACGTAAATCAATACTCAAGTCAACCAGTGGAATATTTAAGAGTGGTGAACTAACTGCTGTGTTAGGACCATCAGGTAAATATATTACGATTATATACACATAATATCAATGATGTAGTATATACCGTCCTTTATTACAAAAATCAATTATATGCCGATATAAAATGGTAGTGGCATAAAGAAAATAAAATTTCATAATGTCGGTGCACCAACTCCCATAGAACCAACGCCAAAGCAAAATATCTCACCAATCTGGCCTCATAAGATGTGCCATTTGCATTCTCTTCCATTGTGATTTTTGTTTAACAAGCTAAAAGGATGAATTCTGGGATATCTGAAGCAGTTTTTAGAAAACCAAATTGTGAATTATCCTGGAAAGTATCGCCCCCAGAGCCCTAAGTTTAAGCACATAACGAGAGGTAGAAATCTCTGTTCGGCTCATGAAAATCGAACATTCCATACTGGCTTATTCACTACAACTTAATGTAAAGGAAACACCAACAATTTTTCACATGTCTGTGATAGGTAGGAAGGATATGTGCATTGAGTAAAATAGCTATATTATATATATATAACTTCTAAACCTATATTTTCAGTGAGTAAACTATATATATTATCATCTTAATTTATTATTCTCAACTTTATTAATTTTCTACAAACAGAAACTCTTTGTTTTTATATATAATTTGATTGGTTGATTCGAATAACTGTCATGATTTAATCATTTTAGTGTGGTCCTGTGAATTTATTTTTACGTTCTAAAATTATGAAGATGGCGGAAAAAAACATTTACTTTTAAACATATATTTTTTTAAGCGTTTGAATGTTTATTTCTTTATAATTCATTTATATTCTGTGAACGTGAGTAACACAACTTCGAAACTTGGCTATTTCCTTTTTACAAGCAACTGAAAGTGTTTTAACTTTGTGGTGTTGTTTTCTTTTTTATTTTACGTACAGTAACATATTTGAAACCTTCCACAGACGGTTAAAACAATGTTGCCTGTTTACTATATGTATGGCCTAATATAAAAATAAATTTAGTAGGACCGCTGATATTTTGGTTTGACCGGGAGAAGTGACAGGTGAAAAATAATTATTTGCTGCGCTGTATCTTTGATGAATTACAGCAAATTATTTTTGATAAATATTTGTTTCTTGTTTTCTACACATAATGAAATGTTTATGATTATGACTTATGAAATGTTTATAACTAACTTTCAAAATTTATTTTTGTTTACTGAAGAGCTTCCCTGTTTAGACAAGTTAAGGTCTAGTTTTTACATCTCTGATCATATAATTTACATTTTTGCAATATTTGTCTTTTTAACAATTTCCCATCCGTCCGTACGTTACACTGTAATTATTTTTTAATCTGTTTTTTTTTGTATATGTGCATAGGTTGACAATATATTGTGTTGTTAATCCCTATACAACGATGATGACGATGTTTATATGCATGCAAATAAATGCTTGTGTTTAACTTCACTGTTGATATAATATAACTTATTTATTTCTGTTCCAGGTGCAGGGAAATCTTCGCTATTGAACATTTTGGCCGGTTACAAGTAAGCATGCTGCTAATTGTATTACCCACGAGGAAATCCAAACTAGGGATATTTTTCCATTAAAATTTGAGATAACCATGACAACTGAAAAAAGAAGAAATTTGGCTCCCATGTTGCATGATTTCGAAAAAAACAACAACTGATAATATCAATAACAATAGATGGGAAAGGTCACAGTGTCGAACTACTATCTGTTATTATGTTTTTAGCTGTAAACAATTGTTTAAAAGTACCTCTCATAAAAAATTCTTGAGCTTTTTTTGTAATTTTAAATAAAGTGTTCAAAGATGTTTTTCTGCCCTAATTTGTGATCTGAGCAGGAGTACATGATTGGTCAGGTTGGAAGAGATCATAATATTCTTTGGTTGTTTAGTTCCACTGTAAACGGTGTGATTGGTGGTAAGATCCTTGTCAATGGAGTCGAACGAAATATACGTCGATTTCGTAAGATATCCTGTTACATCATGCAAGACGATGTGCTGATGCCGCACCTCACTGTCATGGAATCCATGATGGTAAGCTTTACGTTTCCGATGGATCAAGTAGTTTTAATATTATTATTCATTACAAACACACATTCCACAGGTTTCAAAATGAGATTATTATTTATACACAATTTTTGGGTCTGCGGGTCATGTAACATCTTTGACCTCAAGGACATAAGCACCTATGCACATGCTTTTTATGCACAGCTACCACAGAGTTTAAATTTAAAAGGGGTTCTTACTGGGGTTGGCGTTAGGAAGGGCATCCAGCTGTAAAACATCTGCTCCAGTAAACCATCAGATGGTCAGATTTGTTTTTTGACAAACGTCTCTTTCAATTATTTTAGTGTGCTGTGATTATCTTTCGGTTCTTTAAAAGGTTTATGAAAAAACATTGTTTTGCGTTTTATAGTAGGATTTTCCTTTAATTGGAATGGTAAGTTTGTAAGTAAGCTTATTATACAGATTAGCAATAAAACCCAAGTGCACAATGGACTCATTACTTCAGCCCGCCTTCATGGGTTTTTATATAAATATATACCCGTTGCGGTGTATTATTTATGGTAACAAATTGCACGCATCACTTTCTTAGAGTATTAATCAAGTTAGCTCGCTTTTGTGTGTTTATAATAGTCACAGTTGAGTTAGTAATAGAGTTGATAAGAAAACAAACGGTTCACTGATATTCAAACATGACCAAAAAAATATATATCCAATCATTTTTACAAACATATTTTATCAACAAAACAGAAATTTGTAGCTAGCTACTTTCTAGGACTACAAAGAAACATTTCCCATTTCATTTCCTTCAATCTTTACTTGCTAGAGAATTCATTAATAATTAGAAAAGAAAGTAGCTAGAAAAAGTTGGAAAATTTGAAACTTAATTTTTATTCAAAAAATAGCGAGCTAACTGAATTAAGCTAAATTTAACATAAATTTAACCACCACTTTCAAACAATCAAAAATAAATTGTTTTTGTTTTTCCTTTTAATTATTCTTCTGCTTTAAAACCTTTTTATTTAATATTCTATGGCAGTAGCTACTTTCGTGACAGAAAATAACACTAAACATATCAAAAATCAAATCAATATATTTCGTGCATATCAAATTTTGATAAATATCTGTGTACAATTACAACTAGCACAGGAACGTTGCAAATAGTGAAATGTTTTCAATCGTTGTATAACTTGTTTTGTAGCTTTGCTATTGGATATCATAGATTGGTGTCATTTGCTTGGATCCTTTCTTTCCAGGTGGCATAATTAAAGTCAAATTTTTTAATCATAAATCCTCACTTTCATTTCATTCATTTCAAAATAATAATTAATTAAACAATACTTAATCGTCAATCATAAATTCTTTGTCAGCTTGCACATTTCAAGTGATATTCGAGGTTCTTTTTAATGGATATCAAAGTAATAATACATTATCAAATCAGTCAGTCAACATTAGGGTTTTGTAGCATATCCAAATTAGAAAGGATTCACCCCTTATTTTGTATTTGATGGGGTAAGCATTTCACTTAATTGTAGTGGGAAAATATTTACATATTTAGTTATTTTCAGTGGAATCGAAAATGAGAGTGAGTTACACAAACAGTGGATCTGTGCTAATCATGTCGCCCAAATAACAAAAGCCATCTTTTGTCTCTAAACAGTCATCACCTATTGGCACAGATTCTACTGGCTGTCCAGTTGCTAAGGTAATTTCACCAGTACACACCATACACACATAGTCCACCACTGAGGTAAATCGACCCTTTATACCACTACACTTCTTATGAACCCAATGATCACAATATTTGCAATATATTGAGTTATTACCAACACCGTTACTACATACAGAGCATGGCCATCTACCTGAAGCAATAAGCGCTGAAATGCCAACTTTGCTGACCATAACTTTTGACTCTATACCTTTCTTCCAAGTAGCAAATTTTGCAGTTAACTCTTCTAGACTATCTGAAATAAGCACAAGATCATCGGCATACAATAATTCCCATGGACACCCTACTCTAAACTCCTGAGATAAAGCTTCCAAAACCATGATTAAGAGTAACGGACTAAGAACAGATCCCTGATGAACACCAACCTTAACTCCAAATTCTTTGCTATATGATCCATTCACTCTGACATGACTTCTGGCATTTTCATACATAGACATAACAACTGACACTATCCATTCATCGACTCTTAACCTTCGCATCGCCCACCAGATTATTTTACGTGGTACTCTGTCAAAAGCTTTCTCGAAATCAACAAATGCAAAATATAACCTCTTATTCTTTTGCAGATATTTCTCCTGCAACTGCCTGACTATAAAAATTGCATCAATAGTTCCCCGTTCAGGCATAAATCCAAACTGCATATCATCAATATTCACCCTATCTCTAATAAATCTTGTCAATATCCTTTCTAATACTTTCATAACTTGGTCTAACATTTTCAGCCCTCTATAATTACTTCTGTCCAGGGCATCACCTTTACCTTTATAGCAGTTTACTATAGAGCTAATTTCCCAGTCCGCAAGGACTACACCTTGACTGACGATAGCATTTACAAGTTCAGTGATGATGTCAATACCATCCTCACCAGATGCCTTCAGCATTTCAGAAATAATACCTGATGGACCAGCAGCTTTACCATCTTTCATCTTACTAAGAGCTGATTTAACTCAATCCTTTTCTATTCTGACAGCAGGACCCTCAATTGGACTAACCGGTAACAAAAGACTGCGGTCCCATTCAAACTCCTCATTTAGTAATTTACTATAATAACTTTCCCAGGCCAATTTTTTAAAAGCTAAATCCCTGATGTCATTTCTCACACACTTTTCTCCCATGATATTCTGATTTGTCTTACTCATCTGCTTTGCTATTTTAAAAACTTCGTTTTTCTGATCCTCTCTACCTAGCAAATTGGGAAATCTTTCCTCTGTCCTTTTCTTTGCTGTATAAACTTCTAACTTACGCTTTGCTTCTAAATATGGCTCTTTATTCCCACCTGCCTTCCATTCTTTTCATAACCTTCTTTTCTCCTTAATAGCCTTATCAACAACATCATTCCACCACCAAGTTTCCCGTCTCCTGATAGGGCCCTTAGTCCATCCACATACACTATTAGAGGCACCTAATAGGCTGCCTTTCAACTTAGACCATATACCTTCAACATCAGTCTTTATTTCTACTCTCTCCAAGTTTTGTTTAAAACTGGTACAAAAACTATCCCTTACTGCAGAGTCTTTTAATTTCCAAATTTTTCTTCTAGGAACAAAAGTTCTTTTCCTCTCAGTTCCTGACTTAATGCTCGAGTCACATTCAACCAACCTATGCTGACTAACACATTCCTCTCTTGCAATAACCTTTACATTCCTAAGTAGATTCCGATCTGACTTTCTGATAAGGATATAATCAATCTGGGTACTTGAATTGCCTGATTGAAAGGTCACTAATCTGCTATTCCTTTTCTTAAACACAGTATTACCTACCAACATATCCATAGCTTCACTAAACTCTAAAATTCTTTCACCTTCAGTGTTTCTAGTTCCATACCCATAACCTCAAGGATGAAAGAATTCCGGATTTATTCGGATTTCCGGAATATTGAAATAATTGAACTTTTTTCCGGATTTTTTCTGAAAAAAAAAGAAAAAGAAAAACAGGAATTTTCTAATCGTACTATTAGGAACTAACAAAATGTACATGAGAAAGATATTTACATAATTTATATACAACTATATATAAAAGCATGTCCTTTTTTGTGGTCTCTTAATAAAAGAGCAGGTTTTTATGAACTGGATGCCCTTCCTAACGTTCAACCTGATTTGTAGATCAGTAAACTAGCTGTTTTTATTGTGACATCATCACTAGGGAGATTACCAACCAAGGTTAAAAGAGCTCTCCCTACTCTTTCCTACTCAAAAGTAGAGGTTATATCTCAGAGTTCCCTTCTCCTAGACAGGTTACTAGCCAAAGCTAAAGACTCCCATCAAGCCTAAGCAGTTTAACATCATACTTAGGACAAAGCAGTTTAATGTCATAATGATTTCCTCACTGTCTTTTGTTTACTTTACCTAATGAGAAACTTCAAAAAACACTTCAAACAAATTAAGTTTGAAAAAAGTTTGTATCGATATTGATTTTGTAAAAAAAATATAAATATATGTAATATATACGGAATCACTCCTTCCATTGACCTTTATCTTTGCAATTAATTGGTCTCTTCCAGTTCCTTTTATTTGTTTTCTTGAAAAAAACATTGATCAATTCAAATTCTAAAAATAATTTGAGTTTACTCTCAAAATGAAAAATTCTTCCTTTGTCATGCAACAGGAGAATTCACTGCGAAATCTTTGAAACAGTTTTTCAAAGCACTTTTGTCGGCTCTAAAAGTAAAAGTAATATTTTGTTTTTAAAATATTTTGAAAAATTTAATATCTTAATTGTTCCACTTGTTCTCAGAGCTGGATGTGAAACAACTCAAATAGATACCTTATCTGTAAAAATAGACATGGACAACAAAGATTTTTACTTGATAAGTTGTGGCTTTATAGTGGTTTAGTTTGAAGAAACATTGGTTTTCTGATAAAGATAAAAGTTGCGTCCTTATTCCCTTGACAATTTCATTATAGATATTTTTTAATATATCATTATTTTTATATCTTTATTATATTTAGGTATCTGCCAATCTGCATTTGAAGTCTGTTTTACGATACGAGGAAAAACGACGTGTTGTACGTTGCATTATGTGTTAATATGAACTGTTGTGAATTGCTTTTTGTAGTGTATTATTTTTAATATTGTAATTACAGAGATTTTATTGTGTTGGTTGTGAAAGTTTGTGCACTCTAGTTGAGACAGTGAAATCATTCACTTCTTAACTTGCATAACATCATTTCATTGTTGTGTTCTCATCTCAGGTGGAAGATATCCTCTCCATCTTAGGCCTTTCAACCACTGCAAACACCTACATGAGTGAGATCTCTGGAGGACAAAGAAAACGCCTGGCCATTGCTCTAGAGCTCGTAAATAATCCTCCAGTCATCTTCCTTGATGAGCCAACTAGGTGCAGTTTTTTAAAAAGCTTGTATGAATCTTGTTTTATGTAAAAACTGATAGATAGTTTCGAGTGATAGATCGAGTGTCACTGCTTGGCACTTGTACCTTAGTAATGTTTTTTTTAAATAAGATGCACTCTCTTTGCCCTCTTACTAAATTTTTGTATTATCCATCGTTTCTCAAATCCCCGAGCAAAAGGTTTTTGTTTTTGATTTGTCACTCAATCTTTTTGTTGTGTTCTATGTTTTGCGGTGTTTAATTATTTTTTTTCTACCATGACCGTTTTCGTTTGCAGCGGTTTGGACAGCATGTCGGCTTATCAATGTATCAGCCTGATGAAGACACTGGCGCAAGGTGGAAGGACTGTTGTGTGCACAATACACCAGCCCAGCGCAAAGTTGTTTGAAATGTTTGACAAGGTTGGGTGCTCATCATTTTAGTTTGCAATTTGCCCGTGGCTAAATTTGTATAATTACGTTATTATAATATGTTAATTTAAAATCATTTTGAAATACTTAAATCATATATTTATATTTCGTAAATATAATTTTTCTTTTAATAATTCGCTTTTGATATGAAGTCAATGCTAGTCTACAAATTCACATGTGCTGGACTTAACATTTATTTCCTTTTCTAAAGATTATTTTTCTATAATCGATACAGCTTCTAATCACTTTGAATTTGCCTTACACGTTAACTGGAAGAAACCCAGTCTCAACGCCCAACTCAAACACTATTTCTGTTTCCGTATAACCTTATTAAAACATCTGTCCTATTCTTTCTACATGCAACCTACACTTTTACACATTTCTTACATTCCTTGTATTACGATTACGAAGCATTTTATTGTATTTATTACCAAGAACTGTACGTTTTCTTTGTTATGGTGATGGATAGAACTTAGCCGAAACATGTTTACCAAAATAAAAAAGTGTTTTATCTCCTTACAAAGATATTTATATTGTTTTAGGTGTACTTGCTGACATCTGGCCAATGCATATACAATGGACTGTTAACAAATTTACTGCCATATATGGAAACGCAAAATCTCATCTGCCCTAAGTATCACAACCCGGCTGATTTCAGTAAGCTGTGTATTTGTCTATAGAAACAATGTTGTGTTATTCATAGACACATTTTATTTCACGTGCTGAGCTACTCTGTAATTATGCATTATTTTCCCTCTGAGAGTCTTACACACATTGAAACTTTTACGATGTATTTTATATATAGCTTTGATCAGCAGTGTTGACCAGATAAATGCACAAATTCAAATGTTCCTGTTGCTTTTGATGCAAACCTATGTTTATTTTTGTGTATAAGTATATCAAAACGAAAACGCTTTTTTGACAGTCATTGAGGTTGCTTCTGGCGAGTATGGGGACATCACACCTGAGCTTGTTAAAGCATGGAAGATACAGGAGAAACGAGAAGAACTCAAACGCATGGAGGACGGTGACTTTGGCATGTCAGAGAACATCGATGCCCTCCTTGCCCAGCAGATGTCCGTCTCCATGATGCCTGGGTGTGGCTTTCGTTCGAGCACAGATAGCTTAGCCAGTACAGCGAGTCAAACAACTCAGGTATAGTTATTTTTCAGAAGTCGTTGCATGATAGTCCCCTTGTCATTGTTGGTGCATGTTTGGCTGATAAATTCTCCAACAACAATTTTGGTGTTTCTAGTGAATCTGTCTAGAATTATTTCATCTAGAATTTTAAGCGCTGACATTTATTTTCAGAAACGTTTGCTTGTATAAACTTAAATGTTTTCTCTGCAATTCGTAGAAGAAATCGTTTAATATCAGTAGTACTTATCTCTTTAGTTCACTGTCTTGAGTAAGCGAGCCATGGTCTCGTTGGTTCGTGACCGAATGTTCACGCACTTGCGAATCGTGTCCGTTCTTGTTGTTGCCGTGGTGATCGGTCTTCTGTACTTGGATATCGGTGACGATGGCAACAAAGTACACAACAATACCGGCTGTTTATTTTTCTCCATGCTGTTTCTACTTTTCATTGCTTTAATGCCGACCGTTTTAACATGTACGTTTGTTCTGTTTCGTACATTTTTCCTGCTTTAATGAAAAGCATATTGGGCATATTTGTCCCGCAATCACCTTGATACATGAGTGATAAATAGGTTTGAAAGCGTCAGTTTTTGTGCAGTAATCGAAATTTTTGGTATATGAATGTACAAAATACGTAATATTAGTTGAAGAATTATTTTTTGTCTTTATATTGATAAAGTAGCATAATTTTTTTCAGTTTCAACGACATCACTTGTATTTTCAGTCTGTGGTTTTCATTTAGTTCCACTTGAGAAGATTGTTTTCATACGGGAACACTTGAACAACTGGTACAGTTTGAAGTCTTACTATCTTGCTAAAACAATGGCAGATCTACCGTTTCAGGTTAGAAAAGAAACGCTTCATGTTTAGTAATTGTTTTACTCTAATAGAATTCTAATAATTAATCTCAGTAAAAACATTGGGAACATCTTTTCATGCATCCAATTTTTCTATTGAAATTCCCGACCTAAATACCTGCATTCTACAAAGTGTTATTGTAAATATTCTGCCTTATATTCTTCTTTCTTAGATTGTTTTGCCCCTCGTTTACTGTTCCATTGTGTACTTTATGACGGGCCAACCAAAAGACCCACATCGCTATTCGCAGTATGTCTCCATCACCATACTTACGTGTCTTGTGGCCCAGTCCATCGGGCTTTTACTAGGGGCTGTCGCGCCAAATGTACCTGTAAGTTCATCTCCTTGTGTTTTGAAACATTGTTGACAATATTCAAAATATTTTCTCTCGCAGACAGCGGTGTTTGTGGCGCCAGTTACTGGCATACCTGTGCTGCTATTCAGCGGCTTCTTCGTCAGTTTCGACACCATTCCCAAGTACATGCAATGGCTCACCTACATCTCGTTTGCACGCTACAGCTGGGAGGGGATGATCGTCGCCATCTACGGGAACAAAAGGGGGGCGTTGACCTGCCCGAACCCCGACAAGTGTCGGTTCCGTGAGAGCGTTGACGTACTCGACTCAATGGACATCAACGAGTCCGCGTTACACATTGATCAGGGGAAGTTCTACTTTGACTGCGTGGTCCTCTCTATGTTCTTCGTGACACTAAGACTCATTACATATTTAGTGCTGAGGTATAAGATAAAATCTGGCACGAAGTAGCTATTTTTAGTTAGATAGATGGCGCGACCTTAAGTTTAAATGGAGGCTTTTATTTTATTAAAACGATGATGAATTTTTCATGTTCTTTTGTTTAATTGCAATTTATTAGCACTCAACCTTACCGCCTCCTTCAGTAGCACAGCTTTTTAAACTTAATTTTCAGTGCTTAAATTATGTATATTGCATAGAGTGGTTGTCATTGTTAGCATTGGAAACATTTTTTTGTTCGTTTCGAACAGTATTACACGACTAGCGTACGCGTATTTCTAACACATTTTCGTCTTCTGTTATTCCAAAGGAGCTTTCTGTCTGGTTTTTATTTTCGCTCAATGTCAGCACTATAATTCTTTATTGTACACGTTTTTCATGTACATACATTTATAGTCTTCTCTTATTTCGGATATCTATGTATATACAGTAGTTGACATAACACAGTACATAATAATGGTAAATTAAAGCATTAATACAAAAGTCTAAGAAAATATTGTTGTCGGATCTTTATGATAAATTTGTTATTATTTATCGAGTTTTTATGAACAATTCAAAAATTGCTGAATTTGAAAGATGTTGCTGGGGAAAGTAATTTGAATTTAACCCAAACGCCATTTGTTGCAAACACCGTTTGTTGATTTGCTAAACGTTCAGCTCCAGTAGAGCTATGAAATTTGATGGTTTAGACCAGTGTTTCCCAACCTTTTTGAGCCCGTGGACCACTAAAAAATAATTTTCATCACCGTGGACCACTATTTCAAATCTTCCCACATTGGAAAGTGATTACCGGCACTTCGTTACGCTTCATAACACATGAAACAAACGAATAAAAAATATTTGTTTGTTTCATGTGTTGTGAAGCGTAACGAAATCGGCGAGTTTCCAGTCATGTAGTTTATAGTCTTTGCTCTGAGCCTATCTAGCAGCGTTAGCCTTGACTGTACATTAAACAAGCATTATTATGAAAAAGAAATGCAACAATACTTATATTAACTGCGTCAACAATTACTGACAATTGACAAAAATGTTCGCGCAGAATCTTTTGAATCAATAAGATAAGCAATAAAACATTAATGGTGAATAAGCGTTTTCAATGGAATGGCCTCTCATTGGACCACAGGTTGGGAAACCTTAGTTTAGACTGATTTAGGTGCAAATGGGCGCATTCGCATAACATGAAGTTGTGCAAGTTCCCTGTAATAGATTTCAAGGAAAGTCCGATGCTCGCTTATTGGTGTAGCGGATTATTGCTAACCAATGAAAAAGGTCTGGGTTGAACCTGTAGCTATGTAGACACATCTCAATATTTATGCGATATTTTGGTCGAACGTTTGAGGACCTCTTTTTGTGAAAGACATGACACTGGACGGTCATTCTGTGTAAATTGAGATACTACGGTATCCATGGACCATTCCGGAAGCTAATTAGGAATTATCTTCAAGAAAGAAAACAATTTGCCAGATACAATAATATAAACAAACTAAAAGTCTTATGCGGTGTTCCTCAGGGACCGTTACTATTCTTATTATACATCAACGTTATTTCAAATGTCTCTAAAAATACATCAGCAATTTTATTCGCTGATGACACACATCTTTTTTTGTCAGGTGACAATATTGATAAGATCTTTTCGACAATGAACACGGATTGTCACTTATAAATGATTGGTTTAATTGTAACAAGTTGTCTCTAAATCCTAATATATTCTTTTTCATCCAAAATCCTCCAAAAAATTTCTCCCGAAACAATTGGCAGTGTTAAGTATCGAGAATTTCGAAATCACTAGAGAAAAATACTATAAATTTTTAGTAGTATATATTGACAAGAGTCTAACATGGAATTTCCATATAAAATACCTTGGAAAAAAAATCTCCCGAAATATAGGCACAGAGCAAAATCATTCTTAAATAAATCATCTTTAAAGCAAATTTACTTTTCATTCATAGTATGGGCAAAAACTGCGACATTTATTCATCTCCCATTAAATATTAAAAGTCTAAAGATTTTATATATCTACCAAACAACTATCTTTCAAATAACTCTGATCTATAGAGTAAATAATGGGTCAATTCCAAATGTTTTCCAATCTCAATTTCAACTTTGTTCTAATAAATATAATACTAGAAATAAAAATACTCTAATATAAAATACAAGTACCCTTTCGGAAAAACTACAAAAGGGCAGTTCAATAAGAATCCGAGGTCCACGCTTGTGGGACAAATTATGCTTATAACACTAAGTGCAGATCGTTACAAATTTTCATTCTTTTAAAAATATCGGAGTGTAAAAGGGAGTCTCCTAACTGGTACACCTGATTTATTAAACTAAAATCTAAAACGTTTTACTTTTTTTTCTTTTTCTTTTTTTTTTTTTTTTGTGGGCAACAGTTTTCACAAAATGTGTGTTTTAAACACGTGATCAACATGTAAATTCTTTGTGGCAAAAAGATGTCCGTCGCTTCGAATTAAAATCAAAAAATTATGGGCGATATCAGCAATTCCCACTCAGTTAAAATGGAAGGTAAAAGATTCTTTTCTTTTTTAAAATACTTTTCAAACCGCATTGAACATTTACTCCTCTGTAATAATTCCTTTTAAAAAGGGTTGGTGGTGAGGGAAGAGTTTGTGTTCCAGTGTCCAGGTTCCATTCCTTATGATGTTCTTCCCAGACTACTTTTATCATAAATTTCACTAATCTATTGCGTTTAAGAATATGTTTTTAGTTAACAAAACAAACAAAAGAACCCGAAACTTGCGATGTTCATGATTTAAGTTTGTGTTTTCTTTTTTTCACAATAAATTAACAAAAACTAGTACAGGTAGATAGCTAGTAGCAGTAGGTAGCTAGTAGTAATATGGTATCTCAAACCTTTTTCTAGTCCTTTGAGAGTTTGAGACAGTAGGATTCAACTGTATCTTGAAAAAAAAACCTATTCTATCTGTCATTTTAAATCCTCTACTAGTACAAGATTCCCCTAAATGGTACAAAACACTACTTTTAACAATAATGCTTAATAACCTCTTCACATGTCAGCAACATTTATACATAAGGCATATCAATATGTATATAATTGGTTATTACTACTTGTACAGTGAGAGGTCCTTATACTTTTAATAAGAATGAACTGTTGTTGCAAAATATTTTTCTTTTGAATTCATTACTAATCGCATGCTTTTGTTTCTAGATCATTTCAAGTCAAACATACAGCTACTCCCGAATAAAAATCAGCAAAACAATGTGGCAGGAGTATACTCTGTTCTGCCTCCATCTTCACAACAAGTACAACAAACACACCAACAATACACATCATTATATGCTAATAACGGCAATAATGATGTGCTATCTGGGACACGATTGAGAATTGATGACAACTCAAGCAACAACACTCAAAACTTGAACTATGCTGTTAATCTATCGCATCGTGCGAATAATTCAAATGCTCCTTTCAACTCGAATACTCAACAACTTGCAACACCCCATCTTTTTAGTGCGTCATTAAACAGTTCCAATCTGCTTGCTACAAATAATCCAGATGACAAACACTCTATGGAAGGGAACCAAAGTAATCAACAGCAGTATGGAAGACAGGTAAGAAAATTCTTATAATAATAGTAATCTAACTGTGGATTAATTACATCCCCAATTATTGGTACACCTCAAACATTATTGTTGTCACCTTTTGTTGCCCGATTATGAAATACCACGATTCGTTTTTATGTATCATTTTACATCAGGTACTCCCCATGGTTCTGGGAATGTCTTCAGCTTCTGTTGAAACGTCTTCAATTGCATCTCAAAGTGTCCAAGCGAATTCCATGAGCTACACACAATCCAGCACAGGCTTGCAGTACCCCCAGGCTAGCAGTGGAATACAGTACTCAACATCCGCGGGATACCAGGTAAAATTACTGCCGCGTGCGGTCAGTATTGTTGTATACATATCTGAAATATATCAGAAATGAGTGCCCCTTTATTATTGTTTTGCAGTGTTTTCTACCACAGTAGTATTGCTTTTATGTTTTCTTCACTTTTTCTCAAAGCAGCAATTCAAATTAATCGAAAAATGAGTTTATAATTGTTAAATAAATTGAATATAATGGAATTTTTTTACCATTTTTCTTCCATGCACAAATAAAGTTTTCGATTATTTCCAGGTTGCCGGTGGGAATCTGGTTGCATTAGATGGTCAACCTGGCAGCCAACCACCAACATATGTCCTATTGCAAGCCGGTGGCGATACAGGTAAGCCGCCAATCCTATGAGTTTTACATAAAATGTTACAGATAATGAATTTCTGCAGGAGGTCAACCGCAGATGTTTCTTGCTATGCACACACCTGGTATTCCCGGTCAAGATGGCCAGCAGCAACATCAGCCATATGTTACGTTGCAACCAGTTTCTGTTGATGGCAACGACCTCTCTAATAATGGCATGGTGCAAGAGAGTTTGAATCTACAACAGGTTGTAATGGGCAGCACAAATGATATGAACGCTGAAAACAAGTCAATCACGAATGACAGTGGCCAGGTACTGTTCACTACTAAACTTTTGTGTCTCTCTCTACTCTCTCTATACATTTAACGTCTAATTTCCAAGCTGGCACGCCTCCATCCTACTCTATCCTGCGCCAACCCAGGCTGAATACGTTTCTCAACGAGATCTTTATTCACAACCTGGCTCCATGTTGTCCGTGGCCTGCCTCTGCCACACTTACCATCTACAACTAAATCTCTACACTTCTTAACCCAGTTATTATCATTCATTCTCTCAATATGACCAAACCATCTAAGTCGACGCCTTTGCAAAGATTTTCTAACACTTTCTAGTCCACAGCGTTCTCTTAACTCATTTGAAGGCTTCCTATCCTTCAATGTCGCATTTGACATCCATCTAATCATTCTCATGTCATTACGCTCTAGTCTGTTTAGTTCAACAGTTCTAACTCCCCATGTCTCCCTACTATATAGAAAAATACCTCTTACACAAGCATCATACACCCTTCCTTTTGTGCGAAGAGACATCACTCTAGAAGTTAGGAGAGGTAAAAGTTCTCTAAACTTTTTCCACCCAGATCTAATTCGAGTTATACAACTTTGTTCTGCGCCACCTCCTGTACTAATCATGTCGCCCAAATAACAAAAGCCATCCTTTGTCTCTAAAAAGTCATCACCTATTGTCACAGATTCTACTGGCTGTCCAGTTGCTAAGGTAATATCACCAGTACACACCCTACACACATAGTCAACCACTGAGGTAAGTTGACCCTTTATACCACTACACTTCTTATGAACCCAATGATCACAATATTTGCAATATATTGAGTTATTACTAACACCCTTACTACATACAGAACATGGCCATCTACCTGAAGCAATAGGTGCTGAAATGCCAACTCCACTGACTATAACTTTTGTCTTACCCATGTTAACTCTAAGCCATTTTGACTCTATACCTTTCTTCCAAGTAGCAAATTTCGCAGTTAACTCTTTTAGACTATCTGAAATAAGCACAAGATCATCGGCATACAATAATTCTCATGGACACCCTACTCTAAACTCCTGAGATAAAGCCTCCAAAACCATGATAAAGAGTAACAGACTAAGAACAGATCCCTGATGAACACCAACCTTAACTCCAAATTCCTTGCTATGTGATCCATTCACTCTGACATGACTTCTGGCATTTTCATACATAGACATAACAACTGACACTATCCATTCATTGACTCTTAACCTTTGCATCGCCCACCAGATTACTTCACGCGGTACTCTGTCAAAAGCTTTCTCTAAATCAACAAATGCAAAATATAACCTCTTATTCTTTTGCAGATATTTCTCTTGGAACTGCCTGACTATAAAAATTGCATCAATAGTTCCCCGTTCAGGCATAAATCCAAACTGCATATCATCAATATTCACCCTATCTCTAATAAATCTTGTCAATATCCTTTCTAATACTTTCATAACTTGGTCTAACATTTTCAGCCCTCTATAATTACTTCTCTCCAGGGCATCACCTTTACCTTTATGGCAGTTTATTATAGAGCTAATTTCCCAGTTCGCAGGGACTACACCTTGACTGACGATAGCATTTACCAGTTCAGTGATGATGTCAATACCATCCTCACCAGATGCCTTCAGCATTTCAGAATAAATACTTGATGGACCAGCAGCTTTACCATCTTTCATCTTACTAAGAGCCAATTTAACCCAATCCTTTTCTATTCTGACAGCAGGACTCTCAATTGGACTAACTGGTGACAAAAGACTACGGTCCCATTCCAACTCCTCATTTAGTAATTTACTATAACTTTCCCAGGCCAATTTTTTAGCACTATCATCAAAAGCTAAATCTCCAATGTCATTTCTCACACACTTTTCTCCAATGATATCCTGATTTGTTTTACTCATCTGCTTTGCTATTTTAAAAACTTTGTTTTTCTGATCCTCTCTACCTAGCAATTGGGAAATTTTTTTTCCTCTGCCCTTTTCTTTGCTGTATAAACTTCTAACTTTGCTGTACGCTTTGCTTCTAAATATGGTTCTTTATTCCCACCTGCCTTCCATTCTTTCCATAACCTTCTTTTCTCCATAATAGCTTTATCAACAACATTCTACCACCAAGTTTCCCATCTCCTGATAGGGCCCTTAGTCCATCCACATACACTATTAGAGGCACCTAAGAGGCTGCTTTTCAACTTAGACCATATATCTTCAACATCAGTCTTTATTTCTATTCTCTCCAAGTTTAAAACTGTTACAAAAACTATCCCTTACTACAGTCTTTTAATTTCCAAATTTTTCTTCTAGGAACAAAAGTCCTTTTCCTCTTAGTTCCTGACTTAATGCTCAAGTCACATACAACCAACCTATGCTGACTAACACATTCCTCTCCTGCAATAACTTTTACAGTCCTAAGTAGATTCCGATCTGACTTCCTGATAAGGATATAATCAATCTGGGTACTTGAATTGCCCGATTGAAAGGTCACTAGTCTGCTATTCCTTTTCTTAAACATATAAGAGTGTATGTAAGGAATGCATGTTTTGTATTATTAATTCCAAAATGTTGATGTTAAATCAACACCTTGCTTCGAGATTCTTAACTTTATTTCGATTGTTTGCGGGAAGCAAGTCCTTTATGTAAATCTTTATCTTCAAGGTTGTCCTTAGCATCCCTGGCCAACAAGCTCTTCTACCGCCACAGTCAAACAATGGTCAACCATTGGTCACCTACCTCCAAACGGTGGGTACAATCGGCGTACCAGTTTCAGGTATCGATCAGAACCAAGTCATCATGGCTGCAGGCGACCTATCTGGGAATCTCACACTACATAATGTCACGGGTCTTTCTGGGAAAAGAAACAGTAAGATCATTGGTGTCTTTAATTAGTGTTTTGTTGTATGTCATTTTTTATAAGTGTTAGTTTATATAGGATTCATATGAACTAACACAATTTAACAAATTTTATTGCTATGGCCAGAAGTAAGGTGATCCAATGTTGTTGCCGGAATAGATTTGGAACGAGCTGGAGTTAATTGACTGTTAATAAAGCGTTCAGAAACAATGAAATTTAAAATCTAATATTCCATACGATTCACAACGCATTTTAAGCAATTTTTGACCATTTTGCCGTTCAATCACCAAAAATTTAAATAAACAGAAATATTTTCCAGGTCCGAATTTTGATTTCTGGGAAGTGTGACTAGCTAATTATTTCACATTTTGAATTATTTAATTTGTTGGAAATTTCTTTGCCCACGTATCATAGCTGAGGGTCGTCCCGTGTGATGGACTTCCTCATTTCTTGAGCTGAACTATGTTTTTCAATTCTGCATTGGAAACATTGCTCTGTATTATTTTGTGTTCAATAATTGTGTGTGAATGCAAAAACCAGAGCATATTCTTTTGTAGGGTATAATAAGGTAAAACTTCTTTAAATTTGCTTTTAAAAAAGTCCATTTTTTGTCTGTACTTCTTGCACTCATGTCCTGCAAATCTGAATCGCTTAGTACGATTGTGTAAATTCTCTTCAATAGTTCTCTCTGCTGGTCGTCCACCTTCACAAGTTGGCGTGACCCCTCGCCGCAGATTAAGCACAGATCCACGAAGTTGTGAACAATGCGGCAGAGGGTTCAAATATCCATCTGATCTGAAGAAACACCTACAAATACACACCGGTATAGATATTTCATTTATGTTATTTTAAAGCCCTTTAGAGATATACTTTATAGTCAATTCACGGTTATGGTTGTCAAGTTTATTTACCTTGTAACAAAACACTGCTTTTAATAAAAGAGATTCTGATAACAGACGCGTCATTCTTAATGTCGCAAATATGCTCTTTAGATATTAAAAAGTTTGAGTGTGACGAGTGTCCACGGACATTTCGTCGATTGCATCAATTGAATGTCCACAAGCGAATTCACACTGGAGAGAAACCATACGTGTGTAACAGGTGCACGATTTCTTCAATATAACTATGATTTTTAAATTGCATTTAATAACTACTTATTTTTCGTTTTTAAACTTTTTTCTTTGTCACACATCAATTTTCCGTCTTTATCACTTACGACTTTTTCTTCACAGATGCGGTGCGCAGTTCCGCCACGACTCCACGCTGACCATGCACATTCGCACGCGTCACGATCACCTGAAACCGTTTACGTGCGACGGGTGCGGGAAGAAGTTCGGCCGCATGTCCCATTTGCGCAAACATCAGCGCAACGTGTGCGGACGCAACGGCGTGCGTGCCGCCAACGTGCAATGCAAGTATTGCGACATGCAGTTCCCGAAGAAGGCCGACCTCAAAACGCACTTTATCGTGTGTGAGAAGAAGCCAGAGAGCATTGATAAAGAGCTCAACTCCCCGGCCACGTTTCTATGCGACTGCGGTAAAGAGTTCACGCGCGTCTATGATTTCAAGCGTCACCAGTTGTCGCATTCGGACGAAAAGCCGTACGGTTGTCCGCAGTGCGGAAAAATGTTCAAAGAAAGATCATCGTTGAATAAACACGTAAAGAGAATGCACTGTAGCGAAGGTAACTCGTATTGCTTCACGTGTTTCATTCTTGTTCGGTAAAGTACGAATAATTAATGATGAAATGGCTGGTTCCGCAAAATTTGCAAATTAAAATGGAAAGTAGTTTTTAGGATTTGACATTTGTTATAAGAATGATAACTCGGTGATTGTCTCGGGATTTAGTCGAAATTCTTTCCGTCAAATTGCAAAACCTTTATATCGATCGATGTAATATGCAGGTGACGGAACGATTCCGATTGACGACGAAGGTGTTATTGGTGACGACGATGATGACGAGGAATTGTCGGGTGACGAGCGAGAGATAACGACGTCCGATATGATCGTTTCGCTTTCGATGACGGGCAACTCTGGCACGCATGCGCGCACTGCAACGGTCACCGCACAAACTCTGGCGCAGGCCGGTATCATCACGTCATCAGACGGTCGCATGATGTCATCGAACGGTGAGCCTCTCACAGCAGCGGAGATTTTAAACTTCCCTGAAGTTGTGGAAGCGCTTGGCCTGAGTTCGAACGTTCACGCCACTGTGCTGGATGCGGATGAGAACTCCACGATGATCGCTATCACGCAACCACCTACCGGAGAGCTGGAGACGAGCGAGGTTCCCATGGATATGGAACAGAGTATCATTCAAGATGGCAACCTGATCGACAACTCTTCGGACACCTATATCCCATCGTCTGATGCTCTTGGTATGCCCTCCACTGTGGAGACGGGCGTCGATGACAACGCTGATGACATCCCCGTCATTTACAACACCGACAACGCTGGCTCGCAAATCTACAACTCCAGCGAAAATGAAACGTACGAAAGTTCTCTGGATACGAATATGGTTACCGGCTCCCTGGATACGAACATGGTTACCAGTTCCCTTGATGCGAACATGGTGTTCAAACAGGAGGACAGCGAAGAGTACATCAAACATGTAGGCGCTCAACTGAAACCCGTGGAGGAGTTCCCCGAAGAACAGCAATCTGCCACTTACACTCCGTCGCAGATGTTAAACGAAAATTCCGGCGATGATAATTTAGTGTTGGACTCTGTTTAATAGGTTGTGTAGCTCATTGTGCAAGAAATAAATGTTTCAACGATAAATATAAGTTTGATCGCTAGTATGTTAACTCATTAATGAGTAAGTATATAAATATTTATACATAATATTATATTATCTTTGTCGGCCAACCATGGTGAATGGAAGACCCACTTTGCAACACTTGACAACAACCATTAAAAGTCATTTAAAATTGATGATATGGACATCAAACTTGTTAAATCGTTGCCAGCGTTACCAGGATGACAAATAAAAATGAAAAGGTGCAATTTGCTTCTTGGGGTTTATATAGCTAGTAAATTAGCAAGGAAAGTATATAGGAATTATAAAAAAATATTGTTTCATTTAATTGATTTTTCACTAAAAACCTGTATATTTCCTCATGAATGCGAGCTAGCTAAAGTGCTTCCTATCCATGAAAAGTCGCATTGTTGTTTACTATTTAACTATCGACCAATTTCTTCGTTACCTATTTTTCCTAAATCTTTTGAAAGAATTATCTATTTATAATCCCTTTACTCTTAATGATCTCTTCTACAGAAATCAATTTGGTTTCCAGGAAAATAATTCCACAGAATATGCAATTCTTCAACTTCCAGGGCGCCCTACCACCCTTATTTTCGCTGACCCAGAATTACTTCTTTAAGTAAAAAAGATTTTGCACCCTGGTTTAAGCTGTGATTATTCTGTTTTCTATTGGAGCCTTTTCCTAATTGTAGATATAGCGCTGAAGTAAAATGATCGGTCACCCATACAGTAGAACACGTTGCGGCCGACCACGCCCTGGCCCAGAACACCGCAGTTGTTTGCGCCTGAAACAAACGCATGGCCTCACTTGACGTGGGAGTCTGAGTCAATTCCTAATAGAAGGCTATATACGACGACTTGTACCCCGACGCTCAAGTAAAAATAACCCCAAAGCTCTTTAACAACGCAATTTTTTGCGCCTCCACGAACGCCATGCGCATTCAGACCACTCAATATGGCGGGAAATGTAAATCTCAGATTTCTTTGTTCTACACGGTTAATGAAATTATGTATGTTGATCCATAGTTCTTTATCCAGACAAACTGGTGGTTTAAAGTTCAACAAGAGATTGTTCGGTTAAAATTTCAACTTTTGTCCCATTGTCCTATTAGCATCAATAGCCTGATGACCACTACTGCTAACCACGTCCATTATAATTAGCAAGCAAGCATACATGTGTATACTTATACCCCGGACCGACTACCTTTGTAAACGATAGGAAACCTGTAGCTTTTCACTACCAGCGGTCAGTGCTGCATGCCCTGGGGGCACAGGCGCCGCATGGCGAGGAGGTCATAAACTGCTTTGTGAAACAGGCACGAGTTGGGCAGCTGATTGCAAAATCAGTCTAATATGAAGAATACTTCTAAGTTATTTACCCTACCCCAGGCCACGACATGAGCCTACCTGGGCTGAATATTGGTTGCATCCTCAACAACATACGACAACGAACAGTCTGCGCTATCCAGGTCCTCTATCTGGCGAGATGACCCCACCCATTGCGCTGGCATCCTCTGCGACAGCATAATCCAACGGGCAAAGATACAACGTGTAGGCCTTAGGCACTATGAATTGTTATTTCAGCCAGGGGTGCTCAACCTTTAAAGTCCCCGCAGCTCAACTCTGGTAAACATCTAAGAAATGAATATTTTCTCTTTTTTTATTCCAGTTAATGCTAGTGAAGGTGCATCCCAAGCAGGCGATGATCGAGCTTCCAGCTGAAGGGGCCAGGGTGACTGAAGATAATATAGTAATCGATGCACACACTTCAGGTAATCTCATCTGCAGAAGTTGAATGAATTGACTGTATTTAAATTGAATTCATGCAGATCGTTCAGGCCATTAATATTTTTTGCAGACGCAAAATCCAGAGCAGAGACCAATGTGATAGGCGCATTGCACGAAGACGATGATGGTATGTCCCCAGCGGAACCCGACGTTAATGATTGACATCAAAGAAGACGTCAAACCAATGCAAGAAGAGAAGCAGATGGATGACGCCCAAAGAAGGTTCTTTATCGAAAATCGGAAGTTCTCGATAAATTTCAATTTATCTCCAAAACCGTCAGATCGAACGGCTTGTCACTGTCGTCGCGTGTCTGACTTCATCGGCAATTCTGAAAAGGACGATGGTTTGTTCCGCCTATCGCGTGTGCCCTTTCCATTGCCAGCACACAAAGGCAAACGAGTGGACAAATTGATTTCATCACCATACCAAAACTGGAAGAATGCAGAAGAGCACCCCAAGAAGCATACAGCGCTACAATATCATCGGAACTCTGTCGCTAGGTTGAAAGCCTTTTTGCAATGTGACAGTGCTCCTAACTCCAGAGTGGGTCAAATTCTCTCTGTTGGCGTCTCAGCAACTGCTGCAAAAACGACGTTTCTTGGAGTTGATTATTCGGTGTGTTGAACATTGTGGTCATCGTGATGATGGAAGTCCACTGGATGCAGATGGGAACGAAAATATGGGAATAAAGTTATCGAGCTGCACATGATGATCTTAGAGGGCACTTCGAGAACTGTAGTAAGAAAGCTTCGTACGTATCAAAAACTACGCAGGATGATCTTCTAGATTGTATAGCCGAATTCTTTGGTATCGTGGCTGATGAAGTAACCGATTCTAGTGACTGAGAATAACTCGGTGGCATCATAAGGTACATAAAAGTTGATCAGCCAGTTGAGTACCCGGTAGAATACGTCATGAAAACATCATTGGGGGACCATTGCCAATCTCAATGTACAGTTCTTGATGGATGTGGGTCTGGATCTAAGCAAATGTTGGTGCCAAAGATATGCCAGAGCAGGGAATATGGCTGGTAAGGAGAAAGTAGCTGCTGCTCAAACGAACTATTTCCAGCCCGCATCGCACGAATTAAATCCAGTCCTTTCAAAAGCATCTAAGGTATTAGTGGTGCACAATATGGTGTGTCTAATTGGAATCAGTGGGGTTGTTACCATGGAGAGATCCGTTGATGACAACAGCAAATGGTGAGGAACAAACCCAAACACAATAAAACACGAACTGAAGCCCCTGTGTGAAACTCGGTGTTGGTGACGTCACCGTACAAATCACTGCTGGACTGCCTTGATTTTATAGAAGTGAATGACAAAAATCGCTGGGATCCGAAAACTGTGGCAAAAGTCAGTGGTCTAAATGTGCAGTAACGCAGCTTCAAATTCCTTGTGGCCTTTAGCGTTTGCCATTATATCTTCGGTTATACCAAGGGTCTTTCACGACTGCTTCAGAGAACAGCAATAGACATTGTGAAGAAGTATCAGCAGGAGACGAAGGAATATTCTAAAGAATGACAATTTGGAATTCTCCAAATTATTTGCAGTAGCTACTGATATGGTTGAACTGGCTCAAACGCCAATTGTAAAACCACGCGTCGATGGGCGCCTACATACCAACGTTCCAGCAAAACACGTGGAAGATAACTTCCGCAAAGCAAACTTCATACCTTTTATTGATTATTTGACCACTCAACTGCAGGACCGTTTTACGGGTGAAGTCAATGAAGCCATCAAAGCCTTGTTTCTGATTCCATCTACTCTGAGAAAAATGACAGATGCCGTGTTTGCAGATATCGCGTCTTATTATGCGGTTGACCTCTCGTCACCTGGTGACTTCACACAGGAGTTAAAGGTGTGGGAAAGCAAGTGGTGTATCTTCTGCAGAGAAGGACTTTCCTCTGTCATTGAGACCCTGTAGTGGATTACAGAGCAGAAGGAGTAGAAAAATTGTACCAAAATTATGTGAATCACCCTAACATCTTCTGCAACTAGTGACAGTGCCAAACCAATTTAGCGCTATGCTACGATTTATTAAGAATCCGTACTGATCCATAAGGGGTGATGTAAAGGGTGATTAAATGCCCTTGTGGTGCTATTCGTACACCGGGGCATATCTTTAAAGTATCCGGGCGTATGCTTTTCCATAATCCACTTGTTGAGTAGGAACACCGATGACCTCTGGACTCCGCAGTAAAGAGTGATTAATCGTGGATTGATATTATAAACTGTATTTGCACATGCATGTTCGTTTTAAAATCGCTGCTGGATTTATGATTTCGTATCTATATATGTCTATATACGAACCACGAGATATGACTTTGAATTTTGCAACTGAAGTGAAGTCTGTGCCCGTCTTTATTTGATTAATCGTGTCATTATTATACTAATTATTTTAAGGACAATCAATGTCTTATAGAGTCTCTATTTGGTTTAGAATATACAGGCAGGCTACGATGTACAGACTTGGGTCTCGTATCTGTAAGTCCATTTTCTATATATGCATGAAATTAATGAAAGGATGTTCTGTTCTTTTTCAGGGAATGTTGTAGGATCGTCATCCTTTGTTTATTTGATTACTTTTTTATTACCTATTGGTTTTCTTTAATTGCCTTTGTCACAGTTATTTTATTTAATTGCCTTTGTCACAGTTCTAGAGAATTGCTCCTTTCACGGCTCTAGGGAATTGCAGCCCTATAAACGTTTTTTTTTGTACCACTTTTTTATAACGCCCTTATATGCGCTGCTACGTGTTCAAAGTTTCAATCAAGCTCCATCATTCAATTCTATACAAGTCGTCACATTTGCATTCCTCAAGTTTTCACACACTCATTGGTTGAGCCATCTGGTACGTTTATTTATTTTTTATTATTTGTTTGCAATCAAATTTATATTTATATTTTTCCCACTCAAGATTTAAATTTATATCAGATCAGTTTATTTTTCCAAGTCTCAATTTGTATCTTTTATTATGTTATCTCAGTTTGAACAAATCAACAAAGTTCCAATCAAGGCTCATTCAATCCCCACAAATGTTCAACTGCAAAAATCTCTATATGTTTTCATGCACATTTGTCAAAAGTCTTTGATTTTGTTAATCACGGAACATTGCTAAAAAGGAATAATGTTTTTAAGGTAATTGCTAACTATTTAATTAACCGGAAACAGTATGTTGTCAATTTTGAAAGTGGAATTCTTCCTGTATAATGTGGTGTACCCAAAGGATCTGTCTTAGGACCTCTTTTTTCTTAATATATGTAAATGAATTAAGTGATGTGCATCAGAAACCTTGTCGTATAATCAAATAAAAAACTTGTAAAATAAAAAACTCTATATATAAATTTCACTTTTAAATTTCTTGTTTATACTTTGTCTACCATTTTTGTCTCTACATTACATCATACCATTCTATCCACACATCTCATTATGACATCACCATTTACATTTAGGTAATTATTTTTATATCACAATAGGCAATTATTAGGTCATTAAAGTTTTTATCACACTTTTCTTTTGTTTAGCTTTTCCTTTGTAAATAATATTATAGTCAATCGGGAGCAAATATCTCCACACTATTTCAGTATACATTGCACACGGTTCATTGACCTCTTTACAACCATATGTCTTTGAGGAGTCAAGACAAAAAATATCAAAGATTATATTAATCAATTTATTCAATAACAAAGCATTCAATACTCAATTTTTCAGTTTATTTTTTATGGTCAGCTACCATCTATCATACTTGTCCATTCTGGTATGTTCCTTTCATATTTCTCCATTTGTATTTCACACTTATCATTTTTACTATCATTCCTTTTTGTTTATTTCATACTTCAATTCAGTTCTATATCGAATATTATATATTTCTAGTTGTTTATAAAATTTATTTGTATTATTTTCAGTTTGAACATTTGAACGCATGAATCAAACCTTATTATTATTATTTTTTCCCTCGAATATTTACACAGGATGGCATTCTCAGTCGTAAAATATACACTGTTTTCAATAAGGCCCTGTACAATAAAAACTTAAAATAAAAATATACACTAAAAGTTAGAAATGGTTGATATAAGGAAATAATATTAATAATAACAATAATAATTGATATAAGTAAAAACGGATGCTAAAATTGGAAATTGTGGAGTAGAAGGGCATTAAAAGATGTCTTAAATCTTGGCTTAAGTAGCATAGGAAATGGCAATTAAAAACATTTTAAAAACTTTTTCAAAAAAGATTTTAATTTTGAATAATCTTTCTCAGTTTGAGCTTCTTTGGGAAGCTTGTTGAATGAAACAGCACCTTGAACATAAAACGAATATCTTGCTGACTCAAGTTTAAAACGGGGGATGACTACAGCAGAGAAGTTTTGAGTGACGCGTATCTGGTCCTTTAGTTGAAAGTAAGATTGAAAAGGTTCACATACTTCGCCATATAGACATTGCTGTATATATAAACAGATACGTTTGAATTTGGTGTTATCGGTATCTGGAACGTTATAATCTCCTGCAATGATTCTTTTGGCACGTCTTTCCATCATTCTCGTGCTCTCTTTTAAATAATTCGGAGTTGCCCCAAATGTTACGAAAGGACAACATGTTATAATGGGTAGTGTCATTGTTGATATATAACCGCTGCAGTTTTTGAGTCAATGAAATATTTCATTTTCTTAAGAAGGTTCAGCCTCGAGGATGCCTTCTTAATTGACGACTTAATGTGATGAGACATGCAGAGGGTATTGTTTAGGGAAAGTCCCAGATACAGGTAACTATTGGTTTGATTAATGGTGTGTTCTTGATGCTTTATGTTGATCAGGGAAGTGTTTTCTGTCATGCTAATTCGTTTTCCAGTTTCAAAGATCATGGTTTCTGTCTTTCCGATTTTTGTATTTATCACTAGTTCGTTCTGTTCCAGCCAAGTAACGAATCGATTGAAGTCATTTTGGAGGTTCTTACTTATTTGATCGATGCTTTTGTGCGAGTAGAAGATAACGGTATCAACTGCATACATCAGTATTTGACATGTTGAAATCGATTCGGTTGAGTCGTTAAAATTCATCAGGAAAAGGAGAGGCCTGAGAATTGACGCCCTGTGTTCTCAATTCCAAATATACCCTTAAGTGATAGCTTCTTATGTAGCCCCCGATAGACTTCAAACCTAACTAATGTTTGCCGATGATGCGAATACTTGCTTATCGAATCCTGATCTAAGCAAATTATTCTCTGAAATGAAATTATTAATTGATTGATTCAATGCGAACAAAGTTTCTTTAAACGAAGATGAGACGAAGCCTCTCATAAAAAATTCCATTCGAAAAATATTATACAGTTTGTATGTAAAAATGATTTCTCTATCAACGACAAAAAATTGAACATGAAAAACGGTTCCTTGGTGTCCTGATTAATGAGAGCCTATCATGGAGTATCTCATATTAACTATTTGCAAAACATCACGTTCAAATCTATAGGAATAATGTACCATGGGCAGTAGTGGCGGATGCAGAAAATAAGAAAGGGGAGTTCCTAATGTTGGAGCGCAAAGCGCCACGACATTAGGCGCGCGCGAAAATCTTTTGACCACGCTTCTTTTGGGTGTGCCTTTGACCACTTCTTGGGTGAATTCCCTACTTTGTCACTCGTGACGCATGCTAGCTAGCTATATACAGTTCAGTACGTATACGAACATGCAATACTGTTCCTAGCTAGCTATATTTTTTCTTGGTTCTACTGCTTTCTATAGTGATCTGCAAGCGATAGTTCATTGTCAGTTACATGTGTAGAATAAAAGCGTGAGTGAAATATACACTTATAACATTAAAAAAACACAATTTCAAGTTTTTGAATTAACTTGGCTTGAAAGGGTGGTTCCTGTGCACTCCTGCACTTTTCCGGTTATTTAATAAAAATAATATTTTTTTATATACTAGTCCTGTGAAAGGATTTGTTTGAATGGCGCCAAATCCTCTTGGAGCCCAAGCTATTTTTTATATATTATCAGGGGCACCGCACTGGGCACGGTTTCTAAGTCATTTTGCTCACGTGTGACCGCTGGTTTGGGAACTTCGATTCGCAAGTTCTGAAAGTTTTTTTGTGTTGTCTTGAGGAGGGAGTCGCTAGCTGTTGTCGATGCCATATTATGCGGAAATTAGCACGCTAATGGAGCCCAGTTGACTCCACTTAATGGTCGGACATAAAAATTCTAATCAGTTTTTTGCGCGCCAATTTTATCATGTTGGTGGTGTTAATTTAACGAGCTAGACCATTTACCATTTCCTCTCCTCAGTCTTTTTTCAGCATTTCTTTTGTTTATTTGCGCGGGTTTGTTCAGTTGGAGTAGTTTGTAATAACATTACAAACTAGTACCGTAATAACCTTTATGTCGCATTTATTAACACGGCACAACTTTTTTATGTTTATGTTTTATTTGTATGTGTGCAGCTATTCACTTCCCTATCAGGTTTTATGTTTCGTTTATATCTGTACCACGTTTTATGTTTCGCTTATATCTGTACCACGTTTTATGTTTCGTTTATATCTGTACCACGTTTTATGTTTCGTTTATATCTGTACCACGTTTTATGTTTCGTTTATATCTGTACCACGTTTTATCTTTAATGTCAGAAATTTTCGCGGTTCGCTCGTACCGCGAAATTTAAAACATTTCGCGGGAATTTATATTCGCGGAATAAGCAACTCGCGGATTGATAAAATTTTGTGGAACTCAGATTTTTTCTAGAAATTTAAGTGTTCATTATAGCACACAAAAAACGTTATAATCATAAATAAACGCAGATAGCCGAACGGACCGAAAAATTCGTTCGAGATAGTTGGTATAGTTGGTCATGGGAAAAAAATTTTCGCGAGAATTTATTTTCGCGGATCTGGGCAAAAGTTTCTTTCGCGGGAATTTAATTTCGCGGATTACAGGCAAATCGGCGAAAACCGCGAAAATTCCTGACATTAAAATACATTGCGTTTATATCTTTACCGCGTTACACATACAAAATGAGATGATGCAGCTGATGGCACTCAAAGATGTTCATGCCTGGTGCAAAAAGTGGTGTGGCTGTGAAAATCAAAAACGAGGACATCGTTCATTATACACTCATTGATACGCACATTCCATCAACCCTGCAGTGGGAGACACGATGAAAACACGCCCTGGTCTAAAGTACACAATCGACAACACATACGAGTTAACTAAACTTGTCAAAAAAAGTTACCGAAACGTGATGCGAAACTTCGAGCAATACAAGGGACAAACAATGTAACATCAGGTCGTGAAGACAGTGAATACGATGAAATGCTTGCAATCCAACTATCAAATTATTCTGCCACACCGGATGGACCGTTCGGGCTGATTGTGTTAAGAGCGTTATCGCAAACTTTGATGAGTTGCAGGAACTATGGAATTGGTCACTTAAAAACTGTCCATGGTCCAAGATGAAAGGGCGTATTCAAAGGTGTACTCTCTCAAATGTTCGTACCTCTTCTATGCCATTCAGCCCAAATGATTCTCGCACATACCGACAATCTCAATCAAACGCTGAAGGGTACACAAATGACGGCAATTGATGCTCAGGTCATATCTCATGCATACGTTACTATCCTCCAATCTCTTTGAACCGAGAATGGGTTCAGTTTGTTTTGGGCGAAAGTCAAAAATTTGCAACAGATCACGTTGTTGAAAAACCAAATTTACCGCGTCGAAGAAATGCTCCTATCAAACACATGTTGGGATGGGCTGTAGGTGAGCGGGGCGGTTGAGAATTATTATTATTCACGAATATTTATTTACAGGATAGTGCTTTCAGTTATATAAAATAGATTTAAAACTGTTGTCAATGGAGTCCTGTTTAAAATATGTTAAAAATTTATAATAAAGAAAAAAGTATATAAATAGTCGTTAGTGAAAAGATAAAATTGTTAAAAATTGTGCAAAAAATCTATAAACATTTCCAAAACAAGGAAGCAAAAAAAGGAAAATAGAGGATAAAACATGAACTAAGTATAAGACACTGGAAAATGCACATAAAATGCCTTATTGCACCGTGTAACTACCAAAGAAAGTACTATGCTGCTTTTGACACTGTTATCAGCTGCATCAAAGAAAGTTTTAAACAACCTGGTAACGAAATGTACGCTACCCTCAAGAAACTACTAATAAAAGCAACGTTTGAAGAGGAATTCAAAAAGGTGGCAAGGTTTTATCGTGGTGACATCAACAGCGACTTGCTGAGAGTGCAATTGAAAACATTACATGAAGTTATCGGTGCAAGCGAAGAACTCTTGAACACTTTTTATGATGTGCGTAAATTGGTTAAGCAACTCAAAAAACCTTTTAGAGGTTTGTTCAGTCAAGTAGTAACAATTATCAAATTGATAATTGTATTGCCTGTCACAAATGCAGTGAGCGAAAGATCTTTCAACGCGATACATCGATTGTTTACATACCTGAGAACAAACATGGGAGCAAATCGGCTGAACAGTACCATGGTTTTACACATACACAAAGAACGACTGAATCAACTTTCATTAATGTCGCCAATGATTTTCCAAGGGAAGTGATCATAGAAAAATCGCATTCGGAAGATTTCATGCTGTTCTTCGACGCAAAGAATTGAAAGAAAGATATCTTTTATCTTGATTATAACGACAAAGATACGGAAATTTTAGATGAAAAAAGATAATGCCAAATTACTATTCTGCGCACTGACCGGATAGGTCAATTTAAAAAAAATTTCCGGGGCTACACCTTGGACCCTGCTGGCGGACTTACAGATCCACAGCTGAATTTTAACTCGCTTCGCTCGTTTTTGCTCGCCATACCACCTATAAAAACACTACGGCGTCCCTGATTATACCTATATATATAAATACTCTTCTTCCAATTCCTTATACTATACGAGTGAATATATCTATTGAAACATAGCAACAACAAAAAAATCTCAATGAATTTTTCTAAAGTGATACTATTTTAGTTTTGTAAAATTTACGGTGGCCAGGATTGGACTTGGAGTTTTGTTAATAATTTCCTGTTTGCATGCATGACAAGAAAAGCCATATTTGTGAAGAATTGTGAGCCTAGTGAAGCTTCGGTCCCTTGTTGCAATCGCAGGGGAAAAATGTTGACCGTGCCCCGTCGAAGCTTGCGCGTGACATGAAAAAATGGGACGAAGAGTTCTGAATGATTTCTGATTGAGTTCGTGTAAACTTAACATAGAACCAACTTGATTTACAATTTATAAAATGGCTTCTGAAATATGCCGCTTAAAAGACTTTCTTTGTATGAATAAATGAAACGTTACTGTTTCGTGTATAGGGTTACGTTGGGTTTCATCATTTGAGTTTTACTTTACCTAGTTTATATGGTTTTCATCTGTCACTTGATAAATGAAAGTGATTATGTATATAATTAGCTAGAGATTTATCAGTACCTATCACTACACATTCACATTGTCTTATTTTTATTGTCTTGATTTTATAAATGATATAGCTATTTATTTGATTTTATATCTTTTTATAAAGACGTTTTTTTTCATCAGCATTAAAACCACACCTCATACTATTGGGAGATTAATTGATTATACGTGTGTTCTCGAGTGCGCGTTTGCCACTATTTGCAGGCAGGAGTGAACAAACATTTTCAATTGCAGTTATTAATCTATCTATCTATTGGCTTAATGTCTGTTCTCCATGTTAGTATGACTTGGATGCAGTCCTCTGAATTCAAAATAATAGAGGTCGGCATGTAAATTTTGCCGACCTAGGCCCTATATCAGGTCGGCATTGCCGCTCTTAGGCCTATTACAGGTTGGCACATTATAAATTAAATATGCCAAATCTTAACGATTGCCGATCGCTCTAGAGAAAAGATGGTCTCACAGTTAAGCACAAGTCATATTCGAATTTGTTATGAATTGAAGTAGTGCATTAATTCGAAAACATTACGTATTTAACGGGGTAAATACGGTGAACTTTGTAATAAAAAAAGATTGTTTGTAGCAACTTTGTTCTCTATATACAGTCTGTTTCTTGAATATTTTGTCTACATTAAGACAGGCTAACACAGTTATTCTTTCTGATAGAACTAATGAATGCAACTTTAACGGGTTATATAGCTAGTCTAGTAGACTCCCGCTGCAGTGCTCCAACTAATTGTTCAAAAGTGATTTGCGAATTTGTTTGCGTCACCAAACGAAGTTCGTCTAAGGACATCATGTGCAATGTAAATTTCATTCATTGTCACTTGCCATATTTTTATGCCTCCCTGCAATGTGTTTGTTAATCACTACTCAAGCTGTTGCCGGCTCTCTCCACATGCTAACATTCAATGCCCTAACGTATGAAATGCAACCGACCGATTTGGCAGTGACCTGAATGTCTCTATGGACCAGAGTCACTGCAACCATCTCTACTATTACAGTGGAGAAGGCCATCCCAGAGGCTAAACCAAACCGCGGAAAACATCTATACTGCGGGTGAATGCACACCAACGCTGGGTTCAAGCACTCTACTTTCAGGCGAGCTCGAGTAGTGAAATATAGAAACAAAATGATATTTGTAATCTTCCATAACTTCGATCAATCATGTTGGTTTCAATACTTTATCCGCATGATTTAATATTAACTTTAAGAACACATGTCTTATTTAAAAATATGTTATATCTTAATATGAGCTTCTCTCCAATGTGCTGATTGCTTTATGCCATTCCAGCATTGGTCCGCCCTCTGCCGCAGTGAAAAAGTAGTTATGTATCGTCTAGGATCTACACTTTAGTGTAGTGACTGGTCCCTTTAGGGATGAGTAACTTGTGGCATAGTTCCAAATGGTTACTGCGATATGACGGCTACTTTGACACGCCAGGTCATTAGGGGGTTAGGATGGAGACACAGCATGCTCAGATTTTTACAACTGAAACCAAGTTTTTCTCTTTTTTCTAAATGTGTACGTCATAGAAAATGTCTTTTCATTCTCTTTTGTAAACAAAACTGATTGTTTCTTTTGTATATATTGATCTTTTTTTCTTCCATCGAATGCAGCATAGTTCTTCTGCATTTATCTGTCTCTAAGTTGAATGGAACTTTTAAACAACCTTCAGCATCGCGTGTAAACATGTCTGTCGGTTCTCTTTGAAAATCTTCCTCCTTACTATGTTTTACGTTGCGTAACAAACTTTTTGAAACGTAATAATTGCGTTATAAAAGTTAGGTCGGCAAAAAACTATCGTTTATCTTTTTAAGGTCGGCATGCCGAGATATTTGGATCAGGAGGTCGGCAGGCTGATGCCGACTTTGCCCAGTAAATGGTCGGCTTTTACGTCGGCAAATGCCGAGTGCCGACCTAAATTCAGAGCACTGTGGATGGGGTATATTAATGGCAGTCTTCTAATCTGATGTTAGATCTAAACTCAAATTTCTCTGTAACAAATCTGTCTTTATTACCATGTCTTTTCTGGTCTACCTTTAGCCTTTGCACTAGGAACTATCAACTCCCTACTCTTCCTTCCCCAATTACCCTTCTCCATTTTCTCCAAGTGACCCAACCAACTCAACCTCTGATCTGAATAGCATCTTTGATGTTCATGAATACCTAGGCTGCTTCTTAACTTATCTGTATCAATATTAAAAATATTGCACCTGTAGCGCCACGCCACAGAACAAAACCAAACTGCATCTTATCTATATATATTTATTTTTTCTCTAGGTAACTGATCGATCACTCTTTCAATAACTTTCATTACTTGATCAACCAACTTCAATTCTCTGTAGTTACTTCTTTCTAGAGCATCACCATTGCCCTTTAAACATAATAAATCTAACTTCTTTTTCCTCTGTGCTATCCAGGAGACACTTACTAGGTAGTCTAGGCAGGTACTTTCAACAATCAACATCACTACCACACTGACCATCAGGGGCCAATTGTTGAACCTTTGCACTGAATTTTCTTGCTACATGGTCTTCCTTAGTCTTCCAGACCTTCCGATTGGGTCTGAACTTTCTCCTGATCCAACAATATTACAAACCAGCAACCTATGCTGGGAAACACTCTTCACCTGATATAACTTTTACATCCTTCAAAATCTTCTTGTCTGACTTTCTAACCAAGAATTAGTCTATCTGTGTCTGACAACCACCTGATTTATATGTTATCAACCTACTCTGCCTCTGAACAATGTGTTGCCAATCACCACTTCTGTTGCTGTACTAAAATCAAGCAATTTTACTTCTTCCTTATTTTCACTCTCAAAACCATAGCCTCTGTGCATGCCCATGCGTGTTATATAACATTCAGATGACTTCCCAACATGGCCATTAAAGTCACCATTTACTATGACTGTAGAGTCATAGAACACAAACTGGACGCCATTTACAACACGTCAACAACTCTCTTCTCAATAAATCAAATTACTCAAATTGCGAGAGTGTTCTGGGGATAATTACAAATGCAAATGGGAATAAAGGCAAATGCGATATAGAGCAAATGCGATACTATACAATGACAAGTTGATTGTCTCCGAACTTAGATGTGACTGCCATTAACTCATCATATAACTTATTTTTATCTTCCTCACTGAGTCCACACTGGAGTGCATAAACTGACGATCCTATTACCTAGCAAAAACTTGATCACCATAATTCCTCTACCCACTATGAATATGCCTCTGTATCAGGCTTTCTCATAAGAAAAATTTAGGCGTGTGGTGCTTTGCACGTCTAACCGAAGTTAAAAACATTTCAGACATGTGATATCAAGGGGTAATACAGGATTTGAATTTGGGCGGCGCAAGCCGTCCACAGTGAGCCTCGTGTGGCGAAAAAATTTAGTCAGGGGGCCTGGGGGGTGCTGTAAGCCCACCCAGCGGGGTGTGGGGCGGAGCCCCGAAGATTTTTCCATTTTCAGGTCTATATAGGTCTAAAATGCCTTAAATCTGAACATAATTAAACACTTTGACGTTCTTTTTCTTCTTGGAAACTTTCACATTTATGTAACAAGGAAGATTGGTTATCAAATTTGAAATATTTTCTTCGATATTCAACACGTGAAGCGATGTTATTTCATCAGATTTTGTGTTTACATGTTCGTCTCGCTCCAACATGTTTTAATTTTTGATTGTGGTTAAATTACAGAACGCTATATAAAGATGTCCAATTTTATTCTGCAAAATAAACCTCTAGCCTTAAAAAAAATTTTAGATTTTTGCAGACTAAAGAATGCGTTGACGGGTTAATTATATGACGGTGGTGTTGGGAATACCACGTTGAACTACCAACCTCGTTACCAGCGCTTCTTTTTTTCTTCAGATTTGTCCGTTTTAGCATTTTTATTATGACTTGTGCCTGTTGTTCTTTTTCTTCCACGCACCGTGACTCTTGTTCAGTAGAAATATCAACAAAATATATATAACTTAACTTTACTCGCAAAGCACTTTTAAACAGATCACAACAAACTAATTTTTTCATTCGTTGCACAGCAAATGTTGTTTACTCGGGAATACATTAACATAAAGTTTTTTAAGTTTTTAGGTGCGTTGTCAATCGATTATTTTTTCTCAGACGTGCGATCGGTAATTTTGTTAAAACCTAGCTGTCATGTTTATTTTCTTCAGACTCTACTGCATGTTTATTGGTTTTGTGGAAGTGTATTTTTTGTTGTAAACAAAACTGATTGTTTTTTTTGTGTATTGATCTTTTTTTTTTCATCAAATGCAGCATAGTTCTTCTGCATTTATCTGTCTCTAAGTTGAATGGAACTTTTAAACAACCTGTAACATCGCGCGTAAACATGTCTGTCTGTTTTCTTCCAAACTTCTATGATTGACGTCAAACTTTTTGAAACAGTTAATAATTGGTAACGTTAAATTTCTTTAAACAAACTAAATTTCTTAATAAAGCTATACATTGATATATTTAAAGAACGGTGAATCGATTATAATTTGAAACGAAAAAATATATTTACATGACTAAATAAATTACTTTAAAGTAAGTTCTTTAAGATTTCATTTATAAGAGATATATTTAAGACGCGTGATTATTATTAGTAAAATAACACAGTTAGGAGCGGGGTGGAGAGCGCACCTTAAATTATTATAATTATCGCGCGCCTCTAAATGCCAGGCCTGTAAGTTATGATTGTTTTTAAACTTTTTTGAACCCGCCCAATCAACAACCATTCGAAACATGATGAGTACTTACTTGTTCAGATTTACTGGAGGGTATTATATAGATATATATTGAATACCATGATGGAGATACAAGATTTCCCCGCGTTATAGATGCAAGCATATTGTCTCGATTACTCGTTTTTCAAAACTAAAATGCTGTGATTAGTAAAGGCAACAATAACAAACTTTGCAGTATTTTCATGATCACAGGTCAGAAGGCAGGTCTATCAATAGAGGTGGATAAACAACACATGTTTTAAACAGATTGACACATTTTCTTTTTAATTAATACTCTCTGGTTTCAGTGATAAAGTTAAAAACAAAATTCATTGCAAAATTTTGAATTTGGGTGCCGATAAATTGGCGCCCAATAGCGCTTTGCGCTATGATATTTGTCCTGTATTACCCCCAGGATATCCGCTCGCCTGAATTTGTCTAGGCGTGCAATGACGTGCGATCAAATTTTAATCTCATTTTTTAATTTTGAAACATGTCATTTAAAACATGCACGGTAAATGGTCTTTACTTCTAAAACAGTTTTAAGTCTGAAAATATACTTGGTCATTTACAGCATAATTACATATTGTGCTGTGAATATCTATTTTATGATTTACGTACGCGATGTTTAACGCAGAACATTTTTATCACTTAATAAAATATTCCTCTTTCCCCGCGACTATATTGAAAAGTTGAATATTTTTGATTTAAATTTAAAAAAACAACAAAACATCTGACATTCGGCTACGACTATCAATTTTACTATTGTTTTCCGTATATGTTACTGATGACCTCTAAGTAGAATGAAACGCTTTTTAATGTTTATCTTTTAAAAGTTGTAAACAAGCGGGGGACGTTCATGCTTGTGAACCCCAAACATGAGGGCTAAGCGTCAAGTACTTAACTGCCACGAAATGATTGAATGAATGCGACGAAATGATCTGCGGCAAAATGAACGGGAACCATTGTATCAATCTTGTTTTATAAAATATTTGGGGGTTTTAATAGACGAAAACCTGTCTTGGAAAATTCATATCAATGAAATTTGTCTAAAACTGAACAGAGCAAACAGTATGCTCGCTAAAGTTAGATTTTCTGTTAATGAATCAATTTTAAAAGATTTGCATTTTGCAATATTTTCTTCTCACTTGTGTTACTGCTGTCAGATTTGGGGTCAAAGAGGAAATATTGATTTTAATAAAATATTGTCAATTCAACGCTCTGCAGTTAGAATAATAAATTTTCAACCTTTTCGCTCTGATACATCTGATGCTATGAAAAAATTTAATATCCGACCGTTACAACTTCATATCAAAATTTCAAATATTTTATTTATTTTTGATTCACTAAAACAATATGTTCCTTCTTCAATTAGTCATTTTTTCTCTAAAATTATTAATTCCCATCAACACGGAACACAAAATGCTTTGAATGATAAGCTGTTTTTACCTCATTTTAAAAGTACAAAATATGGCAAATATTCCATAAAATACCAGAGCATTACTGATTGGAACAAATCAATTGGAAGCATTAGCAAACAATTCTTTTGAAATAAAATACAAAGATTATCATTCTATTTTTCTATTTTTGATTTAAGCAGAAAACAATTTCTTCGTTTAGTCAAGGTGACATTTTTAATGGTGTGTTAACTGTATACAGTATATATATATATATATATATATATAGTATATATATATATATATATATATATATATTATTAAGTATTTTCTTTTTATATTTTCAAATATTATTTTAATTTGTTTTATTACGGGGTTACTACGTTGTTCAGCCTTAGGCTATTGAGTAACTCTTGTCAAAATATCTAAAACCAAATTTCCTTTTGTATATAATAAAGGTCTTTGTTGTTGTTGTGTTTTTGTATTGAGTTTCCGTATTTATAGTTTATTTTATAATTGCAATAGATATTTTTTGGTAAATAAATAAATTGATTGATTGATTGATTAAACAATGCTTTTTGTAAATAAGTTTTACTTTAGCTGAATGTATTGATGATACTTTGAATTCCGCAATAAGTATTTTTTTCTGCTTGGAGAACCTGTTTTCAATATGTAGACAAGAATTATTTTTTTTTCAGCAGAATTAAAATAAGAACATAGAACTTATATTTACAAAGAAAAAAAGTTTATTTACAAAGATTTATTCAAATCTAAAATCAAACTTGGTATTTAGAGCGAGTGAAAATCAACAGATAAAACATGTTGACAATAAATCGACAAATGAAACTTGAACATTTTGCACATCTTTCGACGTAACAACTTAGGCATACAGACGGAGCATAACTAATGTTGTAAACTACGTACATACACACGATCTATCGTCGCGCCTAATTTAATTGCTCATGATTTTATGTAACGAAAACACGAATATCGCTTTTACGCATGCGCATTACAACATTTTTGAACTTTTTTCTTGAGCATGCAGATTCAAATATATTTCGTGCAAGTCTATATAAACAAATTCCAAGTGGTATTTCAAGACTGATCGGTTCTTCTGCAATAAATCTTCTTTCGACTTTACTTTTTATGTAGGATAAAACATATAAAAATGCCTCCCTTGATAAACAAAATGTTTGCTTGAAACGCTCATCAGTATAGGTTGTTGTCGATAAATTATCCCACCACACAGTATTTCTGTTGAAACGTCTACAGTTTACGCACTCTTCTTGCCGGCATATTGAATTCTAAAATTCTGTTCCCGTTGCTGCAAAACATTCACAAAAGATTGTGGAAATAAGAACCGTCTGTTCCGACACATTTTCAAAATCATTGCGATGCATTTCTTCCTTCTATTTAACGCATTTCTCCTTAATATATTGTGATTTGTGTGGTGTTTTTGTTGTTGTTTTTTTGGGTGTTTCTTCATATTGTGGAAAACATGAAAACATTTCAATGGTCTAAAGTATGCTACAGAAATCTAAATGGATCTAACATAATGTGTTTTAATAAGTGTGATCACGGCGAATTGCAATGTTTGTTGCAGTTGAATTAAATGCTACACCGAATTCTGTTTAAAGTGAACGTTGATTTATTGTCGTTCTTTCGCCGATTTGAATTAATTAAATTAGACGCGACTCAAGTGCGGCCGTATAAACCTAGCCTAAACAACAATCATCATCACGTGTTTTTAATGGCCATTCAAATGAATGTGAATGTAAATTCGTTTAAGTTTTTGTTTAATTTAATAATTTTTTATATTTTTGTAACGTTTAGTGTTCAGCACAAAATAAGTTGAAAATTAAACAAAACAAACGTGATATGATTGAGGCATGTGAGTAGTCGCACGCCTAACGCAAAGAGAATAATTTGAGGAGAGCTTTTAAACGCACACCTCAGGACATTAAGGCGTGTGTGGAGGCGTGCACGTGCGATCGCACACCTCATATGAGAAAGCCTGTCGTATCCATCACTATTACCAATCCAGAAAGGTTTTTACCTTGTTTTTTTACAATTCTACAATTCTTACTGAAGCCCCTCTATACCTTACTTCCTGAACACAGCACACATCAGATCTACGTTCTAGCATTTTAACTGACCTTTCCTGCTCATTCTCTAGTTTGCCAACATTCACACTAGCTATCCTCAACCAATGCTGTCTACCTTGTGATGTGATAGATGGGTAACGATCTGATGATGCTCACACCTGCCATCAGTCCTACTGAGCGCTACGCAAAGAGAGATATGATAGGAAAGTGGTAGGGAAACTAAATCTTAGAATAAATCTTATTCAAGGTTTATCTATCTTATGTAATCATCGTCACCATCATTTACATTTTTCACGTCTATTTTCCATGCTACATGTTTCAACAGATGATATTCCCCATTATTTTGTAGGTTTAAACTTTTGAAGGTTGCAAAACCTCCTCTAAGTCAAAAGACATTAGAACATTTTTTGAAAACTCTTCTAGAAGTGTAAAAAACAACAACAAAGAAGCAAATACAAAAACATAGAAAACCACAAACTGTTATCCATGTAAGTCAATGTTTACATTTGCTAAACTAAATTTTTATATTTACTACAAGTTCCTAAAATATAATTTTTTTTCCGTATAATAGCACTGTTTGGAGAAAAGGTGAAAAAGAAAATTTTTCAATGCTAAATTCCATCAATGACACAGTTCTGCAGAGAGTCGATACCTCATTAATAATTCACGATGAGGTTAGACAAGGCAACACAATCCCACAATGTGGTTGGGATCTATTCATGATCATCACGTCTGATATGTATAGAGGTATAGAATATAGTCTTGCATACTAGCTAAATCTTACTACTGTAATATTTCTGAACTAATGTCTGTTTTTTAAAATTCCAGATGCTAAATATTTATTTCAAGTTTGCTGTTTTATTTAGTGTACAGAAACTAATATTAATTTTTCTTTTGCTTTATTTTGGGTGGGTTTTCCTCTCCTATTTTTCCAGTATTTTTACTGCAACATACATCATTGTACGTGAAAGGGAAGCTCAAAACAAAGATTGATGAACTGAATGTACATTATTGGGTTTTATTGGAAATGTTGGTCACAAAATATGTACGCGTCTACGACAAGCGAAACAACAATAACCTGGAAATATTGTTTGACTATGACGAGAAAAAAATGAAGTTTTTAAGGATTAAAGGCGATGAATTAAATAAAACGTTAATACGTATGTCATTGAAACTTGTCGCTAGAAAAGAGAAGAAAAAGAAAAAATCTCAAGAGACTGTACGTCCTGTGATAGATGTGAGGCTCTTGGATGTGGATGATTCGATTTACGATGGCAAAGAAACAAATGTAAATTGTTTCAAAGACAACTGCCAGTTGAAGATAAACAATGAAATGTTCACCGTTATTGTCAATCCACCATCGGTTTTGGAAATGTGTTTGCCAGATTGCATCATGGCTGGTCTACCCATTTTCCCGCATCTTGTTTTAGAATCTACCTTGCGCGAAAATTGTCGATTTTCTTGGTATAAAGCCGATAAATTAAACTGTGATTGCTGGAAGCTCGTTGGGAATGCCTTTGTTTACGAACCATCCAACGCGGATGTTGGATTTTATTTAAAATGTGTTTGTATTCCTGGTGCGGACACTTTGCATAGTTATTTTAAAGAAGAGCATTGCAGTGTCGTGGAAGTAACGGCAGGACCTGGGGTCTGTTTGTACAATAATCGACATTTCTACACAAAATTCCACGTAGAGTCTAACCAATTCATCCGTGTGATTAGTTACAACATTTTGGCAGATGTGTTTTGCGATAGCGAATTTGGTAGAACTGTTCTTTATCCTCATTGTCCAGAATACGCGCTAAAATCGAGTTACAGACGCAGCATGGTATTGAAGGAGATTTTAGGTTTTCATTGCGATATCATTTGTCTGCAAGAATGCGAATCTAAAATCTTCGAAAAATATCTGTCTCCAGCCCTAGAAATATTCGGCTACAAAGGCCAACTAAATCTTAAAACGGGAGCTATGCCTGAAGGTGAGGCGTTATTTTATCGATGTTGTAAATATAAACATGTGAGTGATGCAAGCGTCGCCGTCAAGGACGCACTTTACGCGAAATGCAATGAACATCTGTTGAAGCTCATAGAAAACACATCGCTAGTTGATTCGGTGCGCTCTAGCATTGCCATTGGTCAGATACACATTCTTAAAGAGCGAACGAACGATTGTAGAACTTTGTGTGTACTTAACACACACTTGTATTACAAACCGTTTGCTCACAACATACGATTGCTGCAGATTGCAATCTTGATGAACTACCTGTGCGATGTGATTAAATTACAAAACGAACCGTGTTCAGTCATTGTGTGCGGTGACATGAATTCATTGAAATGCACCGTTCCCCAATGCTATCTAGACGGTCATTCGATTTCCTCTTCAACACTAGATTTGGAATCTGATTCGGAATTCCAGTGCCCGATAAAACTTCAAAACATGACTTCCCCGTCTTTGTTCACTGTATTTGTCAACGGTTTTAAAGGCAACCTGGATTATATATATGCTGACGGAGATTTTCAATTAGAGAGTTTTATACCACTTCCCACCTCTGACGAAATAGAAGTTTATACTGCATTGCCCTGTCCCGTAGCTTCGTCTGATCATCTACCTCTTGTTGTCGACCTGAAATGGTTTACCCGCCATGAAAAGCGTGATTCAGATGTTTAATGGATTTCAAAGATCATTACCACTCTTCCGATTGGATATTTAAACACAATTTTCTTTGAAATTTATATATTTTAACATTCTATAATACAAATTATTTAAAGATTTGTCAATATCTTGGATGGATAAAAAGTCATGCATTTTAAATTTGTTGAATATTACATGAGATGCTGTGCGATGTCAAATAGTAAATTTACTGAGCTTTTTGGTTGATTGTGTGTTATTCACAGCTTCTCTTTACCTTAGCATATTCAAACTTCTCCAAAACACTTTAATAATAAGTTGGAATTAATAAGTTCATCTGGACTTGCCTGTTTGCTAGTTGCAGGTTATATGATTTTTTTTCGTTTTAGCGGGTAGTTGAACAAATAATATAATTGGAAACAGTTAAATAAACATAAAATGCTACGAGAGACACTCACTAATGGATACAACTGGTAAGTTTCTTGTTTACTTTGCTCTTACGTTATAGGTTTTTTTACCTGTGCCGTAAGATCTCTTTTGACGGCAATATATGCTTAACGTCAAACTTTCAGGTTGCCGGTTTATCTTTCAAAAGCGAAATGAGAAGATTGATTGGAGGAAATTGGGTAGGATGTAACATTTTTTTACAAATCTAACGCAGCTATTGCTATACTGATGCTAGTTGCTTTTGCATGGTTTAAAATGTTTTGCTCTGCTGTAACACCGTTCAACTTTGTGCTATATTTCGTTAATATGTTTTGTATGTGCAAAATTTGGACTTCTTGTCCAATAATTGTAAAGGCTCACAGTTTCTTTAAAAAGTAATTTATTTATTTTTTTCCTTAGCGGCTGTTGATGTAGATAAAGTAGCACTCGAAGTTGACGTTGATGCAATACAAGACAACATACTGAGTGTCACTTATTGCAATATCGAACACGAATTGGTGAGACACTTTGAAATTGACAGCAATATCAGGATTCCCATAATGACTAACTTATTTTTTTATAAATATTTATACAGGCAAGTCATTTCAGTATATACAAATTTACAAAGATGTACAATTAACTGCTTTCCAAACGAGTCCTGTCGAATAAAAAGTTAAAAGAAAAATTAAATGTTAAAAACCACTAAGAAAACCTTATGAAAAGGAAAAAGAAAGAAATGTCCAAATATTAAAATATAAAATTTTTTAAAACAGTTTTCCGTTTTTCGTTGCATGAGATTTAACTAGCATTGTTGTCAAACAAGCTTCTATATAACTAAAATCTTTGTTGGGACAATAGTTTATATAAAAATCTTTTGCTTTCTTTGTAGTTAGAGTTCTAGTACAGTAAAACATTCCTTTTGGTTACCGTTCAGGGCTACCATGGTTTAGATCCAAACTTCACCAAGTTGTTCCGTCTTTCACAACTGATGATTGAATATTTATTGCACTGTCAGCAATATTTACAGTCGTGTTTGGAAGAGAAACAGAAAGAAATCAACAGCAGCATGGCTAAGATACAAGAAACTGCAAATGTAACTAGAGACATTAGATTTTAATCATGCTTCACAATGTCATTTATTGTTTTTTTAGTTATATACTACATTTATATTTGTTATTTCCCTACAAACAAATGTTCAGGAGGAAACGAAAGCGAAGGAAGAGCTGGTCTCGCGCAATGAATCCTATAAAGCTCTCAAGAAAGAGTTGCAGAAAGCGAAAAAGCAGATTGGTGATTACCAGTTAATGATTCGAGCAGGAGCGAGCGGACTGCATAAAGTAAGTTTGGTTTCCTAAGGTAACGAAGGAGCGTACATCTTTTGTGTGTATTTTATTAAATGTTGATTTATATTGTCACCATGCGGGAAAACGAAGCCAATGTGAATTTACAAATTTTCGATTATTTCATTGGTGCTGACTGAATTTTCATTTGTTTTTTGAAGACTTCAACTGTCCTGCCAGTATTGGACAGTAATATGCTGAGTCATTAAATTTAACCTGGCACAAATGTAGGTGTGATGCACAAAGCTTTTCATATTCGCTAACATTGAACAGTGGTGGATATTTAGTTTTTTGCCACTCGTCCCAGGGGCGGATACAGGATTTTATTTTACTAAGTCGTATATTATAGCTTATCTACCGACCGACCGCGCGGTAATTTCGCAACTTGTTGCGATAAAATAACAGCTGGGGGTATTAGGGGGACGCTGTAAGCTCTGCTTATATTGAAGATTTTAGGCCTTAAAAGTGATCTAAAATTAACATTATTAAAAATTCCAATTAAATATGAAAAAATTTGCTTAACATGACTTCATAGTCGAAAGAAAATCACAAAATATTTTAATTTTCGCGGTTGAGTAGGAACACATTCCAATAAGTCGAAAAAATAGTCGATTTTGGCCGCTTTTCGACGTTGTATAGACGTGATTTAAGGTCAATTGGTTGAGTTATTCTAATGGAATCAAAATAGTCACGGACAACAATCGAGAAAACAATAATAGTTTTTAATCATAAATTTTAATCGTATATTTTGAAACATTATTCAACAATATTCAATATACACACAATATTTTATTTTATATATTTCCGGTATATATTTTGGACCCCAAAAACCACGCAGTTATATTTTGCACCTTTTTTAGGTTTTTATAAAAAGAAACAGAATGTAATAAATGCTAAGTTTTTGTCACTAAGTGTCTCAAGTCAAAAAATATATAGAAATATATATATATATATATAAATATAAATATATATAAAAATATAAATATATATAAAAAATCTTATTTGACGTTCACAGTAAGAAATTTCTTCAAAGTTAAAAGTTTTTGAAATTCGTTAATTTCTAAATATGTTCTGATAAAAATCTGAATCCTGAAAATCAGATTGCAATCAAAGTGTTTTTCTTAAAAACCATTGTGATGAAAGAAAATGTTAGAGTGTATAGATATGTCTTATGAGAGGGAAAGCTGAAACTACATTTTCATCTGGTTTTTGAGGTCCCCTAAGGTGAAAATGAAAAATAACAAATTTAACTATGTCAAATGAAATATGTTTGAAAAACATTAAAAGGCCCAGTAATTACATCACAAAGTAAAATGTTGGAAATGTCAGGTATCCTCTAACATACTCCCTGATCCCATGTTTGGCTTCCTGAACTTCATCTCCAAGAAATCTACATCTCTATCCTTTTCAAGGGATCGTTTCAAAACCTTTCCTACTAGCAGCATTCATTTTTGAGATTGTGTACTAAAAGTGAATTAAAGAACATGATTGAGGTGTGTTTATCTCCTAGTGTTCGAACTGCAACAAGAGCTTTGTTTCGGAGTACTTTTTGAACAGCCATATTGAGCGTCGCCACCCGGAGGAAGCCCGCAAACACCCAATGTCTCCTCAGTCTGTGTGTGACACCGATGTGCAGAACGAGCTGGCCGGCATCCGTGCCCGTTTACACATGACTGAATCTGAACTGCGGACTGAACGCGATAACATCCAACGCTTGCGCCTGGCTGTGAGTTATCATTTTCTGTTCTCGAAATACGTATAATTAGTGAGTACATTTGCACGTTTTATCGAAAGGATCATCTGTCTTCAATTTCGCGCTTATCTTGTTTCAGGAATCGGAACGCAATGAACAAGCCATTCGAGATTTACGCTCTGAACATTTAGTGTGGAAGAACAAAGAGCAACATAAATTGAAGGTTTGTTTTTTATGTTTTTGTTTGAAATCGCTGAACGATGTTTCTTTCAGTTGGAAATGGAGCAGTACAAAGACATGATGATGTCCGAAATGAAGCAGATGCAGGAGGACAAGAAAACTCTAGAGAAGGTAAAACATTCTTTTATGCCAACCTATATTTATCCTAATTATGTAAATTTATGCTATATAAACCTGTTTTTGTGTTTGATGACTGAAGTTATTTAGCGAAATTAGTTAATTCCATTCTTGTATAGAACATCATCCAAATGGAAAAAGACTCAGGTACCAACCAGCGCCTTTGCATCGTGACTGATACGTTGATTTTTTCATATTTAATTGAGTTTTTACTTACGGAAATAGTGTTGCAAGCAATGTATATATAAGGACAAGGAAATAGAAAAAGCATATACATCAGTCAAGACAAGAACGTGCAAAATCTGTTTGTAATTTAAAAGGATTCATTTGAGTTTTCAATGCATGTTTACATACAGTAATAATGCTGGTTTGTTGTTAGTTCATTAAAATATTGTTTTCGCTTCAGGTAAAAAGAAATCGAACCTCGGGAACCTTGTTGTAAGTTAAATAGCATTAAATGTAAATGTATGTTGTTTGTTTTTTTAACAAGGCTCCCAGAATGCTCATTAAGCATTATCATAAAGACTCCGACCCAGAGTTTTAGTGTATTTAATTGCTCCCATTTGTGCTGCAGTTATTTTTGATGAAATACAGCGTTTTTTTATTTATAACCGTTCACTAAACAACTTTGTGATAGCATGGTCTTGAACCCAAAACCTTTCGGTTAAGAGCTGAACACCATTCCCATTACGCTATCTAAAGAACTTTGTGATTGTATGGTCTCGAAGCCGGAACCTTTTGGTTAAGAGCCGAACGCCATTCCCATTGCGCTAGCGCCGGAATAGCCATTTCGTAAATATGTTGTATGAACAACGACTCATTCTAAGATTTTCATAGGATGCTGATGAGAATGAGAGCAAGTATGAAGAACTTTTTGCAAAGGTAACGGTCACCTAAACTTATCATATTGTTTCACTGTAGATAGCCTAGTGGCTTCCTGTGCAAAAAACCAACAGCATTGCATCAAATGGACTGGGTTGTTCAGTACCAACCACGTTATATATTTGCAAATAACAATAAGATACGTTTACGATACCTTTGTGGCTCATAGTTTGTAACATTGTGTAGATAGTAGTGCACACTCATCTTCTTTTGTTGCATACTTTATTACAAGTAGGACTCTCTACTTTCAATGTCGCAAAGTCAAGATGATACTTAACCATAGTTTTTCTAAATATTCTTTGTTTGTGATTAGGTAGCTAGTCTTGAAGTCAATTTCCAACGTCAGCTGGCAGAGATCCAGGAAGAAAACAAAACGAAGAATGCCCTGCGGAGACGAAAGTATCACTCAGTTCTTAACACTGTAAGTAAACGAATCACCAATCAATCACTTGTAAATCTTCTTCAATCTGCCGTTGTATAACATCATCATCATTATTTACATTTTTCACGTCTATTTTTGGAGCAGATGTAACAATCGTAAATTTTTTTTTTGTTGGTTTGTTAGTTCCATTCTACGTCAATAATTTCTTACGTAATATTTAAAAGGCCATTTTGATGTTCTGTTTAGCAAACAAAATGGCCGCGCATGAAGCGTTTCCCTGTAAAAAAAAAAGATTGCTCTATGTGGATGAATTTGAGATCTGTTCTGTTTGACACACATGCTGTGTTGGAAAAAAACAAAACGACAATCATACATCTCTGATTAGTGATTTGTGTTCAAAAATTTGCGAATCAACATGAGTTCTTTCTTAATAAAATTGCGAATCAAAGAAATCTAATAATTTCGCTTTTTTTATTGGTCTTTCAGAAACTATTTTGGTCCTGTGCTTAAAATCACACGCACAATTTACAGTTTTCTGTATTTACAAGGTTTTCTCTGTGTGATTTATGGTCTAATGTTTCTTTTACTACTTGTTGCCCATAGTTAATGTCCCGACTCTTGTCCCATTGATATACTGTATAGTGACAGATTTTGAATTGAATTGAATTACAGTAGATGTAAATCAATGAAGGAAAAGAGTTAGATAAAGGATGAATCAAATACAAAGATTTAAAAATATTTGCTGGAAGAAGAAAAAAAGGTTTTACAGGTTTATTTCTTCGTAACAAGGTGCGAGCATACGTGTCTACTGCCGCCAAAACTTATCATGGCCAAATAATGTTAGCTCATAAGTGATAAAATGCATGGTTTCTCCCATTATTCAATTTACATTCTTATACATAAGAATTACTCTGTAAGCACACAGCCTTTTTACAGGAACGCAAGAAACTTGAGGAGGCAGAGAAAGAAAGACTTAAAGAGAATCAACACTACCAAAATCAAATACAAGCTCTCACTGAGGTAAATTATTTCTTATGATCAAAAAACAAAATAACATTTATGATTTGATTATATACTGTCTGCTTCTTTTTTCCATCATACATCTTAAACCATAAAAACACAATTTCAATATCAACAACAACAAAAACAAAAACAAAACAAAAATAACCAACAACAGTTCTTTATATGAATTGTTAAATATCAATAGTAGTAAAAAACGTAACTGTCAATGTTTTATTGAAATTATTTCAACTTCTTTGCAACTTAATATGTTTTATTATATTAAATACTTCACTGTGTAAAGTTCTGGTTAATAATTATAATGTGATGGGTTTTTTATTCAGAAACTCGCAAAGCACGAAGAAATGGTCAAGAAGACAAAAGTAACCTTTTACTTTCTTTTTGTTTTTTTAGGAGATAACTTAACAAAAAATATATTTTAAAGATGGCCTTGTTTAGCACGCTATGTTTTTCTCATACAAGATGGTATCCCATATGAGCTCTCTTATCATACAAGATGGTAGCCCATATAAGCTCTCTTAGCATACAAGATGGTAGCCCATATAAGGTCTCTTAGCATACAAGATGGTAACCCATATAAGCTTTTTTAGCATACAAGATGGTAGCCCATATGAGCTCTTTTAGCATACAAGATGGTATCCCATATGAGCTCCCTTAGCTTACAAGATGGTAGCCCATATGAGCTCTCTTAGCATAAAAGATGGTAGCCCATATGAGCTCTCTTAGCATACAAGATGGTAACCCATATAAGCTTTCTTAGCATACAAGATGGTAGCCCATATGAGCTCTTTTAGCATACAAGATGGTAACCCATATGAGCTTTCTTAGCATACAAGATGGTAGCCCATATGAGCTCTTTTAGCATACAAGATGGTATCCCATATGAGCTCTTTTAGCATACAAGATGGCATCCCATATGAGCTCTCTTAGCTTACAAGATGGTAGCCCATATGAGCTCTCTTAGCATACAAGATGGTATCCCATATGAGCTCCTTTAGCATACAAGATGGTAACCCATATGAGCTCTCTTAGCATACAAGATGGTAGCCCATATAAGCTCCCTTAGCATACAAGATGGTAACCCATATGAGCTCTCTTAGCATACAAGATGGTATCCCATATGAGCTCTCTTAGCATACAAGATGGAATCCCATATGAGCTCTCTTAGCATACAAGATGGTAGCCCATATGAGCTCCCTTAGCATACGAGATGGTAGCCCATATGAGCTCCCTTAGCATACAAGATGGTAGCCCATATGAGCTCCCTTAGCATACAAGATGGTAGCCCATATAAGCTCTTTTAGCATACAAGATGGTAGCCCATATGAGCTCCCTTAGCATACAAGATGGTAGCCCATATGAGCTCTCTTAGCATACGAGATGGTAGCCCATATAAGCTCTCTTAGCATACAAGATGGTAGCCCATATAAGCTCTCTTAGCATACAAGATGGTAACCCATATAAGCTTTTTTAGCATACAAGATGGTAGCTCATATGAGCTCTTTTAGCATACAAGATGGTATCCCATATGAGCTCTCTTAGCTTACAAGATGGTAGCCCATATGAGCTCTCTTAGCATAAAAGATGGTAGCCCATATGAGCTCTCTTAGCATACAAGATGGTAACCTATATAAGCTTTCTTAGCATACAAGATGGTAGCCCATATGAGCTCTTTTAGCATACAAGATGGTAACCCATATGAGCTTTCTTAGCATACAAGATGGTAGCCCATATGAGCTCTTTTAGCATACAAGATGGTATCCCATATGAGCTCTTTTAGCATACAAGATGGCATCCCATATGAGCTCTCTTAGCTTACAAGATGGTAGCCCATATGAGCTCTCTTAGCATACAAGATGGTATCCCATATGAGCTTTCTTAGCATACAAGATGGAATCCCATATGAGCTCTCTTAGCATACAAGATGGTAGCCCATATGAGCTCCCTTAGCATACGAGATGGTAGCCCATATAAGCTCTTTTAGCATACAAGATGGTAGCCCATATGAGCTCTCTTAGCATACAAGATGGTAGCCCATATGAGCTCCCTTAGCATACAAGATGGTAGCCCATATAAGCTCTTTTAGCATACAAGATGGTAGCCCATATGAGCTCCCTTAGCATACAAGATGGTAGCCCATATGAGCTCTCTTAGCATACGAGATGGTAGCCCATATAAGCTCTCTTAGCATACAAGATGGTAGCCCATATAAGCTCTCTTAGCATACAAGATGGTAACCCATATAAGCTTTTTTAGCATACAAGATGGTAGCTCATATGAGCTCTTTTAGCATACAAGATGGTATCCCATATGAGCTCTCTTAGCTTACAAGATGGTAGCCCATATGAGCTCTCTTAGCATAAAAGATGGTAGCCCATATGAGCTCTCTTAGCATACAAGATGGTAACCTATATAAGCTTTCTTAGCATACAAGATGGTAGCCCATATGAGCTCTTTTAGCATACAAGATGGTAACCCATATGAGCTTTCTTAGCATACAAGATGGTAGCCCATATGAGCTCTTTTAGCATACAAGATGGTATCCCATATGAGCTCTTTTAGCATACAAGATGGCATCCCATATGAGCTCTCTTAGCTTACAAGATGGTAGCCCATATGAGCTCTCTTAGCATACAAGATGGTATCCCATATGAGCTTTCTTAGCATACAAGATGGAATCCCATATGAGCTCTCTTAGCATACAAGATGGTAGCCCATATGAGCTCCCTTAGCATACGAGATGGTAGCCCATATGAGCTCCCTTAGCATACAAGATGGTAGCCCATATGAGCTCCCTTAGCATACAAGATGGTAGCCCATATAAGCTCTTTTAGCATACAAGATGGTAGCCCATATGAGCTCCCTTAGCATACAAGATGGTAGCCCATATGAGCTCTCTTAGCATACGAGATGGTAGCCCATATGAGCTCTCTTAGCTTACAAGATGGTAGCCCATATAAGCTCCTTTAGCATACAAGATGGTAACCCATATGAGCTCTCTTAGCATACAAGATGGTAGCCCATATAAGCTCCCTTAGCATACAAGATGGTAACCCATATGAGCTCTCTTAGCATACAAGATGGTAGCCCATATGAGCTCCCTTAGCATACAAGATGGTAACCCATACGGGGCTCTCTCCAGAATCAAGTGTATTATAAAATATTAATTTAAATATACTTCAAATTTTAAAAACAAGTATTATGAGTTATTAAATCACACAAGTACTTTGGTAGCTCAATAATTGTCTCCAGGTGCCACGAGATTTTGTTGATTCATCGCCAGTCGGTCAGCTCTCACCAGTGATTCGTCCACCAATCGAGTCGGGTAGGGTTAGAGGGGATCAGTTCAATAAAGTTTTGTTTGTTCTATTCATCTCATATTCTCGAACATAATTTATATTAGGATTGAAATAGTTTTATTTTCTTGACAGTTACGACTAGCCCTATGCTTCCTGTCGCCACCGATCCAGGTGAATAGTTTATGGTTTTGCCGTATATGTTTACCTGTCGCTTAGAGTAAAGTTTTTTATTCTTGTTTTATTTCGTTTTAGGCTATCCTTGTTTCTGGGTGTCTAGTAATTCGCGCGTTGCGGGTAGCTATCGTGTCACGCAACATGCCGCGTCGACAAAGGGGGAATGGACGGACCATTTCACATTCTACGCACCCCTACGTGCCGAAGGCTTGTTTGATCAGCCGGTACATGTGCACACTTCGGGCGGCTCACCTTACTGGCGACAATACATTTCATCGGAGAGCACTCCGCCCAACACCAACTACAAGCACGAGCTCACGTTTTACACGTCAAGGAACAAACTGGTGGGAGCGACGAAAGTGTACGTGCACCAGAGCGGCAGCGCGAACGTGGTGCGCTCGATGATTGCGAAGCGCGAATTCGTCGAGCGTTGGCATCACAGGGGACATGCGTTTTACGTTCTAAAGACGACACCTAAAAAGAGCTCCTTCAGTCGGTCGGGCTTGTTAAGCTCAGATTTGTATACGAGTGTTTCCGATGACGTGTCAGTGTCGAGTTTCGATGGAACGAACGAAGCCAAAGAGAGCCTAGCTACAGCGCTGAAAATGTGAGGTTTAATTGCCTTTCAAGGTGGCGCTTAAATATCACCCTTGCTGTTGTTTAGAAGCCGCGAAAATATTTTAGAAGACAGCGCGGCCAGTAAAGAAAAATCAGTATCCGCGTACGAGAATGTGAAAGCTGAAACGAGAGGAGATGCAAGCAGATTGTATGTGCCTTCTCAGCTTCTAAGTTCGGTTGTTGTTGTAGGGCGGATGTTTTTAATATCTTATTTTATTTATCAGCAAATTTGAAGAAGTTATAACTAGTGAAACTAAATTACGAAGCATAATCGAGAACTATGTAATGTTCATTTCTTTTAGAGACGGCACATCATCCAGCTCAATCTTGGTGGGGATTTACATTTAATGAGTGATTATGAACAAAATCATAAACTTAAGATGTTTAATGCTGTTGATTTTAGCGTTCTCGTCGACATTTCTGTCATCAAAAATCTAGATTGGTTGAAGTATATCGCATTCTAATCCTTAATTATTGATTTTTTTTTATTCTGTATAAAGCGTTGTGAAATATACGAGAGAGCGGCTTCTGTAATATTAGCACAATATTTAGGGTTCAACGTTCCCAGACAAAGGAGAATTTTATCCTTATCCTAACAACCAGTTGGCGAAAGCCGTATACGAACCAAGACGCGAATTGCTTGACGCTCAGAGACAGGAGATCGAGGAAATACTGGAAGATAATTTGAAAAAATACGGCGTGCCCGCTGTAAGTGATGGACTGTTATTAGGGAAATGATTATCCATGTGAAACTCAACTGTCAGGACGAACCGCAGATGCCGACCTCAGTGTTCGATTCGAAGATGAAGCATCATGGCAAAGAGACCCGATTGAAGGAGAAGAGCATGCCGGGATTTACGCAAATGCGAGAGGCGATACGCAGAAAGGTGGACGAGTTCTGCATGAACGAGTGGCTGAAGAAGAAACGGGCGAAAGCTGAACGACAGATGAAAAGCGCTGCAAATGCTGTAAGAGCTACTGTGAGGCTAAAGAGACAATCTCCTCGGCAAGAAGGAACTCCGAGGAGGTAATTTGTTCTTTATTTTATGCTATACGACATTTTTTCTCTCTCGCTGTGTTAGATTTATTCGTTAGATCCCAACTCTCTAATATATGTTTTTAGAGTACCGTACACAAAAGATTTGGAATCAGTGTCGTCTACAGAAAATGAGGTTGTCTTAAAGCACTACGAAGTGGAGGGATTTTCAGATGAAGAAAATGTCGAAGGATCGGATGAGAGTTTGAGGGGAGAGAAAGATGACAGTGAATCTTCTGAATGGGAATCGGAAGGGTGCGCTATGAAATAATTTTCTATTCCGCATAATTAAAATAATTTATCAAAATTATAATTAATTATTTCAAGCAGTAGTGATTTGTTGTTACAGAGTAGCGAGCCAACATGAGGCTGGCCAGAAGCATGATCTTAAAGAAGATAGCTCAGCTGAAGATGAGGTAATTGTTGGTTAGCAAACAAAAATTGTAAACACCTTGACTTCCATTGATGCTATGTTGATATTCGCGATGTGTACATTTCAGGCGGGTTACAATCCGAAGATGAGATCGCCTCGAGGGGCCAAGGTAAATACAATTATAGGACTGCATCATGCAATTTAGTTATGCTACCATTCGTCTTGTAGTCGTAGATTTTTTGCCCGGCTACAAGTAAACCTGCATTTTGCGAACGTTCCTATGTTTTGTTCGAACTTATGCGGGAGATTTTCGCGCCATTTAGTTCTGTTTCGCGGACGCGTTTGTATTAGGGAATCAATACGTATTTTTACAGTATGACTTTTAACTCAATACAGTCATAAAAAGTTGTCATTGTTATGAGAATGTTTAAAAAGCATTTTTAAGTGGAAGAAAAACATCAGATTTACCATTTGACCTTTTCAATTCAATGCTATATGAACATTTATGCCAACAGAAAAAAATGGGTTTTCGGCCATTTGGGAATATTCTCACGCGAACGTGTCAACTAATTGACGTTTATATATTTTGATTTTTCGAGCATACGATTATTGTCTTATGCGGTATAACTTTCTGTGTACTGAAAGGTCCGTGAACTAGCCGCGAGTCTGGAAGCCAGTCTATCATTGCGCGATCCTAAGATGAAGAAACTAGCTGGTTCGATCGACCTCCACAAAGTTGATGATGGCATCGCTAAGAAGCTAGCTTTCCATCAGGTACGTGGAATGGAGTATTCTTGCCAACTGTATTCTAGTTAACCGAAGAAAATATTTCAGTTTAATTTAACAAATCTCTCGCTTCACTCATTTAGGAGAGTTTCGACGATGAAAGTGATTTCTCCGTGACGTCATTTGACGAACCTCAAAACGAGGCCGCGCATTCAAAGAAAAAGTAAGTGTTGAGAATATATTTTTAGAGGCATGTTATTCATCTCTTGATGTTATGTTCTAACGTCTTGAAATGTTTTTCAGAGATTCGACATTTTGCGAAGATGACGACATAGACGATATTTTAGGTAGGCCTTAAAGGGGCGGATATTTCTATTAATACGACCTCTTCCGAAATAAAAATTCGTGTAGTAACAAAGAAAGTTAGTTTCCTACATGATCTTTCTTCTATATCAGCTGCCTATAACGATAAACCGTCATCTTCTTCGACGCCGCACGCTAAACCGACGTCCAGTCAGACGAAAGTGCCGCCAACTATAGTGACGGCGTTTGTTGACGACGACGAAGATAGCCTTTAGTCGCTTCGTTCTATTAGATTCCTTTTATTCGACTATTTATTTATTTATTTTCGTACGCAGAGTTATATTTTCATAACCTTCATTTTCATCCTTTTTGAAATAGTTCATTTTTTGCCTTTTGTTGTTTTCGATTATTAGTGGAGTAGGTTGGTTGAATAATTTTCTCGTTGAACAGAGAATTCGATCGATATGGAGGATTGTATATAGTTTGTACAAAAGAAAGTAAAGCTAACGTATTAATATAAATATATTGAGTCAGGGTTTTGTGATTTTTAAAGGCAGCTTCTAAACCGATATTTTTATTAGATAGGTTATATACATATGAAACATTTTTTTCACGGAAAAGAATTGAAGACCTGGTCTCAAACATGAATTTTAGTCGTGTTATTATTGCGCAAGTGCACCGCCCTCATCCACTTTACTTCTGATTTTTCTCATAAGAATACTAACAACCTGTCGAAAACCTCCGAAGGTACCTGCTCATTCCGAATAATTGGTTTCGTTCAGAGATCATTCATTGACGACTGGCGCGTGGACACACTGACAGAGAAATTGGCATAGTGTACTCTAATTTATGATTCGATGAATCAAAACAGCTGTTAAGTGGGAAAGTCTAGGTGTGACGATGTGGACCAGACTATTTCGATGGACCCATAATTATGCTGAAGAGGAGAATGATCTCGCAAAATGTTTAAATAGATTTCAAAGCTTCAGGCAGATTGCTAACTAACTAGAAAGAAAGGGATTTTCATAACTCAAATTTATACACTCTACTTTAAGGGGTGAAACTTTCGCGAATTTTTGTCATTTTCGCGAAATTTTCCAATATTTTACATTCGCGAAAGTTTATCCTGGCGAAATCACAAAAAAAAAATTATTGCTTATTCGTCGGGGAATAAACCATCGTCCTATATTTTTATACTTTTCAAATGCTAATAAGAACCAAGTAGTAACTGAATTCAATACGAGTGCTCTTTGTATTCTTAGCCATCATTTTTACAAAGTGTTAATACTCATGATCTTATGAACAAGAGCCCGATATAGCAACAACAACTATTATTACTGACAAATGTTTTATCGTGCTTAGTCAATGCATATTGCTTCTACAGAAACATTTCCTTCGTCAAGTTTGTTTCTTTCCGTCTGCTTTTGAAACGGCACCCTGATGTCTTTGCACCATAATTTTAGTGTCAGCAACCTTTTACTTCTTCGTAACGTTAGATTGTGGAGCATAATCCAGGGACAAAACTAGATCGATCCCAAAATCAATAGCATTTCTTCAGGTTCAGACATTTTTTTTCATCTTTTCATTGGTCAATTCGCGAAAGTTTATACTCGTAAAACTCACGGATAGACTCCATTCGCGAAGGTTTATGTTCGCGAAATGAAAAATTTCGCGAATGCCTTGATTTATTTATTTTTTTTATTGAAGATTGCTCAAAACAAGGCCTAAAAGGCTACTTGCGAGTAAAGAGCTACAGGAGAAGTTAAGCAGATTTAAGGTAGCGATAAACATTAGATTTGAACAATTGAAGGTTAAATTCAGGAGGAAAGCATGTAGATTGAAGGGAGTTCCAAAGTCTGGACGTTCGCAGAAAAAAACTGTTCTTATAAAAATCCCTACGACAATTTGGAACACAAACAGTCCATTGGTGAGACGAAGAAGACAACCTAGTTGAACGGAGAAAGATTTTGAGAAAAGGTGTAAAAGATGATAGTTCGCTTGAACAAGGACCATAAAAAAACTTGTAGAAGAAACAAAGAGACGCTACGTTCCGCCGGTGTGAAAAGGAGTCCAATTTCAAAGAAAGGTTTTCGCCAATTGCGTTGCAAACACGCCGTTGAACACGGTCTAACAAATTCAGGCAATTATTTGGTGCACCTGCCCAAATGTGGCAGCTGTATTCCATGAAAGGACGAATTGATGATTTGTATAGGTAAAGGACACATTCAGGAGTGAGGTAATTCATTTCTCGTAAAAGAGAACCAACCTTCATGGCAGTTGATTTAGCTATATTTTCAATATAAGATCGCCATGAGAGGTCGCTGGTAAATATAAGACCAAGAAGACAAAATGAATTGCTTTCAACATGCAAAGTGGAGCTTCGAATTGGTTTACAACATGACCTTTGTACTTTAAGGAGAGAAACTTTTCCAAATTATTCTTATTCTAATTCTCCTCATTAGAATGGCCTCTGATCTGGAAAAAGATCTCAATACAGTAGTTGAATGGGGTAAGAATTGGCTTGTTAATTTTAATCCATCTAAAACTAATCTTCTTTCCATTAATCATCTCAATCATGCTTACTTACCTCGAATTTTGATGAATGGTTCTCATTTGCCTGAGCATCATTCATTTCTTTGCGTAAACTTTTGAGCGTTTCGTGTTGCCTTTGCTTTCGTTGTGACCGTGTTTCATGTTTCGTCTTGTCTCCTACGTTTTCGTATCTAAGATTTGGTTTTTCAGCGCCAGCGCCATTTTACATGAGTTATCGTAGTCAACTAGTGCTGTATTAATGAAGATGGGTATGTCAAGACCTCTGCGTCTTGGAGGTAACGAAAGAAGTACTCGTTTGACATCAATCACGAGATTGGTCTGAGAAAAAAGGTGATCTTGTGTTGGTACCCTGCAACAAAACAAGCATAAGCTGCTGGCTGGCTGTGTTGTTGCAATTTCAGCTAGCAAACCTATCTCTTCTACTCATTTTGTGGCCGTGATTCGTACGGACTTCTTGTACTCTTTGTTTCAAATTACGGCTCCTAGATGCCTTTTGCCATCATTAGTTATTTTCAAACCTGCACCTGCACCGAAACATGCTATTGCTTCATCTTCTTTCTCAGGTTTTACTATTAACCAGATTTTGCTGCTTGCGAAACATTACCGTACATCGGACAAGGGTTGCAAATAGCATTTATTAATCCCGATTTGCTGGTGCTATTCGCTGCTTTGTCATCAGCTAATAGTGGCAAGTCGCTGGTTTTAATTAACAATAGCACTTACTATTAAACGCTGCTTTCAGTGGCCTTTTGTGTCCAATCGCTAGTTTGAATCATAAAGTTATCGCCTCTCTGCGGATTAAATTACTAATGAAATAAGCACATCTCGTTGTAATTATTCCCAAAGCGCTGCCGTTATACTCTTCAGTCACTTTTAATACAAACCGATGATTACAAAATAACGCTTAGGCTTATATAAATATACATCTTGTTCATTGCTTGAAAAACAATTTGATGAAGTAGCTTTTGCTTGTTAGGATCTCAGTCAAGTGTTTGAACTGTTCACTAGTGTCTGCTGGTGTTATTAATTATCATCCTTTCGTCATCTTTCAGCTTTGATTGTTGCGCACAATACAAAACAAGTCTCACTAATCATGTGCAATTCAAGTAGCGAAAGCGATTGCAAATCTCTATTACCTACTTTCATGGCTGATCAGCGGAAATAGCGATTCCCTACTTTCTATAGCGATAGCGAATAGCGAACTATGTGCTGCTTCTTTTCACACTAGCGATTTGCAACCCTGCATCGGACCGATTTGGATTAGTTGATTCATCTTGTTGCATTTAGATCATGTGGTTGTTATCATGCCCAGGGGATCGTCTTGCGTTGTACCCCTCCCATGACACCCCTTCCATGACAAATTCTTTACTAGACTGTTGGACATATTACACGAGTGTGAACGATACAACATCGTGGTTAAGAAAAACATCCTTTGCTCTGATGAGAGCCATAGGAGTATGTATTAGAGGAAGTAAATCCATTTACGAAAAAGACATTCATCCAACTCTACTAAATTCAGTCGACAGAGTTGACATCGAGTGAGATCATCACAAGATTAAAAACTTAAATTATAAAAATGTTATTGAATTTATTAGTTAACAATTATATTATATATTTTATTTTACGCAGAATACCTCCCGTCATATTGATGCTAATCAGCATGATTGCACCGTTAACGTTACCTTTTTGCATCGGCTCTTTAAACTTTTTCGAAGTCGCCGCGACATCTCTCTTTCGGGTATTTCCTGGTAATCTTGAGTGAAGTGCCTCTGCTTCGTTCTAATCTTCTTTCTTGCGTCTTCACATTGTTTTTACTTTTGATGGTTTTTGCGATAAAATAGCTTTCATTGCGCATTCTTTCAATGGACTATTTTCAACCCATGCATTTAATAGCCTAGTCATTTCACGGATGTAAGATTTACCAACAGCCCCATTAGGTAGAATGAAAAGGTTACGTCTCCAATAAACAATCTTGTTGTAACATGCTTCGAGGTATTCCTCTGCTTAAAAAGGTGATCATTTTCAACTGGATGAGGTAGGGCATCAGTTCTATTCTTTGTACCAAGCGGAACGTTTCTTCTGCATAATCTTAAGTGTTGAAAGACTCCACAAGCTGTTTTACATTGTCTTCCACATAATTCACGTACGTTTTTGTCTTCCTTTCTTGTTTCAGCGACGATGGCGATAACGTCTGTTTCTCGACGTTCGTTTCATTCCATCGTGTTTTTGTTCTCGATACTTTGAACTTCAGGATATCACTACCGTTTAAATATCAATTTGACGCACGTTAGTCACGTTCCAAATCTCGCATTCCGTCATGTTTACTTTTTTAGCCAATGAAATTCGAGAATTAAGTCCGCTTATAAAGTCTCCACGGACTTATTAGCGTGTGGAAACTTTGCGAATACGCATTTAAAGATATTTTTAACGCTGACGAATTTGGCCTCAATTAAAAGGCTTCTGTAACAACAAACTTGGCATTATAATTATTGCTTTGAGAGCTATGTCCTTCAATGCAGTGTTATGTACACAAGCGACCATTAAACGAGTAGTTTTATCGATATAACCTTTCCAGGTTTGCCTGCCGGTAAGATAAAAAGATTCTTCTTCCAGAATATAATCTTTTGGGCTCAATTAATGCGTATCAAATATGTAAATGGTTTGAATAGTGTTCAGACTGTAAGGAAAGTGAGATTTGCCTGACCGGAATGTCTGCTGCAAGTGCAGTTGGTGAAAAATTTAAAATGTCCGTGGTTGGGAAATCAACTTCGCTCTAAAAATATCAAAAACATGACTTGCCGCTACAGAAACCAAAAAGAGGAGAATTATTTGACAAATGTGTCAGATTTTTAGACCGTGTGATTTCCGTGCATCAGAGTAACTCCGGAGTAAAATCACACTTTTGACACTTTGAAGTACTGACGTCAGCAAGGTGCCAATATAAAGAGGTAAGCTGTCTAGTATCCACTTTATGTTTAAATGAACTAAATTGGAGGAATAAACGAATTAACAGAAGACCTTCCATTTGGAATAAATAGCCTTAATAAACCAAATATAAAGGAACGTGTCTTAAATTCTTTTAAGATATTAACAAAACAAAAAACATTTTGTTAAGTAACTTTTTCTTTTTTCTTTTTTTTCCTTTTCTCTTTGTATTAAATATTTTATAATTTTAAATTAAATATAAATTAAATTAAATATAATTGAAGCAAACGACATTGTTGAAATATAACTTTCCGAAGAAAGTTTTGCGTGGTGGTAAAACATTAATGTCACGGAGTCTACGTCAACAACAACAAGTAACGATTCCAAGTTCCCTTGTGTAAAATGTAAGTCATTATAACAAAACAAAAGGCGCGCTTAGTGGTGTATGAAAAGTAGTGCAAACAAGAAGCAGCATCTGTCTAAAGAGCAAATTTTGTTCAGCACTCATTTGAAAAAAGTGAATAACATTTTGGTGCAAGTCCGTGGTTGAAAACCTAGTCACTAAAATAGTGCAGAACGAATAAGAAAGTTTAACCCCATTGAAAAAGAAAAGAAGCTCATATGATTTCGAGTTTAATGAAAAGTCATTAATGAAAAGGTGAAGGACAGTACACTTCCGTTGTGCGATGTTGCACAAAATTATGGAATCCATATGGAGTCTTTAGTAACAAATTGGAAACAGAATAACGCAAATGCACCTCTCGTACCAAAAAGTGCTGCTATGCGTTTCATTAAGAACTACAACATTAAATTGAGAAGGGTTGAGCGAAAGAAACAAATTAGAAAAGAAGGTTATGAAGAGTTTTCTCTTCTTTTCTTCTTCTTTCTATAGGAATTGCACCGTTAAGAGAAAACTTATTAAAACTCGACAATCGAAATCTACTTTTGACGCAAAGTGGATTTCAACCTAGCTGTAGACTTAACGGTTCAAGTTCCATCGCCCTTCGTAATTGACAAGAAAACAACCGACGAAATTAAGCCAAAAAAAATGGCTATGACGCAATTTACAAACGATTGGTAGACATCCTCCAGGAGTAGTTGATAGAAGGTCAGAAAACATCTGTGGTTGAGAAATCACACATTGGGTTGGCGAAGCCTATGAACCTCTGCAGTCAGAGGAATACAATCAAACTCGAAGTCGTTGCTTCGTGAAATCTGACTGTCTTATTACCGCCGATGGGTCAAATGATTCCAAAATTAAGCTTGAAGGCCTCCATGATTGTGTTGTACCAAAAGCTTTACCAGTTCAATATGTTGCAGAATGCTTTGTTCCAGTGGTTGCACCAGAGCCTAGCGAAGTCTTAGAGAGTGAGGTTGAGGATCTATTCGATGATGTTAGTGTATCAATTGGCGAGCGCAAAGATGAGCAAACCGATCGTGTTGATCACATAATGGTGAAGAGAATGCGCTCTTTATGACAATGGACGGCATACTGGTGTCATTCAATGATATAATAACAAATTGTATCGAATCTTGTTTCCTGATAGAACATATGATTACATAAAGTTAGATGATGTCGATGACATTGAAATGGTTGTACACGGGATTTTTTATAAGAAACCGGTTTATAAGAAACTCTAGTCACTTGAGCTCGCAAACCTAAGAAACTACTACAGTAAGCTCACTCTATTCTAAGAAACTGAGTAATTTCGTGAGCTAAATTTTTCCTCTCGTTGTTAAGGATATTGTCAAACATTTGGGTATGCAAGAATTCTGACCTCATGGGGGTAAGCGCCCGTGCCTTGCATAGCATGTCACTGTGGGCTGGCAAACCAGGGACTTGACCTCCGGGTCACAGCCACGAGAGTCAAAACTCGTTTCAAAGACTACCAATCATGAAGAAAAGTATACTACCAGGATCCATACTGGCTGAGACGTCGCCCAGGATAATAAGGTCTCCGTTCGTGGTGGATAACTCTCGCGCCACGTCCGAAAAATCCATGACGAGAGGGACTGATGTGGACGATACCGTCAACGACAACACAGACCATACAACACCACTACTCTCTGAACAACTTGCATCCGTCAGTTCTGAATGGGTATATGTTCAGCCTCGCCGACCGATCATCAATCTTCGGGCTATGACGAAGCTGACATCGTTCAACGTACGGATTCTTTCCGGTATCTAGAGAAAGGGAGAGTTAACCGCAGAGGCGGACAAGCTTGGGTTTGCTGCTGTTGGGATTCAGGAACACCGTATACGCAGCGACCAAATAAGGCATCTCGACATGGGAAAGGGTTGGAAGTGCAGATGAAGCTGGAGTTGGTGGAGTTGGCTTGCTCCTCAGCCCCGCATCATATGGCGCCCTGCAGAAGGTTGATCATGTATCTGACTGAGTGATTGCATGCCATTTTACCTCCGCCTCGAAGAACAAATCTTCTTTCTCCAAGGTAGTGTTGATATCATGCTACTCCCCAACGAGTCTTTCCGACGTACCCGTCATAGAGAAATTTTATGCTGATCTGCAGAAGGCCATTGACGGCGCAGGACTTCACGCATTCGTGAGCATCCTTGGTGACTTTAACGCCCGTCTACAACACTCTGCCATTAGTCCATGGGTCTATTCAGATGTCGCCAACCGCAACACAGACTTCTTCGAGGACTTCTTACAGTCCAACTCTTTGTATTCCGCAAACGCAACATTCCAGAAGAAACGTGGGCGATTGTACACTCACAAAGGTGCGCAGGAATACCTATCTCAGATTGACCATATACTCTTCCGTCTAAAACACAAGAACTCAGTGAGAGACTGCGCGGCAATGACGTTTAGACCCTCCGAGCAAAACCAACATTTTGTAACACCGCTCCGCGATATGACTGGTCGACCCTGAAAGAAGAAACCATATCAACTGCCTTCCGACTGGTTTGTATGAACAGATATGCTGCATTAACCACCCCTGATTCAAATATACCAACGGATCATCATAAGAAATACACTGCCTTTGCGTCGGCCGTGCAGGAAGCTGCAGCTGAAACCATTCCAAAGATCATGCCTCGTAAAAGTCGTATTCCATGGGAAGACCAGCAAGTTATACAGGCGCGTGATGCCCACGAAGATGCCAAGAAACGGAACAGACTGATCAAATCCGATGCGACGCAGGAGGCAGTTGCGAATTCTTCGCTGAATCTAGCGCGGGTGTACGCTAAAAACCAGGCTGAATACATAGAGAAGCAGATGGCAGACATTGCTTCCGCAGATGAATGTGGCCAACATGCAGTCGCTTGGAAGGTGGTCAACAACCTGAGTGGACGGAAGTCTAAAGCCACCGTGAAGATCAAGGCCGAAAGTCCACAGGACCGCATTGCTAGATGGAAAAACCACTTCGAGAAACTACTAAACAACCCACTCATTGGAGTGGATGAGGCGTTTGAACCCGAACAGATTGTCTCCGAACCGCTTGACATTTCCACAGGCGAGATTACATAGGATAAACTAACCGCTGCTGCTCGCCAGATGAAGAACGGGAAAGCCTGCGGTGTTGACTCGGTGCTGAACGAAGTGTTCAAGGATGACAAAATTCTGATGCTGCTCCACCCCATCCTGAATGAAGTTCTGACCACTAAGTCTCCACCAGCCGAATTCCTCAAGAACAAGCTCATTGCGCTGCCGAAGAAGGGTGACCTATCCTCCTACGACAACTACAGAGGCATTACCCTAATGTCTTGTACCGCCAAACTCTTCAATCGCGTGATTTTGAACCGCATCCGAGACCCAGTGGAGAAACTTCTGCGCCCAAACCAAAACGGCTTCCGTCCATCTAGGAGCACCCTCGAGCCAATTCTGGCGCTACGTAGATTGATCGAAGAGATATCGGCAAAGAAGAACTTGTCGTTGTGCAGCGTGTTTGTAGACTTTCGGAAGGCTTTTGACTCCGTCTCACGCGAACGGTTGTTCCTTATCCTATCTGCGTGCGGCATTCCTGATTCTCTCATCGCTGCGATAAAGTGCCTTTACGACGGTTCTACCAGCTTTGTTAGCACTGCTGATGGTGACTCAGACCCATTCCTTGTCACCACTGGTGTGTTGCAGGGTGACACACTCGCGCCATTCCTTTTCATCATCGTCTTGGACTATGTGCTCCGCATGTCAATGGAACCTGTGTTAGGACTGCAGACGAGGGCCAGACAGAGCCAACGACACCCTGCAAAGACATTGACTGACCTAGACTTTGCAGACGACCTTGCACTGTTAGCATCCACCGTCATGAATGCGCAAAAACTTCTCACAAACCTGGAAGAAGCCGCCGTCGAAGTTGGCCTGCTAATCAACCAGAAAAAGACGAAATACATATGTGTTGGCACTGCTGCTGCCTCGGGAATCCCTGTTCGGATAAGAAAAGGAGAAATCAACCAAGTTAATGACTTCTGCTACCTGGGATCATATGTGAGAACAAGCGAACGGGACATCAAGGCTAGGAAAGCACTTGCGTGGACTGCAGCTGACAAGATGTGGCGTATTTGGAAGTCCCCAATGATAACTCGCGAACTGAAGATACGCCTATTCAAGTCAACCGTTGAAGCAGTCCTGCTGTGCGGCTCACCTTGTTGGTCACTTACAGCTAAGCAGAACAAGTCACTGGATGGCACGTACACACGTCTATTGCGGAAGTTGACAGACACACACTACAGCGTGCATGCAACTAACCAAAACCACTACGGAAGCCTTCCCCGCGTCAGTGATATCCTCTTAGAGAGAAGGCTACGGTTTGCTGGGCATTGTGCGCGTCGCATAGATCAGCCGGTGAGTGGGCTCGTTCTCTGGCAGCCAGTTGGAACTTTCGTCCAAGGTGGACATGCGCGCATGACGTTTCCACGCCGTCTGATGAAGGATACTGGGATGAACAACATCACCGAGCTTCATCGTTGCATGCTTGATCGAGATGGTTGGAAGTTGAGAATTCGAGCAGCGGTCGGTGTCGTTTAACAACGCGCAGAACAATGATGATGAAACATTTGTCTTTTTAAAGCAAAAGAAGAGAAAAAACCCTTAAGAAACTTTTCTAGTAAATTTAAGGTAAATCTGTAAGAAACTGCCTAGGGATCCAAAAGCTTAGTTTCTTATAATAAAAAAAACGTGTACTGTAAAGACAATGTATACAGGTATTGTAAAAACAATATTAGATAAGCAAAAAATTGTGAAAGGTTTCTCTGGCAAGGCAGCAATTCTGATATATACAGTGGAATCTTCCTAAAGCGGACACGGTATAAAGCGGACACCTCTTTAAGACGGACAGTGGCGCTTGGAACGGATGGATCTTAGGTTAAACTCTTATAACGGACATCTCTATAAAGCGGACAATCAGAAAGCGGACACTCCATAAAGCGGACAATTTTTTCTGCACCAAATGAAATTTTTCACTGTTAACGCTCTCTATAAAGCGGACACTGCAAAAATAATATGACGACAAAAATTATTTATCAATTTTTTTTTCTTTCACAGTTTTTTATTTTACTCATTTGTTAACTTTCTTATTTATGTTTTAAAAACTTTTTTATGTTCTTTTCTGCCCATTCAACTGCTTTTTCGTCACCAATAAATCTATACTAGACAGGAAACTCAAGACCATAACCTCTACTCCAGGATTTACACGTTTCCTACTTTGCATCCGATGGTACAGTTCAGAATTTTTAAAAATTGATGGAATATTTTACATTAAGGGGGTAGTACACTAATTCAAAAAAAAAAAAAAAATTTCAAATATAGTCTTACTTCCATATTTTAATATCATAGAATCCAATTTTGTAAGTCATTTTATCATAATAGTTGTAGAAACAGATGTAAAATGCATTTTCCCTGACGCAGTACATCCTTCATATTCAAGAATTTACCTTGACAACGTCAATTTGCATCCGTTGCTATGGTCTTTTACCCAAAATTAAGCTACAATTCGATACATGAATTATATCATTGGAAAGTATGAACGTTGCAGATTGTTAATCTAAAACTGCTTTTTGTTGATATAACCATTATTTTGGTGCATAACATTTAATTCAATGCTGTGTTTACTTCCAAGATCTCCTCAAAACGGATTGCGGTTTTTTCGCCCCATGGTTATTTCGCTCCACCGAAGGGCTGGGCAGGGTGCGTCACCAAGATTGTCTAGGAGGACCTCTCGTTCACGATTGCTGATGCAGGTTTATACGGGTTTTCAGACGCCTTGTTCTTCATGGTCACCGTCATTTTCGTTACGAGGTCGGCACCGGACTGTGCGACGTGATTGTGTTCGTTTTCTCCCTCGAAAAAATCGTCTCCTCGCTGTATGACGCTGGCACGACAGGATCCGTTTTCGGTCGTACCGTATACTGCCAATCGATCGTCGTTTGGTCTTCCGTCTTCGTTTGATATTGTAGTTGTATTCGCGATTGTCGACGTGCTTTTCCTTCCTGTGTGTCTGACTTTGGTGACTCTCGGCGTTGTTTTGTTCTTCATCTTCCATGAAAGAGTGCGATGCGTTCGGAATATCGGATGTCTCGACTGGCATCTGTAGACTCTCGAGGAGGCTCTCATCCCTAACCATTGGGCGTTTGAACTCCTGGTGTGTAGTTGTGCGTAGTCGTTTAACTCCTGGATCAATGTCGTGTCGACTTCGCTTCTTCTTGGTGACTGGATGGTGAACTTTGAGTAGGGGAACAAAATGGTTGGGTGTCCACATAACACGATCTGTGTCATCACTTCGGAAAATGGACCACATCACAATGATACATTTATTTCGTCCCCTCGGATGACTTGGTAACACCCGTGGTGTGAAGGTCGTGCTTAGATGAAGGAAGGCCGGATCCTGTAGTCCTGACATCGGTGGGTAGACTGATGTGATGGAACATCCCGTCACGGAGGCCAGTGCGTGTAGTGTCCAAGCTGAAGATTCGTTAGACATGGCACAATCTTTGAGAGCAGCGTCAAATGTTGGACTCAACGCCTTCCACAGCGGGTCATCATGCTGGATCCTGTAGAAATTGTCGTATTTCGCTAGTTCGATGGTGGTGCGGACTCTCAGCTGTTTTGACAATCCTGTATGACCACACAGAGCAGTTGAGACGACATGGAAAAGGCAGCTTCCGTCCCCTGGTACCTCGACTGGCGTTCTTGAATCGTATCCCCCGAACTTGTGAAGGACTCTTTCTGCGTGTTGATCTGTCTTGTGGACGTCTGCTTGAAACTTGGAGAATCCCGGGGGTGCAGATACAGCTGACCATTTGCGAAGAAATATGTCCTCCCTCCTAGCTGCTTCCTCTAAGTTGGTTGTCGATTTTCTGGCGGCATCGCTCAATCGTTTAAGGGAAAGCTTGAAGTCGAATTCGTTCGGCTGTGTGGTGGAGAGAAGACATGTTGTACACCAGTACCCCAAGCACATACGGCCCAGTTCTGTAAATACTGCATCTGGAAGTTCTTGACATCTTTTATGGAACCATTGGCTGCATCTGTTGCAGAAAATCGTCTGATCTTTGCAATCTCGTTTGCAGCTACCGCAGGGATCCTTTATTCTCGGCATATTGTGACGTATAGTTGAAGACTCGGATGTTGACGTAGATGTTGTTCTTAATCCTTTTTCCACTGTCTTTTATACAGATCTGCCTACTTTGTTATGATTTGATTAGATAGCTTGCCCTAGTAAAATTATAACAACTGATGAGATACACGATTTTTTATATTATTAGCAACTGCTTTATAAGCAACTGTACTCGAGTTCAGCAAAAATATAAGCAACTCCACTACTGAGCTTTTATTACATTAAGCAACCGGTGAAAAATATTTATACTATCATAGCCACTTCAATAGCAATAACTTTGCCTTGTATGTATGTATTTTAACTATGCGATACACCAAGTGAGGACATTGCATTGTTATTTTCTTTATTTCGAATGTCTGTCTTGTTGATTGACGTTTTCTCACTTATGAATCGAATTTTGTTGTTTTATTTATGATTTGTTTCGGTTCACGATGAGCAAGCGGAAAAGACAGCCCACACTTTTATAAGCCTTGGCTTTTCAAAAATAAGCAACCAGTTAAGCAACTTGAGTAGCAATTTCGGCATAAAATTTAAGCAACATGAGTTCTACCCCAAATCCTAAGTTGCTTATAAAAAACAATCAAGTGTAATCAAGAGTATGAGTGTCCAGTGTGGCATGTGATATCTTATGACATAGTCAAAGGAGAGCCGCCGTGTAATAATAATAGTGTAAAAGTTGCATTTATTTGTTCAATATGCGATAAAATTCGATGGGGCAAAACAACTTGAATGATGGTGCGAAACAACCTACTTTGGTGCGAAATGACGTGGGGCGAAATAACCGTGGTGCGAAAAGACCAGTTACCCTCCCAACTTCGAGAAATATTTTACCCCTATAATTAGTGCCGAGACTCCTGGAAGAAATTCTAATAGCGCGCCTCGAATTGGTGTATTTGAACCGAATAACGTTCAGCGCTAAAACCGCAATTAAACCCTTTTTTGGTTCTTGTTGCAAATTTGCAACAAATAGTTCTACAAGTAATATTTTCAAATCACACTAACAGTTATTCATATGTGGTTTCTAGACATGTTTTTTAGACCTTTCTTATCAAGCCTGAACACGGCCTCATTGAAAATGGCGCCCATGCAAAAACATGGTATTATTGGTGAGTTTTACTACTCCTTTTTATGCAAAGCTTTTGAGGCATGTTTTTTTGCTGTGAATTTTGTAATAACTTCGGGTTCCGATTCTGAATTATCAGATTTATCCGACGACGATGAAAACGATGTTGATTTTATTGATGAAGTGACACAACTTCCTAACAAAGCAGTAAAATTTCTGAAGAGAGTTTGACTGAGGAAAGTTCAGATGGTTACAGACCAACTCGGCCTAGATTTCCGATGTACGTATAAAATGAGGACTCAACTGTTTGGGTCATGACGGTTGCGTTGCACAACAAGTTCTTGCACAAACTAAGTTTTAATTAAGTTTTTTGAGGTTTCTAGACCAAGATCGGCGGAATTAATAAATAATAAAGTACCGATTGGTCAGATATATCGGAATTTTATTTCAGGATAAAAATTTGGCTACATTGTCTTGTCTACATTGATTAGACAAAATATGAAATAAAGAAAGAAAGTTAATTTTCTTGTTCGTTAAATTTTCCCAACATTAGGACCTAGGTCAACTAGATGCCTATCATATGACAAAAACACTGTTATCGGTGATCTTGAACCTGGCAACGAAGTTGGCACACGCAGTTCGAAGTATGCTTTCGTTTCGTCGAGCAAACAGACGAGCCTCATTTTGTACGTAACCGACACAGCCAAATCAATATGGCAGCCGGCGTTCGGAAATCTCGCTAATATACCGACAAAAAGTCTTCTAAAGATATTATTAGCGGGCCAAATGTATTGATATTCACATGATAGATTGAACAATAATATATAAACATATTGAGGCAAACATAAATGAAGAATATAGTAAAGGAACATCAAATTTATAGTTAGACCGAGCTGGTATCGGCTTAGGCCGAGTTGGTAGGCCGAGTTGGCATTTGGCCGAGTTGGCCGTACACCGTTCAGATAGTGACGCAGAAAATAAGGAGGAGCAAGATGTGTCACCAAATAAAAAGAAAAAACAAAAAGAAGTCGTATATCGTTAGAGAAAGAACAATCCACCAATTCCTAACACAACTTTCCTTGGTGATGAATTTTCACTACCACCTGCAGAAGAGCAGTCACCAATGGATTATTTCAAGATATTTTGGGACGATGGGATAATAGAAAATCTTGCTGAGCAAACCAATATTTATTCTGTGCAGACTTCCTGAAAGAGTGTAAACACTAATGCCCCAGAGATCGAGCAGTTCATTGGTATTCAAATGGCAATGTCAATTGTATCCCTTCCAAGCTATCCTTTGTATTGGTCTACTGAATTTAGAGTTGACTGTGTGGCCAATACAATGAGTATCAAACGATATAAAACATTGAGACGTTATCCTCATGCCAACGACAATACGAAAAAGGGAGAAAATTCAACAAAGCTTTTCAAAGTAGAGTTTTAGTCGATGCTGTTCGCAACAATTGTCTCAAAATAGAACAAGAATGTTATCAATCCATTGACGAACAAATGATTCCAGCAAAGACAAAGAGGAGTGGAATTAGGCAGTATATGCCAAAGAAAATTCATAAATGGGAATTTAAAAACTTTGTCAGGGCAGGCAAGTCTGGAATGATTTATGACTTCTTTATCTATGCTGGACCAAAAAGTGCTGGTTGAGAAAAACGTGGCGCTGAAGATGCTGTTCTTTGCTTGGTTGAGGAAGTTCCAAAGAAAAAAAACTTTCAGATTTTTATTGACAATTGGTTTTCAACTCTGTCACTTATTTCTCAATTGCGAAGCATGGACATTTTTGTTACTGGAACATTCCGTTCTAATAGATTACGTGGCTGTCCATTAATGTTAGAAAAAGATTTAAAGAAACAAGGTCGTGGCTCATTTGATTACAGAACCGATCAGAATACTGGAACACATTTGGTTAAATGATTTGATAACAAATGTGTTACAATTGGCTCAACCTTCTCTGGTGTTAAATGCACGGAAACCGTAGAAAAATTCGATCAGACAGAGAAAAAGAAAGTCAAAATTGACTGTCCTGATATGATAAAGCAATATAACGCAGCAATGGGTGGTGTCGACCTGACAGATATGCTGATTGAGTTATATCGTACAAATATTGTAACAAGAAAGCTACAAACCTCAAACTCATTTTCCATTGTGTCGACATTGCGAAAGTCAACTCCTGGTTGTTGTACCGGAGGCATTGTGATCAAAGGAACAAGCCAGTGAAGTCTCGTATGTCTCTACGTAAATTTACATCAGTGATTTCAGCTTCCCTCAGAATGCAAGGAAAAGATCCTGAAAGACGACCAGGCCGACCAAGAAGAAGTATTTCGCCTACTCCAGCAGTTGGTAGGAAAGCAGTTGTGTCGTCAGCAGTAGGAGACATTCGTTATGACAAGGTTTCTCACTGGCCAGAACTTAATGGTGGCCGGAAAAAACGTTGCCGGAAATGTGCCAAGACATGTACAATTAAGTGTTCTAAATGCAATATTCGACTTTGCTTGAACAAGGACAGAAATTGCTTCAAAGCTTATCATAATTGATTTTAATAGTTTCTTGTAATTTTAACGCTTTTCATTGAAATTTTCATTGCAAAAACAATTTTATTTTGTCTAGATTTTTTATCAATATCTATACCCTAGCAAGACAATGTTGCATATTTGCAACAAATTGTAAATTGCTGATAATCAGCAAAAAATACAAATTTTTTTTATTGTTGTTCTAGAGTCTCAAATGATTACGAAATAACAAAAAAATAATTTTACAAAAGGTGTTATTTAAATGTGACCAAGAAAGGGTTAAACGCTACTAGTTTTACTATTTTTAATCAACAACTTTTTTCTTTTCATATCCTTCAAAGTTGTTGCGACTAAAGTTACTCCGGTGTACAGTGGAATCTCCCTAAAGCGGACACCATCGGTAAAAAAAAAAATTGTCCACTTTATAGAGATTTGATCAAAATTCAGTTTTGGACGTAATTTTGACCAAAAACGGTTTTTCATACTTTTCTTTACGAGAATTGTAAATGAGAGACTAGGTACTTGTACACGTATAATAAAGTATTCTTTGACAATGAATTGACTCAAAAATATTTACAAGCTTTTGTTAAAATATGCTTTAATTGAAGATTGCTTTCGATTCTTCAGTTGAAGGTCCTCAATCCTTTTCGTGATCGTAGACAACATATCTTGACTATCCAAGGTAAGGCATCGCATCATTTTGTCAAGCATTGTGATTATCTCTTTGAAACCCATGCTTTCTTGTTCCAACTCCTCATTGCTCCCGTCATCATCGGAAATATCTTCGACCTGATCACTTGTAATTTCTGAATTCTGAATGGAGTGTCCGCTTTATGATTGTCCGCTTTATAGAGATGTCCGTTATAAGAGTTTAACCGAAGATCCATCCGTTCCAAGCGCCATTGTCCGCTTTATAGAGATGTCCGCTCTATACCGTGTTCGCTTTAAGGAGATTCCACTGTATAACTAAATTTAATTTTGTACTATCCTTTGAAGTTTAACTGTGGCGTCCTCTACAAAATATTTCCATGACTTGCCTTACTTTCAGACAATATGAAGAAATTTTAACATTTGATAATCCACCCTTTCCAGTAAAGCAAACGTCATGCAATCTTTTTTACGAAATATCGTTTGATGCCGTGAGATATTCCAAACTAGAAAATCTAAATTCTGCCTTCAACCACAAAATCGCTCGTTGCTGGATTCACCACAACCCCGACCACATAAATGACTCCAGGTCGCTCCGCAAGCTGTAAACACACTAAAAGCAATTCTTTCACTTTCACCGATCCTGGAAATTGACAAGGCCAATGATAAATCTTACCAGATTTATATTTTCGATGATGCCAAATTCATATTAGCCCAGCTCAAAAATACAATATAAATATACCTAACGCCCGACGTCTTATGCTATCAGGAAGTTACTCTCAATGAGAAAGTCACGTTTCCTACTTGTACACGTTAAATTGAATTATTGAATTTTTATTTGGTTGAGCGGAAATCCCTGTTCAGCGGAAATCCCATGGGGGGGGCGTCCGATCCAACTGACAACAAAATCGATGCAGCACAAAGGAAACGTCTTCGGAAGATGGTCATAAGGCTGACTGAAGCTTAAGGAGGCAACCAAGGGAGGGGGGGGCAACCAAGATTAGGGGGTCATGCAACCAGTTTTTTAATTATTATTCATACTCGAAAATCCTGCAGGCTGCACGTCAGTACTAATTTATAGTTGTAAACTTCGTAATTTAAAGTTGCTTATTTGAAATCACTTTCCCTTCCTTAGGGCCCCAGCTCAATATGATTGCCCTAAAATGCATCAAATGTATCATTCAAAGGTTGTTACGATGATAGGGGGACTGACCGGGAGAGGTGATGAAAGAAGGGGTTATGGAGATGTGTGGGAGGCGAGGTAGGGAAGAGGAAGCCAAGCCTTGCAAAGTTGCCGTCAAGATGAGCGGACTGCGGTTGTGTGATTGGATCACGTGGTTGCTCATGAAAGATGTTACACGCTCTTTGGCACAATTTCAAGTCATCGACGGTCTACACAGTTACTTAGAGGATCATAATCACCACAGTATGTCTATCCACTGAGATTTTCCAATAAGCACGATAAAATATTACACTGGTCAACACGATTTTTCTTGCATGGAGTTTTTCTTTTTTTTTTCGGTAATTTGGGGGCGCTGAATCAGAATCTGGTGTTAGATTTTGCTAATCAGATCAAATTTTTGAGATATGAAAACAAATTGTTTTTAAAAAATGGATATTTTTGCCGAAAGTTAAAAAAAATTGTTGCGTTTAAGCACCCTATACATGGAATGACCTGGGCAATGGCAGCTATTCCGCTAAGAATGCATTGCCAAAACTACTTTTATGCTTGCACCCGTTTTGATCATAATCAATCGCGGTATACAAACACTAAAAAACGACGTATATTTGAAGAAATGCAGTTTGGAGTACTGTGCTCATCACAGGTAAGGCACCACTGAAAAGCTAATCTTTTCTTAGTTATGTCTGTTTCTTACAGAAATGCAAGAAAAAGTAATATTCTAAAACGGTATGTAGTGATGAAACAATCCGAAGCATATCTTGGTACCAACTCAATCACTTTAAGACATCATAAATTTTTTTTTTGAAGCTGATTTCTTATGAACTACATGGGGGACATCTCTCATCAAACCCAAGCAGTAATCTGCCATCATGTTGCAGTTCCATCTATCTTGGTAACAATATTCCATCACTTTGATGTCCTGATGGAAACGCTCGCCCTGCTTCTCACTTACGTCTCCAAGGTTCTCTGGAAACTCGCTTAGGTGGTTGTGCAAATATAATGCACTTTAATGCTCATCCTACACCCAACCTCGTGCAGACTGAGGAGAAGCTCCTGCATCATCTTTCTAAAGACTCTCTCGTCAGCTTTCTTGTTACCAAGAAAGTTATTTACCACATTAGCAAATTCTATTTTTCTAACTTTGTGGCTTGTTCTCGAATCAAACATTGAAGCAAAAGCTGCAGTCTTGCTAGACTCTTCGGCGCCCTTAACGGTGTTACGACGCTTTTATTGCATTTTGCGAACTATGCTTTTCCAGCTGTTTTGTGCATGATTATATGGTGTTGAACTCTTAAGTGAATGAGCACTTTTGCGTAATCCACCAATATGGTTGATGCGAAATGGAATAAAACGTGATGTGATAGAGGAAATCTGAGAAGGAAGTCAGTTCTCAAAGTCCATACAAGGAGAAAAAAATATTATTTGTTGATCAGTGTTATTTTGTTTTATGTCAAGTTATGTGCCAATGAAATCTGGACAGCTATATAGAAGCAAATTATAGTATTTAAAGCTTGTAGATGGGTATCTGTGCTTGGCCTGGTGTATGTAATATAATAACGCTTTTAGTTTATGACGTTTTATTGCATTGCAAGTTGGCGGAAGTTTAACTGTTTTCGGAGATTCGGAATTTTGCAATTTTAATATCAATAACGTGCAAGTAAATGCAATAAATCGTTAAAAGAAAGTAGAAGAGAAATATCTGATCATATGTTTAAGCAATGACAGGATCGATCAGTGAAACTATCTACGACAATGGTAATGACTTGATAAGAAATGCTGAATCGCAGTTTCCGTGAGAAAAGTGCGCCAGGTTTTAACTGCTCGAGGAGCCGAACAACACGTCAGTCAATGGCAGGGTGACGGAAGTAAAACAACCACCTCCGATTGATCATTGATATATAAATGATGATCAAGAACTTCGTTTCTAGGGATGTGAGCATTTTTACTGGAGTGGGCATGGAAGCGACCAAGTGAAAACGAGAAGGTGGTTTTCTGGAATAGCAACTTGTTTGTGCCACCAAATGGCGTAAAAGAGAAATGACACGATTGTTAACTACATGAGTGGAAAAGTCACCGAGAAATTGTTAATCGACGCATGACAATGTGGAAAAGTGCATAGTCTCCAATCGAGGCTTTCCAGGTTGCAAGTAAAATGGATATCGCTGCGTCATAATAATTCATAAAATATTTTGTAAACGGGAAATGTAAATCCACCATGTTTGCAAGTAATATGTCAAATTATATTCTTTCTTTAAAACGATGTGACTCTTAACTTTTGCGCCAAAAGCATGGATCGATATTCATGATGAATGAAACCTTCCATGACAAGCCGACAACGCGATTGTGTATGACGTCATTGATAAAAACTTTTTAGAACAACACAGTATACTAGAGGCGGTTCTGGACGGAGAAAATCGCTCACGTCAAAAGTTTACGGCGATACAATCAGAGGCCTTAGATCAGCTCTGGATTGTGTAATGAAGAGTATCGCTCATTTAATTATTGAATGCATTTCTGGCGTGTAGGTTGATACCTCTCAATAAAAAACCTACCGTAGTTAGTAAAATTATTCGTATGATTGCAGGTAAAGTGATAATGGCTGGTATGAGACAAGATGGGATAGCTGGGCAATGCAATGTTCGCCTGTTGAGCGCATATGTGGTGCTAAGTTTTATTGGCAGCATACATTATCGTGCGCATGAGGTGGTTTCGTTACACTTCGACATAATGAGATTCGAGACCTGACGTATGAGTTGACATCGATATCTGGCATGTCTCTAAGGAAGCTGTTGGGTTCTAGAGAAATGTACTATAATGAACGCGGTTTTCAAATCAAAAATTATACATTTACGCCACTTGTTTTCTCTACAAACGGTGGTATGGAGAGGGAATGCAAGGCTTTTAAAATAACGACTTCGGATGAAAGAGAAGACAATGAACTGCTCCGTGTATCTGCGACTGTGTCATATACCAGGACAAAGATATGCTGCTCGCATTTGTGTTCAACTTTGTTCGTGTATCGAGAACAAGGAAATTAGGTTCCGCGATCACGCGATGGTAACCTCGAATTAAATCGAGATACGATTAGTAATAGCAAATACCTATCTAATGAGACCTTCGCCGCGCAAATACAAATATTCCAAGAAAATAAAACAACTGATTGGAAACAAAATATATCTCTCCAGATATACAATCTAATCATGTTTTAAAAAACAAATGAAATATTTACAGAATATATATATATGTATATATATATATATATACGTCAATTATTAATAACATGAACTAGTTATTCGTCAACCGCGGTATAATCGGGAAGCGGTTTGTCGTAACCGTTTTTACCGTTCAACCAATACGTTTTCACCATTCCCTTCCCCTTGAGCTCAACTTCATGCCTGTACTCACACTTGTAACCACCCAGGCGTTGAAGGATCTGGTATGTGTCATCACTGATTTGAATCCGCAGAGCTAACAAGTACATGGATTAGATGGAACTATCAAAGTTTCTATATCTGGAATATTTCGAGCAAGTAAATCTGGGTAGTTACTAAATACAGACATTTCAAACTGTGACAAAAGAAGTCAAATATATACAATAAATCAATACATACAAATACAAAGGCAGAGCGAATTTGATAGTAAAAGACGCGACAAAAAACTTACGGGTTCCACCGGACTCCATCTTAGAAGCGGCGTTCACTGATTCCCCGAAGAGACAATATCGCGGCATCTTCAGCCCAACGACACCAGCCACAACCAAGCCAGTGTGTATGCCGGCGCGAAGCATCATCTTTGTTTCAGGCAAGTGAGCTATCTTAAAGCCGCCCACGGCGTGCATCAAGTCAAGGGCGGTCGTACAAATCTCCCCGGCGTGCAAGTCACCGTTGCGCGTGGGTAGACCGGAGACAACCATGTCTATATAATAAAAGACAAACGTTAATATAGCGAGGCAAAAAAAATGTAATGGCTTCGTACAGGCGTCTCCGATGGTCTCCACTTTGTATACGTCATAGTTGGCGGCGATCGAATCAAAACACGTGTACATATCGTTCAAGAGGGCCACCACCTCTAAGGGTGTCGATGCTTTGGCAATCGCAGTGAAACCCACAATGTCACTGGAAAACACACAAATACATAATCAAAGAGATTGTTCCGTGGAAAACAGTACCTGAAGTAAATAGTCACGTGATCGAAGTTCTCCGGTTCAACGCGTTTCCCTTGCTTCAAATCCTCGGCGACTGATTTTGGTAACAAACCTGGCAACGCGAAAAGGCATCACAAATATGTAACAATTGAATGATTCGACGTATTTACGAGAGACTAAGTCTTCTGTCTTTTGCTTTTCCTTCGCCAGTTGTTTGGTTCTCTTGTTGACAATGTCTTCGAGGTTGCTAGAGTACTTTTCCAGCATGGTAACCAGGTGGTCCATCAACTCTCCTTTCTGTGGTTCCATTCTCTCCACTTCGTTTATGCATTCTTTCAACGACGGACGATGGTTGGTGTCTTCGTGCCAACACGCCTCCATTAACTGCAAAACAACACGACAAACGTAAAAACGGCGACGAAGAAACAAAGCAGTTTGCGCACCTTCTTCAACGCTTTCCGTTTTTCGTATCTGGTCGGCCATTCGTCGTCTTTGATACAAGGTCGTACCCAGCCCCCGGCTTCAACATTCAACTTGGCGATGTAGTCATTCCACACCTAAAAAGAAGAAGCCATGCACGACGAACACTTGACTTGTTTGAGAAAACACACTTTAATAATCGACTCTTCTTTTTGACCACATATCAAACCAACCAGCTCTTCCTTTTCTAGCATGACGTCAGCAAACGGAAAGTCACGTGTGCACATTTCGCTCATTACCATGCCGAAACTAATTGCAAAACGAAAATGCGCATACAACTGCGTGTTACGACGTAATATCATGAATACCTGTATATGTCACCTTCCACAGTACCTCGTCCAACGTGATCCAAATTGTACACGCCCGTTTGCAAGATTTCCGGCGCAGTCCACATCAACGTTCTATTCGCGCACTTTGTAAGACAAGATACGTGTAAAAGTAACAAAAAGCGTACCCGTAGTTCGAGTTGGCAGAGTTGTCCACTTGCGAGTTTGGTTTAAACACACCGACTCCCTTCTGACCGGCTTTGAAGTTGTGTAAGCCAAATCCTATGAAAAGACATATACAGTACAATCCCGATAACTCGAACCCCGACATTCGAACTCGCGTTAACTCGAACTGTTTTTCAGTTCCCCTTCCCTAATGTTTTCTCAAAAAAACTCCCGATAACTCGAACATCCGCTATCTCAAACTATTTTACTCGGTCCCTTGAAGGTTCGAGTTATAGGGATTGTACTGTAAAAAATAGAAAATAATATAAAATAAAATACTGTAAATAATAGAAAATAAAAATATATAACCTGAAATCATATCAAGTGAAAATTACTTGAAACATTAGATACATTTTTTAAAAAATTGAAAATCTTATAATGCACAACATGTTCTATAATTTGATTATCTATTAATTTATAGTTTATCGAATAACCTTATATTAAAAATAATAATAGTTTAAAACAAAATCAATTAAACACTAAATATATATATATACATATATTTATATATAGAGAGAGAAGAATGAAATATACTTTACCGGTCAGTTTAATTGTCCATCTGTTATCCACTAAACAATTGCTTGACTTGAGTCGACCGTGGCTTCTTATTTCGCTGTTGTGAATGTACTGCAAGCCAGCCATGATGCCTTTCAACAAGGCGAACCGGAAGTTCCACGGAACTTTAATGTCTTCATTCGTCAAAATGTCGTCCATGCTTCCCTTGAAGAAAAATAAAAGTCAGATTTAGTCATTTTTAAAGCTCGAATACACGCTTTTTTATAAGCATAACTTGATTCGGCCAGGGTCAAGTATTCTTAATTTTTAACTCCAAATCAGGCTGAAATGTTCTTAGCATATTCTTATTTATTCTACTTAAAATAGGTTGTATTCTTATTTTTTGTTCCATAAAAAATTTCCTTTACTTGTTTAGTTGTTCAAAAAATATATACTGAAGAACAGTACAATTTATAAATACATATCTTATTTTCTTCTATCAAGTTTTGCAAATTCAGCTATATTTCGCAAAATATTCCCCAACACAGTAGAATTCTCACCCTGGGCATATTCTTAGAATATTTTTCAAAAAATTTTCACCCTGGGCATATCCTTATAAAAAGAAAAGCTTGAATACCTTTGGTTGGAGTTCGGTCATTATGCATATGTTAGGTGCTTCGATCACACAACCGGCAAAGTTGGCGATGTTCATATGACGCATGTCACGCATCTGTTTCACCTCTAAGCGAATCTCGTCGGTAAGCGATATGGAATCTTTTTCAATTTTCTACAGAAAGAAGTGACGCGTAAAAATCCTCGCACACGCGTTAACACGCAAAATGAAATGTATGCAAAGCGAGAACCTGGTAATGAACTTCAATTCCTTCCCATGTGCCCGTGTTGATTTGCTTTCTGAAAAAGCGTTAACAATAGTGAATGGAAATAAATATGTATCTTATATTAGAATTACCTTTGTCAAGATTTAATCAATAAATTCCTCGATTATACAAAAATACAAAGAAAGGTAAAAACACACACTGATTAGATTATGTTACAAATTTTTACCTGTTGGAGTTTTTGTTCATTGAGAGAGCTGACAAAAACATGCTGCTCCTTCCAGTAGCTTCATCGTGCCGTTTCAAATCGTTCCAGCTGACAATCCAGTCGTTGTTGTACAGCGCAGCTTTAAGGCGCATTCTACGTCCAGTATAAAACAATACAATCAATTAAAGAAAGAACAAAGAAAATTAAAGAAAGTACAATTTTAATTTTATAAATTACCTCTTTATAAAGAATTGCGATAAGAGGTATAGACCAGCTGCTAACACAAGTACACCGATAATGGTGGGAAGAAAGAGGGCCAACAGCGAAATGTCACAATTGCCTCCTGTGTAACCAGAATCGCATTCCAGACACGTACCATCACCAGTTAAGCCTTGGAAAACAATTCAAATCGATATGATATAAAAAATAAGCACAAGAAACAATGATAATATTAATTAAAAAAGAGATTGGTGGCATTGCATTACGTACAATTTAAAAATAAAACTTGTTTGATGAATCGAAGAAAGAATATCACAAACCTTCGTTACACTTTCCACTCACACAGGTACATTTGCTTTCACACGATGGCCCAAACTGTCCGGGATCACACACACATTGTTCAGGGGCCACGCAAAACCCGCCAGACGAACAGCTAAAAGTAAAAAAAACGTCAAGAAAAACATGATGATGAATGTATGATATAAAACAATAAATTAAAGTACCAATTTCAAGTTAAATTTAAAAAAGAATTATTAGCCAGATAACAACTCATGTAACATTTATCTTCAGTAAGTCTCCTAAACCTGGAACAAGCAGCTTTTGAACAGTCCACTCCAGTCCAACCAGGTAAACACACGCAATCATCCGGCCTGTGAAAAAGAAACACAGTTCGAAGAAGTGCTCTCGACAAAATTCACTACAAATGCATGTTCTCACGAGGAGCAAGTTCCCTTTTCACAGCCACTGTGGCAAACCGCCACTGCGCAAGTCGGACCAGACCACATCGCAAAACCGCTCGCATTTTTATTGCAGCTGTAAACAAATTGAATAGTTATTTTTAAAACACTAATGTAAATTTCAGATGTACCTGCACAGGTCTTGTCTTACACACTCTCCGTTATCAAATATGTTGATGTTCGATAGATCAGTCACATTCCCGCCACAACCATCGTTGCAGTAAAATGGCGCCGGCACATACTCGACTCTGGTTTCAACCTCTTCATCGATTGGAATCGGAAGGGCGTGAGGATCAAGAACAATCACAACTTGTATCTGATATTCGTAGTTGAAAAAACCTTTGTACGCTTGAAACCTACGAGAAAACATTGAACAGATTGTTTTTGTACTGTTAAATTACAAAGGTTTGTGAAGAAATAACACAGAATTCAATTTTCTCTCTCTCTCTCTCTCTCTCTCTCTCTACATTCAACGTCTATTTTCCATGCTGGCACGGGTTAGACGGGTTTACTGATTTTGATTACTGATTACTGATTTTGTGCGAGAATAAATATAGTTGTTCGAAAATGAAGCGTAACCAAGGTAACTCACGTCCGTTTGTTCTTGAACTTTTGATCGATCTCAATGTACCCAACCAACATATCCATATCATTAAAGTTGATGGCACGCTCAAAGGCCAAAGGTCCGCCCTCTGTTTTCTTCTCGATCAATGTGGATGTTTGCGTGTCTTTTATCGTGTAAATGGTATGCGTATTAAATGTCTAATATTACGAAAATAATAATACAACACTTTGCTTAACCAGTGTTTTACCGCTCAACAAAAGAAGCTTTAAAATACAACGATATACTGACGTTTTTCACACTGCTAAATTATGAACTTATTACAATTCCAGCAGTATTCAACAAACGTATGTTACTACTCACCCACATGTGGTACCAATCCCACCAAGCAATCGAACCAAACCGCACAACCTCTTCGTTATACTTCATGGCGTAGTAGTCCAGATTCGGCCACATATGACTAACTCGAGCTATAATATTTGACACACGCTGAAATGCAATTTCAACAATTTTCTGTCATACCATTGTAATTGATTCGTTCGCCTGTTATCGGGTCTAGAGTGACGTGTCCGGTAAGACCATGAAAATCAGTCTAGATGTTAAACACGCGTGTGTTGAAGAGGAAACACAGATAGAAATACTATTTTACGTTTGTTTGTATTTCGTTGGCTAAGACACTTCCGTAGATTGTTTTATTGGCAGCGATCAGCTTCTCCATAGCCAATATGTTAGTTGATAAAGTATCACGACTCAAACCAAACAATGCTCCAAACTTTACAAAAAAGAAATATGTTAAAATGTGGGCTCGTTAATTAATAATATAAAACGACTTCAATGAAAAATATAGGAAATGTGTTAAATAAATATACATATTAAATATACTTATATATATATATATATCTTCTAAGATCAATAAACACAACACTTACTCCTCCAGGATCTTCGATGGGAAAGTCGCGCGTATGACCCAAAGACTTTTCGACATCACCTTCTAGCCACTTATTCCAGATCATGTTCCATTCAGGTGTATCCCAACCATCCACCAGGTAGAGATGATCATTAAATGTCATGCCTTTGAACCGCAAAACGCAAAGACTTTCTTTCTAAAGAGATCAAAATGCTACAATAAGAGCAACAATGACACATTAAGAAAAATATAATATATTATATTTTTTGTGACTTTTAAGTGTGTTAAACATTAGGCTACTTGACTTGTTCCCGTAGTAAAAACACCCCTTAGGGATACCAACTGCTTCTAACTTCAAATGTCGCCAACATTGAATAAAATTAAATAAAACAATTAACATAATAAATAAGATTCAGTAAGAGATAAAAATTTACTGACGTTGATTTGACAACCAGGCGGAGCATTCGTTCTAGGGAAATCATCTCTGTTTTTGTACCCTACCCACTGGTAGCCATCTGTGCATGTCACGTTTGCTCTGAAACAAAAAAGAACGTTCAATATTTCCAGTATATATATATATATATCTAATGTTTTTAAAATATTAAACTGAAGGTCATGTTTCGTTTGAAGCTTCTATTTATCATTCCCAATTGAAATATTCTTGGAATTGCAAGAAATGACTTGATTTGACAAACAGGTCTTTTAAAAATGAAGTCATAAAATGTTACATGAAAATTATGCGTGAACCATATTTAATCTTATTTCATTATATAATGTTGCAAATTTTATGTTGTATTATTGCATTTTTATTGTATGTTACAGTATGAACAATCCCATGATAAGACATAGGTTTCTTTTTTATTATTTTAGTTAATTTATTTATATGATATAAATAAACATTATTTACTACATTTTTTCCTTTGAAAGACTTCTCTCAATCTATTTTTTTTAAATAATAATAATTTTAAATAAATTTTATATACTTTTAAAAATCATTTTAAATGATAATAGCACGTCGATTAGTTTGTTTTTGCGTTCTGAGTGTATTTATTATTTCTAAAATACTTTCAAGAAGGGATATCATTGTTATAGGCTTTCAATCATCATTAACAGCATGAAATCAATTTACCGAATAGCTTCTGTATAAACGAGAACACTGGTATCGCCTCGAGCCGGTGTTATGATTAAACGTATTCCAGACTTCTTGATGCTATCAAACATTTCAGCATATTTGCCAGGTTGTTCAGCGCTCAGATCAGTGACATCGAGAAGCACATACTGCAAATCACAAAGCAGCATTTGAAACGCATGCAAGTCGTATGTATATGATAGGCTTGGTTACCTCTTTGATCACGTCAATGCCCAAGATTTGTGCATTTTCATAAAATTCAGGTTTGAAGCGATGTAAAACACTTTGTATGATTATCTAGATACAAAATACAATAAAATAAATTTGTGATACATTTATATCACAATGAAAGTAGATATTTACTAACTATTTTGTCCCATTTTCTTTCCTTCAAGTACATTAAAAACCCGTAATCCATGATATCGTCGGCATAACCAATTCGATTAAAGTACGGATATTTCACCTGAAACAAATTACTCACAGGCATATTTTCAATTCGAAAGAAAAGCATGCAGAAATACTTTATCAGAGAACTCCTTCAAAGAATCGTCACGATAGCTCGTCACTGAATATTTGTCCATCATCACCAATGGCAACAATGTTTTAGAGAGTTCATTACTTGCGAAGCCAATGATGCCGTGAGCTTTTTTCCCTGGGTTAACCTGAAGAGTTGCCACATGTGAGAAAAGAACCGCGAAACAAAGTTATCTTCGCTTACAGTGTGGTATTCTTTCATTTCAAAGTAAGCCTTCATAATCGCTTCAGGTGTGTTAGCAGGGAAATAATATGACTTCATGTATAATTTCCGACCTATTTAAATGAGGGCCACATTCAACAAGGTGATGCGGGTTATATATTGAATAAATAATACCCGGAAAAACCATTCTAGTTGGATAGTTGTATCTGCCTTTGTTAATAGTATCCACATTGTCGCGAAGAAACTCTTCGAAACGACCATCGGCATAATGCCAATCTTTGTGGAACAGTGCCAAATGTATTTCCGCTGATCAAAACAACATTATAGATTAAATATCATTTTAAATACAATCAACAGACGCAATGTTTTACCAGTGACAGTGAATGGGTTGGTTGAATCAGACACTATTAAACCTTCGCTTGATGAAGCACTGAATGACAAAGTTATAGGTGTGACAATGCTTTCACAAACGGAGCCTAAAAATGTCCCGACACCATCTTTTAAAGTGAATGGTGCATCAGTTGACAGAACTGCGCCATTAAGAATTGGTGTAATACCCTGAAATAAAAAAACAAACAGTTAAAACAACAATAATACAAACAATTGGTCAATTTAATCACAACTAAAGATGGTGGTGACAGGCCTGTCATTATAAGGCGCGCAATCGCGCTCGCGTACCTCCACACGCACCTCAATGAGTTGACGTGCCAAATAAATTGCACCCCTCGTTCCCCTTACTAAGCAAAATAAGTTAACGTGATTTCCACAGTTTTTTAGACATTGTAAGTCTCTAAAGTCAGTTTTTCCTTTTCTAAAGTCAGTTTTTCCTTCTCTAAAGTATTATATAAATATAATTTTAATTTCGATAGATTTCGTTATCAATTATTAACTGTTTCAAAAAGTTTGATGTCAATCATAGAAAGAAGGAAGAGAACCAACAGACATGTTTACGCGCAATGCTACAGGTTTTTAAAAGTTCCATGATGGAAGATAAAAAGATCAAACCACAAAATAAAACATTCAGTTTTGTTTACAAAACAACGAAAAGACAATTGAACAAAACGCATAAACAAACATCCGTTTTTAAAGGTTATTAACTTCACACTTTTTCCAAACTTTGCAGTCGTATTTCAACTTGTTAAAGCTGTATTTCTCTATGCAACGTGCAAATATGTGCTGTGACATTTAATAGCATTAAAACTCTGAATTTCGTGACAGTTTTATTACCACAGCACCTAGTAACGCGTATTATGTATCAAATTTTTTCGTAATTCAATTCAATTCGCTGTCTTAAACTAAACAACGCAAGCACATTAGGAGTGCATTTCATTTAAAATCGGCACGCCTTCACGCGTTGTCTAAACTATTAAATTATTGATAGCGTTTGGTAACGTTTTAGTTACACAAGTGGGCCGATTAAATGGAGGAATAAAGCAAGAAGCATGTTAAAAAAAGATGTAGTTTTAGGTAAATTGTTATTCGTCAGAGTGTATGTTAAAATCGCCGGCTATATAAAGAGATTTTTTGTCTAGATTTGAAAATAGATTTTAGTGCGTTTTTAAAGATTTTTATTTTGTTTATTCAGTTTTGTAACGAACAATGCAATAAGAGATTCGAAATGAAGAAAAGTTTGATCTCAGCATCTGTGTTGACTTTAAACTCACATCACAGGCCTAAGACTAAAAAAATAATGACAAAAGTTTACTATATAGACAGACAGTAAGGTATGTCTGTGTTAAACAATCATGAAGTCAACTTGGCTAGAACAGTTAATAAAATTAATAATCACGCGCCTGAACTCAGAAAATAATAAAAATCACGCACCTTGGGAATCTGAAGGGAAAAAATAAATAGAGCGCCTCAATAAGTTGACGCGCGTGAAGAGTCGTGCGCCAGACAAAATTCTTACTGACAGGCCTGTGGTGATGAAGGCCACACACGTGTTGTTGTTCATCATTTTTCTATTATTATTTAATGGCATTGGTGGTGTTGAAAATTGTGCACAAAATAACATCTGTGTTATCGCAAATTTACAAATTTTATGTGGAAAAAGGGTTTGAACATCTTTCATCAAAACGCACTTATTTTTTTTTATATAATAACACTAAGGCTTTAAATTGGTCAAAAATTAAGAACAAACTAAGAACAAGGCTAAGGCTTAATCAATAATTATGTTGGTGCATTTGCAACTGTAAGACCCCATTACGGATGAATATTCAAATAAATAGGAAGAATGACAGGTGCAATATAAGTTTAGTATTATTCTTCACAAAAATTCTTCAGTGTAATTGGGCCTGTACGTGTCTGGGCCTGTACCTGTACTTATGGAGAAAAAACACAAAACCTTTTCTTACATATAATTAAGAACAGAATAAGAGCAAATCGAGACTAGAATCAGCTAAAAATTAAGAACAGCTAAGGCTGAACCCAATTTACCTGGTTCTTATAAAAAAGAATATGTGTAACAGGAAATTTACAAATTTCTTACATTTGGAAAATCTCGTTGATCGGTGCAAAGATATTGATATTTTGACTATCTCCGAGACAAAGCATATCAAAGCTAATGATTACAACGATAATAATAATCTATACCAGATTGATGGATATGAATTTGCTGGTGCTATTCTGGTTTCGTACCCCCTATTTTTTTTGCTCAATTCAAATAATTCAAACAAAAATTAAATTAAAAGTTTAAAAAAATAGAGATGAAAGTTCACATAATGTAAATGACTGACAAAACAAAATATCAATGAAATTGTCTCGATGTGGTTTCTATTGACCGTCAAAATAATTCAATTAAAAACCAATTTGTTGCTTGAAACATACGAAGTTATGTGTTAAATCTTTAATGTTTATCTCCTCTTCTTTGTTCAATTGCCGCAAATCGCATTTATTAAAAAAAAAAACATCGTATTTCTCATCAGTATTTTTCATGTCTTGTCAAATTATTCTGCGAGGACCTCAAGTCTGATAGATAGCTGCATACGTATTTTTTGTCTACCTTTAAAATACAGCTAGCTACTTACCTCGCCTTGTTTGCTACAAAAGTGACATGTTTAGCTTGCCAATAAAATATAACACACAATTCATCAAGACAATTTTTAAAAACAATTTTTCCCCCTAACCACATGTGATTGCAGAATAAAAACAAACAAGAACCACCAGGGTTATGTACTTTTTGCTTCCAAGATAGGCAAATCCAATGGTACAATATAAATAATTATTATTATATGTATTATTATTAATTATTATATATATATCATTGGGCAAATCTTTGTTATTTTTTCACTTACTAGGGTAGAGTCAGGACCACTAGTTAAACGCGTTCCATCTTTTAAAATTTCAACTTCTAAATTTGGATCGAATGGGAAATTCGCAGCAACTACGGTTTGCTGAGTAGTCTTTGTACTTGGGACAATTCGTAATGACAATGCACCTGTCCAGGAAACAAACAAATTTAAAATCAAAACTTATTAAGAAAACTAGAATTTTAAGAGAAATTATAATTATGTTAGTCTACATAACTTGCTATCTGGAATAAACTAGTATATTTAGCTAATCATTTAAACTTATTTGCTGTAATTACATAAACATGCTAGACATTTACGACAGGTTATTATTGTTTCTTGTAATAACAGTGACGCTACCACTTTCGCATTCAATCTGCGTTATTCAGCTTAACAGACATTTTACATCGGTATTATTGTACTTATACATAGCTGGAATGCTAAAGACTAAAAACAAAGATTTCATCTATCATGTAAAAACAAAATTTGAGCGAATATTCGTTTGCAGAAACATGGTTGATAAAAAAATGTACCAGTTACTTCTTTTGTTTTAATAACTATAAAGAAAATTACGAAAACCCTTCATAAACATACCCAAGGATGCGGATGTTATTGATAGTAAAATCAACAAAGAAAACAGCTTCCGTTTTCCATAATTCATGTTTGAATTTTTAGATTTTAGTCATTATTTGGTTGAGTGGTGAAAGACAGACCTCATGTTTGTTTACAGAAGTCGTTGCTAAGTACCAATAAAAGTAACAGATTTATTCGAATGTAACGTTCGAACTTTCCGTTAACTTTCAATTCGTCACCAGGGCTTTTAAATGTTTTATAGCGTTTTACACGTAAACAACCAGATGTCTATGATATTGATAAATTATTACCAGTATAAGAAAAACGGACTCAGTTAATTCTGGGTTTCAATGAAAACTTTCTAAAAATATTTTCGAAAATGTAATTATTTATCGCGAACAATTGTTAAGCATGTTTTTTTTTAATCGACTGATCTATGCTTTGTTTTATTCGATTGCGGGAAATTAGAGAGGACAGAGACGCTCAGAGGTACAGGTATTCAGAACTTAAAAGATGCTTCCAGTCGAATGAGAGAGAAAAGAAACGCCAGTACAACGAACGGGTACTGCAAATTGAAAACGGGACTTTCACACCACTGGTATTTGCTACAAACGGAGCGATGGCCCCAGAATGTAAGACCTTCTATAAGAGGTTAGCGGAGATGATTGCTGAGAAAAGGAACATTTCGAACTCTGTCTCAACTAGTGTTATCCGGACAAAAATAAGCTTTTCGCTTCTACAATCGACATTAAGATGCATTCGTGGATCACGATCGAAAACCACGGACGACAACAACCTGACTGATTTCGAACTAGCCAACCATACTACAATCCGGGCAGAGTGATTGTTGAGCCTGACATCTTCCTTTCATTAACATCAACAAAGAGAGAGAAAAAATAAAAAAAATGAAAAAAATTAAAATAAGTATTTTATATATACCTTATCGGCCCTTTTTACGCCGGCCCAAATTTAACGCCGGCCCTTTTTTCGCCGGCCCATATTTCGCCACTCAGCAAATTTGTCCTAACGCCATTTAGGGCCGCATTTAACGCCTTTTTTCAGGAAAAAATAAAAATCAACAAAATAACACTTTTAACCACTTACTGGACATTTGTAATGCTTGTTTATTTCACAAAATAAATTCATAAATTAATCGTCAATTGCAATTGTAGCCGTGACAATGTTTTCTTCCTCATCGTCACCATCGTCCAACTGCACTGCAAATCTATCATCCACTTCGTCGTCGATTATCTGTTTTAAATAAAATTGCTCCGCCAATTTTGCAACTTGTTGGTTGATAAAAGTTTTCATTTTTTCCAATATTGTCGTACTTTCATGGGCAAAATGCATCAAAATTGGAATTTCAATCCCACCTTCAGGAATTGGCGACGGTCATTACTTGCCACAATCCCGTTAACTGATCCTCCCTCGTGTATAAAATAATAAACAAATCTTGACAATTCTCTTGGTATATGACCAACTGTTACATCTCCAATCTTATCAGTTCTTTTTATTGTTATTTTGCAACAATACGGGTCGATGCTAATTGAGATTTGATTTGTCTCTTGTAAAACTTTTACATGTTGGTGTAAAGCAATGTTTTGCCAAGTTGTTTTTCTATATACCAATCCAACTCATATATGCGGGGTTGACTGACAGATGTTATCCTAGGGTGAAATTCCCAGAATCATTCCATATAACCAACAGTTCGAATCATTGGTCTAACGAGGCTGTCGTAATCGAGTATTTCAAGAAATTAATTTTTCCTTATCTTGAAAAGAAACGAAAAGATTTGAAGTTTGCAAGCGATACAAAAGTATTACTGATTTTTTATGTGTTCAAAGGGCAGACAACAAGTGTTGTGAATGAGTTGCTTCAAAGAAACAACATCGTTGTAGTTCATGTGCCGAATAATCACACCAATTTGTTCCAACCATTAGACATTTCGGTTAACAAAAGTGCAAAGTGCTTCCTTGCTGAAAAATACCAAGATTGGTACTCAGAGCAAGTGCTGAAGCAATTAAATAGAGGGGTTTTAGCGCATGACGTCAAAGTGGATGTTCGATTGAGTACCATCAAACCACTTCATGCTCAGTGGATCAATAGCATGTATAATTTTCTTAAAGAATCAAAAGAGCTTGTTTTGTCTGGGTTTAGAAAGGTTCACATTACAGATGCGGCTGCAGAATCCGAAAGCTTGGCAAATTTATGTGAAAATCCATTTTTCGAGATCGACGTTGTCTTGAACTATAACTCTTGAGGAACTTTGTGTTGTATTTCATATTTGATATTTGGTTTGAGAAAAAAAGAGATTGTTTAATTTCATTTCATTGTTGTCATTTTTTTACTTTTCAGAAGTTTTTAACCTTTGAACTACTTTTTATATAAAAAAACGCCCTAAGTATGGTTTTGAATAGCAAAATTTGTCTTAAAAATAACGCCGGTTTGAGCAAAAGTTTGGCCCTTTTTACGCGGGCCCTTTTAACGCCACCCAGCCAAAATTAACGCCATTAAGGGCCGGCGTAAAAAGGGGCGATAAGGTATTCTAGTTAATTATTATTATATATATATATAACAACGGACAATATTTTATTTTGAAGTAAAATTTGTATTTAAGGCGTGCCGGATTGCCCCGTGCTTTGATGAATATATATATATTGGAACTGAAAAAACAAACAAAAAAAATTAGAGAGAAAGAGAAAATTCGGCTAACAAATCCTTCGATAACGTAGGGTGAAAGCTGATGTTAAACGGCTTTATTGCAGAAAATTTTCTCATCAATTTGTTTTTTTGGCAACGACAATTTGAATGCTTTGGACGCATTTCTAACGTTAGAAATGTTTTTGTTCTCGACAGTAAATACTCTGGAATAGAACGACTTCTGCTTTTTCCATATCATTCTCAGTTTCAGTAACATGATTTTTAAAACCGGTATCGAATATCTACAGTTAAGTTTTTTTTTAATATTTTTGAAAAGAAACTTAATACTAGCTTTACGGGAAAATTTCTACCCCTAGATTTACGGAGGTGTCGTTTTCGACACCAGTTTTATTTTGCTCATTATTTTTTTCATATGCGGTTTCTAAAGCGATAATATGATTTATTGTGACACTTGAAGCAAAAAAAGTGGTTTATTTTCAAAAAGTCTAGTTTTCACACACAACATGGTTACAAAATGATTATAGCTTTACAGTACGTTGGAATGAGTTACAATGAGCGTTCTGGAAGCCTTGTTAAAAAAAACAACAACAAATAAGTACAGTCTCCTGAATTTTATTCCACGAATTTATACAATTGTGTCTCAACAAAGACATTTTTGGACTAATCTGTCTTCTGTTTATTTGTTTTCGAACCGGCGATTGTTTTTAACTGCTAAGAGTACTGTACGATGGACGTCACACTGTCTGAAAAACATCTGGTTTTGCTGAAATTGGCTACTACAACAAAAGGTGTCGAAAATGACACCTCCGTAAAACTAGGGGTACATTTTTCTCAGGCGCAAAAACTAAGCTGGTAAAGATTTTTGAAAACTTTTAAAAGCTGCAATACACTCTAGATTAAATCTTAGAAAAAATCGAGAAGTCTCATTGATGTGTGGTAAAGCGTTTAGAAGATATAAAACAAAAGCCGAGCTACCGGTGTCGAAAACCACACCTTCCGTAAAGCTAGTGTTAGATCCTAACTTACTTTTTACAGGCGTTTTTAAAGTTATTTATCCACATTGGTTTGCACGTTGTTTTTTTTTATAAGAAACTAAGCTTTTGGGTCTCTAGGGAGTTTCTTACAGGTTTACCCTAAATTTACTAGAAAAGTTTCTTAGGGGTTTCTTATTATATCAGAATTTTTGCCTTACTGAGGATGTCACAGAGAACAAACCTTTTAGGATTTTTGCTTATCTCTTTTTGTTCTTACACGTAGCGCTATTTTTTCTTTTGCTTTAAAAAGACAAATGTTTCACAATATTCTTAACAATGAGGGAAAAAATTTAGTGAGCTTACTGTAGTAGTTTCTTAGGTTTGCGAGCTCAAGTGACTAGAGTTTCTTATAAACCGGTTTCTTATAAAAAAAGCGTGTAGCGTCAATGAACTTATCTCGCGATGCTACGGTGGTTAAGGTTTGAAAATAAGGTAATTCAATTAATTTTGTTGTGAATGTGATGTCTTCGCCTTTTGCCACAATAGTCGTTTATTCGTAAGTTGAACAGATTTGATACTGCAAATAAGGTTATAATTGTGTATGGCAAGATCAAATAATAATGGCTTATGGATGTGCGTTTGCTACAGGGTCAAGCACTTAACGTCTTGAGCTATGAAAAACCAAGGAATTTAGAGTCTTTTTTGTAAAGGAGAGACGATCCAGCAACGACTTCAGAATATTCAATCTATTGCTGTCATCACAAAAAGGATTGAAAGATGGTGCTAAAGGAACGTCAACGCTGCAACAATCCTGCCCCTGAACGAACATACTCTCCATAAACTACGAATGAAACACCCTGAGAATCGTGATGCTGAAGATGAAGGGAAAACACGCCTGAAATTCATTGGGTCATATTTGAAGTTGATTTGAGAAAAGTGTTTGCGGAAATGATAAATGAACTTCAACGCACAGAGAAAGAAAATCACAATGATCCTAATGGGTAGTTCATCTATTGAAGTTTTTCTTGCCTGATTCATCTAAATAAAAATATTGTAAGTATTGCGCCGTGCGGGGGTCATGAATCCGGTGCTGAAACGGCAATCCACGCTTTGCAAGAAATTTAAGGATGCATTCAACTCTGTTAATCTCAAAGCCTTGCTACACCAAGGCCTGCTATTTGCCAGGCAATTCATATGTCCGTCTTCAGTTGCTATAGCACGCCGGCCCAACTTTTCGCAATCGGTGTAATGCATGGACTAAAAGTCGTATTTATTTAGTAAAATAAAAAAAAAATCTTTTAAGGTTCGCAGGTATTTTCTCAGTTTTTGGTTCCAGAGTTTTCACATGTTTTGGGTTTTTATATGCTTCTGTCTCATCAGTTTTTGTTTCTGTTTATGTTTTATCAGTGTTTCTATTTTTCACTAGCTTCTGTTTTTTAATTAATTACTTTCACACTTTTAGTTTTGTATGACTGTCATTGTTTTTGGCACATTAGGGAATTAATTTATTTTTGTCATAATACTTTCATATAAATTGAGACACATTTTCTCACATCGTTCATTCAAAGCTTGACTCTCAAAGAGGAAGGAACTCAACTAACTTAAAAAACTCAATTTTATAAATATTCAATGACTGTTCAATCAATCAAATATAGCACACTGATTTGTCTACAGCTATTTCGTACTGGCTACATGGTAGGTTTTGTTTTTTGCTCTGTGCCTTTTTCCTTTTTGTGCCTCCATTTTGGTTTAGGCGTGTCTTATTTAAGTTACGTTTAAATTTTCTTATAAAACCAATTTCAATTATATATACTTTGTCACTACTTTAATTTTTCAGTTTATTTGAATATTTGTAATTTTGTCGCCGAACATAGATCACTCACCTCAACAGTTACAAACATTGTCAGTTACTCGGTGTGCGCCACAATCAGTGCAACTGAAATCCGTTTAAGCGAAGGTAGTACTACAAAAGGTGAACCATCAGCAATGTCAATTCATGCTCTGGCTATAACACTTTTGTTGGATATTCTACTAGAATATATGCTGCAACAGGAAAGAAGGATGATGTAGTTGAGTATATCTACCAGACACTTCCGGATAAAAGGATAGAAGACGTGTCTCGACGTTTGCATCTTTGACCCAAATGCGAATCTATACTAGAAGCTAACAACTGAAGCAAAGTTACGCGAGAAATGAAAACAAGAAAAAACGCCATTACAAGTAACACCATGGACCGATCAGATTGCAGCTTCCAGGAGAACAAAGGGTCGTGTTGCTGACCTCAGCATTTAACGAATAATGAAAGGATGTTTGTTTGTTATCGAATTCCTTCTATACACGTGGACCGGTTTGCATGAAAGTGCCCCTTGGAACGACAGGTATGTTTACAACAACATACTTCCGTGTAACAACAACTAAGGAAGAAACCATGGTGACAACACTTAGAGGGAGTATAACACTCAAACATTCGTTGTATCAAATCCATTCTTCTCGATTGAACAGCTGTCTTTATTTTAGAGTTCGAAGTTTATGTTTTGAGGGAACTTTTATATTTGATGCAACTCTCCCCTGTTTAAGGTCGCGCAACCACTATACAATTATCGTCCAGTATCTATCTTAAAGTATTTATGAGCAAAACGGATAATTAGTGTAGGAAGAGGATAATTACTTGTGTAGAAATAAATCTGCGCTGCTCTTCCCTTTCTATAATGTAAAAGTAATTCCAAAGATCTCAGGTATACAGGCACAGTTGCACAGAGTTAAATATTGCATGCTTTCCGTGGCTTCACTCACCATTGTTTTCCATATTAAATAGGGTGGCAGGAAGAGCATCCGACTGCTCCAATAAGGTATATGATGGTTCGATTCCATCCACCCATGATGAAGATGGCTACTTTACGGGGAGAAAGTTTCGCGTTTTTTGGTAATTTTCGCGAAAGTAAATCCTCGCGAAAAAAACTGACATGCGGATTCGCGAAAGTTTATCCCACGCGAAATGGCCTAGGAAGCCGATTAGCGAAAGTTAAATTGAAAAAAACCCTCAAATTTCATGTTTTTTCATTCGACAAGACATGTATATCAGTCTAATAAATCATCATCTGCGGATTTTTTCTGCGCCACCACTTTGAGCATATCACGAATGTCATGATTTGGTCGATTCTTCTTTGCTTTATTTATTTGTACAAGTTCCGGGAGCGCTTCAGTGATGAAAGATCCAAGTATCTTATCGTCCTTAGGTTCTGTATAACGATCCTTAACCAATTGAAGGTAGCGTTCTGCAAGCTGTGTATGCCACCTTGGAGCAATGGTGATCGTCGGTAATGGCTGGAAGACAGTTTAACATACATTAAAGCTCCTCTATCCAAGAAATATTTTGTTACCCTCGAAAGTTCTCGTGGAAATTATGTTTGATGTAAACAAATCTCTGTTTTATTTGTCAAAATGTTAATGTTTAGAGAAAAAAAACTGCACAAAGAATCACGAAAGTTTATCCCACGCGAAATAAACTTTTCCAGTTGAACGCGAAAGATTATTTTACGCGAAATAAATTTAATCGAGTGATTCGCAAAAGTAAATACCTAAAATTTCGCGTTTTTTCCCTCGCGAAACTTTCTCCCCGTAAAGTATCAGATTATTTCCTGCGAACTTATGGTCACGTATTTTATGTTATGTAGTTCGTAGTGTTACTTATACAAAGGATTTCCTTGTCACTCCGCCACCGCTGCAAACCAAAGAAAACAACACACACTTTAAATAATTAATTTCAACTCGGAATCTTCAAGTAAAAAGAACAATAAAATTACAAATAGGTATTCTGTACAGAAGAAGTTTCTAGAATTTAGAACGAGCTGTCCAGCATCTTTTTTCTTTTGTTCGCCTGAAACAGAAAGCAAAATTGAACGGAGACCAAGAGTGGTTGCCATGGCTACTTACCCGTCGCTCGCGCGGGCTTTCTATCGTCTCATCGCTGTCTTCCATCAGCGGACTGCGCCTGCGTACGAGGAACACCTTAACAACATCATTAATCTCAACTGAAGCACTTACACTCTTTTAACAGCGCCATGCGACCGCATTGTGTAGGTTTTCTTGGGAGACTTCGAGCAGTTCGAGTCAGATCTAAAAATGAAAATGTTAGGCGGGTGTATGGCTAAAAATGTTGCAAGAGGCCGTACATTAGCGAGAGCGTTTGACTGCTGACGTCCGGGATATCACTGGAGCATTCGCTTGCCTGAAACAAAACACTATTTTTATACAGTGAGTCGTGAGCTATCACAGCTTACCGATTCGTCATCTTCTACAGCAACTCCACTCAAACCGACCGGTGTGGTGGCGATCGAGCCCGCTCTACTCGATGCTTTATTAGTTTTGTCATTTTTCTTCGAGGAAGCTCTGCTCGTTCCAAATGACGCTCCCTCGATCTGAAATGAACGCATTTTTCATATATACTCGCGCACTATTATCTTGTAATGTTCAAGAAAGAAATAAACCTAAAGAAACCTGTTTAGACCTAATGAAAATTTCTTAACCTTATTTCAGCCCTCTGCACTTATTTCTCATCTACTCCTTCGTCTACCTTCCACTTAGTCTATGTCTCTTTTACTGATCTTTCTTTCCAATACACAGGACTCTGTCGAGTCATAGGCCCTGCCTCTCCTGTGTATTTCCTTACTAAAAAAATAACAACAAAAAACTCGTTGGGATCCATTTAAGTACATTGTTTTCGCTCGTTTCTGCAGGTGTTTTCGCTTTCTTCTCGGATCTCATCGATAACCGCCTTCTCGCTTCATCGCCGCCATCTCTGTTGAACCTCTGCTTTACTCTCTTTCTCTCGCAGACGACCTCCCCTGAGAAAGGAAATATCGAGAATCGCGCAACTGACAACTTTACAAATGGGAGCAATTAAACACACTAGAACTCTGGGTCGAGATCTTCATGATATGCTTAATGAGCGTTCTGGAAGCCTCGTTAAAAAACAAACAACAACAGATAATACCTTCAGCATGTTCGTCAACAGAACTCATCTCGCTGGTGTGCAGCAATCCGTTCCTGTAGGTGCGAACTGGCTGCCACTCCTTCCTCTTGCTATTCAGCATCTCTCCACCAACAGCGTCTAGATGAAGCAAACTAAAGCGAAGAAGGTCAAGGGTCAAGTAGTGCCTACAACGTACACTTTCTTTCGATCGACTTTTATGAGACGATAGGTGAACTCCTGCAAAACCTCTAAGAAGAGCAGGTTGGGTGGGATATCGCTTTCTTCTTCGCATGCCTTGAAGGCGTAATTTATTCCTTCCCTGGCAATGCAAGCAGATTGACTGGAAAGAAAAACAGACTTGACTACTCACTTATGCACAACGATAGTAGTCTTTCGTGATTGGTCCAGATTGATGTTAACTCCCAGCATTAGAGCAAAACGGCGTGCTAAATCCTAACGAATAAAGCATGAATTGTCGTAGTAATAACGTAAACGCATCTCGCATCCCACAGTACCTTTAAGTCGTAGAACTTCTTGTTTTTGGTGTCAATAACTCCGTCGTGATCTTCGAGTAAGCTATCAAAGGTCTACAATGAAACAAGTGTAGACGTAAGAAGAACGATGGAGGACAACGCTACCTGTTGCAGTGTAAACAGCAAAACTTTCGAGTACAACGAAAGGTTGATTTCACGGCAATGGCTCATCAGTTGCTTGATGATGTCCGAGTAATCGGCATACGCCTGAAATTCACCCGAAATATTCACACTTTTTCAGCAGGGCACTAACACAAGGTGAACTTATAGCGAACGTTGAATCGAGGCCATAAGTCAAGAAATATTATTGATTCGTCTTCCTGGCATGTCATTTTCACAATAGAATATCATGATGTAACTAACAACATTCCAGAACAATGCTTAAAACAAGTATACTTACTCGGAGAAACTGTCCGAAGATAGGCGCTGCCAATTTGATGTCGAAAATACCGTAGCTGAAAAGTTTACACAGCCCGGCCAACATGGTGCGCTTCTTGTCCAGTTCCTCGGCTTTAAGGTCATCCTCTGGAATCACACTCACACTCTTAAGATTGAAATAACAATAACGAACAACGAACCTTCGTCCTCTACAATTTCATCTTCGTTGATCTCATTGAATACACTGGAGATGATGTAATCGCGCATGCGCACTTGCAAATTCGAGTTTGCCTCGAACACCAAGCGCACCAGTTCACCGCCTACAATCACAAAGCGTAGTTCCAAAATGCAAGTGCCATTAAGGCGGACATACCGAAATTCAAGATCTGTCTAGCGAAGATAACGAAATAGTCGCACAGCAACAAGAATACCTATGGGACAAAGATGTAAACTCTGCATTCGCAAGGCTAAAACGCACCAAGTTCTTCACTTGAACAGCCCCGAACTGCAAAAGCTCGTCCGCCTGCCTCACAAAGGTGTTTTGTTGCTTCCGTAATCTTTTCGCAGCGGCCTAACAAGCAGGGAAATGTGATGTGCGTGGAAGAGGCTACGCAAACACTACCTTATTTGGTGTATTGGAACCGAAGGCATTGAACTGCATCAGTATGTACATGTAAATTATCTCGAGCGAGAGTAATAGACTCTAGACAGAAATTATTATGAAACTTGATCGAGGAAAATTCACAAATGCACACAAAAACATTTGATACTCATTACTAGGAAAAAGCTTTTCTTGAAATTTGAGACTAATAGTGTATAACAATTCAATGTTCAGTAAAAGGGTGGTCTGTGGAAATTGACAAACAAGCATGAAAGTCCCATCCGAAATCCACCTGTCTACGGTATTTCACAGAACATGACAACATAGCAACAGAATGTTTTTCTCAAAATATTAATAGGTAAAAAACATTGTCACCTCTTCATGGACGCTATCGATCACGGCTTGGTTAAGGATGGAGTTTACACCATCGTACAAACCCCAATCACTGAGGTTATGATATCTAGAACAAGAAACTTCAACATTTTGCTGTTCAACAACTATACACTATTAACAAATAAAAATTATTTGAGTCTGGTGAATGTTGTGTTGCAAATGAACCTTGATATCATCCACTGTACCTGTACAACGCAGCAATCTTTCGTAAGTTTGACACTATATTGAAATTTGACTCCGTGCTCTCACCTTCCTGAATAATAATCCTCGTATTTCAAACACAACATTTCTGTTACATTAGAACCTTAAATTTCAACCACATGCATAAATCTACAAACGGACTTGTAACTGGCCACACTTACTTTAGGAATGGATGCAGAGATGTTCTTATGAAAATTCTCCACAACAACATCCATGATTTTGTTCAAGGAAATTTCCTGGAAATAGACTGTATTGTCATGACAACTTAAAGAGTCGCCTGACTTACAGTTGATTGGCTAATAAGTAGATCATTATCCCGTAGGAAGGAGAGTGTCTTTGAGCAAGTCAGCAACAACTAAACAGTAAAAGGTATTGTGTAGAAAACAGCAGTGGCAAAGTGGTCCAAGAGTTATGCTTGGAAACAAGCACTTCCTGGTTTGACACTCAGCTGGGTTGAATCATGCCACGTCCCTGGAAGTACTCTGTCCAGTTTGTTTCTCGGTGAAGTGGCTTATTCTAGAGTTTCTATGATTTGGTTCATGTTTCCTGATTCAAAATCAGGTTGGACCTCATGTAACATCAAATACATCAAGTAGCTCAGTGCCACAAATTCACCTCTTGATCGGCTGTCTTCAGAACAACATCAACAATATGGTCTAAAAGCTGGAAAAAGCACAAAAATCAATCCAACTATGGACAAAGTTAACGATTAGAGAATCAACAAACAAAAAATATTTGAAAATAAATGTTTAAAATAGTAGATACAAAGAAATATATATATATAAATATATAGGAACCTTCGTCAAAAGTTTCGCATCGTAAAGTTCAAGATCAAAATGCTGAATGATGGATAGCAAATCGTCCACTTTCACAACGTCAGTTTTGTACTGCGAAAAACCAGTAAAGCATTAAGACGAAAGCGGTGGTACAACTGTTTGCGAAACCTTCACAAAAACTGAAAAACGAAATACCTTTTCAAGCAATTGTGGTAAATGCTCCATGAAGTGATAGCTAATATTTTTTTTGTCTTCCATCACAACCTTTCTGTCTTTTTGAGTTAATTTTTTGTTCGTCTGTCTGCCAGGCGGTGGGGCGCCAGTAGCAGCTTGCTTGCACGCGCAACACATGAAGTCTATCAACACCTTCTCCTCGTCATCTTCTAATTCTATAAAAAATATATTTACTACATATAAAATAACAACGTAAACAACCATATCAACACAGAACACATTGCGCAATACAGATATAATCTTGCAATTCGCTTTAAACAAAAAGATCTTAAGAATTAAATGGCGATCCATAACAACAAAAACACACGCACCGATGAGACAATTTTCGTCTAGCAGCAGATTTGTCATTGTTTTCCAATCCTGTAAAAAAGGGAGCGTCCTTAAAAGAATGCATTGCACGCGTGCCGACGTGAAAATCCACCTTCACCAATGGCGTGTGTTCCCATAGACTATCTACGATGTACGCACAGTTCTCGTGAACCTACAAAAAGCAAAAAGCTAAACAATCGTTTGTAAGAAAACACACACTTACGTCTGTTTTTAAGAAGAAATTCAATATGGCCTTCAAATTCATCTGTCCTGTGAACTCCTGCTTTTGACCTAAAGTATTAATAAGGTTAGAATATTAAACTATCCGCAAAATCCGGTGACCAAACAGTAAAATTCTGTCAACTTTCGCGTGAAAATACAAAACTGGGAGCATATTGTATTCTATCTCTAACATTAATATTAAGGCTGCGTTTCGCTCTCACCTTTGCGCATTTTAGAGGGCGAACAGTCAATGGAAAGTTGGAGAACTCTGGAAGTGAGAAAACTACCGGCAGAATGTGCCATTCCAACATGATCGCAGAACACCAGCTGTTCTACTTGATTGTAATCGTCTACATCCAGTGCATTGTACCTTAAATACAACAGCATGAAACCTTTATCTTACTGTATGAAGACATCTTACTTATACAGAAGGGTAGCTATATTGATCGCTTCCACAGCAACGTTTGTGTCCGCATCCAACGTCATGTGAATTAACCGACTCTAAAAAGTAAAACTATATTTACTTGATACTCCTGTAAAGAAAACCAAATCAAGACGCTACGATGCACATTGCACATTTATTCAATTAATCAATAAAATGCTTACTTTAAACCTGGCGGTGAAAGACCCCAATTGCTCAAACTTTTCGATAAAATCACTGTTTTGGTAAAGGTCTTGCAACGTCTGTAAGACCTGCAACCGAACCTCCGCAACCTATTCCACGCAAAGACGCATACTCTCATTTCAAGTTGACACAATTCACGTTACCTTGTCATAAAGTGACCAGCCCAAATACTTCAGGTTCGACTCCAAAAAGAATTGACTGAAACAAGCAAGTATCGTCAGCATGTTTCCGTGCAAACTCACGTGTAATATTCACCTATGTTTTTGCATCCAGCATCCCATTTCAGCAAAGCACGTGACCCTTACTCCGGGCCAAATATCTCTAGAGAACATAACATGCTAATAGTATTTAAAAAAGAAAAATAACTGCTTGCTACATGAATGACAGTTCGTCATAAGAGACAAGAAACAACTCACAAAATAATATTCAAAGATTTGTTCATTAAAATATTTAAGAAAATAAGTTTAAAAAAACATTGGTCTGTATTATTTTACCTGTATCGAACAACGAAGACCGTGTTCAGTAGGTTGTTCATCATATCTTCTAACTTAGTTTTGTTTTGATTCAACTAGTAAAAGAGAATAACAGGCAATTAGTGAGAATGTTTTTTAGTGGAGTTTATTATGTTCTCCGCGCATATTTTGTCATTGAATGTACTTAACTCTACTTGAAATGAGTCTGTCCTTTGACAATGTCAGGCTTTCTCATATGAGGCGTGCGATCGCACGCACACGCCTTAATCTTCTGAGGTGTGCGTTTAAAAGCTCTCCTCAAATTATTTTCTTCGCGTAAGGCGTGCTACTACTCGCACGCTTCAATCATATCACGTTTGTTTTGTTTAATTTTCAACTTATTTCGTGCTAAACACTAAACGTTCCGAAAATATGAAAACTTATTAAATTAAACAAAAACTTAAACGAATTTACATTCACATTCATTTGAATGACCATTAAAAACACGCGATGATTGTTGTTTAGTGACGTAGTTTACAACATTAGTTATGCTCCTTCTGTATGCCTAAGTTGTTACGTTGAAAGATGCGCAAAATGTTCAAGTTTCATTTGTTGATTTATTGTCAACATGTTTTATCTTTTGATTTTCTATCGTGTTACAGAGTAGTTCTTCTGCATTAGTTTGTTTTTGAGTTGAAAGAACCTGTAGTGCATCATGTTAGCATGTCTGTCAGTTCCTTTTGAAAATAATCGTGATGGCTGGGTTTTAATTCTCTAGCCAATTTCGTCGATTCCGAGTTTGATTTTATATTTGAATAAATCTTTGTAAATAAAGTTTTTTCTTTGTAAATATATGTCCTATATGTTCTTATTTTAATTCTGCTGAAAAATAAATAATTGTCTATTGAAAACATTTTCTCCAAGCAGAAAAAAATATTTATTGCGGAACTCAAAGTATCATCAATACATTCAGCTAAATAAGTAAAACTTATTTACAAAAAGCCTTGTGTTAATTTTTTAAAAAGTTTACAGATTTAAAAACATTGATGTCGACAGACAGAAGTGTGTATGTTACTATGGTTACTAATCGCATGATTAGAAGAAAGAAAATATATGATAAATATGCTGAAAAAGATTTTTAAAAACTCACAAATATGTGCTTAAACTGATTGATTGATTGATTGAAGAATTCAAATCACAAAACCATTTTTTTATATACCGAAGCCGCATGTTTTTAAAAGAAGTTTCAGGTTTGAAAGATATTTTTGTATTTCAGTTTAACTTAAAATGATTCCCTAACATGAACTAAAAAGGTTAACGCTTCCATCCTCAAGTTTTAATATAGAAGAAAGCAATGTAAACAAGGAAGTTAAGGCTTTGAGAGTCAGTCACTTGTACTTGATGCTTAGCCCTCGTGTTTGGGGTTCACAAGCATGAACGTCCCCCGCTTGTTTACAACTATTAAAAGATAAACATTAAAAAGCGTTTCATTCTACTTAGAGGTCATCAGTAACATATACTGAAAACAATAGTAAAATAGATAGTTGTAGCCGAATGTCAGATGCTTTGTTGTTTTTTTAAATTTAAATCATAAATATACAACTTTTCAATAATAGTCGCGAAAAGAGGAATATTTTAAGTGATAAAAATGTTCTGCGTTAAACATCGCGCACGTAAATCATAAAATAGATATTCACAGCACAATATGTAATTATGCCGTAAACGACCAAGCCAATGTATTTTCAGATTTAAAGTCAAACAAGAAACAAAATGACATGTTTCAAAATTAAAAAATGAGATTAAAATTTTATCGCACGTCATCGCATGTAAAAGTTAACTTACTTCATTTCTCCTTCTCTTCAATTTGTCTACTTTATCTCTCGATTGTTTATTAGACGGCTTGGCTTCCTCGTCATCCAATTGATGCTGCAAAAGCAATCGAAGCATTGTAAGCATAAATTGCATGGAAGTTGCGTATTAAAAATGATTCTCGGAGAAGTAAATTAAACAATCAATGAACCTACTTGCATGTTACTCAGTTCAACTTCCACTTTCAACACAACGTCTATTATTCCAGTCATTATTTTTAAACCTGAAAAGAAAGTCACATTAATATCATGCTAACGTGCATTATTATTATTATTAATTTTCTTCTTTGAAAACAAATCGTTGCCTTAATTTTGAATGACCTAAAGTCCATTTTAGTCCATCATGAAGTCAAAAGTTTTCATGTTAAATTATTAATAATTGCAATATGTTTATTGAATAACCTGAAGTCCAGAGATGTCAAAACAGTTAAAATAACTGGAAAATGTAACACCGTAAAGAAAAAATGTTAATGGGAGAGTTATTTGGAAGATTTGAAAACTAACGCAATATCTAATTATCTCAAAACTATAAAGTTGGACTAAAGGTTTTTCAAAATTAAGGCGGCGAATGTAAGAGGTGTGGTGTAACATCAAAATCAATATCTGACACCGCACAAAATGCTGCGTAAACACATGTTACCTGCAAACGTGCTGGTATGACGGAATCCACGAACTTGCGAATCAGACAAAGAAAAAATCCATGTCAACAGAATTTCCATCATGTAATCGTCATAGATGATATTATATTGACACTGGTTCATAAGGTGTATGATGAATGATGCAAAGTTTGACTGAAAATACAAAACAACAGACACATTTAAATATTTACACATATTTTTGTGATAGCAAATATCCAACTTTATTCAATGCTAATCGAATATGCATTTCTGGTTCAGGGCACACCAACAAATTTCAAAATGGTCATTTCACGGATAATGAACAAAATTCAACAAGAATTTGTCAGGATGGGACAAGTCAATACCATTGCTAGCATATCCAGATATCATTTACTAGCAGATTAGTTGTTACTAAATATCAAATTTATAAAAAGGATATGTTTACAGTCTAGATAAAATCAGATTTCAATTCAATACATGCCTCTTTAAAAAAGCTTTTGGGTGGTAGAGTCGTCCATTAAAGTAGTTATCTATCCATCCGTACCTTAAACTTTTTGAACTCTGAATTATTTATGATCAATGGATAATTTTCAGTTTGTTCGTCAAAATTTTGCGTCAACTGTCGAATTGCAATCGCTGTGTCTTCTTCCTCGACCATGGATTGGGAAACAGTACCTGTGCATGGAACATGAGTTGGAGATATAACGAACAGCACATAAAAACGATGGTGGCAAGTAATAGTTTTTAAAGAGATTACCTGAGATCATTAATTTCTCTTACTAAGTTTCAAATTCTCAAAACCTTTCAAAATTCCTTATTTTTATTGAAATTATTTATTCAGCTTCTCTCTACAGTTTACAAAAACCTGTCACAATATTGAATATATACTGTTCCTGGAATGCACAAGATGCCTTTTTTGACGCGCAACTCGATTACGTAAATTGAAGAAAAAGTAAAAAACCAAATTCGAAGAAGAATATCACGTCAACTAGACATGTTTTTTTATCAGTGAGTCTTGCGTCACCGAAGCCATAACTGTCCTGATATGCAGAGTAATATTTTTTATAGACCATACAATCTTTTGAGCACTTGTGTGACTTTGTCTTCTATAAAATGTCACGAGACATATTGTCACTAGCAATATACAGTTTTAACAAGTTAAAATAGGACGACTTTTTCAGCGATAGCTATTGAAATTCTTTTGCATTTGTTCGTCTCTAAGTTGTCTCTAAGTTTTAAACAACGTGTAGCATCGCGTGTCAACATGTCTGTTGGTAAGAAAATCTTTCTTCTTTTCATATTTTACGTTACGTAACAAACTTTTAAAAACGTTTAATAATTGACAATATTTCATTAGGTTTCCTGGTTTTCATTTTTTTTCAATTTGGACGCAAGGATTTTGGCGCACAAAAGGCTAATTGTTATGGATAATAATATGAATATACACATAAACAAGAGTACCAACAACAAAAGTATATCTATGACAGCAGGGCAGCTAAAATATATTTTCAAATAAAAAAAATTAACGCACCTAAGCAAATTAATGCGCATGCCTAAATCTTCCAGACACAGTACCGTAATGCCTCGATTAAGCGCCTCCCTCGTATAAGCGCCCCCCTCGAATAAGCGCCCACCCTCTTAGTTAAATTATTAAATAAGCGTCCCCCTCGAATAAGCGCCCACCCCTCAATCTTCAGAAACGGGCGCCTATTCAAGTTTGGCAAAAACAGTAGCACGAAAAGAAAAAAGGCAACGGAACACAGTTTTTTTTCTAGTTTTCATTCTTATTTTTATTTTCCATTTCTTTATAACAGGGAAACTTTCTTAAAAAGCTGTCGTAGGATTAAACAAGGTGACAGATTGTGGCAACTTGAAGCCACCCCCGAGAAGAGAAGTGGTACAATGGATTCTGAAATCATGGGATATGTTAACGAAGGAAATGATTCAAGATTCATTTGTTTCTTGTGCAGTAACTTGCGCTACGGATGGAAGCCAAGATGACTACATCACATGTTTCAAAGAGGGTAAACCTTGTCACGAAGGCTGTGCAATGCTGAAAGAGCAGTTTGAATATATGAATACGGAGGAAACAAACCCGTTTCAAGCCGATGAGAGTGATATCGCTTAGACGTGTTACTCGTCGACAAAGACAAGGAGGGTGACAAAGATGTGGAAATAGATATTTTGTGAAAGAAAAAATAGTGTTTCTATTAAAAACCGCCTTTCATTTATGTTCAATTTTTCTGAATTGCAAATAAGCGCACCCCCCCCCCCTCGTATAAATGCCCCCTCAAATAAGCGCCCACCCTAGAGCCTTGAAAATTAAATAAGCACCCGGGCGCTTAATAAAGGCATTACGGTATATGAATAATATTGTGAAAAACTGATTTTGTGTATTTTAATAACTTTGGTGACATATACCATTGCATCCAGAAGATGTCACAAAAAATTGCAGCAACACCACCATGGCTTTGACTTTATCCTGATTGTAACTGTCCATCCAATCATTTACAGCGCTCTGAAACGAGTTCACATCATCATTATTATTAGAGCATTTCTATACATATAAACAAACAAATTCTACAAAATACAAAGGCAATGCAATAAATATAATGATTTTATTTTGCAATCCCTCACACCGTTTATTGTGTATTTATAGACAAAAAATATAGTTGATGAAGTGAAATTATTTAACAATATGGATTCTTAAATTATAAAATTAAAGTTATCAAATGAGACAAACATATATAAAGGAAATTGAATTACAAGCAATGCCGTGTTTCCATTTTTCACGATTTCATATAAAGAAGGATCTTCATTCCCAGCCGACAAATTGGTGTCTCGCTTCTTCTTTTTCGTTCGAACCTAGACCCCAAAATAAAGACCTTTTAAGGCTGACCTTTTCGAGAGACATAGTGTTTAGGAGATACAATTGCCGGTATGAACTTGGATGTGTCAAATGTTCCTTTCGTCAAAAGAAGAAATTGATTTGAAATTCATCCATAAATATGCGGGCAATGAAAATGTTGAAAACTTATTTGATGTCTGTAGAAAGATCAATAAATCTGTGAAGTGATTGAATACAGAAAACATGATTATAATATTGTTACAAAAATATGTAGTAATCGCGAGTTACGAGAAAAATATGGCAAATATTTTTTTGAGTTTTTTATGTTTTTCAAAATATTTCACGAGCCTTTAGGTGAGTTAAATATTTAAGAAAAACATAAAAAACAAGAAAAATATACCATATTTTTCGAGTATTTCGTGATAACTACTTTATCAATAGGTCTATATGATATTTTTTATAACACGCTTTGAGAGCGTGAACATGAATGTCGCCACAACTCAATGATTTTACGATTACATTATTCTAACATTCGCACGTGTCATATTTTGCACTCTGTTTTTAACCAATAGGAATCCCGGGAATAGTTGCTTTAACCAATCAGAAAAAATATTGAATTTTGCACTCCTTTCTAGCCAATCAAGAAAAAATATTGAGTTTTGCACTCCAAAATATGATATATATTTCCCCGTGATTAGCCAATCAAGTTACAGATATTCACGCAACCTATTGATAAACTGTAAATTCATCAACAACAAATAAAAACAGACCTCCAAAACATTTCGAATTTTCTTTCGTTTAACAAGAGGTTGCGGTTTCTTCAATTGCGACTCTTCTCCCCTGAAATACCAACATCTCTAATTGTAATGGAACAGTAAAAAATAAATGGGAAATAAATATCAATAAATATTTATTAATTAATTAGATTTTATCTAAATATATGATATCTGAGTTAATAAAACATATCCTTATTATCAAATTAAAGTCAAAATTTATAGAATTAATGCTTAATATTAATTAATTCACATGTTTTCAATTGTGGTTTCCACTTGTTTCAACAATGTTTCGGGAGATGCTTCATAAAACGCAGGTTTTGCTTTTATGCGAGTTGACAATCTTCGAGGAGTCTAAGCATTCAAAAACAAATAAGATTAGCACTGTCTGTTATGTCTTTCGTTTGCCTTTAAAAATATTTCCATCAAAATCCACCCTTCAATATCTTTTACTTCATATCTTAACAGTAATGAAGCCCATTACGTGATACAAGCCTAGCTCAAATTGATTGTCTGGTCGGGCAGTTTCTTTGGTGTCCTAATTAATTATGTCGGCCCCTGGAAATATTGGCAAATAAATTTGTTGCTTACACATACATTATACACATTAAATATATTTGCTAACCCCACCCCACCCCCCAACCCTGATAATATAAAGTATGCAATGCAATTTTCTAAAACAGTTCAATGAAAATGTTAAAGGATTATTTACCAAATTTTCTGATAAACTGGTTGACAGACTCACGTCTGAGATTGACACCAGCGGGCTCATGATGAGGGTGTCTCTCGTTAATGAAGTTTTGATCATAGAAAAATCAATTTCTTCTTTTGACGAAATACTTGACTCAAACGTAATGTCAGGAATATTTGACACATCCGAGTTCATACCAGCAATTGTATCTTCTTCTCCAGACATTATTTTCCAATATATATGTATATATATCTAAAACATTTATAAAAAATAGATATACTTCTATATTTTGGTCAACTTTGTACTCTATTTTAAATTTCTCCAAGTCTACTTCGTCATGCTAATTACTAATTTCTTTTCTAATGAGAGGACACACATTGATGGTAGTATTTATTCTTATAAATTATAAACTACTGAAATGTATAATCCTCTATAAAGATTGAAATAATAATAATACAATTATACAAGCATACATAATAATAATACCAATGGTGGTAAATTTTTAAATTTTTTTGATAGCTTTTGGTATATGCTGTCTGTTTCACACGTCCACACACACCTTAACCCTCCGTAGGGTTCATGACTTTTATCACAGATATGTGTGTAATCGATACATTTCAAGAAAAAAAAATTGCTATAAATACTACAGCACAAATTGTGGCCAATGGGGTCTCGCTGGACGAAGTTATTAAATAAAGATTTAGTTATTGGTGTGGAGTGTTACAAATATTGTAGCAAAATATTAAAGAAACAGACTGTATACGCAGTGTAACCTATAGTGTATCTGAGGTTCAGCTTCTAGAATGAACTTGTCAAGATTTGTTTAAAAAGTTTGAAGAAGACATTTTGTTATTTTTGTGTGGTTTTGGGGAGGTTGAAAAGTCTTAGTGTGTGTATGGCAGCCTTTAGTGACTTTATGCACGTAGATGTTATGGTGTTCAGTGTTTGTAGAAAGCAATACCGATTGGTTCTTGAGGAGGTAGAAGTTTGCTGCTTATGTATAAAATCTAAAATTTTTGAAAAGATAAAACTTAATTTGTGTCCTCCAATGACAACAAAAATAACAACATACCATTCATTCATATTGTCCTTTAAAAATAAATCAGTTCAGGTGCCAGAATTCTAAAGAGTCGTAATGTAGTTATAACAAAAACATGTGCGTGATGTTGTAAAGATTAGTCCAATCAATAAAAAACAACAGGAAAACTAGAAGAGGTGGGAATATTCTTCAAGCTTCAGATTCACGGAAACATTATTATGAATGGAATCCATAATCTTGGTCCGTTGTGATACTTTGAGGTTAAAAATAAACTTAATACTTGCAAATGATAGGTTACAGGCCAGCTCGGACTACAAACTTGCCTAGATTTCTGTACAAAATGAGGACCAAATGTATTGATATTCACATGATAGATTGAACAATAATCTATAAACATATCGAGGCAAAAATAAATGAAGAATTAGTAAAGAAAACGTCAAATTCATAGTTCGGCCGAGCTGATATCGGCTTAGCCCGAGCTGGCATTTGCCCGAATTGGCCATACCTACACCAAAATGATATAAATGAAAACATTGGAATATAAAGAAACTCTATCTCACGCTATAGTTCAGTCACATGTAGCATGATGAATAATACCCTCAGAGCAATAACAATCCATTGTGACAGAGCAATATCTTGAGATCTTTTAGTTTCTGTGCAATCAAAATAATAGTGTTGATGCATGATCTAACAGGGGTGGAAATAGATGAACATGTTTGATTGTAAAGGTTTTCTGAAAAGAAATGTCTATTTCTGTCAATCCTTTTGAATAGATACCTACGTAAATGTTTAGCCAATATTTTCTAACGTGTTCTCGTCCAAATTGTTAGGGGCATCCAAAAAGTCTAATAGATTAGGCGATGTTTGTACTAAATTATTTAATCATTTGTCGCTTTCGTTTTAAAATCAGCATTGAATATTCGAAGCTCACCGCGCATTGACATAGAATCAACGGTGAAGGGTCTTTCTAAAAACCACAAACAAAAATTCCCGCCAAATTAAATAAAATTGCCGACCGCAAATTCCCGCCAAAATTGTATATGTGCTTTTTCCGAAAAAGCGTATACTATGCACTTCCTGGAGGATAACGTAGATAATTTTTGGTGCTTATTACCATAACATCTGTCGTGGAAACTTTTTTGCATACATATCTATGAAATTGGTAAATAAATGGTAAGCAACATGAAAATATTAGAGGATGTTGCGATTACTTTCTTTGTGCACAGATAGCGAGGATGTCTGTAATGTCATCAGCACGTGAATAAAGTAATCACATATATATCCTTTCCTCCGCCAAAATCATTCCACGTCACACGAAACCATTCTTTTCAGGACGGCGGTTCAATAACTTTTATGCTTGACTTTGATTGGCTTTGATTATATGGTTTTCCTTAAAGGTAATAAGTCACCCCGCGTTGATTTGTACACGCATCCGATACTCTTGTCTAAACTAAAGAGCTAAAAAACCTTGATATGAACGAAAGTCCTTTTCATAGGAACCCAACTAACACGTAAAACATATTGAGGTATTCGTCTAATAAGTATAATACCTTCATGGAAGGGAATGCTTATAGTAAAAAATGCTTCAGAAAAGGATCATGATAACTGAGAGAGTCATTTCGGAAAATACAATATATAATCGAAAATGACTGCCGAAACCTACCTCTTTTTGCCAAAAACTGCGCAATCGTCGCCTGACCACTTCGCTTACTAGAGGCCATGACTAAGGTCAAAATTGGACTGAAAAACTCAAGAGTTAGCCGCGGGTAACACATGTTAATTACTTCAGAATAATACCCTTGCATTATACTTGCATCGCACCTCATGGCAACAAACAAAACAGAAAAAGCAGGATAAACCTGAGCTCAAATATAGCAGGATGACGGCCGAAACCAGGAGCGAATGCGTTTATTCAGTAATTCAAAAAGTGGGCAACACCTTCATTTTGGTCAACTTTATTTATTATATGAGAAGCTTTCGACACCATCGTGTCTGCCTGTATGTTTACTCAGCAGTTTACAGTGAGGTCGGTTTATTTTAGTAATCACACTAGCCAGGGCCCGTATTCTGAGTGTCGGGCATATTTTAAAATACTTAATGGCGCCCCAGGATAACTGCAAGAATTGAGACGTCGGACACGCGCCTTCTGTAAAAAAAATCTGAAAAATACTGAAATTATTAAATGTATTAGAAAATGAACTGGATAAATGCATCGTTAGTCAGTCATGTTTGCATCAATTATTTTCTACGAATTTCCGTGCGATATATTTGACTCCAACCGTTGTTTTGCCTGAATTTAGCTATAAATATCTTCTTCTCAATATTTTAGCATTCATCAAGTCAAGTATGAGTGGTTCGGATGTACTCCATTTTACCTTTCCTCTTGATGGCAAACATTTGCTCCTGTCTGTTTCCATCAGGTCGGAACGATGCTGTAGAGACGTGCTCTAACTCTTAACTCACGTCATGTTGAGTTGATTAGCCGCAGTTTGGTTCTGTAAAGTTTACTTGTACAATAACATCAAGGATTGAATAATGTTGAAGGTACTAAATGTTTTAATATGCAGCAAGATGAGGCATAATTTACAAAGATGGCTCTACTAGTAGGGGCCTTGTGTAGAAAAAACTACACTAGGTTCGTGTGCAACGACTTGTTACAAGCAAAATTATTTTTCAGATCGATTCTTTAGTTGGTCTAGATGAAAAAAAAATATGGTGTCAATTTTTTTATAAATGGGTGCGGCCCCTGGGTGACGTCGTAGTTTCCCAGTCAAATGAAAACGAAAGTTAAAACTAAGGCTTAAAATATAGCTTAAATCAAGGATCTTATTGTGAGAAACAATAAACATAAGAACACTATGGGTCAAGATTCAATACTTCCAAAAATACGGGGGTTTGAAGTATACGAAACCTTCATTTGTCGAGCTTCTCAGGAACCTATCATTAGAAATGCTAAAGTGCACTCATTTAGGATCCATACTGATATTACTCTTCATCTAAATGTACATTCCGTATAAATTGTTCGTTTTATAAATAATATTAACAGTACAGTATACATCCGTTAATTCGAACACGCAATAAGGGACCAAACATTTTATTCGAATGTTGGAATGTTGAAATTATGTCGACAACTTGTAACAGCTCATTTCTATCAGGCCACTTTACTGGTTCATTGTCAACTTTGACGAAATTATTGCAGCAATGCTGGGTGAATACAGCAAGTATTGAAATATATTGGAACTACGAGCATTAAAAGGTTAAGTTCTGTAGTTCAAGTTGATTACAGCAACATTTTCATGAAATAAAATACTTTGTTTATTCCTTTAACTCCGAAAGACGTACATGTAAATGTACCAAAGTTCGAATTAGCGAGCGTTTTTTGGCCAAGGGACTGAAAATATCGTTCGAGTTAGCGAAATGTTCGAATTATCGTGGATGGAATTAATCAGGCTGAAATGAGTTTAATGACCATTGTTTTCTTAGATTATTTCCGAGCGCAATGTGAAGTTGATAGAATTGAACCTACTTACGATCCGAAATATTTTCTTGCATGTGATGCCAATAAACAATGGAAACATTTTACAACTGATCTTTCTCTTAATGAACCAAACTTGCATATATATATATACATATAAAGTACAATCCCGATAACTCAAACCCCCAAGGGACCGAGTAAAATAGTTCGAGATAGCGAATGTTCCAGTTATCGGGAGTTTTTATGAGAAAACATTTTGGAAGGGGAACTGAAAAACAGTTTGAGTTAACGCAAGTTCGAGTTATCAGGGGTTCGAGTTATCGGGATTGTACTGTATATACGAGTGTCTACCCGCGACAAGCATACTTAAACCTTTAAAAATCAATTTGAGAATTACTCACTCGGTTTCAATGTTTTTGCTCCGCTTAACAATGTTTAGATGTTTTGCGCAGGAATTTTCGTCGTCAACAGTGCATATGCACGTGCAAATTTCAAGTATCATTTCTTATTAAGTGGTGAATGTTGCGCCATTTCGTCCTTGTGTGTTTGTAACAAAAAATTAAATTAATTCGCGTTCTTTTAAACATTTTAATAGTCGTTAATGATTTTCAATTGCGTCATCAAAACAAGTTAGCCCGCCTTTTTGTGTTTGTAATAGTCCAGTTAGATAGTACAATTGATATGAAAACAAAAAGTTCACTGATATTCAAACATGACCAAAATTATACACCCAATCATTTTTACAAACATTTTATCCACAAAACAGAAATTTGTAGCTAACTATTCTATAGTATATCCAAAATCCTCTTCTCAAAAAGGTGTATTGACAATAGATAATGTTGACCGTCGCCCATGGTAACGCCTCTTGAGTGCTATTAATTCTAATAGTAGGAAGAAAATAAAAAAGAAACGTGAGTACTGTTAAATTTTTTATTAAAACAAAAAATAAATTAAAACGCCTTTTTAGGTCGTTTCAAGAGATCAGTTTTTTTCTGCCCATAAAGCAATTTGTCTATTTTAAAATCTTGTAAGGTACTGGACTCTGTGGTTAACTTTTGCAGCGATGCCTTTGTTCTCTTCGGTAGAACAAGCGGCTCCAATGGTTGATTACGTTTGAAATTTAACGGACTGTCTTTTGCTACTGGTTTCACAATGGGAAGTAAGCATTCTTTGTCGATTGTGTTGACGAGAGGAGTGTCCGTAGTTTTCATTTCGTCGAAGATTGGTATGTCATGTGAATCATCGCTCTCATCATCGTTGTCATCAGAGAATTCACATTCCTCGATTATACTTTCATCGCTGTCTTCCACGTTTGTTGAAGCGTGAAATGGATCTTTCAATACTGATTCTGATTTTTTTTCCACGTCTTTGCCGTTTGAACTTATTTTGTCATTTATACCATAGAAATAGTCGGTATCAACACTACTCTGTGATGCTTTCTTGCCCAAACCAAAGAATTGATCAAATGATGAAGATTCTTCATGAACATATGTTTTCTTCTCTACCTCATTTTTCTTAGTTCCTTTATATTTTTTGGGTTCATCTGCTTTACTGTTTTCGTTTATCCTTTTTGCATCTTCTTTCATGCTCTTGTCTTCTGATTTACTCAAATCGTTGTCGTCATATTTTTCTGTGACATCTTCTTTCATGCTTCCTTCTTTTGATTTACTCCATTCATTGGTGTTATATTTGTTTGTGAAATCTTCATTCATTCTTCCATCTTCTGATTTACTCCAATCGCCATTTTCATCTTTCTCTGTGACATTTTCTTTCATGCTTCCATCTTCTGATTTACTCCAATCGCCGTTTTCATCTTTCTCTGTAACATCTTTTTTCTTGCTTCCATCTTCTGATTTACTCCAATCGCCGTTTTCATCTTTCTCTGTGACATCTTCTTTCGCGCTTCCATCTTTTTCAATTTCGCTTGCGTCATTTTCGCTTTTCGTGTCATCTGATGAGTGAAATGTTGAAATACTGGAATACTCTTTCAATGATCTTCTTATTGCTTCACTTGACGACGCAGAGCTATCGTTGTGTGAAGACCGACTAATTGACAAAACATACGCATATTATTAAAGTGTTTCACAGGTTTGCTAAAATCGTCATAGAAAAAAAATCATAATCGCACTCACGTTTTTCTTGAATCTCTGCTCGTATCGCTACCTTTTAAACTTTCAGATTTCTAAAGTAAAGCAGGGGGCATTAGAAATCTACAGCACGTGTTATCTATACACTTTACCTTTGAAGAACGTCTGGATGATAGAGAGCTTTCCGATTCGTTTTGACTCGATGGCTTCGCCTTTTTGTCTTTCAGTCGTCTAAGTTCTCTTTTATGATCGTCTTTTGCCCTCAAAATTTCTTCTTCCATTTCCCTCAGCTTTGTTTTTAGTTGGTTAACACACAATCTGTTGTCTCTCATATTCTCCTCCATCTTCATTTCCAACTGTCGATATTCGTCTTTCAACTTCTCTTTGCTTCTTCTTTCTTCACTTAAAGCTTCTCTATGAAGTTTAACCTGCAACTCGTTGCTATCGAAACCTTCCTGCAGTTGAACTATGGCTTTACATTTCTCGTCCAATTTAAGGGAAGATTGTTTGCGTTCATTTGCAAGTCACTGAATTCTCCTTTCACTTTCTGCGTGTAACTCTTTTTGTTGGAGTAGCTCTTCAGTTGCTCTCACTGTTTTAATGTTCATCTCGTCTACCATCTTCTGCATTTCTTTTATTTGAATAGTTTCATCAACGTGGTTTTTAAACCACACAACGCGATCGTTTAGGTTTTCATTTTCCTTCTTCATCTCACATTTCTCAATCTTTAAATGTTCAATGTCGTTCTTCATTTCCTTCTCATTCGCTTCCAACTCTTCAATCTTCCTTTTAAGTTTGTTTTCTTCTATCCGAGGCTTTTCATCACCCGTTTTCACTACTTTTATGTGATTCTCTAGCGAATAAATTCGATTTTGCAACTCAGCTTTTTCTTCTACCAACATCTCTTTGCAGTTTTCACTTTCCGTTAACTTGCCGACGATTCTTTCGCGAGAATTTTCACACTCCCTCAAGTCAACTTTCATTGCATCAAGAGCCTCCGTCAAAATGTTCACTTGCCCTTTGAGAGACTCGTATTCATTCTCTTTCGCTGTCAGTTTGTTCTGCAATAATGTTCTGTGTTCGTCAAACTGTTTACGAAGATTCGCTGCATTCATCGAACATTTTTCAAGATTTTCTTCACTCTTTGTTATTTTGTTTATTTTCTCGCTCAATTGCGTTTCTAACGTTGAACATTTTTCCAACATCTTTGCGAGATCTTTTTCACACGCAAGTTTACTTCTCTCTAGCATTTCGATTTCATCTTTCAGGGTTTTTTCTTCCTTCGCTTCTCCTGGCGGCCCAGTTTGCGTTGAACTGTCTACCTTCCCGTCCTTCACACGTTCTTGTTTGTCCAAGAACTCAATCCTTTCTTGTACTTCTTCCAAGTAACATAAAGCTTTCTCTTTCTCTCTCTTGTTCTTTTCTAAATCCATTCTTAACTCTCGCATTTCCTCTTTCGCAGTGAACAGTTCGTTTTCTTTCTGAAGAAGAACCGTTTCGTTTTCCGCATTGATCTTCTTTAAAATGTTTATGTTCTCTTGTTTTTCTTTCGAAGATGCTTCAGCGTTGTTCATCTTCGTTAGCGAATCCCTCAGTTCTTCAATCACAAATAAGCTGTTCAATCTTTCCCCTTTCAACTCTTCAACTTCACAACTGAGTTCTTCTAACACGGAAACGCACTCCTCTTTTCTTCGTTTTTTGACCTTTTCTTTTTCATTCTCTCCTTCTTTCAACCCTACCAACTCCTCTTCTAAACGCTGCACCTTGATTTGCAGTTTGTGTTTGTCTTCATTCAGATTTCTCTTCTTCAGCTTAAATTCACAGATGTTCTTCATTAAATCTTCATTCTCGCACATTAAGTTCTGGTTCTTCTTCATCTCAACAAACAACTGCTGTTGCGAAGCATCTAACTTCTCATGCAACTCGATCACTTTCTCTTGAAACTCTCGGATCTTCTCGTCACGTTCTTTTAACTGTGCATCTTTTTCATGTAACTTCTTCAATAAATCCTCCATCTTTTTACTTTCATCATCCGCATGATCTCGAGCATCAAACGCCCGCATTTTGTTGTAGCCTGCTTTATATTTGAGCTCATTGATCTCGTGTTCAAGCTGCACGATTTTACGAGAAACAAAATGGAAATGACCTTCAGTATTTGGATGATTATCCAACAGACATGTTGTAACGTGACCGTCGGAAGAACACCTCTTCAGAGAGTTGATTGCTGCTAAGACCTCTTCATCTTGCTGCCTTCTGAACAACTCTAAACCTGTAAACAAACTAAACAGTAACTACGCAAATATCTTTACTAAACATCGTCTACCTTGTAAAGAGCGTTGCGGTTTCATTGTCTCTTTTTGAAGATCTCTCAACTTTTTGTTTAAATCTTCTTTTACACTTTCATTTTGCTGGACTTCGACTTCTCTCTCTTGGATTTGCTTTGAGCACCTTTCCAATTCCTCAGAGAACGTATTCATCAAGCGAATGTTTGATTTACTTCTTTTTTCTGCTTCATCCGACAAATTCTTCAACGAGAAGTATTCTTCTTCAAGTTCAGATTTTTCACTTAATAACTCCTTCAGTCGATCCTCTTCCTCTTTTTTCTTCTCGGTTAGTATTTTGATGCTTTCTTTTTTCTCGAGAATCGATTGATGCGCACTTGATTCTTCATTCAATTTGTTTAGTTGACCATCCAGTTCACGTACCCCTCTCTCCAACTCCTTCTTTGCATCTCTCACCTCTTTAACGCGTACATCTTCCATATGAACATCTTTATAATGTTCAATCACACCCTCTTCATTCAAAAACAGTGGTCTATGATGACACAGTACGCATGTGCGAAACCGCGCCACGTTAACCGGCAGGTTTTTATAATTTAAAAACATTTCCACTCACTTTCTCTCGTTCGTCAAATATCTCTTTATTTCGTTCAGCAAAAAACGTGTCTTGTTGTACGTTTGTAAAACGTAAAATGATTTGACGTCAAATAAACTTCGTGACGTCCGTTCCCTTACCACGTGATATCGAGCTAGTTCTTTAAAGTGATGTCTTTTCACGGAATATGAATAACATTTAAAACTTAAAGGATAACAAGTTTGTATCTTAAATTCGCGTATAGAGCATATGCGTATTTTCCCGAGGGCAAAAAATGTTACATGACTTGCATTCCTAGGCATGTAAATTCTATTTGAAAGGCTTGTATGACGCGTATAGCTCAGTGATGATTCGCTTGAACCCGTCACAATCAATCGTAGATTTTCGTGATCATGGCTAAGTGAGAGTTTTAAAAGTAAAAAGGTTCGAGAATTGGTATGCCGCAAACGCAACATACTTCTACGAAGTCCGTTTTTGAACTTGCCGATGTCTATAAAAATGTGTCGGAGTGCACCTATGAGTGCACCTATTCTGCGTTTATTCTGTTTTTATCACATTTTCCAGAATTATTTAGATCATATAAAGGAGAGTTGTATAAGAACGACGACAAAAAATCCAGAAAACATCTTTTGGAATCCTGATAAATACTTAGGTAGTAAATCGGAAAAATGTTCAAATTCACCTCTATCCAGAGAAACTTTCGCGAATGTCTTCATTTCGATATTTTTAAATACAAATAAATGAAAAGAGAGAACGCTAATGTTGCATGATCCAAGAATTTGTGTTAATGGTCATGCAATGGCACTACAACTACGAGAGAAGGGTGATAGATGGAGATGTCGCTCTCGTGAGTGTCGATCGAAATTTTCTGTACAAAAAGGTACCTGGTTGGAGGATTCAAAATTGGCGTATAGAGATATAATTTTATTTATAATTGTTGGTCGAAAGAGTATACCAAAATACAATTTGTACAGACAGAACTTGGCATAGGAAAAGATGCCACCATTGATTTTAATAATTTTCTGCGAGAAGTATGTGCAGCGGATCTTCTTGCAAACCCTATTTCAATTGGTGGACCAATTATGATTGTTGAAGTTGACGAATCACTCTTCTCAAGGCGAAAAAATAACCAAGGTCGTGTATTGCCACAACAGTGGGTGTTTGGTAGATGGTGTTGGAAAACAAAGTTTTATGTGTACGGTTCCTGACCGCAGTGCAGCTACTTTGCTTCCGATCATCCAGACGGAAAGCAATACGACAATGTGAGATCTCCGGAGAGCGTAGGTTGAGATAGCAGAAATTTTTTTACTAACTTAAACTAATTTTAATTTTTAAACAAGACTTACGTTGATAACAGAATGTAGTTTTTCTGATGTGATTTTTATATCCTGTATAAATATTTGTTAAACAAATGAATGCAAGGTATGGAGATTAACCGCTTGACAGTTAACCACAACCTTAATTTTGTCGATCCTACTACTGGGTGTTGAGTGTTGAGCGGTCGTGGAGATCCGCAAAAGAGCGAAGTAAACGTCATAACGGAACCCATCGTCACATGTTGGACTCGTATTTGTGTGAATGGATGTGGAGGCAAAGACATTATAATAATGTTGACTTATTTGAACATATCTTGACTAATATTGCCTCTTAATATTGGCCACCTCAGTAGCACTTTTCTGTGCCAGTGCCATAAAAAAACAAGCGTACACTTAATACAACACGCAAGCACTCACTCAAAATATTTTTCTATTCAAATTCCGTGATAAACCTTCAGCCTATTTATATTTAAAGGCAAAGCTTAGGACTGAACAATCCTGATCTCCAGGTGAAGAAGTTGAGTCCATTAATTGATACAAAATATCTCTTGGTTGTCTTCTTCCTGCACATCACTTATATGTCATTTTTTTATGCTAATATGGTCAATAGAAAAAAAATGTTCTCTCCTATTGACTATAATGCGAAGGAGGTGAAAATTGGTGAAAGATTTTTTTAACGGTGTTTCTCAGTTTTCTTAGATAGACCACTTTCTAGGCACTGAGCTAGGTATGTAAGTAACTGATATCTGTGTCTATATCAGAAGATGGTGTGGATGTTGGTTTTGAAGGGTTGTGGATTGTATTCAGGAGGGAAGCACTTGTTATGGAAGGAATTCCATAGTTCTGCGGTTCTTGGAAAGAAACTGTTGCTGTAGAAAAACTTTGAAATATGAATTTTTATTATTATAAACGAATAGTTACACAGGATAATCACGCCAGTATAAACTGTTATAAATGTGGGTCCTGCTCGATACAAATATTATTAAGTCAAGTAGCTGTTTTTTGTTTGTTTGTTTTTTTAGAAAGGAAATACACAGGAGAGGCAGGGCCCATGACTAAACAGATTCCTGTGTATTGATTTTATATAGGGTCCTACCCTATCTCAGTTCTTAACCCGGAAACATGAAACAAATCCTAGAAACTCTAGAATAAGCCACTTCGCCGAGAAAAAAACTGAGCGCAGTACTTCCAGGGATGTGGCAAGATTCGACCCGAGTGAGAGTCGAACCAGGGACCTCTTAATTCTGAGCGCAACGCTTAGACCACTCTACCACTGCTGCTTGATATGATTCGATCACAACTAATAGCCGGTATTCGCATTGCTGCTCATCAATGTACTGTCGCAGATAATTGGCCTTACAACACTCGAACAGTTGACAAACCGTGTAAAAGGCTAAGAACGATTGCACAATCCAAGGAATACAATCTCATACAGGAAACCATGTTTCAGATGCGGTAGGCTGTCGCACAAGCTGTCCAAAAAGTCTTGCAATAAATATAAGAGACGCGATCACTTCGCCAACGCGTAGGGGTACGTGTGTCGAACGACCGCTGTAGCCTGTTACTGCTGTTACATGACAAAACCGTATCGAAATATCAACAGGAGTTACATATCCAATTTGACTAAATGGATCGGAAATATCACACGAAAAAGTCACTAATGGGGACTTCCATGCGGAGGAACCAAAACCACCTCACATTGTAGACATAAAAATTAAGATAAACAGAAAAGCGTATTAAAACCTCTGGAAGGCATTGTCAAATGTACACCGACTACAAAAATAAAAGCCACTGCGGACACTGGCGCTCAAATATGTACATCAGGAGTGCATATACTCACTGCGTTACAGCAGTGCGATCGATGGCTACCTCCAATGAAACACTGTTTAAGGGGAGTAGATGGTACGATGTTAGATATCACAAGTTATCGTTGATAATTCATGAAGTCTAGGTTACATCACAAAATTGACATATGTCTGCGACAAGGTAACGAGCGCTTACCTTTCTTTCAACCCGCCCTGAAGCGTCTGAAAATCATTGGCTCGACCTTCCCTATGAGTGAAGTATCTCATGTGACAACATCGCGTACACCGGAACTTGCACTTTGTAAATGTCCGTTACCGGAGACTACAGACAATGACAGGTGAATCATTAAAGATCGCATTTCTTCCAGAACACACCACTAAAGTTGTACATAAACCTATTTCCATCCCTCATCATTGAAATAAAGTCAAGATCCAACTCGACGCTGTTTTCAATAAATCAATCAATATCCATGTGGCCGTAGGTGCACTTTTTGTGAGTTCACTATGTATCTCCACGTATTTCGGTCAGCTGTACTTTTTGTGGCATCGACGCTGTTTTAGCTCTGGGTATAATCGGATTTGTACCACAAGGAACCCCTGCGAAATGGAGTTCCTGAATGATTGCTATTCATTAAAAAGACGGATCAACTTCCAAACTGTTAATAAATTAACCCGTAGGCAGACGCATCACACCACGTCATCTTTCAATATCGTCAGTGTCGTATAAACATTATTGACGCCTGGAATGGAAACTACTCTGTGGTCGTTCCTGCCCGTTCCGCTCGTTCTGTGGTCGTTCCGCTCGTTCAACCTTTTAGTAACGTCGACATAATAAGTATAACATGCCTTTCAAAAACTTATACTTTTATAACGACTTAGTGGTAAGACTTCGAATCATGAATTATGATGAATTGTGGCATGAATTATTTGTCTAAGAAATCTATGACAATCACGACATTTAGAATTCCACCATAATTGAAAATAGAAACTGACAGAAAATGTGATTGTCCGCCACTCTTTATGACTAGAATTAAACGCTTTGCAGTAATGGCTAAAATAAATAATATGAAAAAATGTTATTTTGTACACAAATTGCTTCTATTTGTGTGTTTAATACTCTTATTGGTAGCCGCACGGATATTTTACGGAGTAATTATTTCACAACATACTATGAAATAAGTATCGTTAATGGTGTAAAAGGCGCGCACGCGCAGTAAAGAGATCGATACTTATTTTACGGAGTAATTATTTTATAGCATACGGTGTAAAATAAGTATCGCTAAAATGTTCTGAAATGTGCGCATGCGCAGTAAAGAAATCGATACTTATTTTACAAAGTAAAATTTTTCGTGACACCGGATAAACGGTTAGCAATTTATAACATAGACCAAAAGTACAAACATTATTGAAAAATAAATAATATGCTAATTATGCATAGATCGTTGTTATTCATTTTTATGTGGACAGTATCAAATCAATATAGAAATAGATGTGGCCTGTCTTATACATACAATAGTAATAGTTTTTCTAAACTACCTTTTCCTTATTTCGCGAAAGAAATTTTACCCAACACAATTCGAATTATTTGAAATATTTTCCTGTAAAACACAATTTTAAAGCTTAAAAATCCAAAGGCAAAAATATATTATATATTTTTAAAAGTCTAATTTCATTTTTATAACCCGATAAGAGATATCAATCATCCGCACTATAATTGGGAGAAATTTTGACCATTACCGCACTAAATTAGAGGAGAATCGAAAATTCCCTAACACTTACCCGCACTAATAAATAGAATAGAGACACACGCAAAAGGCTACTACAATCGATCTCGTTTTTACCAGTGAACAGAACATGATCACTTCTCTCTCACACTTACCGCCGATTGGAAAGAGTCACCATCAACTCCTATCCTTTGAACTTCTGAAAAATCAAATTTTAATCAGGAACAACTATTCAAATATAATTATAATAAAGGGGATTACAAAAAAATAAACAACGACCTGTCTATATACAACGCAGACTCTTCTCTTGACACTATTGATAATTGGAATTCTTTACTCAGCACACTAGCAACAAGTATCGATAAAAACATTCAAAAAAAAAACAGAAACGAAAAAACATAACCCGAAGTGGATAACACGGAATGTCATACATAAACTGAAGGAAAAAAGTTACAAATATCGCATCTACCTATCAAATAAAAATCTATCAACTTACCAAGATTATTGCAGAGCGAGAAATCAAGCAAAATCCGCTTGCAGATCAGCCATTAAGGAATTTGAGAAAAGTATCTCCTACAACATCAAAGACAATCCTAGGGCGTTCTATTCATATACAAAATCTAAAACACCAACCAAAAATTTCTTCCCAGATATCCACTACAATGAGATTGTTGCAAGAACCGATCTAGAAAAGGCAAATAGCTTTAATGCTTTCTTTTCAAGTATTTTCACGCAGCAAAGCGACTCTACCCCCTTAGACTTCTCGTTAAACTGTTATGTACCTCTTCTAGCTAACAATGTTAACCTATCGCCTGAAAACATCGACAAGTACTTGTCTTTTCTGAATGTTGACAAATTGCCACGACCGGACGGAATACACCCACGCGTTCTGAAGGAAATCAAAAAAGAACTATCTAAACACCTATCTACCATATTTATAGACGCTCTCAACACTGGAAAACTTCCACAAGCATGGAAGGACGCCAACATAATGCCACTATTTAAAAAAGGAGATAAGAAACAAGCCTCAAACTACCGTCCAATCAGTCTTACATCTGTTGTGGCTAAAGTCTTTGAGAAGATTATTAAAGGATCATCTGTTATCTCATCTCCTAACACATGATTTACTTAGTAGTTACCAACACGGCTTCCGACCTGGACATTCATGTGCCACAAATCTTTTAACAGTGTTAAATAGTTGGACACTAGCTCTTGATGAAGGGTTTGCTATTGACAATATTTACCTTGATTTTCAAAAGGCTTTTGAAAAAGTTTTCCACGTTAGCCTGGTCAGGAAATTAAAAGCTTACGGGATTGAAGGTGCAATTTTGAGATGGATCAAGGTCTTTCTACTTAACCGTCGTCAACGAGTTGTAGTAAATGGGACATACTCTGACTGGAAAGCAGTAAAGAGCGGAGTACCTCAGGGTTCAGTCTTAGCCGCATTGCTCTACATCGTTTATATTAATGATCTCCCTAATGTCATATCATCGACAGCTGCACTATTTGCTGATGACACAAAAGTATATCGCGTTCTTTCTTCAGTCGTATCACATTTTCATCTCCAAAATGATATTGATATTCTAATAGATTGGGCCAAAAAATGGGGGATGGTGTTTAATACTGAGAAATGTGCCGTTCTACATCTCGGTAACAGTAATAAACAAAACACCTATTCAATGTACGATCATAACATTTCAAAAAAAGTTGATATCAAAACTGTCAAATGCGAACGCGACTTAGGTGTTTCTGTCGACTCTGAATTAAAATTCTCCCATCATATAAAAAACCAAGTCAACAAAGCAAACCAACTATTTGGTCTCATAAGAAGAACATTTACATTTATGGATGGAAAGTCTTTCAAACTTCTGTTCACCACGCTAGTCCGACCACATCTCGAATACTGTGCAGCTGTCATCAATCCGAGATTGCTACAAGATAAAAGACGCATTGAGAAGAGCCTCAGGAGAGCCAGCAAGCAAGTTCCGGGAATGAAAGACCTTCCTTATGAGGGTCGTCTTTCTCGTCTCAAATTACCAAGCATGCGCTTCAGATTTATCTGCGGTGATCTCATAGAGATATTCAAATGGTTTAAAGGGTACTACAAATGTACGTCAAAATTTTTTAATGCCGAAAATCGAGTTATCACACGAGGTCATCATTTCAAACTGAGGAAGCAGCACTGTTGTCTTGAGCTGAAAAGGAAATTCTTCATGATGCGTGCGATTGATCGTTTGAACAACCTACCGCACGAAGTTATTAACGCAGCCTCGCTTAACATCTTCAAAAATCTACTAGACGTGCACTTGCAGAATGAAAAATATTTGATCGATTAGCCTTTTACGATTTTTTTTTATTATTACATTTTACTTCATTTCATATTGTAATATCTGTAGTTTCGTCTGCTTCTTGAAATCTGTTGTCTAAACTTGATTTTACAGTCAACTAATATTTTGCACGTTCATATTTTACACATTTTCTACAAATCAACTACTTATTTTCTAGTATTTTTTATATTATATATAACGTTTATTATCGGTATAATCAGCATTTGTAGGTTTGATAGGCCTTCCTGCCTATACAATTTTTTTTTTGTAAACCTTATATCCAATAATAGTAATAATAGAGGAAAAAATATTGTTCATTTTTCGAAAAATAGGCTATCCGCACTAATTAGAGGGCGCAGCACTAAATTAGGGTGACCGTTCATTTCGTCGCAGATCATTTCGTCGCATTCATTTCGTTAGGGTTATGAAATGGGTTAGGTCAGGATAAGGTTATGAAATAGGTTAGGTCATGTTAGGTTAGGGTTATGAAATGAGTTAGGTTAGGTTAGGTTAGAGTTAGGAAATGGGTTAGGTTAAGGTTAGGAAATGAACTGCGACGAAATGATATAGCTAGCTATATTTACTGATGGATTCGTTTTCGCATAATTAGCATATTTATTTTCTCAATAATGTTTGTACTTTTGGTCTATGTTATAAATTGCTAACCCGGATAAACATGACGGTAAATCTTTTTTATTGGGAGGGACTCCGCCTTTCTTTATATTCTAGACATCGCGATATATATAGGTATATATATATATAAAACTAAAAAAGCTTGATTCTCAAATTGTTATCTTTCATTTAGCAAAAATTCTTAAGGAATTATTAGGGATCAGCTCATCTTTTTATTGAGATCATATGCCTAAGACTGATTGTCACGATGGTGAGATGTTGGGGGTGATTCTCTCTTTCCACTAAATACCTTAGAGTTTCCTTAGATGAAGTGTTATCCTTTGAGTCACGGTATAGTGAAGTTCAAACAAACTAGTCCAGTCGCTGAATGATTTGACCCGGAAAAAAATAATATCAAGCTGAAACTTTGCCAGTTGGTTCGATTGGTGATGTGGAGTCACCAAAAAAAGCCCCATGATTCCCCTTTGGGAATAGTGAGTTATAGTGAATCGTAACATCAAAAGTGGGCACTTTTGGACCAGTTCTTTTGTGAAAGTGATTATTATTTATTTATTCATTTATTTTGTCAACTACAGTAATAATATAATCCATATAAAATATAATTGGTACAAATAATGGAACTTTTACCGTTACAAATTAACCCAATATATATATACAAAAATATTAATGAAGACTGTAGTTAACAAGGAGACATACCTAATACTTGACAAAGTAATTAAAAAGTAGCCACCATAAAGAAAATAAACAAGAAACAAAACTAAAAAGAAATTCCTTATCCCATACACAAATGACATCTATTCATATTAAAATAAAATAAAATAGCGAAAAAGTAAAAATATTAAATCTTGAAAAATACTCAAATTAATTGTAATTTTGTAAGAAATGCTGTTTAATAGAGTTTGTGAGGGAATTATTAGTTTTATGACAAGTCAAATATTAAGTTTATCCTAGAATAAGTTCCATAAGTATGGACCTTGATAATGAAGCGACGACAAACCATATTTAGTAGTTATTATTTTAGGAATAAAAAACTTATTAACTGAGCGGGTACTATGGTTGTGTACAGATTTGGATAAATCAAAGATACTCTTTAGTCCATCAGGGAAACTTTTTAGAAAATAGCCATACAAAAATTTTAAAACTTGCAAAGTTAAGACATCTTTGATTTTACAAACCCCATATTTAAGGAATATTGGAGTTGACGGGGTATCATAATTTGAAAATGTAATGATTCTAAAAGGTTTTTTTGAAGTTTGTAAATTTGATCAAGGTTTTTTTGAGATGTAAATTGCCAGGCTAAACTACCGTATGTGAGATGAGAGTAAAAAAGAGCATAGTATAATAAAAATAGGTTTTTAGTTGGTAAAAAATGACGTAGCTTTGATATTATTCCACACGATTGAGATAACTTTTTACATAACATTCTTGTATGTATATTCCAGTTTAAATGCTCATCCATATATACTCCCAAGTAACATACAGAAGGTTTCATAGTTAGTTTAAATCCATTTATTTTGATACTAATAGAGCATTTAGCACTCCTCTGTGGTCTAAATAAAATCAATTCAGTTTTCTTTGAATTTAGAGAGAGTTTATTAAAATTTAACCACTGGATCAAAAGTTTAAGTTCGTAGTTCATTATTGTTTCTATTGTCTTTAGATTTTTGCTACAAAATAAAATGTTAGTATCATCGACAAAATGATGCACAGCAGATTTTTTTAAAACTTTATGAAGATCATTAATAAAAATTAAGAAAAGCAAAGGTCCTAATGTGGATCCCTGGGGTACCCCACATTGGACTGTTAAAGAGGAGGATTTACAATTTGACAACCTGACAAATTGATTTCTATTAGTTAAAAAGGACTTAAACCAACTATTAGCAACACCTCTTATTCCGTAATTGTAAAGTTTATCAATTAATATTTCATGGTTAACAGTATCGAAAATTTCTCAATTTGATTCAGCATAAAATTATCTTTCTGGTGAGGTATAAAACATCAATTTTAGGCGATTTCAAATTTTTGGCCTATGGGAGCTGCTGCCATTATGGAAAAATGGCCAAAAACTCACTATTCCCAAGGGGGGATCATGGGGCTTTTTTTGGGTGACTCCACATCATCAACAGAACCACCTGGCAAAGTTTCAGCATGATATTATTTTTTCCGGGTTTGACCATTTTTTTAAGTTCAGCGACTGGAGTAAACTTAGAAAAGCTAATGGAATGCTCTCGAAGCATTAAATCATTTTCTCCCTCAAAACATTCTAAAATCAATCTACAACAATCATCACATCATCTAACATTACTGCTACTTAACGGGAATAGTAAGGGGAACTCTCTTGCATATAAAATTATTTCTTTCCATACTGTAACTCTGCACTAAGATTACTGTAGTTGCTTTCTCTGATTATAGGACTGCCATCAAACCACTATTTGTTGCTTAAATAAAACTTTTAATCAGTGAAGAAAACCAAGAACACAGCTTCTAAGTTCACGAGTCAGGGATGAGAATTTTACAGAAGCTCACTTGTTTTATTTATGTTATTTATTTATTTATGTTATTTATGTTCCTCATTTGTTCTGTATGTTTCATGCTCTCTATTACTTGCATGCCTTTTTGTTCTTCACCAGCTCAGTTTTAGGTGGATACTTTATCTCCTCATTCCTTGTGTTTCTATTTACCCAGTTACAGGTTATATATATATATATATAAGTAAATATATGAGCCATATATATGTATATGGAATGTATGTATATATATCATTTATTAAAAGTCATCAATTTTTCCCTTTTTGCGGAATTATTGATTTGTGCCTCATTCCCTCTTTCCACTTTTTCAGCATCCCAATTCTCTTTTTGTTCAATTTGAGAAAAAATGTCTAGTATTTAATAAATGTAAAAAATGATGAAAATGTCAGTCAAGATTTTAAAATTTAAGTTTTACGAAGTAATCCTTGGTTGATCTGAATTTTTTTACACTACCCACAATTAATTAATATCATGTTCCTTCTATTGTTTACAAGGTTTAATGGTTGAAAATGAAAAGACGTGGTAAGTTTAACTCAGCATTTGCCGCTTCATTTAACCGAAACCAAGATGCCACGAACAACTTCGCAACAGGTGTTCCGTATGGTTTGTTGAAATCTGCCCGTCACAGTGGCCAATTAAACTTGTCTGGTCAATCATTGGAAACAGTACCGTTAAATGTATGGAGAATAAATCTTGATGTTCCAGAAGAAGCGAAAGGTGCCACTCTTGCAAATGACAATGAGAGGTGGTGGGATCAGGTGGATTTAAGGAAACTTATACTTGCGTCAAATCAACTCACTGTCATACCTGATGAGGTGAAGTTTGTTCCAGCATTACATGTGCTTGATGCACATGATAACAACATAAGCATCATATCGGGAGAGCTCAAAGAGTTAAAGGAGCTTAGTAAACTTCATTTGAGTCACAACAACTTGTCCAAGTTACCTGATGCCTTTTGCAAAGTTGTCTCTTTGAAAATTTTGCTGTTGGCGGGAAATGGTTTGGTGAGTTTGCCAGACGATTTTGGCTCTTTAAGCACTCTTGAAGAGTTGGATTTGAGCGTTAATAAGTTAATTGATTTACCTCAAAGCTTTGGACAATTGAAAAATTTGAAGAAAGCCAATCTCTCCAAAAATGAAATCAAATGTTTGCCGTCTGCATTTGAGAATCTGTCCTCGTTGCTCGACTTAAACTTGAGTTCAAACAAATTAGGCACCTTACCGCAAGGCTTTGACTGTCTGAACTCATTGGAGATATTGGACTGCAACTATAATCAGATCATGTCATTCACGACGTTCAGCAAACCGGCGAATATTAAACAGCTCTTCTTGGGCAACAACCGCATTCAGAAGATGGAGGAGGATGCCTTTGAGATGTTACCCTACCTTGTGTCGTTGAACATGCGTGACAACGCAATATCAAAGATACCTGACAGTTTCACGAAATTGACACATTTAGAGCGGGCTGATTTTAGTAATAACTCACTGACTGGTTTGCCGTACGTTATCGGCAACATGAAGCTGAAGGTTCTAACACTAGACGGCAACCCGTTTCGTTCGATACGCCGAGATCTGCTCACCCTCGGGACGCAAGCTTTGTTAGATCATTTGAAGATGAAGATGCCCGTCGCTGAAGCAACAGATGGCCCGGCCAAGGTCCAGCTGGTGGAGAATATTGGGGGGAAAAAACCAAGTTGCCGCAACGACAATAGTATTAAAGAGCCAAACACAGTTATTGAGCCGAAACAAGAAGTTGTCGACCAATACCTTATAGCTACTACAAAAGTGCTATCTCACTCGGGCGGGAAATTACCGGCTGGTTTTTGGCTTCCGGGCGCCCAAATCACGAAGATAACGCTGACCCGAAATTCCCTTGTTTCATTTCCCGAAGAAATTGTTAACTACGCGGAGACGATGTCAGAGTTGGATGTTTCGAAGAACAACTTGACCTCCATACCTCCCGATGTTGCGAAGCTGAGGAAACTAGCGTTTTTGAATTTTAGCAACAACTCGTTGACCATGTTGCCCGCTGAACTGGGAAACTTAGAGCATCTCATGGAAGTGAATCTCTCGTTCAACAAGTTCACTGTCATCCCCGACTGTTTGTTCGACGCGAAGAAATTGCAAACCATCCTTCTAGCAAACAACCAAATCACTGACATCAATGTCGACGGACTCATGCGACTGAAGACTTTGCACGTTCTCGACCTCTCCAACAACAACATCGCTAGAGTGCCGCCGCAACTGGGGAACGTCGAGTGGTTGAAATCGTTGACTTTGGACGGTAATGCCTTCCGCAATCCACGACCGCAAATGTTGATGAAGGGCACACAGTTTTTACTCGAGTATTTGAGAGATAGGATTCCAACGTGAAATCGTCTGTGTGTTATACTATATATATTTTCAAAACGAAATTTGATTACTATTGTTCATTCGTGTATTTTTCATTTTTTATTCAACTTTCAACTCAATTTTTATACTATTCTATATGTTTGTTAATCGCATTTTCTGGTTTCGAAACCATACTAAATTGTTATACTCTTTTGTTGGGTCAGTGTTTTTAAAAAGAATATGTTTAACGAATTCCTGTTATTTCTTTGCGAAAAAAGGTTTTGTACTTAAAATAACTTTTTCGTTGCTTCATCTTTTGTGTGCACTTTTAAACAATCTCCAGTAATACCTTAAGGGCATTCATTTTTGCGGAATTTATTTTTCCGATTGAAGCTTCCAAAACTTGATATTTTGCGGAATTGTGTCTGCAATTCATTAAATTGAACAGGCTTCTTGTTTCGCGCGTCTGTAAATCGATGGATACCATTTTCAAGTCATTCCTGATCAAATTCACTAATGAAACCTTTAAATGACTTGTTCCAATAGACATACAACCTTAAAAACAAAGCAAGATGGCGCGAATACAGCAAACTAATAAGTTTAAGGTCATGCACGGAATAAAATTCAAAAGCCTTATACGGGGGCATCACGTTTACAAGGATAAGTGGAGCCCATATTTTCGCGAAGAGCTTTACGTTGAGCACGATAACATTGACGAAGCACGAGAATAAGACATACACGCGAAATGAAAATTAATTGCGATAACTGTAAAGGTTAGAAGCTCATAAATCAAAGTTATTACGCATTGATTCGGAACTATCATCAAATCTGAAACCATACGCGGAACAAGCAAGAGATAAAGGTGCTAGCTCGTGGTTAAATGCCTTACCTATCGACGAGCAGGGTATGCATTTAAATAAGGAGGTGTTTAAAGTTGCACTTAGACTCCGGTACAATTTACCCCTTAAGGGTCTTCCAAGTTTTTGCACATGTGGAGACTACTTTACTGTTAATCATGCACTATCATGTAAGAAAAGCGGATTTGTCTCACAACGGCATGATAATGTGCGTGATTTGTTTACTTCGCTGTTAGACAAAGTATGTCATAATGTGCAAGCAGAACCACATCTCTTACCGCTTAACGATGAATAATTCAATCTAAAGACAGCGAACAAAAGTGACGAAGCGAGACTAGATATAAAGGCAAACGGTTTTTGGCGCCATGGACAAACTGCATTCTTTGATGTCCGTACTACGCATGTGAACTCCATGAGCAACTCAAACCACAACACCGAAAGTATCTTCTTTCATCACGAAAATGAGAAGAATCCTTGGAGTGTAAGCAAAGATGCAGAGATTGATGTAGATTTCAAATTGAATGCTGTAGAAGCAGATATTATTTAGTCTATTCTAATCTTAACACCCACACAAATGAAGGGTTGAAAAAAAAACTGTCGGTTTGTTAATTTTTAATTATTAATTATTTAATTAGTTAATCATTTGTAGATTTTATTGAATAAAGTTTGTTGTGTTAATTAACTGTGATGAGAAGTATTTGTGAAAAAAATTTGAAAAATGTCACTGATATAAAAAAACCTCGTGTTTTGATTTTGTTTCTCGATTCTGTGTAACAAATGCACGGAATAAAGATAACTGATTGGTTTCTTAAAAATATTCTTGTTAGTTCTGTTAGGAAAAGACAGAAAAAGTTGAAACAGTTCTACTTTGATCGGAAAGGAACGGAATAGAAAACGAAAAAGTGTTTTCTGTTCACGTGATGTCAACAAAACAAGAGCGCATCTTATTAACTTTTCAGTCCTGTTCTCTTGAAGTGGAAATCTGCCTTATTATCTGGATCAGAAAACCTATCAAGCTTCCTCATGAGAAAAGAAGGGTTAACAATTATTTCCTCAAAGTTTACTTGTTTGACCTCCATTAAAACTATTGAAATTTAGTAGTCAAATCACTTTAAACAAAACAACTAACAAGAATCATAAAAAAGCAATTTAAGATAGTACTTGATTCTGAGCTGTTTTGTTGTGTCGATTGCAATTAAATTCATTAAAACTCCGGATCGAGGTCTTCATGATAATGCATAATTAGCGTTCCAGAAGCCTCGTTAAGAACAACCCAACATAAAATAAAATAACATAAAGAAAACTTCAAGATAATTGGCACCAAATTCGTGAATTGCAAAAGAAAAAAACTCGTTAAACACCCAAGAAACACACTCTTCGATCAAATTACTAAACTAATGCGAAGGTTCTACAATTTCCTACCTTTTCACCTCTCATCCAATTTACACTTTATTCCTTTAATTGTCATTGTAACTACTTCCTGTCTCTGTATCATGTAAAGGTGGATTTCATTTTGCGCTCGGGCGATTTTGACGACTGCGATTTATGCGCATGCGCAATAACTACCAAATACCGCTGACACGGAGATTTTTGTGATACAACATGAACTAAAAAGCTCTGTCGCAAAGTTGAATGAAATTCAATCATTCAACTTTGCGCGATATCGAGAGATATTTTTCGGGAAAGAACCAATCAGATTGCTTGAAAATGTATTGATTACGTAATTATTCTGGGAGACCTCGCACTTCATAAACAAAATGGCGTCAAGAGAATAAGGTAACGCAAGTTCCTTGATGGACTTAAATGACAGTGATGTAGAAAGGGAATACCAGGAGAATGATATGATTATAAACAACTTACGTTATTTCCAAAATCTTATAACATAAAATCTTTAATCAACATATTGTATAGCCCTTTTTGTCGTTTTTCAAAAAAAAGAGGTCTGACCCACATAGCCAGCTTTCTCCTGGGGAAAACTCTATGACGCATTGTACGCCACAGAATGTATGTAGATATTACTGTAAAAGTAAAAACCTTCTTCTATCTATAGCAGCCATTTCCGTAATTTGTATGATTATTTCCTCACGCGCGCCAACAAATCAATCATAACCACAAAACCACAAAATTGCCGTCGCAATAAGCGTCGTCGCCAAAATCGCCAGAGCTTTTTGCTCTCGAGCGCAAAATGCTCTCTATGGAAATCTACCTTTAGATTGTACTTTTATTTGTTTGTTCATTCTGAAGATGGCTCATGGAACTTTGAGTCGAAATATAAGTTTTAAAGTAACTTGTTGCTTCATCTTTTATTTATATATTTTAGGTTGTTTTTTTTCCCTTCATTTTCTACATTTTACAGTTAAAATGTTAAAATTAAAAATGTCAAAGAAACGGCGATTTTCTGAACTTTCATCAAATCTTAGAAATCCTGTTGATTACCAATTTCATTGGAGCCTGTTATATGTCAGGTAACTGCTAAAGAGGAATGCACTGCACCTTTTTTACGAAAAAGCTACGAGCTTTTAAAGATGTGGGAAAATAAACAAACATCAAACATGTTTCGGGGACTAAATTATTTACCTTGTACGCTAGCTATTTCAGAAGAATTATTCGACCCAAAGTTATTTCTGGATAACAAAGCGAAATTTCACAAAGCTTGTAAGAACAAATCTAATTTCATGAGACTTCAAAGGACAGAGAAAAGAGTTAGAAACACGTTAAAACATGATTCTCATATTGACGGTGACGATGATGAGGCGGTGATGATGACAATGATGACGAGCAATGATATTGTATGTTTCTTCTGCGACAAGAAAGAACCCAATAATCTGCGTAGGACATCTACCTTCAAATAAGACAGAAAGGTTAGAAAATACGCAAGTCTTTTACAAGATTTTGATCTTCTCGGTAAACTTAGCACCAACAGTGATGTTATATAAACAAAGCCAAATATATTGATGTTGAAATCGTTAGTGATGAAAGACCATGGTATTATAGTAGCAGAGCTGACAAAGGAGCTGACAAAAGAGAGAAAGGTGAAACTTCCAATACACAGGACACTGTCGAGTCATAGGCCCTGCCTCTCCTGTGTATTTCCTTCTAAAAAAAAGAAAAATTATTAGGTAAGAGAGAGAGACAGGGAAGGTGGGATCGGGATTTTTAAAATGATGGATTCGGTAGATTTATACAAAGTGCGGTTAAGTAACTTAGGAGGAATGACCCCAGAGAGAGAGAGAGAGAGAGAGAGAGAGAGAGAGAGAGAGAGAGAGAGAGAGAGAGAGAGAGAGAGAGAGAGAGAGAGAGAGAGAGAGAGAGAGAGAGAGAGAGAGAGAGAGAGAGAGAGAGAGAGAGAGAGAGAGAGAGAGAGAGAGAGAGAGAGAGAGAGAGAGAGAGAGAGAGAGAGAGAGAGAGAGAGAGAGAGAGAGAGAGAGAGAGAGAGAGAGAGAGAGAGAGAGAGAGAGAGAGAGAGAGAGAGAGAGAGAGAATGCATACAACTTGTTTGAAAACTAGACTACTTTCACATCTTGAAGGAAACAAAAAGGGAAAACAACATATTTGGCATTTGATGATGATTTATGAAACGTCTTGAAAGTTATGCATGAACGTGATTATGGTGATGATGCTTTTATCCTTTCAAAAGCAGCAGATATATTACGTCAAGAGCTACTGCACAAAGAATTTGACGGATACTTTCATCATGACTGAATGTTATTTGTTGACATGGTCCTTCAAGGACCAAACATAAAAATAATAAAAATAAAAAACATTTGGAACAAGCAAGTTTAACAATATCTCAATTGATAATAGGCAAGAATGCAAGTCAAACTACAGAAAGAAATATGAGTAGGTCTAACACACGAGCAATCGCTCCACGCCAGTATCTAATTTCAGGCTTTCCATTCGCTTATTGTTTGTTGACCTTGGAATTTACGTTGCTTCATGACTGCGTCAAATAACGCCATTCGATGCTGGGAGCCTTTTCCGTGGTTTGAAACGCTTTCTCCGCTGCATGTGTCCAATTGTTGAACACACTCTCTTTATCAATACAAATGCACTGCTTACAAATGAAGCAGTGTACTTTTCTTTAAGTTTCTGAATAGCATGTTATGTATGTTACGTGTTAACGTCTGTTTCTGGGAAAATTAAGATACTGTACACTTTCTGGTTGTTGTAAATATACTGAGAAGATTTCCTGGAACAAGGCTTTATTCAACACAAAACTATAGTACATGTATCAGTTGTAAATATGTATATAGACCTAAAATAAACAAAAGAAGAACTATATACAAATATCAACGATTTTCATAACATTCTCCGTCGGTTAGGAGTTTTCTCAGTCTTCTTCAAATCCGTACTTCTGAGGTGGACGTCTTGTACGTGTGGATCGTCGTAAATTGTCTGTAGACGGATTCATTAGTTCTGTTTCTAATTCTTGATTTACAACCACGTCTTCACTTTCTTTCACTGTTTCATCACAAGCAGATTCAAGAGCAGTGTCTGCTCGCTCAATAGAAATTTCTAGTTCGCTACTAGTAGGCTGTTGGTTCTCGTCATTTCTTGGATATGGCGCTAGGTCGGATAGCAAAACTGTTGACTCGCGGCCATCATTATGTCGAACGTACGCGTAAGTGGGGTTGACATGGGTTAGCTCAACTTCTTCAACAAGATCATCATTCTTGCTTGATCTTACGAATTTACGGAGGAATACTGGACCTGGCGTCAACCACGACGGCAATGATTTTTCTTGACTAGATTTACCTTGGAAATTGAAAAAACGTTCATGAGGTGTGGAATTCGTTGCAGTTATTAAAAGAGAGCGGATAGAATGTAATACATCAGGAAGTACTCTTTCCCAATGTGACACCGGAAGTCCGTTTGATGCTAAAGCTAGTCAAATAGTTTTTCAAACTATAACGTTGTAGCGTTCAACTTGACCATTACCGATAGGGTGATACGGTGTGCTGTGACTCGATGCTATTCTTCTGTCGGTAAGATATTTCACAAGTTCTGCCGACATAAATGATTTTCCCCTGTCTGAATGCATATATTCTGACATGCCACACAAGGAATAGATCGAATCAAGGCATTTTATAACGGTAGGTGTTGAAATATCAGGAGTTGGGATAACGAAAGGAAAGCGAGAATATTCATCAATGACAGTCAAGAAATACTTATTGCGTGTAACAGATGGAAGGGGTCCTTTGAAATCTAGGTTTAACCTTTCCATTGGTCGAGTCGCCTTAATCAATTTTCCTTTAACACCTTTGTAAAATTGTGGTTTGCGTTCTGCACAAATCTTACAATTGGAACATACTCGCTTGACATCTTCGGTAGAGTATGGTAGATTTTTGGATTTGACGAAATGTAGGAGGCAGGTAACTCCAGGATGACAGAGCTGCATGTGAATGTCATCAAGGTTACTTGAAACTACTAAACAATGAGCTCGTGTAAAGGAGTCAGCTACAACATTCTTCTTTCCTTCCCGATACTTTATGACATATGAAAATTCAGCCAGTTCCATACGCCACATTTGGATCTTATTGTTCTTTATCTTAGTCCGTTTTTGATTATCAAACATATATGATACGGAACGTTGGTCAGTAATTAGGGTAAATGATTGACGTGATAGCAAGTGGTTCCACTTTCTGACAGATTCTATGATAGCAAAAGCTTCCTTTTCTACCGCTGGATACCATTTTTCACTTTTCGATAAAGTTTTCGACATGAACGCCACTGGACGACCATTTTGATTAAGTGAAGCAGATATGGCTACGTCTGAAGCATCACACTCGACTACGAATGGTATGTCCTCATCGATTGGAGCAAGCACTACATTTCCGAGCTCGTTCTTGATAGCATTAAATGATTCAATAGCAGCTTTGGTTAGCGGAAAGGTTTCTGATTCAGCAAGGGGTAAAATCTTGTCGGAAAACTGAGTGATCCATTTTGCATAGTAGGCGAACATACCCAAAACTCGTTTAAGAGAAGCAGCACTTGAAGGAGGTGGAAAATCTAGTAATGGACGCAATCTTTCGGGATCTGGTTTGATTGAGTTTTGACTGATTCGGTAACCAAGAATATCAATTGATAATGCACATTGTACAGTTTTGGCATTGTTTAGGGTTATGCTTCGTCTTTTGATCATTACTTGGAAAGCAATATCGTTTCGTTTAAGATCAGCTTCATCAACTCCCGCAATAGTTACGTTATCAAGATACGGGAAAGTGTCATCGAGTCCCTCCTCATTCACTAAGTCATCCATAGAGCGTTGAAAACACGGCACACCATTTGTTACGCCAAATGGCATTACAACAAACTCGTACAAATCTCCAAGACATTCAAAGGCGGTATACTTTCGTTCGGACTCTTGTAATCGGATTTGATGGTATGCGCTTTTGAGGTCGTATGTTGAAAAGTATTTATACTTTGATAATCGGTTAACCATTTCATCAATTCGTGGAAGAGGGTACGCATCATGGTTAGTGTATAAGTTAATTGTTTGAGAGTAATCTACACAGAGCCTCTTACGGTGACGGTTGAATTCATCTTTGACAACAAGAACTTGAGCTCTCCAAGCAGAATCACTTCGTTGGATCCTTCCTGCTTTAAGAAGTGATTGAATTTCGGTTTTGATGAAGTCTCTACCGTCTTTATTGAAAGATCTCGACTTTGTTGCGATTGGTTTGATATCCTTTGGCAAGCTTTTGAAAAGAGACGGAGGTGTGACATCAGCAAACTTTGTTGGTAATACATTGGAGTGAGAAGCTGGTTCTGGTAGTGGAGCTGATTCAGGCGTAGAAGCTGGTAAGGGTGAAAAAGTTGGTTCAGGTAATTTGTCACTTCCAGGTGGTGTGACTGGTTCAGGTAGTGCAACTGATCCAGGTTTTGCGGACATTTTGAGTGATGTAGGGAGTGTGGATGACTTGTGTTCATCTAGTGCAGTCACACAGGAATTGACAAGAGGTTTGACCATAAATTCTGGTTGATTCCCTTCAAACTGGAATGTCACTTTACTGTGTTGTTTTTGAAAATCATGCCCAAGAATGATATCACTGCAAAGGTTCTTAAGAATGTCTAATTTAATATTCTGGTATTCACGATCGTTCACTAAAAGGGTTGATTTACAACTTCCGATTGCAGTAGATTCCATTGAGGTAAGTGCCATGGATACTAGTTTGTTGGAACGAGTCATTTTGACATTGAGTTGTTTAAAGGCATTCTCACTAATGAAGCTGTCAGAGCTACACGAATCAATCAGTGCGTCCATTGTTAGGCCATTTACAACCACAGGAATCGAAGCATGGCGTAGGTTATGTGGACAAGCAGCAGTTATTGCACAGAGTTATGGAGAGAAGATGGTGGATAGACTGGCATCCTTTTTGGACTGACAAACTTTTGAAAAATGTCCTGTCTTAGAGCAGTTGTGACAAGTTGCATCACGGGCTGGGCACAACGATCGACTAGCATGCATAGAACCACCGCAAAAATAACACAATTTCTTACGGGTGGTTTGTGTTGTCCTTTTTCTTAACGCTGCAATAGATGATTGGCTTTCTGGATCGTCTATGACATCAGATGTTGAGGCTGCTGCAACAGTAAGTTGAGTGTTCTGGGTGTATGCTTCGGAGTTCTTTTAAGCGAGATCAAGTGTTCGCGCTTTATCCTGCGCTTGCACCAGAGTTAATTCTGCACTTTCCAGGAGACGATGGCGGATATAATTTGATGACAATCCATTGATAAATAAATTTCTAATCATCTCTGAGCGATACACCTCTGCAGAAACAGAAACAAAGTTACAATGTTTACTACGTTTCTTTAATTCCTCCAAGTATTCGTCAAGATTTTCACCGGGTTTTGTTTTCGTGAAGCTAATTTGTAACGAGCAAATACAGTGTTGGGTGTTTTAACATACAATTTCTTTAAAGTCTTAACAACTTCTTCATACGTTGTACATTCCTCGACATATTCAAAAACATCTGAAGATACAAAGTTGACAATCGATCTGAATTTGTCTGGAGCACCTTCTCCACATTCCGTAATGAAGTTATCGAAAGTCCTTTTCCAGTGTTTCCATTCCTTGGCAACTTTAGGAGAAGTTGGATCAACATCCAATCGACACGGCTTCAATGCTTTTCTCGTAGTTATGTGTTGAATAAATTGTTGTAAATATACTGAGAAGATTTCCTGGAACAAGGCTTTATTCAACACAAAACTATAGTACATGTATCAGTTGTAAATATGTATATAGACCTAAAATAAACAAAAGAAGAACTATATACAAATATCAACAATTTTCATAACACTGGTCGTATCACTTTTAATCACTGTCGAATTGACAAAAACAGATTTTTTAAATTCAGAGTTTATTTCCTTGGGCTAACCAATAATGACGAGGAGATACACTATGTTTGTTCCGCTGGTAACAGTGTAGAAGCGTCCCTGGTCTCTATCTCTGCCGCTTCTTTTCTTCATGATTACAACACAACAATGAACTAACTCTCAAAATCTGTCGTCTCGTTACTCATCATGTCTGCTGTTCTTGTCAAAAACTCAAATTTGTTTTTCAAATTTGACCTGAAAGCAGTGAAGGCAAACAAAAAGGATGCAAGAAAGAATAATGAATTATGCAGCAATCAATTATACATTAATAAATAATTAAAAGTCTGAGAAGCAAATATATTGTTAATGAGGTGAAGGTAACAGCCGTGACTATCTAAACGCGTCACTGCTTAGGTTCATGTCACATGAGAGAGTACATAAATGATAAAAAGCTGAGAAAATTGATAAATCCAAATACAGGGCCGTGACAACTTGAGGCTTGGATTAAGAAAAATAGGTTTGCCATCCAGAGAATTCCAGCCCTGGATATTGAGAACACCGTGGTTGTTCCAGCAGATGGAAAGGATAATTCACTACGCTAATTTCAAGCGTATCATTGAAGCAGCCACGTTGATTGAATGTAGCACAGCATTGCTCTAAGCTCCAACACGCCGGCTACAAAATATTTTTTGGAAAATGTTAAGGAAATGTTCCACCGAATCCAAAAAGTTACCTTTTGCAATTGTGCAAGAAATATTCTTAATGTCAGCTGTCCGTGTTTCAGACCGTTAGATCCGACCATCTCCATTAGAGTTGCTAATAGCGCCCGAAAGGACCAAGAAACTAACAACCAAGTTCATCCAATTCATCCATACACGGAGTAATCACTGTGATTTCCAACGTCAACGCAAGAATGGCCGATTCCGTCACTGTCTACGACTCGTACCACAGCAAGAGAAAAATTTCAACGACTGTGGACCAATTGCCGCTTTCGTTGCGTATGGAGAAAATCCAGTTCAAATCAAGTATTCCGACGCATTTCTACGTGAACACCTCAACACTGCCTCCAACAATGGATTTTTGGAACGATTCACCTCCGACAATGACTACGAATGACAATGAATACGAATTTCGACAATGGAGAACTACGAAGTCGACGTGCACTGGCACTGCCGTTGCCGTGGTATCGATGACGAGGCTGATACGATCGAAAGTTGTGAAAGTTGTTTCCAGTGGTTTCTCTTGAAGTGTTTTATCAAAAAGGAATGATTGCATTGGACTTGTGAAACATGTAAACAATAGGTAATCATGCCCCAAAAATGCACTAGTATGATATGATATCCACTATCCAAAAATCCAATTTTTACTTAGCAACTATTTATATTATATAACTATTCATTAATTAGGGTTTCACCAATCGGTAATTAGCGCAGAACATAGACACATAATAGTAATACTACCTATACTAATATGTCTTATTCACTTATATTCTGAATATACTATGCAGAATTGTTAAAGATCAAGGAGATACATCAACTGACGCGGAGACTGTTGCGATTTGGACATTCGAAATTTGAAAATTCATATCTCTATAATTTTGACAATTTTGAAAAAATCTAGCTGCATGATTTATTCAAAATTGTGGAGTGTATGGGAATTTAGCCAATGTTCTAAATAATTTCAAATGTTTTCAAAGTGAATTTATTCTTGTTTATATAATGTATATACTTCTGAATAAAATTTTCAGCCATTTACAAAATAATCGAAAATGTAAAATTAAAACTATATATTAAATATTTGATATAAACTACTAAATATGTGCTACCTAAATATATATCTTCAAAAATAATTGATCGTATATATAGCTAATGTTTGTCAAGTAATCTATTTTAGAAGAAGCCATTTTTGTGCATCTTAAAACAGAAGGACAATTTTTTTTCTTTGAGATTTCATAACCTGAAATCTTGTTAAGTGAGTGACCATTGAAAATATTCAGTGGTTTGTGATTGAAAGCAATTATAATTAATCAATGACCAAGTACAAAAATCTATATTTTTCTAATCCATCAGTGACTGTGAGTGCTTCCCCAATGACAGCATAATTTGTCTCTGTTTTGTTGGTGAAATGGATGTTGATGAGGGTTGTCTTCCCGCTGAAGATGCAACAAAAGGGTATCGAGTTGGCACATTTACAGTGCTTCTGGGATAACCAGAAATCAGTTCTTGATTTTGACCAATCTGTTGCCAGATAGGGTGTGGGTTTGGTGTTGAATATCTGGATGCCTGTCTCGATCTCTCTAACAATGGTCAGTGGTACAAGGTGATACCATTTTGTCTAGCCACTCTGCGGCTATCTGATATGCTATCTTCCCACATCTGTGTATCACCTATATATACTCTTTGTCTTCTTGGGAGACTATCTCATCAAATCTGTGTATTTGTTTCTAGAAGCGATGTATCCTGGAGGGATGTATAGTCAAATGTCTATAGTCTATGGGAACAGACATGTTCAGGGATGGTTTTATTGGTATCATCAACTTTTGGGAAATTTGTTGCAATCCCTCTGGTGGTTGACGAGTTGTGTGGTTTTCCATGTAGTCAAAGGGCCACTGCTCCCAAGATATTGATCTTCTCGTTGCTGGTGTTGTGCATCTGCATGGTTACTGGTAGGAGGTCAGAACATTTCAGGCCAAGACAACGTATAATGCTTAGAAAGCCCAAACAACTTCGTTTGCCATGGCAGATATCTCTGTAGCCTGTGTTGGACTTGTGAAGGTGTAACCCAGTGAATTGTAATCTTCTTCATGGATTGATGCATGATTGTGACATATGAGTGCTGCGTTAAGTTTCAAACAGTACAGATCCTTCACTGGGTCTCTATGTCTTGGCTATGTTTGTTACCTTTGCTGCAACACACTGTTGCGAAATGGTGAGGCTTTGAGCATTTGCTACATACTTTTCAATAGGAAGGGGAGATGTTTTCCAAGTTGGGCTTTGTTGTCACAGTAAGAACAGGTTTCGTCTGGAGGTGTCCTCTATCTCTGTTACTTCTGGTGTGAGCTGCATATGCTGTCTGTCGATTGATGGCTGATTTTTGAAGCTAATCATTTACCAGCTTCCTTCGTGTCTACAAACTGAGAGATCTCAAGATCATGTTTGACTTTTGTTGCTCAACAGGTCGAGCTGGAAGTCAGGGTCTGCTATGTTATATGTTATATATATGTTAAGGTTTTACAAAAGAGTAATAGGCATAAATATTGCCTGTAAACCTATCGTAACCACCAATAAAATCTTGCTATATCCATTACAAGCACACCTCAAGATAATATTGTTTGTATAATTTACTTTGATGGTGCAGGTTTGGCACTTCATCATCATCATCTACATTTTTCACGTCTATTTTCCATGCTAGCATGGGTTAGACAAGGTTTCAACAGATGATATTCCCCACAATTTTGTAGGTTTAATCATTTGATGATTCAATGGAGCAGATGTTTTTTACAGCTGGATACCCTTCCTAACGCCAACCTCAGGAAGAGGAAAAACAGTGGTGAGTTAACCCACACAAGATACCAACTTTGCATTTTAAACTCTGTGGCAGCAGTGCATAAAGGGCATGGGTGCTTATATCCATGAGGTCAAAGATGTTACATGACCCGCGTACCCGCTCAAACATTAGGTATTTACATATGTCAGCTTGCCCACGAATACGAGCACCGAAGGATCAAATTAAATCAACACTCTTCTGGCATACATACACCCTGTGGCCAGAGTTCTCTCGGTCACCTTTAAAAGGATGCCATTTTATAATATGTCAACATTGTTTCGGATAGATACTAAGGGGTGTTTCATTTGATTCCTTCTGTTTCAATGTAGACATTACCATTGGGGGTGAAAAGTGGACCTATTTTTTGTCACTTATGAGTTGTTTTTATTTTTTGCAAAAGAGAAGAAATATTTTGTCTTTTGTTTACTAGCATCTGTACAGATTTCCCCCGAAAATGTTATTCCCTGAAAATTTGAAAATGATCAATGCTGCTGCTGACCATAACTGTTCTGTTATCTTGTAGGCACAATGCACGTTTTGAATATATCTGATAGTATATTTGCTTTTGTTTTCAATTTAGATATGTATATATTAATCTATAGTCCTGTATAAATACGGATAATATGGACAATAATGAAGTGATAACAAAGAACAATTTCTCAATGGCATTATCCAATAACGAAAACTTCAAGCACTTTTCATTGAAGAAAAAAACCAACATTGGAAACAATGGCAACTCGCAGCAGTCAACAAAAAAGTTGGCGATACTAAATTTCAAAGGTTTGTTTATCGATTTTGTAGCGGTTACTAATGTCACTTTGTTGCAGATAAAAAAAGCTTGTCGATGGAATACAGAGATTTGACGATCAAAAAATTGAAAACAGCTATAGATGCAATACACAAGCAACTGCCGATCTCTTCTACCCTCGAGGAGTTGTATAAAGCCGTTGAGAATCTTTGCTCGTACCAATTATCTTCACTTTTGTATGAGGAATTGAAAGAAGTTTGTGAAAACCACGTGAAGGAAGTGGTTGAAGAGTTTGCTGAATATCTTTTCTTTGTAATTGTTGTTCTCATTTGTTGTTTCAAATGCCCGTAGACTCGAGAGTTTTTTTAAAATATGCGATGCATAAATTTGCTTGTCTCCTCCGGTCAGTGCAACACATCAAATTGGGTTATTTGTAAGCAAATGTAGATTCAGTGGTAGCATGCAAACTTTTATCCTTAACAGGCCTACCTACGACTAACTTGGATCAGTTTGTTTTTCTCCGGAAAATGGACACACTATGGCAGTCGCATTGCACGCAAATCGTATGTGGTTTATCTTGTTGTTCTCATTTGTAACCTTCTTTTTTTTAGACGATGATTCGAAGCATCTTCTTATACTTAGACAGAGTGTATGTCCTGCAAGACCCGTCTATTTTATCAATTTGGTGAGACCTTTTTTATTTCAGGTCAAGCCATGATTTGGTCATGTGAAGCTTTTAAAGATCATATCTAAGATTTCATTTTGAGTAGAAAATTATGATTCATTTTCAAAAGTGTTTCTCTAATTTGGATTTGTTAATTTCTCTCTGGGGAGTTTAGTTTGTATTATGTAAATATTCAAATTTTTTTTTGAGTTGAGACTTTTTCTGATTTCTTTATCAAGTATCATTCCATGCATATTAATTTTGCTCATCATCATGATTTTAAAATATTCAACGAAATTCGTTTTTCAAATTAACAGTGTTTCTGTCGCAACAAATGTCCATTAAGTTGCTTTCTTCAATAACCAAATGTTGTTTTTCTCAGGGATGTTGGTCTACAATTTTGGCGTAAGCACGTTATGGAGAATAAGTCGATTCAGAGGCGGACAGTGGAAGCAATATTGTTTTTCATTAACAACGAGAGGTAATGTGTGGTGCGTGATCGAAAGATACATTTTACTTATGTTTGTTTTGTGCAGGAATCGTGAAACTGTTGATCGGGGTTTATTAAAACGACAAGTTCGAATGTTAGCCGACCTTCAGGTAATGGGATGTTGAAACGTGAAATTTACTTTATTCGATGAATTTTTTTTTTTTGAAGATGTACAATGACGTTTTTGAGCCCGTGTTTTTGACTGCCACCAAGAAGTTGTACTCGAAAGAGGGTGAAAGATTTATGGTGGAGATGGACGTACCCAACTATCTCCTGCACGTTGAAAGAAGATTACTGGAGGAGACTCAGCGCTTGTTGCATTATCTAGAACCGAATACAAGGTTTTTTTTATACTGCCGCCTCTCACATCTTCGTAACTGTATGTTGTTTTCAGGAAAGCGTTAGTAAATTGCGTTGAGAAGCAGTTCATCAGTAAACACTTGAGCAACATTCTCAACAAAGGCTTTAACTCTCTCGTCGACCGAAACTGTAGCGACCATCTAAAGCTCATGTACGCGCTGTTTGCTAGAGTCGACACTGGTTTAGAATGTCTGTGCGAATATTTCGGTGCCTACATAAAGGTAGCGTATGCTCTTGCACCGTTCCGAGGGTCATTATTGCTTTGGTTCAGGTTCGCGGGATGAGCATTGTCAACGAAACGGAAAGAGAAAAGAACATGGTTCAGGAACTACTAGATTTCAAAGAGAAGCTGGACTGTCTTATCGACGGGTCGTTCAGCCACAATGAAAAGTTTGTTATAGCAATGAAGGTTTTTTGTTGAAGTCCGATAGTTGTTCGAAATGCAAATATGTATGTTTTCTTTAGGATGCTTTCGAAGTGTTCATTAATAAAAAACAGAATAAACCTGCCGAATTAATAGGTAATGGAGCGGTATTAGCGAGTGTTGTCTTGTAACCTTCTTCTTTTTTATCATTCAGCAAAGTTTGTGGATCTTAAACTCAAAGCGGGGAACAAGGTATGCATGTGTATGGTATCTTGGAGATGATCCACTCGCGTTTTCTTTCTTGTAAGGAGGCTAGCGAAGATGAATTGGAACGCAGATTGGATCGCATCATGATTCTTTTCCGATTCATCCAAGGTACACTCAGTGACTACCCTCTCTCAACTGTACCTTGATAGTTTACGAGTAATTTGTTTTTTAGCGTTTTAATAAATCCAGATATTGATATGCATTTGATTGTCTTCACATCTTCTCACTCTCAGTTTTGTTGCTATTCAGGGAAAGATGTTTTCGAAGCGTTTTATAAGAAAGATTTAGCGAAAAGACTACTTCTCGGTAGAAGCGCGTCAGTTGACTCCGAGAAATCAATGTTGTCAAAACTAAAACAAGGTTGTGCATTATATATAGGCCAGTCGTTGAAGCATAAAATTTTGCTTAACCCAGAAAAAATGGCATCACGTTAAAAATTGGCATACTGAACCAGAATGTTACCTAGAAGGCATAGTTCTTTCTTAAAATCGATTCAGATTTAAATTATCTTTCCAACGAGCTATAACATGTCTAATTTGAGTGATGTAAAAAATTTGCCCTATGACGCTAGTCCGCGTATTTTGGATTGGGCTCGAAAATCGGGTTTCCCCATGTCGGATACCTTTTTTTTCTGGGTTAAACCATTTAGCGACTGGGCTAATACGTTTTGAAGTCCAATAACAGAATTTGAAGTTGATGGTAATATATTACTTTACGCCACAGAGTGCGGCAGCAGTTTCACGAGCAAGTTAGAAGGGATGTTTAAAGACATGGAACTATCCAAAGACATAATGCTGAGTTACAAATCCGTATGGAAATTCGTGTTTTCGGTTACGCTTTATATTCTCTTGCAACCTCATTTCAGCATGTCCACGGTCAAGCTAACGCTCTTCCCATCGATCTCAATGTCAACATCCTAACGATGGGGTATTGGCCAACTTACACGCCCATAGATGTTCACCTGCCCAACCAAGTGCGTGCTATACCTATCTCACCTACCTCACACTACCCACTCTATTTTTTTAAACTCTCTTCAGATGGTGAAGCTACAGGAAATGTTCACGACCTTCTACCTGAGCAAACACAGCGGCAGGAAGCTGCAGTGGCACACCAGCTTGGGCAGTTGCGGTGTGCAAGCGTCTTTTCCATCGGTAACCTCCATACCGCTGTGTTGGGGGGTTTAGTGAATGTGTGAAAGTTGTTTAGGGTGCGCACGAGCTTCACCTTTCGCTCTTCCAGTGTTTGTGTTTACTGCAGTTTAACGAAGCCGATGAGTACACTTGCAAAGAGATCAATAACTCTACGGGAATCGGTTAGCGGTTTGTAATACTCACAATGTTGGCTAGCATTCTGTGTTTAGAGGGCAACGAGCTCAAACGGACCGTGCAATCTTTGGCTTGCGGCAAGTTCCGCGTCCTTCGCAAGCTGCCTCCTGTAAGTCAATGTTTGCTTTCGATTGCTGCTTCTCTCACTCTATGCGCGCGCGCAGGGAAAAGAGGTGAACAGCGGAGACAGACTTGTATTCAACAAGAAGTTCTCGCATAACCTTTACAAAATCAAAATTAATCAAGTGCAGATGCGAGAAACGGTAAGCAAAAATCGACGGTCGACGCTTTTCAAGATGATTTTTAAACCATGTTGTTTAGCCGGAGGAGAATCAAATAACAAACGAGCAGGTGTTTCAAGACAGGCAGTATCAAGTGAGTAGAATCCGTCAGATTAGCGGCAGTCAGTTACCTTTAGTTACACTAGGTTGATGCGGCTATTGTACGCGTACTGAAGACGCGGAAAACATTAGCTCACAACCTCTTAGTTACCGAACTCTACAATCAATTGAAGTTCCCGATCAAGGTAGGGTGGCTGTTAAATTTTAGTTCAACATACTTCTATTTCATTGCGCAGCCGTCTGAGATAAAAAAGCGCATCGAAAGTCTGATTGATCGAGACTACATGGAACGAGACAAGGACAACCCCAACAATTATCACTATATCGCTTGAAAACCTGTGTATTTGCTTAACATTATAATAAATACTTTTTTTATTTAAGTAGTTATTCAATGGAACAAATTGTTGTCATTTTCAAGAACATAAAATCGCGTACATTCGTCCTGTATATATCTATAGAAATAACATTCATATTTCAACGAATTGAAGCGGAAGGTGGTTGATCAAGAGGGAAGTTTACCAAAGAATTGTTTATCAGTTCGAGGGGCTAAAACAATGAACTACATAAATTCGTAATGTCATTGTGGTATCTTTCGACATTATGTTCCGGTGTCCCTTTAAATCTTCTGACAATTCGAACTGCAATAAAAGGTCTCTTGGGAGAGTTAGTATTTTTCAAACGAATTCACCTTGCGAGCATGTACTTTGTAATATGCACATTTTCGTAACATATTACGGATCTGAAGATAAACAGATGGACGTTTTAAATCGTAGCCTTCGTAATTCAATGCTTCTGTTGGTCAAGTGATCTAACTTTTCTTATGACTTCGTTGCGTCGTTTTTCATGTGCGGCAGAACCAGGTATACGCTTTTTTTATAAGCATAGACTTGATTCGGCCAGGGTCAAGTATTCTTAACTTTTAACTCAAAATCAGGGTGAAATATTCTTAGCATATTCTTATTTATTCTACTTAAAATAGGTTGCATTCTTATTTTTTGTTCCATTAAAACTTTTTAATGAAGTTTTTTTCTTCTATACTGCGTACATGTTTTGATCGCGTATGTATTTATAGAAGACATTGCACAACTTGTCACAATTTATAAATACATATCTTATTTTCTTATCTTAGTCTTCTATCAACTTTTGTAAATTCAGCTATATTTCGCAAAATATTCACAATTCGACATATTGCTTCGATCAACTCGGTGTTATCATACTTCTGTGGGCGGCCAAATGTTGGTGTTCCTTTCCCAGTTACCTTCTTGTTGCTTCATCTAATGCATCAAGCTTTCCGTTCATACCTGTACTTGATGGATCGTTGTCGGCTGAGCTTCAGTTCTCTAAGTGTTTCCTTTAACTTTTCCAGGGTTTCTTCATCTGTATCATCAATAGTCAAAGTTTCATTAGCATTAGAAACGGGAGTAGAGGCGGAAGCCAAAACCGGAGTTTTTGATGAACCAACTGCACCTTAAACACACAAGAAAAAGAAGTCTATTTTACGCCACGAAAGACTATGTAACAGTTCCAGCCAATATATAGGTTAGCGATCACTAAATCCGCAGATTTTCTTCCTTTAATTGCTGCCATCTGTGTTGCTTGAAGAGACTTTGAAAGGTTGTCGGCCATAGCATAGAGTTTGTAAGATAAATTCAATCCAACGAAAATCTTAAATGTCTCCATTCGGTTTTTGCAACCAAGAATCCTAGCTCTCGTTTCATGGTCCAATTTCCCTTCCAAACGTTCGTCCCAAAGTTGCAACAGCGGTTGGTAGTTGTCAATAATCCTCTTCATACATTCTGCACGAACTGTCCACCTTGTCATTGAAAGCTTCGTCAATTTCTTTATCAGCTAAAAATCCTCTTTGCCTTTCTCAGCGATTTCATTAATGTTACCTAGCAGATTCTCTCGTTTAGGAGAGGCTTTTGTTGTTCAGCAAGTATTTGTGTGGACACACCTGATTTCTTACCCATCATGTTTGATGCTCTATCGTAAGTTTAATCTGATGAGAATATTTTTAATCACATGGACGATCGAATTTGAAGATTTGAAGTCTTCAAAAGGTTCAAGTTTCTCATCTACAGTCCGAAGACAAAATGAAAGCTGTCCCTTGTTACTCACGTCGGTTCCCTCGTCGGCGATTATTGAGAAAAGTCTTCGTTGCTGCAAGACTTTTAACTTTTCTTGTAATGTCAAAGCAGCCATGATATTTATCATTCATTCCGAACATCACTGTGTAAGTACTTGTAGCCTTCCGTCGAGGTGATCCAGGATGTTTGTATCATTTGTCCCGAGAAGACGTAGAAGCTGGGTTAGGTTGTCATTACCATCGCTACCTTGCAATGCAATCCCTTGTCGTCCAAGGTAACGTAAACAGTGAATGACTTTCAGAAGATAACTTCACTCTGTCACTCTTTTTTTAGTGAGCTGAAGACTTTCCATTAACTCTCCAACATCAAGTAAAAAGGTTTTTCTACATCAGTGGCTTCTTCGTGTTGTTGAGAAACGGTTCGGCCCTTTCCGAAATGTTTAAGAACAATCAAGCGTATTGTTGCCAGGCCATTTAATTGCCGCAGTCCCTGTGAAAATGAATAACAACAAAAAGTTTCTATTTTTGTTCACAGTTCATAGACCTGGTTTCCGAAGTGACCGGACGTGTTTTGCAGTCGAGTGTCGTAAGAATCACATTAATAAGATTCAACTTGTATTTGTACGCGTTTTAAAATATTTATCTTGATCATACTTTGACATCGTTTTAAACTTTGAAAACAAAACGAAGTGAAAACATTTTTGTGAGGTTTTTACGTTTTCTGGTATTTCAATTGGGCCAAACTTTTCCGGCATGTTTAGCGCATTCGAGAGCTTGGGTCGTAACCCCGGGGACTACCCATATCCTTAAAAGTAGCGCCTTTTCTCTCAAAAACATTATATTCAATCTTGTTTGATGGTTTTTTATCTTTAACTTAATTTCGTAATTACCTTATTAACTACCGATTGCCCAATTAACCCCTTACTTGTCAACAACATCCGTTGACAATTTGACATAATTAGCTGATAAAGTTGTTGCTTTTTCAATCTGGTTTCTATTAGCGAACATATTTGATTGTTAAGATTTTGTTTCATCATATTTATATTAATTTTAATATTTTTTCTATTAATTTTACCTGGTCTACTTACTGGCTTTCTCGTGTTGTATTAATCCAAACTTCGAATATTATTCTGCTTTAAAGTGTTTGATCTGGGAGTTAAAACGAAACGCAAGTCATATGTTCAGCTAAACGGAACACCCTCAAACAAACCTTCAAAGAAGATACCACTTCATTCAGCTTTTCTCTAATTGTTTTCAATCCGTCTTAGTAAATTTCGCCACACAAAGAGTTTTGATTCAAGCAATCAGATATGTCACCACTCTTCTATTGGCATCTGGCCTTGATGGAATTAGTGATTTCCTACTCTTGCTCACAAACTTATGGTTATTTTCAATCTTTCAACTTCTACTGGGACTGTCCCGAAACTTTGGAAAATAAAAAGGGTATCTCCAATTTTTAAGTCTAGTAACAAAGATGAGGCAGGTAATTGTAGACATGTATCAGTTGCTTTAGAGATGTTTGAAAAGTTAGTTTGGGAACACATATAGAAATTTATTCAACAACGATTAACGCAAAATACAACAACAAGAAACAAAAAAAGGATTAAAATTCACTTTCTTTCTCTGTGAGTACTAAACAATAATATAACTAGGAACGTAATAGAAAATAAAACATAATATTAAATATGCTAGATATATCTGCCATTGTGAGAAATTGAAGTGTACCAAGTCCTCAATATCAATGTTCTGTTTTACAAATTCTGCTTAATAGTGATGTAAGTAGATCTCTATCATGTCTCATGACATCTTGACCACCTTTTTACAAGATAGTGCATGCTCAGTGCTAAACCTCTCCCACATACCACTGAAACTAGGTAATCCTTTCAAGTGAAGGTTATTCCTCAAATTCCTCAAAAATCACGAAACACCTCCTTATTTAAAAATAAATTTCTATCTTCAAATGACATCGCGTTTGCCCATGAACTTGCTACGGGATCCCTCGTTTGTTCTACTAACCTTAATGCTTCAGGAACTAAATTCGAGTCTATCGGTCTAATATCTTTTTGTTGATGCATTATGCTGTGATTTATCTAGCTTTTGTTAATTAGTTGAAGGTGTTGTATTTTGTTGCTTCTCGTTAGTGTGTTTTGGATTATGACTTCTATTCTAAATTTTAGATTAATTTCCCGGGTACTAACACTCCTCTCTGCACCTGAAACGACATACAGAATCCGGCTATCTCTTGGTAGCTGTTGAAAGCGAATGATTTAAAAAAAAATTGTTTTTATGCAAACTTCGAACAGTTAGAAAAAAGCTTTCTTGGACTGAGTCATAGAAACTCATAGAAATAGAATAGAATGCATCATACATTTCAAAGATTGAAAAAAGGTTACCTTGAGTTCCAGGACTCACACAAGTTGTTTGCCCGAGCTCCACCAGCTAACGTTACGTTGCTGGAAATTGCGGAGGCCTGGCGATGCGAATTACCATGTTGTCTCCATCTCCCACTGCTTGGCGTCCCAGTGACATACGCTGAATGCAGTTGAACTTTGTAGCATCTCTGCATCTATAATAAAATACGAATGAATTTCCAAAAATTTAAACCCGTTTAAATATGCTTGTTATTTAAAGTATTACATTTATTCAGGTTTCGGTTTTTCCAGATCACACCGTATTTCAAATTTCAAATTATGCGTTCGTTTTTAGTTTACGAAGATATGCCATAAATTTAGTAACACCCCCCCCCCCTGCCTTAAAAATAATACGTTACACGCCTAGTGGAGTAGCGTAAAAGCCTCATTCCAACTGGTACATCTGCAAGTGGAAAGACGTGACACGAATTCGTGAATTTTATAAAACGTAAAACAAAATTGTTTAAGAGAAATGACGAAGAAACTACGAAACGACATTATGAAAAGAGGGGTAATCGAGGAAGAAAAGACTCGACAGCAGGTAAAGAATGAACGTTGTCAAAAGAACAACAAAAAGCTGGAGGAACTTCGCAGGAGAATGGACGAAGAAACAAAACGGTTAAACGATGCCAACAAGGAGAGTGATGCATCGAACTGGCTCACTAGTCTACCATTGAAAGATCTTGGATACGACTTAAACAAAGAGCAGTTTTGGGATGCATTGCGAATAAGATACAATTGGTTCATCCCAAGACTTCCTGCTGACTGTGTATGTGGAAGGAAATTCGATATTGCGCATGCACTTTCTTGTAAAAAGGGCGGATTCGTCACGTTACGCCACAACGAAATACGGGAAATAAAAAGTAAAAAGACAGTTAAAAAAAAGGTTTCGAAATTTTGTTGAAAACCTAGTTCTGCCCAGAAAGAGAAGAACCCAAATTACAAAAGGATGACAGACCACTTCAACGTGGAAAGAGGCACAAGGGGAGCCAGCCGACCCGTATCATCCAACGTCACCGGAAGAACTGTATCGGGGAGTCTATTTTAAGGCATTGTACCTGGTAATCAATGCTATTAACGAACGATTCAATCTAGAAAGTCTTTTGCGCCTTCAAAAACCTTCTCTTAAACGCAATCAACACAACTACTGCCGATGAGGAGGTTATACCTTTTAAATATATATCAAGATGAGATTGATTTTCTTGCACTAGAAGTCGAGTTTAATGTTTTAAGAATGATTGTTGGAGCTAATAATCTTTTTTGTTTTAGGGACATATACATCTTTGCAAATTGGATCTCCTGCTACTAAGGGGATGATACCTAACATTATGCATGTCGTCAAACTTCTCCTTGTTAACCCTACCACATCGTGTACTCCTGAAATATCGTTTTCCACAGCATGGAGGCTCAAAACCTGGCTTTCTTCGAGCATGAAAAACAATCGCTTTAATGCACTTGGGATTTTAAACATCCACAAATACTTAACGAACAAAATTGATAGTTTCAACACATGTATATCAAACTTTTATAACTGTGTCGTGAATTTTAGTGCGTTTTTAAGCTAATCTAGAGGGTGTAATTTTTAACAATTTTTGCGGCTCCTCCAGTATAACATGTGACATGTGTGCCCCCCCCTCCCACCCACTTCCAAAAATAATTCGCCGGCCCTGTGATATATCAGACATGGAACAGTCCAACGTAATGGCAAACATTACGCAATTGGAGTAACAAACACAACTATATACAAAAACAACAATGTTATTATTACAAAATTGTTTTGAATAGTTATTTCGAAAAGGCTATACACCGATCCTTTGTTTTGGATTTTGCCGACGGTTTCCGTGATATTAGAGAAGACAGAATCACGAGATATCAAATGACAAGCTGAAGTGTTTTCAAGAAAGACAATTCTGTTACGAAGGTTTTACCCGATCCGACGGTATGTAGAATATATTTCCGAACTATATTTCGCTGTTGGTGCGCTATAATTTCAAAGAAAATCGGGAGCTCTATTGGGTTGGTAAAACTTACATTAAGAATTTCTGAATTTTAACGGGTTATATGGCTACCTTAAGGACATAAATTAATGCTGGTATAAAAGAATGCGTCAAAAATGTTTGCGAATCAAGGGTCCAAAAAGTGGATTTTTTATATGTTTGCAATTTCGTTCTTTTCCCTAAATTATGCGGCATTAATTTTTGCGATTTCAGGTTCGGGGATAGACAATAACAAATAATGTGATAAAGTTTATGTTTTTTGTTACCACATCAAAAGCACAATTACAATAATTTTTCGCAAAAATACGACTCAACGTCTTCTAATATTTCGAATATGTTTCTTTCGCTATTGTTATCCATTATCATCCGTTCGCTATTGTCATCTGTTTCACCATCGGGCTCCCACTCATCTTCCGAATCTGACTGGAAGCTTTCTTTTGGCGTCACAAAATTTTCAATGTCTATACCACCAGTTATAATTGCAGCTTCGAATCTCCACGTCTCCTCATCCAGTGGATCGACATGGTGAAATGGGTCCAAATTTGGTAGCCATAATTCAAATAACCGATCCTTCTTTCAGAAGAAAAATGTTGTTACGGGCAGCAGTTCTTTCAAACAGACATCAGATGTAATCATTGAAATTTCAGATTCCGAATAAATAAGTGTTGACTTCAAACATTCTTTCTTTACTGCTCCCCGCCAAAAATCAAAAACTTTGCATTTGTACACCGTTAAAATTATTTTTTTTTTTTGCATTTTGCAACATGCGGTTTGGGTACCGCTCTGGTCGTTTTCGACATTTAATTTTGCGATTTTAGGCCTAATTTGCAAACATTTATGTCGCAAACTTTTATGACGCATTCTTTTATACCAGCATTAATTTAATTTATGTCCTTAAGGTAGTCTAGTAGGCTCCCGCTGCAGTGCTCCAATTAATTGTTCAAATGTGATTTGCGATATTTTAAAAATGAGCAAAGAATATTTGGTTTGGTGCTAAAACAATCGAATATAAACAGATTTTAATCTTTTGTTTGTTTTTTGCTTCCAGAAAGCTCCTTAAGCATTATCATAAAGACCTCGAACCGAAATTTTAGTATATGTAATTGCTCCCATTTGTGCAACGTTTATTTTTTGATGAAGTACGGCGTTGTTTATTTATAACCGCTCACTAAACAACTTTGAGTCGTTCAATCGTAGCAGATAAAAGCTTGTTTGGAATGTCTTTGAAGTGAATTTTTAAGCAGAGAGATCTGCCTTACCGCGGCAACTTGAGATGGTAGATTTGATAAAATCATGGAAATGGAAAATCAATAAATGAATGAATGTTGAAGTTGTAACGAACGAACCATCAGTATTTTAGAGCCGGGCTTCAATATTTTAAATGTGAGAATATTTATCTAAATTTTATCATTTATATATGTTGATAAATTATTGCAGACGAAGCATCCATTAATTCCCTTAATATTAGTGTAATATTTGTTCTGTTTTTTTATAATTATCTAAAATCATTGTAACTACCGTAATGCCTCGATTGAGCGCCCGGGAGCTTATTTAATTTTAGAGGCTCTAGAGTGGGCGCTTATTCGAGGAGGGCGCTTATACGAGGGGGGGGGGGCGCTTATACGAGGGGGGGGGGGCGCTTATTTGCAATTCAAAAAATTGAACATAAATAAAAGGCGGTTTTTAATTGAAACACTTTTTTCTTTCACAAGATATCTATTTCCACATCTTCGTCACCCCCTTGTCTTCGTTGACGAGTAACTGTCTGGACTCGCGTCAGCGATATCACTCTCATCGGCTTGAAACGAGTTTGCTTACTCCGTATTGATATATTCAAACTGCTCTTTCAGCATTGTACAGCCTTCGTGACAAGGTTTACCCTCTTTGAAGCATGTGATGTAGTCATCTTGGCTTCCATCCGTCGCAAGTCACTGCACAAGAAACAAATGAATCTTGAATCATTTCCTTCGTCAACATATCCCATGATTTAAGAATCCACTGTACAACTTTTCTTCTCGGGAGTGCCTTCAAGTTGCCACAATCCGTCACCTCGTTTAATCCTACAGCAGCATTCATCATAGAACTCGGTACAATGCTCCTTGAATGGTTTATTCCAGCACACATCGGGTGCTTGTATAGATCGTGTACACCCTCCCGGGACCAAGACCACGTCAAAATTTTTACGTTTCAATGAATCAGATGCAGAATCTTCAATGTAGCACAAATAAGTATCCCATGCCAATAAACGCCTACCAGGAGAAAGTTCCGAGAACTTTGTCTATCCAGGTGCTAGTCAACTCGGTATTCATCCATGCATTAGGCGAAGATGCGACCACACATTTTCCACTAAATTCTTTGTTTACGCGCTACTGTTTTTGCCGAAAACTCGAATAGGCGCCCGTTTCAGAAGATTGAGGGGTGGGCGCTTATTCGAAGGGAACGCTTATTTAATAATTTAACCAAGAGGAGAGTGGGCTTATACGAGGGGGGCGCTTAATCGAGGCATTACGGTATGCATTTCAGTTTATCGTTCAAATTCTTTGATCCTAACATTGGCAATGTGGACTTAGAGTGACCTTACATACGTCAAGTTAGCATTAAAAGCATAAAACGCAACTTTAATGCTATATAGAGGTACAGGCAATCTTGCTGCGGAGAACATACATAGGTTCCAGATACAACATACAAGCATTTCGTAAAACCTAATCATCATACATCTCTTTTAAAACACGACAACATTTTTAACTATAAGAAAATAAGAATGCATTTTGTAACTCCGCCGAAGTGAAAAATATTAAGTATTAATACAAAGTTTGAAAGCAAATGCTGTTAAAGTGCGGGCTCTATCTTCAATTTATTACGTGAAATAGGGTTAAAAGGCGTTATTCCATGGTAAGGGAAGCCATTTTGTTATTTCCATTTTTTGTCTTATCTTCAATTATTTCGGTGAAACCTGATGCCTTTATTTTAACTCTTCTCTGCGACTATTGTTTTTCTTTTCCCCACTTTTCCACCTTTTTCTTTTATAAGCATGCTTAGGCTGAGATTCCTTAAAAAATTAGCATATCATAAGCATAATCCGAGGCTGGATAAACGGACGGAGCGACATAAATGCAACATGATAACCTCGTGTGACGGCTGGAATTTGATATACAGTTATCAATACCATAACGTTGTCAATACCATATAACGGGTTATTAAACCAAAACTTCTCTTTTTTTAGCTATGGAGCCACACAGTCACGTTCCATATGGTGAACCAGGAACCGGACACTACTCCAGAAATTCCGTAATGCAACATAAAATTTTATCTGACAACACTGCTGCGACAATCAACACATTAAAAAGTCTTCTCGCATCTATTTCCAACTGTGATGTTTTTGTTATGGCTGATTACGGTTGTGCTGATGGTGGTGTTACTTATCCATTGATTTGCGAATGTGTGAAGCTGATCAAAAGTGAACTTGGGGGCGAGCAAGAGATACAAATATGTTACGAAGATCAAGCAACAAATGATTTTCTATCGCTCTTCAAGATGGTTAATGGTGAATTATACTTTTTAAATTGACAATTTATGCTTTTTACTAACTAGTTCCTCAGAGAAATATTCGACATAGGAAGCAGAAAACACCATTTGGATAATGTTTAAAAACCAGCCTATCATCCTAAGAACCATTAATATACTAGTCTTAGCAAGGACAATACAGGTTTAGGATTTAAGACGGTGTAATTTGAACGCTCTATTTAATATACATAAGAGTCATTAAGTTTAATCTTAATGATAAATACGTGATCATGTGTAATCATACGTGATCATACGTGATGGATTTCCTATGTAACCGTTGCAACATGATTGATTTACAATGCAGGCATTAACGAAAACATTAGTACTAAATTCTATCAACGATAAAGACATCCCTGACTGTCAGAGAGAGGTAAGGATGATATGTCAGGGACATTAATTTTGAAATCCGACGCCTTTTTAATCTGAGACTCTTTGGATTCGGTTGAATCTTCTTATAAACATTATGGAAACATTGTTGAAATAAGTGGGCTATTATTACTGACGTTTCTAATTTTGGAAGTACATCTTTCTTTGGTAGAACATATATGAGGTAAAATAACGAAAACCAGTTCATTAGTATTTTAAAATTATAGGATCGAACGACAAGCAAGAAGTTTCAATTCTAAAAGAGTTTAAGAATGTGTTTGTGTCAGCAACAGGAAGAAGTTTCTACGAGCAATGTTTCCCCTCTGAAAGTATTCATTTTGGCTATTCAAGTGTGGCCATGCATTGGTTGAAAGACAAACCATGCAATATACCAGATCATATTTTCCACGGCAATACTGCTCACAGTCGCGTCTTGGAAAAATATGCCGAATTCGCGGCTCAAAATTGGCAAGAAATACTTTTACATAGAGGAAAGGAACTGAAAAATGGTACTTCCTTTATTCTAATTTGTTTTTCAATGCTAAGTTAGCGATGATTCTCAAAATATCACGTTGTAGATTGGAAAATTATGCGTTTTAATTAATGTTTTTTTTTCTTTGTTGATTTAAAACTTTTCACAGGTAGTTACTTTGTTGTTGTTTTGCCTTGCAACAACGAAAAACATAGCATTAATTATCGATTTTGGAATATGGTCAACGATGTTTTAAAAGATTTTGTCAAAGATGGTGTCATATCAATAGTAAGTCGAATATTTTGCATTGAAACACAATATTTTATAAATTTAAAAAACAGCCTTTTGTGCTGAGCACTATTTTTGTTATTTTCACAAACGAACTCAGAATAATAACGCATGTATATGTGTATAATGAGACAAAAATACAACTTAATGGATACATCGATGTTTCAGGATGAGTATGAAAACACAAACTTTTATTGTTACGTGAGAACAATTGATGAGTTAAAGGCCCCATTTAGTACCCCTGGTTCCTTGGTTTCCAAGTTGGGTTTATCATTCGTTTCATTGGATTTCACGAGAATTGAATGCCCTTTCCGCAATCTCTGGAACAAATTGCCTTCTGCCGAGAGAACTCCTGAAAAAGCGCGAGGTCTCGTTAAGAGCTTCGTCGACGCGCATCGGCCGTGGATGAATTATACATTTTTTGAAGGTAAGGATTCATGAGAGATAGTGTCCATGATGTGGAGTGTCATGTTTGTCAATCATGTCTGTCAATACACGCGTTTACAGTCTCAGTGTTCTGGTCTTTATTTTTATGCAAAATCTATTGTTTTCAGCTCATTTTGCGACCAAAATTTCGACCAAACTCTTATCGAGAATCTTATTGAGAATTGATCGAAATTCTTTCTAAAAAACAATGGGAAAGGTTAGTAATACAGACCAGAACTGACGCTGTAAACTCATGTCAATTTTCTCTTACTTAACAATTCAACGGAAGATTTATTTACAAGGGTTATCGAAAAAAAGGTCCGTGAAACAGAGGGAAGAAATTGTAGACGAATATTTCTCGAAATTTGTCGACCATGCATCGCAACAACCGGAGAATCTGGAGCGTTACACCGCTAATGCTGTTGTTGTCATTCGCAAGTTAAATTGAATTATGCTTAACTCTAATTTTGTAACTTTTCGATGATTACCTTGTCCCATTTTGCTAACGAAAAAGCCTATCAGTATTATGTGGCTTTACAGGAGTGGACAGAAATTTAACGTTTAAATAAAGGGCGTATGAGAAAGTTGAATATCGCTGCGAGTCGAAAGTCGAAAAGTTGTTCTAATGATGGAGTTTGAAAACGATCCGGAAAATTTCCCCCCAAGAAAATTGCTCCCGGAAAATGATGCGGTAGATGGCATTGAAAAGCAAACACAAACTTCTAGAAAAAGAATTCTTTTTAACAAAATAAAAACTGTATATGTGTAGCATCTCTCTACATATCATTTGATGTCATTCTACATTTTGTTTTCCTACCATGGCAACCCATACCATTACATCATTTGCAAACTCATACGTGTCATATGCTCAGCGTCCCACAGGTCTCATTATCACCTCATTAAGGTAGTAGGGCTATAAAAAACTAAAAATTACAACAAAAAATCTAGTTACTTTTGAGTAACTGTAACGGTAACTTCGTTAGTATTTTCCAAAAGTAATGAAACGCGGTAACTAGTTTCTATTTTAGCACTTTTTCAACAGTTACAAGTTACTTTCGTATTGAAATTTCAGTTTCTAATTGCCTTCCATTTTTCTGCACGTGTTTGTGGCATGCTTTATGTGTGTTGCCTGCGCGTTGCGCAATAATGCATTCTTCTCGCAACTGTACCGGCGCAGCACTGCGCATGCTCTACGCTATTTGCTCACCTCGTGGGTTGCGGGTTTGTGGCTTAGGAAGGAGGCTGAGTGTTCAGTTACAGTTATATATATTATATATCAAACATTGCGGTTAAACTGGACTTGCATGCAGAGCTGGCCAGGTGTATAATTTTATGTTCAGATTTTCGAGTAACTGAAAGTAACTACTTTATTGTCAGAAAATTTCGCGGGGAAAAAAATTTCGCAAATTGGCCCTTCATTCGCGAAGTTAAATTCCCGCGAAAAAAGTTTTTCCCCTTCATTTGCGAAATTAAATTCTGGCACTTTTTTCGATTTTTTCGATTATTTCCAATTTTTCCTTATTATGATCACCAAAGATATTGCGTTCGTTGTAAGTTTTCAAGCGTAAAATGGCCACGTCACGCACGAGAACAACATCAACACGGCGGAAATTAATGAGGAAGAAAGAGAGGCTTTTGTTAACCCTGCATTTTAACATTAGATATCATGAAAAATATAGTTAGTATTTCTTTAGAGTTATGTTAGTATTATATACAACATGTTTTAAAAGTGCGGAGAACAAAAAAATCTGGTTAATAAACAAACTAAAATGCTGAATTTTGATTCTTTTTTCTAAAAAAGAAACAAAAAAAAAGATATCGATTTTGGCCATTTGCAAAATTAAATTCCCGCGAAATCAAGAAAATTTTTTGACAATAAAGTAGTAACTGTTAGAACTTTTTTAAAATCGGTAACTGTAACGGTTACTCAGTTACTTTTGAAAGTTACCTTGCCCACCTCTGAATTTAGCCCTTTGATATATGTATCTTCAGTAATTAAAAATATTTAATACTAAATTAACTTATTTTGTACTATTTTAGGCAATAAAACAGTTGTAGAGGTGTCATTGAAATTCCTTTGCAACGCCCCTAGTTACCATATTTGAATGTTTAAACCCATTTAAAGACATATATATGGCTAATTTCACATGTCTACTTTGCTTGTAATAATATAATATTTGTATCTACTTTGTTCCCGGTATAAACTATATTGATGATAATTTTATTATACATTTATTTTTATTTAGCGCCGATTTTCTAGGTTTTCTAATTTTTTGATAATTTGATGGAAACAAAACAGGATTTCTTAAGATTGGATAAAGCTTTTGACTTGAAATTTTCAGGGTGTAGTTAAAACACCTAAATGCTCCATTTGACAGATACATATTTTCTGACACTTAATTTAACTCATATAAATATATATACATAGTATGGAATGAAATTATTTTTCTGCGAATTTAATACATATATTGATAAAATTGTCATAATTCCAAAAATATTATGATCAATTCAAATCCTATCTGTTAAATGGAAGGTGTTATCATGTTTTACAAGTCTCTTAAAGTTTTTTTGATTTCACTGGTGCTAACTTAATTTATGATGTCACAAAAATATTCATTTTACGGTCAAATTTTAAGAATTTTTCTGCCATTATGGATGTTTGAAAAAAGGAAATATTTATTTATTGGAAATTGGTTTTTGTTATTGACCTACCGTAAATGACCGATCTAACGCCCACTCCCAAACTGACGCCCCTCCCGAATAAACGCCCAGGGTTAAAGTTAAATTTTTAAACTAACGCCCACTCCCGATTAAACGCTCATTCCCGAATAAACGCCCAGGTCCATAGAGAAAAATTAAAATAAACGCCCATGGGCTTTCATTTGATTCACAGCAAAATTAATACTACTTTAAAGTAATCTTTTAATTTTTTAATCTTTAAAGCGTGGATATTTTGAAACAGTTTCACTAATTTTAAGCGTAAAATGTTCATACAAGTTAAGAGCACAACTAGCTGTAATGACAAACGAGGAGATAGGTGATACCAATCCCTTTTCTTTCATTAATGAAGAAGATATGGAGGCTGCGACCCAGCCATTCCACCTCCTCGATGACGATGAAGAGAATGGCGAAAAACTTGATATCATGTAGTCGACGTACATCTTCTCGATTATATTACTTTTGTTGATGGACTTTGTTTATTAACGCCCCTCCCTTACTAACGCTTTTCCCGAATAAACGCCCAGGGTAAAATTCGTTTGTTAAAATAAGCGCCCAGGGCGTTTAATCGGTCATTTACGGTACTCTCTGGTCTCTAATAGACACCCCCTCCCCCCTCCCCGTGTATTATTTTTTGGAAAATTTTCCACCTCGGACATTCTTATTCTAACCCCTTATTAATTTTGACAAAAATATCCAGCCATGACATTTAATATGTATTGTTTTTCACGATTGAGATTTTTAAGATGATTTGAATATGTGAAGTCGTCGCATTGTAGTTTCGCAAAGAAAGATAAGTTTAAGATAGATAATGTATGAAACAACCTGTATAAGTGAGAGTACTTACCAGGGAGGAATTTTGTTTTTGTTTCTTTAGCATTATATATACTAAATAATGAACATGAAAACGATTATTTGTTACCATTATAAATTGAACTGAACAAAATTAAAAGTACGTGTTACCAGCGCGATAGCGTAAAACAAGAACAAGAAACAAACATGGTCTAAGTTTATCTTTTCTTCATTTGTTATTTCGTTAATAGGCCTTAAAACTATCATTATAATATTTTATTTAACTTTTGTTAATAAGATGTTAAGATTATTTGTTAATATATAAAACATGTTCTAAGAAGCTTCTATTAAAAAAAAAAATCGAAAAAAATCACTAGATAATTTTCCAACCCCTTCTTCTACTTCCTCAACTTCCTTCTGAGATTGACTGATGTTCTTGTTTATTCCTGTTCACATAACTCATAACGTTTTTTTTTCAGAACAGATTGGAATGCCTGTTGAAACTAAAACTGCCTTTTAGCAACTTGTGCTACCACATTTGAAGAATTTCTTACAGACTTCTTGATCCTTTGAAGAAAGTTTTCAAATGGAAAACAGGAGAAGTCATTTAATGAAACCCCAAAGCAACGGCAATCTTCATGCAAATATAATAGGCAGTGCACATTGTAAGTGGTGAAGGTTTTTCCAAATATCGTTTGACAGTTGGCCACAAAAGCAATTATCAAGTTTTGAGCAAAATTAGTGTTCTTTTATTCTTTCCTTACATTGAAGTAATCTATCCTTACATTGAAGCAAAATGCTCATTGCCACACTAAGTAGCATGAAATGTTCATATGTTTCTTTTGAGACAATTCCACGCAGAACGACAGGACCTAAATAAAGTAAAAATTGCCGAAACTCTGTTGCTTTACATCTGTCTATATCATGCACGCTTCACGGTTGACGAGAAAACTCGCCGGGGAGGCAGCCAATAAATGACAAAATATTATTCGATATAAGTTTCAACTATTTTGCTGAGATTTTTCCACCAGGTCCTTTCCGCATATAGGTTAACATACTTCTCGCCACTCTGAGACAAACAAAATGCATGTAATCTAGCACAAATCCTTTAACAAGATCGAAATCAATGTCAAACAATGGCGTAATGCCCATGAATACAACATCAGTCACAGGAATTGTAACTGGTGTTGCTATAATTGTGTTCTTCAAAAAATCCCTTCAGAGATACAGTAGTGTTGAGCTTAAGGAGTTGATGGGAAAAAGAGGAAATTCAACGAGCGGATACTTCTAGCCAAGAAAGATACCAAATTAAACGACATGGAAATTGTGAACATGACACGAAATATACTCAAGATTAAAATTAAGATTACGTAATATTAAGTTAAAGTTCAATTATTACAGCTTTTCATAGATTCACTTGTATTAACAAAAACCCGTCTTGGTATGAATAAATTAATAAATTGCGAAAAGATTATTTTAATCCGTGTCACATACGGAAATCGGAATCAAATGCGATTTGACGGATCTTTGTGTTGGTTGGCGAACCGTTCTTTTTCGTGCGCCTTTTACACTGTAGTTTTCATATATGTCACGTGGCTGAACATTTTCAACCAATGACAGTTGCTTTCGTACCAAACAAATATTTCGGCCGATCATTATACTTCCTTTTTAAAAAAACTAAAATTACAGAAGTTACAACTAAAACCTTCAAAATACATTGAATTGATTATGGCTGCTAAACAAAGAATGAGAGTAGCTAATGAAAAACACAGTCAGAACGTAACAATGAGGGGAAATGTTCCCAAAACAATGGTGAGTAAAGTCTTACAATTTGTGAGTTGTTGAGTTTTCAGTAAAAATTCACAAATCAAAACTTGTTTTAGCTGTCTGTAAACCAAGCAAACAACCATCAAGTACTTAATATCTTTCTAGGTTTTGAATTTGAATGTAAATCAAGACGTTTTAAAATTAATTTTGAATCAGTTTTTCATGAAAATTAATAATTAATTAAATATATATCCTTTCTAAATCTTATTTAGAGTTTAGTTACAACCAACATTGATAACATCATTTTTTTAAATGTTGATGACATCTAGGGAGGGGGAATTATTAGATAGAAATAACTAAAAACTTCCCAGGAGCATTTATTGCCCAAAAGTATAAATTATGATGGTCTATAGTGAGAATATCTGGAGTGTAAGTCAATACTGAAGCAGAAACTAAGGAAATATTGCAGTAACATTTTTTAGTTACGCATTAAAGTTTTTGAAAAAATCTGCCTCAAGGTTGTTTGTTATGATTTTTTGTTACTAGGAGTGTTTACGTATTACGTTTATTTAATCACATTTTCTTGCGCAAATAATCAGTCAATGATTGTTAAAAAATGTACTAATATTAAAACAGGTTTATTGATTTGCGTTTCGTGAAGTAATCATAACATTTCTTTATAGAACCCAAAAGAAGAGAAATATGCTGTGGGACCTGTGCTTTTAGGACTATTTCTTTTTGTGGTGTGTGGATCAGGTAAATCTATTGAAATATTTATGCACTTAGTATAAACCGAAACAAACTAATTTTGATTAAAAATTATCATATCTTTTTCTTCTCTGCGGTTAATTGTACTGATGTTACACTTTAGCTGTCTTTCAAATCATACAAAGCATCCGATACGGTTATTAACAAGTGGGGAGCCATCAATGGAGAATATTTATATACTTGAAGTTTTTAAATAAATTGTAATTTCTATTCATATTATTAACCATATAAATCTTTGTAAAACACAAAGTATTGGTTAATTGCTCGATTTGTCAAGCTCTTTTGTAAAGTGACGGATAACTTATACTTGAATTTTTCTTAAAGGTTTCTACTTTGCGAGAGACATATTGTCTTTAATGGTGGAATTATAATTATTGTAAATATAACAAATTGGAAACACTGGTACTATTAGTTTTTTTTTGAGTATGCTTTAAGATCAGTTGTATCTATTGAATTTCTCTTAGGATATTTTTCTGTCATTTTTCCTGTCCAGTGTGGAACTTCATCTGCTATATATTTACTATTTTAATACATTATTTTTTTTACTGACCCCAGAAAATTAATCATAGCCAATTTAATGTACGACAAAAGTAAAAGCTCAATTTCAAGTTTAATAGTATAATAACTACCAATGAAACTACTTAATTAATTGATAGTAAGGATGTGGGAGTTTAACATATGATATGGAGGTGAGGAAGTAATAATTATTATTGACTATGGTGGAAAATGCATAAGTGAATATAAAAAACGTTATATACTTGAAATGGTGAATGTACCAATTACTAGGCCCATTATTTTACGGAAATTTACTTACAAACAATGAAAGAATTGTAATAGTTTCCATCAAGTCCGAAGTTATTCAGTTGGAATGGTTTTCTGATGACGTCATCAATTTTATTTGAACACGTCGTCAAAAGCAATAACGTTGATGACACACATTTTCATACAAATACAGTATAATCTTGATAACTCGAACCCCCAAGGGACCAAGTAAAACACATCAAAAATCTGAAAAATGCGCGAAAATTAGTACAATTATTACGCGCAAAGGGGGTATGCGCGAAAAGTAAAATGTTGAATTATTAAATATATATGTTACTGTAATTATTAGTGTATTAAAGGGAAAATAAAATAATAATAAAATTTTCACTTTATTTACCTTAATCAAAACTACACTATGTTATATTGTATATAACATACATTCTCTGCTTCAGGCTCTTGTTCTGCGTTTTTACGTGCAATTACCTTAAACATGGTCCAAATATCCTTGGATTTAGATGATCCTGGTTTCCTAGTTTGTCGAGTTGCTTTGGCAATGATACATGGAAATTTCCTGAGGTTCCTCAACAAGTTCAAGGTACTTTTTAAGTAATTCGGTAATTTTCCCTTTTCATCCTGTTTCACATAAATTGTAGAGAAATAATTTCTTGTAAAATGGCCTTGCGCGAAAATTAATACGCGCGAAATTATACTAAATTCGTGATGCGCGAAATTACATGTAAGGCCCGTTGCGCGAAAAATTAGTACAAATAAGGTAGTTCGAGATAACGAATGTTCTAGTTATCGCGAGCATTTATGAGACACTATTAAGAAAGGGGAATGGAAAAACTATTCGAGTTTGAGTTGACGGGGGTTCGAGTTATCTGGATTGTGCTGTATGTTACGGCCACACTTCCTCGCAGAGTGCCTGTTTTTTTATCAGTTTTCTCGCGCGTTTGTGTCGTGTCGTTAATTGTTATTTATTGCGACTTTCAGGTTTCATTGCATGCGTCGTTTGTATTGTCCTTTCGCACCTTTTGTTTGTTTCATTGACCTTTGTATTCCTATGCGGCACCCCTTAGGGATTTGTATATATTATCAATTTGCGTTTTTTAATTACTTGATAAATTTTCAGTTTTAAAGGCGTTTGATTTTGTGACACATTGAGTTGTTCATGTGTAGTGTACGGTATACCACCGTATGTCTAGTGACAGCGCGGTGATTTTCTACAGTGATTTTAGTACGTATTTATTTTGTTATGTTTTATGTTATTTTATCTCGTCATTACTTTTATGCACCTTTTGTGCTAGGCGATTTAATATTTTATTTGTTCTGTTGTCATGCACCGATTGTGCCAGGCATTATTTAGTCCTAGTTTTAACCACTTTAGCTTTGTTTACGCTTTGGGATTGACACGTTTATTCGTCGCAGTTTTTAATTATTTTATAGTTTTTGGAGTTAGTTATAGGTAGTATGAATATTAGTAATCAGTTTGTAACCAAAGTTTTTTATTGTATTTGTTTTAGCTTTATTTTGGGAATAATAGTACGCCCCCTAAAATCCAGTGTCAAAGCTCATCATTGTCACCCTAAGGCCCGTGCGTAGTGGCTGTCAAAGCTCATCATTGTCACCCTAAGACCCATGCGTAGTGGCTGTCAAAGCTCATCATTGTCACCCTAAGGCCCGTGCGTAGTGACTGTCAAAGCTCATCATTGTCACCCTAAGGCCCGTGCGTAGTGGCTGTCAAAGCTCATCATTGTCACCCTAAGGTCCGTGCGTAGTGGCTGTCAAAGCTCATCATTGTCACTCTAAGGTCCGTGCGTAGTGGCTGTCAAAGCTCATCATTGTCACCCTAAGGCCCGTGCGTAGTGGCTGTCAAAGCTCACCATTGTCACCCTAAGGTCCGTGCGTAGTGGCTGTCAAAGCTTATCATTGTCACCCTAAGGTCCGTGCGTAGTGGCTGTCAAAGCTCATCATTGTCACCTTAAGGTCCGTGCGTAGTGGCTGTCAAAGCTCATCATTGTCACCCTAAGGCCCGTGCGTAGTGGCTGTCAAAGCTCATCATTGTCACCCTAAGGTCCGTGCGTAGTGGCTGTCAAAGCTCATCATTGTCACCCTAAGGTCCGTGCGTAGTGGCTGTCAAAGCTCATCATTGTCACCCTAAGGTCCGTGCGTAGTGGCTGTCAAAGCTCATCATTGTCACCCTAAGGCCCGTGCGTAGTGGCTGTCAAAGCTCACCATTGTCACCCTAAGGTCCGTGCGTAGTGGCTGTCAAAGCTCATCATTGTCACCCTAAGGTCCGTGCGTAGTGGCTGTCAAAGCTCATCATTGTCACCTTAAGGTCCGTGCGTAGTGGCTGTCAAAGCTCATCATTGTCACCTTAAGGTCCGTGCGTAGTGGCTGTCAAAGCTCATCATTGTCACCCTAAGGCCCGTGCGTAGTGGCTGTCAAAGCTCATCATTGTCACCCTAAGGTCCGTGCGTAGTGGCTGTCAAAGCTCATCATTGTCACCCTAAGGCCCGTGCGTAGTGGCTGTCAAAGCTCATCATTGTCACCCTAAGGCCCGTGCGTAGTGGCTGTCAAAGCTCATCATTGTCACCCTAAGGCCCGTGCGTAGTGGCTGTCAAAGCTCATCATTGTCACCCTAAGGCCCGTGCGTAGTGGCTGTCAAAGCTCATCATTGTCACCCTAAAGCCCGTGCGTAGTGGCTGTCAAAGCTCATCATTGTCACCTTAAGGTCCGTGCGTAGTGGCTGTCAAAGCTCATCATTGTCACCCTAAGGTCCGTGCGTAGTGGCTGTCAAAGCTCACCATTGTCACCCTAAAGCCCGTGCGTAGTGGCTGTCAAAGCTCACCATTGTCACCCTAAAGCCCGTGCGTAGTGGCTGTCAAAGCTCATCATTGTCACCTTAAGGTCCGTGCGTAGTGGCTGTCAAAGCTCATCATTGTCACCCTAAGGCCCGTGCGTAGTGGCTGTCAAAGCTCATCATTGTCACCCTAAGGCCCGTGCGTAGTGGCTGTCAAAGCTCATCATTGTCACCCTAAGGCCCGCGCGTAGTGGCTCTTACACTGTATATCTATCGTTTTTTAAAAAGCTATTTGTTAATAGCCTGTCGAACTGTTCTCGCCAGCAAAGCTGGGCCAATCCACGAGCGCTCCCTTGCAGCTCAATAGAGCCAATGACTTTCCCAAAGTTGCTTACCTACATTGTTCGGTGTTGGAATTGTAGCAATCTAAGCAGCCACATAAGTTTGTAAACTTAAATCTATGTGGGACACGCACGGAAATTGAAGAGTTGATTTGATATTGAAAAAAACAAGAACAGGCACATGCCGTAATGCTTCAATTAAGCGCCCCTCCTCGAATAAGCACCCTTCCTACACGCATTTTTTTATAAGAAACTAAGCAAAGGCCCTAGTAGTTCCAATTTCTTAATTTTGGGGGTGGTTAGGTATCAAAAGTTTCTAAAATCATAAAATTAGTTGGTTGGTTGGTTTTGCCTGTTGACGTAAGTGAGGTGAGGTAAATGAAATGATAAAAGTATAAGTGTTAGTTTTCATTAACGGACGTATGTTAAAAATGTGTAATCCTGTATTTATTTATTTTTGAAAGGCATGTACCTTATACTTATTGCATACCATATGTACAGTATATTCCCGATAAGTGGGACACTCAGGGGACCGACGAAATCTGTCCCACTTAGCGAATGTCCCACTTAAGCGAATATTAATATTAGGTTAGGAAGTTCAAGGGACCGAAAAAAAACGAGAAAAGTTCGAGCGAACATATAGGAGCGAAAAAAATTCTCGAATCTAATTGGTTCATAACAGAACATTGCGTTACTCGAAAGTTTTAAGTTTTATTTTCGCGCGTTCAAAAAAATGTTCAAATCAAGTGAACTTCTGGCGCTGAGAGCTAGTGAAAAAGGAAATTGAACCAATAAGAATTCATTATTTTTAAAAACAACTTCTGGCTAAACAAGACTTTTAAAAACTAAATAAACACGCGCCAAAGAACTTAAAATTGTTGGAGCAAACCAGTTCAATAACTTATTAGATGTTGTAGGTGTCATCCGAAATTGTTTATGAATATATCCACGATCAAACAATTTCGTTTCGCGTACCAAGATATTCTCCTTTTTGTTGGCGTTCCAGGACGGTTTGCGTATCCAAAAGCGTCTTGCAATTTTTTTCCTTTTTTATTTTTTTCGTCATTTCGTAACGTTATTCTCTTTCTTAATAGCACTAATATTAAAAATAAATTTTCGCGTTTACTACCTTCCATTTTGAACAATATCATTAAGAAAACCATGTGGTTTTAGCATGCACGTTTTCGCTCCAATTTCTTCGCTCCAATTTTTCGCTCGTGTAAATGGTAGAGAGCAAATGAATCCTTTGTTCGTGCGAACAATGGTTCTTAACCAATCAAATTTGAGAGATTCTTTTGCTCACATGTTTTCCCTCGAACTTTTCGCGTGTGTAAATCCCGCTAATAAATACTTTTTAATTATTAAAAAAAGCAAATGGTTAAATATTCAAGGGAATGTGACTTAATGTAACAAATTACGCCATACAACGATTGCGCCATACAACGATTGCGCCATACAACGATTGCGTCATACAACGATTGCGCCATACAACGATTGCGTCATACAACAATTGCGCCATAACAACGATTGCGTCATACAACAATTGCGCCATACAATGATTGCGCCATACAACGATTGCGCCATAACAACGATTGCGCCATACAACAATTGCGCCATACAACGATTGCGCCATACAACGATTGCGCCAGACAACGATTACGCCATACAACGATTGCGCCAGACAACGATTACGCCATACAACGATTGCGCCATAACAACGATTGCGCCATACAACGATTGCGCCATACAACAATTGCGCCATACAACGATTGCGCCATACAACGATTGCGCCATAACAACGATTACGCCACACAACGATTGCGTCATAACAACGATTGCGCCATACAACGATTACGGCATACAACGATTTCGCCGTACAACGATTGCGCCATACAACGATTGCGCCATAACAACGATTACGCCACACAACGATTGCGTCATAACAACGATTGCGCCATACAACGATTACGGCATACAACGATTTCGCCGTACAACGATTGCGCCATACAACGATAGCGCCATACAACGATTGCGCCATAACAACGTTTACGCCATACAGCGATTGCGCCATTCAACGATTACGCCATACAACGATTGCGCCATACAACGATTGTCCCATACAACGAGTGCGCCATACAACGAGTGCGCCATAACACCGATTGCGTCATACAACGATTGCGCCATACAACGATTACGCCATACAACGATTGCACCATACAACGATTGTGCCATAACAACAATTACGCCATACAACGATTGCGCCATAACAACGATTACGCCATACAACGATTGCGCCATACAACGATTACGCCATACAACGATTGCGCCATACAACAATTGCGCCATACAACGATTACGCCATACAACAATTGCGCCATACAACGATTGTGCCATAACAACGATTGCGCCATACAACGATTGCGCCATAACAACGATTACGTCATACAACGATTGTGCCATACAACGATTACGCCATACAACGACTGCGCCATACAACGATTGCGCCATACAACGATTGCGCCATACAACGCTTACGCCATACAACGATTGCGCCATACAACGATTGCGCCATACAACGATTGCGCCATACAACGATTGCGCCATAACAACGATTGCGCCATACAACGATTGCGCCATAACAACGATTGCGCCATACAACGATTGTGCCATAACAACGATTACGCCATACAACGACTGCGCCATACAACGATTGCGCCATACAACGATTGCGCCATACAACAATTGCGCCATACAACGATTGCGCCATACAACAATTGCGCCATACAACGATTGCGCCATAACAACGATTGCGCCATACAACGATTGCGCCATAACAACGATTGCGCCATACAACGATTGCGCCATACAACGATTACGCGATACAACGACTGCGCCATACAACGATTGCGCCATACAACGATTGCGCCATAACAACGATTGCGCCATACAACGATTGTGCCATAACAACGATTACGCCATATAACGATTGCGCCATAACAACGATTACGCCATACAACAATTGCGCCATAACAACGATTGCGCCATAACAACGATTGCGCTTCTGCTATGCACTAATACACGATGTAGTTTGTGAGAATTAGCGCCCAGATTCCGCATTACCAACGATTCTTCTGTTACTCCTTGCAACTGAAAGAAGATTTTTAAATCCTGGGAAAAGCTAAGCAAAGAGACCATACAGAAATCATCTGTTTCTTGTGGTGAAGGACGGTCGATGCTCAGAAAGCAGTTCGATTTCATAAATTCTACAGAAGCAAACCCGTTCGTACCCGTTGAGGAGGAGAGTTTAATCGAATGTCCAGAAGACTTAGTCATTCAAGAGGATTCGGAGGGAGACGAGGACATTGACATTTAAATTTTTCAAGCAAAAAAATAAATAAAGCTTTAAATATAAAAAAAATTATCCTGTTGTCATTACTTCTTTCATTTGACTTGAAAGAAATATAAAAATATTAAATAAGCGCCCGGGCGCTTAATCAAAGTATCGATTACGGTATGTTAATGCTAAGTATAGCTCTTCTCTCAGGTACATTTAACGTTTTCTGAATAAACACTTGCAATTTTTTTTTTTGCTTGTAAGTGTTAATCTATGTTTAATGCAAGCTGATTGAAATGTGGATGAGAAAAAAGTGTCCACAGAATTTATCTTGATTTCTTCCTGTCCGCTAGGAAAGTTCAAATGAAACTTGATTTTCCGTCCGGTTTTGAGAGGTATCCACTCTTTACAGTTTTTTTTGTGAGGGTTTGATAGTAAGAAGTTCCGATGTTCGATGTTTTCTTGGTTTAAAGGGGGTTATGATTATACTGAATGTAGGGTTGTCTTCGCTGCAGACATATTATGTTGAAATGTTGCTGCTACATATATGAGACCAAAAACGCGCTTTTTATACGTTCGTAAGAGCTCAAATTATAGACGGGGGTTCTATCTAATGTAAACATATACAAATAATGGAGTAAATTGGTGTCAGAAAAGGCAACTTTTGTGCAAAGCGTGCTAAAAGCACGAAACTTGGCACATCGCTTATTAAACTTGAAAGGAAACTTTTGGCGGTGAGACCCACTTTCAAAAGGTTCCTTTACGGTCTCCATAGTGATTTGGTCCGTTTCCATAGCAACAAAATTTTCTTCTTCTCAAAATCGGAATTTATTTGTTTATTACGAATGTTTATACAGGATAACTAAAATTCAAAAAAGGTTATATACAAAGATACATACAAGTTCTGTTCTACCATTAGCTCCCGTTATAAAAATACTAAATTAACCAGATTAGTTAAAAATATAAGTTAATAGATAAGTAAAAGAAAGAATAAAAGAATATACAAGGTACTAAAAACTATACATCAAAATAATTTAAAAATTCGTCGATATTTTTGGCAGCTCTGACATGAGAAGGGAGATTGTTAAAGCATTTTGCCCCGTAATAGAAGAAGGTCTTTCTAGTAGATTCCAACCTGATTTTCGGTAATCTTAAAAGATTGTTTTTGTATTTTGTTTTATTCGACATTAGTTCAAAGTAGGGGACGAAGTGTTCACATACGTCTCCAGAAAGACACTCGAAAACGTTTTTACAAATTGATCTCTTCATCAAATGTTCAACAGATGGGATTTTGAGAACTGCAGGATTGCCTTTGCAAATGATTTTCTGCGCACGATTTTCTAAGGACTGCACTTTCAAATTATAACTTTTATTGGTTTGACAATGATGATGATGATGATTGTTTTGACAAGTGATTATCGAGCAGTATGTAAACAATGGGACTAACATCGATTGGTAGATAAGAAGTGCTGCTTTTTCAGTCAACTGCGGTGGTAATTTCTTCAGCAGATATAATCTCCCAGTGGCTTTCTCGAAGGTGGTCCTGGTATGGTCCGACATGCTCAATGATAAGTCTAGGTTTACACCCAGCCAGATACTTGTATGTGGACGTTTGTGAAAGGGTAGTTTGTCGATATTTAATCTCGAGCTCCTTGTTTTTTGTTCTTTGATGAGTCCCAAAAACCATTGATTCGGTTTTTCCTGGTTTCATGTTGGTAATAAGTTCATTTGCCTCAAACCAGTCTGCAACTCGGTGAAAGTTATCTGACAGCTTTTTTTGTAGCTCGTCCTTATCTTTTGAAGCCGTGTAGATGACCGTATCATCTGCATACATGATGATATTACAATCTTTCAGCACACTGTTACGTCATCGACACATAGCAAGAAGAGAAGAGGACCAAGGATCGAGCCCTGTGGGACACCACATGGTTGACATGGCCACAGGTTGCGGCTTCATAGTCTAATTTTGAATTTTGGAAATTTACTCGATGTTTCCTGTTGAATAAATAATTTATGAAGAACTCTTTCTCAATTCTCAATGGTTAGCAATGATTTGGGTATGACTTAAAGTATTGAATGCTTTACTTAAGTCTATAAAAATGGCTCCAGTTAGTTTTCCGGCGTCCATATTCCGGTGCACTAAGTCAACAAGAATAGTAACGGCGAGCTCAGTGTTTCGTCCCCGACGAAATCCAAATTGGTGTTTTGACAAAAGTTTATGTGTTTCTAGATGATTCATTAGTTGTGAATGAATACAACGTTCTAATATTTTTGAACATATTGGGAGGACTGTTATCGGTCTATAATTATCGAGATGATGTTTTGATCCGCTTTTAAAAATTGGTGTGATCATTCCCGTCTTGAAATCATCTGGAATTACTCCATCTTTAAGACAAAAGTTGATGACGTAAGTCAATTGTTTAGCGATGTTGATTGCAGTGTCTTTTAGGAAACCTAGTGGGATATTGTCGATACCGTACGACTTCTTTCGCTTTAGTTTTTTGAGTTGTTTATAGATTTCGTTCACGGTTACTGGTTTGAACTTAAATGTTGTGTAAGTCTTGTTAGTGTTTTTGAAGGGTGGTGACCAAGCAAAATCTTTCAGCAGTATTGATTTTGATTTTAATTTTTTTGCAATTTCCAAAAAATACATACAGAGCGGGATGTGGGGAGGTGGAATTCGTTAGCTTTGGTCAGCAATTCACCTAGGAGAAGGAAAACTCTGATTTCAAACCAATGGGGAGGTGGACTTCGTTAGCTTTGGTCAGTAGTTCGCATAGGAGAAGGAAAACTCTGATTTCAAACCATTAGGGAGGTGGACCTCGTTAGCTTTGGTCAGCAGTTCGCATAGGAGAAGGAAAACTCTCATTTCACACCAATGGGGAGGTGGACCTCGTTAGCTTTGGTCAGTAGTTCGCATAGGAGAAGGAAAACTTTGATTTCAAACCATTAGGGAGGTGGACCTCGTTAGCTTTGGTCAGCAGTTTGCATAGGAGAAGGAAAACTCTGATTTCAAACCAATGGGGAGGTGGACCTCGTTAGCTTTGGTCAGCAGTTCGCATAGGAGAAGGAAAACTCTGATTTCACACCAATGGGGAGGTGGACCTCGCTAGCTTTGGTCAGCAGTTCGCATAGGAGAAGGAAAACTCTGATTTCAAACCAATGGGGAGGTGGACCTCGTTAGCTTTGGTCAGCAGTTCGCATAGGAGAAGGAAAACTCTGATTTCACACCAATGGGGAGGTGGATCTCGTTAACTTTGGTCAGCAGTTCGTATAGGAGAAGGAAAACTCTGATTTTAAATCCTGACCTTTGGCCTGGCGCACCATTGTTCAGAAACCAGCAACTGAAAAAACATAATGACTGTCACAATTTCAAATCCATACCACATCGCTCGTAGCGTGGATCACCAAGGAGCGCGTTCTGCTGCTGTTACGACTCTGGCACAGCGTTCGAAAAATCAGCTTCAGAGTCAAAATCAAAATCCACCAAAACAAAAACTTTTGGCCTGCAAAAAACAAATTTTGATTTCAGCCTTCAATGTTCGCACACTCATTACAGTCAATCAACTACCTGAACTTGTATCATCTGCAATTGCACAAAAAATTGATGTGATATGTGTTCAAGAACATAGGTTATTCCATTCTGATATCAATATAAAGAAAAGGTTCTATCAAAGTCTGTCATCTCTGGTAAAAGCAGTTCCTAAACACAATTTTCTTGTCATCGTTGGAGACTTTAATGCACAACTAAGGCAAAGTTTTGCTTTTGACGATTCTTCTAACAGAAATGGACAGAAGATTTCATTCAAGAAAACGCTCTTGTTTGTTTGAGCACAGAATTCCAAAAAGAAAAATCAAAACTGTGGACATTCACCTACCCAAATAGCTCAAGAGCACAACTTGACCATATTATGATTAGTAAAAAGTGGAAAAATAGTGCCCTAGACTGACAAGCTTATAATACCTTCTACGGTGTTTCTTCTGATCACATAATTTGTATCTGCTAACTTTCGTCTCAGTCTCCGTGCTAATGTGAAAAAATCCTTGCCTTTTCCACCTTACGACTGGTCTCTTCTGACTACAGATGAAACCATCAAAACACGGTTTACTATCTCTATTAGAAACAGATTTGCTGCTCTGGAAGCCGAGGATGAAGCTCCTTCTGCTAACTCCAGTTTCAACAACTTTGTAATTGCCAATGAAAAAGCTGCTGAAGAGAGTATCCCACATAAGCCGAAACTTAAAAAGAGAGTTCTATGAGTTCTATTCTTCAATCAAGAAGAAAACATCTAGAAAGATTTCAAATCCATCACGAGATAATATCAGAGAGTTTAACGAAGCATTTAATGAACTAAAACAAGCATACGAGAAAAAACTAGCTAAATATGTACAGGGCAAAGTTAAATCAATCCAAGAAGCAGGTGCAAATAAGCAGTCTGCCTCAGCATGGAAAACTGCCAATGAGATCAGTGGTCGAAAGTCATCCAACAAAGCTACCTTGAAGGCAACTTGCCAGGAAGAAAGACTGAGAAAAAAATGGAAAAATCACTTTCAACAACTCCTTGGATCTGCACCCATTGTGTCTGATCATGAGATTGAAAAAATTGCTAAAAGTCCACTAAATATTAAACTTGGAAACTTCACAAAAGAGGAACTAAATACAGTTTTAAAAAACTATAAAAACAAGAAAGCAGCTGGATTGGATAACATCCCCCCGAAGCATAGAACACACTGAAATTCAATGATATACTTCTCAAGTTTTGCAACTCCGTCTATAACAAAGAAGAAATCCAACGATGGACTGAGGGCAGCATATTTCCCTTCCCAAAAAAGGGTAATCTTGGATTAGTAAAGAACTATAAGGGAATAACACTCATTTCAACAGCTGCAAAGATATATAACTCCCTTCTCCTTAACCGGTTAGAGCCTGAAGTAGAAAAAATTCTTCGTAAAAATCAAAACGGCTTCAGAAAAAGTAGATCAACAACTGGGCAAATTCTGACAGTCTGTAGGTTCATGAAAGGTGTTAGAGCAAGAAATCTGCCAGCTTGTTTTCTCTCTGTTGATTTCTCCAAAGCCTTTGACTCAATTCACAGAGGGAAAATGGAAAAGATACTCAAAGCCTATGGAATACCTGATGAGACAGTATCTGCCATAACGATGTTGTATAAGAACACAAAATCATTAGTACGATCACCAGATGGCGACACAGACTTCTTTTGACATCGCAGCAGGAGTTCTTCAGGGTGACACGCTTGCACCCTACCTCTTCATAATCACTCTTGATTACGTACTAAGGATATCTTTGGACAAACATGACGACCTCGGTTTTACATTATTAAGAAGAAAGTCGAGTAGATATCCTCCCAAAAAGCTCAATGATGTAGACTACGCAGATGACCTAGCTCTCACTGCAGATACCATCATAGATGCATCAGCTCTTTTGCATCGTCTTGAAAATGCTGCTAAAGATGTGGGCTTGTATGTGAGTTTTTGACCTTCAACCAACAAGGCTCAATTCAAACAACATCCGGAGAAAAGATCAAAGCCGATAAAAGTTTTAAATATCTTGGCAGTGCTCCACAGAGCAAGATATAAAAATTCGCTTTAGAAAAGCGTGGGGAGCTTTGAATAAAATGCAAATTGTATGGAAATCCAAACTAACAAACCATCTAAACGTAGCTTTTTTTAGAGCTACAGTTAAGGCTGTCTTGATGTATGGTACGATTACATGGACATTAACCAAGACTCTTGAATCCAGACTCGATGGAACCTACACTCGAACGCTTAGAGCTGCATTGAATTTATCCTGGAGACAGCATTCTACAAAAATGCAACTGTATGGAAACATCCCTCCAATCTCAACAATCTTGAGAGAACGCAGAGTGAGCTTTGCAGGTCACTGTTAGAGAGCGGAGCATGAACTTGCTAGCGACCTTTTGCTTTGGTCGCCACGGCATGGCAAGAACAGACCTGGCCGACCAGCCATCACCTACATAGACCAACTCTGCAGAGACATGGAATGCACACCTGATTATCTACCAGCTCTGATGCGGGACCGTGAAGAATGGCGTGATAGACTACATCTCCGAGCAAGCTCGACCAGATGATGCTATGCAGAACTTAGAAGCAATAAATGAATATTGAGAGCACGACACACCATTGATTAAGAATGATTTAGCACATGTTATTTTCTCTTAATTAAAGTGCATCATCGCATAGAGTATCGAAAATGTAGCAAAAAATAATGAGACATCAAATACTCTAGTCAAACAGGTGACGAGTTATGACCTACTTAAGTTTTCAAAAATCCAGGGGGTCATGCTCAATATTGCTGATTAATGAAGTGTTAATGATGGAAATTTTGAAAAAATTTCATGATAAAAAAGTTTGAGGGTATTGAATTTGATGTAACCCGCTTTGAATTCAATTGGTTTTTCATCAAACCTTCGATTAAATATTGTAAACTTAACCTCCGGAAATGGTTTTTAATTACTTTAGTTGTGAATAGAAAGGTAGTAAAATGTTTAGGGAATATGTAATTGTTTATTCGCTGTTTTTAGTTTTTTTTTATATTCTAAAGTGATTAACACTTTTTTGAGAAATCTCAGTTGATAGTATAATGGATTCAAGCCTTCAAAGTTACATTTACACGGAAGTTAAGAGCAGGGGTGGCGCTAGGGGGGGGGGCTAGGGGGGCTAGGGGGGGCTACAGCCCCCCCGTCGCAACTTCTCAGCCCCCCCCCCCCCATCGGAAGCAAAGCAATATTTTCGTCGGATCGCTTTAAAATTTTTTAAAACAAAGGTCACTATGGACGTGGGAAAATAACAAGAAAAAAACAGTTAAAACAAGTCTATACACAAAACGAGCCACTCGGCACCTGGCGGTCACCCGCGAAAATGACACACTTGATGCAAAATACGAACACTACAATCATACAAAAACGTGCACTAAAAATAAATTACGTGCTTTTGGTCATGTTTGGCTTAAAAAATACTAGAATTTTCTACACACCTTGCTTCGACCATTAGTCTAGCAATGGCATCCAAATTGCGTTACAATGTTCGCTGTACTATTTGCAATGAAGTTTGTCAAAACGATTACACACTTAGGCATACAAAAGCAAAACATGCGGATTTATTTAAGATGGGAAAGCATTCCCCAACGACAGTTCTTCTCGAAGATGAATCAGCACAGAGAAAGATGGAGAATTTTTTCATTAAAAATGCAGCCACCTTAAGATCAACTGATAAGAAACGTCAAAATGAAACGGCGGGAGGAGAAATTGCCAGTGATAAGTTGCAAGGCAAGAAATCAAGAACAGATAAAGTAAATTGCGAAAGAGGTGTCTTGAGTGAGGAACTTGATACAGGTTTGCTTTATTTGGCTTCTTCTAGATGTTCATATATTTGGTAGGCTTTTTTGCGTAGAGCTTTTTGCTTTGTATTTTTAGTTGAAACATAATTTACACCAGGATAAATTAGTTATTATATTTTAGAAACTTTCATGATATTAGAAAGAAATTATGTTATCTTAATATACTGTGTTGAATGAGTTTCTTAATGCTTCTTATAAAAAAAGAGATAAATGTTGCAAAAAAGACATAAAAAGGACACATTTTGCTGATTTAACTTTACAGATGATGAAGCATCTCTTAGCCATGAAGAAGAAGAGACTGTTGTTGTTGTTAGTGAAAACTATTCAAATGAAAATGAAGAGGACCCTGCAGGGCTAAAGGAAACAACTGAAGGTAAGGTTTTTTCAGTGAATCGTCGCACGACATTCATCATTTCAGGTTAATTCCTAAGGGTAACCCATTCCATTGATTCTGAAAGGAGGTTAATCATATTTTATATATATTTATATTGCAACTTGTTTGAAACCAGTAACTTTGAGAACTTTTGAATTTTGTAGCTTTTGGAAATATTCCTACAGAAAGTGGTCACGAAGAAATGCTACCTGGACCAGCGGATCTGTCAGCAAGTAAGGATCAAAAACCAGTTCAACCTATAAATACAAGATTCCCTTTACATTCGATTGGTACGCAATACAGATCATTTGTGCCTTCTCTCTTTGCAAAATATGATTGGTTAGAATACTCGTCAAGTGAAGATGCAGTGTATTGTTTTCACTGTCGACATTTTCCTGAAAGTCCCAAAGAGCCAACGTTTGTTTCGCAGGGCTTCCGCAACTGGAAAAAGTGTTATGGTTCTCATGGAAAGGACAACAAACTTTTGCAGCACCAACAAAGTTTTATTTATGTTCATAGCGTGGATGCTCGTGCTCACTACACAGAGGTCAAGTCTGGAAGGTTTCAATCTGTTGCGGTTTTGCACGATCATGGTCATGCAAAACTTGTTCAAGAAAACCGCCACTATCTAAAAAGTATTGCAGAAATATTACTGCTTACAGCCCAGCGCAAGATCGCTTAACGCGAGACAAGACGTTCATTTCGAGTAGGAAATATTGATACAGAAGCGCTTAATTTTGGTCCGTCTTGTGGTAATTTTTTGGCGATCCTTGCAGTTCTTGCCAAGCGGGACCCAATAGATACGCTCTGGGCCAAGAAACGCCAAATATACTCATCATAGTGTACAAAATTCGCTTTTGAACATAATGAAAGAAATGGTTTTGGAACAAATAAAAGAGGAAGTACACGAGGCGAAGTTGTTTACTGTGTTGGCTGATGAATCGAAATATACCAGTATAAAAGAGCAAGTAATTGTTGCAGTTCGATATTGCTACAAAAATGCAATCCATGAAGAGTTTGTAGGTATTGCAGAAGCTGAAGCATTGGATGCAGAAGGCCTGTCAGAAACGATAATCAAATGTCTTCGAAGAATAGGTGTATCTATGGGAAACTGTGTTGGACAGGGCTATGATGGTGCGTCAGTGGTCTCAGGCCATCTGAATGGAGTTCAAGCAAAACTACGCGAGAAGACAAATGCTGACGTGGCATATTATGTGCATTGTTTTTGCCATCGGCTCAATCTGGTTGTAGTTGATGTAGTTAAATCGGTCAAATGTGCGGGGGACATGATCTCTCTTTTTAAACAGCTCCATTCATTTCTTTGTAGCAGCATTGTTCACAAAAGGTAGGTAGAGATCCAAAATGACAATAGCCTTGAGCTTATGGAGATTGGAAAAGTTTCTGATACCCGATGGTCTTGCCAAGCTAAGCAGTTTAATGTTATATGAAAACGCTTGGATATTATCATCGAGGTTCTCAAAGACATTACAGCCAACGACAAGGATGCCGACCGTAGAATTGCAGCGAGTGGATTTAAGCTGCAAATTGATGGCAAGTTTGTGCGTTATCTTTATGCCGTAAGACATATTCTAAAGAAGGTGAAGTTTGCGTCTGATATGTTGCAAAAAGAAACAAATGATCTGACAGCAGCAGTTGACCTGATTGACACTTTAAAAGCTGAGATGGATGCATGCCGCACCAGAGAGAGAGGCCAAGAGTTTTGGGATACAGCACAAGAACTCATAAACAAGCTCAAACCTGAGATTTAGGGAAGAATGTTATCGGCAAGACAGAGACAACTACCTTCAGCTATGCAAGAGTACATTGTAGAAGCCCCCTTACGTTAGAAAGAAAATGGGTTTAAAAATTATTTACAGGATGTCTATGAACTAATAGACAAGGTGAATGTAGAGCTCTCAAGAAGGTTTAACCAGATAAATGTATCTATGATGAAGGGCATAACTGCTTTGTGCCCTACATCAACTACCTTTTTAGACCCAGAACCGCTTGTCACGTTTGGCAAGCTCTTTAAAACCGAGACTGAAAATCTTCAGTGCGAAATTGCCACTTTCAAATGCATGCTTGGTAGGAAACAAAAAGCTGAATGCCCCAACACACTTGCACAGCTCGAATCCTACTTGTCAAGATTGAAAGAAGCTTTCTATGAGCTCCATCGCATCGTTTTGATTGCGTGTACATTGCCCGTTTCATCTGCTGAATGTGAAAGAAACTTCAGCTCAATGGCATTGATTAAAAACAATCTACGTTCAATGATGGAAGGGGAAAGACTCGACAGCCTTTTGATGCTGGGAATTCATTCAGATCGCAGCCGTCGAGTGAATCTAGATGAAGTTGTGAACACGTTTAAAGCCCGGTTTCCAAAATGCCAAATTGCTTTATAACAAATACGCGGAAGCACTTTAGATACAATTATCATAATATCAAGTTTCATGGCAGATTATGTTTAAATTTCAAAGAGGTGCAAATCTGCAATAGATTTGATCATCAATGAGTTTTGTGTTAAATTTAGAGTCAAGCAATTAGCTCCCCCGTCGGCGCTGTAATCCCCTTCGTCGGAAAAACCCTGGCGCCACCTCTGGTTAAGAGATATCGGTAGAAAGACGTGATATTGACAAAAAGACGTTTGAGAAAGTTTTTGTATGTTTGTGAATTTCATATGTATATTAAGTTATGGCAAAAAGAAGACTCAGCACGGAATCTATTAGTTTTGTTTGTTTATTTAATTGGAATTTGTGCTTGTATTGTCAATGGAGAAGTTAGTATGCCCGGAACTGAAAACTCACAAAAAAAACTTATGAAGTAAGAAGTACGCATGAAAAGCTGCGGCAAATATCGAGCAATTTGAAAATTTGAATGCTTCGCCAATAATAATTCAATTAACTGAGGTTAATCTTTACACAAAATAATGCCAAGTTTCACAAAACCTGCACGAATAAATTCAGTGACTTAAAGTTGGAAAGAGCAAGAAAGCGTTTTCGGAATAACGAGGATAACGAGAATAACGAAAATCAACTTATCGACGTAGTCGTGGAATCAGAAACTTCTGCAGTTGAAAATATCAACAACAAAAAACTTTGTCATCAAGGACAGGGAACGTTGAAAGCAGAGTAAGCGGAAGAAATTTTTGGTGATAAATCCGATGGTGACCTACATAAAGCAATGACATTCCAGCTTGATAAAAGGGTAATAAAATGTGCCATATTATTGGAAGATTCAGCCCTGTTGAGAAAACCAGTGCCGGTGATATGATTGTGCATTATATCATTAAACGTGTTTATGTGAGCTGTACTTCCGGCATCAGCGAATAGATTAAGTGCTCTTTGCAACTGCAGTGGTGGTTGTGAACGGTCACTTCTTATATTTAATTGCATGCAATTTTTTTTCCTTAAGATTCATTGGTTCATTGGTCTCCTGTCTTGCTTTGTTACAATGCTCACTCGGCATTAGGAACTTTAGAGTTATTTTTATAGTGGAATAACATTTCACTATGCATTTGGAAGACAATTTCACTGAACCTCGCTACTCTCCATGCATGGTTGTGACGATTTTAAAAATCCGAGGTCAATTTGAGCCAGAAGTTTAAGTTTAAAAGCGATCTTGTCATGTAATCATCGTTTTATTGTATACCATTATTGTAAGTAAGAATTTATGTTGCACGTTATCCATTTTCGACCATTTTGATGAGTTTGTAAAAAAACTTTTCATAATTTTACCCCCTGGTTAATCATATTAAAACTCGATACTGCATAACTCGATACCACTTTTCAATAACAGGTGTTTTATTAAGTTCCGTTATGTTTATGTTTTCTATCGAATGGTATTGAAATTTTTAAGTTTTAGAAATAAAAAATGCAGCTATGGAGATTGCCTGGTTTCCTTGGCTCATTTTAGGCTTCTGCCATTTTTTATGGAATTTTGACTTAGTCTTTAGAATGTGAAGTTTATAGTGAAACAATACTGTTTATGTATTTTCGGTAAAGTGATGTAAAGTAATGACTATTTTTACCATTAATCTGCTTTAGAACGTGTTTTAGTTAATTTTTAAAAAATCCGGGGGTCAGTATAAACAAAGAAATCTAGCTCAAAGAGGTTTTATCACAAAAAATGTATTTCATCAGCTAATAATAGTGGGAATAACGTTTTATTACTGCAGGTTTTCAAATTGTGACCATAAAAGACAAATCCTTTCATGATTTTTTTGTCAAAAACATATTTTTACCTCCTGGTTAGCCAGATCTTTAAAGCCGTATAACTAGGTACCAGTTTATTTTCAACACTTGATGTTTTATTAACTTTTGTTCTATTTTTTGAGTTCTATCCAATAGTAGTAAATATTTTGAGTTTTGATGATAAAAAAAAATGTTACTATGGAGATGGACTTATTGCCATGGTGGCCTTTCAGATATGGTTGCTAAGTGGGTCTCACCGAAAAAAAATTCATTTAGCCTTCTTAACCATCAAATTTGGTGCTTTTAGCAGGCTTTGCACAAAGGCTGCACCAATTTACTTCACTAAAATGATTTCATGGAAGTTAAACTTTAAACCGTCGCTAATCGCCGTTAACTTTAAAATTAAACTTTTGTTTTATTCATAGAATTGGTTGTTCCAGTAGCAGTACGATGATTATGTTTTCTTTAACATTGAAGTAATATTTACTCAATTAGAGACCTGTTTTTCTCCCACTACCTTTCTGACTACAAAGGTTGGTAGTGATACAAAGAATTTATTTGATAAAGTGAAGAAGTTGTCAAAGAAAATCGAAAACTCAACCTTGAATAAAGTATAGGAATGTGTTCACCAATATCAGGTCTGTAAATTATCAGTTTTATATGCACTTTTTCAGATAAGTTTAGAATGGTCAATTTTCGTTAAATAACATTTTATACCAGAAAAACAAAATAAATTTTCTGCTGTCATCAAACAGAATAATAGAGTAGAAGAGAATTCATTATTCTATTCTGTTATTCTGCTGCCATCAAAGTCGGTCTGAAAGTGCTTCATTCCGTAATGACGGAATAATCATAACTTAAACGAAGGTATTGGCATGGCAACAACATATCAAAATTTTAGCCTCAAAGGTTCATGAGATATGAAAGATCTACCTGCCAGCCAGCCTTCCACCCCTTGCTTGCCAGTGCTCAGAAATTAAAATACATCTAATCACGTGGTTTTCATTATATGATATTACAAATCATTTCACTTTAAATGAGTTAGATACAAAAATAAATAGTCTTGCTAATGTAGTAAATTACGGACGTGATCAGGAGTTTTATCCAAATGACAACTTTCTGAAAACCCCTTAGTGATTTCTTCGTATATGCTGCCGTACGTGTTCGCCACAATCTCAAGCGCTTGTTTGCGTATGATGTTTCTAAAGAATAATGTTTGAAGTAAGGAATGTAGGGAATGTGCACGCTTACCTGAATTTCGTGCTTCTGATCAAATCCCACTGAGGAATGTTATAAGCGTCAGGTTGCGAGAGAAAATGATTGAAAGAGTTCTGAACAGAAGAATGGAACATATAGATCGCGAATTTTTAAATAATTTGCATACCATCGAGGAAGTAAAGAGCTGTTCATCCAACGTGCTTTCGCTACCTTCCTGCTATGGAAAACCCCGGTAAACTTTCACCTAGAATAACAGCGATAGCTTACGTGTAGAGCTTCTTCTAACGCCTTCAGAGCGGATTTATCCAGTACATATTCAGCCTGTTTCTTCGTCAAATTCTCCACATAAACCTCCATCTAAACATCATAACCAACACATCATTTCGTTGACATCATTTAATTCCAAAAGACGAAAGATTCGCAAAGGAACAAGATTCACAACGCATGCGTAGCAGATTTGAAAAAATGGAAATAGTATTTTTTCTCAATACTGAATTTTTTGAAATGCCATGAATTGCATGCACTCGTCATGTGACATAACACAAAATATAGTTATAATTAGTTCCCTAGATTTCTTTTGTTTAAACAATTTTTTCATAGATATCTAACACAGAACCATTTTAATCTGCACGAATTGCGGCCTTATCGTATTTCCTGACTTTAGAATATAGTGTTTTTTACCTGTGTAGCGAGCAGGTTCATTTTAACATCCGTGAACGCGTACACGGAAAGTGTGACCTGGATGTGGTAGAGACAGTTGAGAAGGTAGGTGGAGGTGTCAGATACGTTCAAACCGGTGGCGGCTATGACGCAGCAGTGGATAACCGGATCGATCAAACTGCCGAAGATTTTTTCGTAGTCGTCTCGCTGTTCGTGTAAGGGCACTGCGGAGAAGTCACGAATGGAAAGTACCTCCTTCAACAGCTCTAAAGTTTCGTTCACCGATTGAGATGGACTTAAATCTGGCGGAGGGATATCAACCTGCGCATGTGCAACATTGTGAGAAAAGTAAATAATTGTAATGGTAACAGACCAATCCATCCTAGAGCAGCAGCATGTAAGTCGCACCTTTTCTCTTACTTTACTGCCGTGGCAAGAGAGACTAGTGTAAAACATCTGATAACTCAGTTGCTCCATTTCAGCCACCGTTTCCACAACAGTCACCTGACCCGATTCAAATATCCCCCTAACAACAAAACACAAGCATGCAACCTCCACCGCAGTATTATAGGTCCATCTACCTCAACGTTTCAGTGTAGAACTTTAGTAGGTTACTTAAACCAAACAACACAGCTGCTCCAGGCTGTGATGTGATCACTTGCTCAATACGGACCTGTGAAAACGGTGGGAGTGAGGTTTGTACTTTAAAAAGACAATCGCTACCTTCAATGGGCGGCAAACACCCTCTACAATCTTCCCCAACACCTCCACTACCATCGGCATGTGATCTAAGCAAACTACAGGTAGTCGTCAACTGTACATTTCTTTCTTAACATTACCTATAATATTTGTTTGCTTTAACATACTACGAAGTAACTCTTTTTCGCTTGCAACCATTTGGTGCAGCCACGCTAAGATGTCTCCAACATACCTAAACAATAAAGACGTTACCGTGGTTACAGAGACAAAAGGGGGCCTACCTCACTGGGTTGTGCGAGTAAAGCTCGATGGGGCGTGATTTTCCAGTGTTGCCTGGAAACATCAAGAGAAATGAGATCAATAGACAGTGTCATTGGAATTGTACCTCCGGTGGTGAGGGCTTCGATGAAACAGCGAACGATGGCGGGCCGTCTAGCAGCAGTCAGCTCATCGAAGGTGTACCTCAACAGCACGCGACGGTCCTCTAACGCAGCGAAAGCGTGACACAAAGCGCTGCTTACGTCAGGTACGTCACCCGTCATTGATCTGCATTCGTCTGAAACACAAAGTTAAATCTGATCTTTTGAAAGCTATATATACCTATTGTAACAACGAGGTCGTTAAAATTAAGGATAAATTTCGACATATTAATTGTGCAAAGAAACAATGTGAAAGTGTTACACGTTAAAAATGAATGAACCTATCAACTAACTTTGCGACCAGCGATAGAGTTTCTCGTAAGCGGTCTCTTGATACAAAGCCATTGACTCCATCAACTCCAACCTTCATTACATGCAATATAAAAGGCGCACGCTCGTTTAGCTAAAGTTGCATACCCAGTGGTTTGATGTTTCGAATGCAGGAGCAGTTTACAGTCTCGGTGGATTTCTTTAACTCTTGATAACACGACGAAGAACGCCTGTCAAAGGTTTCACAAATCTTCTCACATTTTTTACGTACAAAACAGAAGTTACCTCGTTAACGACTTTCGAATTCTCTAGAATTTTAATCTCGGACGTGGTGAGTTGGTAATGCTCCAGGAAGGAACTCGCCAGAAGCGATTGGAGGTCATTCTGTTTCCTACAAAAATACCATGAGTAACACACAGATATGTATATACTAGCTATATACCACGTGCAAATTGCAACCATTAGTTTTACGAGAAATGCTAACTGTGTCAGCCCGCATAAATGAGTTTTTATAAATATATATATATATGTATCGACAAACATTCAGCATCGCGTACCATAGAATTTTTACGGGAGTCTGACAAGTTTTCTAACGTTTGTAGATTTTAAAAATATATATAAACAAATTAATAAGTAAATGGTGATTAGGAATATTATGGTTTGTAGGGCCTAAAACAATTACCAAGTTATTTAAACAGACATAGTTTACTATTTATATACTAGAGTGATGTATAGTTTACCTTTCTGTGCGCAGTTTTGACGTCTCTTTCATCAACTCGTAAGTTGACTCTTTAGACACCTGCAATATATCGACTAAACACACCAAGAGAGAGAGCATTGGCGGATAGCTTACCTTTAGCTTCTTAGTCATCTGTTGACAGCAAGTGTTCATTTCTGAAATATCGCCGCTGATTTTGTCCAGCCTCTAAGAAAGTTCATTCGAACTTCAGCAACTATATGTAATACATCAACTTATCTCGGCATCAACAGTTTAAGATAAAAAATTATAGCACTACACCAAACATATACCTTATTATACAAAATTAACGAATGATAAAATTAACGCGGTTTTTTTTTATCCGCGTTAATTTTATACCCGCGTTAATTTTGATATTTGTTAATTTAGTCATCCCTTAATTTTTGTGTTCACTAATTTTAACAACGTTAATTCCAAAATTTTAGTAATGTGATACCTGAACGCCAAAAAAGCCGTCTGGGATTAAAATGTAAAAAACGGCAGTAGCAGATGCCAGAAATAACATCGGGAGTCCGTTGAACCCATTTAGTTCGGCAGAAACTTTGTAATTTTTACAGAAAAGAGTTTTTAAAGAAAAAATATAAAATCTAAAAAAATTCCCTAACCGCGTTCATTTTCTTCTGCGATAGGTAAAAATTCAGGAAACCGCGTTAATTTTGTCAGTTTTAAAGCAAAATGAGTTTTGGACCGCGTTAATTTTTTCTCGCGTTAGTTTTTTGGCGTTAATTTTATCATTCGTTAATTTTGTAAGGTAGTAGTTTTTTTAAGGTAGTACACAGTAAAAATAAGGACACTTAAAATTGACTTGAAAATAGAATTGTTCTTCCGGCAATAGAATTTGGGGACAAATTATTGCGTCTCCAACTGAAATTGAAATTGTTGTTTATTCACCATATAATAAAAATACAAAAAATTCATAGAAAAACAAATTACAAAAATATATGGTTGGTGTCACTCAATAGCATAAAGCTGAACAATGTAGTGACACCACAGTAGAAATATGCGTAAAAAAAATATATCTAGAAAAATATATATATTATATATATTTTTTTTATGATGCTTCTTAAAAATGATAAATTCGGTTTTATTAGCATTTAAAGCGATAAGATTTGCATTAAGCCAATCATTAACTCTTTGTAAATCACAATTTACTTTTTTACATAAGGTTTTTATTGACTTGTTGATGTATAACAAATTAGTGTCATCTGCAAAATGATGCACTGTTGAAAACTTTATACAATTATGAAAATCATTAATATAAACTAAAAATAACAAAGGGCCCAACACAGAACCTTGAGGAACGCCGCATCTGATTGACTTTAACGCTGATGAAAACCCGTTAATCGTTACATATTGTTGCCGATCTTGCAAATACGAAGCAAACCATTCATTAACAATGCCTCTTGCACCCATGTGATCAAGTTTTTCGAGAAGAATTTTGTGATGGACTGTATCAAATGCCTTCTTCAGATCAACAAAAATACCACATGCAAAAAGATCAGAGTCAATAGCTTCTCAAAATCGATTCTAAGTGTAATTTTTTATACATCAACAAGTCATTTCTTGGTTTGTAATTTAATTTTGTAGAAATGTAAAGAAGTGCACCACCACAAGATGATTCAGTAGGAGTGTGTTCAATATTATAACCTTCTAATGATATTGGAATTGGTGGTTGAACGTCACATTTTAGTTTAGTTTCGGTTAAACCAATAATACCAAAATCAAAGTTAAGTAAACGTAACATGATACAAAATTCATCAAAATGTTTGTTGAGCGAAGATATATTTAAATGAAAAATTGAAAAAGGGTTATTGCTGTCAAATTTGGAGGAGACAAAGTCATCAATATTGAAATACTTACACTTTATAAAATTTGAATATAAGTCATTTCCTTCTTTTGAATTATCAACGCAATTTGTGGTAAAAAAGTCATTGAACATAGAAAAGAGTTTGTTGCGGTCATAAGAAGGAAGAAATTTCATATTAGCAGGAATTTCATTTGAGTCTATAATAATATTAGAGTTGAAAACTTGGAAAAGTTCATTATCCGAAATGTGACTGAATGGAAAAATTTCACTAGTGCATAAAATACAAAACCAATTAGAGACGTTTGATTGTAATAAACGGTAATCAATGTCATTTAATCCATTGCATTTTTTATGTATCCAAGAGTTACAAATATCACATTGTATTGCATGGTGGTTGTTTTTAACAGTTTTTTTGCACACTTTGCAAAAACATCTTTCCATGAAAAGAGAAGAACTAAAACTGGTTTTGTTAACTAGCAGAAATAAAAACGAACTTTGGAATAACAAAAAACATTAATCAAGCTAGGAGGGTTATTAAATATCAAAACTGAAAATCAGGATATAAATTGACCAATGTATTGACATGGTCAATTAAAATTCTGTTCTCGTTTGTGGTACGTTTAATAAAAACTTTGCCATTGAGAGAAAATGTTTCAGAGATGAGATTTGCCCGCTTTAACATACGGCAAAAAAAGGAAAGCTTTTCAGAATAAGGACAAAGATTTTCTCTTATAAAAATCTTTGTCACTTTGCGGCCTAGAGTACGCGATTTGAAGTCTTTTAGTTTTTTCCTGTTCTGAAAGGCTTACACACAGGCCTTCCTGTTCACAAATCTCACGATCGTTTTCTTTGGTGTTGATCTTCCAATGCGATGACACGCCTCTATATCGCAGCCATCAACCGATATGTCCATCGCGTCAAAAATTTCAATAATGGCTCCCTCGAGATGTTGATCTTCCACGGAGTTCGGAATTCCGTCAACCACAACATTATTTCTCCGGTTGTAATTTTCCAGATTATGAATGTCCTTCTCCAAACAAACCTGGCTTTCTTCCAAAGCATCAACCTTTGCTCTTAATCAACGGTTTTCTTCGACAAGATTTTTTATTACGACATCTTTTATATGTAATACGCTTTCACTAATCTCATTAACTTTGCTTGTCATAAAATTCTCGATATTGTCGACCTTTTTTGACATAACAAGAAGGTGTTTTTCAAAGTTAACGAGTTGGTCTTTAATGTCGTTCATCCTGGTCATTGATGCCAAAATAAGAAGAAGTAAATATGTGGGTAATGGTGATAATGATAAAGGTAATGTCAATGATTAATGTTTTAAGATAAAAATCTGCTACAAAACCAGCTTTGCGGAGTTACATAATTTTATGGAGAGCAGAAATATAATAATAAAATATAATAACGTAGCTAGTGGTATGAGAGTGGATAGATATGAAAGTTATGATAATATGTTTCCTTGTGTGGAGATACTCCGCCCGGTGGCAAGCAGTCAGGCGTTGAAATCCACACAAAGGAAACAAATATATGAGGATATATGAGCACTGCAACGAAGAACTGCAAGTGATTTTAATGAGTTGGTAATATGTAATTACTTTTAAATGAGAGGGAGTTAATGTTGAAAAAGTGAGTTAGGAGAGTTTAAAATTCAATCAGTGAAAAAAAATGTTTCTTTCCTCACAAATTCCACCAAAATCTGCCAATCGAAGTCAAAAAAAAAAACACACCCAGCAAACACCAAACAATATCTCAAAAGTAACCACTGACAATTAAAAGGAAATAAAACAAATTTCCACTGCTATACTATAAAATTAAACCACAGAATATCCACTCAAAAAAACAACGTCTTGCATGTATCAATTTCAAGTCATTAATCAACTAATTGATAAAGAACTATTAAAAGTTCAAAAGCTAACAGAAGTGGAAAGAAACATTATTTCCCGTAGTAGTATCCCACCTACCTCTTTAACAACTTTAAACTGGGCTTCGAATTTCTCGCATGTTTCCAAACTCTTTTTCTCTACATCCCCGCGTAGCCCCCTTCGTGATCTCAGAGTGTTTTCGCCAAAGAAAGTCGATAGCGCTTTCAGTGCATCCACAAGTTCCTAACTCCAACAGAAATAAAACTTGCCACCCAATATCCACCATTAGAGGCCTACCTTTTCGTTCTCTAGCCTGGTTTCCAATATCTTCTTCAACTTTCTACTCAACGGATTTTGCTGTTGGGTGGATGCGGACATTTTTTTTGGTACTTTCCTTTGAATGTCTACCCTCAATTGTAAATAATTACTTTGAAATTTACACGGAATTAAAATAAATAAAACTCTGGAAAAATGAGTAAAAATTTTATTTAAAAATTCTCCTCCATAGAAATATATCGAGCAATTATAATACATATATACAATAAATTAATTAAACATAGAGTTGCAAAGTGTTTTTTTAATATGTCAATTGATTCAACTAATATCGAGTGGATTTATCCAGCTGTCCTTTTGTAGTCTGTAAGGCGAACTGGAGAGAAAGAGGGAACTCAGAGCGACGTTTATAAATCACAGAAGTCAACTACCTGTATGGTGTGAATTTGTTTCTCACAGACATAACTTCAATCCACGATTGGTACTCAAGGCGTGATGGCGTCGCTTGGCGATGTCTGACCTGTTCGCGGAAAGGTTGAACGTCTCTCATGGGGGAATTGTAAGAATGCAGATTCTACAAACACCAACAATTGCTTAAATTGCAAAGTAGATAGAAGTCAGCGTTACCTTTTTGTCCAGCAATAACCTTTTAGCGGATTGTATTGCACCATCTTCGTTCTGGATCTAAAAACAACAACTCGTTATCACAGCGAATAAACAAATGAAAGCATTTAATAACAAATAATTATAGATTTGCGTTAAATAATATTACAATATAAAAAAGTGAAGTTTTATAAATGTAAATATATTTTGTTTTAAAAATAATATTAAATTTATGTGACGAAAAACTTCATTGAAAATAATTATAATTGAGGGGTTAAACAATTACCTTCTCCTGTTTTCTTGAAAGAAGAGAAAGTGATGTATCATCTAAACAACAACTCCACTGTTTCACGACAGCATCAAAAATACATCCCGGACAAACAAATTTAAGAGTTTATAAACATAATTAGAAAAATAATTTAAATGATATCAAACGTTTGAATATATTTAATAATACAAAATATAGGTTATCTTTGAGCTATTATTATTATTTTATTTTTTTTAGAAGGAAATACACAGGAGAGGCAGGGCCTATAAGTCAACAGAGTTCTATGTATTTAATTGGGTTTATTTTTTCACCGGACCCACATGTAATTATGATGTTATATAAGGTCCAACCCTTTCTCAATTTTTAACCCGGAAACATGAAACAAATCCTAGAAACTCTAGAATAAGTCACTTCACCGAGAAACAAACTGAGCACAGTACTTCCAGAGATGTGGCAAGATTCGACCTGAGTAGAAGTCGAACCAGGGACCTCTTGATTCTGAGCGCAACGCTTAGACCACTCTTCCACCATATAATTATTAATATTAATATAATATAATATATAATGGAGTTTTTACAGGACTCTCCACATGTAACAGTGGCTCTTCTTATCCCAAGGTTTAGGTCCTGGCGTACTTAGGGCACCCATTTGCACCTACGAAGTTGCTTCACCAGACAACCCACCATTTGAGCTAGGCTTGCATTACGCAATGAGTTCCGCTCAATAACTCAACTGTAACTCAGAAATCAAAATATGTCTGAGCTGGGTTTCGAACCAGCACCGTTTGATTTTGTGGGTTGAATGCACTAACCACTAAGCTACAGTGACCTGAATATATAATTATTATATTATTAACGAAAGGAGATTTGTAGGGAGCAAGTTAGGTTTACTTTTTAAGAACTCCTGCCACGCCCTTCTTCTTCGACACTGCAATCGATTGTGACAACTTGCTGAATAGATCAAGAGGACAACTCCCATTAGGACAAACATATGAATGTCAGACAATCACTTACAAAAGCTGTTCCCAGATATTCTTGACGTCTAAACATAACTGATATTTTAAATCATTAATGCAGTCTAACATTGATAATAAAAATAATGCTAATTTCATGAATCTGAAAAGATCTAAAATCATTTGTTAAACAGGAATTTTACCTTTTCCTTCGAGATTTGTGTAGGAGTTTCATCAGTCTGACATCCTTGATTTCTTCTTTCCTTCTCTTCGTCCTTCACTTCTTCTATCTCTTTTACCATGGTAATATTCGTGTCATTGTACATGAGAACTTCAACATTGTCCTTCAGTAAAAGCACTGTATTGTTTAAGTCATTGATGTGTTTTTCCAAGCTATATATTTTGTCCGTCCGTGGTGAAACATCGTTAAGCAATGCTTCTTTTTCCAATAAACTGTTCCCTTTTTCCAATAGACTATTCCCTTTTTCCAATAAACTGTCCTCTTTTTCCAATAAACTGTTCCCTTTTTGCAATAGACTGTCCTCTTTTTCCAATAAACTGTTCTCTTTTTCCAATAGACTGTCCTCTTTTTCCAATAAACTGTTCTCTTTTTCCAATAAACTGTTCTCTTTTTCCAATAAACTGTTCTCTTTTTCCAATAGACTGTCCTCTTTTTCCAATAAAAAATTGTCATCTTTTTCCAATTTTGTCATTCGTTGATTTTCGATCACCTTTACTTCATGGGCCTTAACCTGAAGTGTGCATATTGCAGATAAATATTCTATAATTGACAGTTAATAATCAAATGTCATATTAAAAAACGGTTTTCATTGCAGATTTCTTCCTAATAAACATTTAATTTTGATAAAGGGTAGCAATTCGTCAGTGATATAAACAGACAGCCACAACATAAAACATATTTTAACTATAGAAACCAATAGATAAGTTGAAACGCTAATGTGAACCTGGGATTCAAAATCTGCTTTCATTCCTTCTCGTTGTTTTGCATATTCATCTTCTTCACTTTTCATCTTCAATTCGTGGCTACATTTTAATTCATCCAATTCAGACGCAAACAACTCCTTCTATTAAACGACAAACAAATTTCTAAATTAACAAAACAAATCTTAGTGACATTTAAAACATTCTCTGATCATACAACCATTCCACACCGTAATAAATATTTGTCATTGAATGTTAAATTTATGTTAACTTGCCTGTGCCCTGATTTCATTTTGGTGCTTTTGTACAAGGTCCGCCTTTTCTTGCTCATGCATTTTCTTCAGGTCAGCTAAACGTAGCTCATGGTCAGCTTGAAGAGTCATCTTTACAGATGACAGTTTCTCTGCTGCCATTTCTTTTTCTTCCATAAGTTTTGCATTCAACTTTTCAATATGTTCACTGTGGTCTTTTTCTACATCGGCCATCATCTGCAATAGTCCAGTAAACCGTTAAAAACAATACACAAACAACACAAATAACTTACAGTTTTGAGTTTGGACTCCAGTTCTGCTCGCAATGCTTCGAAATCACTGTTGTTTTGCTTATTCAAAGCGTTGAGTTTGTCTTTAGAAGAAGACAGTAATTGCTTTTTCTCTTTTTCAAAATCAGAGTTCTGGTTCTTCTTGTAGGAAGACACCCTTATCTCTAGCTCCTTTTTAATGTTATTCATTTCACTATCATGTTGTTGCGTTAACGATTCTTTCTCTGCAGAACTTTTACGGTCAATTGATTGCTTGAACTTTTGTATTGACTTTAAATACTCTTCCTACATTGAAACCAAGAAAATTTTATTCATTAGAGTTAAAACATCCATCGATGCAAACCTGTAAGAGACTCTCTTCATCGGCTAGCTTCTTCTCATATGTCAGTTTTAACTCTACAACAAACAAGAATCATTTTTCTAAACTAGAATGTTACCCGCAAATTTGTATTTTTATATATATGTAGTAGTTATCGCGAGATACGAAAAAAAATTTGGCAAATATTTTTTGAGTTTTTTTGTTTTTCAAAATATTTAACGAGCCTTTATAAAATATAATATAAAATATAATAAATATAAAAATATTTCGCACTAACAATAACGATGAATCCATTTTTCGGCACATTTTGCGTGGCATGATTTTTGCAAGTATGGATATATTTTTTAGAGTCGTAGGAACCCTGAATGCCCTGACACCATTTTGTCTGAAAAATAAATTTTCATAAAACATGTCAAACCTGCTTTCTTTTTTTCGAATTCAACTTCCAACTCCTTTTTAAACAGTCTTTCTTTTTCAGCCATTGCTTCTTCTTTGTCACGTTGAAGCTTTAATATGCTTGAGGAGTCAATTTGAGAAGGTCTGGAATAATAACAACAACTGTATTCCAGATTCCAGACAAAACAAAGAGTGAACACTTTATTCTAGCATGTACCAGTGGATACCCCTTAAAAACACACCCCCTTAAAAACTACAAAGTTATGTTTAGTGGCCTGGGAAATTTAAGAATTGGCTAGATGTTCTAAAATACAATTTTTCATAACCTCTTATAAATAAACTTTCAGAAAATGCCTAAATTTGATGCTTCATATCCTTTAAATATATAGTAAAGTAGAATAGAAAGAAAAAATATCGTAAATTGAAAAATCTAGTTTTTTGAAATTTGTCAAAAGCACTTGAGATTAAGGCCATATATCCTATACTTTTTAAGTACCTATACCAAAAGTGCATCTGAAAATAAAATGTTTTTTTTTTCAAATACAGTCACTAAAAAAATTAAGGGAGACTTAAAGTAGCAGCAGATTTTTGTGGTTTTTATGGGGTGCTAAAGCTGGAAAAACTAAATATGAAGGGCATGTTAAAACTTTTAAAAGAGTGATGCAATATTAAATATTCAAATGGAGAATAGAAGAACACAACTAAATAAACAAATTCAATAAACTGGAATGACAAAGCATGAACTAAAATGACCTATTTTTCAGATCTATCAATGTCTTTAAAATGAAACAAGATTTTGCAATCAGGGATTTCCTGTTTATCGGTAGTGCTGTAATAGGGCCATCTATTATGTCTTCAATTTGGAAAACAGCAACACCAGGAAGATGTTCTGGAGTTTCTTTCATGGTCTTTCCTAAACCTTTTGGTTTTAAGCAAGTCATCTGGACTGAATAATTTTTACCATCTTCGTCATCCAAGAAACGTTTCATCAAGCGACCAATGTATAAGTTACTGCTCTTTTTTGTTTCCCATATCCCTGCATACCATTTATCAAGGATTTCACTCCCTTGTGTTGGTAGTGAAAGCTGATGCCATGTTCTCAAAAGTTTCTTTGATGGGTCTACTGCTTCACTTTCAATCTCATTCTCATTGCCTGCATCTCATTGATTGATAGTTTTCCTTTGCACAATTGCTTCTGCCTTAGAATTAGGCTTACCAAATACAGACAAAACTTGTTTTTTTATTTGCAGTATAAATGTTGGTTTAACCATTGTTATATCTATGTATTTTTGCCTACAAAAACACTATATTCAAATATAAAATTTTTTAGTTTTTTAGGGGTAAGAGTGTAGTTTTTAAGGGGTAAGAGTGTAGTTTTTAAGGGGTAAGAGTGTAGTTTTTAAGGGGTAAGAGTGTAGTTTTAAGGGGTAAAAGTGTAGTTTTAAGGGGTAACAGTGTAGTTTTTAAGGGGTAAGAGTGCAGTTTTAAGGGGTAAGAGTGTAGTTTTAAGGGGTAAGAGTGCAGTTTTTAAAGAGTAAGAATGTAGTTTTTAAGGGGTAAGAGTGCAGTTTTTAAGGGGTAAGAGTGTAGTTTTAAAAGGTAGGAGTGTAGTTTTTAAGGGGTAAGAGTGCAGTTTTTAAGGGGTAAGAGTGCAGTTTTTAAGGGGTAAGAGTGTAGTTTTAAGGGGTAAGAGTGTAGTTTTAAGGGGCAAGAGTGCAGTTTTTTAGGGGTAAGAGTGTAGTTTTAAGGGGTAAGAGTGCAGTTTTTAAGGGGTAAGAGTGCAGTTTTTTAGGGGTAAGAGTGTAGCTTTTAAGAGGTAAGAGTGCAGTTTTTTAGGGGTAACAGTGTAGTTTTTAAGGGGTAAGGGGTACCCCTTTTTATACAGTTTGGTATCCACTGGTAATTAAAGTCTAAAATTTGTAACAGAAATCAAAATTTTTTCAAATATCGACAACAAACGTACCATTAGAGAGTATTTAGTTATTAGTAAACAACAATTCAGATTAAAACTATTCTGACTTCAATAAACACAATAACAAAAACCTGGTTGAGGGAATTTCCTTTTTGTTTGCTTCAAGATGGAAATCTGTCTTAAAATCAAAGTCGTTATTGTCATGCCTCTCAGACAATTCAATTCGTTTTCTTAGGTTTTCTTGCCTCTCTTTAGACTTCAATTGTTTTGAAGTTCTTGGTTCATTGTTGACGTCCAACTTTGCTTCATGACTAAAACTTTCTTCGCTCATTCCTTCCAAACAACCAGCTAATTCTGGGCTGATTCCAAAATCCTAAAGAGAAAACAAAATTAACAACATATACAACAATACAATCTCGAAAATATTCATTCAACCAATCCAATAATAAAATTAAAATTCAGATGTACATGTTACTAATCAATTTTTATTTGACCCATCATGCTAAATTTCCGTTTGACCCATCAGTGGGTATAGAAGAGAGAATGATAATTCAATACTTACAACATCGTCGTCATTTTTATCGAGGTATTCTGATTCCTGCAAAGAAATAATACAAGATGAAGACACGTCATGGAAAACACTTTGAAACCTTACGTTTGTGGATGAATCGTCAGATTCTTGAGCAGCAACACCAAGCGTGAACTTCGGTTTGCCATCAGAATACTTAAAAACATATAGTTTAGGTGTACTCTTAAATTCATCCATTACCTATGTCAAAGAGATCAAAAAGACCGTAGAAGCACAGATAAAAAATCACTTGAAAGGCAAAACCCTTAAACTTTAATTACTAATGGCGATTTTAGTAGCTGTTGGTATGTTGTTGTTTTTTTAACAAGGCTTCCACAACGCTCATTAAGCATTATCATGAAGACCTCAACCCAGAGATTTAGTGTATTTAATTGCTCCCATTTGTGCTACGGTTATTTTTTGATGAAATACAGCGTTTTTTATTATAACCGCTCACTAAACAACTTTGTAACAACATGGCCTCGAACCCAGGACCTTTCAGTTAAGACCCGAACGCCATTCCCATTGCGATGTCGCCGGATAAACTTTGTTAAATAAAGCTGATATATTTGTAGTAGTTTTTATGTGCTATCGGAATTTTTGTTAACATGTTAGTTCCATTGAAACTGTATTGCAAAAAAATTGTAGCAGAGGTGCCAATGATTTTCATGAACAAAGTATATTTCCTGAAAGAAACTCATTTGTTGATTTTATTTACAGTTAAATAACTTATAAATATTTTTTCTGTATATATATTTAACAGAATTTTGCATAATTCCAATGCAGACTATGATAATTGATCGAAGCAATCTTACTTCACTAATATCAGACATGTCCACGAAATTCACCACACTCCCACCAAACGATGTGACATTCATGCTGTTCTTCTGAGAGTCCTAAGTGTTAGATATCATAGAAAAACAACAATGTATAGACTCTCATATGTGTTTCCAAAACGATTTCTCACTTTAAACCCTAGATATTTTACTTAAAAAAACTCCACTGAAGGCTTCGTTATTGATAGTAAAAATCATTTATATTACCTGTTTAGCAGAATTCTGTTTGACAGATTTTTTATTCTTTTTCGATTCAAGTTTGGATGTCAAGGGCATGAGTTTGGAGCCAGTAAGGGGCATGCCACCTTTTATTGGAGTTAATTGCTTTGGAACATTCTGAAATGTTCATTTAATACTGGATTAGACAGATAACTGCACCAGAATTTTGTTCCTTGTAAACAATATTTGTACATTTGTCTAACACATGCTAGCATGGAAAATAGACGTGAAAAAATGTAAATGAAGAAAAAATTTACCAATTTCCCCAAATCAGATGACACCTTTGAGGCAGACTTTTTCTTGTTTTTTTCTTTCGGTTTTGATTGATTGGTTTTTTTAAGACGAGAGCGCTCTTTTACGACCATCTCGCGGAAGTGTTCATCACAAGGATGGTCCCAAACGCTATCGCCGGACGAAAAGTTAAAGTAGTATATTTCTCCATTGGTGTCTTGGCTGCAAAAATATTAAAAGTCTAATAATTATGTTGTTAATGAACATTTATCATTATCAAAATATGTTGAAAAGAAATGCTGAGCTAATAAATAATTTTAATGATATAAAGATTCTTTTAATATATCTATGTACATTTATATACAAAAATAATATTTTATATATTTTTTATATATTAATAATTTACCACGGCTTCCAGTCTTCTGGCAACGTAGCTACAATACCTTCTTGAGCAATAAACATCAATTCGGGCTCGGTGTGTGGGTTTATACCAATGACCTTGGCATATTCAAAAATCTCTGAAACAATATGTGGTATAATGTATATATATATATATACATTATATATATATATATATATATAATTGCTTTAACAGCCGTTAAAGGAATTTTCTGTAAAAATCTAGCATAACACTTTAGCAGAAAAATGTGATAATTTCCGATTTCAAACAAAAACACAATGAGGAATGCCACTCTCATAAACTTTCCAGAAAAGAAATACCCTATACCCCACATAGGCAATTTTAGAAAGAAATACCCCATTCGCCCAAATAGATAATTTTTTAAATGTAACAAGGCAAATTTAAAAAATGGATTACGTTTTTCTATTAAAAACCTTTATACATCCGCTTATTTTAAGATTTGAGATTTTGAGTCTTGGAAAAGAGGTGAAAAAATACAAAATTAGAGACAGAGATTAACATTGAAACAAGTTTTTCAGTGACCTGACATGTTTCTGTCGTTTGACATAGGCAAGAGTGCAAGAACCTGAAAATCCTGAACAAAAACTTTATTAAGTATTGTGATATAGTAATACCAGTGGTATATGCTGGCTGGAGCTGGACATGGTATCATGCAAAATTGTTGGTAAAAGCAAAAATAAAAAAGGGAATGGCCTCAAAGTAAAAGTATTTATAAAGTAAAAGGGCCAAAATCTATTGTGGAAGTAGAAATGCTTTAATGTGGATTATTTAGAAAGAACAAAGTAAACAACAAGATTTTTTGTCCCTAATTCTCCCAAGCAGAGTTATTACTTGGGATCATTTTGATGGATATAGGTGCATGCACCTTTAAGCATGCCTATATAAAAGGTAATAGGGTATATTTATTTTTTCCAGAAAATATTTCAAGTAGTATCTGTGGTAGTATCAGTAAACCTGATTTTAAACTAAAAGCATTATGTATACTACCTTCTTTCGTTGGTTGATAGTTTTCATCGTATTCATCATCCAACACCAATTGGTTATTGATTTGAAACATAATGTATGTATTAATAAATATATATACACCTGAAATAAAGTTCCAACAATTTAACCTATATATAACCATTGAATTTATCCACTGAGCTACAGCGCCGAATATGAAAAAGACTTCTCCAGGCATTGTTGTGAAATCATCTAATTTAGACAAGCATCTTACAATTAATAAAACGAAAACTCAATAATTAGTTTTTTTAGCAGCTAATTATATAAGAAAAGTCATTGGTGAGTACAGTAAAAAGCTTTCAGATTTTCTAGAGAGCTGGCCACCAAGTGTCAAAGAACTTAGTCTAATGATAGACTTCCTCCTTCTGTTGACCGAACTTTTCAAATCACATAAACATGGTATAACAAAACAATTAAGCAACTTACATTAACACCCAAAAATTTCTGATTTTTTTCTGTTCGAATATTAATATTAAATCAGTCATATCCCTTTGAGTATTTTCTACCCAGATGGTTGAAGCACTGACTAAAAGCGAGTTAAAAGACAAAATACTATGTAGTGTGGAATTCATTGCCACCACTGATGTGCTACCAAATAGGTATATTGTAGTAGATATGATCGCTCTTGCTAATACAATTAAGATTCCATCTACATACCTAGAATAACTAAAAACGTTTGTCCGTTATTTTATGTTATAAAAACTTACCAAAAAGCTATAAATCTGTTCATGTTATTATACATAGCTGATAGTTATAATAATTCCAGCAGCTTAAAAAACAAAAACAACAAAAAAAGAACAACATAAAAGGGGGTTTGCTTCTGATTTCTGGGAAAGAATACTAAGAAATTCTCAAAACAAGACACGTGTGATTGAGCCTATCTACCAATACAACAAGACAAATAAAAGCGACGTCGGCTCAAAAAAACAAAACGTCAACGATGCTCGTTATGAATTATTTCATCTAAAGTATAATAATCAAAATAAAGTTGTCGATATGTCTACCTTATCGCCTTTATTTATTATTTATTTATTTAAAAATGTTTATACAGGTAAAATATACAAATATATACAAATATAATTATACATTAGTGCTTCAGTATTTATATACATAATAAAAACTATATAAAACTGCTATCAACTGTGCTATCAACTGTGTTAAAGTTACACCTAATAATGCGGTCAAATTATATTTAATAATTAATAATAATTTATTTAGCTAGGTAGGATATAAATACATCCAATTGAAGCTACTCATAAATAAATACTCTCAAATTTTATATCACATATCAAAATATATAAATTTGTGTTTATGCCATAAATGGATGAATGGGATTTGCCAGTACCATATAATTGTACACTACAGGGTGGTTTTCGAAATAACAATCAACTTCCTCTTTAAATTTATCCACGTTTGGTGCCCGCACAGTAGTCTCTGGTAATGTATTCCACCAATCCACGACTCGATTACTAAAAGAATATTTACGAACATTAGTTCTACTATGCCTTTTCACAAGACGAAGAGAGTTTCCTCTTGTATTACGAGTATTAAAACCTGGTAATATTGATTCAGAAGTTATCAATCCGTGCACATATTTATAGGTGTGGATTAAGTCATAGCGTATTCTGCGATATAGTAATGTTGGGAGTTTTAGCTTTCTTAGACGATCCTTGTAGGAGAACTGTTTTAATCCAGAAATTCGTTTTGTTGCACGTCATTGGAATCTTTTTATGGAATGTACTTGAAAAAGGTGTGGATACCAGACTGGTGCAGCGTATTCTAGTACTGGGCGAATGCAATGTTTATACAGTTTCAGGAAAACGTTTCGGTCTATGTATGAAAAGGATCGCCATATCAGACCTAAGATTCTATTAGCTTTCGTTGTAATGAAGTTTATGTGATGATCAAATTTTAATTTGTTGTCAACAAACACACCAAGATCCTTTTCACAATCGTCTGATTTTAATATCTCCTCATAAATTACGTAATTTGGATCTTCATAGTTAGAATTTATTGTTATAGTTTTACATTTGTCAAGGTTAAAGTCGAGTTTCCATTTTGTGACCCATTCTTGTAACTGATTTAGATCTTTTTGGAGCAGGTTAATATCACTTAGTTCAAAAATTTCTCGAAAGAGTTTGGAATCGTCGGCAAATAACTTCATTATTGATTCGACGTTGTCTGGTATATCATTTATATATATTGAGAACAGTGTAGGTCCTAATACACTTCCTTGTGCGACACCGCTTGTCACATTGATTGGTACTGAGAGAGTTGAATTTATTTTAACACGCTGTGTGCGGTTGGTTAGAAAGGATGCAATCCAATTCAAGAGCCTTCCTTTAACTCCATAACTCTCTAATTTAATGAGCAATCTACCCAAGGGTACAGAGTCAAATGCTTTTTTAAATCTAGATAAACAATATCACATCTGGATCCATTATCAATTATTTTTGACCAGCTTTCAATGCACTCAAGTAGCTGCGTTACTGTTGACCTTCCGGATAGGAAACCATGCTGACAATCATTGAACAGAGAATTTGTTTTCATGTGTTCAGTAATTGTGTCTTTTATTATACTTTCCTGTAATTTGCTGACTATTGATGTAAGGCTAATGGGTCTGTAGTTACTAGATGTCTTTTTCCCTTTTTTATGGATTGGTGTGACATTCGCTGTTTTCCATTCTAGTGGTACAATACCTAGATCTATTGATTTTTGGAGTATATGTTGGATTGGATATTTTAGTTCAGATGCTAATTCGTTTAGAACTTTTGGATGAATTGAATCCGGTCCCATTGCTTTGTTTGTTTTTAAGTTTTTAATCTCTCGAAAACATCATCCTCTGATATTTGCATGTGTTCCAGCTCTGCGTTATATCTGCGTACCGTTGTTTCAGGAATGTTTTTAATGTCTTCTTTGATAAACACACTCGCAAAGAATCGATTGAACATGGAGGGCCCCTTACTCTGTATATTTGGCCCTCCGCTTTGTCGTTTTTTTCAAGTTCTTTGGCTTCTAGTACCTTATGGTTAGCAGCCTGTCTTTCATCATATGATAGATCATTTGTAACACTGATACTTTTAAATATTTTTTCAGCATCTTTTAAATGTTTTAATCGCTGCATAACTCTCTGCTTGTCAACATTTGACTCAAACGTAACTTTTATTGGCCGTGTAACTCCTTGGGTTTTTTCACCGATTCGTGCTATTTTCTTTATATTGAGTACACCGAGTTGAAGTGGCTCTGCAATAAGTCTTTCAACAAAAATCTTTTCATTTGCTTCTTTGTTGCTTTCTGACTCTTTCACTCTGTGTATGATAATGTTAAGAGCTCTGTTTTCGTTTTGTTTTTGCTCATTCATGACTTCTTTGACTATAGCTGTTACATTTGGTTTGGTGTGCTTTGTAGCTTCTTCTTTGAACAGATCAGTCCATTTTCGAGTATTTTCCTCAGGTTGTGTAATAACGTCATTAATCTTGTGTGCTAGTGCTGAAATGTTATCTTCAAGAGCAGTAATTTTGCTTAGTACTGGTTGCATTAAATCACCTGATTTCTTCAGTTCTAGACATTTAGTCTTACAAATGTCACAAACCCAAAACAGTTCATGTTTACTTATAGCATTAAACGCATATTTAGACAAAGATTGGCAAGCGTAATGATGCCATACATTGCAAATATCACATTGTATAACTTCGTCCTTTTTGTCAGGAATATTGCATAATTGACCAATTCGACCAGGACATTCGGGTGTTGCAGTCATATTAAAATTAATTCACAAAATAACAAGACAGGTACCTCAGAGCTCTATTATTTATTGCAAGATAACAAATTTCTAAGTGCTCTATATACGTCTTTCCGTTGTGACGTCAAGCAATTAATTTTGAGCACGCGCAAAAATGCCATAATCGCTGCAGGGAAAACAAACAGTTCTTTCGTATGAAAATTACTATAGCGATTATTGTATAGCAAAGTTCTATTAGTTAAAATGATTGTAGAATCAAGCCTAATTTAAAAGTTTTTTTAAAAACTACACAAAATGTCATATTCTATAGATTTGCTAGATGGTACAGCGAAAACTCGATGGCAAATTAAACCTGATAGAGATTGATGTCTGTCCATACCAACTAGCTCAAGATGCTTGGATTGATAAACCAACATCATGGCCTAACCTTGAATGGCCAGAAGTGTATGATTACTTAATAAATTCGCCTGGAGTTCTCATGAGAGAATCGATGAAAAGTAGAAAGTCCTTAGAAGCACATAATCAGTTTGTTTGTGGTTGGGTGAGAACAGTTTTATGCTATACGACACCAGCTAATATAGTTATTTTAAAAGCTGAAGTGATGCCATCTCAGAGACTTAATGAAGCACCACACATTCCATGGGTTGCTGTAAATAAAGACGCTGCAAATATTATTGCTGCTCACTGTACATGCATGGCAGGCCTTGGTGAGTCATGTTCACATATTGGAGCTCTGTTATTTAAAGTGGAGGCCGCTGTTCTCTATTTATATTGACTATGTTATATATTCCATCAAGAACCATGCCTTTTTAACAAGTTATATAGCTCAAAAAAGATTAAAAAACTATAAAAATCGTATTTTTTTAAAAAAAACTGCGCCATTTTAAAATTTACACAACCCCGGGTCATTATATGAAAAAATCCTTGATAGGAAATAATTATTCGATGTATTGATGGAACTTTAGTAAAAAAATTAACGTAATAGCTTAACTTGACACTGAAATACTGGCGTTTGAAAAAAGTCAGTATCTTCGTTAAACGTCACTAGCCAATATATTCTGGTCTGCAAAATACACGAAAATCAGTTCTTTGAGGATGTCCAACAAGTGATTTCAGAAACTAGAGATACTACCCTATCAATCGGTATAGGTGAAAAATTGTCTCCCGCATTGTCCAGTTTCGCTCCCTCAGCTCCCTGACTAGTATGTTACCACTCAATTCAAGTAACTAATAAAAATAAACCATAATGTGCGGTTGTAGACATACGGCTAAAAGAACATCATAGCAGAGATTTTTGCAAATTTACGCTTTATTAATTTTGAGAAATTGCCGTTGTAATTTTGAGATTGTCGCCGACAGAAAACATTACTGACATTGTCTTTTATGTCTAATTTAGAGGGTTGCAAAATAGCAACCCCTTAATACCCCCCCCTACAATTAAGTTGCACAAAGAAGATACAAATAATTACGCATCAAATTATCATTGATCCAATTTAAAAAATAATATTAATTTTAAAAACTAACTTTTAATATATATATATATGATATATTTGTTAGTACAAGAGATCAAGTATATACTTTTATGGAGTAACAAAGGTTATTAAAAATAGAATATATATAAGACTCATATAAATTTTCACTCAAGAGTTGAATGTTGAAGCTAATTATATAGTGTCTTTATCTGTATTGTAGACAATACCACCACCAAGGTTTGTTAAAATGCAGCATACTGTAAATAGTTTGTCGATCCCAGTCACAGTTTCTTCATGCACTTGCTCTGACAATGTTTGCACCATTAAAACTGGAATTGTTCCTTCCAGTATTCTGAATCGATTTTTGACAAGGCCAATGACATGCTCAATGTGTATTCGGATAGAGGCAATCTGGCGAGATGTTTCCACTTCTTTTGAACATAGTTGCTTCTTTCCTTTTGTAAAAGCAGGGATGATAAGGCTCACTCCACATTCTGATGCAAATTCATCAACTAAAGTGAATCCACGGTCAGCTAGTATCTGGTCACCAGGGTGATGAATTTTTGCATCCAAAAGACCACTTGACTTAACCAATTCAACATCAGAAACTCTTCCACCCCAGGCTGCTGAAACAAATGATATTGATCCTTGTGGTGTACATGCAATTAAAAACTTTGCTGTAGAATGTTTTTTATAGTTAGAATACACCTGGCCTCGTGCCTTTAACAATCTCGGACGATTAATAAATATTTCAGTACAATCAATAATTCCTGGAAGACGAGGAAAATATTTCTTGAACACCTTGGGCAAAGTAGAAGTTGATGCATCATGGTCAGGCCATCTTATCAAAAATTTAAGTTTGTAATATAATAAATCAATCCACTCTTTAAATATGGTATTGACCAATGTTTTTTTTTACAATTAAAAAGGTCTCCCAATATTTCAAATTGTAAATCAAGCCGTAGTCTTATTAAAGTAATTAATAATTGATTTTCAATAGAAATCTTTCTTTTCGCGTGAATATAATCCTTGAGGAAACACACAACCACATCAAACTTCTCAAGGGTAATTCCAGTATATTTAAATCGCTGTGCATCTTTGGCTAACACCTCATAACAAATTGTTGATGATATGGATTCACCTTGTTGTCGGGTTTTGTTATTTAGTACTGTTTGTAGCTCTGACTCATAAGTTTTAAGTTTTATTTTGAATTCAGAATTTTCTTCTTTCAATAATTTTACTTCTTTTCTGTCTTCATCTCTTTCCTCAATCAATTTACGTTAAATTAAATTGTTGTTTCGTGAAGTTATTTGGAAATCAATGTATGATGGCAAAGGTTTTTCGTTGCTAGAAAATGGTGTGGTGGAAATGTGGTCAATCTTGACATCATTTTGATCTTGTGGTGATGGTAATTCAGGAAATGCAATGACATTGGAACTACATTGTGCCATTGTAGCAGTCACTGTTTCACAAGAATTCTGAGTTTTTGAACTATCAAGCTTTCTCTTAACTGCATCCCTTTTCTTAACTGCATTGTGTCGACGAACTTTGGAAGATTTACTTTTCTCATCAGTTTTATTATAAACAAACACTGATGGAATATAATCTGGGTGTGTAGGATCGTCTCTCATTGGCCTACCTCCAATAAAGTGCTTTCCACAGATATAAACATGCTTTGAAGTAGGGTTCCAATCACTACCATCTCTATTTTTTCTCTTACAAGCGTGTATCCATTTTTTTCGAAGCTCGGCATCATTATTCGGAAACCTATAGAATCCAGGTTTGTTTTCCATCTTGTTATGACTTGTGCAACCAAAAGCGACACAGCTTAAAACCATCTTTCAAACTCAATATGTCACAATAACTTATTTTTCTTTTCGCTTTGCTGTCTCGAAAACGTTTGTTTTCCCTGCAGCAAAAATAGAGAGTTGGTACCGAGCGGTTGTTACTATGGTAACGAAAATTAGCGGAAAGCTCTATAAAAATTCGCGTGGCTAAGCAGTAAGGCGTTAATATTTATATAGGCTCAAAAATTCACTGCGATGGAGAGGTGAAAGTGATTTATGAACAAGCGTGCGTGATTAAGGTAGGAAGAGTTTCAAGCTTTCGAAACTAGATGTAAAAATTAATTCTGTGCAAAAATAACAGTGAGAACTTCACTCCAACTGAATAAAACAAATTCCTCGTCCAACCAATCGCGCAAAACAACAAAAGCACTACCAAAACACTTCAATGTCAACCACCCAACAAATAAACAACAATCAACAACAGACAACCAGCAATTTCCAATGAACTGTCATAGAATAAGGTGGCTTTTAGAATAACATGGCATTTGTTTATTTACTTGTCTCGCTCAGCAAATTGTTGATTCGATGCGAAATTTATATTTTTAAATACATAAATCTAGGTGAAAACTAGTGATTAACTATATATTTTTTTTGTACGTGTAATAAAAAAGAACATCGGGAACACTGAATTTGGCTTTCTTACGAATATAAAGATGAAATGGAAAGAGTAGCTTCATAACGCTACACATAGCTACTCTTATTAATTTAAGACACAATAGGTATGTTTTGCGAACTAGATTTTATTTTATATGATGGTATACGTTTATAAGTAATGTAAAGACATTTTCGGGCGTAAATTTGGTCTAAATTCTTAAATATTAAGCACTAAGGGTTGTTTTTTGTGTGGCAGAAACCCAAACAGACAGTACTGTTAGAAATAGCGGGTTCAATTTTATTGCAGAAAGATACACTTTGAATGTCAATGACAACATTTTCATTAAATTTCAAGCTTTGAAGATTGTGTACCAGCAGGCTGATTCTAATCCTACTTCCATAACAGTAGCTAGTGACTTGCAGAAAAAACAGACAAAAATAGTTCCAGGTTTTAAAGAATTACCCTACAGAGACAGATTAAAAAGGTGTCTATGTTTGTGTTGTAAAGAAATTTATGGTATATATATATATATATATATATCAGTTTACTGTTACAGTTCATCCAACAAGACAAACACCGTAATTATAAAAACACTACACAGGGATGAATACAAGGTGATACAATCACGTTAACTGATAGGTTGTTTATAACCTTACCAACCTGTAAATAAAAATAAAAATTGTTATTTAAAAAGATATATTTATAAATGCAAACATCACACCTTTATAGTTACAAAAGTAAAGTGTTCATTTTCTGACAAAAAAAGTTCCATGTCATAAATTGATGTGAATTTATATGCAATAAATTGTTGAAACTTTTCATTTGCTGCGTTGAATCGTCCACACAGTTGTGTTCTTTTTCAATGTTTTCCTTTAGCGAATAATACTCTTCATCCGTAGCAAACAAAATTTCTGGCTTTTGTGGTTCTTTAAGCAACTTATGTTTAAATTTTTCTCGTCAAATTTCAGTATAATGATTTGTGGAAAATTCTTTCTACACAATGGTGAAATCAACCTCGTTTTTAAAAGCCTTTGTCTGCTAAAAATAAAAAAGGTGTATTTGAGAAAGTACTTTTAAAGAATTTTTTTAGGTTGGTTATTGATTGATGCAGGTGGTAAACTCTTTTCATGTACAAAGTGGATTTCATCTGCTTCAAGTAAAAAAGTAGGTTTTTTTGGATAAAGCAAAATCACTTTGAAAAATATGAACATTATATATAAATTTACCCCCCATAAGTAAGTAGCACGGGTGCTTATGTCCGAAGAGGTCAAAGATGTTACATGACCTGCATACCTACTGTAAAAATACAAACCAAAATGAATATTAGATTTTTTTTTCAAAATTTTTCATTTAAAATTGCTAGAAGGATAATGACAATGAATATGAACTTTGAAGGGTATATACCCTGTTTATATATTATTTCTATTTTAGGATTTTGTGGATACCACCAACATATTATTAAAATGTTTTGCGCTTGTGATATCCTGGCAGTTCATCGCCGTGTAGCGTTACCAGTCTATAATTTCAAGCTTTAGTCTTGTCAACTACGACAAATGGTTCTTTATCTTAATCGTATTGCACAGCCTACAGTGGAAATTTTTATTTTTTTGACAAAAGATATCCTATTTTTTGCATAATAAATCTATGTTCTAATGCTTTTAAAGTTAATCAGCCGAAAGATTTTAAATAATCCTGAAATTTTAATACGTTTTTTCCTTAATATAATAATATAATATAATAAATTTAACCCACTAACATCCTAGTGATGTGGGCCTCTTAAAAAAAGGAGGCATATAGCGTGGGACTCATCCATACAAATAACTCTTTGCTACCGAATTTTTCGCCTATTTATCGTAACCGATCTTGAACGCGTTGACAGTTGATGAATTGCAAACTTCCACCGGGAGATTGTTCCATCTCTTTGCAACACGAACAGCAAAGAAGTGATGACGTGGCCCAAAAGCACGCTCTTGCACAATATTCTTGTTTGTCTGCCCACGTGTACCTTGCTGGTGATTGACAATTGGAATCATTGAGCGGTCTAGACCGGAGAAACCTTTCAAACACTTGAAAACCTCAATCATATCCCCCCTCGTTCTTCTTTCTTCCAAGCTTGTGAGATGACATATTCGAAGTCTTTCTTCGTACGGCAACTTCCCAATACCCGACACTTGTCGAGTCGCTCTCCTTTGCACCGACTCTAATGTATTAATATCTCCTCTCTGATGTGGAGACCAAGCCGCTACAGCGTACTCCAAATGCGGACGGACATACGTTTTATACAAATTGATCCAGGTTACCTTGTCTCGAGATTTAACAGCACGACACATCATGCCAAGAACCCTGTTAGCTTTGTTGACTGCTTTCGTCACTAGTCTTGATGATAAATCAGATGACACATGGATACCTAGGTCTTTAACTGACGTCGATTGTGATATTTGGTGTTGGTTAATGCTATAGTTGTACTTTTCGTTCCCCTTACCCAAATGCAAACATGTACACTTTGTATGGTTAAGGTCAAAGCCCCAAATAGCTGCCCATCTAACAATAGCATCAATGTCATTTTGAAGCATAATCTGGTCAATCAATCCACTCACCCAACAGAAGATCTTCATGTCGTCCGCATATTTTGATATCATTGATCTTAACACAAATTCGTCAACATCATCGCAATACATTACAAACAGAATTGTACCGAGCACACTTCCTTGGATAACTGACGATGTAATTGCTCGCCAATCTGATGAACGACCATTTATGCACACTCGTTGAAACCGATCTGTCAACCATTCCTGTAACCAAGCTGTCACTTGTGGTGATATACTATATCGTTGGAGCTTATGAATGAGTCGCTTGTGTGGAATTCTATCAAAACACTTTGAAAAATCTGTATATATACTGTCCACAGGGTTATCCAAAAGCTTTGTGATGTTGTTCAAATACTCCAGCAGATTCGTATTGGTTGACTTACCGGGTAGAAACCCATGCTGGTTTGAATAAATCATGTTATTATCTTTTAGGTGCTTTAGAATCGCAGTTCGTACAAGTCTTTCTCTTATTTTCACAATAAGACTCTCCATAGAGACCGGACGGTAGTTATCCACGTTTGATTTGCCGCCCTTTTTGTAAATAGGAGATACATTAGCATACTTCCAATCCTCCGGAATACTGCTAGAAGTAATGGATTTCTGGAGCATTAAGGTGACAGGCTTTGATATTTCATTTGCACATTCGCAAATAAATCTTGATGTAATGCCGTCAGGTCCAGGCGACGTATGCTTTTAACACTAATCAATTCGTTGTATACGTCTTCTTCTGTAAATCTAATATCTGGAAACACATGCTCACAGGGTAGAATTGTTACGCTTGGTAGAATTTCGTCAGCTTTATCGACAACAAACTGCTTAGCGAAGTGGCTGTTTAACATTTCCGCCATTTCTAGTGGCTCGGAAACAAACTCCTCTTTTACATTCGTTAAAGGACCAATATTGCTTTTGATCTTCACGGAATTTGACACATACTGGTAAAAACGTTTAGGCTGCTTTTTCAGGTCTTTTGACAGTTTTTTTTTCGTATGCTTTTCGTGCGCGGAGAAAAGATTTCTTAGATAAGCTTGCTGCTTTCCTATAGTTCGCAAGATTTTCATCAGAATTCCACTGATTGGATTTTTTTAACTTAATAAACGCTGCTTTCTTCTTTGATATCGCATTTTTAACCGCGTTGTTTAACCATGGTAACTCTTTTGATGATCTACGTGTCTTTAGAGGTATGAAGATACTTTGCTTTTCCTCTATTTTTGATCTAAAATCTTTCCACATATTATCCACTGATGAGTTTGCGAAATCATCATCCCAAAGATTGCAGAGACTTGCTTTTAAACCATCAAAATCTGCTCGATTGAAATTCGGAACTTTCTCATTGGTTGAATCTTTCTTATTTGGGAGGCCTATTTCAAAAAACAGCGCAATATGGTCTGATTTACCGATACCCCCAATTTTAGCTTCCCCAATCTCGCCAATGATGTTTATTTATTTATTTATTTTACCAATATTTATACAGGATATACATATCAACAAGTATAAAATATGCTGTTTTCCATATGCGTCCTGTGTGAATAGCAAAAAGTAAAAAATGAAAATAAGATTGAAAAACGAAATTGAGTGATAAAAGCTTAAAAGAGAATTGGATCAAAAACGATGTAAATGGAGATTAGTGAAAACTCAAATGCTGCAGTAAAAAGAATATAAACAAGTAGTTAAAAGCTTAGGATCTAAAATTAGTATAAAATCAAGTTAAAACCTAACAATATATAACAATGTTTTGCAATAAAAAACTAAGTAAAAACCTTTTTGACTTTTGACAGAAATTGACTGTATGGGAGCTCACGAATGGTAATTGGCAGTTCATTATAAATCTTAGCTGCCAAAAATTTACTTGATCGCTTACCATATTCAATTTTGTACCGAGGTAGTCTTATCAAAAGTTTGTTATTTCGTGTATTAATGTTGTGATCGATTTTTGAAAAATAACCAAGGAAATCTTCACAAACTTTGCCTTCAATGCAGTTACGCACAAATTTACATGCAGCTATCTTCCTTGATCCAATGATGGTGCGGAGTTTAGTGTTTTTCTTCGGCCGTACAATATTTCTTGCCCTTTGTTCGAATAACTCGTATCTTTTAAGTTGGGTATCAGTGTTTTTAAGCTGTACAAGATTACAATAGGTAAACATGGGGATGATCATGGAATTGTAGATAGCAGCTGTAGTTTCCGAATCCATATTGTGACGTAGCTTACCAAGGTAGTGTAAAAGACTGGTGGCTTTTTTATAGCTGTTCATAAAATGAGTGTTAAGGTTAAGAGAACTTTCTAGTGATATCCCCAGGTATTTGTATGATGTGGTTACACATAGATCCCCGACATTACACTTGATTGAGATTTGCCTGGAAAGTTTCTTTAATCGTTGAGCGGTACCAAACAACATCACCTCAGTTTTATTTTTCTTTAGGTTAAGTAATAATTCACAGTCAATACACCACTGGGACAAACGGCTGAAGTCAGCAGATAGCTTGTTCTCGATGTCTTCAAGAGATTTCCCACCGGTGTAGAGTACTGTATCGTCAGCATAATGGATAAGTTTACATTTTTCAATGTGGTCAACAACTTCATTTAGATACAGCAGGAATAGTAAAGGACCCAACAGGGATCCTTGAGGTACTCCACAGGTCACAGATTCGGGTTCGGAGGTTTCACCACCAAAAACGACTCTCTAACTACGGTTAAAGAGGTAATCAGTAAACCAGGCTAGCTCAGTATCTCGAACTCTATAACACTTTAATTTCGATAATAGCTGACTGTGACTTAACGTATCAAACGCCTTTGTAAAGTCAACAAATATTGCACCTACAATATTACCTTGATCGACAAAGTCTCTAATGGTGTCAACTAAGAGAGTGGTAGCAAATTCGGTCGATCTCTTTGAGCGAAAACCGAATTGATTTTTGGAGAGAAGGTTTCGGCTCTCCAGGAAACTTAGCAACTGTTTATGGACTGCTTTCTCCAATATTTTCGATATTATTGGTATTATGGATATTGGCCGGTAGTTGCCAAAGTCACATTTTGATCCCGATTTAAAAATAGGAGTTATCTTTGCTGATTTCCACGCATTAGGAACTACGCCACTCTGCAACGACAGGTTTATAAGGTGCGATAATGGTTTGGAAATAATCTGTGCGGCATCCTTGATGAAACCAGCAGGAAGTTCGTCCAAACCAGGGGCTTTTTTCCGCTTTAATGATCTCAGTAGCGATTGAACTTCAACAACAGATACATAAGTAAATTTAAAGGTATTAAATGTGCGATTTCTTGGAATGTTCGGGTAGGACCAAGTGAAATTTACCAAAGGAATGGCACACTTCTTCAGCTTATTTACAATGGTACTAAAAAACAAGCAGAAACCGTCAGCTATATGTCGTTTGTTTGTAGTATTTTGACCGTTAATACAGAAGGATGTGGATTGAGCGGTAGATTTTCCAGTTGCCGAATATATGGCTTTTATGGTTGACCAGAATTTTGACGGGTCATTTTTATTCTCCTGGAGTAAATTCTTGTTATACGTTGAGATTGCTTTGCGTACAAGAATGTTAACTCTATTCCTCAGGTCCTTGTACATATTTTTATCATTTTCGTTCTTGGTTTTTCGACTTAAACGTAACATTTTGTTTCTTTCAGTTAGAAGGGTTTTTATTTCTGCAGTTATCCACGGGCATGGTTTACCTTTGATATTTCTTGTAATTTTAGGAGCTCTGTTGTTAAGTGACTCGATAAGAAAACCATAGAAAACTTCCCATGCAGTGTTAATGTTACTTATTGAATAAAAGAAATTCCAATCTTTAGAGGCCAAGTCGTCGCATATTGTATCAGGAGAGTAATTTCGGTAGTCTCGGCAGTTCATTGTCTTAGGAGTAAATTTGATTGAATGTTTTTTTCGTATACATCCAACCATTTCGTGGTCGGCGATACCAGAGGGAATTGTTGAAGTTTTTGTGATGTTGTTACTGCGAGTAGATGCGATAATATCGATTAGTGTTTCGGATCCAGAAGCAATTCTCGTGGGTGATTTAACTAATTGCTTTAACCCAAAAAGACTCAAAATCGCTTTGAAATCAGTGTTTGAGTTTTTATTGAGAAAATTGACGTTTACATCTCCCATAACAATCGTTTCTTTGTATTCTTTCATGACTTCCGATAAGTTGTCAGCAAAAAGCTTGTTAAGATTTTTTGGCAAGTAATGAGAAGAATCCGGGGGTCTGTACAAAATACCTAGCAAGATATTTTTAGTATTTTTTATATCAATCTCCAGCCATAAAAGTTCAAGTCCTTCAGTTTCGAGGTCTTCACACCTTTTTATCGGAATTTTTTCGGAAACAAAAGCAGCAACTCCTCCTCCCTTCCCATTCTTTCTTTCTTTGCTGAAAAAATTGTACCCCGGAATTTGAAACGAGCCGCAATCTGTTGACGAGATGTGAGTTTCGCTGAGAGAAAAGATGTCTATATTTCTATAATTTTGAAGAATGATTTCTACGTATGGAATGTTTATCGAAATTCCACGTATATTTTGGTGAAATAAATTTAACCCTTTGTTCGATAGCAGTGTAGACAACTCAGGAATCATAAAGTCAGGTCCTGGACAGCTCTCGATATCTCCAGCCATTAGTAGAAGTAGCGATAAAAACAAGTTTCCTCTAGGACAGGACAGTTTCATCCCTTTAAAACTCTTCCAGATACATCCAAACGGGATATGTAAGTTCGAATTAACCATAGAAATATTTGGCGAGTACTTTTCACGCTGAAAACTTTGAAAGTTTACCAGAACAACAGCAAATATGACAACAAAAACTCTAGTTAATAACCAGTGTGTGTTCACTCCTACCGGCATCATGCAGAGGATCTTTCCGCTGTTATAAAAACAACCAGTTTAACCACAGTTTTACAATATTTAGAGCTAAATCCAGAAGAAATTTCTTTGTAAAAGTCAAACAAATCTTCTGCTCGTTAAACACGTCTGTACGCGCCGTAAGTCATTATCCGATGATAATCTGATGATGTTTGTTGTGTTGGTCAGAATCACATCGTGAACAGGAGTCCAAGAGTACCTTCCTTTCAGAGTATCAAGCTTTGTGTCAAACCTAGTCGGGAAACTTACAACTTGCTCAAAACCATGCTCAATTAGACCCGTTAGCAACTCTTCAGCTCTAGTTAGGTTTGTACCCCCATATCCACCACATGAAATCATACGTGGCCAATCAAATTCTGGCAAATTAATATCACCCATGATAATACAGTCTGTATTAACGTTAAATTCCACGAGTTTAGTATTATTTGAAATTGCGTTATCATTACTTGTTGGTGATCTGTAGATGTTTATGATGTCTGTTCCCGACGATAACTTCACATGTCCTACTTGCAACCCAACGGGTTGAGTCTTGCTGGTTTTGTCAATGGCTGATATTGAGTCACGCATTAATATCATTTGACCACCTCCCACTCCAGTACTTGTATCTTTGTCAGTTCTAGACACTATCTGGAAACCTGGTATGGTTACTAAAGAGTTTTCGTTTGCCCATGTCTCTGTTAGAAAAATCATATCAATGCTCTCGTTTAATATCATGGATTTTAATTCTTCTAACTTGTTATTAAGGGACGGTATATTTGCGCAGATACATCTATACGTGGCCTTATTGGAATGCTTCTTATGAAGGGATCTATTTTTCCTGTTACGACCCAGAGACGACTGTTTTTTGGGTTGACTTCTTGCAGACGCTTTACTTCAGTGTACAATGCATCAAGCGCTTCTCGTTGTTGTGGTGTTCTGTCCGGATCAATTCGATATGACTTCGTATTTTCATTCTGGTTTAATTTTACTGACTCGTTTACAATACTATTTCGTTTTAACGTAGACTTCAACTTCAGACGAACAGGTCTAGGGTAGGCTTGCTTTCACCTTCTTTTTGCTCTTTTAAAACACCAACCCTTGTGATATAGATTACATCATCTTCATCTATGTCGATATTGATTGTCGCCACCAGTTCAATTACTTTATTTCAGTCGGATGATTTAATAGCAGCAGGATCCTGAGATGTTGACTCTGCTATACCCTTAATTATAATGCAACTTTCTCGTTTTTTACGTTCATTTGTTTCCTTGTCTACCGCAGCCACTAGTATATTTGCCTGCGAAGAAGATGAACCAACAACATCAGCCCAAGAAGGAATATTGATAGCATTGTGTGTGTGACCTTTGTTAGCCTCCATAGATTTGATTAGATCGTCCAGACGTTTATTTTGCACAGATATTTGAGCTTCGAGAGCTTCATGCTTATTTTCAGCTTGGTCAAGACGTTTTACTATGTTTTCCCAATTTTGTACCATATGCCATATTGATTTGTTATTCAAACATTTAACACACATAGGTTTTGACCAGCCTTTTTCAAAATGATGTAACATGTTTTTCCTCTCTTCTTTGTCAGTAATTTTAAGGCCTTTTGCCCAACAGTCAACATGGAAATTAACTAGGCAAACTTGACAACCTATCCAAGATTCCCTTTTATCTTCATTCTTTGCTTTATTACATAGCCCACAGATAATTATTTGATTGGACGAAAGTGCACATGAAGCCATAACAAACTAATAAAATAAAGAAGTTCACTTCCCTGGCAGCCGCACCTGTAGGTGCTGCTGATATTCTTTAATTTGTCTTTAACTAGTTGTAGTTTAGTATTATTCTTTGTAGAAACCAGGTTCTTTAAAGTAATTAAAACGAAGGATGTGAAGTTAATTGTAAGTTATTTGAAAAGGAAAATAGTGATGAGAAGTTAATTGTTGTAGATAATTGGCGAATTTTGTAAGAGGAAAATTTGCTGATTAGAGAAAATTTGGTTTGGAATGTTAAGAAGATCGTAAGATAATATAGAATAGGTGTTCCACAATCAAGCCTTATTTCTTCGGAATATGGGGCAGTCCACTGGGGTTAATACCCAATCTCCCGAAAATCCCCAACAAACCAGAAAAATAAGACAAAAAATAAAAATGAAACAAATAAGTTGCGCAAAGAAACAATATGTACGTACGAGTCAAATTATATGAGGACGTAGGTATGATAGGAGCAAACAATGAAAAATGGTTTTTGACAATAGCTGATATAACTTACTAGCAATCGCAAGAAAATTCCAATCATCAACAAAAAAAAACTTCTGCCCGGTATCTCTAAAACTAAAACTTTAGTCATCTATTTTTATTTCTATTTTATTTTTATGAATTAATTTTTTTATCGTAATAATATTTATATTTTGTTTGGGCGGCAAGTTTTAGATGAATAATTGAAGCTTAATTGAATAAAATAAATATACGATAATCACTAATACATCTTTAACGGTCTTAGAAATATTTTCCAGTTCTTTCCGATTTTTATCGAAAAGGTTCCGATATTCATCATCAGATGATGACTGACGTTTAAATTTATTCTAAATCGCAATACCGTAAAGCTTCGATTAAGCGCCCCTCCTTGAATAAGCGCTCTTCTTAAAAGCCAAAATATACTTTAAGAGATCCAAACGTAGAGATCATATTAATGATACGTTTCGCTATTATGGCTTCCTCTTTATTCGATATGGTGTACGCAACAGGGTATTTGGTAAAAAGATCTGTATATGTTAAAATGTACTCGTTTCCCTGTTTATTTAATGACAATTTTCCAATCAGGTCGATATCCACTACTTCCCACACACGGGAAGTCTATGTAAAATGAGTAAGTGTATATTTCCTACTAACACGGTTTAGTTTTTTTAAACCTACTTTGATTGGTGTAAGTTCAGTGGCAGGTATACTGAGAGTGGTGTTTCGTTGATATTGCTCGCAATTTTTTACCTTACAAACAGGATTTGAATTGTTTAAAAAACATATATTCTAAAAATTATCTGTTTCCGAATATTTACGCCAATTCTACCCCAAAAATATTTGGAAGTAACTTTTTCAATTGTTTTAGTTTCTCCTGGATGGCCACCTATCGGACTTGCGTGCTCTACACATATATCATTCCTTTCTTCTTTATCAAAAACCACTTTCAGCAGACATTTGCTTTTCGATTCCTGTGAAGGTCACCAACTAGATTTAAATCGAAAAACTCTTTACTAAAATATTAGAATCTCAAATATCTTGTCTTATATCAGCGCATAATTTAAAAATGTTTTAAAAATAAAACGTGGAAATTTTAAAACGATATATATAGACAGTATACTCCCGATAAGTGGGACACTCAGGTGACCCACGAAATCTGTCCCACTTAAGCGAATGCCTAGATTAGGTTAGGAAGTTCAAGGGACCGAGAAAAACCGTCCCAGTTAGTGAAAGTCCCACTTATCGGGAGTATACTGTATCAAATTGAAGTTTCGCCGTTCATTAGAAATGGTTAAAAAAACACTCTTCAAAGTATATGATTTTATAACACTTCGAAGCCCGAATAATATTTATGTTTAAAGACACAGTAGTCTTTTAAGGGTTATATTTTAAATAATATGTTCAATATTTCTTAAATGTTTATATTCCATCTTTCCACAAAAACAACAACTTTCATAGAAATGATATAGTTTCAAATAATCACCGGTTCCCGGGGGTTTTTGCCTCGCTTAAACCAGTCAAAATAGAAATTGCCATGTTATTCTGAAAGCCATCTTATTCTATGACAGAACATCAAAATTTACCGAGAGCTCTCAAAAATACACGTCCTACGCGCACAAAAGCGGAATATATATATATATATATATAATATTGTTTTTTTTTTAGTAAGGAAATACACAGGGGAGGCAGGGCCTATGACTCAACAGAGTCCTGTGTATTGGAAAGAAAGAACAGTAAAAGAGACATAGACTAAGTGGAAGGTAGACAAAGAAGTAGATGAGAAATAAGTGCAGAGGGCTGAAATAAAGTTAAGGAGATGGTAAACATGGCTTTTGGGGAACACACTGCATGGGAGCTTGTTCCACCAATTGGAGACCCGGACAAAGAAGGAAAATGAGTGCATGATGGTCCTTGAGGAGGGAACGGAAACATTGAACTGGTGGCAGTTGGAAGAGTACCTCGTGTTTCTGGGGAATACAGAAATAGGTGGGACAGTAGAGTGCAGTTCATCTGAGCAATGACCAAAAAAGTATCTATAGAACAAACAAAGTGCTGTATTCTAACTGTGGTCTAATTAAGGATTTAAACAGAACTAGAATTTTGTCAGAGGGGAAATACTTCCGGGCACGGAACAGAAACGCCAACTTCTGCGAAGCTTTTTTGGCCAAACCAAATATGTGCTCATTCCAGTGTAGGTCAGAACTCACTCGTAGGCCGAGTTCAGGTAGGTGACAGGAGAAAGGGTGAATATCGTTACCCATAACTACATCTGGGAATGAGCGGTTCCGTTTTCTGGAGACAATTATTTGGTCGGTCTTTTTAGCATTAAATTTGACCATGTTGAGGTCTCCTTATTCCGTAACCCTAATTAGGTCATTTTGAAGAATAATTGCAGCCTCAGATCTTTTAAGGGAAATGTTTTTGGTTGTGGCCTCACTGACACGAGCGAAAGAGTAAGAAGCATGGAGGTAGGTGTCGTCAGGGTAGGAATGTACGGAGGAGGATAAGAGGGACAGTAGGTCGTCAAGAAACATCAGAAAGAGAACTGGTGACAGCACTGAGCCCTGAGGAACTCCTGCATTTATACGATGCATACTAGAAAGGTGGCCATCAATTCTAACAGTTATGGATCTTTCTGTTAGAAAGTCTTTGATCTAGTTTGAAAGCTTCGCGGGCAGTCCGAAGGAAGGAAGTTTAGCAAGAAAAGCTTTGTGCCAAACCCTGTCGAATGCTTTGGAGATGTCGAGGGATAAAATGCGACTTTCACCAAATGTTTCTATTGCAGAGGACCAGGCATGGCTGGCGTAAGTAAGGAGATCACCAGTTGATCTAGCCTTTCTAAAACCGTGTTGATGGTCGGAGAGCAGTTTGTGTTTTTCGAGATGACCTAGCAGATTGTCTACAATAATAGATTCCATTGTTTTAGATAGTAGCGATGTTAAGGCAATGGGTTTGTAGTTAGATGGGAATGATTTATCACCCTTTTTTGGGATTGGAAAAACATGTGCTAACTTCCATGAAGAAGGAAAGATGCCGGTGGAATAGGAGAGGTTAAAGAGTATGGCGAGATGAGGGGCAAGTTCCTTTGCGCATGTCTTTAACAGGATAGCAGGTATGCCATCTGGGCCAGAAGATTTGTTAGTACATAAATGTTGGAGTGTTTTGGAAACGTTGTGAGCGTTGAACCTTACTTCGGGCATCAAAACTGTTGCGACAGGAACTTGGTGATCAAAGCATCGACCCGAATCGTTAACATTTGATGTTGAAGAAAAGTGTGAGGCAAAACATTCAGCTTTGTGCAACGGGTGACATGCCACGCTTCCATCGGGATGAACGATATCAGGGAATGTTGATTTGCAGAAATTTGATCTTATGGATTTCACCATCGACCAGAAAGCTTTAGGGTCGTTTAATTTGATTTTGTCATAAATGGACTCCATAAATGAATCTTTGGCCTTTCGGATGGAGTTAGAGCAAACATTTCAGGCAAGAGTAAAGTTTTCACGATTCTGTTGGGTGTTGTTTCTTTTCCACTCACGGAACGTTTTGTTCTTGCGGTTCACTGCGCGAAAACACTTACGGTTGAACCATTTTGGCGAATTAACCCGGCCAAGGCGTTCAGTGGATGGAATGGCCAAACGCATACCAATGTGGATCCATTCGACAATGCTGTCGGCAAGTTTTGAAGGGTCGTCGGAAGAAAATGAGGCCCAGGGAATGTCGCTTGCGATGAATTCACGAAGAAAGTCTCAGTCAGCCTTATGAAAGTTGTAGACAACATGTGATTTATCTAATGAAGGGTGATGTAATGAGTTTCGATTGCAGCTAGTTGTTATTAGGCAATGATCTGAGTTTCCGATCGGAGCAGATGCCGTTGGTGTATCGAATATTGACGGGTCAGTTGTGAGGAAAAGATCTAAGGTGTTAGCTGAATCAAAAACGCGACCTGGGATACGTGTTGGAAAAGTTACCAATTGTTTGAGATGGTTTAAAGTGGCAAAAGATTCTGCTTTGAGGCCTGCTGCGTTTGCCCGCGGGGAGGAGTGCGCAAGCCACACTGGGTTGTGGACATTAAAATCACCTAAAATGGAAATTTCGCACCGAGAGAATTTGATTAGAATGGTTTCGATGTTGTTGGAAAGATGATCGAAAAATATTTTATGATTTTTGGAGTTTGGGGATCGATAAATAGTACAAAAAAAATTGATGTTGCCACAACCATTGACTTTTAACCAAAGTATCTGAAAGTCCTTCTCAAATCTGTAAAGATCGTCTACTCTAGCAACCTGGACACCAGAACGGACAAAAACACAAACTCTACCTCGTGGAGACAGGCCAGAGAAGAATTCATAACCTGAGCAACGGAGATGAGGGGAAACGGTTTCCAGATTAGTGGGATCTGCCGGACAAACCTGAGTTTCAGTCAGGCAGAGTAAATGGGGTCCTTTGGCCAAAAGATGTTGATGTACAGAATCGATATTCGCATTTAACCCACGAATGTTGCACAATGCAATTTTAAATTTTAAGACAGTGTTCGATGAAGTAGGAACGTTTCGGGCAGAATCTATTAAGCTTGACGGACCCAGCGGATTCTCAGCACTGGGAACGCGGACCTTTTTAGCCTTGGCGACGTCCGAGCCAGTATGAATATTGAATGAATGTACTGTCATTAAGAAGGAAAGGATACCTGGAACATCCTGCCTGGTGGGGAAAGCCAATGACATAAGCCACCAGTAGCAGCAGGAGTGGTGGTATTTCACCAGGGCGTTGGTATTAACCCAACTACCACCTAAAAACATGTCAACCCGTCAATCTGTATACATGGGAAAATTCCAAGCGCTATTTCTTAAATTAGGAATAACTAAGCGCATTTGTGTCATAATCAGAATTAGTAAAACGGTTAATGAAAAAATAAATCTTTTTACAACCGTGGCAATAACTAAACAGAAATTTGTCGCTAGCTATTATTCATAGTACTGAAAACTAACTTTTTCCTTTTATCTTTACTCGTTAACGTTGTTTTATTTTATTTTTACTCATCAAAGTGTTTATATATGCAAAGGTTTTTACATTTCAAGAACAAAACTGGAATTCGTTGCTGGCTAATTCTTACATTTGATAATTTAACGTACACGTCATAAATTTTTCATAACAGCGAGAGAGGTTCAAAAATTAAAAAAGGGAATCGTCAGCCAGATAGATTTTCACAGAAAAGAGAATGTCGCAGCTTTTTAAAACTTTTGCGATATTAAACACCAAATCGATGTGTTGAAAATTTGCCAACAAATAACCAATTCAGAGTTAAAATTAAAAAGTCAATGTTGTTAATATACTTAATTATGAAAATGAACTCTCTCCTCCTGTGTTTATTACATTTGTCGAAACTAGTGGAAAGTTATTTTTAGAAACTGGTGGAAAGTTATTTTTAGAAACTGGTGGAAAGTTATTTTTAGAAACTGGTGGAAAGTTAGTTTTAGAAACTGGTGGAAAGTTATTTTTAGAAACTTGGGGAAAGTTATTTTTAGAAACTGGTGGAAAGTTATTTTTAGAAACTCGGTGAAAGTTATTTTTAGAAACTCGGGGAAAGTTATTTTTAGAAACTCGTGGAAAGTTATTTTTAGAAACTCGGAGAAAGTTAATTTTAGAAACTCAGGGAAAGTTAGTTTTAGAAACTGGTGGAAAGTTATTTTTAGAAACTGGTGGAAAGTTATTTTTAGAAACTCGGAGAAAGTTATTTTTAGAAACTGGTGGAAAGTTATTTTTAGAAACTGGTGGAAAGTTATTTTTAGAAACTGGTGGAAAGTTATTTTTAGAAACTGGTGGAAAGTTATTTTTAGAAACTGGTGGAAAGTTAGTTTTAGAAACTGGTGGAAAGTTATTTTTAGAAACTTGGGGAAAGTTATTTTTAGAAACTGGTGGAAAGTTATTTTTAGAAACTCGGTGAAAGTTATTTTTAGAAACTCGGGGAAAGTTATTTTTAGAAACTCGTGGAAAGTTATTTTTAGAAACTCGGAGAAAGTTATTTTTAAAAAGTGTTGGAAAGTTATTTTTAGAAACTCGGAGAAAGTTATTTTTAGAAACTGGTGGAAAGTTAGTTTTAGAAACTGGTGGAAAGTTATTTTTAGAAACTGGTGGAAAGTTATTTTTAGAAACTCGGAGAAAGTTATTTTTAGAAACTGGTGGAAAGTTATTTTTAGAAACTCGGAGAAAGTTATTTTTAGAAACTCGTGGAAAGTTATTTTTAGAAACTCGGGGAAAGTTATTTTTAGAAACTCGTGAAAAGTTATTTTTAGAAACTCGGGGAAAGGTATTTTTAGAAACTCGTGGAAAGTTATTTTTAGAAACTCGGGGAAAGTTATTTTTAGAAACTCGAGGAAAGTTATTTTTAGAAACTCGTGGAAAGTTATTTTTAGAAACTCGGAGAAAGTTATTTTTAGAAACTCGTGGAAAGTTATTTTTAGAAACTCGGAGAAAGTTATTTTTAGAAACTCGTGGAAAGTTATTTTTAGAAACTCGTGGAAAGTTATTTTTAGAAACTCGTGGAAAGTTATTTTTAGAAACTCGGAGAAAGTTATTTTTAGAAACTCGTGGAAAGTTATTTTTAGAAACTCGGAGAAAGTTATTTTTAGAAACTCGTGGAAAGTTATTTTTAGAAACTCGTGGAAAGTTATTTTTAGAAACTCGGGGAAAGTTATTTTTAGAAACTCAGGGAAAGTTATTTTTAGAAACTCGTGGAAAGTTATTTTTAGAAACTCGGGGAAGTTATTTTTAGAAACTCAGGCAAAGTTATTTTATGGTTATTACTATTTATTAGGTATTTAGGGTCACACATAGGGTTTAATCATTTTAATAAGCGATTATAACTATTTAAGTTAGCTAGCTCTCTTTTGTGTTTGCCAACATTTATTTAGGAATCAGCTCAAAAGGCGACGCGACAAACTATGTATTAAGAAGGAAAAGGAGCAAAAAGCTAAGTATTTTATCTGTCCTTAAAAAGACTCTTCTGATTTTACTGTTTTTATTGGTGTGTTGAAACACGGTTTATGAAACCGTCAAAATGAGAAGATGGTGGAAATATATGTAATTTAATTTAATGTAATTTTTAAAGTTATTGTTATTTGTTTTATTAATGGTTTTTTTTTTTTTAATGGTAGAAATTTTCGATTAGTTGTTAAAACATATTTGTAGAAAAGATGAATTTTCTTATTAATCTTGTTATTAAGTAACTCTGACTGTTACAAACACATTTATAGCTATGACTCAGGCTGTTCTCTACTTAAGAAACGATGACTGATATTTGCACGTGCATATACACTCTTGACGATGGAAATTCATGCGTGAAAAATCTAAAGAAAGGAGTTTACAAAAGATTAATAAAGAGGCAGAGCAAAAAATATATGAAGCCAAGTGATTCTCGAGATTGGTTTGAATATTGTCACTGTCACAAGTAAACACACATATATATTTATTTGTATGAGGTTGTTGAGGGACATGTAGGTAAGCGCGGCAGACCTCGTAAGACTTGGGAACAGGTTGTGAAACATGACATAACAATGAAAAACATCCATGCAAACCTTGCGCAGAACAGATTGGAGTGGAGAAAAGCCATCAGGTAAACTCGTCTAACCCATGCTAGCATGGAAAATAATAATAATAATGGAGTTTTACGGGACTCTCCACATATATTAGTGGCTATTCTTATCCCAAGGTTTAGGTCCTGGCGTACCCATTTGCACCTACGAATTCGCTTCGCCAGACAACCCACTATTTGAGCTAGAGGCTTGCATTATGCAAGGAGTTCCGCTCAAGAACTCAACTGTCTCAGAAATCAAAATATGTCCGAGCTGGGTTTCGAACCAGCACCGTTTGATTTTGATTTTGTGGGTTGAATGCACGAACCACTAAGCTACAGTGACCAAATAGTCGTGAAAAAATGTAAAAGAAGAAGAAGCAAACATAAAAAGGCAAGTCTTTCTCTATTAAGCGATGAGTGCAATTTGCACGGGGTTTATAATAATGCAGTAATAAAGAATTAACTTACCAATTCCTTTGCATTATTATCATACCTAGATATATGGCCCGTGCAAATTGCACTCATTATTTATAGTATGAAAATTATCAAGCCTTGGCTTTTGGTCATTATTTATTAAAAATTTTAAAATAAAAACCCCGTTTTATCAAGCTAATTTTCTTCGGCGCTTTTAGAGTTTGTCATATCCGGCTATAGTAGTTCTGTTATTATTTTTTGGTGACTCGGAAGAAACATTCTCATTGCAAATCATGCTATCTGTGGTTGAATCATCTGTTTCAGGTGTTGAAACTGGTGCTTATAGATTTGCTTGCAAATTAAGTCTCATTATTTAACAGTTTTGTCAAAAATGTAGCAAGCTAGCGATTCAATTCATAGTATTTTTTACTCATTAGACCTCATTAAAAGCAGCTTGGTGAATTGCGCATCATGGTTCAATTCATGACATTCACGACGGCATTGCATTTTATTCCTTTTACAATATTGTAAAGACGAGTTGAGAAAATCTTTTGGTCTAGTATGTTGTTCTCTCTCATATTCTTTATTTGTTCGCCACGAAGTTCTGGTAAGTTGAATAATTACCTTGTATTTCAATTTCACAATAAAACACTTTCGTTTTCTGTTTGTTGTTTGGTTGAAATGTGAGTAGCTCACAAACACTAAAGGAAGATGTGACAGTTAAAATATATAGAAAAAATACTGGAGCTAATGAGCCTACTAATGATGAATATATTTGTTTTAAAACTGACTCTAAGGATCGTTTGTTGGCGTTGGTAAATAACTTCATGTGCATTTAAGATGAATTTCGCAAATTTTAGTGCGCGCGTGGTTTAGTGGCCGAAACTTATGTTACAAAAAAAGATTGTTCAAAACGAGAATTACCTGAGCGCACGGCACCTTTGGAAAGTGCCTGAAAAACTTACCACGGGTTAACCAAAGCCTTGTGAGAGAAATTTGGTAGACTAATGGTCGAATAATTGTGCGGAAGCGGGCTTCGCGGCCCATTTTCTAGAATTAAGGCCCCGAAGTTACGAAAATGTACTTTCCAACAGTGGACCCTAGTGGAAACAGCTGCAGCACTTTCTCGTGGTCTGGGTTTTCTGGATTACCCACTAAATATGAATTATTTTTACAGTATACTCCCGATAAGTGGACCACTCAGGGGACCGACGTAATCTGTCCCACTTAGCGAATGTCCCACTTAAGCGTATGCCTATATTAGGTTAGGAAGTTCAAGGGACCGAGAAAAACCGTCCCACTTAGTGAAAGTCCCACTTATCGGGAGTATACTGTATTTGATTTGTACTTACTAAAATGGAAACTCAAATTACGCACAGCATTCTTTCATTCTTAAACATAAGTAATCGACATTGATCTTGTGTTTTCATATAAAAGTATTTAGATTCTCTATGAAATAAATTCTCGCAAGTAGCAGAAAATCCTTAATTTACCGTCACATTATTTTTGACTGAGAATAGGTGTTTGATAAATGGAAATAGTTTACTTTTTAGTGACAAATACTGAATAGTTTAAAATGTCTGTAATATTTTTACCGTCTTTTCTACATTTTAAATGTTGTTCATGTTCAGTAAAATGCAATCCTATCGTAGCCATCAAAGGGATTTCGCGGATTTTTTTGTTTCGATAGCAAATTCACTTTTGGAGACAAAAACATTATTTAGAAATTAACAAAAACCCAGGGTCGGTCAACTGAAAGTGCGAAAATATTACAAGCAGTAAATTGGAAAATTATAGCGCCTGATTTAGTCCTTGTATGTTTCAGAATTCAAACTTAGCTCCCAAAATATTGCTACGATTTCAAACTTACATTTAAACAACTTTAAGCATTTTTGTCGCAAATCACGGAGTGGCTATTTTACTTAGCCTGGAAACTTTCTGCTTCTTTTGAGGTTATTAAGTTATACAACCTTAAGAAGATCTTTCCCCATCAGCGTTTCTATAATCATATTTTATTAAAAGAAATACAGAGACTAACGATATGCTGAATTCAATTCATAGAAAAAATCATTTTCCCGACTCGTGAAATTCAATTCCCGCCAAAATGTCTTAAGTTAAATTGTTCGAAAGGCATTGAGGAAATGATCCGAATGTTACCATGTTAGCAATATGGTAGAAATTAGCCCTTACCAAAATGTGTCACAACAATCAAGATATGAACTGCTGTACAAAATGTACAAAAAAGTCTCTAGATTATATCTTATCTTTTGTAATTTGTATCTGACGAGTCCAAGTTAAAAAAAATATGTATTATAATAAGAACAGCAATTTTAAAAATAAGGATATTTGTGGTTATCATAATCCCAGAACGGAGTGCTCTAGGTACATAAAACCAGAAGACTGCGTTACATTACGGTGGAATCAAGCAGAGGAATATTTGGCGTTTTCTTGCATTGAGAAACATATTTTATTGCACTTTTTGCTTATCATCGTTTGCATAGAAATACACTTGAACCATATAGATAACATCAAAATTCCTCCAAAAGATCAAATGTTTGATTTTTTAACTCAAATTCAGCAAAAATGTTGAATGAATCTTGCACATGCATATACTGTTCATATGAATAAAAAGTTCTTTGGTAAGCTGTTCAGATTTCTGACAACCTTTTTGACGAGATCTCGCCTTCTTAAAAAAACGCTGGAAAATTTCTTTAAGTTCATATCCGCGCCACCCGTGACCTCGCTAAAGACTATGGAGCCTTACGATTTTTCCAGGAAGTTTCCCACTTCAATATTTAAAATTTCGATTGGTACTTCTCCATATGTCTCCACGAGCAGGTCAACTCTCCTGTACTCTTTTGACAGACTTATCAGCTGTTTCAAAGTTAAATTATCATGTGATTTACGGATTTCTACCACGGACCTTGCAATTATGAAATCAATGATTAGCGCAGATACTTTTTTCCTCACCTGATTTTGCAATCTATGGAGGTTGGCGTTCATAATAATCTCCATTAGTTCGCTCCTTTCTGTTTTCTTTCTTTCTCCATCTGGTGTTACTTACTGAATAAAAAACGAGAGGCCTAAATGAGTCGTGCTCAGTTTGCAAAACGCGTGAATTATCTTCTTCTTCTTTTCGTTAAACATTTTTTTAGGATTAAGGGAAAGTATTTGGCCAATGGGTCAAAAGCCCTGACGTAAAATAAGATTTTTAAAGATATTGATATTAAACTTTCTGAGTTTGCGCTTTTTGGGCAAGGATGAATCATCCTTACTGCGAAGGATGAATCATACTTACTGCGAAGGATGAATCATACTTACTGTGTCGTTTAGTTTCGGATTGCTATTTTAACCAATCAATGTTTTCTTTAGAATCTATTGTCTTTAGTGTGAGCAAATAAAAAAACAACAACATTTTATTTCCACAATTGTGAAAGATTATGTTGCAATTGTACTTTTGATATCATCTGTCGTTTCTTTAATTCCCAGTATATCGGCAATTTTTTGTACTTGTTCTAGTTATCTTGTATTCTGGACTGATACACGTACACAAAATCAATGTTGTATAAAATAATAAAACGTAGGAACACGTGCTTATTAGGGGAAGATGTTACCGGCCTGCTGCACTTTCAACTGGTTTACAACCACTCGGTTCTCTTACTGTGGGATGAAGTTCCGAACAACTTTCATGAAGTGAAAGTCACAGTTAATTACGAGAATAATTTAACTGAATATTTCAATGTCAACGCACCATTTAGTGACAAAGGCTTGGTTTTGCACGATTTACAGCCTCATTTGTATGTAATTTTGATATCATTTTTCGTTGATGGCTTGGAGGCAACATCCTCATTGCCAATTCTGTTATCTCTACCAGATCAAGGTATTTATAAATCATGTGGGAAACATATTTTGGCACTGTGACTGAATTTTCGTTCTTTTTCAGACATTGAAAATGGTATTTTTGATATTTTTGGACAGTTTCAACCAACAGAAAATACATTTGCTTATAACGGCTCGTTTCGGGAAGAATCAACGGAGAACAATAACAACATGCTTCAAACAAACATACTTACTGATGCTGCGATTTCATTTTTAGTTTTCACTCAAAAATTCAAAAAAATCTTGATAGTAACAAACAAGATCGTCGTGAATTATGGTGTCAACGGCACCGATAACCACCAACGACTTGCTCATATCTGGAATTTATTATTGCCTTCCAGTGGTCTTGAAAGTTCCAACCTGGTTTTAAGAACAGGTATCCTTTATTTTTTACTGTTTCCAGAAGATTTAAAACCCATTGCAGATTGACTTATGAAGAACTGTCTTTTCTATTTAGTTCATGTGACTTATGATATTTAAAGAAACCTTTCAAATTAACTTCATGAAAAAATTGTATCTTACTAACACAGGAGCGTATAGTAGAGGTACAGTGGTGGATGCAGGAAATATTAAAGGGGGGTTTCTAGGCGCGCGAAAATTTTTTGGCCACGCCCCCTTGGGTGTGTTTTTGACCACTTCCTTGGTGAATCCAGGGAATATCCCTAAAATTATAATTGCAACGCGATCAAGAAGTAGCGAATACTGTAATAGCTAGCTACGTACGTATAAGAACATGCAATACTGTTCCTAGCTAGCTATTTTTCTTGGTTCTACTGCTTTCTATCGTGATCTGCAAGCAGATAGTTCATTGTCACTTACGTATGTAGAATAAGAGCGTGAGTGAAACATACACTTATAACATTGAAAAAACACAATTTCGAGTTTTTGACTTGACTTGGCTTGAAAGGGTGATTCCTTTGCACCTCTGGATCCACCCATGCATCCGCCACTGACGTATTATAGATGAATCTTATATTGAATCCGATTTTGAACCTTTCAATAAACATTTCCAAACATAAAGATTATTAAAAATACAATCTTCTTCCTAGATCCTTCACATAACATTGCGTTGTTCAAAAAGGTTGAGTTATCTTCAACTCATGGAAGTTATCATGCTGTTCTTGCTGTTGACGGAGATAAAACAGCCTTTTTTCATACCCAAGAAGAAACTGATCCTTTTCTGCAAATTGATATTGGCTATAGCTCTTTGATACGAAAGGTACACTTAGATAGTTATTGCTATTTGATATTATATAACAGATATTAGCTATACAATTTACGTTTGATTTCTTGAAAGAAGGAAAAGCTTTTTAACACAATCAATAAATTTGTATTACATTATTTGAAAATCCCTAAAAATGTCAATCTTATATTTTGTTGTCAATTATTTTAGTAGTAATAGCTAGAATGCATGGTGTTATTTTTAATAATTGATATGTTTTACACGCTAGCCATATATTAATTTTCACTAGAAAGATGCATATATATATATATAAATATATCTATATAATAAATATATATATATATAGATTAGTTCAGTTAGCTAGTTGACACTTTTTAGGTTATCATATTCAATCGAAACGACTATGTTACATTTGGAAGTCGTTTACAAAACTTCAAGGTATTTGTTGGCCAAAATACAAGTTATGAGTCGAATAAAGTGTGTATACATGACACCGGCCCAACGGGTAACCGAGATGAGATTGAAGCTGATTGTACGATATCAGTCAATGGCAGATATGTTCATGTTGTGTCATTTGGTTTCAAAGCATTGAATTTAAGGGAAGTGGAGGTATATGGGTACGAAGGTGAGAATATGTAGAATTAAAAACAATCTGTTGTGAAATGCTCGTTTTTAGGTTTGCAAAACTTGGCATTGTTTGGTACTGCGACAGTTATTGGCAATCCTTGGCATAATATTCCGCCGGAGAAAGGAATTGATGGGTTAATTTTTGCAAGGAGTAATTTTATGCATACAAATAAACGTCTAAATGCTTACCTCCGCATAAGACTGAGATCTGCTTCTGTCATCTTCTTGGTAACGATATATTAATAGCAAGTATAAAATTGTTTAAAGTCAATCCTAAAGTTATTGGTCACTGGTATAATTAATAAATGTTTTTCTCGGGTGTTTCCTGAATATACAAGCATTATTTTTTTTCCGGATTTTGATAAATAAAGTGCGTCAAGTAATCTTATTGGAAATTTTCTGAATTTTTTAAACTCAAATTACTGGATGTTCATGAAAAAGAAGCACGCGGGCTTAAATAATGACAGGGAGCATAGCATTATTTTTTAGCATTATTTTGAAGTAAAATTATTTGTAAAAATATATAAATGCAATGTCACTCAATACAGAAAAATCGCTCTTATTGTCATCTTGGTCATAAAGGATTTTTTCTCCTTTAAGTCCAATCTCCACTCTATTTAGCCGAAAAGAAATATTTTCAACCGAAAAACATCACGTGATATATTCTGATTTGTTAAAATTAAAAACATTAAAAACATTGCACGATTTACTCGAAAAAGAATTTTTCGAATCCGAAAAAAAAAGTTGAATTTTTTCAACTTTTATTCTTTTTCGACCAGAATATCTTTAGATTGACCAATCAAATAGCCTCGTTGAAAATTTTCACGTGCGAATTTTGAAATTGTTTAAAAATATTTCGCAACAACAAATAAAAAATATCTGTTCAATTCGATATCAAATTTAAAATTTCAACAATTTCTTTTAAAAATGGCGACACAATAACAATTTGTTTGTTTTGCTTGTGTTTTTGTAATAGAATTCTGATATATCTGAAAATTTTAATTTTGATTTACTTTTTCTGATGACAAAATTTGAAGTGGTGAGATTGAATTTTGTTTTTTTTCGGCCGAAAAAGTTTCTGAGTGGAAATAGAGGCCTTTAGACCACGCATTTTGACATTTATTTTGCTTTTCATAAATGATACAACAATTCCTTAACAGGTTTTCCAAGTAGCGATGATATTAACCCAATTCATACCCGGCAGTGTGCACAATGAGCACAAGCGGAAAGTATTTACCCGGCATTTCTATAATTTTAGCCGTACCGACCTGAAATTTTGTGACTTTTCTTATACTTTCCTCTCGGTCACTTCACCGAAAAAAAATGCAGTGCAGTGACCGATCTGTCGCAGGTACCCGGAAATCTGATTTTTTTTCTCTTTTTGTTATCGCCGAAATTTGTTCAAAAATCAATTATATGTCTTCATATAATCACAATTATTACTAAATAAAGTAACTTATATCATAAATAAATAGAACATAATATTGACTTTTGCTACGATCCGTGTCTATTGACAAGTATTTCAACAAAAGCACAAATTATTTCAAATACCTTCATATAAAAGTGCCTTTTTATACCTTAGGCCAATTTAAATGAAAATAAAGATAAAACAAATCATAAAACTGTTGCTGAGATAATTTGACGGAAATTGTTTTTTTTTTTTGCATTTTCTGGTATGGTGTACTTGGTCAATATTTTAAACGTTTTTCACATGTAAATAGTTCATATCAACGGACAACCAATTAGGATACAGAAAAAATAATTAAAAAAATTTAGCAGCCAAATTCCGGCCATTTTAGTGATTTTTCAGAAAAACCGTGACTTGAAGGTTCAAAATAGACTTCAATCAAAATTTGAGATCAATAGCATTTTCTAAAAGAAAGTTAAGGACACCGTGCCCTTTGCACACTGCCGGGTTAAAGCGTCCTAAAAAGCCTGTATGAATAGGGTTAAGTAATGTTATAGCTATAGAATTACAAAAGAATGCAACGTCGCCTACAAATACTTCAAGGGGAGAAACTTTCGCAAACTTTGCAAATTTTTGCCATTTTCGCGAAAGTTGATCCCGCGAATTTTACAATTTTAAGCATTCGCAAAAGTTTATCCTCGCGAAATTTTCCAATATTTTACATTCGCCGAAGTTTATCCTTGCAAATCGTCGGGGAATAAACCGTCGGCCTTTATTTTTATACTTTTCAAATGCAAATAAGATCCAAATAGTAACGGAATTCAACACAAGTGCTCCTTGTATTCTTAGCCATCATTTTTACAAAGGGTTAATACTCATGATCTTATGAACAAGAGCCCGATATAGCAACAACAACTATTATTACTGATACAAATTTTATCGTGTCTTAGTCAACGCATATTGCTTCATCAGAAGCATTTCCTTCGACAAGTTTGTTTCTTTCCGTCTGCTTTTGAAACAGCACCGTGTTGTCTTTGCACCTCGCTACCTTAATTTTAGTGTCAGCAACCTTATTCTTCTTCAGGTTGAGAGTTTTAATTCTTCAGACATTTTTTTTCATTGGTCTATTCGCGAAAGTTTATACTCACGAAACTCGCGGATAGACTCAATTCGCGAAAGTTTCTTTCCTTAAAGTAGTATTAAGTAGTTGATTTCAATACCATACAGTTTGCCATGATATCTTTGTTCTGTGTTTGTACATAAGTGAGTGATATTGCACTCTATCGTGTTATTTTTCACTAGCTATAAACCACACGGGGGTAAAATTTGGCATTTTCAGGCGCGTGACTTTCATATTTTACCCACCAATTATGTAAATATAATGTTGTTACTAAAACATACAGAATTTCTTAAAGCATTGTTTTTCTCACTCATTTCTTCTATCTAGCTACATGTTTGTTGTAACCCGAATCCGTGATAGTTACGGTGCCAGTAAAAAAATGAACTTTCAGGAACAATGAAAATAGCAAGATTCAGCTTATCATAATCAAATAATTTTAAACGAAAATGACGAAAATAAAAAAGAAAGAGAGAAGAGGAAGTTGGTAGTGCTACCAAATTATGTCTGCTATATCAAAAATAAAAAGATCTGGAAAGGAGATATCATTAACGTCTATTTCTAAATTCACCATTTTACTTTATCCTTTTTAAATGAAAAAGGTAAGAAATTTTATGTTTATTGGAAAGTGTAAAATTGATTGTTTTCCTTAATTAAAGATGGCGCGTTAATTAGATGATTCAGGGTAATCAATATTAAGTCTCACTAAATTAGACTAAATTAATTAACAATTGACAGAACTCCATTTTTGTAATAACTTTTATCTTAATCCATATCTTAGGTTGTTGTGTACAATCGATATGACTGCTGCAAAGGAAGGTTGAACAACTTTCATGTCAGCGTTGGTTTTGATGAAGACGGATTATCAAATCCAATATGTGGTAGGCATGGAGTAGTGAAACACCTTTATGACATAACAATAATCTGTGAAAGACCAATGTTTGGAGATTATGCTCAACTCACACTGGATGGCACAAACTACTTACACGTTGCCGAGTTTGAGGTTATTGGCTATGAAGGTAATTGAGAAAACCACGAATTATATTCATGAAACATTTAATTATGATGTTATATCTAGTCATATCATATTTTTAAGTGGTTAAAATGAAATTCACTATTTGTGAAGTTATATATTGTTACCGATAATAAAGCATTATTGAATATAATTCTGATATTATGAATTCTATAATGATAGTATTAGCATGCAAAAACCCTGTAAAATTTGCGGTGTATTTAAACCGTCCATTAAGGCCGAAGCAAACCAGTCCAACATTTCATCCAACATTTTTTTTTACATTTTTTTACTAAATTTCACAAATCACTTACTTACAAACATTAAATCGATACTTATAAATGGAAATCATGAAGAATTCCTACCATAAAAACCTTTAAAAAACATATTTTAAATTTCAGATTTTTACCCGCCATTCTTCTAGCCAACTTCACCATTTTGAACACAAATTAACTGCTTTTTCAGTGACGTACTTTTTACTTGGTCCCCCGCGGTTTTGTATTTTATAGCAGCATTTTATTAATTTGTAGTGAGAAATTGTATTTTCTGAATATCTCAGGGACACGAACATTGGTATTATTATGCGTAATATCAAGCAGACGCGGTAAGGAGTGGGCTAAAATTGCATTTATATAATAATATATTTTTAGATGTGCTTTCAATAAACTGGTTTTGTTTTCTTTCAGATAAAATAGTGCCAGGAAACTACAGTGTATCTTACTTTGGTATGATTCAATATTTTTGTTGGCATTTTAATATAGTTTGGTCACTTTTAGAAAATCCATTGTTTGCAAGTTTTGCTACACCAGTAGCCAATACGCAAGGATATGCAATCGGATTTGAAGAGGAACCTGACGGCGGATTTTATCGACTCTGTTTATTGCATTTTGTTATCATGGAACCTTCTCCATTTGTATATTTAGGTAATAAACATCCTTTTACATCTTCACACCCAAGAGTTTTTATATACTTTTTCCATGAATACTCTAAGTGCATGGTACCAACATGTGTCACTAGTTTTACATGTGCAATTACGTTATACTACTGCCATTATGTTGCTGTTTTAACATTCCTTTCTGGTGTTACTAGTGGAAATAACCCTGAAAGGTTACAATCGCTAATAGTTAAATAAGCGTCTAACTTCATAGATTGTGTGCTTTAAGCAAATATTTGAAAATGAAAATTCTGATTCATAGGTAAGGCTCTAAGTATTCAGTTTGGGTAAGTATGTTACTAATGAATTCACAATACATGTTTTTAAGATATTGTTTAGGAAAGAATTCGTTCAATGTAGCCAACAGGCTACTTTTTGTATAAAAATTAACTTTTTAAGTTGCAACTATTATTTATCAAGTAGCTACCATAAAATGGCGCTTTTTCAAGAGTAGAAGGAATAGCCATCAACAATTTTCTTTTTGTTGATGGAATATGTTTGCATCATACTTTGGTCATGTTTGAATATCAGTGAACATTTTAATATTCAACTGTATGTATTGCTCACTCTGACTTTCACAAACACACAAAGGCGAGAAGACATGATTATCCTCTATTTAGGAAGTGATGTGTGCAATTTTTAATGAAAAAGAAAATATTATACACCGCAACGGGTAGATTTTCATATTTTTTTTGACCAAATAAAGTTAATATCTACAAAAGTTTATATAAATATGTATGTGTATCCTACTATAATGGAGGAAAAACTGAGTATATTTGTTTGTTTGTTATCCGCCAATCACGTCCAAACGACTGGACGTCAAAGTAGTCTACTATAACAGTGTTAGTGCCAGTAAGATTTATTCGAATTGAAATAAAAAACACTTTCTATATATAATAAATTTTACAACACGCTAACAAATATAAATTACAATCTGATGTAATTTAAGAAGTAATTCGTAAAATTTAGCGAGCTAAATTTTCTTGTTATATATCAAACTATAGGTATGCAGACCCAACCTTCCTAGCCACAATTTATGAAGTTGCTACCACTAGAATATGAAAGAAAATGGCTTTCCAGAAGTACAATAGCCAGCTACAAGTTTCTGTTTCGTTGTTGACATATATCCTCAAAAGGCTCAATGTATGTATATATCGGAATTGGTTGAATATTAGGGACTCTTTATAGTTCTTTGACTGTATTGCTTGCTAACTGTGGTTATTACAAACACACAAAGGACGGGCTGATGCAGTTATTCTTTGTCATACAAGTATAGAATGCAATTTTCACGTGGACTTATATATCTAGTCTACTGATTTCTTCGAATTCGAAAAACACGCAATTAACTATAACGAATTTTAAAAACTCTTAACAAAAATTGGGTCGACAATGTGTCCACCTGGTATTGCGGGGATAAACTTGTGTTATTACATCATACAATGGCGATGGTGATTCCTGGAATGAATCGAAAATGTGCTTAGAAGGTAGGTCATCTTGTGTTGGTAGCAAACGACAAAGCATACGCATCGCGATATCGGACAACATGTTATCATCCTTCATCAACTTCTCTACCATTTCTTTGACGTATCTTTCCTCGTATTTTTCGTTTCCTATCACGGCTCCGAGGTGTCGTTTGCCTTCTGTTGTGAGTTGAATGTTTATGTCTCTCAAGATGTTTAGAAGTTTGAAGATCAGCCACGACTTAGGGGGTTGAGGGAAGAATACAAAGCATGGACCTAGTTTAACAAGACAATATCACCACGCTCGCAGTGCTTCGAATTCTCCGACGATTGTAAGATCGTGTGGTAATGCAGCCATCTTGTTGTGTAACGCTCTTTTGGCAGACAAGAACATATTTCGAAAAAGTGTTATGCCAATGGAGTAGATTGCCATTCCGAGCGAATCGCATTGTGTAGTCCCCTCTCGCGTTTTTAGTTCTCTTGTACCGATGATGAAGAGTTGTGCTGGATGGTAGTAGCAATTGATGACAAACATACTAATAGTTGGACATACAATTGCAATGTTGTGAAGGAGGTTCGCAGGGTTCACACTATTAAAGGCGTTTGCTGCATCGACAAGCAGCACAGCGTCTGTACGTTCGTTTTCAAACAATTCTTTCATCGCGTATATGGCCGCATCGCTGCCGGCTTTCCCTGCAATTCTTCTCAGAATTTCACCCGCGCCGATCGGCTGAAGGTTCGAATTCTAATCCAATAGCAAGATTTTGATTAGAGGAAGATGCCCTCTGCATCCATTTCCGAAGGATATGCTCCTCGTTGGTGATCTGCGAAACTCCCAGGACCAGTGATTCATCAGTGATGACAAAGATAATCGATTCGATGGTTGGCGCTGGAACTTGAAGTAGCACAACTTCATGGCCGTCTTCTCCCCCCCCCCTCGTCTGGATTTATTTGCTCGCAAAAGGTTGAGTGTTTCATCATTGAGTGGTAATATCCCTCCCGACACGGATTAGGTGATTGCGCCATTGACATTTCCTCTATCCATCAATTCATTGAAAAGTTTGGAAATCACATCTATCGTTCTTTTGTGCTGATTTTTGGGAGTCTCTCTTGTAGGGCTTGTGCTTCACTCAACAATTTCGTAAAATCGTCTCTTTCACATGTTTTCAACCTCCTCTTCAACGCTTTAACATAGTTTAAGGAAGGCTCCTATAGTAGGAACGCTGGCATTATATATATTGCTTTCGCCGTACATTTTCTCAGTCAGTAAGCGAACCCAGTTCGAGACCATGCTATCACAAAGTTGTTTAGTGAACGGTTATCAATATAAAACGCCGTATTTCAGCAAGATCAAAAATACGGTAACACAAATGGAGGCAATTAAAACACTAAAACTCTGCATTCTGGAGGCCTCCAACTTGTAAACCATTCTCATCATATTGCACGCACCATTTCTTAATCATCGTATAATCAAGTTAGCCCGCCTCTGTGTGTTTGTAATAACCATAGTTAGTAATACAGTTGATAAAAAAAAAAAATGTTCACTGATATTCAATCATGACCATGAATATATATTTAAATCATTTTTCAAAAATATTTTATCAACAAAACAGAAATTTGTAAGTAACAATTCTTTAAATTCTTAGAAATAACAAAATTCAGTTTCATTTCACTTCTAACTCGCTATGTTGCACAAATCACTTCTAAAACATTAAATCGATACTTAGGTGGTAAGTGACTTCCAGATTTCAGCAATTTTAGCCATAAAATTATTCAAACCTTTAAAAAACACTTTTAAAATGAAATGGTATTACCCGCCACTTTTTAGCTATCTTCATCATTTCCAACTCGAAAACAGTGCGTTCACGCAAAATTTTAACGGCGTCATCTGAATTCTGTTAATAAATTAAATCAACGAATGAAATTGCGAAAAACAAATTTTTTAACCAATCAAATCGGGTTCTTTGTCGTGAGCTCTTTTTCTATTTTTAATCTATTTTATATATATTTTTTATTATATATTTATAGCGGTTTGCGTGTATCTGTTGAATTCAAATAAATATTACAGGAACACTGGTATTATTTATGTAATAAAGAGATTTTACATAAAAATTTGCGTGGAAGATATATATATATATACATAGAAAAATGTGAAAATGTAACCTTCTAAAATTTCACCTTTTTTCATTTTCATAATCTCGCCTTAATTTGTTGATCGTCAATACCATAAAACTTCGAAAATGTTTTGCGTTTTCAAGGATCGATTATTTAGACCGTCATGAAATGTTTGCTTTTTATCAGGCGGTCGAGAAGTTGCGTTACTGGAAACACTTAAAATCGATAAGATTTGCGAATCAGACTTTGATTGCGGACATGGTCGTTGGAGATTATCCATTGTCTACACAAAACAAAATATGACTCGCAAAGCATTTTTTTATTCAGTTCACCCGGAAGTGTGCATCTACAAAGAGTGCCCTTGTAAGAAATAAAACATTAAATAAATGTTTTTGTTCATATTTCCTTATCTATATCTATGTCTCTTCATGATATCTAATGATCAATCAATTTTATTTCTGTTTGCTTTGAAGGCAATCTTTTGTGCATTCACAATCATTTTAATGAACAATTTCCTATTTTAATTACTCATGAAATAATATTTTCCGTCGTCTTGCAAAATGAGTTTGTCGCAGTTAAAGATCAAAAACGTAGTATTTTATCAAAAATAACCGTTGCGCAAATGGGAGACATTAAATATACTAAAACTTCGGGTCAAGAAGGTTTTCTTGATAATGCTTAATTAGCGTTCTGGGAGTAAAAAAAAACCAACATAGTGTACTTGTATTTTATCATCGCTTTAGTTGCAGCACCTACGAGTTTGGTATTACAAAATATTTCCTCCACTACAATGACAATTAGTTGGGATGCAATAGACACACAAGTTCTTGTGAATCCAGAAGGGTTTCAATACTATTTCATCAACGCTACAAATCTGAAGACTCTGGACCGCACCTCATCTTTAACGACTTCGTTGTCCCAGCTGTATATTGAAGAGCTTTCAATTGGTACCGAATATCAGTTCATTGTTGCTGGTGTTGCTTCAGGTGTTGTTGGTAATTGGAGCCAACCTGTAACTTTTAAAACACATGAAGAAGGTATAAGCTCTATGATAATCAAGTAAAGTTTTAATAATATTATTTATACATATGATAGATTTTCGTTATCATTTTTACTCTACCTTACCTAATCTGCCGTATTATTTTCAGTTCCTATTGGCACCGCAGAACATTTCAGAGCGGAAACTATAAACTCTACCAGTGTGGTTTTGAAATGGGAGCATGTAAAAGAGGGGCTTGTACGGGGAACATTGAAAGGTTATCAGTTAAAAATCTTTTGGGAAAATCAGGAAATGGTCGTAAATATTTCAGTTGTGATGGAATATATGGTTGGGAACCTCCAGCCGTACACTAATTACAAATTCGCTTTAAAAGTGATGAATAGCATGTATGTTGCTGAAAACCTCACTGTTGTTAATATTACCACTCCAATGGCAGGTAAAGCTTCGCCCCTCTGAAAGATACAATTAAAATGAACTTTACTACAAAATTGTTTAATCGGATAATATACTCAAACAATACTTGTTTTAATATTTATTATAAATAATTAATTAGATTTTATTTGTAAGTAAGTAATTAAGTTGTATTATGGTAGAAAGAATGCAAATCCAGTAATTTCTCAATATTTACGGATTTCTTTAATTTTAGTCCCTGCTGCATTGGTCACATATACGTCTTTGACAGCTGTTTCTCCATTTGGATTTAATATTTCTTGGGACCATGCCAACTTGAAACAAGTTTATGGTCCGTTGAAGGGCTACTTGTTGAGTTTATATCCTGCTGAAAATTACACCAGAAACATTTTCGTAGGACCTGTTCAAAGTTATCAATTCTTGAATTTAAAACCGTTCACCAACTACACAGTTAAAATATATACAGAAAATGACAATTATTTATCTACCAATGCAACTGTTATACAAGCAAGGACCTTGCCTCTTTGTAAGTTGCGAGCAATTTTTTATTTTTAGATATAAACTAGTGATTGTGTTCGACATAAAAGGGAATTTTCCCGTCACATTTTCTTTTATTATAGCACCTGGTTTACCCCCGCGAGATTTAACAGCTTCTAACACAAGTTCCACATCATTAAACGTATCTTGGAAAGACATTTTGAATGAAGGATGGGGTGATGATTACAAAAGGCTTGGCTTTCAAATAACATTGAAGCAAGATAACTACACTCACCAGTTGTTTGTTTTGTAAGTACATACTGTTAAAAGATGTCAAATGTCCTTTCATATTTTCGTTTATAGGTATAATGAAACATTTTCGATTGAAATAAAGAACTTGTCAGTCTACACTAAATATGTTGTTCAAGTAGCAGGTGTCAATGAAAAAGGAACGGGAGTTTCAGCTTTGTGCATGACATACACAAATGAAGAAGGTAAGAGGAATAATCATTGGTAAGTTTATTCCTTCAAAAGTTATATTTACATCATGAAGTGCACGTACAACACAACATTATTCCTTAATTCGCACTCCCTAACGCCATCAAAAAGGCAACAAGGCAAGGTTGCTTTGCGTACCATGATATTATCATAATTGTAATTCGCAATATATCGGTTTGAATATTTGATTGAATTCAAGTTAATTCCGTTGGCAAGACTGTTTTTACTTCTTGTAGCACCCGTCACAGCCCCATCCTTAACAGTAGCAAAAGCTCTAAGTCCCAATACTGGTTTCGTCCAATGGAAGGCTTTTAAAACCAATCTTGGAAATGTTCGTGCTTACACGATTACAGTGAGTGCTCTCGGCTTTGCCAGAAAACGAAAACGTAGAGCAGTGTTGACCAATGCATTGAAGTATGTGACTTTTATTGTTGTTTTCAATTTTACAAGCATTTCAAAAAGAATATTCCGACCAACCCTTTGAACATTAGTATGAGTTCGGTTGTTTGGAATTCACTAGTTGTTTCTGTTTCTGTTTGAAATTTCTTAATTTTGTTAAACATTCTTGTAAACAAACTGTGTCAACAACTGTAATTAACTGTATAAAAAGCGCCATTTATGAATTTCACTAACAATAATATTTCATTTCTAAATTCCCTTTCTTAAACGTCTTTCCGCAAATTTGAAGCAACTTTCTCCTTCATCAAAAAAACGGTATATCATAACTAGAAATATGACATGAATTTTCACGCGGGTATAATTTACTATTTAGTCAACAAATATTCATCCATTCAAACATTTTGAACCATACGATTACTGGTCTCAACGGAGCAATGGATTATGATGTTAAAATTGCTGCACAAACTTTATACTTAGGCGTCTATAGTCAGTCAGTAACCATCACCACTCCTGTCGGAGGTAGGTATTTACTGAATATTTAATTTGTAATATATTTAAACAACGAAACTAAACAACCTGTTCTGTATGACTAAGCTGTCTTTACTCCAGCATATAACTCAGTTATATCAACTTAGGTAATACAGATATACATTATATTTGAACAAATACAATATTAAGTTGTGTTCAATGTTTTATAAAGAAGGAATCATGCAGTGAAAATGCAGTAACAATTACATGTGCTTATCTGAACGGTATCGACAATTTCATTTCAGTTCCCCTTCTCTCCGCACGCAACATTTCTTGCTCACTAATGGATTCGACTTCGCTCTTAGTATTATGGCGTGAATCGCCAAAGAATTTGCACCAAGGGCCGTTGGCAAAATATAGGGTTTACTACTTGGAGGATGAAAGCAATGTTTCCAAGCATGTTGATGTGAAAGCTACAGGACCTTTAGAAGCACAATTGCTCTTTTTGAAGCCGTTGATAGAATATCAGATAAACATTACTGCGTTTACGTCTGCTGGAGAGGGTGCCATTACTACAGAGGATATTATATGTGTACCTCAAGGAGGTTAGAAACAACATATTATATTAAAAGTTCTAAACCTCTATCAATGTTGAAATAATTTATTAATAAGTGATGTATGTATGTGGGTATGCGGGTCATGTAACATCTTTACCTCATGGATATAAGCATCCATGCCCCTGATGCATAGCTGCCACAGAGTTTTAAATACAAGTTAGTACCTTGCGTGGGTTAACTCGCTACTGTTTTCCTCTTTCTGGGGTTGGCGTTAGGAAGGGCATTTAGCCGTAAAAACATTTGCACCAATAAACCATCAGATGATTAAACCTCCATAATTGGAGAAAATCATCTTTTGAAACCGTCCAACCCATGCAAGCATGGAAAAGCGACGTTAAAAGGATGACGATGATGATGATTTCATTTTAGTACCAGGCAGTGCTCCATTGAAGATGGAGGTAAAAAATATTGACAAATCGAATCGAGCACTTGTAACTTGGAATGATATATCTGATTGGAATACGCTCGCTTTGAAAACCTACCATCTTCATCTCATACATATATCTAACGGTGAAGGTTTGCCCACCAATGAACCAGTTACTCACACAACAGGTCACGTAACATCTTTTGTTCTCAAAAATTTGGAGGCTTTTTCAACATATCAAGTTACTGTGTCTGCGTGTACACGTCAAGGGTGTGGTAAAAAAAGTGGAAAGGTTTTTGGTAAGTATTTCCTCTTAGAAGTTACATTTAACTGAAAGAAGATTCTTTCCTAAAACTGTAATAATTCAGTGCTAACTACCTTCAAATCTGCACTTTGTATCTAGACACTTGTCGATTGTTTTCCGAGAAAATTACCTTTAAGTACATGCCCATATTCCCGTTTGCCTTTTACGACAATAACTCGCAGACAGTAGAGGGAACTCTTATTGAAATTGCGAAACAAGCCGTGTTGTATTGCACTGAAACCTGTGGTTCGATATCTCCACAAAAAGTCTACTTTTCATATGAAGAACTGAGTTCCAACTCGACCACACCGTTTAACATAACAACGAATGGTCTTCGCTTGCCGTTCATCGATCCCCTAACTGCAAATGTTGATGCGACCTTTTCTGAACTTTACAAAACGCCTAGTTTTGTTTTACTATCGTTTCGAAAAGACCCTGTTGGTGAAGGCGAGGTTGCAGTGAGCAAGGGCATGACTGACATCATACCATTATGTGGAGTACTTTTTATCTTTAGCGCAATATTTGGCATGTTTTGGTGCATTCTGGTAAGTTAATGAAGTTTTGTGTTTCTCCGTGTGTAGAAAATCTGATTTTAACAAAGACACTTACAAGATTTTACAAATGAAAATATTGTTTAATCACTCGAGTTCAGATTATTGCCCTATATTTTAAAGTATCATTTGTGCGCGCATGGTCTAGTGGTCAAAGCTTATTTTCTTACCGCAACGGCCTAGGTTTGATTCTCGCTAGATGCAAAAAAAAATTGTTCAAGACGAGAATTACCTGAGCGCGCAGCACTTTTGGGAAGTGCCTAAGAAACCTACCACGGGTTAATCAAAGCCTTGTGAGGGAAATTTGGTAGACGAATTGTCGAATGGGCATACTTTATCCCTCAGTAGAAGTAGCGATTCGCTGAGTATTATAGCTGTTAGCAAATATGATGTATATCTATATCCTGTGGATGAATTAAAAAAAAAAAAAAAATCATTTGTTTAGGACTCTACTTGGGAACCTGGGAATTGCATTGCGTTGAAAGGGTTTTTTAATGGCGTCTATTTGGCGTTCATCACAAGTACCACCGTCGGGTAAAGCAAATATCTAAAACGGATTTATCTAAATTTTTTTTGTTCTCTTTATCAAAATTATACTCTTGATATGTCTGTTTATAATGAAAACTTTCTTGTTGTCCTTGTTGCACTACATAGATACGGCGATATGTTTCCAACAACGATAAAGGGGAGATTGTACATCGTTTGTTGGACGCTAATTGGTTTGGTGCTTACTTCCATTGTTGTGGGAAATCTATCATCTTCTCTCGCTACCAGCACTGTCTTATCAACTAAAGATGCCAGCTTGACAACGGAGGACAAAGTAACGACTCAAATTGTTTTCTCCCTCTTACCTATTTGTTTCGTTTGCATTGAATTTAAATTGAATTAGTAGTGATAATTTTTGACGCAAACTTGTTTTATCATTTACCCCATTATTTATTATTCAACGCTAGCTATATAAATCCACATACACAATGCACTCATTACCTCTATAACAAAGAATAACTGTGTCAGCTCGCCTTCATGGGTTTTTATATAAATATATACCCGTTGCGGTATATTATTTATGGTTGCAAATTGCACGCACCACATCTTAATTATAGTATAATCAAGTTACACCTTTGTGTGTTTGTAATAATCATAGTTAGTAATACAGTTGATCAGAAAACAAAAGTCCACTGATATTCAAACATAACCAAAAATATATATATCCAATCATTTTTACAAGTATATTTCATCAACAAAACAGGAATTTGTAGCTAAGTATACTTTACACTCTTAGAAATGAACAACATTTTATTTCCTTCATGTTTACTCGGTAGGTTGAAAGAAAGTAATTAAAACTTAATTTTTCTCTAAAAAATAGCTAGATAACTTATTAAATTGCAAAAATGACTTCATAAACATTAAATCGATACTAATATAAGTGTCAATCATAAAGAATTCTTATCAAAAGAACGAAAACCAAAAGAAAAAACTTTTAAAAAAACATATTTCAGATTTTTGACCGCCACTTTTCTAGCCAAATTCAACATTTTTAACAGATCAACCAAATTTACGGCATCCACAAATCTTCTTGCTCACCCGCGTGTTGTATTCTTTCATTTTATGACTTAGCAAGCGTGTTTTTATTATATAATTTGTAATTGTATTGTAAATAATATTTAGATAATTGCCGTCCACGGAAGCCCTTCCTATGTATTTGCTAATCGAAAACTTTCAAACTTTGAACGAGGTAAGTGTTATTAGACTAGTTTCAATAATACAATGTGTTCAATTCAATTTAAACTAAATTAAATTGAATGAAATCTCGCGTTACTTCTTCCATATTACTTGATGTGTCTTGTGTACACATCTTCCTCCTGTTTAGACAAAACCTTTCATTTTACGGAAGACGTTTTGAAGCAACTCTACAAGAAGAAGTACAAATTTGCTCTGCTAGATGTCTTTACTTTGGTTTTGTATGAGGAACTTTTTAAGAATTATGATCTAGAGATAAAGAAATTTTTTCCAATTAAATCATCTTTACAAGTTGGGTTGTATGGTGATTTGAAGAAATACTCCCATTGCATAACAAAGTTTGCATTGACCAATCAAGATATTGTTGACAACAGTAAAAGTGACATTCTCATTGTAAGTTGTTGGTTTTAAGCGAATTATAAAATACTATTAATTATGTTTTCTTCTATGCAAGTTTGGATTTTATGGAAATAATGTATACTGGAAGTGGAGGCGAATTATTTATTGGTTATTTGGGGTTATTGGTTATATGAGGTTATTTCCCCAATATTTTTACGAAAGGGCAACCTAATAATATCCCGTTTGAATTTTGAATAAGACGTTCTGATTGTCAAACAGGTGGAGTTTTTCGCATTTGATTTTATATATATGTTGGTTGCAATTTAAGCGCTATAAAGTGAGCCCTTCTCGAAAGTCCAACAAAACAACTTCCCAAGGCATACCACAAATTTCAAGTCTTGTGTCTACTTTACTCAGTTGGGAATCGAAACTTTTTCAAAAAGTATTATTCAATCTGATGATAGCATTGGCAGCGTTACTTGTTATTGGAAGTTTATATGAAGGATTGCGCTGCTGGAAAGTATCTAACGAAGTCTGTTCAGAAAAGGGTAAAGGTTTTCTCTAATTAGAAAATGTATGTACATAATTCTTTTAGGTTTTTGTTAAACTCTCAGTTAATTATTAACATATTTGGAATCCTAGATTTGCAGTTGGCGAGATATGAAAAGGCACGTACCACTGCTCTACAACTCAAAGAGGACATGCGAGAATTGGTGTTTAATTTTGAGAACAATTCTTTTGACACACTTTTTAAACACGGAGAACAGTTGTTACATCACATCAATTGTTTATCGAAACTCTACGGTGTCAATGTGAAGTACATAAAACTATCAGATGCAGCTTTGTCCCCTGAGGAGATGTTGCGATTCAAAAAGGAACGAATCAAATCCACATAACCCGTTACTGATGGCCATGTTTTATTATAGCCCATTTCTTGAGGATCTCTATTTAAATAAATTATTGCAATCTTTGAAGATCCCTTTTATACAAATTTTGTCTTTTTGAAATTTTGCAGCAACAATACAAAGAAGTTGACCTGTAATGTACTATTGAAATATTTCGAAACCCCCGTAATTGCAATTGATCTACATTTAAAATATAGATAGTTTATAGATATGTATACCTAGCTATATAAACCCACATGCAAATTGCACTCATTTATATCACTACTTGTACCCAAAGGCAACATTTTTTTGCTAGAATGTTGTGGCGTTGTGCGTTGGGGCGACAGTATCTTTAAGGCGAAAAACGCGTGTCCCCTTAACGTTTGACGTTTTCGTACACTGTGATTTTGCCTTCAAGACGACTCGAAATCTTTACAATATTTCGGTTAATATTTGTAATTTCTTTCGTTTATCAAAGTTTTATAATTTTTAACAATGTAAGTTAGGATTTTTTGGTCTTGGAATTTTCACTGTGTATATCCAACATTTTTCCGCGGTCGCAAATTTCCAGCGTTTTGGCGACTGCACATTTAGTGGCCTATTTGGGACATTAGGGACAATTTGAAAACATTATTTTTCCTTTAAAAACAGTAAAATACACTTTTTAAAAACGGATAAACACTTACCTTTCTCTTCTAACTCTTCTTCTTAAAAACCAGTTGTGTCGGCTCTTTTCTTACAAATAGCTAGCTGTCTACATAAACATGGCACATCAAGTGGAAACTTAGAAATCAGGAACATAATACCTACCGTATCTTCTATAATATTAAGGCATTGCGTTACTTCATTGAGTTTGAGGTTTGAGTGCACAATATTTAGTAAAACCGCTTTTAGGGAAAAATGTTTTAAAGATAGCGCTTTTAAAGTTGTTTGTTTTGATACATTGCCAGAAGAGTTAGTCTCCTTTTCTTTGAAATATCAGTGACAATTTTTGAATTTTTGTTTAGTCAGCATATCTTTTCATTTAGTTATCCGATTTCCTGAAAAGCAAAATTACAGAAAAATGAGAAAAAATTATCATATAAAAACACTACGCAATATTATTTATAACAAAATGATCTAGCAAATTATTTTAAAAAACCACAACTGTTTGCAATTTTTTACAGCAAACAAAATAGAAACAAACCTTATTAGTCACTGATTGAACTATAATAATAATTATAAATAAAAACTTTAAAAACAAGAACAGTTAAACGATTTTGTTCTATGCTACGATAACTTTATAAATAAAAGATATAGATGTAAATGTTGTTTGGAAGTCTACCTTGGAATACAATCCATACATGAAAAGATTTAAAACACACCAGATATAAATTGGAAAAATGAACATAACTGCTTTGAACGTTGGAGTAGTGGAAAACGAGAAGGTATGTTGTTTTTCTGTTATAGCTGTGGATTTCTTTTTAGCTAGAGATTCAGTGTACGTGTACGATACTTAATTTCATTTAGCCATTGGAACAGCTAGACCCTTTCTTTCTCAACCCGGCAAACTCTTTGCGATATTGTTACTTTAACTATTCAGCCTATTTATACTTAAATACACACCTACACACTTTCATTGCGTGGCACAACACCTCCATATCTGTCGCATAAGATCAAACAGATTAAAGAGCACAACGCATAATTGGTGAAATCGTCCAAAATAGCAACTTTACAACGCAGTCGTGATACCATTGTTTACATATTGCTCAGTCCTTACGTACTAAACTCATAATAGATGAAAATAAATATATTGGAGATTCAGGCCAATAAAATTATCTACAGCGATTGACCTATTAAGTAGATTTTGTGCCGGTGGAAATGAAAAATTAGGATAAAAAGGGGCTAAAAAAGACTCGAATCATTTCAAAAATTTTCTCAGTTAAAATAATCGAAGGCATTTCCATCGTCAACAAGAAGTTTAAAATCATATTAATCCAATTCATAAAGATGACGGCTGTTGATGTTTGAGTCATTCCTTTCCGAATAACCTTCTACTCTCTGGAATTGTGGGGAAAAGGGAAATAACAATTTTAAGAAACATCGTTACATACAAGCTTGTTACACCTGTGATTTCTGAACCTTTGGAAGAACTCATCGGAATGTAGAGTTCAATCAACCGGCCATTACATTTTATTGGACTCAAAAGAGGTTTGATATCAATATCTGCAAGCACAACACCAGCATCCAGAAGATCTCTAATCTTTAGGGTAACAATTGGCAAAATTATTCCTCAAGTAGTCTTTACTAATGTAGGGCCGTTGCAGGATTGTTCTTATGAACCCCGTGAGCTGACGCTTTTATAGCTTATAATTACTACAAAATGCGACTGACAGTCATCACTTGTTTGGGTAAAAATCTATGCATAAAGTCTGGTATTTGAAATTGAAATTGAAACTGAACAACATGAATTTTAAGCGTGCAGTTACACTTGGTAATGCAGTAAACCTGGACATTCACACCATCGACACCGCTGATGCAAGTAATCAGATAGCTTGTTCAGGAATTTATGTCAGGTTCAAACGCAATGATGGAACCTTTTCTTGCCATTTAATATTTTCAAGTTAATTCCTGAAAGCACTTCACAGCCAAGATCACAGTTGATAGCAACACTCTTGAACACTCACACTGGAGAAATCTTTCCAACCGTACAACTAAAGTAGATTGAACAGACAGTGAATATAGATAAGTAATAATGACTAACCTTTGAAACAATGGGTCAGAAACCGAGTGATCGAAATCAAACGATGTACAGAAGCATCATAATGGAAATATGTGAAAGGCAAAAAATGTTGCGGACTTGAGTACAAAATGGCGTAAGTTAAGTAAACCAAAACTCGGACTGGATAAATGAATTTTAATGGATGAGGCTTGATCTCTTATTATTTCCAGGTAAATCTGGTGCAAGAGATTAATCTCAATAGCAGCGAAGTTGAAGAAGTAACAGAAGAATCAATAGTAAACGCAACCAGTTTGAAAATGCATTACCAAGAAGCCTATTTTAAAAACAAACATTCCATTAAACGAAATTCTCCGGAGGTACAAGTATTCAAAATAGTAACCCAAGTACCGGGATATCATCAGAATTGTCTCCCTTGTAATAAATTTCTTAAACAAGTTAACGAAAAAGAAGAAAAACTGTAGCAGTAAGAGAATCGAGAAGTTCACAATCGATTTAAGTGAAAGTGAAATTATAGAACGTCAAGACTACTTTTTCCGCAAAGCGACCATGGAGGGGAAGAACTTTAAAAACCGTCAAAGTATGAAAAGATATCCAAAGAAAGGAACAACATCATCCTTTACTACACAGGTCGTATACTTCAACACCAACAAGTTACTGTTAACGGAGAAATGTCTCATTCAATGATAGATCTTCAACTTTCTTCATTCTGTGTACTAACTATCGACAAATATTCACTCATAGTACCATTAGATGTGCACTGGAATGATGAAGTAGCCAAGTATTCAGGAGTCGAGATGGTGTGGAGATATGTTCTTAAGACAGCATACATTATTGAAGGAAGGGAGAGCGTAAAGCAACTACGCAAGAATTGTCAAAAGTATCGATTACTGATGAAGAACTCGATCGATGCGGAAATGGGTCCAGTGTCTGATTACAACCTTACTATTGCACCACAATTTTTTTATTAAACATACCGATCTTGCTGGCGCCTTTAAGTCGTTTTCATGTCACCACAAGAGGACTACTGTTAAAATGTGGTTAGCTGTATTTTGTTGCTCCACCACTTCATCCGTTATAAAGGTAATGGAGGACAAGTGTACAAGTGGATTTATCCAGTCCTTTGTCAGATTCGATGTGAGTATGGATGCCCAAAATTTGTTCTGACTGATGAAGGAAGCCAACTGTTGAAGCCATGTGAGTCAATGCGCTGCAGATAGAGTTCGAAACATGTATGAGGACACAATATGGATGGGAAAGTGGAAAAAGTTATTCGTGAAGTCAGATTGTCACTGGAAAAATATGTTCAAAACGAATGATTATCCACTCTGCAATGGAAAATCATTACAGCTGAAATAGCAAATACAACAAATGACACCATCAGCTAGCTTTAATAAATTACGTGGGAGAAGTTGAAAGTTTAGATCTTCGTACACCAAACCGTTTGAGATTCAGCTGCAACAACAGTCGGAGTCCGGTGGGATGGTTTCATGCGACATACAACCCTGAGAAAACACCCTGAGAAGATCTTGGTTTGAAAACTGGCTTATTGCACACGTTCCAAAACTCATCGACCAATCAAAAAAACGCCACTCAGACGTGAAACGAGGAGACATTGTTCTATTTTTGAAAACTACGAGTGTACTGTGCTGTACGTACCAGTATGGAAAAGACCAAAGAATTCGAGTTGTAACGGTAAATTACAGAAATGACGGAGAAAACATGAATCGTGAAAGGAATCGTGCTGTTCGCGATTTTGTGATGATACACCGGATTGACGAAATCAACTTAACTGAACAAATCAGAAATATCGCATCAATCTCAGATCTGAACATGAACAACGAAAAATAAATTTTTGCATCTGTATTGGGGAGTGTAAAGTGAGTACGGGAAGTATTCCTGACAAAATATATATATATATATATGAATGAATGAATGTCTTCTTTGTTTATTTTTATGTTGAATTGTCAACGGGGCAATTACCATGTTATGCGTGACATATTGCATTGTGTTATTGCAAGATTTAACAGCAGTTAGCTGTTATATGGAGATGTATTGTTCAACGTTACAGCGTAACTGGTATATAGCAATTCAATTTAACAATGTGTTATTGTGTCTGAGCGCTATGTATATTTTTAATTTGCAACGTGTACTGAGTGTCGTGTGAGGATGCGTAGTGTCGATTCGGTTTATTCAATGGGCGTGTGAAATCGAAAATCGTGGTGTACATTAGATAATGTTTGTATATATATTACAAAGAGGGATTTATCGCGTTAATATTAAGTGGAATTTGTATTTACAAGGTGAAGCGTTTATTTGTTGGGAGATTATTTGTGTTGCCTGTTTCCAAGCTTTAGTAGCTATATTTTTGGCCAGCAGGAGTGACGTATTCCGAGTTACGGGCTCACTATTAATGTGACTAGGGAATGCCAATGTAATCACATTAATAGTGTTATATTAAGGTAACGAGAGTTAGTATATTAATGGGACCAGATAACGTCATAGTTCAATAGTGGTTATGAATTATTAGTTAATATGCAAAGCAATTCGCAATGGTTGTTCTGAGTTATTACTAATAATTATTTTTTTGATGCATGTTTTAATTCAACAACCCTTTTGAATGAAGGAATTTTGAAAAAATCGTAAGATTAATCGGGTTATTATTATTGATATAAGGTTTACTAAAAAATGTTCTGACGGACATTTTTTGTGCATCATATGCTAAATAAATATATAAAAAAATAATAGATGTAGTGTGCCATGTAGTTAATTCTGATAGGGGTTGCATCCATATCCAAGTTACCAGGCTTAACGAAATTAGGTAGACATTTCTTTTGCAGAAAAAGGCAATTTCGTTACAAGTTTCTCTAGTTAAAATGTTTCAAATTTAAGAAGGATATCAAAGAAGATGGGTCAAAGGTGATGGACTCTCCATCGTTCTACAACGTTCGTAGTTTATGTGTCTTATCTGTGTGAACGAGTACATAACAGTTGGCGACGAAGATTTAAACGAAAATGGCAAAGTTAATGTCAAATATTCCTTCCGTGGAACCGTTTGTTATACAAAGTTCTGAATCTATGAATTTAGATAAGAGGTGGAAATCGTATATTAAAGAATTCGATTTGTTTATTTTGGCTTCTGGAATAACAGACGCAAAACAAAAATTAGCCTTGCTGTTGCACCTCGGTGGAAAAAATTTACGAGAAGTATATAAGACGTTAAAAGAAGATAGAAATCAAGCAGACCACTTTAATATCTTGCTATGGTCCAACAAATGTTAGTGATGAAATCAAGAAATTTTATGAGGAACTAGAGTCGGTCACTAGACAAGTCCCCAAACACAACGTACTCATCATTGGTGGAGATTTTAATGCCCATTTAAGGAAACAGGATGACTTCAAGTTCCACTATGAAACAAACCGAAATGGTCAAATGCTGAAAGACTTTCTGAAAAAAAAAATCATTTTGTGCCTAAATACCATGTTCCAAAAACGACCAGGTCAACAATGGACACACAGAGCACCAAATGGAAATAAATCGCAACTAGATTACGTCATCATGAATCGAAAATGGAAGAATTGTGCAAAAAACTGCAGAGCTTTCAACTCATTTGTTACTGTCGACTCTGACCACCGTATAGTTTCTGCTCATTTGCGACTGAGTCTTCGATCAAACAAAAAGAAAACTAGTGATATTAAGCTGTATGATTGGCCAGTTCTCAAGAGCAATCCTGAGATTAGTTCAACATTTGTTACGAGAACACACAATAGATTTGCAGCACTTCAAAACTCCACATCAACATCATCTGCTAATGTCTAATTTTGAGATGGCTTACAAAGACACAGCTGCAGATATCATTCCTTTGAAAGCTATAATAAACAAAAGGAAACCCTGGGAAACTGAAGTCATATGTCCAAAACGCAAAGACCTTCATAAAGCTGCACAGCTTAACGACTCTATGCCATCAACAGAAAACCGTAATATGTTTCATGAAGCCCGCATAAAACTCAAAGTCGCTTACAGAGTCGAGTCGAACTAAATATCTGCAAAATAAAATCACATGCATCAAAAATTCTGTTGTCAACAAAAGGTCAGCAGAAGCCTGGAAGACCGTAAATGAAATCAGTCGGAGAAAGAAGAGTAACATTGCAAAATTAAAAGCCTTAAGTCAGAAGGAGCGAATACAACTATGGCAGCAACACTTCTAAGACCTGCTTAGCAATCCACCCATAATTTCTAATGAAGAAATAACACCTGTCATAACAGAAGAACTATGCATCAAAAAAGCAGAAGGAGACTGTTGATGCTATCATGATGATGTATAAGAACACCCGGTCGATGGTTCGCTCACCAGATGGTGACACTGATTTCTTTGACATCATAGCGGGAGTTCTTCGGGAAGACACCTTGGCACCATTTATATTCATTATCTGTCTTGATTACGTGCTAAAAAAAGCTATTGATGAAAATTTACAGTTAGGTTTTACTCTAACCCAAAGAAAAAGCAGTCGACATGAGGCAAAGAAAATTACAGATGCTGACTATGCAGATGACTTAGCAGTACTAGCTGACTACCTGAGAGATGCAACATTAAGTCTGCATAACATTGAAACATTAGCTCAAGCAATTGGGCTGTATGCAAACGCAGGAAAGACAGGATTTATGTACCTGAACTGAGATGCATCTATTGGCATGAAAGGTTTGAATGGCAACACAGTAAATCAGGTTGAAGATTTCAAATATCTATGTAGTTATATTGCATCCACTGAACACGACGTTGACATCAGACTCGGTAAAGCATGTGGAGCATTAAATGGTATGCATAAAATCCGAAAATTCGATCTACCTGATCATCTAAAGAGAAATTTTTTTAGAGCTACAGTAGAATCTATTCTTATATATGGCTCTATCTCTGAACTTCGAAGCTGGAAAGAAAAATTGATGGAGCGTATACCAGAATGCTACGTGCTGCGCTGAACAAATCATGGAAAGATCATCTCACCAACAAAGAACTCTATGGCAACATTCCACCCATAACCGCTTCCATTCGACAACAAAGAATACGCTTTGCTGGACATTGTTGGCGCAGCAAAGATGAACTAGTTGCAGAACTAATATTGTGGAATCCATCTCATGTAAAAAAAATCACGTGGAAAACCACGAAAGTCGTACATTGATCAATTGACAGAGGATGCTGGCTGTAGAGTTGATGAACAAGCCACTGCTATGAATGATAAAGATGAGTGAAAAATTTGTGTCATACAAAGTCGAGCTAGCTCGACCTGATGATGATATTTCGCCCACGGAGAATACGTAAATAAATTAAATCTAAAAGTGAAATCAAAAGAGAGATCAAATCATTAGTGAATCATCAATACTAAATGCCTCTGAAAATCCCAATATATGTCTCAATGATCCTGACAGAACATACCAACAACGCCAAGCAATAAGTTCTATGTATGAAGAAGTTAAAAACTTACAAACTACTAATCTAAAAAACGGAGAAGTTTGGGTATTGACAGAAAAGTTAAATCCTGTATTAAGGCTCGTAGAAGTTCGAAACTTGGATGTTTAAGTGCCAATATTCAATCGCTGAACAAGAAGTAATAAGAAAGTCAAAAGAATAATGAAATCTCATCCTCCTTTCTTTTTAGCATTTTGTAATATTCGAGGTTTTCAAACAAATTTTACAGATGTTGAGGCTTTCACTTTGTGAATCTAATCTAAACGCTCGTATATCTTCTAATTATTTCCTTGTTCCTAAATATCTACCTCTGTTTAGAATGGACTCCTCCATTCATATGCATGGTGTCGCAGTTTCTGTTAAAAAAACATTACCAATATCTCGAGAAATTGACTTGGAAGACTCCGATCAACCATTGTCTCTTCTACATTCAACTAGTTTTCCATTTTTCCTCTATCGTTCTCCATCTTCTCAAGACTGTTCTGTTATTAAATCAGTCTCTAACTCCGCTGATTTAGCTCAAATCAAATTATTGCTCAACGAACATTTTTGTATTTGGTGACTTTAACATTCATCATAAACAATGGCTAAAATTCGGAACAAGTAGCTCTGGTGTTGAAATCAATAACTTTACAATAGCTCAATCTCTCTCTAAATTGGTTGATGATCCAACGCACATTTCTGATCAATCCAGTCAATAACCTTCCTTGTGGGATTTATTTTTAACTTCTAATACTGATATCAGTAAAATATCTCATAGTGCTCCATTAGGTCGTTCTGACCATGTTGTTATATCGGTTAAAGTTAACTTTAACAGACAGGTTTCTCATAAACATCCCATGCATCCAACCCAGTTGATTGTTACGGGAGCATCAGCAATTTTGTGTAGTCTCTTTTGTGTTCCGAAAAACCTCACTTCAGTTTTACGCTTTTTGTAAGACTTGAAGTCAAGTTCGAGATTTTCTTTGACGGTGTTGATGTTTTGTGGAGCAGAAGATTACCGTATCATCCGCATACATTAGCACCTTCGATCTTGTAATAGATTTTACAGCATTGTTGAAGTAGATTATGAAGAGCAGAGGACCGAAAATGGATGGTGTACCCACAGAATATTGGTTGTAGTGAAGAGAGCTACAGAAGAGGTAGTCAGTTAACCTGTTCAATGATTTACCAGCGACACCTTTCTCGTTTTCAGAAGAAGATTGTGGCTAATTGTATTAAAAGCCTTGCTGAGGTCGACATAAATCGCTCGAGTGTATTTACCTTTGTCCATTCCAATGCGGATTTGGTCTGTGACGGCTATTTCCGTCGATTTTTTGGAGCGAAACCTTTTTGAGTTCATTTGGCAGGGTCCCTTTCATCAATGATAAATTGATTTGATGACAAAGGCGACTGGTTTGCTGATAACGAAGGCAGTGTCTTTTAAAAAGCAGCTAGGGATACCAGTGGCGCATTTACGCTTCAAATTTTTCAGGTAATATAATACGTCCGTTTCTGTTACTGGTTGAAAGTCAAAAGTTACCTCTGGCTGTAAAGGACTTTGGACGCTCTAGATGAGGTTTTTCAGTGGAAACGCCGAGGTTCAAGTTTCGATGCAATGTTCGTGAAGAAGAAGCAGAAATCGTTTGCACTTGTCTTTGTGTCTGTTATATTCTCTACGTTAATCATAAAAGACTTCGAGAGGACATTTACTGAATGTTCGACAGGGAAAATTTGTTTTATGAGCTTCCAGAACTTGTTTGGATTCTTCTTTGACTCATTCAGCTGTTCTTTGAAGAAAGTACGTATGGCACGGTTGATGAGATTGATGACGAAGTTTCCCAGGTGGCGATATTCAGTCCAATCGCTCTCGTTTTAGGACTTCTGTGCTATGCGGAGTTTGCAGTCACACGAGTTTATTAACCTTTTCGCTTCAGCTGTAAGCCAAGGGGACGGAAAAGTTATGAGCAAAGAACGAGTTAACAAAAACACGTCTGCACGCTTCGCCGTCATTACAGCCATTTACAGCCAATCGTGAAACGAATCAAGCTGTTCGCGATTTGGTGATGATACCTCCGATTGACGAAATCAACCTCAGATCGATCTCAGATCTTGAAATGAACAACGAGGAATAAATTTTTGCATCTGTATTGGGGAGTGTAAAGTGAGTGTGCAAAATATTTCTGAAAAATTTATTTCATGCATTTTTCTTGTTGGTTTTTCTTATATATCTGTTATGTTTCTTATATATGCAATTCCACGTGATGTCCTTTTGTAACTGTATATATATGTGAATATCTTCTTTTTCTATTTTTATGTTGTACTGTCAATGGGGCAATTACCACGTTGTATGTGACATATTGCATTGTGTTATTACAAGATTTTACGACTGTTAAGGCCTATCTCCACTCCGAAAAACTCGGCCGAAAAAAACAAAATTCAATCTCCACTTCAAATTTTGTCATCAGAAAAAGTAAATCGAAATTAAAATTTCCAGATATGTCAGAATTCTATTACAAAAACAAAAGCAAAACAAACAAATTGTTATTGTTGTCATCTATTTTTAAAGGAAATTGTTGAAATTTTAAATTTGATATCGAATCGAACAGATTTTTTTATTTGTTGTTGCGAAATATTTTTAAACAACTTCAAAATTCGCACGTGAAAATTTTAAACGAGGCTATTTGATTTGGTCAATCTAAAAATTTTCTGGTCGAAAAAAAATAAAAGTTTAAAAACTTTTTTTTTCGTAATCGAAAAATTCTTTTTCGAGTAAATTGTGCAATGTTTTTAATTTTAACCAATCAGAATATATCACGTGATGTTTACATTGTCAGACCAATTAGTCAGACCAATGTCCACTTAGAAAAATTTAGCCGAAAAGAAATATTTTCGGCCAAAAACAACACGTGATATATTCTGATAGAATCTTAATAAAATTAAATTTATATACCCGCAAAATATTCTCGAAGACAACGTTCGTGAAAATTAATTCTCGCAAAAAAATCTGGAAAATCTAGAATTTTCAAAGAAAAGGTGATTCTTTTTATATTAATCTCATAGAAATAACAAATTATTCAGTTTTCATTTAATAAAAACCAAAACTTGATATCTTTTTTTATTTGAAATATCTTTGGTTGAACAATAGGTAGTCCACCACTCCTGCTGCTATTGATGGCTTATGTCATTGGCTTTCCCCACCAGGCAAGAAGCTCCAGGTACCCTTTCTTTCCTACCTAAAGGGAAAGGAGAAAAAGGTGAAACTTCCAATACACAACACTCTGTCGAGTTATAGGCCCTGCCTCTTCTGTGTATTCTCTGTTCTAAAAAAGTCGATACTTCAGTCCCTAACAACGCGTCTTAGCAACGCAAAATGTCACATAAAACTGCTTATTTATTTCTCCTACTCATTCTCGTATCAAATATATTTGTTATGATTTGGGTTCTTGTAATAACTGCTCATAAGTTCATTACTAGTTTAATACTATCTTTCATACAATAAGTCTGGATATATATATATATATATATATGTTTATAAATTGCCTAGGCATGTCTTACATGAAGGAATGTAGCTATTAAACATAACTACTCAAATCCTTAGACAATTAATATAGTTACAATAACAGGAACTAATATAATTGTTTAAGTCTCAATGGAGTGAACGAACTCTGTAAACATGTAAACAACTTTATGTGCTAGATATCATGACATTTCTCTTCTTTTTAAAAGTTTGTCTCATAATCATTGTATCGCTTCGGTCTTTTCGATACTCAACCCGATCTTGTTATCGTTAGTTCTGCGGAATCTTAAGTAGTGACGTGTTTGTTGGAAGTGTTGATCCAAGTCTTCTTCCACAGAATAGTTGAGCAGGTAAAGCTATGTTGTCGACTGGAGTGTTTCTTACCTCTAGTAGAGATAAATATGGATCTTGGTTTGAGCCTTTAGCTTTTGTCAGTAGGTTCTTTGCAATATGCACATGTCGTTTTGCCATATTGATTGTTGATAGTGCGGACTGCTTGTGTTATGTTGAAATTCCCATTCTTTGCTGAATTTTTGAAACTGTGTCAAAGTGTATTGTGTTCCATTGTCACTTCGTACTTCTTCCGGTATTCCAAGTCTAGAAAACATCATTTTCATCTTCTTTATAACAGTTTTCGACTGTATGTTGTGTAATCTCTCGATCTATCAGTAACGACTGTAGTAATCTTATGATAAAATTCTGGTTGTTCCAATAGAATAAATCGGTTCCAACTACTTGAAACAGATAGTGTGGTGCATCACTTGGTATCATTGGTTCTTTGCTTTGTTTTCTGGAGTTCTCCAAACAGGTGTCACATGATTTCACCAAGTCTTCTATCTGTCTGTTGCTTCCAGGCCAAAACACAGTCTTTCTTTCTCTCATCTTAGTCTTCTCGATCCCCATGTGCGCTTGATGTATCTTTTGAGTCACTTCCTTTCGCATCTCTGTAGGAATTACAAGTCTCTCTCCTTTGAAGATAATACCATTGATAAGTGACAATTCATCTTTAAATGACCAGTAAACTTTCACGGAGTCTTGACCTTGGTTTCTTTCTCTTGACCACCCTTGTATGATGTAGTTTGCAACTTCATTCAGTGTTGGATCTTTCGGTGTTTGTTGTTTGATCTCTTCGCGTTTTTATTTGTCGTTGAACAGTTTGAATATACCATGTGTACTTGGGCCACCTTGTCTTCTTCTGCGATTTCTTCCTCTGTTTCTACAGTGTGTGTGCGAGATAACGTATCTGCTAGAATCATTTCTTTGCCAGCTTTGTAGACTAACTCAATATCATACTTCTGTAATCGTAATAACATTCTCTGAAGTCTTGGAGGTGTGTTGACTAATGACTTCTTCATGATGTTCTCCAATGGCTTGTGATCACTCTGAATTGTGACTTTCTTCCCATAGATGTGTTGATGAAAACGTTCACAACCAAATAAAACTGCCAGTAGTTCCTTTTCAATAATTGCGTAGTTGAGTTGCGCTGTTGTCATCGATCTTGATGCATATGCCACAGGTTTGTCATCTTGAAGTAAAACTGCTCTAATACCAGTCTTGCAAGCATCCACTTGTAGTGTTACAGGGTTTGTGACATTGTAGAATGCGAGTCATTGTCTTGAGTTCAGCATTTCTTTTATCTTTGTGAATGATTCATCGTGTGTTTCATTCCATTGCATATTCTTGATCAGCTCACAGAGTGGTGCTGTTACCTCAGCTAGATTTGATAAGAATTTTGCCACGTATTTGATCATACCCAAAAGTCGTTGTACTCCTTTGTTGTCTTCTGGTTTGGGCATCTCACATATCGCTTTGGCTTTTGTGTCTGCACTTATTCTATCGGTTGACAATTTGTGTCCAAGATATACCAATTCTTTTGTACGAAATTGATATTTTCCAGTATTTAAAGTCATTCCAATCTTCTCAACACGATCCAAACATTTGATCAGATACTTATCGTGATCCACATCTTTTGGACCCCAGATCAGATGCTTTATTCAAATCTCTCGGATCCAAACACAGTCGTAGCTGTCCATTTGGTTTCTCAACCACCACAAGCGAATTCACCTTTCAGTTAGTTCTTCTACTTTCACGATTACACCTGTCTTTTCCATGTCATCTAGTTCCTTCTTGACTTTTTCTTGAAGGGTTATAAGTATCTTTTTTGGTGGATGTATAACTGATTTTGCGTCTGGCTTTAATTCCATGTGATGTTCAGCTCCAATCTTCCCTAATCCAGTGAATAGTTTTGGATACATTTTGAGAATTTCTGCTTTCAGTTCTTCTCCATGTTTTCCTTTGATTCGTAGTACCTTTTGATCAATACAATCTGTGTTCTGTCTAGACGGCTTTTCTGACTTCTTTTCTTCTTTTACTTCATTTAGCAGCTTGATGGTCTTGAGATTTTGACATGTTTGTAGACTAAGCACCACAACAAAGAACTTAACAATTTTCTTGCTCTTCTTATAGATGAGTGTTATATAGCACATGAGTGTTGTTGTTCCGAGTACTGGTATAACACTTCCACCATATCCATGTAGCTTGACGTCTGTTGAAATAAGTTTATTGCGTCCCACCAATTGGTCATAAACTCTCTTTGGCATGACGTCTACTTTGGCACCTGTGTTGATCTTTGCTCTGACCATCTTATTGTTTATTTGTATAAAAACAATAGCTTCATCTTTTTGTCTTTTGTCTGTTCGCAACGTAACAGCTTCAATGAGATATTGAGTGTAGGTTTCGTGTACATCTTTTGACCTACATCATGCTTCCCAGTGATTCTTCTGCTTGCATCTGTGACATGTTTGGCCATATGCCGGACAATTTCTTGGTTTATGTATCTTGTTGCATTGCCAGCAACGTTGATTCTTTGATCCACCACGATCATTTTTGATCTTTCTACCATGTTGATATGATCCACCACGATCTTCCTTGTTCTTCCAACCATGTTGATATGATCCACCACGATCTTCTTTGTTCTTCCCACCATGTTGATATAATCCACCACTTTGATGTTGATGTACTGATCCAGCTTTTCTGCCCGTTTTGACACCAGCAACTTCTTTGTCTTCCTTGAGCATCTTCATCTGTGTGTTTGCCACTTTTTCTGATCTGCAGATTTTAATTGCTTTTGCAAGAGTCAAGTCAGTGCTATCAATAACAATATCTAGAAATTTCCTATCTAGACATGAACAACATATGATCAGTGAAATAAACATGTTAGCACCAATTGGGAAAAGTGACCATCAGGTTCTATTTTTTAGTTACCACTGCTACATCCAAACAAAACAAATCACACGTGAACTATTCCTAATTGGTAGAGGCAATTGCAGACAACTAAAAAGAGAATTAACGAATATTACCTGGGATGACAAATTTCAAAATAAGAATAATAATGAGTCATGGGAGGACTTTACAGTAACATTGTTAAACTTAATAAACAAGTATATCCCTAAAATTACTATAAAACCTGAAAAAAAAAACAATCCGTAAATGGCAGAACAAAACTACCAAAAAAGTACTCAGAAAAAAACAGGTTGCATGGAAAAAGTATTGTAATTCGAGCACACCAACGAATTACAACAAATACACACAAGCTCGAATCCAAAGTCGCTGGGAGTGTCGAAAGGCCGCACAAAATTATGAAATAAATATTGCGACTTACTCAAAAAGCAATCCAAAACATTCCTGGAGGTACGTTAACTCAAGATTTAAAACTGTAGATACAATACCGGATCTCGAAACTGTATCAGGTGTAGTTTTGACGTATCCATACACGAAAGTTGAAGAGTTCAACAAATATTTTAAAAGCGTTTTTACATACGAGGAGGCCACCTACATTGATGAGTCTAGAGATCAGGTCATAAACACCCAATTATCAAATTTAATTATTGACAAAGATGACGTGCTCAGTAGGCTTAAATCATTGCGTAAGATAAATTGATTGGTTCAGACATGCTTCATCCACGAATACTCAAAGAACTGGCAGAAGAACTTAAACACCCCTTGACATTACTGTTTCGAAAATCAATAAGTGAGGGGACTTTACCAAAAATATGGAAGACTAATAACATTATACCCATACATAAAATGGGCAATAAAAACGTTGCCTCCAATTACCGACCAATCAGCATTATATGTATTGCATGTAAAATACTCAAAAGAATAATAAAGGATCAGATACTAGTTCACCTTGAAGCAAACAATCTTCTCTGTGATATCCAACATAGTTTCACGAAAGGGCGATCAACTGTCACATAGTTACTGGAATGTTTGACGAATGGACAGAAATCCTAGATAGTGGAAAAAACTGTGACGTAATTTACCTAAACTTCCAGAAAGCTTTTGATTCTGTGCCTATTAAACGTTTAATATGCAAATTAAAATCTTATGAGTTAAACGGGAAAGTTTTGGGATGGATTTCAAGTTTCTTGTCGGATCGCCTTCAAATTGTAAATCTTAACGGTTTTAAATCATCATATGCTAAAGTAATAAGTGGTGTGCCACAAGGTAGTGTTCTAGGGCCAATATTGTTCTTACCTTACGCTGAGAATATGCCAAATGTTGTAATTGATTCATTCATTAAACTGTTCGCCGACAACACTAAACTTTTGTAGAAAGATAGTGACTAAAAACGATTGCAACTTACTACAGAAAGATCTTTCAAACCTACAGAACTGGGCGATTAAATTGCTTCTAAATTTCAATAACTGATAAATGCAAAGTATTATCCATAGGAAGGAACCAGGTTCCTTATAACTATGTACTAGGAAACAATAATTCAATTCTCGAACATGTTACCCAAGAGAAGGATTTAGGAGTCTACATTGACAATCAACTTACTTTTGAGTTCAACATCACCTACATAGTTAAAAAAGCAAACCAAGTCACCGGCTTACTGTGGAGAACTTTCAAGTACATAGATGAAAAAATAAAATGTTTAGAAGCTTTTATATTTATGTATATTGCCCTTGTGCGACTGATACTCGAATATGCAGGACCAGTGTGGTCCCCAAACATTTGGAGACTCGTCCATATGCTTGAAGGTGTACAACGAAGAGAGATCAAGCGAGTTCCCGGTTACGAAAAACTGACGTACGAAGAAAGGTTACAACGATTAAAGCTGCCTACACTAGTTTACAGACAAGTACGTTACGATTTAATTCACACATTTGTGGTGTGGAGATGACAACTCCCATCTACCGGGTCCACAGGTTGCGGATAGTGGAACGGCCTTCAGATATGGATGTTAGCTGCGAATATGGAAATAAGCAGTCCCGGACAAAATCACAGGCTGCCCTTCAGCAAGGCATAGTACCTGAAAGCTGTCCGACCCGGGTTAGTGGTGAAGACAACAGCTGCAGGTTGTTGGATAATGAGTAGTTGATAGTGAGTAGTTGGATAGTGATTTTGTGGGTGCTCATTAGTCGTGGTGAAGGGAACCCATCTAGGACAAGGAAAAGTCTGATATTAAACCCCCATTGTCTTATGGGTTATCCTTGGTTGGTTACAGACTAGGAGTTGGACCTCTGATGTCCTGGTGATGGTGTCACTTTGAAAAACACCCAGTCCCCTGGCTTGTAAACAGGTTAGCAAAGGAAGGGTATCCTGTTGTAAAACCACCACAATCCAAACATGACTAATCATAATCGAAGAAACGCTATAAGCGGTGCTGGCTCCAAAAGTGGAGACAGTAGTGTCTCCGGCTTGGCAAACTTCGGGGTGCGTGGGGATGCAGGGTCGGGCCATTGTGGTAAATCAAGCGAATGTCCAAAGTCCTTTCGTGTTGGTACGCTCAATGTAAGCAAAATGCGGGTAAAAGCTAGTGAAGTGGTTGAAACATTAACTCGAAGAAAGGTGGACCTGTGTTGCCTTCAGAAAACAAGGTGGAAGATGGGTGGAGTCAGGAGAATCGCTGGTAAAGACTCATGCTACAAGTTCTTCTGGTCTGGGAATAGCAGGGGTATAGGTGGAGTTGGAGTATTACTTGCTGAAGAGTGGTGGAAGAAGGTGTTTGAGGTCCTCAGAGTCTCTGACAGGATTCTACTAATTAGAATGATTATTGGGAAGGTGGTATTTGCTTTTGTCTGTGTGTATTCGCCTCAAGTAAGTCTAGGCGACGTTGATAAAGACCGCTTCTACCATATGTTGCAGATTACTGTGAATAAGATCCCAGCGTCGGAGCAATTATTCATATGCGGTGATTAGAATGGGCATATTGCAGCTGAATCCACTGGCTTCAGGGAAGTACATGGTGGGCAGGTTTATGGGCGGCGAAACACTGAAGGGGAAAGAATATTGAAATTTGCTGTTACTAACGAGCTTGTCGTTGGTAACTCCTGGTACAAGAAGAAAGACAGATATTTTGTCACCTACCAATCTGGTACATCTGTGTCACAGATCGACTTTATCCTTTTCTGTCGCAGTTTTAGAAGACATGTGTCAAAGTTATCCTTGGCAAAGAGTGTGCATCTCAGCACAGGCTGGTGGTAGGGGATTTTACGGTGACCATTTATCCTGTACCAAAACACAAATTTGTCCCCCGCATCATGGTGTGGAAGCTACGTCAATTTGAGAAACAAGCTGAGTTATCTGAAGCTTTTGTGGAAATGACAAGGGTTAACATAGAGTCACCAGCAACTACGGTTGATAAACAATGGGCTTCTCTGCAAGACAACTTGTTAAAAGTGACAAAGAAAGTTTGTGGTGTTTCTTCAAATCATCGATGGAGAAAGCAGACTTGGTGGTGGGATAATGTAGTGGATAGTGCAGTGAAAGAGAAGCGAAGATGTTGGAAGGCGTGGAAAAAAGGAGGTAGCCGTGAAGAATATAATGCAGCCAGCGAGCATCCAAGTGTGCAGTTCATCATGCCATGAACGAAGCTGAGAAAGTCACTCCGAGGAACATTAACCCAAAGACAGCAGACGTATATCGACTCGCAAAGCAAATGCGTCGTGACAACCAGGATGTGTCAGGGGAGATGCCTGTCAAAAATGACTCTGGCGAACTCTCGCTTGATGACAATGCCAAGAAAAAAGCTTGGAAACAACACTGCTTAATGTTGAATTTGAGTGGAACCCTGAGGATTTATCAGATAAAGCTCCAGTTGAGGGCCCAAGTGAGCCAATCACCTCAAAGATGATAGCCAAAGCTATAAACAAGATGCCTCTTGGAAAGACTGCTGGAGCATCTGGTATTGTTGCGGAAATGCTGAAACCGACTGGAAAGGCTGGTGTTGATCTAGTACATGATCTTGTTGCTGCCATCATATCCAAGGGTCGGATCCCAACCGAATGGCAGGAGAGTCATATTGTCAACCTTTTCAAAGGAAAGGGTGATGCCTTGGAGGGAGGAAATTATAGGGGTTTGAAGTTGACTGACCAGGTGATGAGGGTTCTTGAGAGAGTGGTGGAGAGACTGATCAAGGATAGAGTCGTGATTGATGACATCCAGTTTGGTTTCATGCTTGGACGCGGAACCACTGATGCTATTTTCATTGTTCGTCAGTTGCAGGAGAAGTATCGGGCTGCAAACAAGCAACTGTACATGGCTTTCATAGATCTGGAGAAGGCGTTTGACCGTGTACCTTGTAACATCATATAATGTGCAAGCTTGGCGTTGAAGAATGGCTGGTACGTCTGGTCCAATCCATGTACCTGGATGGAAGAAGCAAAGTGAGAGTTGGGGATGGCTACAGTGATGAGTTTGGTGTTAGAGTAGGAGTGCATCAAGGTTCCGTTCTTAGTCCGTTACTTTTCATTATTGTGCTGGAGGCTCTCTCCAAGGAATTCCACACAGGCTGCCCATGGGAACAACTTTACGCAGATGACTTGGTGGCAATTGCAGAATCCCTGGAGAAGTTGATAGAAAAGGTGAATATGTGGAAGTCAGGGATGGAGAAGAAGGGACTGCATGACAACATGGGGAAGACAAAGATCATGGTATCCGGCACATGCATGGACCAGCTGGAAATGTCTGGTAGATATCCTTGTGGTGTGTGCCGCACAGGAACTGGAAGCAATGCAATTCTTTGCAGTGGCTGCTTGTTCTGGGTGCACAAGAAATGTAGCGGCATTCAGGGCCCCCTACATGTAAACCCTGTTTTTAAGTGTTCTCGTTGCCTTGGCACTGCTAGACCAATTGATGGGAGACCACTGCAACAGGTGATGATTGGAACTGAAAAACTTGAGGTGGTCTCAGAGTTCTGCTATCTTGGAGACATGCTCTCTGCTGGGGGAGGATGCACGCTGGCTGTTATCACACGCTGCAAGTGTGCATGGGGAAAATTCCGCCAACTCTTACCACTTCTCACCAGTCGCCATCTGCCACTTCTCACCAGGGGTCGAGTGTATTCAACCTGCATTCGGAGTTCGATGTTGCATGCCTCTGAGACATGGGCGTTGACAGCCAATAATTTAAACCGTTTCCGGAGAAATGATCGTGCCATGATCCGCTGGATTTGCAACATCAAGGCTAAGGAGGAAGTCAGCTCTTCTACCCTTCTATCTAAACTTGGTATCAGTGATGTGTAGGTAGTTATACGCTCCAATAGGTTGAGGTGGCTTGGACATGTGGAGCGCAGTACAAGTTGGATTGCACAAGTGCGCAATATTGAGGTGGCTGTGCCAAAGAGTGCTGGTAGACCAAAGAAGACATGGGAAGAAGTAGTCCGGAAAGACAGAGAAACCCTTGGTATAGTTTTTACAGACCCACACAACCGCTTTGTGTGGAGAGGGCGTCTTCGAGAAAGGAAAGTCAGACAGGCCACACCCTCGGTAGAGGATTAATTTAGGCCTGTATAATCAAAAGTTGGATGATGATGATGATGGATTTAAATACGCTACAGAGAAATTTACATCGAAATTACTACTCACCCATTGCAACCCAAGAAACAAGGAGAAGTTAACGAAACGTTACCAAGATTGAACGTGAGGAAATTCTGTTTCAGTAACAGGATAGTTGACTGGTGGAATATGCTTCCTGACAATACAAAAAATGCGAGCTCCTTGGACGTATTCAAAGCGAAATTTGATATGTTCTTTGCGAATCACCCTGTTGTCTACAACTACTGTGCTCTAGACAATCCTGTCACTGTTTTTATGACAGTTAAAGATTAGTTATATACTTAGGATAGGCTTCAATTGGATTATTTCCTACCTTAATTATTTATATTTATATTATATTTATATGAATATTGTTCATTCTTGAAATTCTCTGAGTTCCACGTGGTTTAGAAAGAAAACGGACACTGGCTCGACAATGAATTTTCACTCTTTAGCGCCTTTGAAATATAAAACGTCGGTAGTATCAGGGCTAATACACAGAATCTTTTGAGCGTGTAGCAATTGGCAGAACTTTTACAAGAACTTGATAAAAGGAAAGTTAATGTTAGAAAGCAACCAGTATCCAGCATTATTTTTTGAGCCAATCATCAACAAGACCATCAGTTCAATAATCACGAGGCGTAACCAAGGAGAAACAGAAAATGGGGAAAAACAGAAGGATGATGTTGAAGAGAAACCGGAAAAAATGCTTTTCTCACAGTTTAGGGGTAAAATATCTGAAAAGTTCAAAATCGCATTAAAGAAACTGCAAGCTCCCTGCAAGATCGTTTTCACATTGAAAAAGCTAAAAACTGTTCTACCACCGCTAAAGCCAAAGATTGATGTTTCTCTAAGAAGCAGAGTTGTATAAAAAAATTACATGTCCATGTTGTAAATTATGCTATGTCGGACAGACTATCCGACATTTACTCTGTCGCTTTAGAGAACATCGCAGATCTTCAACTCCCGTGGGGCTCACTTCCAGGGGCGCCGCTCTAGGTACGGTTTGTGCGGTTTTCACCGTACCTGATTTTTTCCAAGCAAAAATTTTTTTTTGTTGATATTTTTAGATTTTAAAAATAATTTTAATGTGCGGGTACGCTTGGTATTCTATCGAGTCTTTTCGCATAAAAATCATAATATAATAACAGCAAACAAGAAATTTCAAAACTAAAGAAAGAGGGCCTATTTGTCTGCATTGAACAAATATTTCATAAGGAATACAAAAAATTCTGTTTTTGGACTAATTTTGGGCTAATTCAAATGCTTCAAGCTTGAGCTAGGGGGGTTCGGAGCACCCCTCCCTCCAAAAAAAAAACCCAGCTCGATTTAATCTCCACCGTACCACTCACATATCAGAGCGGCGTCCCTGACTTCCAAACACGTAATGTTCCACTGACAATGAATGACGTACCATCATTGCTAGTTCTTTAAGAACTGTGTCACATTTAATGACTCTCGAGGTGTTGTGTATTAATGAGTTAAAGCCATCTCTCAACACAAAGGACGAATATCGTTCTCGTGCTTTAGTAATTAAATTATAATTATTGCACACCACTTAGCTCGCCTTTTTAGTTTATGTTATTTTGATTTTTCATACGTAGTAGCATTGCTTGTTTTGACTGTGTATATTCTGATCTGTAGTATATTATACAATATTTTTTTAACTGTTTTTAAACTGTTCATTTTATGTTTTTAGCCTGATGATGATTTATATTTAAATCGATATATATTGCAAATAATATTATGTTGTTGGTAACAAATTATTTCAAATGAATATTTTGCCACAATGTTTCTGCCAAAAAAAAATTTTTTTTGATGCATGTTTTAATTCATCAACCCTTTTGAATGAAGGAATTTTGAAAAAATCGTAAGATTAATTGGATTATTATTATTGATAGAGGTTTACTCAAAAATTTAACGAAATATATATAAAAATAATAAATGTAGTGTGCCATATGTGTTTATCCTGATAGGGGTTGCATCCATACCCAAGTTGCCGCCAGACTTAACGAAATTAGGTCGGCATTTGTTTAGCTGGAAAATTCAATTTCATTACAATTTTCTCTCGTTAAAATGTTACAAATTTAAGCACAATTTCTATCAGTAACAAATCTAAGAAGATTGATCAAACAAACAGTTAACAGATAAGCATGGAAAGTTGGTTGTTGTTGTATAGCTAATAAGTAAACTACGAATTTGTATAATTACTGTGCCTATCTATCAACAGATTTATGGAAGTTCCATATGTATTGAGTGATTATAAAAAGTTCACATTTGATGACGAGGTTGCAGGTTGTGCTGTTGTTGATGTAAAATTCAAAACTGATTGCTCTGCTGCTGTTTTGGTATGTTATTTTTATTTTGTATATTTATAATTATATCAAGATTATGCTTTTGGAAGCAATTAACCTTGTTCAACCAAGCAGAGATCCAATTTCAAATCTCCCAATTTCTTTCAACCATTGGAAATAATATATATACAACCCAAGAAAAGAACATAGTTTGAACAAAATGTCAAACGAAATAATAATTGCACATATATATATATATTTATTGTGCACATATAAGAATCTGGTTGGAGGAAAGTTTTGGGAACGTTCCTATATATTATTAAAGCATCTGTCAAAGTGCCACAGTACTTGCCAGACGATCGCAAATTTCAAAAATTTCACAAATCATTTCTTAAACATTGATGCTTATAAGTGTAAATCATAAAGAATTCTTACCATAAAAGCATTCGCAACCCATATTTAGTATCACATGGGTTTTAGCCACCACTTTTCAACTCATTCATTATTTTGAGAACAAAAACAAATTGGTAGCGCCATCATTTGACGTTTTAAATCATCCAATCAAATTGTGATTACACTTTCAAAGCAAATTTTTCAATCAATTAAATCACTTTCTTGGTCATGAGCTATTTGATATTTTATTATATTTTTGAGTGCAAGATTAAACTCATTACTTCCAAGATCTTGGAACTCGTTGAAAATCCCGAAATGAATGTTTTATGAAATAATGCAGCAGCTTCTTTCACCATTTTTACTGACGATACTCCCGTGTTCATTTTGGATTATATTTTGTTTCGATTTCTCAAATGTTTAAAAAACATCTATCAAACAACGTTTAGTTTTTGTTTGTTTTTATTTGTTAAATTTACTTTTTAAATGCTTTTTCGTGCAAAACGTTCTTAAAGATTTTTGACGCAATAATTTTTGTTGACTACGGCGCATATGCACTTGCAAATTTCACGCATCACTTCTTTTAAGTAGTGAATATCTTTTGCACCATCCTATTGTGGATGTTTAAAATAAAAAAAACATCTAATTTGCTTATTTAAGCAATTTGGTATGTTTGAAATAAAAGGAATGTTTTTGTTTTCACTTCTTTGGAATATGTCAATTATTTCCATGTGTTTTAGCGACTTTCTTTTGTCTTTTTATGCCACTTCATAAATTATTGTCTAGAAAAAGTATATCAAATGTTTTTAAAAGAAACATTGGTTGTGTGCTTTTTGCTTTTTGCTGCTTTAATTCTACTAAATTGCAGTGGTATAACCTAACGGTCGTCTGACGGTACGGGACGACCAAATTTTGCCGCGGACGAGTGAAACTTTTAAATCATTGCCCTCCAACTGTCCGATGGGACGATAAGTTATTATTCCCACATAAATTTATTTTTGTTTTAAATATTAAAATTGTTTCTATGAAAACCTCTGTGCCAGGCTTTCTCATAAGAAAAATTCAGGTGTGTGGTGCTTCGCACGCCTAACCGAAGTTAAAAACATATCAGGCGTGCGATATTCACTTGCCTGATTTTGTCTAGACGTGTGATGATGCGCGATAAATCATTAATCTCATTTTTTTAATTCTGAAACATGTCGTTTAAAACATGTGCGGTCTTTACTTCTAAAACATAGCATGTTTCTTGTTTGGTTTTAAATCTGAAAATACATTGACTTGGTCGTTTATGTCATAATTACATATTGTGCTGTGAATATCTATTTTATGATTTACGTATGCGATGTTTGACGCAGAACATTTTTATCACTTAATAAAATATTTCTCTTTCCGCGACTATATTGAAAAGTTGTTGTATATTTATGATTTAAATTTAAAAAAACAACAAAGCGTCTGACATTCGGCTACAACTATCTATTTTACTATTGTTTTCTGTATATATTACTGATGACCTCTAAGTAGAATGAAACGCTTTTAACAAAACTGTTTATCTTTTAAAAGTTGTAAACAAGTGGGGGACGTTCATGCTTGTGAACCCCAAACACGAGGGCTAAGCCTCAAGTACAAGTCTGACTCTCAAAGCCTGAACTTCCTTGTTTACATTGCCTTCTTCTATATTAAAACTTGAGGACGGAAGCATTAACCTTTTTAGTTCATGTTAGTGAATCATTTTAAGTTAAACTGAAATACAAAAATATCTTTCAAACCTGAAACCTCTTTTAAAAACATGCAGCTCTGGTATATAAAAAACAAAGCATGGTTTTGTGATTTGAATTCTTCTGAACAATCAATCAGTTAAAGCACATATTGTGTTTGTGTTTTTAAAACTCTTTTTCAGCATATTTATTGTATATTTTCTTTAGTTCTTCTAATCATACAATTAGTAACCATAGTAACATACACACACACACACACACTTCTGTCTGTCGTCATCAATGTTTTTTAAATCTGTAACAATTTTTTTAAAACAAGGCTTTTTGTCAATAAGTTTTACTTATTTAGCTGAATGTATTACAGGTCTTTCAACTCAAAGACAAACTAATGCAGAAGAACTTCTTTGTAACACAATAGAAAATCAAAATATAAAACATGTTGACATTTCACTACATAACAACTTAGACATACAGAAGGAGCATAACTAATGTTGTACAAACTACGTCACTAAACAACAATCTTCACATGTTTTAAGTGGTCATTTTTAAGTGAATGAGAATGTAAATTTGTTTAAGTTTTTGCTTAATTTAATAACTTTTGATATTTTCGGAACGTTTAGTGTTCAGTACGAAATAAGTTGAAAATTAAACAAAACAAACGTGATATGTTTGAGGCGTGCGAATAGCCGCCTACGGGAAGAAAATAATTTGAGCAGAGCTTTTAAACGGACGCCTCAGGAGATTAAGGCGTGTGTGGACAGGGGATAATACAGGATTTGAATTTGGGCGGCAGAGCCCCGAAAATTTTTCCATTTTCAGGTCTATATAGGTCTAAAATGCCTTAAATCTGAACATAATTAAACACTTTGACGTTATTTTTTTTCTTGGAAACTTTCACATTTATGTAACAAGGAAGATTGGTTATCAAATTCGAAATATTTTCTTCGATATTCAACACGTGAAGCGATGTTATTTCATCAGGTTTTGTGTTTACATGTCCGTCTCGCTCCGACATGTTTTAATTTTTGATTGTGGTTAAATTACACAACGCTATATAAAGATGTCCAATTTTATTCTGCTAAATAAACCTCTAGCCTTAATATAAGAAAAGATTCGGATTTTTCCAGACTAAAGAATGCGGTGACGGGATAATTATATGACGGTGGTGTCGGGAATACCACGTTGAACTACCAACCTCGTTCCCAGCGCTTCTTTTTTTCTTCAGATTTGTACGGTTTAGCATTTTTATTATGATTTGTGTCTGTTGTTCTTTTTCTTCCACGCACCATGACTCTTGTTCAGTAGAAATATCAACAAAATGTGTTAACTTAACTTTACTCGCAAAGCACTTTTAAACAGATCACAACAAACTAATTTTTTCATTCGTTGCACAGTAAATTTCGTTTACGTGAGAACACATTCACTTAAAAGTGTTTTAAGTTTTTAGGTGCGTGGTCAATCGCGCGCCTCAATCGATTATTTTTTTGTTAAAATGTTGTGTTCATTTTCTTCAGAGTCTACTGCATGTTTATTGGTTTTGTGAAAGTGTCTTCATTGTTTTTGTAAACAAAACTGAACGTTTCTTTGTTGTTTGATCTTTTTTTCTTCTATCGAATGCAGCATAGTTCTTCTGCATTTATCTGTCTCCTATGTTGAATGGAACTTTTAAACAACCTGCAGCATCGCATGTAAACATGTCTGTCGTTTTCTTCCTTTTTTTCTATGATTGACGTCAAACCTTTTGAAACGTTTACTATTAATTGGTAATGTTAAATTTTGTTTTAAACAAACTAAATTTCTTAATGAAGCTACACATTGATACATTGAAAGAACGGATGAATCGATTATAATTAAATTGCCAGGCCTGTTCACTGTAAATTCAAAAATATTTTTGAAGTCTTAACTTAAAGGGAAACGTAAACGCGAATTTAGTTAGATTCTCGTCATGATAACTTACGCGAATCGTCGCGCGTTTCAAAATGCGTCGCATTAATTATTTCAAAAAGGGAAATTGATACTAGGCTATTTGCGATTTTCTATCTATACACAGGTGAGTCCAACACGTCAAGCGAAAAGAATGTTGTCTTTTTTGTCTATACACAGGCGAGTCAAATGCAATAACTTCTTCGGCTTTGTGAGCAACTTCCTTACATTCAAATTGACTCCTGAAGACTAATTTAATTTATCTACAATTGTTTTCTTGAACAAATTCTTTTTATTTTCTGGCTTTACATTAATTTGGGATGAGAATTTGGGATCCCATACCGGTTGACCGGTAGCAAAACCACTCTGGATACATCTGTGATACCATGATGGAGATGAGATTTTCTCGCGTTATAGATGCAAGCATATTGTCTCGATGACTCGTTTTTCAAAACTAAAATGCTGTGAATAGTCAAGGCATCAATAACAAACTTATTTAGCAGTATTTTCTTAGCAGTATTTTCATGATCACAGGTCAATGTTTACCGCTAGGAATGTTAAGTTGAAATGCAGGTCTATCAATAGAGGTGGATAAACAACACATGTTTTAAACAGCTTGACACATTTTCTTTTTAATTAATACTCTCTGATTTCAGTGATAAAGTTATAAAAAAATTCACTGCAAAATTTTGAATTTGGGCGCCGATAAATCGGTGCCCAATAGCGCTTTGTGCTATGATATTTGTCCTGTATTACCCCCTGGTGGAGGCAAACATGCAATAGAAGGCCAAAATAAAAATTAAGTCGGACGACCAGAAGTTTTTGCGGACAACCAATTTTTGATTAGAAGGCTGTTCCACTCGTCCGACAGGACGAATTGGATGTTATGTGTGACTGTCGTAAAATATGAGTTAAATTTGTCAGCAATTTTCACAGGATCAGTCAGCGAAATACCATTATCATCTAGAATAACAGTTGGAACAGAATCTTTTTTACTTTTTAGATTTATTAAACGTTGTATACCGATCCAGATTTTTCAAAGGTTCTTTGAGTTATCAATGAAGTATTTCTTTAAATGGTTTTGTTTGCTGCATCTTAATAGTTTAGTCAATAAGTTTCTGTATGAATTATACCGAGATTTTAACCTGATTTTGTTATTAATATTTTTAGTTTGAATATATTTGCGATAAATTTTATTCCTGGTTTTTATTGACGTCAAAATACCTTTTGTTATCCACGGTTTGAGAGAGAGCTTGATGCTTTTAATACTGACCTTTTTGAGTGGCATATACTTGTTTAATAATCTGTTAAAAACCTCAAAAAATAAATTAAAACTGTTATCAGTGTTAAGTTTATCAAATTCAAGAATTTCATCCCAAACTACGTTATTAAATTCAGAAAGAAAACCTTTTTTATCAAAATATGTGGTATTTCTACGAAAGATATTGTGTTTACGAGGAACAAATGTTGCATAAAAGTTAGGTTGAATGAAAAACTGAGGTAAGTGATCAGAAATTGTTGATGTTAAGTTACCAGACAACATATTTTTAATACAACAGTTAGAATATATGTTATCAATAATTGTTTTAGATTTCTCAGTAATTCTTGTTGGTAAGGTAATATGCGGAAGAAAGTTATTAGAAGTTATAAAGTTGAAAAAATCAGAAGTTTCATTATCAGAATTAACTTTAATTAAATCTATATTGAAATCTCCAAGTAAAAAAATACTTTTGTTTTCAGAATTTAACTTTGAAAAAAGAGGAAAAATAAAATCATTTGTAAAAACACTAATAGACATACATGGATGACGATAAATACACCCAACAATAATGTTAACTTTTTTTGGACGAATTATTTCAATAAAAATCGATTCTAAGTGTATTTTTTTATATATCAACAAGTTATTTCTTGGTTTGTAATTTAATTTTTTAGAAATAGATAGAAGTGCACCACCACAAGACGATTCAGTAGGAGTGTGTTCAACGGTGTGGTTGAACGTCACGTTTTAGTTTAGTTTCGGTTAAACCAATAATACTAAAATCTAAGTTAAGTAAACGTAGCATGACACAAAATTCATCAAAATGTTTGTTGAGCGAAGATATATTTAAATGAAAAATCGAAAAAGAGTTATTGCTGTCAAATTTGGAGGAAACAAAGTCATCAATATTGAAATACTTACACTTACAAATACTTACAATTTGAATATAAGTCATTTCCTTCTTTTGAATTATCAACGCAATTTGAGGTAAGTCATTGAACTTAGAAAAGAGTTTGTTACGGTCATAAGAAGGAAGAAATTTCATATTAGCAGGAATTTCATTTGAGTCTATAATAAAATTAGAGTTGAAGACTTGGAAAAGTTCATTATCCGAAATGTGACTGAATGGAAAAATTTCACTAGTGCATAAAATACAAAACCAATTAGAGACGTTTGATTGTAATAAACGGTAATCAATGTCATTTAATCCATTGCATTTTTTATGTATCCAAGAGTTACAAATATCACATTGTATTGCATGGTGGTTGTTTTTAACAGTTTTTTTGCACACTTTGCAAAAACATCTTTCCATGGAAAGAGAAGAACTATATATATATATAAACTGGTTTTGTTATATATATAAACTGGTTTTGTTAATTAGCAGAAATAAAAACAAACTTTGGAATAACAAAAAACATTAATCAAAACATTAATCAAGCTAGGAGGTTCATTAAATATCAAAACTGAAAATCAGGATATAAATTGACCAATGTATTAACATGGTATTAACATGCATTAACATAAGGACAAAGATTTTCTCTTATAATAATCTTTGTCACTTTGCGGTCTAGACTACGCGATTTAAAGTCTTTTAGTTTTTTCCTGTAATGAAAGGCTTGCACACAGGCTTTCCTGTTGACAAATCTCACAATTGTATTCTTTGGTGACGATCTTCCAATGCGATGACACGCCTCTATATTGCAGCCATCAATTGATATGTCCATCGCGTCAAAAATTTTGATGATGGCTCCCTCGAGATGTTGATTTTCCACGAAGTTCGGAATTCCGTCAACCACAACATTATTTCTCCGGTTGTAGTTTTCCAGATTATGAATGTCTTTCTCCAAACAAACCTGGCCTTCTTCCAAAGCATCAACTTTAGCCCTTAATCGACGGTTTTCTTCAACAAGATATTTATTACAACATCTTTTTTGTGTAACACGTTTTCACTAATCTCATTAACTTTACTTGTCATGAAATTCTCAATATTCCGCTTGCCGGCACGTACGCCAACCTTGGTGTAGGAACGTCCGCGTACGTATTTTTTTCGCGTACGCCAGATGTATTTAACTGTTATATCTATGATTCGAAGTGTGCAGAATGTACGATGACATACCTGAATTTGTAATTTCCGTAAGTCAACCGTAACATATTTCTATGACGTACGCATTTAGAAAAAAAAGAAAAATGTGGTTTCAGAAAAATCTGAGTATGCTGTGTCTACATCCTGACCCCCTAATGACCTGGCGTGTCAAAGAAGCCATCATATCGCAGTAACCATTTGGAACTATGCCACAAGTTACTCATCCCTAAAGGGACCAGTCACTACACTAAAGTGTAGATCCTAGACGATACATAACTACTTTTTCACTGCGGCAGAGGGCGGACCAATGCTGGAATGGCATAAAGCAATCAGCACATTGGAGAGAAGCTCATATACTATTTTTGTTGTTAAAGTCAGCCGTCGACAAATTAGAATTCACTCCTTTCAACTTAGAGACAGATAAATGCAGAAGAACTATGCTGCATTCCATGGAAGAAAAAGGATCAAACCACAATGAAACATTCAGTTTTGTTTACATAAACCTTTAAAATGCAGAAGAACTATGCTGCTTTCCATGGAAGAAAAAGATCAAACCACAACGAAACATTCAGTTTTGTTTACATAAAACTTTAAAATGTAGAAGAACTATGCTGCATTCGATGGAAGAAAAAAAGATCAAACCACAACGAAACATTTAGTTTTGTTTACAAAAAAGAATGAAACACTTTCACAAAACCAATAAACATGCATTAGACTCTGAAGAAAATAGACACGACAGCTAGGTTTTAACTTTGCACTTTTTCCTAATTTCAAGAAGACATCGTTATCACTAAGAAGTTGTTGTATTTTAACTTGTTAAAGCTGTATTTTGCTAGTGAAAATATGTGCCGTGACATTTTATATCTTTAAATATTTATTAGCTTTAAATAAAGTATTTATTCCTAACGTAATTTGGATTAAATATTTCTTTAAAGATAATTTTTTCTCAAAGGAATAATACACAAGAATATAAAGTATTTATAATCGTTATGGGCGCCCAACATTTCGGGCGCGCCCAAGGGTTATTGGACAATTTTTCGAGGCCTGAAAGTTAATATTAAATGTGCGGATAAAGCATGCCAACGGAGGGAAAATCTCCGAAAATAAATTGAAGAGTTAACAAAGAACTTAGCTGTGCGATTAACGTTTAAATTGAGACGAACTCATTTGCATTGAAACCAGCATGATTGATCGAATCGAAAGATATCGAAGATTACAAAATATAATTTTTCTCATTTTTTTTTATATTTCACTACTCAAGCTCGCCTGAAAGTAGAGCGCTTGAACCCTCCAACAAGCTGCAGATTTATCTGACCCAGCGTTGGTGCGCATTCACCCGCAGTATAGATGTTTTCCGAGGTTTGGTTTAGCCTCTGGGTTGGCCGTCTCCACTGTAATAGTAGAGATGGTTTCAGGTGACTCTGGTCCATGGAGACATTCAGGTCACTGCCAAATCGGTCGGTCGCATTTTATACGTCAGGGCATTGAATGTTAGCATGTGGAGAGAGAGCGGGCAATAACTTGAGTAATGATTTTTAACAAATACATTACAAGGATACATAGAAATGCAGCAAGTGACAATGAATGAACTTTAAATGAAAAAATTGCAAATCACTTTTGAACAATTAATTGGAGCACTGCAGCGGAAGTCTACTAGTCTAGCTATATAACCCATTAAAATTGCACTTATTAGTTCAACGAGAAAGCATAACTGTGTTAGTCTAACAAATATATGAGGAGATATGAGCACTGCAATGAAGAACTTCAAGTGATTTTAATGAGTTGGTAATATGTAATTACTTTTAAAAGATCTTGGTGTAAACATTGATGAAAGACTTATTTTCTCTCGTCACACTTCGTTTCAAGTTTCAAAAGCAAACAAGATATTTGCTATGATTAGAAGATCCTACTCGTTCCTCAATGAATCGTCTTTTAAACTATTGTTCTGTGCGCTAGTACGCCCTCATCTGGAGTATTGTTCTTCTATATACCTCCCACGATTAATCTCTGACAAACGTTTGATTGAAAATGTCTTGAGAAGAGCCACCAAATTCATCCCGTCATTAAAGAATCTTTCCTATATTGAACGACTACAACGTCTCGATATATCCAGTATGAAATACAGGTTTCTTCGCTCCGATCTTGTCGAGACCTACAAGCTTCGTCGCGCATACTACAACGTCTCAACAGATAAGCTTTTAAGAACAAACAAAATTCTAAAACGCGCAGTCATCCGTTAAAACTGGAGAAAAATTTTACCCGACTGGAGTCTCGAAAGCATTTTTTCACACAGAGAGTAGTGAATAGTTGGAACATACTTCCCGTGGACATTGTAAATGCAACATCAATCGCTATTTTTAAAAGACTTTTTGATATATTTTACTGACATTAAGTTTGTTATAGACTATTCTTGTCCTAAATCTTAAACAGCCGATTTTTCTTGATTTTTCTCGATTTTTTTATTTATTTATTTTTTTTGCATTTTTTGACTTTCTAGCGGTTTTATATTGAATTGTAGAAGAGCTTTTAAAGGCAGATTTTATGCCTCCACAATCTAAATTTTTATTTCATTTGGTAGATTTTTGGATTGTAAGGTTAAACAAATAAATAATAATAAAAAAAAAAATGTGAGGGAGTTAATGTTGAAAAAGTGAGTGAGGAGATTTTAAAATTCAATCAGTGAAAAAATGTTTCTTTCCTCACAAATTCCACCAAAATCTGCCAAAAAAACACCCAGCAAACACCAAACAATATCCCAAAAGTAACCACTGACAATTAAAAGGAAATAAAACAAATTTCCACTTCTATACTATAAAATTAAACCACAGAATATCCACTCAAAAAACATCGTCTTGCATGCATCAATTCAAAATCACTTATGGTAATGATTGGGTACTTTCCTGTTAGTCCCCCACCAGTTTTAGAATACTGATCTTATCACAATGGCGTGTTTTTCCAGACAGTTTTCTAGACAGACAGTTTGTTTGTTTAGAATAATTTTGTATGTTGAAATCAAAAGCAAAAGGTTTGTTTGTTAGTTACAATTATTTGTGGCGAAATAGTTTTTGTAAAGATGAATCTTTTAACACTTTCTAATGAGATACCTGACAAAGAAACAAGCGTTACATATGTTTTGCAACAAAAATGCGTGCTGCACAACCCCAGAATTTGTGCAAACGGTCACCCAATGACCCTTCAGTTGAGAGATCGTGGGGATCGTTGGAGATGCCACTTGAGGCAGTGCAGAACAGATGTTGGTTTGCGAAAAGAAACGTGGCTGGAGAACTCTTGGTTGCTCTGTTCATGTATTGTTGGGCGCACAAGATGAGCAGTATACAGTTTTGTGAACGGGAACTTCTCATAAACATAAACACAGAAGTCGACTGGAACAACTATTTGCGAGAGGTCTGTGCTGTCCATCTTCTTCAAAACCCAATCGCAATTGGTGGTCCTAACATGACTGTGGAGATCGATGAGAGCCTGTTCAGCCGACGCAAAAACCAACAAGGTAAGCAATTACCACAACAATGGGTTTTTGGTGGCATCTGTCGTGAGAATACTTCATGTATGGCGTACCGAACAGAAACGCTGCTACCTTGTTGCCAATAATTCAAAATTCAATCTTGCCTGGCTCAACAGTGATGTCCGATCTCTGGAGGGCGTATGGTGGCATTAATGCTATGGGCCAAACAAAGAAACAAAAAGCAACACAGGACTCACAGAGCTATGCTTGATTCGTACCTTTGTGAGTGGATGTGGAGGCAGAGAAGTGCGTTATGCGTTGGCACTGCTGCAGCCTCGGGAATCCCTGTTCGGATGAGAAAAGGAGAATTCGACCAAGTTGATGACTTCTGCTACCTGGGATTATATGTGAGAACGAGCGAACGGGACATCAAAGCTAGGAAAGCACTTGCGTGGACTGCAGCTGACAGGATGTGGCGTATTTGGAAGTCCCCCATGATAGCTTGTGAACTGAAGATACGCCTATTCAAGTCAACCGTTGAGGCAGTCCTGCTGTATGGCTCACTTTGTTGGTTACTTACAGCTAAGCAGAACAAGTCACTGGATGGCACGTACACACGCCTATTGCGGAAGGTGACAGACACACACTACAGCGTGCATGTAACTAACCAAAACCTCTACGGAAGCTTTCCCCGCGTCAGTGATATCCTCTTAGAGAGAAGGCTACGGTTTGCTGGACATTGTGCGCGTCACATAGATCAGGTGGTGAGTGGGCTTGTTCTCTGGCAGCCAGTTGGAACTTACGTCCGAGGTGGACATGTGCGCATGACATTTCCACGCCGTCTGATGAAGGATACTGGGATGAACAACATCGCCGAGCTTCATCGTTGCATGCTTGATCGAGATGGTTGGAAGTTGGGAATTTCAGCAGTGGCCGGTGTCGTTTAACAATGCGCAGAACAATGATGATGATGATGAGGCAGAGAAATAGAAACAATAATTTTTTCGATCAAATTTTTGCTGATATTGTCATGCACTGGCCTCCTGCTTAATGAAAGATATTAACAGTAGACGTAAACATAACGTGTCATTTTATCTGTCTGGAAAAACACGCCATTGTGATGAGATCATTATTCTAAAACTGGCGGGGGACTAACAGGAAAGTACCAGTGATTGAATAGTTATTTATTATGTTGTTTTCGTAAACTGTTTTTATTTTTCTTTAGATAAAAAAATTAACATTTTTCTGCAGTTACGTTTCGTTTATCACCATCAAAGGAGAAACGATACATGGTAATAAAGTTTCTTTTATATATTTTTTAATTTTCTTTTACCTTCTTGGCCCTCAAAAATTCGATCATGAGCGTGGTATGTCCGCAGTAACGTAGCAAGATTTGAACGCTGGATGATATACCCCTCGGTTCAAAGTACAACAATTACATTTAGGTAGATTTAAAACCGTGTTAAAGGAGTTTAAAGTTGGAACGGATGCTCATTCTAGCTGTGAAGAGCTCGTGACATGCGAGGTAATGATGTTGTTATTGGTTACGTATTTATAATGAGGTATATATATACAATTATAATGAAATGTATTCTCAGAAGGAGCATGTCAGTACTTGTTACTGTAATTAAAATGCTGTCAAATGAGAATTCAAAACAACGAATATAAGCAATCTTTTGGTATGCACATGTTTCTCGTCTTATTTAGCACTGCTTCCCAGAACCCTTAGTAGGCTTGCGTTTTATTCTGAAACAACCATCACCACACTGGGACAATTTTTGGGTGGATCGCGTGAAAATTGTCGGCTCCGTGTTAGAGGTAACGCGATTCTGTGTTCGGACACATCTCTCGGAGCTATTACTTTTAGTCTGGCGTGTCATGCGCAGAACAAACATCTCCAAAGCGTAACAAGGTTAGTTGGAATCTAAGTTTGATTTTAATTACCATGTCATGTTAGGAGTTAGCATTTTAAATTATGGGTTCAGCAAATCTACAATATTTCCAACTTTTCGAAATAACGCAGATTTAATTGCGTATACCTACATTTTCAATCAGCGAATAAAAGACAGTTACCAAGGTTTTTCTAGTTATAAAACTGCTATATAATTCGTCATCGTCACCATCTGTTTTTACGTGAGCTATTCCACTCAGAGTGGATTGCACGTTTTATGAAGATGGCACGCTTCACAATTTTGTAGGTTTAATCATCTAATGGTTTATTGTGAGCAGATTACACCCATTAAAATTTTATTTTTAAAAATTATTTGTCAATTCAAGTTTTAATTATTGCAATTGTATAACTGTATAACAATTTTGTCACTCAAAAAACCTTTGTCTCAGAAATTGAAATGTATTTTTCGTAACGTCTTCAGGCAACTTCCGTTATAGAACTTTAAAGGAAAATACTGATTTAAATTTTAGTTTGACCTTTTATATATTTTTATTTATACGAATATTTATACAGGATATCCATTCAAAAATAAATACAATAATTACAATATATATACAATATTTCTGTTCTCCCATGGGTCCTGTCCTGACTAAAATGCTGCTCCCTCTCAGTTGCTAATCGGTTGTCCATCTGCTGTGGAAGAGCACTTAGACGAGATTGAAAACTTGGTGAATATGTTCCACAGACTACCAAGAGCGTCACATACTAATGTGGTAAGAAAATGGTTTCTTGCTGACCGTATCCACATTCCTTTTGTCTTTTGTTTAGATGGAGGGCAGTTATGACATCGACTGTTTGTCATGTAAATAGGCCTGTGTATTTTCAATTCCCAGTAATTATTTCAATTAAATTCCAATATTGTACACTTTATTGAAAGATGAAGCAGCCTGACCTTTTTGCCTGTCATTTTAGTTAGTAGTTCACTTTTTTATTAAAATTGCTACGTAAGTTTCATTGTGTCATAAATGGACTGTCAAAACATAATCGCATGTTGATGTACTTCGAAATTTTATTATTTTAAGAAAAACAACTCATTTTTGCAAACTGAAATGCTTTTGAGATCTTACTTTGTTTTCTCTAGCTTTATTATTCCCTGTTTCTGCTATTGTTATTATCGATTATCTTCCATCCGATTTTCCAGACGTCAGCATATAATTGACGTCAATCCAGTTCTTTCCTGCTGACAATAGTAATGTTTGGCGTGTGTGTGTTCTGTTTTTCATCCCCAATAGAATTTGCTTATTTTGCTTTTTGAATTGCGAACCACATGCGTCACAGCACGATCGTGTTAATTCTTATTTATTCATTCTTGAAATATGTACAGAATCATATCCATTCATGTGATGTACGTCATAGAGTTTGTATGTAGCATACAATATATCTCCACGTTCTCAGTTATGTGTTTTTACGATCAGCTGCACAGTTCGAATTCTTTTTCCGAGCGAAACAAATGGAACAAAGGCGCTCTGAAATTCAAATTCAATGCGATGTTGAACTATGCCGGGAATCAGCTTTCAGATTAAAACGAATGCGTTGTGCTTCTGTTGAATATTTACATGTCTTTTCAGAAGTAATCTTGTAAAAGAAATTGTGACGGGCTCTCCATCGTTGCGCTGTTTGTTAACACGTCCTTTAGGGAATCATTACATGGAAAACCACTTGCGAGAAGTCCCGGTAAACTGTCATTAACTTTGCCACTACGTATAAACGAACTTCTCGATAACAATGTTTTTAGATAGCGTAACTACACTAAAGGTTTCCAGCCAAGTAAGTGATTTGTCGTATCAAAAATAACCGCACTTTTTCGCGAATCCAAACATGCGCAGGCGTAGACTTTCGGTTTGACTGATCTCGAAATATTTTCTCGCAATGAATTTACGTAGAGAAGTGCTTTCATTCATGATTAGAATGAAGTTTTTATCTGCGTTTGAATTCATGGAATTCTCACAAATCGAAATTATTCAAGCTTCTACTGGTAACGGAGTTTTCGCTTAATTTGCGAGTAAATTGGCTCTGTTTTCACGGGCTGTTATACCAGGATTCTGTTACGAAATAATTTCATCAAATCTTCCACTTTGTATTTTCTCTTTGATAATCAGCTGCATTCTTTGAAATTATTTGAATTTATTTTCAATCAGAATTATTTGAATTACTTGAGCATGCCTTTATCATTTGTTTAGACCAATTTGGTTGTAATTCTATAATTATTAGTTTCTATTTGTTATATAGTTAATAAGAATTGTAATGGTATAATGACATTGATGCTGAATAATTGTTCCCATAATTAGACGTGTCCTTCAGACGATGGAGCACGTTCGATATTTATTAGAGAGTAGCTACGTGGGGGTAAATCATTCTTTATCCGGTAACGGTGGTGTTCAATGCTACGAATTCATCACCGTGAAGCAGAGAGTAGTGGACACTTTGTCGTTCACCGTGATATTCTCCTTCTTCCTCATCCCTCGCGTCTTGAAAGGTTTGTCTCTACCGTCGTCAACTGACATTAGCGACAGGTGTTTGAAAGAGACTAGCAGTCACGTGTGCGGTTTTCGAACGGTTTTATTGGTTCTACTAACGCTACTGTTCGGTATAGAAGTCGGCTATAAAATAGTGAAACAAACGTGGATCTACCTGTTAAACCCATGTCACGTGATCACTGTATTGCAGGTACTTCTAACCGCACCGCTTTAGTAAAAGTTCTGGTACCATGTGCTACGTTCGTTTTAGATTTTCCTGTTAAGTGCGAAACCCTCGAGATTATGTACGTTTGTGTTCAGGTGAGGGAGTATTATCTTCACCAACACGCCCGACTGTCTCTTTTTTCCTTTAGACTCCACTTTCATTTATTATACGGTACGATATTAGCGCTGCTGTTCCCCGTGTTAAATACGCTAGACGTGAGTAGTGATTTTGTGTGGAGGCAGTGCATTTATTAATTCGGAGTCATATTATAGAAACCAGGCGAGCAGGCTGTTTACTGGCTTCAACATATCCTCATATCGTTTGTAGTACCCACTTACTTGTTGCGCACAGGAGGTAGCCGTTTGAATGTGTTGCACAGTCATCGCTTACCCGTTCTCTTATAGGTCCGTACACTTGCGAACCTCTGCTCGACTTCTCGTGGGTCTTCTTAAGTATCGTGGTTTTCTTTTTCTACATGATGTACTTTCTACAGTTCATCGCCATGGTAAGACAGTTGTTTTCATTTTGCAAAAAGGAATAAGATCCTCATTGTTTGTATTCCAGACGACGCTAGTTAACTTAAACAGTGTTTTATGTCCGGCGGTATCCGATCCATTTTACGGGCCGTTCTGGAGGTGGTTCGCGATGGTCCATCAGCCACTGTTAATTACCATCTTTGGCAAAGTTTATAAACTAGGGTTCGATAAATTATCGATAGTTTTTTTACGTGACGAAGCGTACGAAGTTAAAAAGGAAAAGTGACAGCGAGCTACTAGCAGTCCGACACTCTACTTGTTATGTTACTATGGTTTCCCTTCACTTGTTTTGCTTTTTTAAAGTGTTTTTTGGCATTGTTTTTGTATAAAACGCAATAAAAATGCTAATAAAAGTCTGTTTCGTCGTTAATATAAAAGATTTATAATTATTTATTTCATTTATTTTGGTTTTTAAACGAATATAAATCTGTATATACATACACTGATTTAAGAATGTTATAAGATCTATAAAAAATAAAGTATACTAACTGAAAATGGGGACAAACCGTGTAATAAATATGAGATTAAATGCTTTGTTTTCATAATTTTTTACTTCAATAGAAACTGTGGTAACCTTTGAACAGTCGTGTGTAAGTGCTTCCCCAGTATATTTTGGTTAGGATGCTACAAGAAATCAGCTTCAAACGGAGACAAATGATCATTAGCGACGTAATATAGAAAATACATTGTGTCGTACTCAGACGAGCCGAATTGGCTTTACAATGCTAATTATGGACTGTGGGGCGCAACTCCTCGCAGTCCCAAATCCCGTCTCCGGGTTCGATGATTAGTCTACCAAATTTCCCTCACAAGGCTTTGGTTTACCCGTGGTAAGTTTTTCAGGCATTTCTCAAAGGTGCCGCGCACTCAGGTGATTCTCGTTTTAAACAATTTTATTTATTTTTTGTCTCTAGCAAGAATCGAACCTGGGCCATTGCGGCCAGAAAACATAAGTTTCGACCACTAGACCACACACAATAAAAAACATAGTTTCGACCACTAGACAACGCACGCACAATAGAAAATATACAATATAGAAATTTTCTTAAACATATTAGATTATTGTTGCTACAACGGAATTCCCTGATCACGTGTTTCCTATATATGGCCATATTATAATATCAAGAAGTCTCTCATCTGAACATTTTCAATATTAGTCCAAAGTAGGTAAGGATTATCATCTTTCAAATTTGTAGATGCTTTGTGGGAGAAATGTACTTAGTCTTTTTAACATCTAAAGATGATTTGTTTGATATTTTTAACACGGGGGCTTATTGATTCTAATTCGTTATTCATTTGTCTTTGTATAAATTATATGCATCAACCAGGTTGACATAATGCGTGGCATTAGGGAAGGTCGTTGCCGTAGATAGGGAAAGGAAGAGGGCCCGATATGGACTCTTGCGGCACACCACATTTAAAAAGTAGCAGCTATCCTCAAAAATGTATTGTTTTACGATCCGAAAGATAGTTTTTGCAAAAACCTTCTGTAATTCCGCAATGCAAAAGTTTATTTATTAAGATTTTATGATTCACTGTGTCAAAAACCTTAAATAAGTCTCGAAAAACAGTTAATGTAAAAAGGTTTTTTCAAATCCATTAGAAATCGTTTGAACAAAGTCAGTTATGGCGAGCTCCACAGAGTGATTTCGCTGGAAACCAAACTGTCGTTGGTACAAAAGATTATTTACAGATAGCCAGTTTTCTTTTTTGAGCACGTATTTAAATCATTTCTGTTTTAATCATTTTGTGTTTTTGAGGAGGCGTTATAATTAGCACCAAAATTATAACTAGAATCGTTTTTGGGACCTGCAGCCTAGTACCCCATTCTAAAAATAGCTTGTGGGGGCATTTTATAGTTAGGGTCTGCCTCGTGTAGTTTTCAGCATACCAAACTGCCCTTATCTACCGATTTTCATGTTGATATCACAATTAACATGAAACGCTTTCGGGGTCTAGAACTTAGTCCCCCAGTCTAAAGATAGCACTCAGGGGCATTTTTCAGCTTGGGTCGGCATCCCTATGTGTTTCCGCGCTCAAAATTAGCCCAAATTTCATGCTTGTATCTGATTTTGCGCAACTCCCTAAATGTTTGAGACTAACAGTCCTCACTACTTGTAGTTTCTTTTCCCCCTTGACTATCTATCAAGAGAAGTAAGATCTCATCATAAAATTGGGAACAATATTTCTTTCCAAAACCACCCACGCTATCCGCAAAATATCAACTGGAATTGTTGGTCTGCACATTATGTGGTGCACAATCCGTGGTCCGCAATTTACACGAACAATGCTGAGTCGTGATGATAATGCTTGAAGATATTATATAACATAAATTCATCGGATTTCAATCGTTACCTGCAGTATCGATATTTACAGCGTTATACTAAGAACTGAGTTTTATTACTTGTTACAAGCAAACATGCCGACAAAAGCTTTGTCTGTGCTAAAGTAAGTGTGATTCTATATATGTATGTAGATGTCCAATGATTTTTGCAAATTTGATCTCGACTTTATTTCTCTTTGCTATATTGGCCCAATGTTTTCAGAAAATGAATCTGACCTAAGCGTGTGTCCTTGTTAGACCCCAATTTTACTTTAGCATAATATTTTAAATCCCTCACATTTATTAATATAACAAAGTCACCATCAGATATCTAGAGTATATATATTCTACTATATATACATTAATATATACATAACCATTCTTTAACTATACCTCAGTACATTCAGCTGGAAATGTATATAATGAAAAACCCAATTATATAACTAGATTTTTCTTAATCTTACATCTAAGAATAAAAACTAGAATATCAAAACAAGAAAGTGATTGCAGCTATCCATTCTGAGCTTTCATCATTGGGTTCCTCTTTATCTTTGTCCACGACTTTCTCTTCTTCAATGGCATTTTGAACTTCACCATCGGGTAAAGTAGACACAGATTTTGCTTGACATCTTGGTAAGAATAGGAGCAGGGGTGGAATTTTGTAATCAGAAATACCCTGGTATAACTTTGTCATCCTCAGATCCATCAGCTGTCATCAAACAGCTGTATTTTTTCCAGCAACGGGTCCTCAAGTTGTTGTATTCTGGACCACACAGTGTTTGCCATGTGTTTCCTACCCATTGAGTAATAAGTATTCACCTTTGCATCGCTGTTAACCTTTTTTCATGACCAATGCAATCACCGAGCATCCATGTTGTTTCCTTTATCCAGCCATTTTTGGTAATTGTGACCTGTAAATACTTTTATGGCTTGTGCAATTCCTGTGTCAACAACTTACCAAAAATCTGTGACGTATCGCAAACCATATTGTCCCATTTTGAGCTGAAACAGCTTCTTTAAACTTGTCTCTTTGTTGAGCTGTCAAGTTATCAACGAACAGTACAAATCTATCTAAGATCTTTAACGGACGACTTTAGCATGGTGTTTACCCATTTCATTGAACATGCTGTATCAGCCCAGCAACATCTGGATGCCATGCATCTTTCTCATTGAGCTGGATTCTTTTTCTTTTCCTTCTAAAAATGATCGCAATTCTTGGTTGTTCCCCATCTCCTTGGATGCAAACTTGTAAGGAACATCGCCTCTTGTCCAGCCCAGATGAAGGTTGACTAATCCAAGTTTTGGCATGCTTGTCTCCTGGTTTAACTATCCCATATGATCAGCAACAAACGTCATTGGTGACTGATCGAGATTATAACATTGGGATGATAAAAATCGACCCCATTTTATGTCACACCTAGAGTTACACCGGTTCAAGTCTTTGAATGACTTTCACTTTAAATACAGAAGTGTATCCTTATGGTGTTTGTCGTATCATACTTTAAATTTGGTTTTGCTGATGACGAAATAAACTCTCTCTTTCTCACGTGGGGTGTTTGACTTGATTGTCATTTTGTTAAGGACATTCTCTGTCAGACAATGCTGCTTTAACTGCCAGTTATCTTTCTGAACGTAATTGCAACTCTTTGGCACAGTGTTAGTATATATTTAAAACTGTAACTGATCTACAGTTACATCAAAAAGACACACTTGGAACTTTTAAACAATGTGAATGATGCCACCATTGTAGCAATGCCCTCACTGTTTTTACCAGCAAACTGATTGAAAACGAAATACCAAAAACCTTTTCTGTCATTTCTAGTTTTGTGCCACTTTGCATAACTAAATAAACTTTTCCTTCTTTTCTACTCTTTTTCTTTATATAATATATATAGCATATCTTCAGCCACAGAGGGGAATTAAAACAAATTATGTTTACAAATAAAATGCTTTTGCACAATTTGATTTGAATTCAATAACATTTTTGTCATTTATCTTTATCCCATAACTTGGTTAATTTTGTTATTACAAGAGCTCATACTACTAAATAGATGTTGGTTTACACATCAATAACATGAATGTATTTCAATTCTGAATCGCTGAGATTAGATGAGTTTATAAATGAATATTTCCAAAGTCGGAATACCTGGCTGTATTCATGTAATATTTGATCACTCTCGATAAGCAACAGGCTAGACTGTCGTGAGATTAGGGGAAGCGTAATAACACAACATCGCATACAACAAGGATACAAAACTGACCCAAAGTGATTTAGTTAAATTAAACGTTCCCTTGAACAAAAAGAGTGTCAATAAAGATACATATGATATATTTATATCTTGTAACTTTATATATATTATATATTTTTTCTTTTTTTAATCGTGAATGTCGAATTTTGTGTGTTAAAGTTCCATTCACGTTTATGTGTTTGGATGTTAACTTTTTTTTCCCCGTAAAAATACTCTTGTTTATTTCCAGCACAGCCACGTTTGCGATGTCCTGATTTTGGTTTCCCGAGGCGCTGTTTGGCAGTGCCTTGGGAGTTGTGACCACCAAAGTTGGATATACTGGAGGGAAGAAACCATTTCCCACCTACAACAGCCTGTAGGTAGTTGTAAATCATGTTGATGCATATTCGTGAAATCAGTAATAAAAATGTTCAAACCTTTAAGCTGTTACTACACACTAATTTGTGGATATAGTATTTGTTTGTGGTTTCAAAGTCTCTAGAGAAAAGTAACTTTGAATTTCTGGGCCAGTGTTACATAGGATCAATTTTCAAAATTCAATTGGCTAATAATATCTGATGCATCATCATGTTTTGCGTTAAGTGGTGACCACACGGAAACGTTGCAGTTGGGGTATGACTCGTCAGTGACGGACTACGCAAATCTCCTTGATATATTCTGGAATAATCACAACTTCGTTGTAAAGAACAAACGACAGTACATGTCAGCAATCTTCTACCACGATGATGGCCAGGAGAGATTGGCGAGATCATCAATGGCTGAACAGCAGAAAAAAGTGACGGAGAGAATTCAAACGCAAGTTCTGCCTGCCGAAACATTTTATGATGCGGAAAAGTAAGTAGTGTTGGGGTGATTTTTCCTGATAAAGTGTTATTTCTTGTGTGAAGCCAATCACGAAACAACGATCCAGCATTTAATAGTCACCTATCAGATATTACCTCATTTCCTTTCAGTCTTCAATACACCTATTTAGTTTCGGTTCAGCTGACTTTATCTCCGCAAACTTCTCTTTTGATATTGAACGAAATGAAATATTGGGGAAATTAGAAACAGATCACAAAAACATGATTTTTGTTTGCAAGAGCTTTATTTTTTGTGTCCTCAGCTATCACCAGAAATTCCTGTTGCAACGTAACCACAAAAAAACATTGCAGAAGTTAAACATCGGCGATTCGGAAGTTGTGACGTCTCACATGGCCGCACGTCTTAACGGCTATTTTAATGGGCATGGTTGCACGAGCGATTTGAAGAACGAAATGGAAACATGGGAGTTGAGTAAAGCGCAGAACGAAGAGATATTGAATGTGGCGGAAAAATACGTCCCTAACGGAGCAACTTGTGGTTTATAAACAGCGAATTAATTATTTATCTTATATCTTTTTCGAAACTTTCTAATAAACAATGTATTTGTTTGATAATTAGCAACGAATTTATATTTAAATTATTTGCACATGCTGTAAATGTATATATGTGTTTTACCAGGGTATGAAGTATTTTTGTTAAAACGTGGCATTAAAACTGATGTGAAACTTGGTGAAATATATAAGAAAAACTTCAATTATTTTTCTGTTTTATGTACCGGAAATGATCGATGAAATTTATGAAAATGATTAAAAATTTAGAAAACAAACGAAACTGTTTTTCTGAAATGATATTTTTTTTTATTATTATTGTAGTTGCTCAGAACAAGGCCCTAAAGGCCACTTGAGTGTAAAGAGCTAGAAAAGTTACAGGGAAAGTGACGCAGTTTTCAGATATCGATGAACGTTTGATTTGAACAGTTGAAGGTTATAGACCGATGGAAAGCATGTAGAAGGAAGGGAGTTCCAAAGTCTGGATGTTCGCGGGAAAAAACTGTTCTTATAGAAACCCCTGTGACAGTTTGGATTATGCATTATGTACCCCGTGCAACAAACATTCTTTAGATCGGCTTCCTTACACAGACAGTGCAGACATATCTTTCACGGTATCAAATGTATCTTTCCGTGAAAGGGTTAACACTCTTTAGAATAATGAATGACACGGTCTTTTGATTTGAAGATTTAATCCGCAGCGCTTGAATGAATGTAGTTTCCTTCGAAAGATGAGACCATGCTTCAGTATAATGATGACTTGTCTCAAAACCTGCTTTGCATTGTTTAGAAGTTATACGCAGAAATATCACCGTAGTTTTAGTGCAGACAATTATTAAATGGAAACATTTGTCATCGGAATTGCTGGTGTTTCATGAGATATAAGCAGCCCTCAAAGAGCAACTTACCGTATTATTATTTGAATATTTAAACAGGTACAAAAACTTCTGTTCAAAATATAAAATGTCTATATAAATAACTGCTCAATCAATGTCAGACCTGCATAAGTTAATAAAATTAAAATAAGTATATTAGATAAATATAAAATATGAATACAATATCTATAAATAAAAATTGATTAGTTATTGTACGGATTCAGTAATGAAAACATGTTATTATATCATAAGGAAAACCTCATTGGTGGGCGAAGGGTTATACACGGAAGGAAAATTGTGTTAAGACTTAAAGTAAGGCAATTTTCTCAACAGCCACTTACATTTCTCAACCTCTGTCATTTTTGCTATCACTATCGTTGACGTCATCATATTTGGCTTCTTAATTTGATAATCTTAAACTTTTTATATTTATCAAACTCTACCTTCATAGGAACAGTTGTGGTTGTGGCAGTAGGGGTACCCACTTTGTCAGATCTCCAAAACTTGCCTGCCACTGTTAGATGAAAGCTCTCAGTTCATTTCCCTGTGGCCGTATATACTCCGGTTACGTTCTAGCATGGCTGTTTTAACTACTGAACAGATCATGTTTGTCACTGACATGATCAACCGTATTGATGCATATCACTACAGCTTTCTTTAGCCAGATCTTTGTTATCATCACTACACATAAATCTACGGTAAAACATTTGGTGCCCTGGTAACTATAATTGATATTCATCAATGTGTATGAACACAGAAATCAACGTAGAAAACAAGAATTTAACTGGGAATGAAAGTTAAGCGTTCAGACTTATCGAATGTTCGAGTTATATCCGAGGTTCGAGTTGGCGGGAAATTTTTATAAAGAAGTTTAAGAATATCTCAAGAGACTCAAGAAAACAGTTCAATGTAATAAATTGAGTTAACCAGTGTTCAAGGTACCGGGGTTATGTGTAGTTAAATGGGGATTAAGTTATGAACTTCTCAAGAGTGATTCTTCGAATTATTTCCTTTATAACCAACAGTCCCAAAAATAAATAAATCTGCATGCTATTTACTTTAATTAATTTACTTTAGAAAATAATCTTCGGGGATAAAAGTGTTCCACTGATTTCGAATCTAACAATCATTTTGAAGGGACTTTATTGTTGTTTCTGCGTCCATGCGACAGTTCAAAATTTAGGAAACTCCCTTTGTTCTCTCTCCTAACCTTAAAAAGGCAAAAGAATTAAACAACTTTTAAACCGTTAACTTTAGAGTTATTCCAAAAGAAGAACGTTGTGAAATACATCTACTCAAAACTCCATTTCCATTTCGATCTTTTAATGAATAATTAAACGAAAAACAGTAACCATTATTTCTGATTATAAATTATTCCTATTGACATTTTACTTTTTTCGAATTTAACGCGAGACTTTCACCCTCAGCTTTCGCGCTTATATGCTCATCGCAAACCTTAAATCCCATCTTCACACATATACACACCTCGATAACAATAGAGCCTCTACTGCTGGGATTATATAATAGCGTGTGGTATATGCATCAATGGTTACTGTAATGCCTTAAAAAGTGTGAAAGAATGAACCATGTTAGCAATGCTGGAGAGTGTTGAAGGCCAATGACCATCTGCGAGAGAAAAACTTCATTTAAATGGCACGCGATTAAGACGTTGAGTTTTCATCAATATTTTGAAAATCTTCAAGCAAGTTGATATTAAACATCAAGGTGAGAGTTACATTGTTTTTCTCGATCATTATATGCTAAAACATGCCGAGACATTTGTTAGTATGTTTGATATCCTTGGCGCTCTTATTTTCTTAAAATATTTCCACTTTCAATTATTGCTTGTGGAAGTCCATTCTTGTAGAATCAAAGTTCATATTACTACGCTGATGATTCTTAAACTCTTCATGTTTCTTCTTCGTGTTTTATCTCAATTTACCCTCATATTCCGAACCAACTTTGTTATCTGCCATCATCAACATAAACTCATCGTTTTTGTGCTTCCAGATGACTAAAAAGGTTTTCCTGTGGACTGCCCCAAGATGCATATCAACTGCATTTGAGAGGTCAGTGATGGAAATTAAAGATTCCAAGATATTCCACGAACCTTATTCGCGGAGCTACCATTTTGGACCGGAACGTCAGAGTCCCCGCTATATGTCGCTGCCGGAGGATAAGACTGAATCCTACGAATCTATTTCTAAACTACTCACTAAAGACTACGATGGCGTGGAGTTCCTTTTCTCTAAAGATATGGCCTACGCCGTGGAAAATCACTTTGAAATGTTTCTGGAAAAAGAACTTCTTGAATTCCAGCACACTTTCCTAGTAAGGCATCCTCGTAAATCCATACCCAGTTTGTATAAAGCATCAACCAACAAACAACTCACAGGTTGGGATTACTTTGATCCTACTGAGTCTGGTTTCTCGCAAATGCAAAATCTCTTCTGTTTTGTAAAGGATCAACTACATCAAAACCCAGTTGTTGTGAATGCTGATGATTTACAAGCTCGCCCGAAGGATACAATGAAAGGTATCAATCTCTACATTTTTAATAGAGGGAAAATTCAAACAAAATAAATCGAATCTTAAATGTAATATACATTCTTTAAGGGGGCAAAATTGCAGCAAGCTATACATTGCGGTTAGTAAAATGCTTTCAAAATGTATTTAACACAAAATTGTTCATTTTCTTCCAGCATACTGCGAAGCTGTAGGTTTCAATTTCGAAGAAAACATGTTGCAATGGGAACCCGGATTTGTGCCTGAATGGACTGTTTGGAATGGTTGGCATGACGATGCGCTCAAAAGCTCTGGATTTAAACCGCGCGACATTAAATCGTTACAAGTCTTTGAGGATCTTGAAAAATTCCCCGGCAACGTTCAAAAGAGCATAAAAGATAGTTTGCCTTGCTATCAATTTTTGCAGAGTTTCAAGATAATATTCTAGGGAGAACTGTAATGCGCTTATAATAAAGAAATTTCAACTTTTCACTCTTTTTCATAAAAGAATGTTATGTTCCAAATAATGTAACCAAGGTTACGGAAAACACTCAAATGCGACAAAGCTTAATTTTTCAATAAAGCTGGAGTTTGTTATAATAGACGCTGGATGAAAGGCGGATGGTTCAATTCGCTTAAATATAAATCTTTGCTCATAAAAACTTTGATAGACAGAACACATAGAATTTATAACAACCGTGCAAACATCACAGGGATATAACCAAACTTAAATAAATCATGCAAAAACCCTGCGTTCACCTATAAACTTTAATTGGAAGTTAAAGAACTATATTAATAGATTATATAATTCTGACAAGCAAACTCCTACTCCAATCATCCCATCATGGCTCTATATCTGTATAAAAATCGGTAAATATTCTGAACAATGAAATGATCGATATGACAAAATAAATGATCGATATGACGAAATAAATGATCGATATGATGAAATAAATGTTCGATATGATGAAGTAAATGATCGATATGATGAAGTAAATGATCGATATGATGAAATAAATGATCGATATGATGAAATAAATGTTCGATATGATGAAGTAAATGATTGATATGACGAAATAAATGATCGATATGATGAAGTAAATGATTGATATGACGAAATAAATGATCGATATGACAAAATAAATGATCGATATGATGAAATAAATGTTCGATATGATGCAGTAAATGATCGATATGATGAAGTAAATGATCGATATGATGAAATAAATGATCGATATGATGAAATAAATGTTCGATATGATGAAGTAAATGATTGATATGACGAAATAAATGATCGATATGACAAAATAAATGATCGATATGATGAAATAAATGATCGATATGATGAAGTAAATGATCGATATGACGAAATAAATGTTCGATCTCTGAATAACAAACATAAACTGAAGACAGCTGAACGAGTCTTTTAACATTACTAGTAGTTATTAGTTAGGTTGAAGTTATTATTCAATCGAATCACGAAGGCTCATTCACTCTTCCGGAATAATCTTTCTATATTTTGACTTTAAGATAATTTTAAATCACCGCTTTGAAACTAATTTCATTAACAACGAAAGTTAGTTGATATTTTCCTCTACACTTTCGAATGGTGATTGGATTATTCCCAACCTTTTATAACTGTGATTGGGTATATTGACAACGAACGTTTTTCTTTAATTTTTAGTAAAGAATAACAACAACAACAAAAGGAACATTGCAGTTGTTTCAGCAGCCATTTTGAATAAAATTGTGCTAAAAAAACACAAAGCAGAGCTACAACCTCCTATACTGTAGTGGCATAGCAATTAAACCAGGGGGTTGTTTAGAAAGAGATGAACGAATCAAACTGATAATAAAAATTTGATCAATTTCAGTTTAATAATTCTTTAAACAACCATTCCGGATGTTCTGTCCTGTTTGACTTTATCTCTGTTGTTTTTAACGATATGAGTAATTATCAATTGCGTGAATATCTGTAACGTGATTGGCTAATCACGAGGAAATATATATCATATTTCGGAGTGCAAAACTAGATATTTTTTCTTGATTAGCTAAAAAGGAGTGCAAAATTCAATATTAATAAAGTAGTTATCGCAAAATACTCGAAAAATATGGCATATTTTTCTCGTTTTTTATGTTTTTCTTAAATATTTAACTCACCTAAAGGCTCGTTAAATATTTTGAAAACCATAAAAAACTCAAAAAATATTCGCCATATTTTCTCGTATCTCGCGATAACTACTACATAAATTGACCCTAAAATCACTCCGCTTGGCTGTGATTAAGTTTACAATTACAATTCGATATTAACAGACGCATAAACATTAGAAAAAAATGTTCTGCATTAATTATATACAAATAAAACATGACAGTCTTCAGCAAAATTGAACTTCTGGTTATAACGTTGAGTAAGTTTACATGTTCGCCGCTTGGAATGCTTCATCGGATTCCGGTCTTGTTAATTTCGTGTAATCGTTAATTGGATACAGCTAAAAAATCAATTTTTGATTGAACGTTAAAAACATTAGAATATTTCATATAATAAAACAACTCTTCTTAAATTCCCGTTTAGTTAATTTAATGTACCTTAAAGGTATGAATTTTCGCGAGAATTAAATTTCGCGATTTCGCGAATTTTTGGCAAATTTGCGAAATGCCTTAATTGCCTATGTTGCCATTCGCGAAATGAAATTCTCGCGAATTTTTGCCAATTTCATTTTTTGAAAGGCGTTTTTTAGCAAATTTTAGGTGCACAAGCAATGACGTTCACAAAAATTTACAAATTTTTGGAGCCCTCATCATACCCTTTCCCGTATTTTAATTGTAGAAACGATCCCCTTCTCTTGAAGTGTGCATTAACAATTGCATGGCCTTTATTCGAGAATCGAAGATAATGTCAGGTCGAAAGTTGGATACTTACAGATACCAAATTTGGAGATTTTTGGGACCCTTAAAAACTGATTTTCCAAATTATTGTTTTTGTCAACGCTGGTATTGCTGAAGCAATAAATGAAGGTTCCACACAGCTACTATCCCTCGACCCTTTCACTGACATTACCTCGGTCACAGAGGATATTATGAACCCATCATACAGCTCCTTTCCAGGACCAGAAAGCCCCTATGTAAACGAAAGAGACAAGCCTCGGACGAATCCGACTGGGACTTTGATGTTGATGACGGGCGTAATGCGTTCCAACTATTCGATGAATAGTTTGTTGTACTTTTTTGTTTGTTTGCTGTTTCCTTTATTTACTTACGTGACTTGCTGTAGAATATAAACATTGCAAACAAAAAAAGTCTCCTTCTTTCAATTTTGATGATATGCGAAAATAAATTCTCGCGAAATTTGTTTGCATTAACAATTCGCGAAATTAAGTTCTCGCGAAATTCAAAAATTTCTGTATTTGCGATTCGCGAAATTTAATTCTCGCGAAAATTTATTCTTGCGAAAATTAATACTTTTAAGGTAATTGGTGGATTATTAAACGTGTATTTAATTGATTGGTCCTGCCATCAAATTGTTGTGGTTAATAAATGTATGTATTTAGTTAAATTTTCAATATTGGCTTCGATTAAAGAAACTTTGTGGACCGAGGAATGTTGTCTTACCTTGGTTTGTTGATTTGGGGCAATACTTTGCCAAGGATAGGGGTTTTTACTCTTTGACCATCTGGAATACAAAAAATGGACTTTCTATAACGTGAGCAATTTGGTGTCGGTGGTACATGAAATCCAACAAAATTCTGTTCACTTACACTACATCCGTGCTTTTTACCGCATGCATACCAAACGTCGCCGCTAGAGTGAGACCCACTCCAACGCATGCTGCCAACGGAGCTAACTAAAAAAGATAAATTATCAAAGTGCCTAGAAGTTGTATATTTAGTCATATTTGCATTGGGCAACACTGTTTTAAAAAGAAACAAAAATGGAATTATTTAAAAATGTTATTTTATTACTCGCAATTACTACATGTGTTGGTTAGCAAAATCTAAGTTCATTTTAAGTTGGTTCTTTAGTAGTTGTTTCTAGCATCGCTCATTTAAAAATCTGCTTCTGCGCGAAGTAACGCGAAACTGCCATTGAACGATTAATATTTCACGACAGAAAACAAATAAGAGAAAGTTGCAGACGTCACGTGATCTAATCAAATATGCGCGTGGGTAGAAAATAAAGCTAACACAACGAATTCACATTAGCCCACCACAGATGATAAGTGAAACTAAAATCTAAAATTTCAACAGATGTCTTTTTGAGCGTCGTTTTAAAAATAAAACGATAACACTAATATCGAAAGAAAGTACAGCACTCCAATCTGTTTTAAGAGAAAGATACACGGGTTTTTTTATAAGAAAACGGTTTTTAAGAAACACTTGAGCTCGCAAACCTAAGTAAGAAACTACTACAGTAAGCTCACTAAATTTTTTGCCCTCATTGTTAAGAATATTGTGAAACATTTCTCTTTTTTAAAGCAAATTAAAAGAAAAAGCGCTATAAATCTAAAAGATAAGCAAAAATCATAAAAGGTTTGTTCTCTGTGACATTCCTCAAATGCAGCAATAACACAATAGTTAAAACGTATTTATAACACCAAAAATAAAAAAAACCTAAATTGGAAATAATTTTCATTTATGAAAAGTCACCAGAAAATTTAGAAACACCTACCACGGCTATATCAATTTTCATGATTTCCTCTTTAATCCCCTCTTCACATAAAATAATTCCTCTTTTCTCTCTTCCTGTCTTCCTTTTAAACAGAAACTGGTAAATCAGCCTCTTATATAGTCGCCCACACGTGTTTTATTCTTAAAAACGTAGCAAAACATACATAATGCATGAAGGGTTGGAACGTGAAGTAAAACACGCATCCAGTTGGATTTTTGAAATGTTTGCATTGAAAGCGAAAGTTGAAAACGTGCAGTAACGTAAAGCTATCGAAAGTTGGAGTATATAAAACAATGGAAAAGAAACAACGTTTTGTAATCGTTTCATTTTTCGGACAAATTTATGTTAAATTAATCAACATTTTGTCGCTGGGGTACGAGGCGATGTCTTATTTAAAAGCCAAAATACAAGATTTCAACTAGAGAAGAAATCTCTGGAATCTTTTAATTAGTTTGTTTTTCAAAACTGCAATGAACGTCAATATCTTCAAACAATAAAAACATGAACAGCTCATCAGTTTGGCATCAGTCTTAATGACGTCATAATATTGTTACTTACGATTATAAATCATGACGAAAGTGACGGTGAAAAAAATGACATTCCTTTATGCATATTAGAAATGTTTCGGAAAAACGTGTTTGATGCATCGGGTATAATAGTTCTCGAAAGCAATTCTCAATCTAACATTGTTATCATCTTTAAAGAATTCTCTCCGCATGAAAATCATGCCGATATGCGTGTTACATAAAATACTGATATCAGGTCATCATCATCAAATTTTCTCCAATCACTTCGGTTTTGAGCCAAGTCAACTACAGCCTTTGGTTGTAGCATGCTGTCGGTATCCCCCAATAGCTTTTGGATGTAGGTCAGGTATGATGTTTTTTTTCGGCCGCTTTCTCCCATGTGTAGGTGTATAAAAAGCATACAATCTACATGGCTCTTCCTTTGGCATCCTTAGTATATGGCCAAGAAATTTAAGCTGACGCAGCCTCACCCGATTTATCAACAGCTTAGTGTTCGTAATATTGTAGATTCTGACATTTGGAACATGGTCAATGCGCTTGATGTTAAGCATGACTCTATAGCATGATGTTGCGAAAGCGTTAATTTTACTCTCCATATTGCTTGATAGCACCCATGATTCGCAGCCGTCAGGTCATACCGTGTAAAATGCTCTGTCATACCAGGTCATACCGTGTAAAATGCTCTGTCATACCAGGTCATACCGTGTAAAATGCTCTGTCATACCAAGTCATACCGTGTAAAATGCTCTGTCATACCAAGTCATACCGTGTGTAAAATGCTCTGTCATACCAGGTCATACCGTGTAAAATGCTCTGTCATACCAAGTCATACCGTGTAAAATGCTCTGTCATACCAGGTCATACCGTGTAAAATGCTCTGTCATACAGGTCATACCGTGTAAAATGCTTACATACCGTGTAAAGTGCTCTGTAATACCAGGTCATACCGTGTAAAATGCTCTGTCATACCATGCCATACCGTGTAAAAGGCTCACATACCGTGTAAAGTGCTCTGTCATACCATGTCATGCCGTGTAAAGTGCTCTGTCATACCATGTCATACCGTGTAAAATGCTCACATACCGGGTAAAATGCTCTGTCATACCATGTCATGCCGTGTAAAGTGCTCTGTCATACCATGTCATGCCGTGTAAAGTGCTCTGTCATACCATGTCATGCCGTGTAAAGTGCTCTGTAATACCATGTCATGCCGTGTAAAGTGCTCTGTCATACCAGGTCATGCCGTGTAAAGTGCTCTGTCATACCAGGTCATACCGCTGATACTGTTGATAAAGATCAAAAAGGTATTACTGCTACTTTTATTGACATTTTATTAACATTCTAATCACTGCATATATAGATTTAAGAACGTTTTCGTGGGTAATCTTAATTTGGAATTACTGTTTAAAATCCTTATGAAATATTTCTCCATGTCATGTATAGTTCTATACTTCAAATTAAGAAGAATGCATTGGGTTTCTACAAATTGAAGTTAATAACAAACTTTACATGTGACCTCAACCGAGAAGAAACCTGCAAGGGGGACGTTATGAGACAATCACGGAAATACAATGGAGTGGATGAGGCGTTTGAACCCGAACAGATCGTCTCCGAACCGCTTGACATTTCCACAGGCGAGATTACATGGGATGAACTAACCGCTGCTGCTCGCCAGATGAAGAACGGGAAAACCTGCGGTGTTGACTCGGTGCCGAACGAAGTGTTCAAGGATGACAAAATTCTGATGCTGCTCCACCCCAAACTGAATGAAGTTCTGACCACTAAGTCTCCACCAGCCGAATTCCTCAAGAACAAGCTCATTGCGCTGCCGAAGAAGGGTGACTTATCCTCCTACGACAACTACAGAGGCATCACCCTAATGTCTTGTACCGCCAAACTCTTCAATCGCGTGATTTTGAACCGCATCCGAGACCCAGTGGAGAAACTTCTGCGCCCAAACCAAAACGGCTTCCGTCCATCTAGGAGCACCCTCGAGCCAATTCTGGCGCTACGTAGATTGATCGAAGAGATATCGGCAAAGAAGAACTTGTCGTTGTGCAGCGTGTTTGTAGACTTTCGGAAGGCTTTTGACTCCGTCTCACGCGAACGGTTGTTCCTTATCCTATCTGTGTACGGCATTCCTGATCCTCTCATCGCTGCGATAAAGTGCCTCTACGACGGTTCTACCAGCTTTGTTAGCACTGCTGATGGTGACTCAGACCCATTCTTTGTCACCACTGGTGTGTTGCAGGGTGACACACTCGCGCCATTCCTTTTCATCATCGTCTTGGACTATGTGCTCCGCATGTCAATAGAACCTGTGTTAGGACTGCAGACGAGGGCCAGACAGAGCCAACGACATCCTGCAAAGACATTGACTGACCTAGACTTTGCGGACGACCTTGCACTGTTAGCATCCACCGTCGTGAATGCGCAAAAACTTCTCACAAACCTGGAAGAAGCCGCCGTCGAAGTTGGCCTGCTAATCAACAAGAAAAAGACGAAATACATATGAGTTGGCACTGCTGCAGCCTTGGGAATCACTGTTCGGATAAGAAAAAGAGAAATCGACCAAGTTGATGACTTCTGCTACCTGGGATCATATGTGAGAACAAGCGAATGGGACATCAAGGCTAGGAAAGCACTTGCGTGGACTGCAGCTGACAAGATGTGGCGTATTTGGAAGTCCCCAATGATAACTCGCGAACTGAAGATACGCCTATTCAAGTCAACCGTTGAAGCAGTCCTGCTGTACGGCTCACCTTGTTGGTCACTTACAGCTAAGCAGAACAAGTCACTGGATGGCACGTACACACGCCTATTGCGGAAGGTGACAGACACACACTACAGCGTGCATGTAACTAACCAAAACCTCTACGGAAGCCGTCCCCGCGTCAGTGATATCTTCTTAGAGAGAAGGCTACGGTTTGCTGGGCATTGTGCGCGTCGCATAGATCAGCCGGTGAGTGGGCTTGTTCTCTGGCAGCCAGTTGGAACTTTCGTCTGAGGTGGACATGCGCGCATGACGTTTCCACGCCGTTTGATGAAGGATACTGGGATGAACAACTTCACCGAGCTTCATCGTTGCATGCTTGATCGAGATGGTTGGAAGTTGAGAATTTGGGCAGCGGTCGGTGTCGTTTAACAACGCGCAGAACAATGATGATGATGGAAATACAAAGATTTTTCACAAGAACAAGAACAAGAAACAGATACTTCATAAAACATAGAGTCACAAACGCCAAGTAATCGAAACAATACAGCGTTGAACCCACATCTACCACTACTAGATATATACATGTCAGACGTTTCACCCACAGATATGAAAATAAGCAGCAATAATAAACAAGACGGCAATTAAAAATCGTTGACGCAAAAACGATATACACGCAAGACTCGACATAGCCGAAGAGATTTTTAAACACAAAACAGTTTGTAAGCACATTATAGTCAGGGAGCTAGTGGGCAATAAAATGAGTTTCAAAACATTTTTAACCAATTTTTAACCATGGAATAAAGTTTATTATTTTATTTGTTTGTAATCATAAATTCACTTGTTGGCCACTTTAGCAAAATAGCTACAATATGATCAAATAATTAACACCAGCATCGCGTCACAACACAAATATCCAATCCACCATCTTGTTTTTCTTTTTTCGATTCAGATAGAAAAACTGTTTTTGAAACCGGGGGTAAAATATGATTTACATTTCTGTGTAAATAAATGTTGTTCAAGTTTATTTCAGTATTTTTCTTGTTTTATTCTTTTATAAAAGGTTTCTAAGTTTGGTAAATGAAAATATTTATTTTGGAAATAAATTTCAACGGCAAAAATATCAATGTTTTTTTTTGTATAACCCCTGATAGAGATTTCGAACGTTTCATCTTCGAATTTAATCGGCGGGAATATCGTATAAACAAGACGGACACAAATACGTTTGATAGTACAGTCCTCTCTCCAATTAGCGGACACTCTTTTTTTCCCCGGTCGTTTTCTAGTAAGATCCTCATAAAAAACTTTCTAAAAGACAGACACTCAATTAGCGGACACTCCAATTAGCGGACAAAATTTTTCGCACGAAACGGTTAAAACCGTGTTTTTTCCTTTCCAATTAGAGGACATTTACTACCAAACTGGAGACAGACATGAAAAACAAGATACGTGTGACTATTTTTCGATCATTTATTTCAAGCATTTATTAGTTTTCAAGTCTAAATCGCTCTTTACATTACATTTTAATGTTTTGTTTCGAATATTCTATTCTATTATTATTCGAATGTTTTGTGAATGTGTTCATTCAACTCGGATGAAGTAGATTGGAGAGTTAGTTCGTTGAAAATATGTGTGAGAGAATATTTGCGAAAGGGATCTGGAGTCGAAGAAATCGAGGAAGTTTTATCTGATGTGGAAAGTGAAAACGAGGTCGAAGAAGTTGAACCAGAAGAAATTACACCATATGATGCTCTAATCATTAATATTATAAGTTGATTAATTTGAAAGATCTTAACACTGATGAAAGATCTTGTCTCTCTTCGATAAAAGAGAGGCTTGAAATTGTTCGAATAAACAATAAAAAACAAAATACAATTAAACACTACTTCAAGTAATACAACCGCTGAACGATTAAAGCGTTGGTAGCATTGTTCATTTTGTGTTGATTTTGTTCATATTATTTGTTGATATTTTTTTCTTCATGTAGAAAATAAAAGAGTTGCGTTTAAATAACCTTTTAACTGCTGACAGCTAACTGACCGCATTAACGTTAAAACTTAACATCACATTTTACGTTTTGATAGCGTCGGTCAAATCCAATACAAACCGATTCGCTTAGTCGATCATCATAAAACGTGAAAGCAAAGAGTTATTAACTTTGCAAACAAAGTTTTAAATAATAAATCATGCGGAATTAGAGCTAATACAAGCGCTTGAATCTACGAAACACAAAATGGAATCAGGGAGCAGAGAATTCGGAATCTCTACATTTAAAAGATATGTAATGTTGAATGACATTTACATCAGCAATTATATCTGCAACACAATATCCGCACTAGGTTTTGTATTTTTTTTTTGCTAATTTAAGCTTGCTGTGGGCAGGGTCGCTACTCCCTGGTAGTTTAAAACTATGCTACCCATAATTTGTTGAATAACAAAATTCGGTAAATGGAGTGTGAAATCAAACGAAGCAATGCATATCACGTTAAAACTAAGTATGGCGCGTAGAATTGTCAAAACTAAACAGCCTTGTTTAATCAGTAGGCAACGAAGTGCATCGATCCATCACGTTTTTGGTTAATAGAGACATGCTTGAAACGTACAAAGAAGATTAAATTACGTCTTATAATTTGATAACATTCAACAACTTTCACTTTCATGAGGTTAATGATCGATTTTTTATAATAAAAGATATGTGTACGATTATATCAATATTAGTTTCACTATCGGTAGCAAATATCAGCATGATGATACTGTCTAGCTAGCCATTGTTAAATTTTCAACATTTCGTTGTCTTACAGATGTTCATGTATATACATATACATTCTTTATAAAATTTGCACTGTACCATACATAAATTTGTAAAATGAAAAATGAGTTATTTTTATTCATATTGCATTTGTGAACACCGGTGTCGAAGTTAATCACGGGGACTATCCCGTTTTAATCAGGTGATTAATACGGGATGCTTCCAACAAAAGCATCTGTTTGAATATGTTGTGTAGCGCTTTTTCTGATTAATCATGGTATAGGCCAATGAAAACAATCGGACAAATGTTATTTGGTTGTTTATACTGAAGTAAGCCCGCACATTAGCATTCATTTAATAATCATGGAAGCTAGGAAATTTTCAGACGCTCAAGTTCAGGTTTTAGAAATTGAATTTAACTCCGGGCTTAATTCCACATCTTTAAAAAAGTTTGGAAAGAATATATCAGAGCTTTCAACGAAATTACATGTTGAGAAAAGCGACATCCAAGTTTGGATCAACAACAGAAAACGTGGCCCGCCACCAACTTGCTTTCCGATGGCGATGGAACCAGAGAATAAGAAGTCAAAGAAAGAAATAAGAGTACCCTCCCTCCAACGACGTCCTTCTGGATATAACTTGTTTTCTGGCCATTTATTTTCTACAGGTAACAACATTTATCTTAGTCTTTAGTGGGTGATTTTCCATTACGGTTTACGCTTTGGGTTTAAAAATACAATAAGAATGACACAGCCTAACTAAAGAGCCTGGCTCCTTGGAAGATGATATAATGCAAACATGCACAATACAATTTTTTTGTAGAATTAAGAGGCAAGGATACTTGTGAGAAAAATGAAATTGTAAGCAGAAGGTGGAAAGAAATTGGAGATGATGGGAAAGAAAAGTGGAACGAAATGGCAAAAACAATGTCTAAACCGTCAGTTGATAACCTAACAGATATCCAACAAAAGAAGCTGATCGATGTTTCTTTAAAAAGAATAGATATGGAGGTATGTAGATGCATAAAACAAGAAAAAATGAGAGTGGACCCTTTTCTAATGATATTTATTGTTTACTGGCAGTCAAAACATTTTTAACCAATCAAATTCACACAAAAAGAGCAACTAGCCAATCATACCAAGTGATTTTTGACTGCCATAAAATAAATTTGAAAGGGGTCTATTGGACGTTGAAAAGAAAATTATTATTTTTAAGATGACACTCTTTGATTAAAAAATTGGGTTATTTTCATAAATCTAACAGAGATATACAGTTATATGAACCTAAACCTAATGTATAAATAGACATGCTGGAAAATCCAGATATGTTATAGACACAGATAGAAGGGCATGCCTTTATATTTGGGAATGTGAAAACATTTTTCCACATCAATTTGTATATAAGGGCATAATTTTATGAAAGTACTGTACAGTTACAGTAGTTATACATTAAAAGTAACAAAGAAAAGTCATTCATTCAATTGTTGATTGGAACCAATGTTGTAGGGACATGCATGTTATTAACATGTAAATATTGATAATGTTATAGGGGAGTTAGAACAAAAGAGAAAATGATCTCGAAGTCACTTCTTTACATTTTAAGTGCCATCATGCATGTACTTTGTTAAAAAACTAAATTAAAGCATTGAAAAGTAAACGGTTTTCATCTTCCATTTCTCATGCAAAGAGGCATTATTTATACTTGGTGTTCTGATATCCTATGTCCTTACGGCTAGCAACATGAAAAATTCTATGAATTTAATTATTGATTCTTTATTCTAATAATAAAATATATTGTTGAATTCCTAGATGCAGAATATTACACAATATGGCGGTAGGGGTGTTGCAATGATTATAAGACCCTATGATAAAAAATTAGTAATCTCTGCAACATCTAGCGATGAGAACTTCTTGGTTGGTAACAGGGATATCTTAACACGATTTTCGTCTTTTGCAAGTAAGTCAACTTTTTTATGCTTAAAGGAAAAGTGAGTGCGCAGAAATACAGGGATGTTAACTTCGTATGGGATCACATAATTTTTTAATCAAAATTCTAATGAATGCAATACTTTTGATTTAAAACATACAAAAATATGATCATGATATATGTTAGTGGCATCAACTATAAATGCTAATATATTTGGAATGCTAAATGAAATTATTTGAATTTTTTTGGGGTTTTTTTAATGACCAGACAATAACATAACATTTTTCAAATTAATTTATTATCTCCTGTTCTAGCAAATGTAAACTCACTGGAAGAAGCATCCATAAAGTCAATCCAATCCATGCTCAATGAAAAATATAGTAAGTTAGAACAATTGAGTGATTTAGTAATTTTTACAAAAGCGTTGTTTACACCAGCTTAAGCATTGTTAGAAAATTTGAAGAAGTAAAGAAATGCAATAAGTTAAACATATAAATATGGAAAGTGGGTTAGAAAGCAATCTTTAGGTAAAACAATAAAATTAAGCAATGTTTTAAGTCATTTTTTATAAATTATTTTTATATATATATACTTTATGTACATTTGTATCTATGAATGCTGATATGTAAGAAAATAGAACAATAGGTATTATTTTGTAGTGATAAACTTTTTGTTGTTATTACTGATGAATTTTCCAAAGCCATGGTAATATCTTCTTGGATGTGTCAAATTATTTTCATAGGTTACCCTCCATTCAATAGATTAGCTAATGTTAAGAACTACAGAGGACTCTAATGTTGTATAATGTAATATATATGGTAGGAAGCTGAAAACATGTCTAATCAAACTTACTGTGCGAAATTAATTCTCTACTTGTAAAAGATTCATTTGCAATCTAAAGCCACCCTACACGAATATTAAATTGATCAAATTTATATCAGCTCTTATGATTCTTAATTGAATATTGTTGTATAAGAGTAACTAGGTTTGTCTATTGTATGCTACCTAACAATATAGAGTTATGTATTACAGAGAATCTTATACAGAAATACACTCAAGTGAATACACTTAATGATAAGATATGTTAAATGAACAGTTACAATAATAATACAATAAATAATAATTAGCTATCATCACTAATCAAATCAAATCAAATGTTTTGTTTACCTAACACAATTTGAATAATACAAATACAAGTGACAAATATAAACATACCAATTAAATATTTCATAATTTTTTCCAATATGTAGTAGTTATCGCGAGTTACAAGAAATATATGGCGAATATTTTTTGAGTGAATATGCGTGATTAAATTATGTGTGAATAGCTGTAACATGATTGGCTAATCATGAGATAATATATATCATATTTCGGAGTGCAAAAATCAATATTTTTTCTTGATTGGCTAAAAAGGAGTGCAAAATTCAATATTTTTTCTGATTGGTTAAAGCAAATATTCCCGGGATTCCTATTGTTTAAAAACAGAGTGCAAAATATGACATGTGCGAATGTTAGAATAATGTAATCGTAAAATCATTGAGTTGTGACGATGTTCATGTTCACGTTTTCAAAGCATGTTATATAAGATATCATATGGTAGTTATCGCGAGAGATAGTATCTAATACATCATTCCAATTTAAAATGCATTGGTAACTCATTGAGTATTTCCCATATTTTGAAGTATTGAATAGATCTGATATTTGATGATTTTGTGAAAATATTTAAAAGGGCATGTGGAAGGTTTTCATTTACAAAATCGTGAACAAATAAACAGTTGTTGATGGTGACTATGTCGTAGAATTTTAGAATATTGCATCTGAAATAAAGTTCATTACTAGGTGCAATGATTGTTAATTTATTTCCTTTGAACGATCCTTCTAAATAATGGACGAGTGCCTTTTTAGCTTAAAATATGAAATGAAATTAATGCTTAAGTAGATTTATCAATAATGTACTACCTAGTTTAATTGAGACATACAAATGTATTGTAGTGAATATAGGGAATGAATTATTTTATTATCATGGCTTAATCTTATAACTTACTGGAATTAACAACCATTATATGGAAATTGTCACATCAAGTTGAAAATGGTTAACTGAATTATCATCAGTGTCAATGTAATAGCTGCTGTACTGCTTGATACTAATCATGATTTTCGTCACATTTTTTATCAGGAAATGAAAAGTTTGAAAAAGAAATTTAATTTGTAAATCTTTCTCTTTCAGAGGAGTCCTTTGACAAGGTCAGTGTCGAGTATTCGAAATACGGAACAAAGTTCAGTGTTGAAGGGTGGCCATCAGCAATCCCATTCCGACAACCGAACAAGTATGGTAAGATGCAACTACAAAGGATTTGGGAACACCGAGACTTCATTAAATTTCTCCCAATGATGAATGTGGAGTATGCAACGAGATCTTCGGCAGAGAATCCAGTTATGGTAGTTGAAAAAAATAGTACGAATGATGAAAGCGATGCACAATTACCAATAACTTCAATCGTAGAAGAAAAAGAAATTGCTGGGGCGGAAAACCAAAGAGCGAAACGAAAATTGTTTGTTTCCAAAGGAGACATTGTGCCCGTTCTTTCTCCAGAACAGGAGACAATAAAGTTTTGGTTATTTTTGTGCAGTTCCAAATGCAAAACAAATGGAACACTTAATGGGAAATGGTTAGATCGAATTGGGGAATCCCTTGAATATCGATTGTTGCCCATTAAAGCATCGACTCAAGAAAAATGCGTACTGTGGAACAATCTAAAAGGCTGTCGCGAGGTGTTACCTAAAGATTCATTTACAGTCCGCGATGACAAAAACGGTATTTTTGTGATAACACCTGCTGCACACGAATTTTTGGAAAGAATTTCAGCTGGTCAATTTCAGTAATGTATCACTAGCCTTTACAATAAAACAACATCATCAGTGTCTTGTATGCTTCAGATTATTGATTGTTCTATATGCCTAAAAAGGTTTAAATTTGTTTTAATTATCTTGAAGTTATTTAATATTAAACTCCGCGCATATGTAGATAAGTTATTTGTCTATCTGCATCATTCAACAAAAAATACAGAAACCGACGAAAATATATAATGCACATGCGCAGAAAACTTTTTTACTTTTTTGAGAAAGTCTATTCATTCGATGAATTTTTGTACTTATGTTATCTTTAAAATATGAAGTGTTTTGGATGAGTAGTTTAGAAGAGATGGAAGGTCAACACTTAAAATATTTTCTCATATCTTTTAGTATAAAGATTACTGTCAAATGTAGTAATATGGCAGTATCTCGGGAAATAATCAAGATAATCACTTCAAATTTCTAATGGTGGAATAATTTGATTATAAATCTCAATACCGCGAGTAGACACTTGCGCATGCGTAAAATTAATTTGTCCATATATCGTTCTACTTCAGGTTACTTATAATGAAACTTTGCGTATCTGTAGCTAATCGTGCATATAGAATTCCACCTAAAATTATTTAAGGTGCCTGGCTTGTATGTACCCAAGATAAATGCGTGCGTAGATTAATTCGAACTTTCTGACGATAAAATATTTTGTTTATGTTATGGTTAAATATAAAGTTATTTGGATAAGTAGTTTAGAAGATATAGAAAGTTCGACACTTCGAATATATTTTTTTATATCTTCATTAGTATAAAGGATTTTGGTCTATTTACATATATTCCTTATCTCAAGATGCTGACTTCAAATTTTAAATGATAGTTGGACATAACGGCTAACGGAAAGATTGGTCACGATCCATGCTCAAAAATTGTACGCGCAACTCTGCAGGTGTTGTGAAATAGATGAAGCATTTTACCTCAAAAATTTTCTACTCGTTATTTTGAAACCCCTCATAACTGTTGGAAACTTGGCAAGCTCTTTCCCCCATCCTAGAAGTACAACAAAAGTAAAAGAACCAAAAAAACGTATATGCATATACATTTATCATACAGAATAAAACGGAAAAATATAATTTAAAATATCGCGAGTGTTACTAATATTTAACAATATGCGACATGCTTCAAAACGATAGAGGAGTAAACATCCCTTTTCATATTGAAGATGAAGGCCCTAACATTCACGGAATTCGGCCATAGTTGTAATTTGGCAATGCCGTGGAACTCGACTATTTTTAAATTACTGAGGCCAAATTTTAATGCAGAAGGTTGAAACTCTTATGTTACGTTCAGTGAAGGTTTTACCACCCGTTTCCGTCGAAAAAAAATTCTAGGGTCAGGGGTGTGGAAGTACAGAGGTATCGTCGAGGTTATAAATAGCCAGCGATTGGCCCTTCTAGAGCAAAATTAACCCCCCTTATACAGAACGAGAGTAAAAATCCTCTTGCACAGGTCTTAGTCAGCCCCTATGCCTTCACATATGTGAAAATTGGGGTTACCTACCAAGGTTTCAAAAACCGTTGGGTAGGACCCGAAGTTGCTTGTTTCGAGCTTCTTATATATCCTTAACAACTGGTCGAATTTACTTCATATTTGGCCTATAACTTAAGGACAAAAATTCATCGTCAAAAAATAAATGTTCGAGCTGTGCATGCGCAAAACCGAATTCGGAAGATACTTATGGTGGGAAACTAAAATTTTGCACCAAGAAGCATTACCAATTTTGGTAAGTTATTCTGGATTAAAATTTCAAAAAAAGTTAAAAATGTGGAAGTTATGCGCATGAAGGACGTTTTTTTCCTTAGTTACGTATAATTTCCCTTAGTTACCGTAATATTTTTTGAATTTATTTTTCATGGACCAGTGACATAATGGCATAGCTGTACATACACAAAAATTCATTGTAAATAACTTTAAGTAGAACGATGTATGGACAATTTAAATTTACGCATGCGCAGGTGCTTACGTTGGGTTTTGAGATTTGTAACGAGGTTATTCTGATAGATATGATCATTGTCAATCACCATTCAAAATTTGGAGTGATAATCTTCATTATTTAACGAGAGATTGCTAATATACTAGGGTTGGCAGCATTCCTTAATACTCAAAAAAATGCAAATAGATTCGAAGGGTTAGGGTTAGGGTTAGTATCGAGCATACTTATATCTCCTTAACTACTGGTCGGAATCTCTTCATATTTTGCCTATAACTTAAGGACAAAGATTCATCGACAAAAAGTCCAAATTAATTTTCACATCATTGTCAGATATTGCACACGCATGCGCAGATAGTTTCGCGCATACTTCGTTAAGGCAATATGATACTTGTAAATCTTTGTGGGAAATGATGCTTATATGATGGCTTTAACTTATAGTGGAATTATTTTCGAAAAAAGTTTAGAATTCCGAAAATTAAGCGCATGCGTATTAAATTTTTTGATTTCTTTTTTGGTTGCCGTAACCTTTTCCAGTTTTTTTTTATCCATCAAGTTAGCTCCATCATTTGGCCATTCACATGCAAAGTCTCGTTTCTTAAAACCTTCGGTAGGGCTCTCTATATTTAATTTAAGTTTACGCATGCGCAAGCCACTCTATCCAAATTTTAAAGATAATTGTCATATAGTTCAGATTGATACTATTATTTCCAATCTTTGTTGAAAATTTCAACTCAGTATCTTGATTATTCATCGAGTTATGCATTTATGAGGTCGAAACCTAAGTCGGTGGTAAAACTCAATATAGATTACCCTTGAATGGATATCTGATGTACTCAAAAAAAAATTTTTTTCAAAATGGTCGTATTGTGCTAAAATTTGGGGCATAGTTAGGAGACAAAATAAGACCAATAATAGCGTTTAAAAAATCAAAAAAAATCTTGTGGTTAGCGTATCACGTGACTTTTAAGTCCAGGTTTTGTTTTTAATAGCCATCATTTGATAACTCCGTCATTCCTTACCCCTTGAAAACAATTTCCATACTGAAGATACCTTCAATTAAGCCAGATGTGGGGCAATAAAGACATTATAAAAATATTTTTTATTTTTGGGGTTAGGGCTGCATAAGTAAAAAAAATTCTAACTTTTTAAACGATATCAAGTCAAATTTTTATATGGCCTTTAGCTACATATAGAAGACCCCAAATGTGCTATTAGTTTTCGGATTTAGGTTATGCGGTCGGGGGTAGTGACGGTTATATGTAAAAAGTGGGGTTGTCGTGTGGGACAATAACCCCGTAATTATTACGAATTAGAATTCGGGCTTCTTATATCAGCCGAGGATGGCTTCTTATTTCACGTAAAAATTCACGAAGTTTTAATGGTAAGAATTACGAAAGTTATTCGCCTTTGCATTCGCCACTTTTTTGAAAAATTTATATTTTCTGGGTCATACTAAAAAAAACGCAAAAAGATTTTAAGTGTCGAGCTTCTCATATCTCCTTAACACCTGGTCGGAATTACTTAATATTTTTAATATAACATCAACAAAAAAGCCCAAATTAATTTTCATATTTTGTCCACATGCTCATTAGTACCAGTTAGCCCATATTTCAATATTTTAAGACAAAAAGTTGAAAATTGAAATATTGCGCCTAATGAATCTTATATAATGCCTTTAACTTATGGTACAATGCCTTTTTTAAAAAGTAGAAAATACGGGAATAAGGCGCATGCGTTTTATTGTCTTTAATTTTTTCGGTTGCCGTAACTTTATCCATTTTTGTTTATAATGAAGTTGGCGCTTAAAGGTAGCTATAAACGTGCATAGTTCAATTGCAAATATGTAGAACAGGAACGCTGTAAATGTAAATTGTAACTATAAAAGGGTCCAGAGTGCCCAACCCCAACCCCAAATTTTTCCAAAACACCTCTAATCTTACTCTACACATGTTGTTTATCAGAAATTGATTGTACTCAAGTTACAACCATCGTTGGCTATTTACAACAATCACTATTGCCAATTACTTATAAGAAAACTTCATTTCAGGAATTATTAGATGCATTAGTTAATTGCATTCATCCGTATACTGGTTCCAAAACATACTTGACACTTAAAAAAAAATCAAACAAAGAATCAAACAATTTAGTATTCGAAGAGATCGTCATCATATTCATCTGCGTGCATATTAGAATTAAATTGTTCTTCCTGATCATTTTCGTCTCCAGAATACGTCTCTTCGTCCTCAGAAATAACCTCATGAGATAGTTCATAGTGAACTGCATTTTGCTTTATCTTATCGATATCAATATGGATTTTATCTCCAAAATTACTCGGGTTTTCAAACAAATCGAGAATACGTCAACAGTGTTGACAAGAGTGCAAGTTAAGGAAGACAGCTCTTCTGATAGCAAGGCAATCGCACCAACATCAAAATGAGTTGTCTCTTTCCTTGAATGGATTTCATTCCTTAGATACTGCCATTTCAAAAGAAGAGAATCCAAAGTATTACGGGCATCATCTTCAAGCAGTGTTATTTCTTCGCAAGATCTACGCCAAGTTAGATACAAATCGATCGCCTTCATTTTCAAACATGCTGGGATGGTCGATGTTTGGCTTTCTCCCACCTCTACTATGCCACGATATATTTCATTGTCGGCGTCAAACGCACTTTTCGGTTCAATAAACATCCTTTTGAAAGAAGAAAGAAACTTGCTGATGTAACATATTTTCTTGTTGAAAGGTTTTAGCAACGACTCCATTGAAGATACTTTTTTGTTAATTTCCTTCGACAATGTTTTGGCAAGTTTCTGTCCATCTAGGATAGATAAAATAGAATATTTGTTATTTAATTTGTTACATTTGTTAGTTTGTTAAGAGAATCTTACTTTGTCATAGACAAAGTTATACATCAGTATTAGTGATGTTAATAATCTTAACCACTACATTATCCTTACCAGCATATTTTCGTTTAAGATTCAGCAGAAACATTCTCTCAAAAGCAATTCCTCGCAGAATACTGATGGTCTTGATTCTTTTCTCTTCCATTACTTCTTTCAGGAAACTCTTTGCACATTCCGAATGTATCTCCCACCGCCTTGCAACTTTATGTTTCTTTTCAAATGCTTTCAATTCTTTCTCTGATCTACATAAGGAAAATAAACATTCATCTTATGATGAAAAAACCACTTTCAAAGAAATTGTTATTTCTTAAAACGATAAAGGTTTGAATTGCTAAGATAAAAATTGTCTGTGAACAATTAATTCATCATAGCAAACTAATTACCAATATGCAAATCGTGTTACAAAGATCATGTCAATATACATGTATATTTTATATATGCCAAGAAATATCCATTAGCCTGCATAAGTACACATTGTAATATTATACCTTCTAAGGTATGCAACGTTTCCGGTGACATCTTCTTCGCTTTAACCTTCCTGCATAAGATTTTGCCTGAAATTTATTTTATACTCAATAACTCAATAATAACAACAAGTTGTTGCAAATTGATAGGAATATCATTGGCATCTCGTAAAGCATCTACCTTTTTAAATATGGCAATGTAACGTTAATTCTTACCGTAGTTCTCTGTTTTCTATAATCATTTGGACATACTCCTTTTGCCAAGTTGTTGGCATGCTTGCTGAATTTCCTAAAAGGGAAATATTCAATATAGGAGCTCTCGACCACGTATATTCATTCTTTCTTTTTAAAGTCAGGTCAGCAATTATATCTGCTGCTACCAATCAAGCTGTAAATTGGTACAACCTGTGCCAGCATGTGGGGTTAGCTTCGTGTATGTACTTACAACCCCCATCAACCCCCAATATGCCACGTTAAGAGCTCCCATATTTTATGAATACAAGCAATATTGGATAGGCTATCTTTGTCGAACAAATCCTGACACCACCATAAATACCCACTACCACTGATGTGTATTTGTGGACTCAAAAAGAAGAAGATTCATTCTTCTCAAAAAATTGTGACATGAAACATTATTAATGGCAAATATGGAACAAAACATCAAAACACAATTGTTATTGAGATACTTGATGCTAATCTAAATCTGAAACTATTCCCACCTTCCCTCTGTAACGACTTGGTTTTCTGTTCAACAATCCAACGTGAAATCAATTCACTGTTCACTAAAAATGAACGTTACGGTGTATGTAGTTATACGACAATAACCAATTTAACTATTTAACTGGAAAAATAATCTATTCACATTGGATGTTGATTATAATTTCAACTTATCAATAAAAGAATAAAAGTTCAATGCAATGTTAATGAAAAATGATAATTTATAAACAATGCAATTGTAAAATGTTTCAATTAGCAGGTGCAGAAAGGGAAGACAGCAATGAGCTCAGTGCTTCTTCTGATTCATTGACAATTTTGCGAGTTCTTTGAAGTCTTTTACAAAGAAGAGAAGCTAATAAAAGATAAGATAATTAAGTGTTAAAATCGTTTTTAGAAAACTTAAATTTTGTTGAATTCTTCATCTACTGTTCTACTAACCAATTCACAAGGAATGCAACTATACTTACTTGTACATATCATGGATATGAATACATGAACAATGAACAATTTTACTGAACAATCCAGATAATTCAAGGTTTATACTTGGCTTGAAAATGTATTCCTCTACAGTTCTAATTACAATATATTGAGTGTGCCAAGAAATGGCCAACTACATTTTGTCAGTGATAAAATAAATGTTTATTAAAATTAGTGACTATAAGTATGACTTACTTACATAATTTATTGGTTGTTTTGCGTCCATAGTGTAATAATGCATCTGTCAAAGTATCTTGTCTATTGGCCGGGGTCATTTCCTTTGTCATTGAGCTAAAACATCTTAGATATGACCATAAACGTTCACATTGCTCACCATCAGTTAGTCCAGCTCCATCACGATATTTTGAGCCATAAAGGACCTGTTCAGAAATTGTTCTCAACAAAATAAAATATTTCTCTACTAAGTGATGATCACAATGAAATAAATGATGACCTAATCCATCAACAGAAAATCTAAGCTGCCAGTTAAGTCATGAAAGACAATTCAAAATGAATCAGTTTGACCATTCGAAAAAAATTCCGAACATTAAAATCATAAGGAATCTGACATTTCAAGTGTGCTGGAAGAAGACAATCCATATTGGATAGAGCACAACAGAATTCAAACACAAAAAAGCAAAAAACTTGAGGTATCACTCTGATGATAGAAAAAGGTTGTAATTTTTGTGCAATGCCAACTATACAGTTGCACTGGTAAAAATATGTTTTTGTGGTTTGTAAACAAAATATATAAATATCTCTACCTGGCACGATGGTTGATGTGCATATGTGTGAAATGCAGGCAGTCCAAGATTAATGTTATTGACAATTGAATATTGTTTTGATTTCTAAATGAAAAACAGTGCAAACATAACATTACAATTTTACAAAATGGAACAGAAACGCACAAAAGCATGATGAAAAGGCTTGCAACAGTTTGTATCATCAATATGCAAATTTTTATGAATTATATAAGATCAATATTATATAATTATATGTGAAACAAGAAATAAAATTCAGTATAATCATTTACCAAAAAGCATATAATATAATATATTACATCATCTCAGGTTGTTCAATGTCAAGATCTTTTATGTGTGTACTTGCTTAGACAATTTTGGTCTTTCCTCATGCAGTACCAAAAATACGATAAAACAATTGCTAAACAAATTATTTTACCATCAAATGCTTCTTTAAAATGCAGGCAATGTCATATGTAAAGTGCAATTGTATTCCTGCCTTTTTCTGGTAATCCTCAAGTGTCTCCTTTATTAGCATAACTGAATAGGCAATCCTGTAGATAAAAACGACGTAGGTTAGATACAGCAGTATGTCATTCTGAAATGCAAAATATATCAATATCTCAGTATTCTCACCTTTCACCATGCTTCAAGCTCATAAACTTATGTGGGTACTCATGTCGGCACATACTTCCAAAGATGGCTTTTACGTCAAATATTTTGTTTCTATGTAAGTTCTCGGAGGCTGCTGAGCCAGCATTGAAGTTACTACACTCCTGAAATAGAAAGAGTTTAAACCCACTTATTTTACAAAATGATATTCATTAAGCACAACAACTATATCAATACCTTGCTGGAACTTTTTATGTATTTGTATGAATCAACAAAGTGGTCAACGTTTTCTTGGTCAAGGAAAAATAGATCATCATGTCGAGTGGGAAAAACATGCTTTGAAGCTGATTTTTTTTCTAGTTAAACCAAAGCACGCATCCATTGTGAGAAAGATTTTACCACTTTCCTTTGGGCATGCAGGGTATACATTCTACTTTACTAAGTTGAGGACATAATGGTTCCAAAGTTCGTAGCTGATGCTTGAATAATCTGTAACAAATTGTAAATCATATTCATGAGTTGCAACTTTTCAACAATGAATTTAAGACTAGAGTTTAAAAGATATAGCACAAAACCTTTATTTACTTGGTCTCAACTCAAATGTATACTAATATTTCAAATGATTCATATTTTCCAAATTAAACAGTATGTACATAGATTTACAGAAACATGACTAATTTTCATCAAATTACAGTGCAGTTTAATCCAAGATTCTACTTAACACCATATTTCAAAGTAGCAATGAATCATATAACTTCAAAAATAACTTCAGTTATCAATACAATTGATCAAGTATACTGCATGGATACCTATATTCTGCAAATGTAGCTCCTTTCAGAGAAGTATACAAGTTTTTGCCCTACAAAAATGTAATTAAAGATTTAATGTTACTAAGTATTCTATGAAAATGCTATTTATTATTAAGACAAATGTAGAGAACAAAATTTGCTTGCAGTATAATGTATGAACAAATATGGAAAGAGCACAGGTGCTTTTAAAAAGGCTGATGATGAAAAAATATATTCCAGTGTCATAAATACAGATTTTTCCTGTTCCTGTAAAATAGATTCGGATAAACGCAGATACACTGTATTACTTCATAAATATGTGTAGGCCATCTATCATTCATCTAGCATTAAACTATTAAAAAAACCACAAAAATCCTACATTATTTTTGATCAATTTGGGAAGTGTGTCCCCAATGCCATCACAAAAACCTTTCAAAGATATTTGGTTTTCCAACAGAAGGTTTTCTATTAAATTCAGGAATTTGAACTCAAAACACATTTGAGGATTACTGGGTGTTGCAGGCCAAAGTCCATGGTGAATGAAAATTAATGGGTCTTCTGTGCATGTACATAAACAGACATTTACCAAATGCTGTCTGCCTAGAAAAATATAATCAAAGATGATTTTATAAGTGACTCATTACTATTTAAGTCAAAATTGATTTCTTGTTTAAGAACCATTTATTACCATAGAGCTATGTGTAAGGCCTTTCACATATGTTAGGGTGGTCAAACACTGCAATGTTAGAATTCGGAGAAAAAAAAGATGTTAGTAAAACAGTTGTTTTTAATTTTGAATCTTTTCTATTTTTATCAAAAATAATCCTAAAATCACCAATCTTTTTTTATTAATATAGATAAATTATTACTCTTTCCAACAATGTTACTTGTTTTGAATTCCATCAAGAAACGGTAAAGTTATCATTCAATCTGTTCACTCTGTTGTGATTGTAACGAAACTTACAAAAACGGCACCGTAAAAAACGTGAAGTAGTGTATTTAAAACGCCTGGTGCGGGAGAGCAGTTTGTTTATTGTCGTTTTCAATCTTTCATGCGCATGCGCAATTAGTTCCCGCTTCCAATGATATATTTTTATTATCATTAATTTGTTGCCAATGTCTGTTTTTTCCCACTTTAATATCAAATTTGCGAAATCTTTTGGTTTCAAGACTTCAAACAAAGAAGAAAAACATATCATTAGAAGGATGATTGTTTGTAGTTTCTACCTATATAGTTTTTTTTATTTAAAAGTTTAATGCTCTTTAGCGCTAGCTTAAAGTAAAAATCGTCAGATTATTAAAAATCAAAATTAATTATTATTAACCTTTTAAACAGTTATAAAAATATTTTAAATGCTTTAAAAATATACAATATGTGGTCAAAATAAGGTATAAAAGTCTGGAAAAGTCAAAGGAAATCAAAAGTTATAGTCAAATTATGTTTTAAAATTAGTGAGAAAACCTTGTTTCGGTGCCGTTCTCTTTTAATAGCTGTCTTATAAAAATATTCCTAAATTTCCTAAATTTTTAGGGTACAAAAACGGGCATAACTTTTTAACCGCTTGGAGTTAAAAGAAAAATGACCCCTCATTGAATTCCATTTTTGAAGCTGATTCTAATTATAACAATTTTAAGATTAGATTTTGAACTTTGAAAAACAATTTGACCACCCTACATATGTATTAATTGAATACATACAAAAGATAGTGTATAATTTCATATGATACTATTAACCTTGATAACTTCTCAAGGTTTCAATGAAAAATAATATAATCTTCATATGCATATTTTTATCAATAATCTATATAAATGTCATTTCTTTACAAATATTGATATATTCTATTCTTTTACGATTAATAATGAACTAAATATCAAATCCATCTCATACCAAATCCATCTACTACTGTCACCAGTCGAACTGATTGGGAACAAAAATCTGTATGAACATTACTTCTTGGCAATTGAAGCACTGGCATTGGTTTATCAATATATGGACAAAACTCCTTTTGTCCCTAGAAAGAAATTTACATGCAAATACAGACAAATGCTTGGTCATTCAAATTTCAATACGTTATTATTTTGATCAAGTGCCTTTATTATCTAGGCATCCAATATGACTTTGCAAAATGAAGAAAATTTATTTGGGTAAAGGGGAGGTTAATGTTGTTCCTTTGTATATATAACAGGACAGTCCAAAAAGTACTTACCTGCCAGTATTCCATAAAATGGAAGTGATTCCTGTCTTTGTGCAAAAAATTACCACATTTCTTGCAAAAATACTGATGTGGACCACAATCTTTGCATCTGAGGGTGGCCACCTCATTCTTGCAACTGACACAATGTTGTCCGGCTGGCATTGCGGCAGATTCTACAGCTGCTATGAAGGCTTGCTCTCTTATGGCAACCCATTTGTTGTTAAGTTTTGTTTGATTAAACAAATATGTGCCGTTTTGCTCAATAAACCTTGGGAAAAAATTAATGAACATTTAGAACAAATTTAATCAATGGGTTAGCTATGTTATGCGGGTTTGTTTTTAACAAGGCTCCCAGAGTGCTAATTTAGCATTTATTATCATGAAGACCTCAATTCATTCTTTTTGTGTATTTAATTTCTTCCATTTCTCCCATTTGCATTTGCTAGGGTTATTTTTAATGAAATATATACTGAGTTTTATATTTATAACCACACACTAAAACAACTTTGTGATAGCATGGTCTTAAATACAGAACCTTTGGGTTAAGAGCTGAATGCCTTACCATTGTGCTATCGCCAAATTTAGTTCAAAACAGAGATTCTTTAGACAACCCTAAACATATCTTTTTATTTACTATATATTCTATTGCATGCATTATAATTCAGTTTTCCCCTGTAATCAACATTGGCATGGGTCTATAATAGGCCTACAAATAAGTTTTAAGGTCTTTAACCAGCCTCATTAAATTGTATGTTTTCAGGTCTTGCTGACATTGGCTTGGGACAAATTACCTTACGTAGGAGGTAGGTATATAATACAGAATTTTAGAGAAATATGACGCAAACCAAGATAACACTTGGACTTACCGTTCATTCGTATAATGAAAATCACTAGGTCCAGGCATCGCCATTGAGGCCCTAGCTTCCTGCTCTTCCGTTGCCGATGGTGCCAGGTTTGGTACATCTTTAACAACTTTCTTTAAACCAATATCTACTCTAGGCGAGTACTTCGTTATTGTTTTGTTACTTCGTGCTGATATAACCACTATATCGTCATCAAATAACTTTAATTTTCTTTTCCTGAATCTTTGCGAGGGCATAACGATACTAACAACTGCTACAGTTGTTTCATTTCAACGAAACATGCGCGCGCGCACTGGAGACAGAAAACAATGGGTAACTTTCCCAGATTAATCTTGTTCGGCTCTTTTCAAATCGGAAAAAAGTAGTTTTTGTTGGGAGGCTCCCAGATTAATCAAGTGATTTTTTTGGGAACAACCCACCGATTACTTTTCACAGGCCTGTGTGAAAAAGCAAGCGATTGATAGAAAATTGTTTGTAAATATATCTCTTCTCTACCTGTCTCTTCCTAATATAACTCTAAGTATAAAGCAACCGGTTTCTTTTGCAAAAAATGGAATAAGTTCGTTGTCTTTTTCTAAAAAACAGATTTATGTACCGTATTGTTGCAGTTTAATTGACTAATCTTGAATGACCCTTATATCAACAAATTTGTAGCATTTTCAAAACACAATGTTCACAACAGTTACTTTATTTTTTCATAAGTTGAGGCTTGCTGTGGGCAGGGTCGCTACTCCGTGATAGTATTGAACAATGCTACCCATAACGTGTTGTTCATTATTTTGGTAGATGCACTGTGAAATCAATCGAAGCGATGCATATCACGTTAAAACTAAGGATGGCGCGTAAATTTTCAAAACTAAACAGCCTTGTTTATTCAGTTGGCAACATAGTGGATCGATCCATCACCTTTTTGGTTAATAGAGACATGCTTGAAGCGTACAAAGAAGATTAAACTACGTCTTGCAATTCAATAACATTCAACAACTTTCACCTTGGAATAGCCAGTGACTGATTGTTCAGAATAACAGAAATAAACGCCAATAGTGCGTGTATATGAATTTTAGTTTCAGATTCCGCGGTAAACTTAAGCATGATGGCATTTTCTAGCCATTTTTATATTGCCGAGATTTCGTAGTCCACAGTTCTTTATGTATATTTATGTACATTCTTTACAAAATCAGCAATTTAACATACAAAGACTGTAAAATGAAAAATGAGTTGCCTCTTCACATATTGGATTTGTGACAAAGCAGGCGTTTCATCCAAAATTATTGGGTTAAAAATATTTTCTATAAATGTATCTTCCTAATCCATCTTGAGGTTTAAGCTAACTGGTTTCTTCTAGGAAACGCATCAAGTACTTTTCTTTATTTAAAATAAATAAATTATATATCCAATCTTTTGCAAAGTAATTGTGTAATGTTGAATGATGATTATATCAGCAAGTATATGGTATTTCTGCAACACAATATTCATCTTAGCTTTTGTTTTTCTTGCAAATTTAAGCTTGCTGTGGGCAGGGTCGCTACTCCCTGGTAGTATTAAACTATGCTACCCATAATTTGTTGTTCATTATTTCGGTACATGGAGTGTGAAATCAATCGAAGCAATGCATATCACGTTAAAACTAAGTATGGCGCGTAGAATTGTCAAAACTAAACAGCCTTGTTTAATCAGTAGGCAACAAAGTGCATCGATCCATCACGTTTTTGGTTAATAGAGACATCCTTGAAACGTACAAAAAAGATTAAACTACGTCTTGTGATTCGATAACATTGAACAACTTTCACTTTCATGCGGTTAATGACCGATTTTTGACAATAGCAGATATATGTACGATTATATGAATTTTAGTTTCACTATCGGTAGCAAATATCAGCATGATGATATTGTCTAGCGATTTTTAAATTTTCAACATTTCGTTGTCTTACAGATGTTCATGTATATACATGTACATTCTTTATAAAATTTGCACTGTACCATACATAGATTTGTAAAATGAAAAATCAGTTATTTTTATTCATATTGCATTTGTGAAAAAGCAAGCGATTGATAGAAAATTGTTTGTAAATATATCTCTTCTCTATCTTCCTAGTATAACTCTAAGTATAAAGCAATCGGTTTTTTCTGCAAAAACGGAATAAGTTTGTTGTCTTTTTCTAAAAGAAACAGTGAACTGTACTGTGAGGACTGATGAGGTACTCTGAACTGTGAGGTGAATGTTCTGGACGAGGAAATTATTGATATCAGAAGACTTGGTAAGTCGCGTGAAGACGGCTCATCTAGACCTCTACTCGTTAAATTCAAGAGAATTGAACCTAAACTGAAAATAATGAAGAACTCCTATAAACTAAAAGATTTACCGGACTGGTTACTGTACATAAACCACGACAGAACAGTCGAAGAAAGACGCCATTTTCATGATGTTAATTTAATTTGTAAAAAAATAGCCGAAGATTATTCGGAGGAATAATTCTACAAAACCAGTCCTCCTTGGAATTTAGAAATCACTCGCGTCCCCTCAAACAAGAATCACATGCACGAATCACAAAGTCATCTAAAAGGCACAGGGTTTCCAACAACTTTAAAACAAATGAGAAAAAATCCCGCCTCAAAATAAAATCTGGTAATAACAAAGACAAAAGATTAATGAATACTCATTTTCCTTTCTCTTTAGCATTTTGTAACATTCGAGGTTTACGAACAAATTTTACAGATGTTGAGGCTTTTTTGATTTGGCTTTTTTGTGAATCTAACATAAACGCTGGTATATCTTCTAATGATTTCCTTGCTCCTAAATATCTACCATTGTTTAGAATGGACTCGTCAATTCATATGCATGGTCTAGCAGTTTATGTTAAGGAAACGTTTCGAATATCTCGGGTAACTGACCTGGAAGACCCCGGTCAACCTTTCATGTGTTTCCGTTTCTTCTTCTACACTCAACTAGTTTTTTATTTTTTCTCTATCGTTCTCCTACTTCCCAAGACTGTTCTGTTATCAAATCAGTCTCAACGTCCGCTGATTTAGCACTTCTTAATCATCGCTCAACCAACATCTTTGTATTTGGTGACTTTAACATTCACCATAAACAATGGCTAAAAATTTCTAACGCAACTAGTAGCTCTGGTGTTGAAACTTTTAACTTTGCAATTTCTCAGTCTCTCTCGCAACTGGTTGATTTTCCAACCCGCATTCCTGATCACTCCAGTCAACTAGCGTCCTTGTTGGATTTATTTTTAACCTCTAACCCTGACATCTGTAAAATATCTCATAGTGCTCCATTAGGTCGTTCTGACCATGTTGTTATATCGGTCAAAGTTAACTTCAATAGACAAGTTTCTCATGAACACCCTATGCATAGAACCTTTTTTAGATATGATCTTGCGGATTGGCAAAATTTTCAAGCACACATTCAGTCTGCCCCTTGGAAAAAAATTCTTTCCAAATCAGCTGATAATTGTGTTATTGAAACCACTTCAATAATATCTGAAGCTATAAGATTATTTGTTCCCTCAAGGAAATATCAAATAGAACCTCATTCATCGTCATGGTTTTCTCCAGCATGTGCTGCAGCCATAGCCCATCGTAATCATTTTTTCCATTGCTATCGACGCGATGCGACTGAACTTAACAGACAATTGTTTATTGTCTCTCGCAATAATTGTAAATATGTTGTTCGTAAAGCAAAAACTGTTTTAGCTGGAAGAACTAAAGATCAATTCAATTCAAAAAAATAGGTTCAAGTAAATTTTGGCGTATCATTAAAAATGTCCGGGGTAATTTTAAATCATCTGTGCCTCTACTATTCAATGGTCCTGAAGTCATTAATTTATCTAAGAATAAAGTTGAACTATTTGCTAAACTCTTCAGTTCTCATTCTACCCTTAATGATTCTAGGCACGATCTCCCATATTTCATCTCCAGAACTGATCAGACTTTACAGGATTGCTTCATACCTCCTGATAATGTTTCCAAGATTGTTTCCAAAACGGATTCTAATAAAGCTATAGGACCTGATGGAATTCCTGTAATTGCTCTTCAAAGGTGTTCTACCGAGTTATCTCCTGTTTTGTGTGCTATCTATAAAAAGTGTTCATCCTGGAAAATTGCCTCCGCTATTCCAATTTTTAAAAATTGTGGTGACCGATCTAATCCTTGTAATGATAGACCGATTAGTCTCATTTCCATTTTAAGCAAAGTTTTTGAGACTTTAATTAACCAGACCCTAGTGGAATTTATTGAAAAAAATAATTTGTTTTACGATTCCCAGTATGGGTTTCGTTCTGGTCGTTCCACTGCTGACTTTTTGACAGTTATTGTGCTCTTGATGTTTCTGGTGAAGCGCGAGCAGTTGCTCTTGACATTTCCAAGGCATTTGATAAAGTCTGGCATCTGGGTCTATTGCATAAACTCAAAGCATATGGTATAAAAGGTCCATTTTTAAATATTATCTCCTCCTTCCTTTCCAATCGTAAACTCAAGGTTGTCCTTAGCGGTCATCTTCCACTTTTTCCATCAATGCTGGTGTTCCCCAAGGATCAGTTCTCGGACCAACCCTGTTCCTACTGTACATAAACGATCTCCCAGACAATTTATCATCCAAAACCATTATTTACGCTGACGATTCCACATTGTATTCTTGTCTTGATAAATCAGATGATTGTGATAAGGTTAATTTGGCCTCTGTTTTCAATAAAGATCTCAATACGGTAGTTGAATGGGGTAAGAATTAGCTGGTTACTTTCAATCCATCAAAAACTAATCTTTTTTCCATTAATCATCTGAACATATTTACATATTTTCCTCAAATTTCGATGAATGGTTCTCATTTGCCTGAAAACAATTCATTTCGCCTTCTTGGTCTTATATTTTCAAGCGACCTCTCATGGCGATCTTACATGGAAACCATTGCAAAATCAGCGGCCATGAAAGTTGGTTCTCTTTTACGAGAAATGAGTTACCTGACTCTTGAATGTATCCTTTATCTTTACAAATTTTCAATTCGTCTTTGCATGGAATACAGCTGCCACATTTGGGCAGGTGCACCTGCAAATTGCCTGAACTTGTTAGATCGCGTTCAACGGCGTGTTTGCAACGCAATCGGCGCAAACTTATCTTCGAAACTGGATTCCCTATCACACCGGCGTAACGTAGCTTTTCTTTGTCTTTTCTACAAGTTTTTTATGGACGCTGTTCAAGCGAACTGTCATCTCTTACACCTTCTCCCAGAATTTTTTTTACCGTACAACTAGGTTTTCTTTATCTTCTCATCAATAATGGACTGTTTGTATTTCAAATATCTGAAAACTGCGTAACTTTCCCTGTAACTCTTCAAGCTCTTTACACTCAAGTGGCCTTTAAGGCCTTGTTCTGAGCAACAACAATAAAAAAAATAAAAAATCTATTAACTTATAACTATCTTTATTTAAATTTTTATTTATATAATTTTTTTTTCAGTAAGCAAAATAATATTAATACTTCTATATACGCTTCTATATATGCGTTGCTTGTCCTAGTTTAGTTGCCTTATTTCTTATCAGCGCTCTGCACTACAGTGGCTTTCGTAGCCTGGCTCTAGGTAGCCTCCAATAGAAAAGTAAATAAGCTACTGAGAGCATTCATCATCTTAATTGCACTGAACAATAATAATAATAAAATAAGGTTTACATCAAAAATTCAATGTATAGGCATAAAACTGTGCCTGTCAACCTATAACAAAGCAAAGTCACGCAAAAGCATAAAAATGCGAAGAGAAGAAAAAATTGATAATAATAGAAAATAAAAATAAATCGAAAAATCGCTGGTAACGCTTCATATTTTGAGTTGCAAAGAAAGACGTAATCAAGCAAATAATCGTAATTAAATAATCAAACATACAAATATCTTTTGTTTCTCAAGAACAAATCCAATCGATTTTTGAAAATGTTTAATGACTCCGCAGAAATAACTTCGTTAGGGAGGCTGTTCCAGCTGTCTACAACTCTCATCGTAAAGAATTGCCTCCTGAAGTCGAGTCTGCAGAATTGTTTTTTCAATTTATATGAATGACCTCTCGTCCTCGTCAGTGATCTTTCTTCGATGTCGAACAGTTTGGTTTCACAGAAATAGAAGTTGTGAAACCATTTGTAAACTTCTATTAAATCGCCTCTTATGAAACGGTAATTCATACTTGGAAGACCTAAGCGTACAAGGCGGCTTTCGTAGGATAGATTTTTCATACCGGGAAACAGTTTTGAGGAACGACGAAGAACGTTTTCAATTTGCCTTTTGTCTTTCAGCAACCTTGGGTTAATAACTGTGCCACAATATTCTAGATGCGGGCAAACAAGTGCTATGAAAAGCTTCGTGAACATTTTTGTGTCGAGGTAAACGAAAGTGCGTCTGATCAATCCAAGAATGCGATTTGATTTGTTGACTTGAATCGTGATGTGAATTGCGAATTTCAAGCAACTATCAACTTGAACTCCCAAGTCACGCTCGCATTTCGTTGGTTTAATCACGACGCGTTTTGTTTCAAGTGGGTCCCACATGGTATACGTATGTAGCTTGTTGTTATGACCAAGATGCAAGACTGAACATTTATCAATATTAAAGCACATTCCCCAGTTTTTTGCCCAAGAAACTAGCGAGTCGATGTCTTTCTGAAGTAGGTAATGCAATGTGGCATTATCTAATGGAAGATACACCTTTGTGTCATCAGCAAAAAGGGCAGCAGGGGATGTTATTGACTGGGGAATGTCATTGACATAGATTATGAACAGTAATGCAGCTAATACAGTACCTTGTGGAACGCCACTTCGGACCTCATTCCAGTTTGAAAAGCCATTGTTGACTCTGACTCTTTGGCGGCGGTTACGAAGAAAGTTTTCGATCCAATTGAAGGTTTTTCCTTTGATGACATATGCTTTGAGTTTGACTAGGAGACGCTTGTGAGGTACTTTGTCAAAGGCTTTCGCAAAGTTTAGGTATATGTTGTCAATAGTAGGAATTCCTTTGCCTAGAGCTTTAGTCCAAGAGTCGATTACTGAAAGCAAATTTGTGACACAAGAATGGCCAGAACGAAACCCGTGTTGAACTGGGGTGAAAATGTTGTTTTCGCGGAAGTGATGAAGCAAATGATCTTTAATAATTTTTTCGTATACTTTTGTTACTACACACGTGAGACTAATTGGTCTATAATTGGACACAATAGATTTATCTCCTTTTTTGAATAGTAGCGTTATGGTTGCGTCTTTCCAAATTTGTGGTATGTTACCTGAATCGAAGATCTTCTGAAAAATAAAGAGAGAGCAAAGGTGAAATTTCAGTAGCAGATTCTTTGAGTACTCGAGGATGTAGTTGGTCAGGACTAGGAGATTTGCATGTTTTTAATTGAAGTAGATGTCTTTTTATGTTAGCAGGCGAAAAGTCAGGTTTGTCAGTGAATGGAGTGAGATAATGATGGTGCTTGAAAGAAGGAATATTCGATGAATTGTCGTTTGTGAACACGCTTGCAAAATACTGAAGAGCTTTTTCTATGTCGGTTGTTGCAGTAGACGCGTTGTATGACATGTCCGGAAAAGAAGATTTTGATTTTAGTTTGCTTTTGACATACGAGAAAAAGGCTTTAGGATTTTTCTTTATATTATCAGCAAGTTGCCTTTCAAATTGTACTATTGCTTTTCTGCATGATGCTTTGGCTTGGTTCCTTGCTTTTGCATATTTTTGGTAGCTTTCTTGTTTGGAGATCTTAAATAAGCAGAATATTTTTGCTGTTTTTTTCTGGAGTTTCATAGTTGTTTCTATATTTAGCCATGTTGAAGATTTTTTGTGAGAGTGTGGTTTGGTTGGAATATTATTATTGACTAACACAAGCAGTGACTGGTGAAGCCAATTCCATGAAGCGATAGAATCTAAGGACGCCAGATAGTCAATGTTTAAAGAATTTACTCCATCTTTGATTTTTTTGTAATTTCCTTTTGAATAAAGAAAATATTTCGAAGCAGTTGTAGATGTATCAGTGAATGACGTAAATAGTTTGAAATACAGAAGTTGATGATGACTTTTACCAATAGGTGAAAGATGCTGTATAGGTGATATTATGCGTTCTTCTGAAGTGAATATTAGATCGATGGTAGTGGGATTTTGAAAAGGTCGGATAAGCGTTGGTTTAAAAACATGTTGGTATAAATAAGAATTGCGTATGTGTTTAATGAATACTTCTGATTTGGATGAGTTAGGGAGAGGATTGTCGGCAGTTGACCAGTCTATGTCTGGATAGTTAAAATCTCCCAAGAATAGCTTGTTTCGGTATGTTCGGCTGTCATTTAATAATTGAGTATGAAGTAGGTTATCATTTTCAGAAGTGCTGTTCGGCGATCGATAAAAGGTACTTAAAAGGAGATCTAGGTCTTTTAACCGAACAATACAACTGACCATTTCACTGAAGGATACTTCCATGTTGGTTTGGGTAGTGCTAATTGTGTTGCGAACATATATTATAATATCTCTACGGCAGGAGGTAGAGTTGTGGTTGGTAAAATGGTTATAATTGTCTATTGAGATTTCAGCTTGCAGGACATCAAATCTTTTATTCTTAGGTAATGTTTCAACCAAGCTGATGATATCAGGATTATGCTCTTTTAGAATCTGCAAAAGTTCCGGTCTTTTATTTAACAATGAGTCAACGTTAGTATAAACTATTTTTAGGTCTGTTGAATGAGCGCAGTGTTTATGCCAGTAGATTCTTTCCTTGGTCTTTTTTTCTCTCGAATAACTTTTAAGTTCCAAGGTGGACCCGTAATCCGATAAAACCATTCCCCCGAGACATCGCTTTTTATTAAATTTTTTTGTTCTTTTCGAGCTGCGTTGAAGTGATCACGTTCTTCTTTAGATCGATCTGGGTTGATGTAGGTACCAAGTAATGATTTTTTTTAGAAATCTTGTATTTCTAAGAATTTGATTCTTTGTCTCAGAATTTTTTAGTGATACAAGGAGCGGAGCGTCCGTGGTTTGTCGTTGTTTTGCGGACCTAACCGTTTACAATCTTTGATAACGTTTCTCTCAAGTTTAAGATTGCACCCTTTATGAGCAACGTTAAGGAAATCTGCAATAGGGTCTTGAGTCTCAACACAATTGTGAACAATGAGATTCAATGACCGGTCTTGTTTGTTTATCTCGTTAATGGTTTCTTTTATTATTTTTGATGAGTTAAATCGGTTCACCTTCTCGGATTGTGAATTGTTCTTTGTGGCCTCAGCATAGTTGCAGTAAATCTTTTGTTGTCCGTCAAGAATGCTTGTTGATAGTTTATCAATTTTATTGTCAAGTTTATTCAACTTCTCAATAATTCTATTAACTGGTGGTTCTGCTATGTTCATACATATTTTTTGGCAGGTATCACATACCCAAAATAACTTATGCATTTCGATTGCTTGGTAAGCCGATAGTGATAATGATTGACAACTGATATGATACCAAAATTTACACATATCGCATTCAATAGCGTCATCGGTGTCTTCAACTTTAATCTTACACGGATTGTTCTTATTTCCGGGACAAATATCTTTGGATTTGTTAAGAGCCATAATAACTGACAAACGTTAAACTTTTCGATCAACAAGTGAACTACCTTCAATTACTTATAATTGCAAACGGATGTTGAAGTGCAAATGCCTTGCAATTATGAAAATTCGGGTTGTAAGAGCAGAAAAGCGCAAATTCAAAATCGTAGAACAAAAAAATAAAATGATTTGAATAATGTACTAGGGTAAAGAAAAGTTGTTCCACACTCAAACCTTTTTCGGGATATGAGGCAGTCACCTGGGGTTTCGACCCAAGCTCCCGAAAGTCCTCAACAACCCAGAAAGATTCGATGAATGGAAACACACAAAATGTAGCTATGCGAACACAAATATACGTGAGTGTAAAATGATATAGTCAACAATTCGAAGATTCAGTGACTGAGACAGTTGCTTTCGACAATCTGTAATGCTAAGGTTTAATAAATTGCGAACTTACGATCGATTTTCTAAGAGCTTCCAAAACGCGTCTGCTCGGAGCAAGCTCAAGTTTTATTCCCCATATTTACGCCTTTGAGATGCAATGCAATAAACGACTTCTTGGAATAAAGCGGAAAAATCGAATTTGAAATGAAGAAGTTAAACAACGAATTCGAATGGTCATTTTTCAAGGAAACCTGGAAGACCAATAACATCTTTGCCGACTAACATACGAGAATGTAACATTATTGCTTGTGTCAGAGAGGCCAACGATTGTAAAGGTTGCGGAGGATAGTTCAGTCATCAAAATGCTCAAACGGTTTATGGAAGTGACATGACATGATATAGTTTTTCACTGATAGAAATGGTAACCACTTACTTTTGAAAATATGAACCCTATTCTACGATCTCAGAATTTTTTGGTTTTTGATATGGGGTTCGAAGGACACTTCATTATTCCAGCTAAAATTATTCCAGAGCTGGGTCGCTTGTTGATCTAGTATCGCCTTTACCATAGGTAACATAAGTATATCAGTCTGTTCATAGCAAACGGTATGTTGACCCGATAAGAAACTTCTCACAAAAAGACCTATTTTCTAACCAATGAATTAAACAAAATTGGTTTATCACAAAATAATATCAACTCTTTCCGCTTATAAATATTCATTAATTAACTTTAATAAAAGATATTTTACTTTTGAAGTGTCCAACGATCCTACTCGACGGGGACATACCTTTTGTCGACCCGGTCATGTTCCACGACCTTAACAAATCAGCGATTGCCAAGGCTGCTTCACGAACAAGAGGTACTGCTGATCCGTCAGGGATGGACGCACACAACTGGAAACGTATTATAGTATCCGAAATGTTTGTCTAGAAAATGCGAATTTACGATTTTCCCTCGTATTCATGGCAAGAAAGCTATGTACTGAGGAAGGCGATTCTTCAAGTCATGCGGAGAGACGCAGTCGAATCAGTGGGTAGCCTTCAACTGTGTGCTGGTTAACCAGGAGGATGCCAAGCAGCAGTGCATGCTGCTAACGAAATCTTCAACGAAGAAAAGACGGATGGGGTTTTACTGATTGATGCAAGCAACGCATTTAATTCACTGAATAGTGAATAGGCAGGCAACGTTACACAACATTCGCTACATCTGTGCTCCACTTGCTCCATATATCCGTAACTGTTATAATGCGCTTTCTCTCCTATTGATCGCGGAAGGTGAAGAGATCACGTATTCAGAAGAAACAACTCAGGGCGATCCACATGCTATGCCTGTTTACGCTGTCGGAATTACTCCATTACTACCTGTTCACAATAACATTAGTCTCAACCCAGGAACCAAACAAGTAACCTTCGCTTGCTTGGGGCCGGAAAACTACTTGCCCTTAGGAACTGGTGGTTACGGATCATCCTAAAAGGTACCTACTTGGTTGTCATCCAAATGAACAAAAGTCTTGGTTGGTTGTGAAGCCGGAATAATTCGAAAAGGTAAAAGATGGTGTTCCATAGTGTAGGAATGAACATAACGGCGGAAGGAAGAAAGTATCTCGGAGAATTTGTTGGATCGAGTGAAGGTCGCCGTGGCTACATATAAAGTCTTGTGGACAACTGGAAAACCCAACTCGAAACAATGTCGGAAATTTCCAAGACTGAGCCTCGAACTACTTTTACTGGATTTTTGATCATTGATCACTCGTTTATACTATCAATTATTGGCCACGTGTGCTCACCAGATGAGAGAAAACTACTATCACTACGAATCGAACTTGGCGAACTATCAATTCCCGTTCTGAAAGACCAAGCGGAGGAGCAGCGGAAAGGCATGCAGGCAACTAACCAACAATATTATCCAACAAGAGCGGCTCTATACGGTAAACATAGCAGCACAGTTCTCAACGAAAATAGAGATCACCCATCGGAAACAATCACAACAAAAGGTTTCTCTTGAAGATGTTCGAACAAAACTCTCCGTTGAAGAAACAAGAGCAAACGAAATCGCTCAACTTAGGAACTTCCAGCTGGTTGAACGCAGTCCCGACGATACATGATAATCACTCTCTCAACAAACGTGAATTCCATGACGCACTCGCATTACGATTTCGCTGGCGACCAAAGTATCTTTCATCTGTCTGCGAGTGTGGTAAACAGTTTTCCGTGGATCATGCTCTATCGTGTGTAAAGGGTGGATTTCGAAGACATGATTGACTGAGGAATGCTTTGGCCAAAGTCATCAACGATGTTTGTAATGACGTCACAACATAGCCACCCCTAATGAGGTTAACTGGCGAATAACAGTTTCAGCGATCTGCCAACATCCAAGACGATGCTCGCTTCGACGCAGCATGAGGCTTTTGGGTACGTGATCAAATTTTGGACGTGAGGATATTCCACCCATTCGCTCAAAGCCACGTAATCCGAAAGCTTCAGGTTGCTTTTAAAGGCAATGAAAACGAAAAGAAGCGCCAGTACAACAAGCGAGTCATTGACGTTGAACACGGTTTTTTTACGGTACAGGATGCGGTCAGGAGGCTGAAATTTTTCTCAAGAAATTTGCTGAAAAACTCGCTGAAAAAAGGGACTCTCTTGTTTCGCAAATAATACAGTGGTTACGGTGCAAAATTTCCATCATGCAAGTTCGCGGTCCGAGGTTCACGGACATTATTTAAAAGATGATAAGAATAGTGGAGATATTGAACTATCTGATATAGTTTCAAAGTAATTTGTTTATTTTTGTTACGGGGGTACACAAAAAAAATTATGTTTATATAATAGCGAATGGAGACCGATCATTGGTTTGTACTTTCAATCCGGCGGTTTATATAGGTTATATTTTGTAGAATATCATCTTCTCTATGGATCATCACCCTATGAAAATTGTGTCTATAATTGTAATAAGAAATAAAACATCATAACTGGATGAAAAAGTTTTTTAACTGTTTACATTTCTTTGAAAAGTCGAAATATTTTAATAGACGCTTCTGAAAAATTTATCTTTCGGTTTCGAATGAAGAATAATAGGTTTTATGTAAGTCGAATGATTCATTTACTGATAACAATTGTTTGAATAAAACATAATTGTTCGTTTCTAAAACAAATGACGTCGGAATAGTCGAAATACAATGATACAACGACCTTATACTGAATAACCTTTCTGAAAATTTTATAAAAAACTTACCGGTATTTTTGGAGAGCTGGGTTCAGGAAATTTTGAAATTTCATCAAAACAAATATGGTTGCTGTTTTATCCAATTTTGACAGGTGTCGAAATATTTTGTTGATATTTTTCATATATTCTGTTGTAATGATAACAATAATTTGAGAAGGTTTCTAGGCTATTAGGAAGCATCATCTAAATTGACTAACTCGAGGAGAAGTAGATTTAGTGAAAGATTTAAAGATAAAAACAATAGCAAAAAAGTGTGGTGATAACTGGCATAAATTATAAAATATATACTGTCACTATGATGTTTAGCGAGTGGTAGCAGTGCTGATAAATGATGTTTCTCCTCATTGAAATACCCAAATGTTTTTGTTATGTGATATATATATTGTCAGGTTGCCTTTATAAATATTATATATATACTTTGAATATTTCTATATTGTGTGTTTCTTCTCAAAACTTGCTTCATGGCTCTTGGAGGCCATTATCAAGATGTGCTTGATTAATTAAATAATATATATATATATAACAGATAGAATGAATGTATGTATGTATATATATATAAGGCCACAATCGAAAATATTCGACTTTAGCGGTCTCCGACCGACCAATAAGTTTTTTAAGAATCCCAGTTGGTCACTCAGTAAAAATGTTGGGTTTCCGAAAAATCTCCAAATTTTTGTCTGCGCGCTGTTTAGGAGATTTTATCCGACCATCCGTATATTTACAGGTAAGGACAAATATACTACCGACACCCAGCTATTCTAGTCACAGTCTTCTCATTATTAAAATTGTTGTCTACGCAAAAAAATTGCGTACGCGAATACGATTTTTACTGTTTTGCGTACGTTTTTGCATAGACATATTTTAATGTTTTGCCGTACATAATTTGTCATTTGGTCTACATTAGGACAGACTAACACAGTTATGCTTTCTCATAGAACTAATGAGTGCAATTTTAATGGGTTATATAGTTAGTCTAGTAGACTCCCGCTGCAGTGCTCCAATTAGTTGTTCAAAAGTGATTTGCAAAATTTTCATTTAAAGTTTATTCATTGTCACTTGCTGCATTTTTTATATATCCTTGTAATGTATTTGTTAATCACTACTCAAGTTATTGCCGGCTCTCTCCACATGCTAACATTCAATGCCCTGACGTATAAAATGCGGCCGACTGATTTGGCGGTGACCTGAATGTCTCCATGGTCCAGAGTCACCTGAAACCATCTCTACTATTACAGTGGAGACGGCCAGCCCAGAGGTCAAATAAATCTGCAGCTTGTTGGAGGGTTCAAGCGCTCTACTTTCAGGCAAGCTCGAGTAGTGAAATATAGAAACAAAATGAGAAAAATTATATTTTGTAATCTTCGATAACTTCGATCAATCATGCTGGTTTCAATGCAAATGAGTTTGTCTCGATTTAAACGTTAATCGCACAGCTAAGTTCTTTGTTAGCTCTTCAATTTATCTTCGGAGATTTTCAGGCGCCCGTAACGATTATAAATACTTTATATTCTCATGTATTATTCCTTTGAGAAAAAATTCTCTTTAAAGAAATATTTAATCCAAATTAAGTTAGGAATAAATACTTTATTTAAAGCTAATAGATATTTAAAGATATAAAATGTCACGGCACATATTTTCACTAGCAAAATACAGCTTTAACAAGTTAAAATACGATGACTTCTTAGTGATAACGATGTCTTCTTGAAATTAGGAAAAAGTGCGAAGTTAAAACCTAGCTGTTGTGTCTATTTTCTTCAGAGTCTAATGCATGTTTATTGGTTTTGTGAAAGTGTTTCATTCTTTTTTGTAAACAAAACTGGATGTTTTATTGTGGTTTGATTTTTTTTCTTCCATCGAATGCAGCATAGTTTTTCTGCATTTTAAAGTTTTATGTAAACAAAACTGAATGTTTCGTTGTGGTTTGATCTTTTTTCTTCCATTGAATGCAGCATAGTTCTTCTGCATTTTAAAGTTTTATGTAAACAAAACTGAATGTTTCGTTGTGGCTTGATTTTTTTTTTCCATCGAATGCAGCATAGTTCTTTTGCATTTTTCTGTTAGTGAATTCTAATTTGTTGAGGCCTGACTTTAACAACAGAAATAGTAAATGAGCTTCTCTCCAATGTGCTGATTGCTTTATGCCATTCCAGTATTGGTCCGCCCTCTGTCGCAGTGAAAAAGTAGTTATGAATCGTCTAGGATCTACACTTAAGTGTAGTGACTGGTCCCTTTAGTAAGTGAGTAACTTGTGGCATAGTTCCAAATGGTTACTGCGATATGACGGCTTCTTTGACACGCCAGGTCATTAGGGGGTCAGGATGTAGACACAGCATGCTCAGATTTTTCTGAAACCACGTTTTTCTTTTTTTTCTAAATGCGTACGTCTGATATGTTACGGTTGACTTACGGAAATTACGAATTCAGGTACGTCATCGTACATTTTGCACACTTCGAATCATAGATATAAAAGTTAAATACCTACATCTTACGTACACAAAAAAAATACGTACACGGACGTTCCTACACCAAGGTTGGCGTACGTGTCGGCAAGCGGGTACGCGAAAATGAGAAGACTGTAGTCAAGCCTCAAAAACGCGGAATTAAGAATAAAAACAAACAAAACGGCGAACCTTTTTTAGCACGAGAGCTCGGAAAAAAATCTGGTTTACAATTCGGCCGACCGACCAACTCATTTTGTTTATATATTTCGGACGCTAAAGGCAAATATTTTTGATGGTGGCCTAACTGAATTTATGTGATGTATGATCACAAACATATTATTCAAACACTCTGTTGTAAGGCTCATTGTCATCATGGTTTAACGTTCATTTTCCCCATGCATGAAACTTGGACGTTTTCAAAAGAAGATACACCCCAGCCAAGAGAATTTTTGGCCCGACTGGCTTGTTGCTCGTGGAAATTAAACTAGACTGGTGTTAATTCATTTTTGTTTTGTTTTCAGGTTTGTTATGAGAATAGATCAGATTCGAAAGTTTACGAATCACAGCAATTTTCGCTTACAAGTAGAGCCGTTATTACCTACCAAAGACTATCCCATATTACTCAGACATCTATCACTAAATAAAAGTTTAGAAAGATTGTTGACTATCAAGTCTATTATATATATATATATTTATATATACATCAAAAACGTTTTACAGTTTTTATTTGTTTTTTGTCTTTCAAACCTTTTAACCATTAAAAGCGAATTAATTGTGAATAAAATATGCACAATCAGTGATGATGATGATGATGATGATGATGATGATGATGATGATGATGTTGATGATGATGATGATGATAACAAACATAAATAATTAATAATAATTAACTATACATCAAAAATATTTTAATAATTTTACTTAGCTGGTTTATCAATTATTCTAAAAATTATATATATTTGATCCCTATATATGTTATTACGTAATCACATTATTTTCATCACTAATTATGTTCTTCTATTAACTTTTGCAAATTCAGCTATATAGAATTCTCTATGTAGAATTCTCACCCTGGGCATATTCTTAGACTATTCTTCAAAAAATGCCCATTTTCACCCTGCTATTCTTATAAAGCGTATCCTTATATAAAAGAGCTTGTATTTCAAGATGTAATTGACTTTCCCCCTGTATTCGTTTGCTTTGCAGTTATATGTTGTTGAAATGAATTACGCTTTATAATTTAAGTCTGTTTTGATTGATTACAATAACTTTGAACGTTCGTACTCCGTAAGAGTGATACCTTAGAAACAACAACAAACAACCTCATCTACTGTTAAGTATGATACTTAAAAGCATGAGTAATATTCTAGGGACTATGTATATATATATGTGCAATTTACATAATAAATTCTTACAAAGGCTTGTTGACATTGTTATTATTGAGAGAAAAGGTGCTTGTATTGAAGCTTGTATTTAACTTTTAAAAAAAAAAACATGTAGTGGAAACCTCTGCTGAAACCTGCGTATATATATTTATGTCCATATCAGATTGTCAACAAACAATATACACAGTTTTCAGCATGAGAGAGTTCAAGCCAATCTTGGCTCTTGATGAATTAAAGCAAAGTCGGCAGATTACAGTTCACGTGACAACCCACGATGGAAACGAGAATCTTGTCACACTTTACGCTGGCGAACAGATTAAAGCAATCAAAGAGAAACTTTTGGGGGAAGATCATGCCAAAGATGTCGCTAATTATAAAGTAAACTGTCCACAAAATTTGTTGCATCGGTTTGCTTTTTTTGTCATGGTGGTTTTTGTAGACAAGAGCTGTTAGAAAATTATGATAGTGTAATTGCTAACTTGTGTAGGTAATTTCACTTTTAATAGTGTATATTGATTTTGTGTTGTGTTTCGTAGGTGGTTCTGCTTTCATCCAGACGAATTCTGGACGACCAACGCACAGTTGAGCAGGAAGGTTTGATTGATGACGATCGCTTTCTCATTGCTCCAAAACGTAAGGATGTCAGCAATCCGTTCAAGTACGGAGTTGTGAGCAGCAAGGGACCTGACCTGCAAACCATAAAGAAGGTTACAGAACACTTACGTAAGTTGTTGTTGTTTACATAAGCCGTAAAAAGTAAAAAAGGGTCATTCTGTAGCATCACTCTACATATCATTTCATGTCATTCTACATCTTGTTTTCCTACCATGGCAACCCATACCATTACATCATTCGCAATCTCATACGTGTCATATGCTCAGCGTCCCACAGGTCTCATTATCACCACCTTAACCTTTTGTTTACACGTTTACATTTGTATATATATTGAATGACAAAAACTTCCTTTACAGGTTGTTTTTATTTTGGAATTAATGGTTCAAACCACGAAGCCTTTAAACTATTAAAGTGGTGACCTCGACGTGATCATTTCACGGTCATTCTATCTTTGTTAATTTTGCTAATGATCTCTCCCGCTGTTCTCCTCGCCGTTGTTCTTGGTTTTCTTGTAAATCCAACGCCGATATGAATGACTCAGAAACAGCCTCATCTCTATCCAAGCCTTTGACAGCTGCTGGAAATTCTCCTCCTATGCATGCCGTCGCAGCTGTTTCTTAAGCTTCCTCCATTTTGGCCATTTGACCAATGCTCTTTCAGCTCTCCTGTCATATCTCAAGCAGTCGGAAAACTTCAAACAAAATAAAAACGATGATTACCTGATTTTATGTATACCAATAGTTTTTCACCCAAATAACCCATTTTGGGGGTTGTTTTTGACTGTTCTCAAATGGTTTTGAAGTTAATGTGCTTAAAAAAAAAATTCAACCTTCAACTCGATCTTGTATTGTAAAACTTAAAAAATAGAATTGCAGTTCTTTTCCATTGAATACTATAGAAGAAAGATGGAGTTGGACGAGAAAACCTTATGAACAGTCGTGTTATGTAAATAGCACATATTGAAAATGATTAAAGTTTTCAACTAGTAACTGGTATACATTTTATCTTTCAGCTTCTAGGGGAGAGGAAAAGGGATTGTCTGGAAACGAATCTGGTTTCGCGTACGCTGGTTTAATTGATTTCTTCGGCGAATTGAAACGCATCCTGGTGTCGCTCACAGAAGTGGCTGGTCTACTGCAACATGTGAACAGCGGAGAGGAATGCAATTCTGATATGGAGGCTGAAGATGCGGAAATAAATGTATTTTATACTCTTTCGTTCGTCACTGTGAAATCCAATGTATCGGTTTAACTTCTCTCATGCGACATTATTTATCTATTTATTTCTGAATCTTTATAATGTACAAATCAATTTAAAAACTAATATATACATATTAACATTTCAATATTAAATATACTGCTATCAACGTGTGTCCTGTTTTCGAGAAAAGAACTCTTTTTAAAGTAAAACATAAATATAGGTTTATTAAAAATGATGCAAATATAAAAAACATTGTTAGAGTAAAGTAAAAAAAGTATTAGAAGTAGTGTTGCATAACATGTTGTTTGAATATAGTATAGCTTATTTCTTTCCTAACTAATGGTGGCTCGTTATAAATTTTGGCTCCAAAATAGTAAAAAGCTTTTCGTTCAAATTCAAGTTTCACGTTATTGTTATTGATGTTTGATTTCTTTTGCTTTCGTACAGATCGATCCACTGTGTTTGAAAAAACTGACAGATATGGGTTTCACGGACTCTCGCAGTAGGAAGGCTTTGTTAATGAACCGAATGTGTCCGGTGCAAGCCATGGAATGGTTGCTCCAGCACGACCAGGACGATGATATCGACACTCCCCTCACCGCCGACGAGCTAGCCACACTCATGCCGGAAAACGATTTCAAGAGGAAACGCGGCTCGCTGAAGAAAAAGGAATTTGTGCCCGACGCCAAAGCCGAGAAGGGTTTAAAAGAGATGGGATTCGCTGACAACGAGGTTCTGGAGGCTTTAAAAGTCTGTACTAACAACTATACGAGAGCTTTAGATTGGTTGCTGGGTGACCGACAGAACCCTGAAGCCGGCCTGGACCCGTCGACTCCCTTATATAAAGCCATCATGAACCACCCGGTCGTCCAGCTGGGCATGACCAACCCTCGTATTTTGCACGCCTTTGAAGACATGCTGGAAAACCCCAACAACAGTGGCCAGTATATTAACGATCCGGAGATTGGGCCAGTGTTGCTTCAAATCTCTCGTATTGTGCAGTCTTTCTCCCACTGAGGACTGTGTGGTTTTTGAGCATTTTTTATTATTATCAAGAAATTTACAACGCTTATATGCTTGCCTCCTGTAACCTTACTTCAAAATTGTAGAGCAGATTGTTTTTATATTGAACTAAAATTGTGCTGTAATGCCTCCATCTACTCTAAACCATTTTCCCGCGTACATCTAGATATTAGGTCAAATCAAAGCCATTTTTGTCTTATCCATAAACAACTTTGCTTTTTCATTTTCCAGGCGGCTCTTTTTCCGACAGCAAATACAATACATGGTTTCCATATTACAGTTTTGATTATTAAAGCTTTTGCAACTCCTGACGAACAAAGTTTCTGAAAAAAAACACCTGCACGATTTTGTAATTACCATCAAATCCTTAAAGTTGTGATTTCATACAACAGTGTCATATTTAAACGAACGAGAGAGCAGTAATCAAGGTTGATAGACATACATCTCGTCGCACTGTGGAACACATTCTTTTTGAAAGAACGAAACCCGAGTCACAAAGTCGTAATACAACAGCAAACAGGGAAGCTATGTAAAGTTGTAAACACGACTTCTTAAGTCTTTAATTTCTATCTTTTCAAAAATGTACGAACAATCCTTAGTTACATTGGTTACCGACATTATTACGACCGCAATTCGTTGGATTGCTCTGAGAAAGGCTCACTCGTGCGATTTGTAAAAGTTTTGTACTTACACATATCTTCGTTGTGTTGGTGACGGGGGTATGTTCGTGATGTTTACTTTCATACTCTCGTCATCGCACCCCAATCATCTGCAGATGTAAACGTACTGTGAGAACCAATTAAGTTATTGTCTTGCTAATTGAAATTTAAGAACTCTGAGAGGTTACTTGCTTACTGACGCCTTTCGATTTACGGCACCATGACTTGATATAGTAGGTAGCCCACTTAGGGCACTTGCATTCACTCTGATTGTGAGCGCCAGTTTCATCAGAACTGTTATCATTCAAGTTAATTTTTACTCTCTATTTTTTGCTCTTCCCAATTTCAGATCACTAAATTTGCTGTTTGGTCTTCATTGTACGGAAGTGGCAGGGGTTGTTGGTGATAGATTTTCATTTCACAAAACGATAATTGTTTCAAATAAAGGTCATTTCAACTTCTTTGAACAAAGTTATAATAAAAAACTAAATGTGAGTTCAAATTATTTTCTTACAAGGAAAACCAGTCACCAGCTTTCATTTTTCCTTTTTTGAAAATCCAGGGTGTCAAAAGTAAAATGCAATAATTTTTTCGCGATCACTTATTTATAATAATAAATAATGTTATTTAACCAAAAGTTCAACTATTTTAGCACTTGTGATTTTATACTTGCTTACAATTCTCAGGTTTGTGTGTATTTATATTATGAAATCTTTTTCTTCCCGAGTTTATCAATCTGCATGACATGGCGATATTTATCGCCTGAAATTTAAAAGCTTCATTCAAAATGGTGTCACAGGACTGTAGTGTTTGCATTTTTTTGCTTTATTTGCATTCTTTTAAATGGTTTAAAGAAATATTTGGCAAACACTTAAACGAATATATGGCGAATGTTTTTTTCCATATGACGTTCGGGTCTGTAAAATACACTGAAACACGGGTTTTGGCTGCGCCCAAAGTGAAATCTTGTAGACCGCCCGTGTGCCAAGGTTTTCCACACAGTTTCCTTACACGAGTATCCAACGAATTCGAAGGGTTTTCGCAAATATAAACGAAAGAAGCATGAAATGATGGACATGTAAAACCAAGACTCGTTCAAATAATTTCACCAATTAATTAAACAAGCAATGTACCCGTCCTACGGACGTTAACAATAATATGATAATTGAGGAATTCTGAATGTATGTATGAACTTGTCAAACAAACATCCCAGGGGCATCACAATCATACCCTGAAAATTTGGTTCCAATCGGTCCAGTCGTTTGGGCGTGATTCACGGACAACAAACAAACATACTCAGGTTTTTCCTCCATTATAGTAGGATAACTTCAAACGTTTCTGATACAACTAAACTATGATGTTCTTATTAAAGCTCTTACATACGAAAGGCTTTGTTCATTTGTAATAATTATCTCTTGTCTATATTCAATTTTCAATTTTCATATCAGTGTCTCATATATCAGTTTTACATGATGAAATATGCGTGTGGGCTCACGAAAACTACATAAAACCGTTGTTTTGCATTTCTTCGTTGAAGCGGTTTGTTTGTAACAACGAATCATAGAAAATTAAAAAATAACACACACGAAGTTAAACTCCATGCACTCTACAGCAGACATGCCAACTAAGCTATCTAATATGATTCTAAAATAAATATTTTCACAGTTTAGAAAGAACGGCATAAAATTCCTTAATATTGAGTACAAGGGGTGGTTTCCCCTTCCTCCTCCCCATCTCTACACAGTGACAACATGAAATATTTCGTTTACTTTACGCCTTTTTGTAATATTACACTGACTTGATTCAAGTCTTGTGAAACGATTAACTCGAAACACATTGCATGCAATGACGTTTATAAATTCACACAAAGATAGCATTCCAATCGCCTTTCCTGATGCAACATCCTAACTCTCATAAATTTGTATCCTATCTTTTTTTTTCAAATTTAAATTACAACAACAAACTAAACGAACAACAATGTTTTGGTGAGTTCTATCGTGAACGGGAAAATGAGTCACGAAGGTTGGTTACTTAATTAAAAACCGTATTTTTGTCTTGAAACAAACAAAATGTCATTAAAAGCAATAGGTTTTTCTACTTGAAAGTGTTTCTTATAGAAAATGTTGCAGTGAATTGACGCAAATATTTTCCCGTCTTTTGTTTCATTTATACAGAGTGTTTCAGTTTCAAATCCGTGCATCTTAACAAAAGGAAACGTTTGAAAAAGTGTGCGCCATCATTTCTCATTCAATGGCGTTTCTCGAAGCAATGTTTTTGCTAGCATCTGTCGAACTAAGAGGAAATTTTTAGACTTCCTATATCAACAGAGTCTTTAGAAACCATTAGGAAATCGATTTCTTTTCGGTTTTGTTTTGCATTTCTTTTCACTGGTAATAGGGGATTAAGCTTTTGATGTAATGATGTTTTCTCTATTTTGATATTCTAACGTAAAACTTTAAAAGGCATGGCGCTTGAATGAGCTTGTAAGCAGTTATTCTCGACTAAAAGGTAAGATTTGATCTAAATTGCAATAGATTCACGGAAAACCGTCCCAAACAAAAGTTCGACAGCGATCTTTTATAAACTGATCATTTCGTAAACGATATTTTAAAACTCAATGTTCTAAGTGTATTCTTTTGGTTTATTTATAACAGACTAGAGAATACTTGATATACTTTAAAGGAAAAAATTGTTGTGGGAAGAAAAAGTTGCGGGAAGAAAAGGTTGCGAGCAAATTTTCGAAACTTTCGCGACTTTTTCTTCCCGCAACAATTATTCTTTTTACAATTTGCAACATTTTCTTCCCACAACTTTTAATTATTTCTAGTGTTCGCACAAAAATAACCCCGAGTTTGGCTGGTCCAATTGTCGTTTTTTGCAAAAAATGATCAGAAAAAGCAATGTCGGACAAAAGTGGGCAAATTCTAATGATGAAAATGTTGTCTGATATTGTTTTAAAAAGTTATCTCCTTGGAACAACGACAAACACAATGTGCGAGAATATTCGTCTACAAATATTTTTTACAAAATCGATCAGATTTCAACGTAGATTCTAATCAATAATTATCGTTTCTTTCTTATTTTGTCTTTTTTGCCTTTATCAGAGGACTTCGTAAACCACTTCCGTATGGCAGCTTGCTTCTCTTCACCATACGCTTTGAACTTCGTTTCTGGACCTTTTTTGTATAAGTAATGTTATATGAAGTTTACACCTTTCTGTGTACATTGAGGTATGAAAATATTAAAGTCTGGTCCGTAGAAACTGCTTATAAGAAAATCCGTCTCCGATTTTTCAAATAATCCGTAGTAGGCTGTATTAATTTTGGAATAAATCGAGTGTCCAAATGCTAAGTTGCTTGGAACGACAAGAAAAATTATCTTAAGTTCAACTTCATTCGCAACATTTTATGTACGCAACTTTTTCTTTTAAAGTTGCGAAAATAAAATCTCAACTTTCGCAACTTTTTCTTCTCGCAACAATTTCTTCCTTTAAAGTACACGTACTGTAGGGTAAGATCAGGATTTACTGAAGATACGTTTATAAATCAAAATGCTGCACCGGAATAAAATAAACATTGTTTATTTATGTAGATAATATAGCTTAATGTTCCGGTCAGCGTTTTAAACGTTTATTTTCGAAATTGTACGTTATTCATTGGAGCAATCATGTCACGTGATAACTCTTGAGTGTAAAACCACGACTGCAAAGAATCAATAAAAATCCTTAGAAGTGTTATTTAAAACATCGAAAAAGGTGTGTCAGCCATTTTTGCTGTTGCAAAGTATTTTTTTGTTTCTTAGAAGAAAAAAAACATTCAATGCATGCTTTACAACAAGTAAGAAACAGAATGAATTCAAAACATGGCATACATTAAACTTACAAAGCTACTTCCGTCTCAATGTTAATAAATCTACAAAGAAGTACAAACGGTATACATTCTAAAACAAGTTCTAAAGCAGCTTTTTGAACTTACCTACAGATGCTGAATTTTTATTCTTTTTTCAGTATGTAGCTAAATGCCGACTTTCTGAGGTAATATTTTCTTGCCTCAAGGTGCTTCAGTTGGCGCAGTTCACTGGTATCCAAATTAGATAATGCATACCTTTTGTGACGCACCGCAAAAAGAAATGTGAATACCTCTGCAATCTTCACTCATATTATTAGAAACTAGCAATAAGACCCGCATGCAAAATGCACTCATTACTTCTAAGACAAAAGTCACTGTGTCAGCCCGCCTTTATGTGTTTTTTATATAAATATATACTTGTTGCGGTATATTATTTATGGTTGCAAATTGCACGCACCACTTCTTAATGATAGTATAGCACGTTTATCAAGGCCCTTGTAGTTCCAGTTTTGGGGGAGGTTAAGTCTCAAAAGTTTCTTAAATAGTTTCTTAAATCATAAAATTGGTTGGTTGGTTGGTCTTGCCTGTTGACCTAAGGTGAGGTTTGGTAAATAAAATGATAAAACTATAAGTTATCATTAACAGACGCATGTTAAAAATGTGTATCCTGTATTTATTTGGTTCTTTTTGAAAGGCATGTAACGTATACTTATTACGTACCTTATACTTATATTATTCAGACAACAATGTCTGTTCATCCCGTTAAAACATTCGATTTCAAGTAAGCATGTTTACGATGCAATTCATGGCCATAATATGTTTATCTAATCTTTTTTACAAACATATTTTATTGAAAAAACAGAAATTTGTAACTAACTATTCTTTATATGCGATAAACATTTCCCAGCTTATTACCTTTATATTTACTCGCTGCAGTGGCTGAAAGTTCATTAATAATAGCTAGAAAAAGTTGAAAAATTTCAAAACCTAATTTTAATAAAAAAAAATAGCTAGCTAACCTACTAAATTGCACAAATCACTTCTTAAAAATGAAACACAGAAAGCACAGACTTTCATTGTCAAAACCATAAACTGCTAAGTTGGCAATCAGCAGATCACGAGGTAGACAATCATAAGCCATTTATAAATCCATTAAAGCTTAGTTCTCACTTAGCGCTAGTGAGCGATAATGAGCGGTAACAGCTGCTACACGTTCCCACTTGTTTAATGAACGCTAGAAAATTATTTCTCAAATGAAAGATGGATTCATCTGAAGAGGAAGACTTGGCTTTGTTGAGTGTAGTTTTGCTAGATGATGAAAACAGGAGAAAAACTGGAAAGCGTCGATTTTGGGTTCGAGAAATATTTCGATTGCGTGAAAAGCAAGGAGTGTTTTCAAATCTTCTTCGTGAGCTCCGACTTGGCGATCGAGAATACTTTTTCAAGTAAGTATCGTTGTATTTATCACTTATTCTTTCGGAGGTAAGACCAAAATTTGCGTCTTTAGAATCGTTTCGTAATTAAAGTTGGTTATAGTAATTGTAAGTACACTGTGCATCTATATTTTTGGTAATCGTGTATACATTTCCAATGGGTTCTATTTGGGGTTTTTTTGCGCACACAATGACAAAGAAAGAAATATGATACATCATTTATAATCATAAGTAATATATTTTTAGATACATGCGGATGACCCCAAACCGATTCGAGCATTTGTTTACACTGGTTGGACCTCGCATCGAAAAAAAGACAACGAGATTTCGTGAACCTATATCTGCACCACAAAGACTTTCTCTCACACTCCGTTTCCTTGCTACAAGAGAATCCCAGCAATCGCTTAGTCTCAGCTATCGTATTGGGAAATCGACTGTTAGTAAAATTGTGTCCGAAACATCACTCGCAATTTACAATTCTTTAAAAGACTCATTTTTGAAGAAACCTTCTTCAAAAGAAGAATGGTTGTTTAACCGTTCATTTCAGGAGGGTTTGAAGAAGCATGGAATTTTCACATATTATCACAACTATAAAGGATTTTTTAGCATTGTACTTCTTGCGATGTGTGACATTAATTATTGCTTCACCTTAATCGATCTCGGTCACTATGGCAGTAATAACGACAGTGGCGTTGAAAATTGGGGAAACATTTGAAGAACGAGCGTTGGGTATTCCTGAACCTTCAGCGTACATGTCTTGTGATTTTGACCCATTGCCTTATTTTATAGTTGGCGACGAAATATTTCTACTAAAAACATGGCTTATGAGACCTTATCCTGGTAAACTGACAAAATCCCAACGAATTTTCAATTATCGTCTATCCCGTGCTCGAAGAACTATCGAGAATGCTTTTGGAATACTCTGCGCACGTTGGAGAATTTTTTACACGCCAATAAGAGCGAAAGTTGAAAACGTTGAAAACTTTGTTTCAGCTTGTTTAAGTCTACATAACTATTTAAGAGTAACAGATAATGCATCTTACTGTCCGAATGGATTTACAGATTTGTTAGATGCCACTGGAAATCTTCAACAAGGGCAGTGGAGAGGGGTAGTCAGTGGAAATCAGGCGTTAGTTCCCGTTACTCTAACAACGCGATCGAAATGAGGAATGCACTTGAAAGATTTGTAAACAGTGAAGAAGGCAGTGTGAGCTGGCAGGAAGAATACGTTACTAGAACATCTTATCAAACAGAAGAAGTAGCAAATGAACTCGAATTTTAACCATTTAAGCTATTTTTAAATATATTTGATACAAATCAAAGTTTGAAATACTTGCAAAATATGTTTTAGAAATAAATCTACTGTACGAAACATGCATGTGTTTGAATATAGTTTTGATTCTAGTTTTACTATAACTGTTCAAAATTAGTTTCGTTTCCATAAAATGACGGAGAATAAGACGGTGATTGGACGGGAGAAACGTAGTGGGAGCTTTCCGGACTTCAAAAATTAAAGTGGGGTTGGTTACTTGGGGATTGCTGATTTCCATGTGGAAAGTTCAATTGTCCACCAATCGTTTGAAAGTTTTGTTGAAATCCATTATTCCTATTGTTAGCATATTGATGAGTATTGTTATTATTATAAAAGCCCTGTGATGCACTTTGTTTATCCAATAGCTGCATCTGGTATTTGAATAGCGTGTTTTTTATTTCATTTTTCGCCATCAGTCGTTCTCTTTGAGGTAGTTGCCTGAGATCGTCAGCAATCGTTGCAACAAATCTATCTTCAGCGTCATCAATTTTTTTGCTCTTATCTCTCCGTTCCATCCTTTCATTTATAGTTTTTAAAAATGTCACTTTTTGTTGATCCATCTCCTTTTCCTTTTGTATAGTCAACTTTCGTTTTGATTGTATTGGTTTCATTTCCTTTCGTTTCGTTGCTGTCCTCGCTGGAGACATTTGTGAAATTTCCGAACTATCTTTCAGTCTGTCAATGTCCTTGCTTTCATCTTGGTTCATGGATTCATCGTCTTCATGTTCTTCATCTAAAACATTATCATAGACCTCTTCTGATTGCGATTGTTCAACTTGTGGCTGAGAATCAACATCAAATAAAGAGCGGGAGCTTCTTGGTTGCACATATTCATCGAGCCATGTTAAAAACTTCCAAGGACGTAATTCGTGTTCGGCTTTTTCGACTGCTTTTTGGGAAGTGCCAGACTTTTTCGAGTTTCGAAGATTACTTCGCTTTTTGGTGTAACTCTTCTTAAGATTTTCGAATGCTGACTTCGCTCTCGTTTCTGAAATTAAAAATGATACTTTTATTTAGATTTTGAACACGATTTACTTTGGCTGAAAAAAGGTTTTTGCGGGTTTTTGTGTCTCAATTGAATACAAAAAATTGTAATATTCTTACCGTTTTCTATAAAGTTTAATTGATCGACAACTTCTTTCCAGGCATTTTCTGTGACGACTTTGTCTTTGTATTCCTTTATTGCCTTATCATAAAGACAAGGATAAACACGGACAGCTTCTGCAAGTTCCTCATACTCTTTCTTGTATTGAAAGAGCTTGTCTCCTTTTTTCAGCCATCGCGACCACAAAACACACACCTTACAACTAACTTTTTTTCAACATATTTCACTCGTAAGTTTCAAGAAAAACAATCACTTTCTGAATCTATGTTAAAAAATGTCGGCATTCTTTGATGTTGAGCGCTAACGAGCGATAAATATGAAAATTTTTTCATAATTTTCATGAGCGGTAACTAGCGGTAACTAGCGCTAGTGAGCGATAAATTTCTAGCGCTGAGTTCCCACTTGAAACAAAAATATTTTTACCGCTCACTAGCGTCAGTTATCGCTCATTACCGCTCACTAGCGCTAAGTGGGACCGACCTTAATACAGCTCCAACTTTTTTTGCAACTTTGTTTCTATTATAAGGTTTGCTGAGTGCTATAAGATTTTCTAAAACCGCAGAAATATTTGGTAACGTACTTTCCATAAAAAAGTAACTTTTCAAATACCTTAGAAACTGTTTTCAGGTGACTAATGTGTTTATAGCTTGTGTTTCTCTTGTTCTACCATTTTTACGAATATGAACATTTCAGTTAATCGATCTGGGAACGAACCACCTTTGATCGAGTTATCGAAACATCTGGCTAGTAATTCTGAGACCGAGCTGGAAGTTGTGAATCTTGCACAGAAATTTTTCCACTAGCTTTCTTCCCACTCTTTAGTTCTGAGGTTATTTCAGTAAACCTGAAACAAGAAACTCAATCATTAAAATGCTAGGGCGAGAAGAATGTTTTTCTATTGCAAATTCAATCGGATGATCTGTACTCGAAGAAGATAACCCTACATTCCACTTAGTAATCCTTAATGCACTTGTGAATTTATTAAAATAGGTGTTAAAAATAGTGGAAATAGTTCCTTGTAATCAGAAACAATTCTGCTATCCTCAACCAGAAGAATACGCTCTTCAGCAACGAAGAAATTCATTAGAAAAGAAAGGTTTGCATACTTTCCAAGCCTTTGGTCTTCTGAAGATTTAACAAGTTGGAAAGCGTTTTCTTTGATTTACAATTTAGGTTAACTACCGAATTTTGCGATTCATACTTTGCCCAGTCCTCGGGAAGTTTACTTTTTAATGCTCGATCTTTTCATAATTGCTTTCCTGAGTCCCTTAGTCTTACCATAAAATTCATACTATAAAAACATAAACGTTTAAAAAATCCATATTTAAAACTGGCACTTTTTAAGCCATCTTCATCATTTTAATAGCATCATGTTAATCATGTCAATAATTTAAATCAACGAATCACAGTGCGAAAAATGAACTTTTCAACCAATCAAATCGCGATCTTGGTCGTGAGTTCTTTTTAGATTTTTAATCTATTTCGTATATATTTTTTATATATATTTATCGCGGTATGTGTGTGTTTTGAATTGTGGAATTTGAAAGAATATTAGTTACACGAACAATGATATTATTATACGTAATGTTTGCAATAATTTCAAAAGCATCTAATACGTTTAGAAAACTACATTCGGACCGGACGAAAGCACCATCCAGATAAACTCGTGCAACGACGGAACACTGAGGTAACGGTTGATCACCGACAAAATCACCGACACGCGAGTCGTAGATCGAAATCATTAGATTCGGTTCGCAACAGGGCAAAAAAGCCAAGAAATCTCGACTTCGGCACTTTCAAGCTTTTAACTTTCAGAGACAAAAGTCGCCCAACCTTTTTTACATCGCAGTCTAAAGCATATAAAAGTGACGTTGTAACAGAAGAGGATGACATAGACATCACACCAGTAATTAGGGTTTCCAGACGTTCAAAAACGGTTGTAAAAAGCAAGCCATCTATTTGTAAGAGACGCGTTATATCGTCGCGTCAAATTTACGTGAGAAGTTACGCGAAAGACGAGCAAAAAGATCCGCCAGAAATCGAAGAATCAATATCTCCTGAAGAAGACGAGTCAAACAGAGAGCCTGAAAGCGGTACTGAAGAAGACATTTTTCCGTTGACGAGAAGGTTCAGCGAAGGTGATCTGCTAGAACCGAAAGGTTCTATCGATGATAATAATTCTCTGTCAAAAAGTACAAAGTGCTTGAATAAATCGACGACCAAAACAGCGAAACTTCAAATAGGCCCCTTGAAAATCTCAAATTCCAAGAAGACAAGCGAAGAAAGAGGCGAATTTCACTCGTTGGGCGAAGAAAAAGGCGAGTTTCACTCGTTGCTGCGTAGCACTAAAGAAAGTGCTTTACAAGCCCAACAGCTGAGGGATTCCTGTGAAAACCTACTCAGTGATATCGAAAACGTGACGTCACAAGATCAGATTTACAACGGTGGCTTTAGATCTTTGTTCGATTCTCAATTTTTATATCCCGAAAGAATTGCAAAGAAAAAACCGCAACGCATTAAGTTATTACACGGACCGAAAAATCTTCGATATAACGTCTTTGAGAGAGCGGTTGAAATTCTAAAAGACTTCGTCAAGCAATTAGTAGGAAAAGAGCAAAATTTTATAACCGATACCGAAGACATGTATCGGAAACAACTCAAAGAAAGCAATCTAGGATTGGAGCGGCACTCTTCCATGCCAGAAATGAGTCGTGATGAGTTTCTCGAGAAACAAAAGGAACGGAAAGAGAAAGGTCTCCAAAGAAACAACAGCATATCAAATGTGTCTCCGCCGGTCACTAAAAGAGTATTAAAAACAAAAGTTTCCAGTCGGTTGTTACAGGGGACGGCTTCCACTCAAAAGAAGCAAAAGGACAGAATATCTTACATTCCACCGGCTAAACGAGCGGATCTCCTATGGACAGACCGTCCGTTGAAAAATGTGGATAGCGGATACACCACACAGACATTTGTAAAGTACTACGATCCCCTACAGCCGAGGAACATCCAATATTCGTCAACAGACATCGAAGATCAAAACGAAGTGTACGAATGGTATGCGAAGAAAGGACAAGGAGAGGTGATGGATGCGAGGTACTCAAAGAAGGACTTTCAAAGAAATGATCTTTGTTTAAGTGACGAGGGAGAAGCTTCCAAAGGCTACAAAAGTGAAAATGATGTTTACAAGAGTCCTTACTTATCTGGATCTGATGAACCGCAACGTATCAAAAAACCGCGTCAGTCATTCGATAACGTGTTTTACAAACCGGAAGATCAACAATACGCGCCAAACGATGAAGAAACTAAAGGGTATAAGACATACAGAGACGGAAAGGTGATCGAGACAAGAGAAGTTGTTGTCTCTAGTGATTCACAAACCTTTGAAATGGAGAAGTCCTACAAAAGAACGAAGGGTCTTCTCCACTCTGGTTCTGATATCGAAAATAACGATGACGGACTCAGAAAGAGCATCGGCTATTATAGCGACAGTAAGCATGAATTAAGTGATGTGGACTACTCGTCTTTGAAAACATTAAGCCGTCGGTCGCTCACCACATTGTCTTCAGGTACGTTCGATAGTAACACGTTCAAGTACATCTACACAATTGACGCCGAGATGAGCTACAAAGAATACAACAAATTGATGAGCATCATTAGTTTGCTGCAGGAGCAGAAGCGCAAATGGGAAGAAGACGCTCAAGGGATTCGAGATAAGTTGGAAAAGACGGGGAAAGAGAAGATGCAGCTCGCTCATAATAATCACATACTGAGGCAGAGTTTGGACGCGGCCAATCGGGCGATCAAGGAGATCAACGGGAAGGTTCAGGAGCTGAAACAGACGTTGGTACCATTGCGCGAAGACAACAACGAACTGAAGAAAGAAGTTGAAGTTCTGAGCATGGAGAATGAGAACTACAAGGAGGAATCTCGCGATCTGAACGATCGAATCGAGGGTTTGAGAAAAGAGAAGATGGCGTTCACAAAGGAAGTTCACGAGTACGAAGAACTACAGATGCTAGCTGAAGAGAAGTTAACGGTAAAAGACCAGGAAAATGAAACCTACAAGAAAAGCATGCACGAAAAGTTCAGAAAACTAGAGGAGGCCTATCGACATTATTGTAACGATATGGAGAAAAAACTGCAAAGTCTCAACAAAGATCTTGACGACCAGCGCCTGCTAAATGAGAAACTGCTCAGCGAAGTGGAAGTACTGGAGAGAAAGAACAAAGAAATACAGAACGAAAACGAACATGTACAATCAATGAGCAACAAGCTGCGCGACGATATCAAGGAGATACGAGCGTTAAACGAGACGGCGATTAAAGAGCGCGACACGAACTCCGTCACTGCCATGGAGTCTACCAAACTGTACGTGCAACAAATCGAGGAATCCACCATGGAAATTCAACGATCGAGATTCGAATTGGAGAAGTATAAAAGCGAAACTAAAGTGTTATGTTCCAGGAACGACTCCATGAAAGGTGAGATGGACAAACTGAGAACGCGATTGCGAGAGTTGGAGGCCGAAACTGAAGTTGCGAGCGGGCAAAAGGCGATCGAAGGTCACCAGAACGACATGATGAAAGGAGAAATTAACGAACTGCAACGTCAGGTGAACGACCTCACTGAGAGTTTGAGGGAAAAGGATCATTTGGCAGACGAAAAGCGAAAGCTGACCGTGCAGGTAGAAATACTCAGGAAGCAAGTCAGCGAATTTGAAACCCTGCGGAAGGATAAGACGAGTATGCAATACGAAAACGAAAGATTGAAATCTGAGATTGTTCGGTTAAAAAGCTCTTTGTCGGATATCGAAGTTCTAAAGAGAGAGAAAGATGAAGATGTCACCGAGAAACTACAGTTGAGTACTGAACTGCAATGCGTGAAGAGCGAACTGAGTCTGACCGAAGAAAAACATTCAATGACCGTCGCCTACAATAACGAGCTTAAGTGCAACTTAGAGGAGCTTCGCAATCATATGTCGGAGTTTGAGAGTTTGAAGAGGAACAAAATGAATAACGAAAAGGAAAACGAGAGACTGAGAAGCGAAATTTCTAAAATGGAGACGCATTTGTTGGACATCGAAGAGCTGAAATTAGAGAGAGAGAGAGACGAAGACCAAAAGAGCCAGCTGAATAACGAGCTGCAGAGTTTGAAAAGCGAAATTATGATGATGGAGGAAAAACAAAACTCCGTTTCGGTTTCGTACAGTTCCGAAATAAAATCCGAGCGGGAGAAGATCAGAGGGATGGTGAACGAAATAGAGAATTTGAAACGCGACAAGCTGAACAACAACAGCGACAACGAACGCTTGAAGGTAGAGATCGAGAAAATGAAATGCAACTTGTTAGAAATGGAAGAACTCCGCGTTGAAAAGGACAAGAAGGAAACGCAAAGATCCCAACTGCACACCGAGTTGCAGTGTTTGAAGACAGAGTTCTCTGCAATGGAAGAAAAACACACTTCCGTCTTCACTTCTTACAGCGGTGATTTAAAAGTGGAGCGTGAAAGGGTGCGTAATCAGACTATAGAACTGGAGCAGCTGAAGAGGGAAAAGTGTAATAATGCCAGTGATAACGGCAGGCTACGAGCAGAGATTGAAAAGCTAAAAGTAGAGTTGTTGGAGATTGAGAAGTTGAGCATTGAGAAGGAAAGGTACGCGGCCGAAGTTTCCCAGCTTAACGCAGAAGTTCAGTGTCTTCGAAACGATCTCGGCCTGATGGAGCAGAAGCATACTCTTATATCGACCTCTTACGATGAAGATTTGAGAGCCGAACGCGATAACTTTAAGAGGCATTTTGAAAGCATGAAGAAGGAGAAAACGAGCACTTGTCAAGACAACGATAGACTGAAAGCCGAGATTGGTAAACTGAAAGTTGAGTTACGAGTCATTGAAGAGTTGCGCATGGAAAAAGCCAAAGATGCTGCCGAGAAATCTCAGCTCACCACCGAATTACAGTGCTTGAGGAATGAGATAACGCAAATGGAAGAGAGACAGACCGAGATATCTATATCGTACAGTACGGACTTGAAATCGGAAAAAGAAAAGATGAGACCGCTCACACTTGAATTAGAAACCTTGAAACGAGATAAGCTCATCAACGGCAACGAGAATGAGAAACTTCGAGCGGATATTAGTCGAATGAAAACGGATTTGCTTTTCATGGAGGAGTTAAAAATCGAAAAGGAAAGATACGTGGCTGAGATATCGCAGCTGAACACTGAGTTGAGTTGCGTGCGAACGGACTTGAGTGTATTGGAGGAAAAACAATTTTCCATATCCAACACGTATAATGAGGATCTGAAGACCGAACGAGAGAACTTCAGAAACAAGATGGTTGAGTTAGAAAATCTCAGGCGCGAAAAGGCTGGCACCATTCGTGATAACGATAGGTTGAAAACCGAAATTGCCAAACTCAAAGTGGAGGTTTTAGATCTCGAGGCGTTGAAGATGGACAAAGAGAGAGCCGAAGCAGAAAAATCGCAGTTAAGCACCGAATTGTATTGTTTGAAGAGTGAGATGATACAAGTGGAGGAAAATCAAAGGACGCTCGCTAGTTCGTACAGCGAGGGCATGGAAACAGAAAGAGAGAATTTCAGAAAGAAGATCGCAGAGCTCGAGAGGTTAAGAAGAGAAAATATGGTCGTAACGAGCGATCACGATAAACTGAAGTTTGAAGTGACAAAGCTGAAATCTGAATTGCTCTCCATGGAGGACTTGAAGAGAATAAACGAATCTCATATTTCGGAGAAGTATACATTAACGTCTGAAATAGGCAGCTTAAGAAGTCAGTTAAACAGGCTGGAAGAGAAAGAAAAATTTTCTGCTACCTACCAAGCCGAACTAAAAAGTGAAATAGGTACCTTGCGAAGTAGATTGAGCAGTGCGCAGTCGGTAGATCCGCATACGGATGCAATGAAGTTGGAATTGGAGAGGCTTCGGAGACAAATTGCTGAAATGGAAAAGCAACAGGTTGTTTCTCACCAAAACACGATAATCGTTAGGGATTCAGCAACCTCTCATTTGATCAGCGAAAAAGAAAAGTTAGTCGAACGGGTTGTTCACGGTGAAAGCAAACGCGAACAGGTACATGAAGCACCGAAAAATTACGTGGAAGAAGTGGCCAGCCATAGTGTCGATGTACCCAGTGTTGAAAGCCAACCTCAGGTTGTTATAACTCACGAGGAGGAGGTTAAGACAACGAAGAAACTTGATCAAGATGCTATTGATGACATAACAAAATCGTTCGAGGTTAGAACAACACAGTCAGAAAAAAGGAAAATGACGCACCGAAGTATCAGCGAAAGCGTGATTCCTGTATCCCAAGGGAAGGTTGAAAGTATGTTGCAGCGTCGCGAAAGCGAAGAGAGTGTTCTAAGTAACGATAGGGAGAAGGAGGTGGAGCGGAGCAAACGCCAGAAGGAAATCGAGGACAAGATCCGCAAAAAGCGAGAACAGAGCACGAAGTGGTCATTAAAAACGCCTAGTTACGAAACGCTGCAAAGACAGTCGATAGAAGAAGAACTGAACGTCATAACTGGTGGTGAATTGAAAGAAGCCCGTAACTCGCGTTCCACGGAAGAAATGGATGAAAGCAGAGGTAGGTCGCCTGTACGAAGAGACGTTAAAGTAGAAAAACACGAGTCTGGCAACGTCTACTATCAATCCGTCGAACGCAAAACAGAAATAAGCCGCTTACAACAACAACAGCAGCAACAGGTGACCACAGTTGAAACAAAGAGAGTAACTGAGGTATCACCGACACGTGCCAGGCGATTGAAAAGCGAGGAAAGACGAAGGCAACGAAGAAGTGCCGACGATATGGCGAGCAGTTCTGACAGCGAGGAAAAAAACCGGAGAGAATCGAGAAAAACTGCTAAGGGTAAAGAAGAAACTCCGGTAGGATCACCCGAAGATAAAGATTTTTTGAGTGAAGCAATGAGGTCAAGACAACAACAAGCAATTGTTAATAAAATTGGAGGTAAGGATATCTTTTAAAATCATCTCGTATGAGATAGCAACTATATTTCACAGACATTTGAAAATTAAATATTATTTTCAACTGCAGCTCAAAAACGCTCTACGCGGAACGCAGAAGAGTCCAAATTGACGTCAACTTATCAAGTGCTTCAACAAGTCAGTTCTCATCCCCCAACAACCCTTGTTAGTGGGACATCCGTACCGTTTTACACAACAAACTCGTTGACTCACACTACTCTTGACAGAAAATCCACTACGGATAAGAAAGCGTACTCCGGTGATATATTGGTAAATAAGGCGTACATCGGTGACATCTCTGTGAGTGATGATAGCATAAATGTGCAGAGATTGAAAGTGACTGACAGGTAAGTAATCCACATGATGCCGAATCTGAATTGATTGGCTTTTTCCCCTTTTTTTGTAGCACGCAAAATTATTCTTGTTTATGACTTGCAGGTCTCAGACGGTAGTCAAACATATGCAACCAACAAAAGACGCGACTTTGGTTCTGAAACCGTCGAAAAGCAAAGAAAGAGTTGCAACAGACCATTCAGTAAAACATCAAGTGTCTGGTCACAGCACAGAGAGCTACTCTGGACAGCCGCAGAACTACTTTTCTTCTCAACAGAAATTGCAAAAGTCGTACCAAATTTCCTCCAATCAACAGTTCTCGTCGACCGTGCAAAGTTCAGTTGTGACCAATCAACGCGTTTCTACGCAACAAGTGACGACATCAAAACAGAACGCGACTCAGTCGGTCACTAAGGTAGGTCCAAAGCCTCTTCCACAAGAAGGCGGTAAAAGTTTCTCCCCGAGTCCACGGATGAGTAGAAAGTCACAGCAAAAATTTACAAGCCAAACATCAGGTATACATCAATCTACCGGCAGTGTTAACAAATCCATCGGCAGTGGAAATTTAAACCGTTCAACGGGTAGCATGAATCAGCCAATCAGACACGTCGCTTCGGGAAGCACCACCCTGTCTACGGGGAGTTATCAGAAAACGGAGGGACACTTAAGTGGCTTTTCAGCAACTAATAAACAGCATTCAGTCCAATCAGGTGCATCTGTTCAACAACATTCCGTCCAGTCAGGTGCAGCTGTTCAACAGCATTCAGTCCAATCAGGTGCATCTGTTCAACAACATTCCATCCAATCAGGTGCAATTACGCAACAGCATTCCGCCCAATCAAGTGCAAGTACACAACCGCATTCTGTCCAATCAGGTTCAAATGCGGAGGAGTATGTAAGCCATCAAAAGCAAACGAAAGTGGGCGAGAGTCAGAATCGCAAACAAACGTTGAATATGGAAGAACTGCTCTATGCCAAGATCGACCGCAAGAAAACCACGCAAGCTGCAAAGAAACAACTGACCGCGGTCGAACTTGAACAGATGGAGCGAATGGAGAGAGCCAGAGTGAAAATGTTGGAGAAAAACAACCAAGGTATGTTTGTACAGAGAACCACCAGGACCGTAAATTTGACAAAATTATTAGGGGGCTTAATAGGATTGGCTTGGGTAAATAGTGACTAAGGAGGCCCCACCATGGTTGGGTCCGAGAGGCCAGAAAATTTTGAAAATTTAAGACCCCCACATTGACTAAAAAGCTACTCAAATTCTGGAATTTCTTAAAGGGATTCCTGCACAAAATACAAGTCGATCTGTAAATCGTTGATTGAGATCTGTAAAGATTTGTACAAGTAGATCGTTGTAGATCTGTAAATTATTGGAATTACGGCCCTGGCAACCACCTTCCGGATTAAACAAGATTATAACTGTTATCTCTGAATGTAGATTGTTGTTTTCCATGAATATATTTCTTCATGTGTTTAATATATGTCAACATTTGACAGGAGAGAAACGAATGGCGATCTCTGGTACAAAAGCCACGATAACCAATTCTCACTCCACAGAAGATGTTATCACTAAGGAAGGGATACCTGTGAGCAGGAAAGTCGAAAGAGAAGAGGGAGGCGGAACGTACCAGAGGCATATCTCAGTTGAAACAAAGCTGTCCCCTCCCCAGCACCAATTGCGAACGCAGAGCGCACAGAGTGGTAGACGAACAGGGCTGCCCACGTCAATCACGAAACCGACTCCACGCAAGACGGGACAAACGTCAGTTAGCGGTCACCACAAGTCCTACGAAGTGTTGACGAAAGAAAACGTAGAGGTGATGCACAACCGAAGCTACAGGAACATGAAGTTGAGAGACGGCAAGCACCACGGCTCAAATTTGACGGCACAACGTCAAAACTTCATCTCAAACGACAGCCTCGGCGGATTTTCGCAGATCACGTACACGACGGTGAGCGATAACGACTACCAGCAGCAAAAGTACGACGATTTCGCAACGCAACTCGACGGTGACGTGGATGGCCCGTACGCGCACCAACAGAAATATAAGGCGACCGCGAGTAAAAGTCGCGAAGAGTTTGACGAAAGCGAGATACTACGTCACGCCAAACACATCCCCAAAGGGCACAGCAAGTTTCACTGCGAGAAATGCAGGGAATTGAACATGTCAAAAGGCAGCGGGCAAGTTGTACGGTATTGCTGGGAAAGGTATTTCCCCATAAGCGAAACAACGCCCGCGCAAAGTTTAGTGAGTTTACAGAAGGTATGATCAACGAACACTGTCTATGATATTTAGGGTTATTTTAAAAGTATGAGTAGAGCACCTTTTTTACAGCAATAACGTGTATGATTGTAGCATTTGAAATGGTATTCACAATAATTTTTCAAAAGATGTTTCAATCATTTGAACACGGGAAATAGCGGTCAAGATAGAAAATAAAGTTAAGGGTAGAATATCATTAAATAAAACCAGTTTGAGAAGCAAATTTTACACTAACCGTATAAACTTAATCGCTTAATAAAAAATAACTGTGTCAACTTGCCTTTGTGTGTTTGTGTATACTAAAATATAAATACTAATTGCGTACCTACCAAGAGCCATTAATAATCTTTAATTGTCTAATTTGTTGTATATTTAAATCTTTTAAAATTCGGTTTTGATTTCAGATGCTTTTGCTCCGCTTAAATTTCCCCTTCTTTAAGTTTTTTGTTAAATACCTTTTAGACTTTTAACGCATTCACTTTCGTTGTGAACAATCCATATGCACGTGCAAATTCACGCATCATTTCTTATGTAGGAAATAGTCGCGTCATTCCGTTTTCGCGTGTTTGTTTGTTTTTAACGATAGCTTTTAACGAGGCTTCCAGAACGCTCATTAAGTATTATCATGAAGACCTTCATGTCGCCATTAAGCTTTTTTACAATAGTGTCAAATGGTTCACTAAACAAATTACGGCAAGTATCGCAGATCCAAAAAAGATTATGTTTATTAATTGCGTAGCATGCCTCACTACTTAAATTCTGACAACTTATGTGGTGCCAGTGTTTGCAAATGTCGCACTCTATTGACTCATCATTTTCGTCCAGAATGTCGCCGCAGTATCTTTGTCGATTTCCAGGACAAATCTCTAGATCAGGTTAGCGTTGCTATGGAGATCGTACTGTCAAAGATTTAATGAAAGTAAACGTTTCAAGACGATTGTGGATTACTGTCGATAATTTCCTCCACCATAGTTTCAAATGCGTGTGACTAACACTTAATTGTTGATGGAAGTTCCTTGATTGCAGAAATAATTCGTAATCTTGCAAGTAAAAATTGTTTCTTGCGGAAATCAAAACAATAAACATTTGATATAAATGAGTAAAAAGAAAAAGTTTTCCAAACTCAAAATCTCTTGAGGATATGGGACAGTCCCCTGGGGTTACGACCCAAGATTCTGAAATTCCCCAACAACCCGGAAAGTAAGCTTCGGCGAAAAGAACAAAAAATTTAGTTAAAAGACGTTGTGAAAAAACCCAATTTTTTACAATTTATGAAATAATGACTAGAAAACAAGACGTTTTTATAGTCGCAAAAAAACGGTATCGAGGAAATTTTAACTCGCAAAATACTTAAAAACACGTCCGCCATCGCCATTGCCATTAACTCAATAATTGTCAAATTGTTTAACAACGACATTTTTTTTGAAAGGAAATACACAGGAGAGGCAGGGCCTATGACTCATTGGAAATGATGTTATATAAGCAGAGGTGGGCAAAGTTACTTTCAAAAGTAACTGAGTTACAGTTACAGTTACCGATTTTTAAAAAGTAACTAGTGACAGTTACTAGTTACTTTCAGTTACTCAAAAATCTGAACATAAAATTCTGCACCTGGCAAGCTTTGCATGCAAGTCCAGTTTAACCGCCATGTTTGATATATAGTATATATAACTGTAACTGAACACTCCGCCTCCTTCCTCAGCCACGAGCCCGCCACCCACGAGGTGAGCAAATAGCGTCGGTACCGTTGCGAGAAGAATGCATTATTGCGCAACGCGCAGGAAACACGCATAAAGCATGCCACAAACACGTGCAGAGAAATGGACGGCAATTAGAAATTGAAATTTCAATACAAAAGTAACTTGTAACTGTTGAAAAAGTGCTGAAATAGGAACTTTACTTTTTTTTTATAAGAACAATTTTATAAGAACACTAAGGCTTTAAATTAGTCAAAAATTAAGAACAAACTAAGAACAAAGCTAATGCGGGATTTACACACGCGAAAAGTTCGAGCGAACAAATCTGAGCGACAAAAATTCTTGAATCAGATTGGTTAAAAAACATTGTTCGCACGAACAAAAAATTCATTCGCTCACTACCATTTACACGAGCGAAAAGTTCGAGCGAAGAAATCTGAGCGAAAATCCGCGTGCTAAAATCACATGGTTTTCTAAATGATATTGTTCAAAACGGAAGGAAGTAAACGCGAAAATTTATTTCTAATGTTAGTGCTATTAAGAAAGAGAATAGAGTTGAAATGACGAGGGAAAAAAAGAAAAAAAAAAGACGTTTTTGGACCCGACAAATCTTTCTGGAACGCCAACAAAAAGGAGAATATCACAACTTGGTGCGCGAAACGAAATTATTTGATCAGGAATATTTTTATAAACAATTTTGGATGACACCCACAACGTTTAATAAGTTATTGAACTGGGTTGCTCCAACAATTGTAAAAGTTCTTCTTGGTTCAAGTTTTTTGTTTAAAAGTCTTGTTTAGCCAGAAGTTGTTTATAAAAATAATGAATTTTCATTGGCTCGATTTATTTTTTCGCTAGCTTTAACGCGCCAAAATAAAAACTAAAACTCTCGAGTGACGCAATGTTCTGTTATGAACCAATCAGATTCAAGAATTTTTGTCTCTCAGATTTGTTCGCTCGAACTTTTTGCGTGTGTAAATCCCGCTTTAGGCTTAATCAATAATTAGGTTGGTGCATTTGCAAGTAAGGACCCCGGAAGAATATTCAAAGATATAGGAAGAATAACAGATGCGACCTAAATTTAGTATTATTCTTCATGAATATTCTTCAGTGTAATTGGGCCTGTACGTGTTTGTTTTTTTCTTTTCTTTGTAGATGTATTGTGCAACCTATGCAGTAAAACACAAAACTTTTTCTTACATATATTTAAGAACAGAATAAGAACAAATCGAGGCTAGAATCAGCTAAAAATTAAGAACAGGTAAGGCTGAAGCCAATTTACCTGGTTTTTATAAAAAAAAGTGTAGTTACCGCGTTTCATTACTTTTGGAAAATAGTAACGAAGTTACCGTTACAGTTACTCAAAAAGTAACTAGTTACTGTCCACCTTTGTATATAAGGTCCTACCCTATCTCAGTTCTTAACCCGGAAACATGAAACAAATCATAGAAACTCTAGAATAAGCCCCTTTGCCGAGAAACAAACTGGACAGAGTACTTCCTGGGATGTGGCAAGATTCGACCCGAGTGGGAATCGAAGCAGGGACCTCTTGATTCTGAGCGCAACGCTTAGACCACTGGGCCACTGCTGCTATCTACATGTTCTATAGTAGAAAAACGGTGGATGGTGACTTCTCACCAGAAAAAACAGTGTCTTCAGGTGTCCCACAGGACTCTTTATTAGGACCGCTGTTGTTTATTGTTTACTTTAACGATTTACCATATTGTAGTTCCAAAGCAAAAGTTATTATATGTGCTGATGATACGGTAATATACTATGCGAATAAAGATCTTAAAGTGACTGAAAGGTGCTTAAACAATGAGCTTATGCAGATTGCTTGCTTCCTGGTTGACTCATAACTTATTATCAAGGTAAAACTGAGACTATTGAGAACTGAAAAACGACTGGCGAAAGTTCCATCACGAAGTTGTTAAAAGAAAAGGCATATTACCAAAATTACCAAACTACCAAAATTGAAATTGGAAATAGGCGAACCTTTCATTATTCAGGGTGTAAGCTTTATAACAGTCTCCCCCTTCATGTCTGTAAAACTAAGAGCTTTAATTTTTGATTTTGATTTTAAGACTTTGTATATATATGTAGATATGTAGCTTTAATTATTTTTATTTATATCTTAGACACAGGGTCCACGGATTTATTTATATCTTAGACACAGGGTCCACGGATTTATTTATATCTTAGACACAGGGTCCACGGATTTATTTATATCTTAGACACAGGGCCCACGGATTTATTTATATCTTAGACACAGGGCCCACGGATTTATTTATATCTTAGACACAGGGTCCACGGATTTATTTATATCTTAGACACAGGGTCCACGGATTTATTTATATCTTAGACACAGGGCCCACGGATTTATTTATATCTTAGACACAGGGCCCACGGATTTATTTATATCTTAGACACAGGGCCCACGGATAGCAATTTTAATTTGAATACTGAGGTGATTTTATCTGTATAAAGATTGAACCAATAATAATAATAATTTTTAAAAATGCTTCAATACAAAACACGTGCATACTGTGTCATGTTCACATTTTGCTTTTTCGACTGCGCCAAGCAAATTGAAAGTGCCGTGCCTTGTGGATAAATACCCTATCATGGAGCGATTACATTGCCTTCGAAGTATAATTGACCCGTTTTGACAAAAAAAAATAAGTATATTCTTTTGTTTTATCTTTTGGATTTCTTAATGTTTTGTATATAACAACAATACAACAACTAGTAAAATTTGTTTTGTTTATTTATTGTTTATTATTTTTCTCTAATATTTACTAGCGAAACAAAAAACTGTTCAGCAGACAGCACCTAAATTCTCAAAGCCCGCAAAACAACCTAGTATAGAATACCAATACAGCCACACCATGTTCAATTTCTTTTGCTGATAGCTTGTATTACTGTCATACTGTTTTGTTTTGCGACATTTAATAAAACATATAATCAACGTCGATGGGTAGCAACCTCTAGGTAGCAATTATCCAGGGGGAACTGAACTGATGCCGTGTAAGCAACAACCCTTTTTTACAAACATGACATGCAATGTTTCATTAGTTGCTTTAACGATTTCTTCCTTCTTTTAATACTACTCTACAAATTATAGTTAGAAAATGTCGGGAAGATAAGCATTTGTATAGTCCAAAAATGAAAATAGACTATTCCCAAGATAAAAATTTTTAAATAAAATCGAGTAGTAGTTCGAGGTTTTTTGTTAGTTATCAATCATTTTATGAACTTCTCTTGTTAGGTACGGTCGTTAGGGAATTGCTTAAGTGTTACATTGCTATCTCGCAAGGGGTATATTGTACTGCGCGATTTATTGCAACAGCCGTACATTAAAACACCATTTTTCATTGGAAGGAAAATTCTATTTCAGATTTTTATTATAACATTTGTAGAAAATATATTAACTTGTTCGTAACATCAAACGTGCACTGCACCAAAAAGAAAATTTTATAAAACGCTAAATACAAAATGTCCGAAGTATAATTACATCTAAAAAAATTATAACAAATCAATTCAACAACTTTACCTCCCATTTCTTTCAAATTAATGCGGCTCTTCCGCTTTGAAAAGTGTTTTTATCGAACTCGTTGGGAATCAATGTCTTCAGTTGCGTCCGTGTATGCTTCTTGTCGTTTCTTGTTAAAATCACTTCCACGTCACCAAATTCGATCATGAACTGGCGACAGGCGCCGCAAGGGTACAAAAATCTATCCTCGGCATCCGTGGAAATGGCGGCAGCTTTAAACGACTTGTAGCCTTCGCTCACCGCCTTAACATAAGCAGTGCGTTCGGCGCATATAGCCAACCCGTAACTGATGTTCTCCACGTTACAACCGGTGAAGGTCTTACCGCATGACGTAAGCAAGGCGCAACCAACTCGAAACTTACTGTATGGCGAGTAAGAACAGTCCTTCGCCTTCAAACTATCCTCGATAAGCTTGCCAACTTCCTCGGTTGTTAATGATGACATTATATATTGTTTTATGGACTGAGATATTATTTTCAAACAACATCATTGAAATGAAAACAATATTACGTAAAACAGTACCTATTAATTAATAGCTGAAAGCTGATTTTGGTTTTTGCAATTGTTTTGTGGTGGGATAAGATATACAAATTTCACACATAAACCTAAAAATCAAAGTCAAGGAGGGTTTCAAAGAGATATGTTATTATTTTTCAAGATGACTGACATTCTGCTAAGGGCAATTAACCACAAACAGTATATATATATATATATATATATATATATATATATATATATATATATATATATATATATATATATACTGTATATAAATGAATGATATAAATCACCACAATGGTAGAGAAAGGCATGCAGAAAATAAAGACAATAGCTGATAACTTTACAATGAAAACATGTTTGGTCTATATTCTTCTTCTATAAACGTATCCTTTTTTGGAACAATGACTTGACCTGTCAGTATTACATTACATCTTTGTGCTTTGTCTTATTACAATATTTGTAGAATAATTATATACTGTATCTATTTATAATATCATATATTAATATGGAGTTTCTGTCATATATACATGGAAATGTCATGGAATTAATCAGTGCATTTGCACGGGTTATATAACTAGTATATATATAACATTTTATAGATTAAATAGACACATATGACTAACGTTCACGCGAACTTCGTTTTAATCGTTTCTTTCTTTTTAGTGCCTATTCGATGTCGTGCGATTTCGTAGTGCCTATGTTTTCTTAATTTCTATTAGCCTCACATTTACATCGTTTCCTATTTTCTTTTTTAACTTAATATTTTTACTATTTAATTTTAACAAACAGGACGCGTGTTGATAACAGTATTTGTATATATTTCTCAATTGTACATATATTGAAACGTTTTCATCCTGTGCAAATATTTGTAATAAATAAATAAATAAATAAACAATTACTTGTTTCATTTATACATGTAACTTTATTTCTAAGGGGTCGCATATTTTTAGTTAGAGATCTATCATAAATCAATCATGAATATACCTCTCACTACGTATTCAAAGGCTTTGCCTGTGCCATAATGCATGTTGAAGTTCAACTTTCCTTACAGAAGAGAGAATTATTGCACATGTATACCTTAGTATAATCATGAAAAAGTTGCTATCAACAGAGACAAGAAAGAAAAAATCCTACAATACACCTTTTTTTTAAAAGCATAAGGGAAAATCGGCTCCAGCCTCATTCATGCTTAGCATTTTAACAGTTTCAGGCTCAATATATGCTTATGTATATGCTTATATTTTCATTTAAAAAATGATGAAGTAGAAAAAATCATTTATCGATACATTGATCCTTGAACCACTTTAACTGAACTATTTAACAATGATTGAATTTGATATGGACTATGATAAACGTTAAAGAATAGTTATAAAAATACTTATTTTCACTTCTTATTTTTATGTAATAATAGAAAGAACAATATTTTCCAAATTATGTTTTTCTTCATTTGTTCATACCTTACCTTTTTCGCCTGCCCTAAATTTGACACTTTGATAATCTTTTTTTTTTCATAAATTCGTGAGGCTCAGTACATGCTTAAGGTATGCTTAATTTTTTTGATAATTTCAGCCTCAATATGCTTATAGCCGTAATGCTTTTAAAAAAAAAGGTGTAACTGTCAATACATTTCAATTAGGCTAAACATATATATATATATAAATGACTGAATGCATGACAAAAAGGCAAAAAATATGAATAAACCACCTACTCTATTACTGAACTGAACATCCAGCACTGAACAAAGCCTGAGTGAAAATAGAAACTGAGCAGTGACATTAAAAAGTTGTAGAAACAACTAAGATCAAGGGGGTTAAAAGGTAGCACAGTAAAACCTGTTCTAAATTGTAATAAATTATATTCATTAAACTGGTGACCACAGTCTTCTTCAGGAACTGTTTGTGGCGCACACCGAGTAAATGACAATGTTTGTAACAGACGTGAGTGGTTTATGTTCAAACTAAAGAATTAAATTACCAAATTAAAAATATTCAAATAAACTGAATAAATTAAAGTAAATTGAAATTGATTTTATAAGAAAAAATTAAATTTAACTTAAATGAGACACGCCTAAAACAAAATGGCTGCACAAAAAGGAAAAGGCACTGAGCAAAAACAAAACCTACCAGGTAGTCAGTACAAAATAGCTGTAACAAATAGTGCGCTATATTGATTAAACAGTCGTTGAAATGAGTTGCTTCCTCATTCAAGCTCTGAATAGGGTGATATGAGAAAATGCGTCTCAATTTATATAAAATATTATGACAAAAATAAACTAATTCCCTAATGTGACAAAACAATGACAGTCATACAAAACTAAAAGTGTGAAAGTAATTAATTAAAAAACAGAAACTAGTGAAAAAATAGAAACACTGATAAAACATAAACAGAAACCAAACTGATGAGACAGAAGCATATGAAACAACCAAAACTCTGAAACCAAAAACTGAAAAAAAATACCTAAGAACCTTAAGGAAATTTTTGATTTTTTTTATAAATAAATATGACTTTTCATAGTCATGTACTACACTGTTCCGATAAAAACAGACAAAAGAGGATTTAATTGCATAATCACGTCAATGTTACTGTCAAGTTAAATAAATCTTTAAACAAAATTTCAAGAGTCTTTCCTCTATGTAAAATGATCTGAAGGAATAAAAAGGCAGTTTGCTAAGAGAAGTTAATTTAATAATGGGTCAGGAGACAAGACATTAACCATTGAACAAAAGAATATATATATTGTTTACTTTTGTATGTATGATACTGTCTGACCATGTCCAACTATTCACACGCATGTTTTTTGTACTATCAGTGCATTGAGTGCCCTGAAAAAGGGCTTATAAAATTGTAACCTTTTGTATCCTGTTCATTACAAGAAGACAAATTGGCCCATCATTAACAAAGCATGAACCATATAGCAAAAATCTCTCGAATGAACAGGGAAAATAAATACTATAACACATATGTCAGTAGTTCCCCAATTTTAACACAATCTAATGAAAATGATTTTCAAATTACAGTCAATTGCGCAAAAAGTTGGCTATCTATTTTAAAAAATAAGCCTTATGAGAAAAGTTGCGTGACCTTGGATATGCCTTCTATGAAGTATCGATTGGAGCGTGGTGGCACGATTCAGGTGTTTAAGATTTTAACTGATCCAAGAAAACCACTAAGACACATATCATATTAATTACCATTCAAGAACGAGAGGCCATTCTTTACAGTTAAAGAAAGTTATGGCAACGACATTAATCCAGCAACATTTCATTAGTAACCGTGTCGTCAGTATAATTAGAAGTCTTCCAAACAAAACAGTAACATCACTAAACGCTTTTAAAATCAATCTGGATAAAACTGTGGAAAAAAACATTATTTTCAAATCAAAACGAAAGTTTAACTTGGCTTTAGTTCAGGCCCTCTCCTTCCAGGTTGTTATTAAACCGTGGCATTAATTTGAGTAAAGTTTCAGTAAAGCCATCATTTGTTCATTTTAGAGTAAGACTAGCAGTCACTGTCGACTATAATTTCTCTTAGCGACAATCTTACGCTGAACAGCATGTAGTCAAGTAATGCACATTTTTCACTTCTTTACTTTTTGTTCTTTATCATTATTTGAATCCTATTCACATTTTAAATTTTTTTTGTTTGTTTTCGTTTTCTACAACAAATCATTTTCCGGGTTGTTGAGGATTTTCGGGAGCTTGGGTTGTTACCCAGGGGAACTGCCTCATATCCTGAAAAAATATGGTTTGAGTGTGGAAAATCTATTGAGTGGAAAATCTATTCTTTTCATCCATCATCTTTCATTTTACTTATGTTATTTTTATTACTATATATTTTTTCGTTTCTGCTCCATGAGATTTTGGCTAATTATTCCAAAATTATCGGGCAATTAATTTCCTTTTGCGGTTAACATCAGTTTACAATCTTAAGACACTTTGTCACCCTCCATTTGCTTGCATTGTTTCATGTTCCGTTAATACTGGCATTCTTTCGTCTTATTTATTTTACACTTCCTCAATTTTTAATTCCTATCAACCATGGATTCGCAACAAATACAGCACACTGAACCGGAAATAACCTGGCAGATATTGCTCCTATGTGCGGCTTCTTTCATCTCACCTGTGTCAAGTTGACAAAAAGAATATCTGCACAGCTATCTGCATGGAAGTGCTACTTCTGTTTGTCTGGTGAGCCACTTTCTTCAGAAGCAGAGGAACACTTCCAAGCCGCGTAAGAATATCCATTTCACAACTGGAAACGGCTAAAAAATGGGTTCTCATCCCTTTCAAAATTCCAAAGGCTGTCCGTATATCTGCAGCAGACGCCGAAAACGCTGTTAACGGCATCGAATAAAATCTACAAAACTAAACAAAATGTCCAGTACATGCTAAGTCAAAATGTTCATGTTTTATGTTTTCACTTTTGGGAAAGTTTGCAGATTACCTTCCTTTAAACATGAAACGAGATGGTTTCTCATTTCTGATACGTCAAATCGTGCGTCCATGGGAAATTTCCCATCCAATATCTTGGTGGCATACGCAACGGCGAATTTAAACATCTCATTGTAATTCGTCCGCCGTGGCTTTTCAGACTATCACAAATCTGATCTCGGCCACTAGAACAGAACGAAAGCAGCCAATGGTTGTTACCGTCATGCAACAATTGTATATTTTCATTGTGAACTGCTCTGAATAGACGATTTGTTTTCTTTTCTGAGTTGAGAACTGACTGATAGCTATCCTATGTTTCATCACGGCAGTTGGAACAGGTGTACTGTGCAGCTCAGTTTTTGCTGTTAAACTTCCTTGTTTTTGCCACATATCACATTTTTTAACAAAATCTGCAACGTCAATGCATATTGAATACCAAAAAAGTCGAGCGGAAATTTTGGTATCGGTAGAATCTCTTCCATAATGTGAAGACATTTTTGCTTTTGCGTGTGAGCTTTCTCCGATTCCTTAAAAAAAGATTCGATTTATCGGGGCACTCGATGCCTGAATGGTCGTTCCGCTCCTTAATAAATAATGATGGTCCACGAAATATAAAAATAATACCTTTCCGTAACAAAAGACCATGAACGTCTTTTATAATTCCTATCTGACAATCATAATGTTTCCTTTGTTTGTTACTCTCTATATTGACTGCGTGTAGTATTTTAAATTTAAAACACTGGTGTTCGATATTCGAATTCGAAGTTGATATATTTACAACAAAAGTCATAATTCACCAGTGATAAATGAAGTCATAAGAAATTTTTAGTGGAGTCCTATTTCACCAACGCATTCCTAATTCACTAGTGTCTTAAAAATCCCCAAGTCAAAAATCCCTAGTAATTTATGACTGCGGAGTCCTAATTCCCTGAAGCCCTAATTCCCCGTTACACCGGCCCTCGCTAAAATCGGTTTAGTTGTCAACCCCTCAAAGAGGATTGGAGTATTCCATTGTTCATAAAACGGGCTCGTTAAATTTCCAATATATTTTGACAAGATCAAGAAGGGACATTCGGAGAATATAAAATCCAATCTTTCTTGTGATCATTAATAACAATTATAAACAATATCAGCAAAAATTCTAGAAATTGATTCCGACCTGTTTTAATTTTAAACAATGAAGCTGGACGCGGAGTAAGATATTCCAGTAGAATTATGGATATTGGTTGATTAACAGAAGGTTCAGTAGCTCCACTTATAACGTGTTGCGGCTAAAGCTATTTTGTACCAATTACAGTTATAGTGAAGTTAAAATGTCTTAAGTGTCAATCAACCATTATGAAATTACTAATGGTATTCGAAGTTAAAAAATGTAGGCGTGGTTTTCCACTTCGAAATATGGACCTTTGAGTTACTTTGAGTTAGGGAGTTAGTGGCCTAAGTGCGTAAGAATGCGTTGTTTCATACAACTCTACTGATTAACTCTACTGAATTTTTTCATATACACGATTCCCGTTTTGTAGAATACATGTAAAACGTCACTGAGAGATTTATTTAAAAGAAAGTCTCATAAAATATTTTCAAATGTTCTTTAAATTGTTCAATCAATTTCTAATACCAATAGACTTGTTTTGGTAATTTTTGCTTTAATTAGGTTTGAAGGATCGCGATGAAGCTGAAGGAAAATTGAGAAAAAAATAACACGTTAGCGGAAAGTATATTTGACGTCAAATATTAAACAACTCGGCAGAAAGAAGAACAATGTAGAGTCACTAGCCATGCTGTTAATTGGAAGAACAATATGTGCGTTCCTTCTTACAATGATTATATATGAAGCGAGGTCGTCGGTGTGGGACACTTGCAAGTTAGAAGATGCGCTTATGATATGTGCTCAACCGATGGACGATACCTTTTACATGGAAGCACTTCCTGAACCTGTTCGCGTATTGTGAGCGTAACTTCTTACTTAACCTTTTGATTTGTAATCAAATCTTATAACATTTTAGATCGTTGACAAACAATGGTATACGACGCATAAAAAATGCACAAAGCGCTTTCAAAAGCGAGCTGCTTTCAATGTAAGTTACATTACAGAAGTAAATATCTCGTTTGTCGAGTCTTTATGAATCTGCGGGTATGTCGAACCAAAATGACTCTTTTTGTAAACAACAACAAGAAACTAATAAATAAATGGCGAATTGATCTCCCAAAACGGTCAATTTTTCTGCGCAGTTTTAACTTGTTTTAATTTGTTTATTTCGTTTTTACAAATAATAGATCATCCGATGGAAATCCTATTGAGTCCATAGACGTTGATGCATTTATCAATTTTCCAATATTGAAGGATGTGTGAGTATATATTGAATTTGTGTTTTAGCTTATTCTATTATATATAATATAAATCTTTGAGATTTTAAATATATTCATGCACACTATAAATATTTCAATGTTTTGCTTGTAGTTAACGAAACTATTAATGATAGATTATTGATTGAAAATGGTCTCAAACGCTTTTGTAATAATCTTTTTCTTGGTATGCCCCAAAAAAATCTATTATCTAACTACAGATATGATACCTATATAAATATATTTTTATCTTTGCAGCACGATCAAGCATTCAAAACTTCAAGTCTTTCCCGAAGCCCTTAAAAGAATTCCTGCTTTATACATGCTGTAAGATTGAGTAACTGTAACAAAATAAAGTTTTTTGGGTTAAGCGTTATTGATGGAATTGAGGTTTATTTCTTGTATACAGGATATAAACATTTTATAATTATATTTATCAAACAAAAAATTTATATAAATAAAAAATCCAGTGAGTTTTAGTTTTTTTTACCATATATGTATATAATCGTCCAATTTAGAATCAAGGCATTACATCACTGTATATTTACTGTTTTCCAGTGACATGTCATTCAACCAAATTAAGGATATGGGCAGTTCCCACTTCCTTACAAAATCTCTACAGAGCATGTAAGATGTTGGAAGATTTTGCGATTCTCTTATATAACCAATGAATAAGCAAGTATACAAAATATATTATCAGTAAATTAAAAATAAATAAATATCTGCACTATTTTTTGTTTCATTTTTGATTTTCGCATTGGAAATATATTGTGTGTTTTGGATATCAAGGTACTCTACCTCAAAAGATTTTGGAGAACTTTACCCCTTTTAAACAAAATGTATTGTGTTATTGTACGACGTGTATCAACCTTGTCACTCACTGATTGGATATCGAAATTTGATTGTTACAACCTTATTCTTTTCTGTTCAGTGATCTATCGGACACAGCTGTATCCACACTAAACCATGGTTTCTTCAAATCGCTTCCATCTCTGCAGATTGTGTAAGTTCAAATTGTAACATAAAAATAAAGTTGATTTTTCCATTTTTTGGTCTTAAAGTAGTTAATTTTTTTTTGTTTTGGCATGATTTTATGACAATTGAATGTTTTAATCTCATAACAAAAAAAAATTGTGTGATTTTTAAGAGGGACCTTTTTCATCATTGCATCTCTACTAATTCCAAAACCTTAAATTCATGTTGGGCATATTTTGAATGTTTAAATTTGTGTACCTTTTGTATAATTTCATATTTCTACACCCTTTCTAAATTATTTCCACAGTGTGCTTAACAATCTTTATCTGGAAGAAGGTCTACATGAAGATTTGTTTGAAAACAATTTGCAGTTGATATCCGTGTAAGTAGAGAATTGACAGTTGTTTATCTTTTTAATGGACTTCTAGAATGTTTTTTTATAATTTCAGTCTTCTTTTTAACATTGCAGGATAAGTCGAATAATTAAAACTAATTATTTTATTATAATAAATTATTCATTATTGAACTTCATAATTGACAGTGGTTAGTTTATATAACTGTGTATTTCAAATGTGTTGTTACTTTTAGATATTTGCGCAATTCCAGTTTAAAGGAAGTCCCTTTTCGAGCCATCAAGATGCTGAAACATCTACAGTTTCTGTGAGTTTTGCTTTGCTCAATTCAATACATGTAGGCTTTAAACAGGCAGAAAATATGGATGAAATGGTTTTTCACAATATATAGAAATCACCAACGTTTCTATAATGCAGCAGTGGCAGAGTGGTATAAGCTTTGCGCTTAGAATCAGGAGGTCCCTGGTTCGACTCCTACTCGGGTTGAATCTTGCCACATCCCCGGAAGTACTGCATTCAGTTTGTTTCTCGGTGAAGTGGCTTATTCTAGGATTTGTTTCATGTTTCCGGGTTAAGAACTGAGATAGGGTAGGATCTTATATAACATCATTTCCAATACACAGGACTCTGTTGAGTCATAATCCCTGCCACTCATGTGTATTTCCATTCTAAAAACAAAACAAAAAGACAAACTAAAACATAACACTTTTATATTCTATTTGTAAAAATTCCATAATCAAGAGCACCCGAACCAATTTCATAATCAAAGTGCTATCAAGTTGCCATATGATAATGTAGAAGCAAGTGCCGCTCAAACATGAGACATGAGTTTGATGCCTTGGTTACAGTGACATCGTTGATAACAATCTTGTGTGCGATTGTTCCGTGGATTGGATATGGAAGGAACTCAACAACCGAACCATGATATGGAACGGGTCGCTTTTGTACGAAGGTTTGATGTGCTCTCCGAAAGATTCCCCTGGTTCTAGAACCGTTATTCAAACAATGAACAGAAGATGCGGTAATGGATCTTTTTGTAGTACTCAATAATATCTGTAAACTCACCTCAAATATATAGAGGGTATATATTTTTTTCTGCATGAGTTAGAAGCTTGTAAATTAAGTTGAGGTTGGTGCAAGAAAATTTAATCAATGAAGCTAAGTCGTTGGAAACATATGGTGTAAATGCTTAGCGTCTGTCTTTGGTCCTTTGATAATAATTGCGTGCTTTTCAGTTCCCTCATGGTCCGCGTGGAGCGATTGTCCGGCGGAGTGTGCACCGGGTGAAGTGACGCAATCGCGAACAATATCTTGCGAATTTGACGAACCCAACTGCATAAGAGGTGAAATCACAGAGATACGACCATGCGTCAAAATCGGTTGTACAAGTAAGTGTTTTTTTTATTGTGTTACCTCGATAGGAAATAGCATGGACACTAGAAAAACAGCTTCTTGTGCATACCGTATTTTCTTGATTAAACGCGCCCTCTTAAATAAATGCCCCTCTCGATTAGACGCCCCTTAAAAATGTTTGATTTTTTAATAAACGCCCCTCTTAAATAAACTCCCCTCTCAATTAAACGCCCCCTTGAAATGTTTGATTATTGAATAAACGCCCCTCTTGAATAAAAGCCCCTCTCGATTAAATGCCCTTAATCAGAACCAGGATTTAATAAACGCCCCAAACGACATTTTTGATGTTTGATTTATGTTATTATTTTGATTTATAAACAGAAAATATAAAACGTTGCAGCTCAATTTTCATTTTTCTCAATAAACGCCTCTTTTAAGTAAACGCCTCTCTCGATTAAACGCCTCCTTAAAATGTTTGATTTTTGATTAAACCCCCGGGCATTTATTCGAGAAAATACGGTATTTACTAAATTTAATCTTGGTAACAAGGTTGTGATTTCATGTTAGTTGACGGGGGTTGGTCTCTGTGGTCAGCTTGGGCGCCATGTTCCGATGATTGTTTTCAAGGGCGTACGTCCCGTGAACGCCTGTGCAATAATCCCCGGTCACAGAACAACGGGCGGGCCTGTGACGGAAACAGCGTAGAAAATAAACCATGTAAAGGGCTTGTACAGTGCAAAGGTAAATAAAGTGTCAAACACTAATATATGGTCTATATTTCTTAGGTCAATACACAACAGTAGCTTATTATATTCATAGCAGAAAGATATATAGTGCCCTTTTGTTAACTTTTGAACTATAGAGGGTTCGAATTATTGGAAGTCGAATTACGAAAACTGAGTGTATATTCCTTCCTTCGCTTAGCCTGATTTTAAATAAATACATTACGCCTCCTTATTTATTAGAACCATCCATGAGCCACGCCTATGATTATCGGACGGTATTGAACCCACCATCTGTTGGCGTTAAAAATGATTTTTTCGACTCCCAAACAAACGTCGTTATATTCACATTCGCCTTGATCATCACTGTGATTTTGTTTGCGTTACTTCTTCTGTGCATTTGGAAGATCAAGTAAGATTGTTAATACAGTACAATCTCGATAACTGGAACCCCCTTTAAGTCGAACTCGCGTTAACTCGAACTGTTTTTCCATTCCCCTCTCCTAATAGTTTCTCATGAAAATTCCAGATAATTCGAACATTCGTTATCTCGAACTATTTTACTTGGTCCCTTGGGGTTCGAGTTATCGGGATTATACTGTACCTTAATTTGTTAATTCCGAAAAACAAAATTGCGAACAATGTTGCCATTGACCATTGGTTGTAAATAAAAGGAGAAGGGATTATAATTTCTTTCTTGATATCATTTTACCTGTCATTAACTTTCTTTATGGTGTGTTTGAGCTTTTCTGTGTGTGTTTTCTTTAAACGTTGGATAAATAAACCAGTTGTTAGTTTAAACCTTGTTTTAGTTTTTTTAATTCTCCTTTAATTTCAGAGGCTTGTAAATAGGGCTCTTTTATAAGTAAAAACCGTTGGAATAACAATGTGTTTTTTCTTCCTTTTTATTTTATTTATTATCTCTTGTTGGTTTTATTGACTTGTTCTTCGACTTTGATATTGCAGAAACGCACCGCAATTTGGCGACAAACCTTTCAGTCAACGACCACCGCAAGATTACTCCGATAGAATTACTGAGAGCACTCACAACTTCCTGTCCAAGGGCTGGAACTACCAGCACGACCTCAAAAACAAGGGCCTGCCGCCTGTTCCCGGGCAGAAGAAAGTCTTCATGCAGAAAGTTCCGAACCGCGAGAAAATGCGTGCTCAACCGAGTATCCCGCGTCATGTGCGCGCTATGCAACTGCAAGCGCAGAATATTTACGCGGAGGCTGATGTTGCTAATGTGGAACCGTTGTACGTAGAACCGGTGTTCTACGACACCCCTGAATATATTGGGACCACGGAGGAGGATGTCTACACGGAAATTCACGATTCAACTCCTCTGCTGACGAATGAAGAACTCGATCAAGATTTGTACCTCATACCTCAAGATTGTTGAATTTTTGCTTTGTTTATATGACAATACTCATTTGTTTTGTTGTTGTTTGTTTTCAGTTACGATTGATAATAGGTGTCTAGTCGAACGGCCTATGCTTTTCATAAGAAGTATATGGGATAGTTTTATATCATCAATACGGCATCGTATCTCAAACATTGGTATCGATATGTAAAAATCTAATTCTTCGAAACCTAAAGTTCTGAAGATAGAAACAAGTTCTTGGTCACGATGTTGAGTATTTTCCAAGCATATTACCATATCAGTAACTTCCTTCTATTTTCTCTGTGTCGAAACAAATAAATTGATGATCACCTGGTTTCTGTTTGAGTGAAACCTCACTCAAGCATCGAGACTCGTTTAATACATACATATATATATATATATACACATACATCAAAATACATCTATATAAAATAGATGATGATTTCTACAAAAACGGTTCTTTATCGCTTCCCAGTTTCCAATTCTGCGCACGCTTGAAAAATTTAATTTCGGACGAACCCGAATCGTTTCCGTTGTTTTTATAGACGCAGTTGGGTAAGGACATCTCTCTACGTGTGACCAATGGTGTTGTTAATGTGTTATTGTACGACATGTTCTGTTTAGCTAGCGCTTCTTTGCAGCAGCCGAAATATGTAAGCGCCTTAAAAATCTGCTTTCTGAACAAAGTCTGCATATGCGAGTAAATCAAAACGTTGGCGCAACTGTTGGCTGTGTGCATGACCTTCAGCCAAGCGTTGATGGTCAGCAAAGTACTGTTGTACATGAGGCCATTGTCTGAGATGAGCCAGGAGAAGTTGAACACAAGGTAGAAGAGTTCGCGCGGAAATACAAGCACCGTGAACACAACGCCCATAACAAACAGTACTCTCATGACGTGTTGCGATTGTTTGTCGCGCATCACGCGTAACTCGCGCACGGTTGACGTGTTGCGACGTCTCTGCAGCGTCCGAAAGATCATCACGTTAGTGACGGAAAACACGAGAGCAAAGGTGGCCAGTCGGAACACGATGAATAGGCAGTTTGGAAGGCCGTATGATAGCGCTGAAACGTCGGGTACTTGACAGCGTTTGTTGCTTGGGTTAATGACCAGAGCAACTGAGTAGTGGAGAAAAGAGAGAATCGATAGCACAACGTTAGCTAAGCAAGCCAGTGTGACGCACTGCCAAGAGAACTGTCCCTTGAATGGGATCACGATGGCAACGTAGCGGTCCAGTGCCAGAATCAAGAGTATACCGCAGGATATACTGGTCATGACCGGGCCTAAAGATGGTAGAATGTGACAGGCGACCTCTCCAAACGGCCACAGTTGATGTCTTGTAACAACAAAATATATGTGAAGCATAGGGTTCGAAAGCGATGAGAAAAAGTCGACGATGCCGAGATAAAGAATCAACCATTCCGTTGTTGACCGACGTTTAGCTTTCTTTTTGACGCCGAACACGTAAATGACGAATAAATTACCGACGGTTCCAGTCGTCATAATCAAAACAAACGCCATAACAAGAAGCCATTCCTTCACGGAAAGGGTTATTGGTATCGGGGTAGTGTCCTTTGTAAACGTGATATTGCCCACCGTGTTGTTCATGCTGGGATTGTTTCTTGTTGGTATCTAGATTTTTAATTGCTACTGTAAAAACAATACGGTGTGAGTGTTGAATTTAGAAAGAAAGCGACAGTCGAGGAAACAATTAAAGCATTAAAAGTGAAATATAGTAACAGAAACTGTGTATTAAATGAAAATTTATATTGACACTAGCAGACACTTGGAAGCATGAATACTTTAGTATGATAAATCAAATTCTGCAAAAGAAATAATGGCGCTCTAGAAACAACAACGAATCATTATAAACTACTTTGAAAGCTCATATAAGCAACACTTCTCACCATTAAACATACTAATTACAAAAATATTCGATTTATAGCATCAAAAACGAATTACAGTACTCCCAATAAGTGAGGCCCCCGATAAGTGGGACTTTCACTCAGTGGGACGGTTTTTCTCGGTCCCTTGAACTTCCTAATATTAATATTCGCTTAAGTGGGACATTCGCTAAGTGAGATTTCGTCGGTTGCCTGAGTGTCCCACTTATCGGGAGTATACTGCACATAGATATACATGCTCATACAGTGACAAACTCCAATCTCAGTTGAATGTTATCAACTTTCCCGTTAGTTCTACGCGCCACAGATACAAGGAAAACTTTACTTTGTAATGCCATGGTCTTCCCTACATACCCCGCCATGAAAATATTATCTTGAGTGTTTATCAAATATTACAATTCGCTGTCTGTGTATATATTATCCACTAATCTAAACACGGCATGATACGTTTTGCTTCGTAAGAATGATACATCGGATAAACAATTTGTGTAAATCTTATTTCTTCGCATTATATCTTGAGCCATCCACAAACTAACTCAATGTTGTTTTTAAAAGATTTAAATTTTTATCGTGGTTGCTAGGACTTACGATTTTAGAAGTTGCAACTCGTTTATTGTTGCTTGATTTGTGCAAAATTTTATATTTTTGACAACGATTTTTACTGCGTGGATTTATATTTAGTTTGTAGTCAATGATGACCTAAGAAAATGGCAAGTCACCTGAGAAGAGAATCCTTTTAAAATTATAATTTTGAAAGTTCTCTACCGCAATATATTATATTCGTATTAACGAAACTTACATTTAGTTTTGCAAGGGGCGGCTTTTGCGTTTCTTTCACATTCACTGACGTACCATTTTCCCAGTCCCATTTCCAGAGGGTCTTAAGTCTTGACCCCAACATCCGATATATTTATGGGTAATTCCTGAGATGCCCACGAAGTTATTCGAGGATGCGATATTTCGAAATTTCATGTATTACAGAATTATCAAAAGGAATATCATTACTTATTTTAGCATACTGCAATGCAGAGAAAATATAACTCTACCCTCTTACCGTCAGTTGAAACCACTTAAATGTAGACTGACAACTAAATTGGCTTTTCCATACTTATAAACCATATCATCTTACTAGTGTCGAATAATTGATAGCATTTCTCTGATCCAAGTAGATTAGTATAAGCACGGAGCAATGGAGCGGACATTCCCGAAAATTTGCACAGATTTTGTCAACAAGAGAGAAGTATTAATGATGACGTCAGTTAATAAACAGCATAAATAACTGAACAAAACAAAATTCGTTTTATTAACAACATTTAAAAGTTTTCATTAGCAAACGCTTAATAAGTGAAGATGGCGTCGATTCGAATCGGAAAATTGATTTCACTGTTTAACCTTTTAACGTCACTTCCGCCTGAACGTGAACTGATCAACGCACTAATTCCACACATAACTTAGTGCACGGACCCGTGACGTAACTTAGTGCACGGGCCCACTGACAGCTGGGCACAATGTTTACCCCTAACCCTAAACGAACGTATATTCTGTATTTTAATACGCAGTTGTAGGAGTCAAGGGGAATGTATTATTTGTGGAATCTCCATCTGGTGCATGCAGAACACAAAAAACGACACTTTTTCTCTGTTTAACAAAGAAATTGACTTTTATAAATATTTCAAGGAATTTATAGAATGAGCCTGACCTAAATCTTCGTTATTAACTTTACTATTCAAGACCATTATAAAACCAACGTACCTTGCAAGTACAAAAATACTAATCAGTCAGCATAGCGATTTGCAGAAATATATATATATATATATTTATATATATACGGAGAAAGTAATTATCAATATCTCTTCTACAGAAACCAAGGTAGCTCCCGCAAAAGGAATTCTTTTAAGTAACATGTTCCATCGGCGCATGCGCTAAGAAGCAACTTTTGTACGTTGTACCATGCTGATTACCATATAATAGCTCTGTTACATTCAACTGTGTGGCAAACTACAAACAAGTGCTTAGGTATCATTCTTTCTTTTCATGTTGTCGAAGCATGTTTTGAGTCATTTAGAAAGAGATTTGTTCTCAACAAGGAATGACTGAGTAATCTTTGCCCTTTAAAGAATTCAATTTGCTGGAGAGCATTGTGATTCGAGATGCATCGCATGCCGCGCTATGCTGAAAATACCACTACAAACAAATATATTTTTGAAGTAAATATTTTATTTATAACCAAAGATATAGCGATTTTCTCTATTTATAAAGTAGGCCATGATTGAGTATGTTTCAAGTAACAGTGACTAGAATCACTACGTAAACTCTGACAGCGTTTTTTAATCTCGCAAATCGAAATCATTCATTACCTACAAATATGCGCATAAATTACCTACCAATATGCGCATAAATTATCTACTATTGCGCTGAACAAGAACCCGTTCATGGCAGCATGTGCAGCATGAATCCATAAATAACAAAATGGATAACAAAAATAACTCAACCTCGTACATATTCCGCACTGATATTACTCGAATTGCCATACAGTACATCACCTTTAGTTCGCCGACGTTTTAAAAGATTGCACAGGAAAAACATAAATCCGATTTTAAAACTGCATTATCAAATTAAAATGATACTGGATGTCCTGCGGAGCAACTTTCAATGGAAAAGCTTTGTCTAGCTCCCTTTTATAGATTCTATCGCAAAACAACTGAGCGCACATTAAATTCATTGGCCAGTCAGCCAAGGTGTAGACTTGTGTCGTATGTGGTATATGATATATACGTGGCGTGTATCAATTACGAAAATTGTTGCTAATTAACTACGCAAAAAAGATAAGTTTTTTACTTCTCGCGATTATCACACTGTTTTATTTTCAGCAAGGTAAATAATGAATGTGTTGTCATTCCTATATAATCTTTCCTAGAGTACTCCCAAACAGAAAAGCTTCTTCTCGTTTTGCCAAGCTTTAATTTGTTACAACAACAAACAGAATTTCTTACAATTCCACAAAAACATTTTCCCTCAAAATTAAACGGAATCACAACGGTAAAACTTTTTTTGTGAATTGAAAACTATTATCAATACCGATTTAATGCTCTGGAAATAACGTCTAACCGCCTTACTGTCTAAACAAAATATTTGCTAACGATGATTATCTCGGATGAGCGAGAACCTTTACGTTTCGTAAACAAGCAAGCTGTGCTTAAATGACATTGTTTAGCTAGCCATGCAATATACATGTGTGAATTACAAAATCCACCACTAAGCTGTTTATAAATGTATACTTATGTTAAAAAATTCTCCATCAAAACTTAATAGAGATTTTATGCTCCTGTTTACCTTTATATATTTATTTATTGAAGCTGAGGTGCATTAATTATTCACTTGAAACAAAAACATACCTTTACGCACGGGAAATTTCTGAAAATTGTTAAAAACGAAATATGCGAGAAGAAAGAAAACGTTTGAGCAAAACCGAAAATTTAAAGCTTATTGAATACGTTTTTCATGAATGCAAAATCGATGAATAACACGGTTTCCTTTTTTTATCTTTTCGTATTCGCGCAAATGAATTGGGATTGTTTAACTAGATTACTTATTCTCTTTAAAGTGTGCTCTTTAAAAGAATCGCACAGTGACGACTTTAAACAATGTATCCATTCAGAGCAGAATAGTTGCAAAACATCCTTTTTAACGGTTACTCAGACATCTTTGTAAAAAGGAACTAGAAACAGCGCGTGACGTTGCGTGATGTTGTAACAGGGTTGTTTTTGTTTTAAATCAGAAATCCAAACTTGAGCCTCAAGGCCCCTTCCATTTCACCTTCTTATAGAATGATATAACTTTGGCAAGATACAGTCATTTTGAATTCTTGAGTTCGTCTTTAGTTTGTTTTAAATTTTTAAACATTTTTGGTGACGTTTTCTTAACCATAAAACTATCTACTTGAAACTTGTTCGACCTGTGCATGTATTTCTTGATATTTTCCAATTCTGTGACTATCACCTTCAAGGTAGAGTACCAACCATATTTGTTTAAATCTTTCTGATTCAAACAATTACGATCCAGCAACGAACGGGTGATAGTAGTGACGCCTTACTTTATATTTTGGCACACAATGTCCTTTGTTTCGGGGATAACCTCTTCCTGTGACCACCATTTTAGGGAAAATTTAAGCACATTAAATGGAGATAATACGTTTGACTTTCTATCTCTCTTCTACCTGTGGAGAGGAGTTATTCAACAACAAAATCACGATTTTAAACCCCTACAACCACTATCTAGTTATCGTTCAATTTATATCGCACAAATGTTGTAACTACCACAATAAAACTACAAGAACAAATCTCTTACCCATCAACGTTCACTCTGTTCGCGTGATTCGAAATATATTGACGGTTTTTATTTATACACCAAACCGTAAAATACATCCATTCTCGGTCAAACCTCATTTACGAAATCCTTTACAAAACAAGGCCTTTGTGACCGTACAAACGTTGAGTTGTCTTCGGTATTTTTCAAACAGTCGTTGTTTACTAACACACAATGAAGTCGCTTCAGCGGTTACAAATTTATTGTTGCTTCAGTTCAGACGTTCAATAATTCAGTTTCGTGTAAAAGTGTCACGAAAAATTTGATTTGTAAATGTTTTATTTTTGACGTATTTTATCGAATTTGTTCGGCCATTAGAAACGTACTGGAATTGGATAGCGTCTCTTTCAATAAATGATACATATGTGAAAAGTTGTCGATTGTCTCGATGCTCGTGGTATTGCATCATAATTACATCACTGAAGTACAATATATTGCAATACATTTTTATCGTCATAGCATCAAATCGTGTCATTCTACAGAGGCGGCGCCAAAGCAAATATCTCGCCAGAGTATGAAAAAATATTTTAGGTGACACAAAATTATCTTCAAGTCATTCATACGGGAAGTTCAATTTTGAAAAGTCAAATAAAACTGCGTAAAAATATACGCAAAAAAAAGCCAGAAAATGCCGAGGAATCCTAATTCGTGCATATTAAATTGTCTCTTTGTTACATGAAAACAAAAAAGTAGATTACCGTCTATAAATTTCTTTTGTCTAAGAGAAATGATTTTTTATTTGAGAGTATTTGCTCACTTTCAACTCTCGTGGATTGTCGGATGAATTGTAACTAATAAAGACCGCTGAGTTGCTTGTTAAGATTTAACAGCCTTGCTTTTGCTATACAGCTCTCATATCAACTGATTGTAAAACAGATCATTTGCCGCCTTTATGTTGCATGAGATTCCTTAAAACCGCCCGCCTTACAGTTACAGCAAGTCGTGCAAGCTTTTGCAATTGCGCTTATAGACTACAGCAAAGTGCTAAGCTAACCATCTCCCACCACTTGTAGTCAAGCAGCAACGTAAATCGCCCGTTAAAATGTGCAAAGAAAATATTGACACTTGTAAGCGAAATTAGCGTATTAAATGTTCTTCGCTAAGATTGTTTACCGTGTTTGCTTCTCCTATCGTGTGCCTCATTCTCTCACTTCAAAGAATGTACGTTATTTGAAAACCAGAAATTACCCACAGAGGCCACACTTCGGGCAGAATAAAATGTTTCGATGTTGTACGTGCACGAATAAGAAGTTATATTTCATAACCTTTACGATTTCTTAGAAAAAGACATTTACAGGCGGAAACAAATTCAATCTTATCAATACGCAATATCATGCATTAACGATTTCACACTAACTGCGGCGGTGGTTTACTCTCACCAAAATCTTCCAAAAATTCGATTATCTTGTGTCCTTCTTTTATTGGATTTGTTAACTTTGGAACGTGAAGTGCATGAGAAATGCAATTAATATTTGCACTGAGTGACCCTCAAACAACGGCAAGGTTATATGACGTGGCACTCGCATCGCTTTGCTATTTATAAGAACCAACTAATTGTGGTTTAAGCACAGTGTTTTATTTTCTTTCAAAGTTCAGGATCATTTTTTCTTATATTGTTCTTGCCTCAGGACAACATCATCTACGAATTAGACGACATTTTTGAACATTTTTATGTTTTGATTTACTTCTTACTACTTGTATAAACCACGCGCAATTTACAAGTTTTATTGATTGTAGCTCAGACTAGATTGTAGTTGAGGATACGGCTAGTCTAGATCTTATTTAATTGTAAATATAAGTTTTTTGAAGACGTTAGCTATATGCAAGTTTTAATTTGGTTGATTTTCCTTTTTTAACTTTCAATATTTGAAACCTGCTGGCATCCAGGCTGGTATTGTTCTTAAACTGCTCTTAATTTTTAGACAATCTGAGCCTCTTTGGTCTTATAAGAAGTGATAGCCCGTTGTGTATCTGTCTTCGTATTTCATGCACCGTTACATGACGCGCCGCAAAAGACGTTGCGATTGGATGGAAATAAGCAAAATGTTATTTTTTACATTTGATACCATCTGTTCAATTCCTTCATTTCGTTCTCCCAAAACGTGGAGTCGGCTTCGTTCTTTCGACTAAGCTCTTTCAAACTGCTCTCCATTTCAAAGTGAAACGAGTCAAGTTCGGACATGTCGCTGCTCGATTCCGGACGCATCTCGCTGTCTTTGCACTCTGATGAAAAATATCAAAATCAAATGTATTGTCACAATAATTACAATTAATATGTTGGAAATAAGTAACAAATTTGAATTTTTAGATTGAATAAGGAAAATGATACCGTCTTGTTCATGCGTCGACACTTATTGACGTTCATTCTGGTCGGCGGAATGTTTTTTTGTTTGTTTGTTAATTGAGGTTTCTAAGTAACACTTTAAATGAAATTTCAAGGAAATGGGAATGGAAGGTTACGATGAAGTACCGAAGTGCGAGTTTACAACGGGATTAAATATCCCCTGAAAACATTTTCTCAACATCGATTAAAACAGGTTTGTTTCATTTGAGAAAAACTTCAGAGAAATCTGTCGATAAAAAGCCATTATGATCCAAAGATCTTAATAACTTATTTAGTATTAACCAATTTGGTTTTCAAAAAATTGCACCTACTTCCCATGCTATCATCGAACCTTTTGATAACATCGTTAACCTTACAGTTGGAGTGTTTTTGGTCTAGCAAAAGCTCTTACACGGTAGACCGCAACACTCCATTTTAAACAAAATTCGCCATTATGGTATTAATGGCACTTATTTTAAGGGGGTTGTGAGTTACTTGTCTCAAAGGCTTCAATACGCAAATTAACTTGATAAAAACACTTAAAAACACTTTAATTTATAAAGTGGAAATAACAATCTTATTTTTATGACGATAATTAAAATTACCTCGAAACATAAACCTGCTATCCTCATATCAGAACGATTAAGAATAATTTTTAAGTGTACCGTGATTAAGTGGACAAGAATTTCACATATATTTGCCTTACTACAAGTAGTAGAAAAAGCAGACCATAATCTGTCTTTTTCGTGTATGGAACATTCGAGCATGTTTAAATGACACTTGATTACCAAGAGATCATTAGCAAATAAAGATGGGCTACATTCCATTGAAAAGCGAGAAGTTATCATTGGAACGAATACCAATTGTTAAATTGCAATATGTCTATATCGTGAACGTTTCGCCTATTATCCAAACGTATTATTGAACGTTCGAGTATACGGAGAAAAGCATTCATTTTTTGCCATTTCTTAAAAGGCCATATGGAATTGAAACTAAGGTAAAAAAACAACAGGAGGAGAAATCACCCGATAGAAATTTCGTTGCATTACTATAATAATTCACCAATGTATGTCTGTGTCCGAAAGTGTTGTAAGGGGTAAAGTTTTCGAAAAAGAAAAATGTTCCTGAAATTTGCCGTTATTGCAATTTTTTCCACTGTCCAATGTTAACCAGTTCTAAGGGTAAAAAAAGAAGAAAACTGAGAAAATGACCATTATGCAATCTGAGTTTTTAGTCCACAACCGTTTTTAGTCCAACAACATTTTTGATTTTCATCATGTTTCGATTTTACCAAAATCATTTTCAAGAGTTGATGAGAGGTTACAGAAAACATCACATGCATATCAACATACGATAGGAATGAGTGTTTTCTTGTCGCCTCGAAAGATTATTTTTCTGTTTTTGACTCCGTGTGAACCTCTCACCAACTTCAAATAAACGTGGCATTGCATATAGGTTGGGAGAAATTTGAATTAAACAAGAAAGTTTACAACTACACGCTTTCTTTACGATTCTAATCTTTCTTCTCGCTTGACGCCTCTTTTGCCAAGCACATATTTTTCTCTCATTTACTTACCCATTTACACATACTTCACACCTATGACACATAACTATTTTCACCATCTTCTCACTTTGACTCAAGGCTAAGTATATTTACAGTCATTTACCTGTACACAACATGTATTTTAGAAAATGATTTTGGTAAAAACGAAACATGATAAAAATCAAAAATGTTGTTGTTTTTCTTAAAATACTATCTAGATTGTTATGTTACTATATTTTTTTATTATTATCAAGGAATCAAACACAAAAGATATCAGATCTGTGTACGTCTGATATACAATACGGTAAATTTCAATCAGCAATAGAGACAATGAAAAATTTACTAGGATTAAAATTGGTTCTGGAAGATATTTTTTCTCGTCAACTATTACACTAGAATTTCAACATTTTTAAGCATATTTTCTTTTCTTTTTCTTCTTACTTTTCACCTGCTGGCTCATCCATTCCAAGCCCTGGTAGAGTCCTTCGCCATTCAGGGCGGAGGTGGCTTGTATATTCCAAGTTCGGTTCCTCAATCTCAGTAAGCCCAGCTTCTCAGTGATCTCAGTGGTGCTCATGACATCCGGAAGATCTTGTTTGTTTGCATACACCAGAAGCACTGCGCTCTGAAGCTCTTCTTCTTTGAACAACTTGTACAGCTCAACCTTTGCCTCCTGTATGCGCTCTCTGTCATTTGAGTCGATCACAAATATGATACCTTCAGTCTCTTGATAGTAGAGGCGCCACAACGCCCTTATACGATCTTGCCCACCGATATCCCACACTGTGAAATGCAGATTCTTATACTCTACCGTTTCCACGTTGAAGCCAATAGTGGGTAAGGTGTGGACTAACTCACCACTCAACTTTAAGTAGTAAAGTATAGTGGTTTTGCCTGCTGCGTCCAACCCCACCATCAATATGCGACACTCTATTTTACCGAACATGTTTTTAAAGAAATTGCTTAGTGAGTTCCCCATGGTATTTAGCAGAAATAACTAAAATGAATAGGATATTAAAGAAACTCACAATTACGGACATTTCAAACAGCTATGAGACTGCATTTTTCCGAAAAGAAATTATGTAACACCCCGAATAACACTAATAGCACTAATCCTACCGAATTTAATTAATTATTGCGTTTTACCTGTAGTCGCCCCGCAAACCGCAGCGAAAAATCCGTTGAAAATCAAACAACGCTAAACAACCAGTGCAGCAAACATACTCAAAAGATCGCACCTTCTGAATGCCATATATAACGGTAAAAATACTTCAACGTATACCGTATTTACTCGGAGACCGCCTATTCTCGAAAGAGCGCCCCCCCCCCCTCGATTTAGCACCCCACTTTTAACGTGAATGATTTAATGAGCGCCACCCCCTCAAATGAGCACCCCTTTATTTTCTCAAAAGGGGCGCTCATTTTAAAAAACGCATTCAGAGGGGGCGCTCACTTGGGAATTAGATAAAAAAATCTTTAATACAGCTCATTTAGCTTGTAGTGCTATTTTCCTTTGTAAATTGTGTTTTTTACAACAAGGGTGTTCAGTATTACCTGTTATTTTATTATCTTGTTACTGTTCTTATTGTTTTATTAAAGAGAAAAGTTGAAATTGTTTTGATGTCTTATTGATTTATTTAATGAGCGCCCCCCCCCTCGAATAAGCGCCCCCCCCCCCCCCCCCTTTAAGAGTCCAAAATTAAATGACTCGAATTAAATGACTCGAGTAAATACGGTAAACGATTAAACGAAACCCACCACAAAACTCCAAAACTGCATTCGTTTAAAATTGGAACGAAACCAGTGTAATTGATCTCACAAATATTTCCATGATGTAATTCTATTCCAGGAATATTTCTGTTTGATAGTTAAATATATTTACAGATTCTGGATCGTCTCGATACAAAGTTAACAAGAAGCTGAGTTCAGCTGAACCATCATCAAGCTGATAATAATTATGTTTTGAATTTGATGATGTCTTGCAAAAAATAATTTTCTGTAATAGAGATGTTTTCATTCCAATGATTTGTGAAACCATTCAGCAAACGTTGCCCCTTAGGAATATTATTAAAAATTTTAGACTTATTTTTCAATTAATTTCCTCATCAATTCTTGTTTAATTTCCACAATTCGACTCGCCTGACCACCTTCCGAAATTAATAATTTTCTATTTTTAGGTGATTTCAATAATTCAATTTTCTTTGTTCACAAGAGCTAACTTTGATTCTTTTTAAAAAATAACTCTAGCCTGCCGAAGCAAATGTTTTTGAAAAACACTAAAAACAATTAACTCACGATTTACCTTATTTGAATCAATGACATGAAACTCATCAAGAATAGAATATTTACAAACTTTAAAACTGGAAAAGTGTAACCAACTCTGCAATGTTCATATTTGTGACACGAATAAAATGAATACTATCAGCACCTTTAACTAAACATTTCAAAAAGCTAATTTGATGCCCAATTCTGAGAAATAACCGAATCAAATTATCGTCGACCAACAGTCTAGGCCTACATGAAGAATTTGAGAAAATCTTAGCGACCGCTTCACTGCATTGAACAATTTTTACAGTTTTTTCGTCGAACTACAGAAAAAGAATATCACCTGTGGAAACTTCTCTAACTGGAAGAAGAAATTACAATGAAGACAAAAATGTTTTATACAATCATTTCCGAACGGTTAATTTCTGAGCATTCTATAACCAATCACGTGCAAGAATGTAATGTACGCGGGAAGATATAACCAATCACGTATATACAACAATGTTATGTACGCGGGAAGATATAACCTTGTTTGTTTACCAATAAAAATGTACAATGAACAGTTTGTTACTATATAAAATGTTACAATAAAGAAATTGTAGCTAAAATCGTATAAAGTACAGTGTAGGAAATTATTGGCGTGGATTTAAAGAAGGCCTTGCTGACAAGTCAGTCAATCCTTTTCATAAAACCCACTGTTGTTTATCAACTGTAGCAATTTCCCATATTATACAATATGTAATATATATAATTCTGCGTCAACTAGATATTATTAACGTAAAAAAAAGAAAAAAGAATTAGTTATATTTTAATAAAATGGATTTCTTTGTTGAAGATTTGAAAACGATTATATTAGTTGCCTTCTTTAGTGGCTCTTCAAAGTTAATCCAAATGAAAGGTCCTCTATGTAATATGCAAAATTCACATTTCTTCTTTTTAAATGATATACTGTTAAAATTAAATAATTCGTGAGATCTAAGGTTATATTTGTCGTTTGCTGTTCTACAAAAGATGTGATTAAAAATGACAGGTAAATTGTCAGTTTTGAAACGGTACATAAATATAAGATGTTGGTAAATATTAATATCGTAAATCGTTAAAATATTTAATTCGCGCAATAAGGGTAAAGCATGTTCCATTTTGTTTCTTTTCTTTATAATTCTACACGCATGTTTCTGCATAGATAGAAGTCAGTTTTGTTTTATAATTACTCGCCCACGTAATGGTACCGTAAGATAGATAACTATGCATTAAAGAGAAGTATATTTGTTTCATACAGCTTTCGTCCAGGAAAAATCTTACTTTGTAAAGTAAGGCCAATATTTTGGATGAGTGTTTTTCTATGTAGCTTATGTGATGATCCCAGCTTAGATATTCACCAATGTTAAGACCCAGAAAATTTGTAGTCCTAACTCTTTGTATTTTATTATTACGTATAACAAGATCCGGTAATTTTAAAGGTATATTATCGTGCTGGTTAACGTTATGGAATAAAATATAATTAGTTTTGGTAACGTTAAGTGAAATTTTATTAACTTTTAACTATTCATCTATACTTATTAAGTCTTTGTTAGTATTTAAAAAAAGAGTTTTTAGATTTTTGTTACTGTAAATAAGGTTAATGTCATCAGCAAACATGATAGATTGAGTGTAGTTTAAAGATTTAAAAATGTCATTAATATAAATAAAAAATAAGAGAGGTCCTAGAATTGAACCTTGCAGAACTCCACAAGTTATCGAAATCTGGTCTGTTTCAGATGAGTCATCGTATGCTATAAATTGTGATCTGTTTGAAAGATAGCTTATGATCCACTTGTGGTTCAGTTTATTGACACCATAAACTTTAGTTTTTCTAACAGTATGTTATGGTTAACCGTATCAAATGCTTTTGAAAGGTCAAGGAATACTCCAATACTGTATGAGTTCTTGTCTAACGCGATGTATAAGGTATTTACAAGGCTGACAATAGCGTGCTCAGTAAAACATTTGGGCTGAAACCCAAGTTGGCCTTCATAAAAAAGATTACTATTTAAAAGATAAGAATAGAAATTTTTATACATTGTTCTTTCGTAGAGTTTAGAGAAGACAGAAAGTATAGAAATAGGCCTATAATTACACATATCAGAGGGATCATCTTTTTTTAAAGATTGGGGAAACACGAGCTATTTTTAGTTTATCAGGAAAGACTCCGTTTATAAAAGAAATCTTGATACAGTGGGAGAGTACGGAGAGTATTTCATCTTTTACAAAAAAAAGAATATTGCTGGTAATCATGTCATAACCAGGAGCTTTGTTTCTTTTCATTGATAAAAAACATTCTTCTATAGATGCAGTTGCATTGATTTCTGACATCTCTCCTTTAAAAATTGTCAAGTAATCTGAAAAATGCATTTTAGATGGTGGAACCTTTCCTCCAAGTGTAGACCCATCGTTAGCAAAAAAGTTGTTAAATTCAGTGGCGATGTTACCTTTGTTAGTACTCTCGAGTCCGGAATAATCGTCCCGGGATGCTTATTAATTTTGGAGATAAATTCCACCCAAGACATGTTTATTCCAGAGCACCCCTTTTATTTAAATTTGAAACTTTTTCCATGCACTGATTTATTAGGGACGCTTTTCTCAGAAAAGCCGCCTGCGTAAGTTCCAGAACGTTTATGAAGAAGCTCGGAGAAGTGTAAGAAACGTATTGAAAGCAAATTATAAACTGCAGAAAAGATTTTTTTTGTGTTGTTGATTATTCTTTTACAACTTCTTGTTGAGTTTGTTTGTAATAAACGTTTACCTGAGCTGAAACTTGTTGACTTAGTTCTATACTCCTACATTCTTAAGGCCCTCATGAAAACTACTCTTAGAAAGGAGGAGCGCGTCAAGTTTTTAAAATAAAGAAATTTAGAAAAAAATTCCACCCACCCCGTTTATTTATTTTGTGCAAAAAATCCACCCACCCCGCTTATTACAGCCACCCCGTTTATTTTTCATCAGAAAATTTTCCAGCCACCCCGATTATTCAAGCCACCCCTATTATTCCGGACTCGAGAGTAATATTGGTATTGTTTACAGTTATTTTACAAGGAATATTACTTTTTTGTTTTGTTTTAGAACGTCCGGTTAATTCATTTATTACAGACCATTTATTATTTGTTTTTTTAATGTTACCCTTAAATTTTTGAAGCAAGTCAGAATAATATTTTTGTTTTTTTGTGAAAATTTGCTGTTCATAAAACTTCTTATAGGTTTTATAAGGTATACAGACAAAAACCCTTAGGACAAAACCTCCTAGGACAAAACTCCCTTAGGACAAAACCCCTCATAATCTCTTCAACATTAAAAACAACTCAGATAATGAAATTTAAAATATTTCGTTTGCTTTGAAAATTGGTAGGTTTACTAATTAAATGATGCTGATTTCAGACCAAGTACCAGAATTTGGATATTTTCACCCCTGATACCTTTTTGGGCAAATTTGGGCCCAAAGTTGAAATGAGTTATGCATTTACGAAGTTGAAACCTAAGTCATGGGTAAAAGTCTAATAGATTACCCTCGAATGGATATCGGATGTACTCTCAAAAAAATGTTCTTTCAAAATGGTTGTATCGCGCTAAAATTTTGGGCATAGTTTATAGTCATATAGTCATAGGGGACTATATAAGACCAATAATAGCCTTTAAAAATCAAAAAAAATCTTGTGGTTAGCGTACCACGTGACTTTTAATCCAGTTTTGATTATAAATAGTCATCTTTTGCGTCAACTTTAGTTCATCTTTTATTTTGTCAAGTCTCTCTTCGATACATTTAATTTTTCCTTCTGTGACTTCGCTGGTAAAGTTTAACGTTGTTTTTATGTCTTGAACGTCATTTGAAAGTTTTTCAATTCTCTCATTAAACGCGCCAAAAGACATCGAGAATATTTCTCTAAAACACGCTATCATTGTCTCACGCTGTACATCCAACAATTCTTTCACTTCTTCTCTTGTGATAAATTTATTGTTTGCCATTTCGGTATGAAAACGATGTATAAATAAAATATGTTCTACGATAACAAATGACGTACAAGAATATTATGTTCGCGCGAAGATAATATATCATGTTTCCTCTATTTAAAATACATTTCTTTTCAATGTTTTTAAATTGAAACACACTTACCAAGACATGTCGGTTTAGAGATTACTACGTTGACAAAGAACAAATAAACCATAGGAAATGTGGCCATGCAGATCGCCATGCTATGATGAGATGGTAACGATTTCATTCAAAGTATATTTAAGAATTTTGTTTGTCTAATGTCTTTTTGTTATCATTTCTATTTTTTCTTATTCGATAAATAAAACCAAAAGAACTTTCAAGTTTGAAATTCATTCGAGGACTTACCTTTCATCAGCAAACAACACAATTGCCTCTTGTGCCTTTATCTTTGCTACGTAACACAGAGTAACTATGACAACTGTAAACAAAACAGCAAAAATGTACAACGAGCTAAAGTTATTTAATGTGGCGTCTACCTTTAACAGCGGGAAATCGACACAAATATTTAAACTAAGATTGCACCTAAAATTATTAATATATTTCAAAGAAATTTTCTAAACACATCATTAAACATGAATGACTAAAATTAAAAATACAAAATGAAAACCACCTGCCAGGGGGTAATCAAAAACACAAAAACGAGAGTTTTTAGTCTGCAGTAAATATCTCATGTTTGAATTATGGTTATATGATGAAATTTTGTACAAATGATCATGATTATAAAATAAACGGGATGATTGTAGGTTATTTCAAAAAATTTAAATCCGGGGGTAAAAATGGAAAAAAACCCGTTAATGGAATCTTAGTTTTCATATTTTTTGTCGATTTCCCGCTGTTAAAGGTGGATGCCACCTTTAAGTGGACCTACACCGTACAAAGTTATTTTTTTATGATGAGAAAATTTTGTCTTGAACTGACCCGTAATGTTGCAATTGTCCGGACTTTTTTCGAATTCACGGCCGGACAAAGGGATTGCTAAGCAGAGGTCTGGCACTAACAGTTTTGACGACAGGACAATGTGTAGCGGAAAATGTAAATATCACAAAGGTTTTAATATGGGGGATGTTAGGGATTTGATAGTTACATTTTGCTTAAATTGCTTTAATGTCGGAAATTTAAAACATTTCGCGGATTGGATAAAATTTCGTGGAGACCTCGACTCAGAGTTTAATTGCTCCTAATGATTATCGTTGATGGCGTTGTTTAAAATTATAACCGCTCACTAAACAACTTTGTGACAGCATGGTCTCGAGCCCAGGGCCTTTCGGTTAAGAGCCGAACGCCATTCCTATTGCGCTATCGCCGGATAATAAGGTTTTCGAATCGTTTGAAGTTGTATTTTGCCTATGACCTCAACCCAACTTTAAAGTTGTTACCTAATACATATTGTAAACCAGCTTTGTGTCAAATCTAATGTTTTGTTCTATATCTGAACGATTGCAATATATATATATATATATTTTCTAATGCAAGATTTAATTCAAAGTGGTAAGAATGTACAGCCTATGAAAATATAATAACTGAACGTTATATCAGGAAACTGATCCTAGGATAAGCTAACTGAGAAAGGATTACTCGATTTTAGCAGAAACAACGCCATTTCGTCTTAAAGTCAAAGTTTATTACTCACAGTTATCACTCAATTGCACAAAATATGACAGTCTTTTTATTTTAAAATTCTTGTCAAATTTCATCTCAAAATTCTCGTGTCTGTCCTTCTTTAGTAAATACTTTTGATTTTTTCGTTCTATTTTTTGACTGAATTTCTTTTTTTTTCTCTTGACATACTTGGACTTAGATATCGCCATGGAAACAACATATCTTACTCACTATATTTCGTTGTTACAGAATAAGCTTTGCATATATCACTGGCCATACTGATTAAGCCCCCGCCCTAAAATAATTTTTCTGAAATAAGCCCCCCGACTTACGGTAATGCAAAAATCTCTCTTCAAATATAAAAGACATCTTTGTACAAAGTCATATACCAAGCGCCATTCTGTATGCGCTATGTGTCACACATTGGTACCGTACACTGCCCGATCTAGCTTGAACTTCAGCTCGTCTATAATCTCCGGGAGATGGGGAGTGACAGGAGAGGAGCTTAGTTCGGATTTAGGGGAGCGTTGTGCCACGTGACAAAACAACGCTTCGGCCGTGTCCGTTTTTATAACGTGCACAGCATCCCCACTCACGTTCACTAAACAATGCGCCTGAAACCAAAGTTGTGATTTAGTACGTGCTACCACTGAAAGCAATATGTAGTAGTTATCGCGAGATACGAGAAAAATATGGCGAATATTTATTTGAGTTTTTTATGTTTTTCAAAATATTTAACGGGCCTTATTAACCTATCGATAAGAGGTAGAAGTGTTTGTTTTTTATAAAATAATATTTACGTAGAAAAAATAATTTGCCTATCTCTTACAAGATTCAAAACCAAGGTGACAACTTACGTGATTTTTATGTGGGTTGTATTGCAGCATGATCTTGTTCACGCGAAACGTGAGTATGGCGTTCCCGTTCAACGCGAGTACGTGCGCGCGTATGACCGCGTGAATGTCGCTCAGGAAATGCTGCACGAAGAAGCTCAACCCACCCTCCTATAAGCCAACAAAACAGATTACAAGACCAAGTAAGTCCAAGGTTGCCATCACCTCTTTAACTGCCGCACACTCTCTTATCAAGAACATGTTGATGTTGCCAACGTATGACGTCACTTGCAGATGAGGTATACTGTCCATGCAGCATATTATCACAGGAGACTGGAAACTAGGTGGCTGTGAAATAAATAAAAATTTTTGGTTTTAAGTGCATTTTTTTGATAACAAGATCATTTTCATAAATAACAAATAAGTAAACTATTTATACCAATAGTTAAGAGTTAAAAGTTTACGGCGCCAATAAAATGAACTTAATCGAGTGAGAAATCATAAGCGGAAACAGGCGAAGGTTGTCGAGGAACGTTCGTACTTTACTCGCAGAGACTTCGCCAATCAACTCACTGAAGTGACCGCGCGGCCATGAAGCGGAGAGCGATAACTAGAAACATGGTCAATACAGCGATCACTGTTGTTGCTATGTGACGTTTGTCATGTCTCTCTCTCAGTCGCTCTCGTTGGGAATTCAATCCCGTACAATAACAAACAAACACAGTCGTCTAAAAGGTCCGGTATGAATGTCAAAGTATTCACTACTCGATCGAACCCTTCATGCGGAAATACATCTCTTGAAACAGTGTATCAGGCGTGGACGTTGTTTAGAGCGCAGTCGGTTGGCAGACGCCAGGTAACGTCCGTTCATGTTAAAAAGTTTGATGTTCGAACTGAGAATATTTTACTCACTGAACCGGACAAACGCACTGACGCGAAGGACTCTTTACTGGATGAACCTAAAAACAATAATATAGAGTAATCGAGGCAAACCCTTAAGATTCCTCAATGAAACATGGAAATACGTGAAAACCTTTACGTTCAGGTTGTGATGTGGAAGTATGCAACTTCTTCGGCGGCTGATCCAGTCTATCATCGAGACCAACAGCACAAGCGGTCAAGCTCACCTACGGACATCACAGTTATTATCAGGCTAGATAACGTTGTCAAGGCTGAAGGATGTTCCTTTGTAACCTCACAGCCCGTTCAACCTCCGAATATACTTAACGGTTAAATACGAAAAGTCTTTGAAATATCTGAATTGCTCTGAATTATTAATTACTGAAAGAACTGTATGAGATAAATATTATTTATTTTGAATATAATAACAACACCTGTAAATATTCATCGTCGTCAATGGCAACATCAAATGCGGTTTTTCGAACACAACACGGCATCATGTTTCGACATTTCAACCAAACACTCTAAGAATTGAAAAGATTCTTCCCTTTAAATCACCTAGCGTTAAATTCTCTAGTGATATTAAAATGAGAATCTCAATCAAAACATACATCGCCTCAAAGGATTTCGAGAAAATTTATTCCAACAACATAAGTGAAAGAGAAATGAGAACATACTAGAAATACAGAACATAACATAACATTCTGACAGGAATTCTCGAATTCCAGTAAACGAAATACCAAAAACAACTTGCATACCGTTAACAACGCGTCAAAAACAGAAGCCAGCCAATGGTTCATTTTCGTGACGTCTTCGTGTAACGGGATCTTCACTCGCTTGAACAGAGAGAAGAACTGCGCAAAACAACAACAATAATAGTGAGTCTGTATTAACCGATAATGTACTAAGTGTCTACCTGCATTTGTTCCGCTTGTCGCAAATGGTCAGTGGTACTTTGAGTGTTGTAAACGAAGAAACCTGGGAAAATGTGGAAAGATGCTAACTTGGTCGCAATCAAGAAGTCTTACGAGTAACTTAATTTGCCCCACCTTCGTGCGAAATGGGATCGTTCAAAATTAAGCTCAAGTTTGCGTCAGCCATGATGTCGCCAGACTGCTTCGAAAAAAAGGAGTCAAATGTAGCAAGATTTGACATAAGGTCACTTTTCATCATCATCCTCATCATTTACATTTTTCACGTCTATTTTCCATGCTAGCTTGGGTTAGACGGGGGTTTCAACAGATGATATTCCCCAAGATTTTGTAGGTTTAATCATTTGATGATTCATTGGAGCAGATGTTTTTTACCGCTGGATGCCCTCCCCAACGCCAACCCCAGTGAGAGGGAAAACAGTAGTGAGTTAACCCACGCAAGATACCAACTTTGCATTTTAAACTCCGTGGCAGTGCATAAAGGGCATGGGTGCTTATAGCCATGAGGTCAAAGATGTTACATGACCCACATAGCCGCAAAAGCTACACAAGTTCTACCGCGACTTTAAGGAACAAAATCAAAACTCTCTAAAGAAAACCAGCGAACTCGCATGCACACGACAGTTGCCGTGGACAACTTTCCCACCTCAACTACGTACGCAGACTCAGGTATATTCAGGATCGCACATTCGTCCACAACTACACCGATCTGCTTGTCGGAACCATGCGCTGACGGGTCCGTCTAAACAACAAGACGGTATCCGGCTGTGCGGAATATTTTTTCAGTGCATTTTAAGGTAAAATCATCATGCAATGTGAAATAAAAATGAAAACAAGAGACAATCAACATACGTTGAGTAGGTCCTGAATCTTGTACATGATTTTATTCTTTTTCGTCATTTCGACAATGCGTGCCTGGCAGTCGAGAATGTCCTTGCTCAATGTGTCCTGCAGATATTATAGAAACATCATGCATCAAATTGGCCAGCAAGGGAGAAAAATCTTAGCAGAGATGTAATTCTAGTTTTTCCCCATTTTCAATTCAACCGCAATAACAAGAAGCCACTCGAGGATAAGGATCATAATACCACATTATAAATCGTAGAAAATCCAACAAACTGGACACAGTACTTCTAGCTTGGAGTCAAACCAGGCTTTTAAGTGCAATACGTAGACCATAATAATAAAATAATGCTTATATAATAATAGTACCAGGTCCTTGCGGTGGCTAGTTCACAATCGGTAAAATAGTTAAATAATACTGCATTAATAATGGTCACACTCACTCGGACATGTTCCTCACCTTACTCTGTGATATGTGCAGGGTTTTCGACGGTGGTAACGCGGCCAAGCAAACTCCAGTTCCAGTCTAAAGGAGCGACTATAACATGTGAACCTAGAAGTTACATCGTGAAGTCAAAGCTACAATACATGCTTTCAGCATTTTACACCAATCATCTGCAATACAAAAACGTTACTGCAGTAACATGCCTAACTCTGCAAAGATATTTACTAATTTAACGTTCCGTTACCATGACACCAATCACAACTTGTTCGGCTATTGTTAATGTCGTCAGCAAGCCAAAGATGGCGTTCATTCCTTTGATCTGAAATCAATACCAGCAAATGAATTAACTATGTTTGTGTGACAGTGGCTGGAGATTTTAGGTGGCTTCCAATTGTTTTTGCTAACAAATAATCATTAAATTTCTGCAGAATTAACGTCATCAATTCAATCTTTGCACGTACTAAATTCAAGACAATTTTGCGCAAATATACAAAATGGACTAGAGCCATGATGAATCATAGTTTTCTCCCTTGTTTCGTTTCACAAGAAATAATTTCCGTGTCTATTTGAAAAAGGTAATATTTCTAGCCCAAATATCCGAAATTTGTGCTTTTCTAACAAACTTCAATTATGTGGGCAATTTTGTGAATTCAAGTAACAGGTAAACTATCCTTTGAACCCAATAAAATGTAAAGACTACACATGAAAAAATATTGAGTACATGAATTTCATAACAATAAAACAACCTTCAGCTTGCTTTTGATCTGTTGGTGCATATCGAACTCGAGAAAGGGTAAAAGCTGAAACACAAAGCAAACATCAAGCAATGGCTTCTATTACACATCCCGTAAATGATCGATTAAACGCCCCCGGCGTTTATTTAAAAATTGAAAATTTTAGGGGAGCGTTTATTCGAAAGGGGCGTTTAACTAAGAGGGGCGTTTATTTCAAAATGCAAAACGTTGGATAATACAACTTATCTTCTGGAATGATATTACGAGTCACAAGCAAGTAGATGACGGTTAAATGATATTACAACTGTTAACACTCAAATTTCAATGTCAGTATCATCATCATCTTGGCTTGGTGGTACCTGGAAAATATGTCGCTCGGTGCAAGTATGAAAAAATGGCGAGAGTGTTATGCGAAAAGCTGCAAGAAGTCAAAAAGAAATACATTGAAAAAAACAAAGCTCATACTTGTAAGTTTCCGGTGGAAATAAATATAGCATATTCCTAACAATAAACATTACTTTCTCCTTCTTTGCATGGCTATTACGGGAGGGGCGCTTATTCGAAACCTCGCCATTAAAATTCACTCTTTTTAGAAAAGGGGGCGTTTATTCGAAAGGGGCGTTTATTTACCAAATCAATTTTCACACGGGGGCGTTTAATCGAAAGGGGCGTTTAATTGGAAGAGGGCATTTAATCGATCATTTACTGTATTAAATCACGACTTATTTAATTCATTGTAAAGTAATTGGGATTCTCTAATTCTTTCTTACCCTAAAAAAAAAATGGTGAATTTATAAGATGGGTTAAAAAAAAGGTAAAACCAAAAGCTCTAATATTCCAAACGTTATGATCAATTTAGTGTTTATTTTCAAACCTCTCGTCCAAAAGTGTGCAGTGTCCAAAACAGAAAAAAACTTTTGATTGCCGAAAGTTCAATGCGTATTAACAAAGAAATATATATATTTAGAATCAGAAAAAAATAAACTCCCGCATAACAAGGAGGAGACAAATGTTGAAGATGATGGAGATTCAGTTTTTCGTTAATGACACTTTGTATTTACAAATGAGCGATGTCATGGCCGCCAACAAGAAGATAAATATCCATAAATTGAGCACACCATTCCTTTAGAAGGAACAAGATTTATCTCAATCTCCCATCAAGAAATGTTAATCAACCCACACTTCAGCTAATAAAATTTCAACGAGAACAAACAATGGAGAATACCTGGCTAACATTTTCAGCGTTGGCTTCGTCTTTCTCTTTCTTCTTCAAACGAATCACCCTGGAAATTCGCGCAAATGATCTTACCCACAACCAGCCGTTACCTAGGATCTCACCTCGCTTGAATCAAACAACCTTCGCCATTGACGAGCATATCATCCGGTAGGTCAATAGTTGAAAACAAAATTTCAGGTACCCTATCCTGTCTACGAAAAGAGAAAACCAACCTTTATTTTTTGATGTTGTTAACATTTTAAACAGAGCAAACAAAGATGATGACAACGATGACGGTGATGATGATGACAACGGTGATGATGATGACGACAGTGATGATGACGACGGCAGTGATGATGATGAATTTCATCCAGTGATCACCATTAAATTTGGACATGTGAAAAGAGTGGGACGCTCATAGCTTACACAGAAAAGCTCATTCAAATATGGCATGATGCACATTAACAACCAAAGTATAATAGAATAATAGGTTAGATTATAGAAAAGTGGTGGGTTGAAATCACCTGCAAAAGTGACATCTGGCTGCGCCTACTGAAAGTTCACATTCACTGTACGGTAAGTGGCACATGTGGCAACCGGGGAAGTTTGAATTCTCCATAGATATATCAACGTGACTCTGCTTTCGAAACCTACAAAGCAAACACAATGATGAAGCCTTTACTCAAATTCGCATATGAAAACTGGCCAATCGAAAAACTAACTCCATAAAAACTGGCCAATTGAAAAACTAACTCCATAAATTAAATTCATATTGTACGTTGTGCTTCCAGTTCTAGGGTCTTCATCTGCGAATGGATCTCTCGCAAACTCATATCCTGAAAAGAAACCTTATATCAAACAATAATATATGATGACCTATTTAAATCCACTCTTATGATATGAGGGAAATAACTATTTCACTTTAGAATAAAAAGTTGACCGCGAAATAAGTAGATTGTTAAAGGACTTTCCTTCAAAGGATCTACACAATGAGACAAAAGCAGAAGACAATTTTCTTTTGATTCCCAGAGCTTTGTCATGCCATTTGTTCAGCCATCAAAAACGTTTGTGTATGTACCTTCGTTTCTTTCATCTGTTTCGTGAGTTTGCAACACGGCCGCAGTGCCAGAGGCAGACAGAACTGCAAGGTCATCGCTAGCAGAATAATGTTCAAAAACATTAACAAATATCATTTAGCAAACAATTGAAATTCGAAACTAAGATTAATTTTTCAGAAATAGAAAACAATTTCTAATATAATTATTTATTGCGATATTTAAATAAATGGCATTTTTAGCCATTCGTACAAACCATATTGTTGAGGTCTCAGAGTATCCAATAACAACACGACACCCAAGTGATTTTGCATGTAGACTGATTTCAGCACGTATTTCCTTCCACCAACTGTCTCTCATCATTTCAACGTCTTCTACAACAAAACACTCATCTTTCACTCACAAAATTTCATAGAGGAATTCCCAGGACGGTTTTAAATTTTTATTGAAGTTATCAAAGTTGTAGTAAGCTTTTGACCGAGATAGTGAATCTTTTTCAGAGAAATCAAAAATGATAAATGACTTTGAAAACATTAATTCTTCTAACAACATTATTCACATTTACCCGAGTGTGACTTGGTCAAGAGCTTCACAGACCTAGTGGAAACAACCCCTCCAAGCCGATGGATAAAGCCAGGCGGTGGACTAGTGATCGTGTAAAACTCCTGAATAGTGTCAAGAAAGAAAATAACAGTTACAAGAAATTGATTAAAAGATTGATGCCAATTTTTAAGCTTACAATTTCATGGTGTTGTCTAACTCCTAGTGACTTCAGTTCCACTCCATCACCACCAGTAACTAAAATAAGTGTTGTTAAAAAGTAAGACACAGTGAAGACCTGCGGTGATCATGTTCCAACTAACATCATCATCATCATCCAGGTTTAACGTCTGTTTTCCCCATACATGAGGCTTGGGCGTTTTCAAAAGATGATATTCCCCACAATTGTGTAGGTTTAATCATCTGATGGTTTATTGAAGCAGATGTTTTTACAGCTGGATGCCCTTCCTAACGCCAACCCCAGTTAGAGGGAAAACAATGGTGAGTTAACCCACGCAAGATACCAACTAGGCATTTTAAACTCTGTGGCAGCTGTGCATAAAGGGCATGGGTGCTTATGTCCATAAGGTCAAAGATGTTACATGACCCACATACCCGCAAATCAGCAATTAGTTTTTCGTAATACATGGAAAATCTATTTAAATTTTGTAAACACTTTTTAATAATTAAACGCTGCATTATACAAGCATATTTACAGGAAATAGACTAGCACAATTGCGTTTTAATTTACAATTAGGTCCATACTGAAGCCATCATATTCTGAACACATGGATTTTGTGCGAGCATTGAACGATTTTTGGGAGACCAACACTTCTCTCACGCTCCTAGTAGGAACAACCAAATTACAACCACATTCTTTCTTCCTGCTTTGGATTTTTAAAATACACGAATTAACTTACTTAGAGATTTCTAAATGAACTTCGGATGGTTGATGAGGTAGAGAAAGCTGAACGCCTTCAATCGAGTCCAAGATTGTGAGCGTGACAGATGTTCCAATTGCTCGTACAATAACACCTGTCTCACCTTCTAAATCAAAATGTTGCTGGTAGCTAAAAGCAAAAAGTTTAGGGAATATAAGAGAGCAACGGGCGTCTATTTATGGAAGAATACATTTCTATTTAATGATAATAATTCAGATATTTATCACCAAAAAAATATATTCATTTGAGTTGTTTGTTTTTTAACGAGGCTTCCAGAATGTTCATTAAGCATTACATGAAGACCTTGACCCAGAGTTTTAGTGTATTCAGTTGCTCCCATTTGTGCTACGGTTATTTTTGATGAAATACAGCGTTGTTTATTTATAACCGCTCACTAAACAACTTTGTGATAGTATGGTCTTGAACCCAGAACCTTTTGGTTAAGAGCCAAACGCCATTCACATTGCGCTATCGCGGGATAAACTGATTTTTAAACATTCATAAACTGACTTTAAATCTTTCATAAGCTTATTTACTGACCATGATGCGAGGTTGAGTAAGAAGATCGTACTTTAAACACATGCATGTAATTCCATCTCACCCAATCACAGCATTTCCGCCATTTTCCAAGACTTTAATTCCGATCTTTCTTTTTATTTCACCTGAATGCAAAAACTGAAAAATTGCGAATCCGCAAAGTATAACAAGGCAAACATGGCCACTGAATATATGAAACATGGACACATGGAAAATGTTTATCAGTTGTTCCGAAAAAAATTTGTCTGAAAATAGGCAGATGTTCGAAGAAGGTTCTTCAGGTGATCACTGACAGACAACGAGTTGTCACTTTAACTTTTATTTATTTACAAATATTTATCCAGGATAAAAATACTTCAGTTCTATATACATATCAATATATATATATATATATACAAATCTGTTATCAGTGTATGTCCTGACGTATGTTTTGACGTAAACAACAAAAAAATTTGAACGGAAACTCATATTATAGTATTGTCTATTCGCAAAATGTGTCCAAAAATTCATGAAAAGAGCCAACCTTTACGTTTGTAACTCCCATATACCTGCAAGCTTTGTAAACAAACGAATTCTTGCTTCGTTAGATGATCGTGGTGTTCGCAGTTTATCAATCCACTGCAAAGAAAATCAAATAATTTTATGCAAAACATAACAAACAATGCTTAACAGAGGAAATAACCACAAATAAATCGTCAAAGACACCTTCAAAGGAAACGTAATTCATTAATTAATTAACTCTCTACCTGGTATTCTGGATCATTGTTAACCAATCGCTCATCAACAAAACTTTGGAAAGCAGTTGCTAAGTAACCACTTGGTATACCGCCACCTGATGTGAAAGTGGAAATGAATTCATATTGCATTCCGTATTACCATGTTTTAAATTTCAATTTTTACTTGTAAAGATAAAAACCAAAAAGAACACTGCAGCAACAAAACTAACCAAAGTTATTGGAGTTAAAGAGTTTTCATTTATAAAAAATATTTATACAGGATAGTCATTTCAAAATTTTTAAATTCTGTCTTCAATATGAGTCCTGTTAAAATAAAAATTAAGATATCTAAAAAATTAAAATCACAGGGATAATAAATACTATACATATAAACAAAATTAGTTGGAGGGAGCCCCACCATACATACTTAGGATGTAAGTTACAAAATAAGGATTAAGCCCCTTATGGGACTGCGATGGTACCACATACATATGGACACAAAATGTGAAGACCTATATGATGCTATAATTTCACTTAAAATGTTCTTTCAAATTGTTTCTAAACCTATTAAAATTAGTTTCTTTCCTAATACAAATAGGCAAGTCATTTTTGATCCTATAAATTTAACTGATCTTTTCCCATATTCCGTTCTCACTTTTGGTAGCTTAAGCGATGCATTGTTGTTTCGAGTGTTTAATGAGTGTTGCAAGAAATCAAAGTATCCTTGTCTTAGGGAATGAGTTCCAATTTAGAAACAATTTTCTGAAAGAAAGAACTATATATAACCGTAAAATGGATTTATACGATTGCTATGTGGCACTACCGCATCGAAATTGAAAGCTGCCCAATAGCTCAATGCAACGACAAGACTTACCAAATCCAGAAAATCTCATTGATTCTAGTTGATTTTAAAGTCTAAGATCCAAACCTTGATTTTGTTTTAAAGTAAAAGTAGTCAATAAGTTGGCTTGGGTGTACAGCTTGATGATAAAAATGATTGCAAGAAGCATTATGAAATGTCAATTACTAACATTTCCACTATAGATTAACAGTATATTTTAAACACTTCGTGAGCGAAAAACACAATCAAATTCCGTAAAAAAAACAATTAAATTGCTGCACAAACCTGAGTAGAATTGCACACCACATGACGTGTGGCGATACTTGTTTGCATCGATAAACAACTGAGCGCATAATTTGATTCGAATGTACCCCCTGATACCTGGAAAAGAATATATCACTAAGGACACTACCAACCTCCCTTATATTCAACAACATAATTTACTTATCATACCACCAGATAAAGAAAAGATAATGTAAATGGGTGGAACTGGTAGAAAAAGAAACTTTACAGAGAATACTAAAAAGGAATAAAAAAATCTGGATTAATAGTGAACTCCATGTGAACAACACATAAAATTCGCAACAGAATTCCGATGTAGCCTACTATACCAGGTTTCCTAATGAATAGAACACAGGCTAAAAGCTGTAAGAGAAGTGATGCATTTGATTACGTAAAACATATACGTTATTCACCAATGGTATTTGAACGTTTGTTTATTGTTATATGTTCGTAGAAATGAAGTGAACAATTTCTAATTGCAACTCAAACACTGGAAACCAAATAAAATGCCCTTATTGCTTAACGTTGTTTACATTTGTCACAGTAATTAACACACAACCTACATATACTTGCTAACTAGTTGAAAATTAAAAGAATAAAAAGTGCAAATGTCGTTTAAGAAGATCTCAATTAACAAAAAATCATGATTTTTTCTAGTAAGATGCCATTTTTTCCTACACCCAGAAGCCACAAGAATGCATAATATTCAGCAACACAACACAACAAAATTTAAAAAGTTTGTCTGAGTGAAAAACATAACTCAATAAATATAAAAAAATTGGGCGAAAAAACATAGACTTCTTTCAATCACGTAGCTATCATCAACAATTCTGATGCAGAAGAACTTGCAACTCAAAACAATCAATTTGGTCACCGTGTAGTGTATCGTAGATGGGATACAGCCCGCACCACTCGTTTGTGTGCTCTTTCAATAAAAGCAAATCCAAGCATATGTTCACCTTAAGAAAACACATAGGCGGTTCATATGTTACCAACGTATTTTTAAATGAAAAGACAAAAATCTTCCTCTTTGTCTAGCATTTGTTTCTTGTGGTTTTAGAATAAAGATAGCTCAAGAACGATTTTCAAACTTGCACACGGAAGGGGTCATGGAAAAACTTTATACATTCCGAAGAGAACATAATTCATGCGAATTGAGAAAAATTCAATAATACCGGCTAAAAAAAATTAAGAAAAATAACTTTAAAATCAATTGATACAAAATCATCTGGACATCAAACAGCCGTTTATGAGCAAACAAAACTAGTAATTCATTTGCAAGAAACTCTCGAGAGCAATTCTAAGGATACATACTTTTCCGATAACATCATGGGACGAGTATACATCATGATCCAACACCCTTAAGAAACAATTGAAAAAGCACAGTTACGATTCATGGAACAGGGTATTATCAATCGTTTGTTCAAGATTACAACTCTACATACAACATTGGAATTGCTAAATACAGCATCAGCCAAGTGTAAGAGTTTTTGTGTTTGTTTACAATCGCAAAATGAGAAGCGCAATTGAAACATTTGTTAAAATTCAAAGACGTTTTGTGTGTGAAAATAACGAAATTGTTTGGTTTTATTCCATTGCAATGCCATACTTATTTAATAGTGTTAGTTATCAATATAATAATATATACGTTTTTTTTTTGTTTTTTTTTTAATGTGCTTGCCTTTTCACACTTAAACAATAAATCTCTCTTAAATGAGGCGTAAACAATTATTTAGAAAATGCTTCATCTTAAAATTATTACATTCAACTTCAAAAGAACAACCAATCTTACTTCACTTGCAAATATTCTTCCTGCAAGTCCTCGTCGTCAATCTAGTTATAAAAAGGAATATATTCTTCTTATATACATACACAAACAAGAATTTTGACAAAAAAATGTTTTTTGGATATAAAAAAAAATAATTAAAAATTTAACTTATTACGAACATCATTGGTACCTCAAATGTGAACCAATCGCTGTCCCATTGCGGATTCAATGACTTACGACAAACATCCGTTTTATAAATAATGCTACCAATACGAAGCTGAAATACAAAGCCACATAAAATGAACAGACAAAAAGTTTAGTTGTTGAGTTGTTAGTCGTCTCATTTTCTATTACTGAGGTCGCATTTATTATTATTATCCTCCTTCTTTTACATTTTTTAATGTCTATTTTCCATGCTAGCATGGGTTAGACAAATTATTCTCAAATAATTATTGTTCAGAGTGTGAAATCTTTCAAGAAGAAAAGTGATAAACATGTACATCAGAATTTATTTTAAATATATTTTAGTTATAATTTCTTTGTATTGGCACATCAACAGATGCAGAGAAGGTTGAGCTATTGATGCTTTGAATGCTGCTTTTGCATTGGCTTTTAAAGTTCTGGTTAGGTTCTAACAAACTTATTTTTGTATCCTATTCAGACAATTTAAACTAGAGCAACGATCAAATCAAATCAAATCAAATCAATGTATTTCGTGCTTATCAAATTTGGGTAAATATCTGTGCACAAATACAAATAGCACACGAACGTTGCAAATAGTGAAACACTACAAAATACACAACAACCTCATATTGATAATTTATATAACTCAAAAGTAAAAGTAAAACTGCAAAGTACGATAAAAAAAAACCTAAATTGCCAAATGTTCTCATGGCAAAAATGCTTGAGTGGTTGGATTAGGTGAGAAAAAATTGGAATGAAAAAGTAAAAAAAAAAGAAAAAGAAAAGACAGCAAACAAAAAATTGTATATATATACACCAGAGATAAACTACTACATTATATAAAATAAAAAAAATGTATTATGAATTTTTGTCTCTAAAGTAATTAAGAAGGGCTTTCAAAAATTTACTTTTAGATTGGGACCGGTTTTGGTCCATTTTAAGTTCTTTAGGCAGGGTATTCCAATCACGGATACATTGATATGTAATGGAATTGATACCATATGTAAATGTATTTTTATGAGGTACCAAGAGGTTGTTGTTTGCAACTGACCGTAGATTATGAAGGTCTCCAGTTCTTTTCATAAATATGTCATCAAACACAGGGGGTAGTCTAGAATGTTGATGCTCCCATACTAATAAACAATTTAGACTGTGAACTAGATCATGAAAAGGGAGTATGTTAGAGAGAGTAAACAGGATGTCAGTGCTACATTGAGGAGGTTGAAAGAAGATTAAACAGAGAGCTTTTCGTTGGAGAGAAGAGATTCTGTGAAGAGAAGTTTTATGTGAATGACCCCAAACCTGGCAAGCATATCTGAGATGTGAATTAAAGATGGCATGATAGATGTTTAATAGTGTATCGAAAGATACATAGTGCCTGATCTTAGCCAACATTCCGTTAGAGCGAGAGAGTTTTAATGAGATATTATGAATATGATCTTTGAAGTTCAAATTCTCATCTATATGGATACCAAGATATTTAATTTTGTTAGATAAATTAATTTTCTCTCCGCTTAGCCTGAAATTTAGATGTTTAGGGATATTAAAATTATTTTTTTTATTTAGGAGAGTTTTAGGGGATCTAAAGATAATTAATTCAGTTTTACTAACATTTAGAGAGATTTTATTGGCTCGAAGCCATTGTAAGAGAGTTGATAGGTCATGATTAGTATATTTGTTAACTTTTTTAAGAGATTTATTTATTATCAATAAGTTAGTATCATCTGCAAAATGATAGCAAGTTGAATGTGATATAGATTTGTTTAGATCGTTTAAGTAAATGAGAAAAAGCAAAGGTCCAAGTGTGGAACCCTGGGGGACTCCTGCTTTAACAATGTGTGTGTCAGAGAAATGGCTATCAATAGATACAAATTGTTGATGGTTAGAAAGATAGGAGGCAAACCATTTGGAAGGTACACCTCGGATACCATAGTAGTACAGTTTGGAGATTAATATGTCATGGTTCACTGTATCGAAAGCCTTTTGCAAGTCCAAAATCAGAGCCCAACAAAAGCAGCCAATTAAGCAGAAGATGAGGAACTTCCCAACAATCATAGTAGCAAAGAATGAATTTTTAAACCCTGACTAACAACCACAATTCACATTCAGGATTTTGATAGCTCAATAAAGTGAAAGTAACTGCATCCATACACCTTCATGCTTCACTGATGATCCACTAGATGTATATACAGCTGGGTAAAATGGCCGGGCGGCGGCGAATCAATCAAAAAGATATTGCTTACCTCCACAAAAGCATCAGTGAGATCACTAGCTCGGTCCATCACAGGTAAATCATAACCCTCTACGATCTTCACTTTAATAATCCCTAAATGAATGAATTATTATTATTATTATTACCTGAATATGTATAAAAAGTCAAATCAAGTTGATATATATATTATGTATTGTACAATAATTTACAAAGAAATTTAAGGATTTGAAACCTGAAGGTTCAATAAATAATTAAATTATTTCTACCTGGCATAATGTGCTTTTGGTCCAACTCCTTACTAGTAATCCATTGCCTTTATTTTATGCAAAGATGCTGAATAGAGTTAGGCATTAAAATAATTTCATGAGTGGCTGCTAATTGTTACAGCATATTTACACCCGCAATTCCACAAGATATAACCATAGTGGCAGCCAGGGTCAGTGTCCCCCAAGAAAATTTTGTTTCCCAACCACAGGCATTTTGAAATCACAGTCCCACTATGGTTTAAATACCTAATACAGTCGTGTTCATCCCCTCTGATAAAGAGTTTACTTCTATCAATTACAAAGCCTCAAACAAAATTTACTGGGAGAGTGAAATACTTTCATCCAAAATGGAGGAAAATTACATCAGATCAGACAATTTTTAGCACTGTGAATGAGTTGGTAAATACCATCTCATGAGAAGCTAAAACAGAGAAAAGCTCCTGTTCAATTAAGAAAGAAAAAGAGCAATTTTAATGAGAGGTGATCAACATGATGGGAAAAGTTAGTTAGTTGAATGGAGCAAATTACAACCCTGTAGTTTAACAGTATATAAGATTTTAAAGGGAAGAAAATGAAATCTGGAACATTCAGGCCAATTATAAACCTCAAAAATATGAATATGTTTATATCTTACAAAATGGAGACACTAAAGGACCGGAGAAAATTCTAGTGAAAACAGATATAAAAGACACCTATTTTACAGTTCCTCTGTTCGGAAAATCCAGGAAATACACGTCTGTTTCCTTTTGGACGGGAACCTGTTCCAATTTACAATGTTGGACTACGTCCAAGAGTTTTCACAAAACATCCAATAACCCTCCTCATAATTCATATAGACAACATGATTAGTAGGCTCAACTCTGAAAGAAATATTGAAGGCCAGAGACACTGTTCTACACTTAGCCCTAGTATTTGCGATAAACTATAAATAATCAGCATTAAATTGGAGTTTCTGGGAGTAGTAATAAACAGTCAAAATATAAGGAGACAAAGAAAAAAGTTCATGCAATGATCAATAACATTGGAATGGAAAATGTTCAGTATCTACAGACAGCTATGCAAGATTGAGATGGAGAAGACGTGTACAAAACGTACTTTGTTCAAGTTCTGGACAACCAAATGAATGCAAAGGCTGACAAAGGGTCGAAGGTGTGCAACACTTAATGAGTGGGAACTAAACCCATATTATCTTGCACACTAACGACTCCAACAGCGGATCTGTTTGCTGCAGGGTAATTCTACATCAAATCACCTACTTTTTATTTTTTAGGTTTTCTAAGCAGAATTTTTCGATTTTGCTTCTGAAAACCTTGCTAAATGCATAATTAATGTGTAATTAACAAATAAAGAAATATAATGATACGTAGAAACCGGGTCTTTTTAAGAAACTGGGCCAAATTTAAAATCGCAATATCTTGAGAACCATTCGACATTTTGAGTTGAAATTTTGTACAGGTGTTCCTTGTGGTGGAACTAGTTTATATACAATAACCTGAGGATCCATGGTTCAATGTACTAGGTGATTTGATGTGGAATTACCCTGCAAGATTAATCCATCAAGTAAAAATATACATTGGAAATTGTAGAGTTGGAAAACAGACCCTCAATGGCTAGCATCAGATGTATGCCATCAAAATTTGACTCAGACATTCCCAAATGTATTTCCCCATTCAGTCTGATAGGCTGCGCTGGACATTGCAAAAACTGAACAATTATCAAATAGATCTTATAACAATAACACCTGTATGGGTACCCTCTACACTTGAATGTCTCAAAGAAAATCGATCATCGTTCCACAAATAACCTTGTCAAAAGCCCAGAGAACTATCACAAGCACCCCATCTTTAAATTAAATGATTTCCAAGAAAACTTGTAATCCAAGTTTTGAACTAGGACTTCTCCTACCGTCCGCATAAGTTTACAGTCTGTATTTGATTATTATTTTATTTTGTGCCGAGCGGGTCTGCATTTTATGCAGAAAACATCGAAGGTCTTTTGTGAAACTTTTTACTAAAGCGTAAAGCTGTCTCCTTATCATCCCAATTTCAAGTGGTGGGAGACCAAATCTTTTGACTGGCGGAATAAGGACCGGTGTTAAAAAGTCCGAGCAAATCCCAGCAAAGAAGCACTCTATTCACGAATCCAAAACTGCTGGCTGAGAAAAGGAACACTACCAGGTCGCAAATCAAACACCAGGTAACCTCCTTGCACGAAAGGTTAACAATAAATAGTACGAGGTTGAAGTTACAATAGCCGTCACATAGCACCTCTGTCCGGAAAAAATTTGATGGCCATGAGTAAATAACTTTTGAAAAAGAATGTGTCACGAATATACACGCCCTTTTCTATTTTTCATTTTTTTAACAAACTTAGTCTATATATATATTATAGTCTCCAAATCCAACAGGTATTCGTCGTGTTCGCGATAGACGGCTTGGTTGTGTGACTACATCTGCCGTAGTTGCCTCGTGTTATGACTACATCTGCCGTAGTTGCTTCGTGTTATGACTACATCTGACGTAGTTGCTTCGTGTTATGACTACATCTGCCGTAGTTGCTTCGTGTTATAACTACATCTGCCGTAGTTGCCTCGTGTTATGACGACATCTGCCGTAGTTGCTTCGTGTGGTGTTTCAGATGTAGTCGCCTCGTGTGGTGTTTCAGATGGGTGCGCTTGATCGTTCACACGTGTTTTGTCAGATTGAAGCAACATGAAGCTGGTGATTTTCGTTCGTGAGGTCTAGTGTTGAAGATGGGATTGGTGTCGCGGGTGGTTTCTGTCGTGGACTAACGTACTCGTTGCTTTCTTTTTCGGTGAAGTTTCGAGTGTTATCTTTTATTTTGCGCAGGAATCTTCGATTACGGATTGTTGTCAATCGTCGGCTGCCATCAATTAGGACGCCGTGTGAGGACGTCATTGTGTGTGGCGGTGTCTAGTCTGGTTTTAAAACTGAGCAATATTATATATTATATTGCGACCAAACAATAATGGGCGGCGGCTGACGTGTTTCGGTGAAGAAGGAGTGCCTTGGCCACTCCCTCTGTTTCTAATGAAATACTTTGACTGATGTTTGTCGTTAAAGTCCCTTTCATAGATTTTACTGCACTTTCTTCTCTGCCATTACTCTGCGGGTAATGTGCTGAAGAACGTGGTGTTTGTATACCCCATTGAGTCAGGGATGCGAATGCGGTGAACTCGTTTGAATCATACCGGGCTCCACCGTCGGTTGACACATTTGCGGAAACACCAAAAATACTTAAGTAATTTCGAGGAATGTTGCATATTGCAGTTGCGTTGGAATTGTTTGCTGGTGCGCTTTCCGTCTAGCTGAAAAAGCGGTTGGCGTATATCAGATATTTACGGCCGGCCATGTGGAATAAATCAGTCAACACATTCTGAATTGGATGATTGTTTGAGTTTGGTGACGGTGCGATCTTATTGCAATATTAACGACTGTTTCTACGGTTTTGAATAGCAAAATTCATTTTTGGCCAAAAAAATCGTTGACGCACGTCTTCTCCTGTGAATACCATCTACGATACTAGCAACGGAGCTTGTTGTAAATCCAATTTTAATTGGTGTACCAAACATGACACTGGAAGTGGACCAACAACCAGGGCCATGTTTTGCCACAACAGTGGCGTGGGTGGTGTTGGGAGACAAAAGAAGGTTTTATATATCCTGAACGCAGTGCAGCTACCTTGCTTCCAATCATCCAAAAATCAATACGGCCAGGGACTGCTATAACATCAAATCTCTATAGAACATATGGTGGAATACCAGCAATGCAGGGCTTGGGTTTAACAACTTGACAGTAAATCAGAGCTTTAATTTTGTCGATCTTGACTGTGACGCACAAAATCAAATCAAATCAAATCAATGCACACAAAAAATGTTGAGCGGTCATGGAAGTCTGCAAAGGAACGAAATAAACCACATAACGGAACACAACGTCACATGTTCGATTCTTATTTGTGCGAATGTATGTGGAAGTAAAGACAACATATTCTTGATTTATTTCAACATATTTCGGCTAATACTGCTGCATATCGGCCACCTCAGTAGTATTATGTTTATCCTAGTTTCAATATCATGAATAAATACGTCTTTAACTCTTACTAATGTCGTTTTTTCAGTAACTGATGCAAACATGAAAAATTGAGATACAAATCCTAAACATTCTAGACAGCCGCTTGCAGATAAACCGTCAGCGAGCCTACGAGGTCGTAGTAAGGTTAAAAACTTCAATTCTTTAATTGATATAACTTATTAAAATGAAATTAAGTTCATTAATCACCCATAGGGTTATTTTCACTTTGAAGATTCGCGTTTGGCTTTGTCAACTGAAGAAAAATGGAGTTTGTGGCATCCTAAACAGGGAGCTGAAAATATAATATTAAAAGTATTTTTGTATATTTTATAGAAATAAAATAACGAAATTGATATTTGCCACTTAATATATAATTAAATAGTTCCTAAAAATTTCCCCAATTTCAATCTACTTTTATTTGTACTACTAGATCGAATAGCGTACCCAAAATTTGCTTTTTGCATTTTGCGATTACTTTCAGTTATGGAATAAATCACAAACTCACGTAACTCGATGTCCAACGATTATATTTCGGTTCCCTAGGATTTCAAACTACAAATATTATTAAATATTTTTATAGGTGCGTTTGAAAATTATCAATGACAAATCTTCTACGAAGGAGGTGCAACATCAAATTTTACGCATACTCTAGCAAATGATAACATACAAACAAGTATTTTACAAGATCCCTGGTTGAATGAAACCGTTCTCCATAAAATATGAGCAACTGTTGATTAACAATTTTTTTGTTAACTCTTGTAAATCAAGTAATCTGTTCAGATTCGGTGAGTTTTTGAATTCCATACATAAATGCCATACTTGATATACTACGGCCTCTAAGAATCAATATGTATTTTCCGCTAAATGATTTTTACTAATAATTTTCAAATAAGGCGGTTCAGTGGATTCCCAAATTATTTTAAAACCGTAGAAGAAACCTTAGAAGGTTTGAACCTTAGAATGGAGGTTCGAGGCCTACCGATATACTTTATACGAACTTTCGCTAAAAAAATAAACCAAAGTAACGTAAATAAACGGGTTTTTTATTTCGAAGATTTTTTCCTGTTACCACCGTAAAACTTATCTATCAAATCGAAAGCGATATCCTTTATTTTCGAATGTTTTGTCATTACAGCGAGCAAATTAAGCGATAACCTTGGCCAGGTTCCTGACTTATGTAGTGATTGAAAACAGCTAACTATTGTTGGAGAAAGTTTGGCGATATTATATGATAGTCACCATTTAATTTTTTTATCTATAATACTGTAACTATATACAATGTGGCATACACGTTTTTGTGTTTGTGTCGCGTAATAGAGATATTTTTATAATTTACGAAATTATTGTTAGGCATAAATAATAATAATAATATGTTGCACGATTTCATTCCATGTAATTGTGTCACTCGGTGCGCTCTTCTAGTGACGTCACTGGGTACAAACGCAGCCTGACTTCATTTCTTCGAACGATATGTTTTCATTCGTTCGAAAGTTTTGATTCGAACATTTTCTACTTGCGCTCAAAAGCGTCAAAAATAAACATGCGGCGAACATTTCAAAGATTTCTTTGTTTTTACGCGTAAAAATCCGAATTCAGAAACCCAATTCAGAGGCATGTTGAATGGATGATATAGTTTGCCGCAAATATTGTTGTTACGAATATGACTTCGAACATTAATAAAGACAGTGAAAATGATACGGCGACTGAAATTATACCTTTGGCTGAAAGTAAGGTAATCATTGAAGAAGCAACAAGAAAATGGTACAATGTCAGACAGGAAATGTTACCGTCAAAATTGTGTTACTTTTTTATGTTTGGCAAGTCATCATACTTACCCTTCTACATTATCTACCTCACGTCTGTGGGATTGGACCCTTCCCAAGCCGGAATTGTCAGCGCTTCCACCTTTATCGGTTTAATGTGCGGTAACCTTTTTTGGAGTGTGATTGCGGATAAAAAAAATTGCCACCGCCTCGTCATTACCATTGCTTGTTTCTTTGGGGTCATTTTCATGTGCTCTCAACCTGTTTTGAGCTTGGCATTTGGTCAACAAGTTTACAATAGATGCCCTGCAAATGCAACAGTAAATTTCACTTTACACTACTCCTCGTCAATGACTTTTTCAACGCACGGAATAATGAATTTACTTTGCGTGTTAAGCTTTTTATCCGAATTTTTTGGCGGCAGCCTTTTAAGTTTTATTGACGGTGGAACGACAAAGGTCATTAAAGCCAGCACTCAAAATACCGATTTTGGTCGCCAGAGGATGTTCGGGCCATTGGGTAGTGGATGCGGTACTTTTATTCTGAGTATTACATTAGATGTTTACAAGAGAGGAAACGTTTCCTGTTACTTTCCGATATTTTGCGTTCACCTTGTCTTTATGTTATGTCTGTATAAAGCTTTGATTGTGTTGTACGGTAATATCAAGCCACAAAGCAAAACTCCGAAGAAAACCGTCTCATTTAAACGCAAGCTGATCAAAAACGTGTTCTCAATGGAGATCATTGTTTTGAACCTATCGACTTGCGTTTTAGGCATTCTTTGGTCGACAAATATGAGCTATACGCTTTTATACCTGAAACATTCGGGTGCTTCAAATATGACGCTCGGGGCTAATATAATTATGGATCGTGTCTCTGGCTTTCTTGTTTACGTTGCAGCCGACAAAATCATTCGCTCGTGTCGTGGAGTTTGGAACACAATTCTGCTTGTATCGTTTTCGTGGACCTTTCGTTATTTCATGTTAATATTCTTAAGACGTCCCTGGGAAATACTTGTTGTGAGTTTCTTAACCAATGGCCTTTGCGTGGCGCTGTTCAATATTGTTGTTCTTCGCCACATCAAATCATTAGTCCAGTCCGAAGTGTACACGTCTATGTTTGCGTTAAATAACACCTTAAGAAACGGTGTTGGCACAACGTTAGGGAACATAGTTGGCGGATACGTGTATAAGAATTACGGTCCAATAATCGTGTTTATCGGGGGGTTTAGTTTAGCTGCTCTGTGGGGTGTGGTATTCGTTTACACCGTATGCAAAGCTTTTGTTCCCTAGATGTTTTTTAACATTTGTATTTTACGTCCGTGAAAATGTTAATGACATGTCTGCATTATTTCACGTTTTTGATGGTTTTCTAGTCTTTTTTAAAATTAAGACTAAAATCTATATTAATACACAGGGTACCTTAAGCGGATTAATTTTCGCGAGGACTTATTTTCGCGAATTTTTAGAATTCAAAAAATTTTCTTTTTCGAATGTGGGGTTATCATAATAAACAAGAAGCCGGTGGCTTGAAGATTTCTGCACTTGTTAGTTTTATAAGGTTCAATTTTAACTTTAACGTCGATTTTGATGTACAACCGAAAGCAAAAAAGAAAAAAAGACACTGAAAAAACTGTTCATAAACCCAAAGGGTGCAAAGACATTCGATCTTTCTTCCAAAAAAGATAATAATGGAGAAAAAAACGTTTTTTTCAAAAATTTTGCGAGTATTTATTTTCGCGAATCAGCCCTGTTCAATTCTTTCGCAAGTATTAATTTTCACGAATTGGCCTTCTTTGAAATTTTCGCGAGGACATATTTTCGCGAAATTGGCCATAATTCGCGAAAATCACGAAAATTAATCCTCGCGAAAATTAATCCACTTAAGGTATATGCTCTTGCAATCTAACGAATTGCTTAATGTTTGTTTTCTAGATTGATTTTGTTTAATCATAGTACAAAATATCAAAATCGTACGGACACTTTTTTTAGGTTTTGGGGATCTAGTTTTAGCCCTGCGAATGTGACGTCATTGATGATAACGTAACGTTTTTTTAGGTACCAGTGGTCTCGTTTTAGCCCCGTGTCATCACGGTTACAAGCCTAAAACAAGACCCCTGGAACCTAAAAAAAAGTAACAAGGTGTTTTGGTACTTCGATATGAAAATTGCTTAGTTTAATTTTAATGGCTTTCCAATAAATTTTCTATTGCTGCCATGGTAATTCATCATTGTGCACGTCTCCTGCTTCAACACCACGTGATCCAAAACTACGAATGTACCAAAGTTGAAAAATGGCTCATTTTCATTCATGTGAATGTGTCTTTCATGCTATGTAATGTCCGTCGAGGAACTGTCAGACGAGCGTTTGTCGTCGAGCTAGTGCCGTCGGGGTACTGTGCTAGAATCCACTCTTCAACTAATAACAGCTAAAACTTAATTCACCAGTTATTTTCGGTTATTTTCGGATTATTAGTGTCCATGTCGACGATAGGATTCTATCTCGCTGGAAATCCCTTTTTTTGTTTATCTTACGTAGGAAAAGGGTCGGCAAATCAGAGATATTAGACCATTGTTTTTCGGTAAACCTTGCGAAAGGGAGACAGTTGAATTCGGCCCTGGAGATTTATCATTTAGGCGTTTCATTAAAAATTCATTTTTCGCGCCCTTAAAGATGAAAGTTTTTCAAGGAAATAGATAGACAAAAGATGTGTGATCAATATTTAGTAAGCGAAAAGTGTGAAATCAATATTTAGTAGACAAACGGTGTGTGATCAATATTTAGTAGACAATAGGTGTGTGATCAATATTTAGTAGACAATAGGTGTGTGATCAATATTTAGTAGACAAACGGTGTGTGATCAATATTTAGTAGACAAACGGCGTGTGATCAATATTTAGTACACAAACGGTGTGAAATCAATATTTAGTAGACAAACGGCGTGCGATCAATATTTAGTAGACAAACGGCGTGTGATCAATATTTAGTAGACAAACGGTGTGTGATCAATATTTAGTAGACAAACGGCGTGTGATCAATATTTAGTAGACAAACGGTGTGTGATCAATATTTAGTAGACAAACGGCGTGTGATCAATATTTAGTACACAAACGGTGTGTGATCAATATTTAGTAGACAAACGGCGTGCGATCAATCTTTAGTAGGCAAACGGTGTGCGATTAATATTTAGGACACAAACGGTGTGCGATCAATATTTAGTACACAAACGGTGTGACATCAATATTTAGTATACAAACGGTGCGTGATCAATATTTAGTAGACAAACGGCGTGTGATCAATATTTAAGAAGAACGATCCTATTATATTATATTGTGTTGTGTTGTGGTGCTGCAGTCTACATTTTTTGCAATAATAGACTTTGTTCTATGCTTCCAGTAGTTCACCTTTTAGTCCATTCAAATTCAACTTCAGTCTAAATCATTCACAGCATCTGGATTATTTGCCGTCAAAACGCACTTTGTGATGGTAATGATTTGTTTTCCGCGAAATGTGGACCTGCCAGCCTCTTTTTCCAGAAATTCTTCAATGCCTGTTTCTTTAAGTTTGTTTTCCAGAAATTTAAATTTGTAAAATTCTCTGCCGTAATATTCCTTGGTGCCCTGATTAATGAAAACCTATCTTAACTCATATTAACTATTTATAAAACATCACGTCCAAATCTATAGGAATAATGCCATCCTAGGCCATTTTTAAAGTATAGCATGGTCCAGTCAGTACTTACCCGACTTGTCTAAAAATATTTTTAACATTCAAAAATGGAATAAAACAAGATTCTAGTAATGAAAGAGCTAAAGATTTCAGATTTATATAAAATAAACAACCTAAAATATGTTTTCTTTATGTTTAATTAGCGAAGCAAGCTTACTTCACGCGTCTTCGATAAACATATTACGAAAAAGTGAATAAAAGATATATCTTACGTTTTTACTGCTTAGCCAGATATCTTTTACGAAAGAAAGGTTTGAATGTTGTAAACTTTTCTCTATCATATAGAGCTCCTGGAATTTGGAACAATTTTGACAACGAAGAAATAAAAAATTCTTCTAATCTTGCTACCTAGGCAATATGCAATATATATATTTGTTTTTATAAATATCTTTTCGGGTAATTTAATAAAAGTAATATTTGTATACTAGTTCCCGTGTAAGGATTTGTTTGACTGACGCCAAATCCACTTGACGTCCATGCTATTTTTTTATATACTATGCGCATCCTCTAAAAGAAGTTTCTCAGCTGTATCTTGTTCATGATATATGCTCTTCCCGTTATTAATCAACATTAATTTCTTATATTATATGAGTGAATATATCCATTGTAACATAGCACAATGCACACTTCGAAAAAATAATCTTTCTCTGTTTGCTCCACAAGATAGGTTATGCATAGCCTTTGTTGACTCTTTGGTCTGCCATACCATACTACCATACTATACCTTCCTTGGAAGAATTTGGGGTGCGTTTGGTTTCGTAAAGTCAGATTGCTCGTTTATAATATTTGACCTTTATCTCTTATGGCGTTATCACTAAACACGCGCTAAAATCCCAGCAGAAATGAAAACTTAAAGTGGAAACAAACAATTTATAAGAGATTACAAGAATATTTAATTGACACAAAGAATTGATTGTCTACAAATTGTCAAGCTTAAGGGTTTCTACGCGTTCCATTACATTATTCATTTTTTTGAAACCATTTTCGAGCTAAATTCAATCTATGTTGATGTACGGAGCCACTGCATGGACTTTAACTAAGTCCCTTGAGTCAAGGTTAAATGGCCCTAACAAAGAGTTGTCTTCAATTTATTTTGGAGACAGCATCCTAGTAACGAAAATCCCTACCTACGGGTAATCTCCTCTCCAGTGTCATCAATAGCGAGTTATTTTTGAAGCAAGTCGTCAGTGACCTCTTGCTTTGGGTCCTGCGACATGGAAAAATACAGTTTTTGGGCGCCAAGCTTACACTTACATCGACCAAATTTGTAGATATGCTGGGTGCCTACTTGAACATCTACCAACTTTAAAGCAAGAACGAGATGAGTAGTTTAATAGAGATGCCTGACCAATATAGACTCGACCTAATGATGGTGACAAGCGCTGTTACAGGTGCTTAGTTTCTTTAACTTACAGAATATTTTCTTACATCAACAACAACAATGGCTTTTTGGTGAAATATAATTCTAGGAATAAACACTTTATTATAAGGGCCATTCCAAATACGTGCGCACTTGAACCCCTTCTCTATTGTACACAAACGTACTTATTTTCTGGAGTCTCTAGCGCTACATAAATTACAATAAAAATAAAGCAAATGGAAAATGGTTCAATTCTTGTCTTTATATGTGCATATTTTTCCACAAAAGGGATATATATTTCAAGTTAATAAACTTAAATAAAGTTAAATAATTCTTTATATGCCCGTACGAAATTACCCTTGGAGAAACCCCTCTAGCGTTGTAGGCATACATAAGCTTTTTGACGAACACAAGGAGGCTCTTTGTGTGTACATACTTACATACTGTATGTGAATTGTGAATTTTTATTGTCTTTTAAATATACAGGAAATATACAAAAATGAAAGGAAAAATTCACATTTGTATCACAATAATTTTTGTGTTTGCGCCGACAATAATGGAAAAGAATTGTTTTTAAGTCATCAAACAATGGAAACACATTTTTCTGGCAAACTGGTTCTGACAATCCACAAGAAGACTCGAAGTAAAACTATTGTTGACATGCTTACAGAATTAAGCCTATTAATTGATTACCAAAAGACGATGAAAATGTAAACAGACATAGCAAAAACTGTGACAGTAACGACAACAGAAAATAATGGAAATCACATACCACCATACATATAACATGATTTACTTTGCTATAGATAACTACGATTTCAAAATGCAGTAATACATTAAATGGAAAAAAGTGAATTCCATAGCACTGCGCAAATATTTTGTGATTTGCTTCTGCAGAAATGGTAAGTTCCTCATTCTTAGCATCTGCGAGACAGATCTCAGAATACCAAAACTGTCTTCGGCAAACTATTCTTCGGGGAAATGTCCGTCGGGGAACTGTTCTAGAAAGAAATCATCTACTCTTTTGTGCTTAATTGTAGAGGAAGGTCAAATTGCATTTTTTCAAAATTTTCACCCCCAAAATTATTTTATAACGACCCCCCCCCCCCCTATTTTATCAAAATTTGACAATGAGATCCATTCCCTCATTATATTGTCAACCCTCCATATTAAGATTAAGATTTTTCTATATAAAAACACACAACTCTCACATAAAATAATTATATATAATAATTATTACCAAATCTTATCAACATTCTCAAAAAAATACCCCTTAGGTCATTTTATTATGACCCCCCCCCCCCCCCCCCATTTTAAGATATTTTCCGCGGAGTACCCACCCCCACCCCTGCTTATTCGACCCCCCCCCCTTTACAATTAAGCACAAAAGAGAACAAACGCTGATGCGTTTGGTATTTTCTTCAAAGCACAATCAAAAAAACTTTAGAATGGAAAGATAAAAAATGCGCTCGAATGTCATATCAATCGTAATGAGTGCTGCGAGTGAAAATTATCACTACTTGTCATTGTCATTGGAAAAAGACAATGATGCGAAATGTTTCCAGAACGCGACGTTCTAACCATGCATGTATTAGGTAGAAAATGCTGGATGGACCAAGTGATAAAGAACTGCTGCTAAACCGGTTCACCATTGAGTATACCAGGAACGATGATGAGAATGACGAAATGGAATCAGGCACAAAAAAGCAACCAAATAAAAAAACCTAATAGAAACAAGGCCTTACCATTTCCTCGTGGAAGAATGATCAGATCTTCCGGTGTTTACCTGTGTTTTTCTTTTCGTAAATGATATTGTCAGATTTCCTTACTGGTTTTACAGATCATTTTAAGTATTGTTGTAGCTATAGAATTTCAAAATAATGCAACGTCACCTACTTATAGTATCAAACAGATATCAATACCATACAGTTTGCCATGGCGTCATTTTTCTCTGTTTGAACATAAGCGAGGAATATTTTACTCTAACCTCTAAATCCCTTCCTTCAGGAAATTATGTTTTTATTCCATGTGCTATCCCTTAACATGTGCTCAAAGTAATATACAATTGAAAATTCAAAGAGACTTTCACTCGCCTTTGCATCAAATCAGAAGATTAATTTTTGATCTTTGTGATATAATGTTTAAATATTTCTCCTTAGTTCTTAGCCTTAGGGCACTCGAATCAACATACACTGCAATAGCTATGTTTCCGCACTTTTTAACGACGGACATTTCCACAAATATTTCATCATGGATTGATCTCGATCGGTAAATGAGCGAAATATATTATATATTTATGCCAAAAATTGTTCCTAGCGATTCAATTCATCATATTTTTACTCATTAGACCCCGTGAAAAGCAACTTCATGAATTGCACATCATAATTCGATTCATGACATTCACGACCGCATTGCATTTTATTCCGTTTACGATTTTGTACGACGAGTTGAGAAGATATTCTGGTCTAGTATGTTGTTCTGTATATTATTCTTAATTTGTTCGCCACGCAGTTCTGGTAAGTTGAATTGTTAACTCACTAACAAAAGGTCTGAGTGCAAAATGCATTCATTACTATTAAGGCAAAGAATAACTGTGTCAACTCAATTTATGTGCATCATCTAACCATTGCGGTGTATAATATTTTATTTTTCATTGGAAATTGCACGCATCACTTCATGAATAGAGTATAATCAAGTTAGTTCTCCTTTGTGTGCTTGTAATTGTCACAGTTCCGGCAACAGCACAATGACAAGGCGTTCGGCTCTCAACCCAAAGGTTTTTGGTTCGAGACTATGCTAGCATACAGTTGTTAAGAGAGCGGTTATAAATAAAAACGCCGCCGTATTTAAAAAACAACATCCGTAGTACAAATGGGATCTTTTTATTACACATATTTTAGAAAAGCAAAACAAAACAGCAAGTTGCACCTAGCTATTCTTTGTACTCCTTGAAAGAAACATTTCCCATCTTATTTCCTTCATTTTTACTCCCTGTAGTGAGCGATATTTCATTAATAATGAAAATGTTGGCAAACTCAAATCATAATTATAATCAAATAAAGTTAGCTCACATATTTTTTATGCACCTGATGATGTACAGACGTACGAAAAGCTTTGTGCTATTTTAATTGAAAAAATAAATATATTATTTTAAAGAAAACTTTAAACCATTAAACTGCATCTTATATTTAAAGTTAGCTCACTCGCTAAATTTCACAATTCACTAATGAGAAATCATAAATAATTCTTTAACTTTGAAAAAACAATATTTTAAATTAGTCAAATCAATAATTCAACAAACCTCTTCAACCAATGAAATCGCGATCTTGGTCATGAGCTCTTTTTCTGTTTTTATTTTATTTTTTTGGAAATCAAATAAATAATAGTCACGTGAAGAATATTATTATAAATAATATTAAATTCTAGTTTGCTGTTTGGATTGTATCGTGCTTGACACAAGGAAAATATTTTACTTTTTCCGACAAAACCTCAGACGCTAACCCTCATTTTAACCTTTTATGTAATAACCGTTTTTACCGCAGACGCCATCACAATTCGAGTATTTCTGTCGTCCTCTGTGGTGTTAATCCATACTTAAAACCATTTCAGGCTTTCTCCATGATCTGTTACTATATCACTATCACTTTCATCTTGGTTGTACATCTTGTACTCCATTTTTGTGTCATTCACATGAAGACACACAGATTCCTGCTGTTGCAACTCTCAATAGTAGAAGCTTTGGCTTTTAAATTATATCCGATATCAAGGCAATATCAACTGCAAAATCTGTGTCCGTAATTGTGTTCCTGGATTACTTCTGCTGCGAAGGAGATGCAAGGTAAAACCTGTTTCATCAGTGTTGGATGTTGCTTTCCTCTCTGCATAGTCAAGTGCTAAAATGAAAAGTAGAGGTGCTAATGTTTTTTCTTGGGGAACACCAGCAAGAATCTTAAAGAAATGTTCTTACTTTAAGGTAATTAAAAGACACTGATTAGATTCACAGTTCATTCTTTTTACCACCGATATTGCAATTCGTGGGAGTGCGTCGGCAGGTGATGATCATTAGCTTGTTTTTTGCTGTTCGCGTCTATCTTTATCTGGAGTTGTGTTGAGCAAGGCATAGGTGATAATGGGTACTCAAGATCTACAAGCATTCCACTGATCAATTATATTATATAAAACTGCTTTATTATATTTTAACAAATTTATTTTTATGTAATCAATAAGTACGAAAGATTGAATTGAATCTTTCCACTTTCTTACGTGTGATCTGTTGATAATATTTCTTCGAACTTACTACCTACATTTTCAAAAATGCTCCCATCAAATATATTATGCTCTGCCCAAGGAAAACGATTTAAACTTATTGGCTGAATTAAACATACGCAATTTCATTTTGGTGCCGTAAATTTGTTGTTTCGATTAAAGAAACATTTGCGAAGGTGGCAAAAATACTTACTCACATACTGTCATTAGAAGATTCGAAGGCATTTTCAGTAAGAATTCACGATGATTTCCACTTATAACTTTCCATTTGATATTGTTTCAGAAATGTTTAGCGCAATATAGCTAGCTAGTGTTTCTAAAATTTGAAGTCTCAAATTTGTCTAGCTATTCTTAATGAACTAGCTGCCACTCAAACTAGTAAACGAGTAAAAATGAAGAACATAAAACAGGAAATTTCGAAATTCACTTAAAAAGATATGATTTAAAAATTGGATTTCGCGAGAAGATAATTTCGCGAACATCAAATATGAAGAAAGTTCGTGTGAAATGATTTTTTGAAATGGCAACTTTGACAATTGATGCATTTCGGAAATCGCAAAATGTATTTCTCGTGAAATTTTATTTTCTTTAATTTAAAAATTAATTCTGCTTTTGATGATAAGATTGAACCTGGAAATAAAAAAAATGTTATGGCTGCATTGACAGCGGATTATTAATCATATAGCTGGTGAACGTCAAAGAAATTATAGAATTCTATAGAAATTCGGACGCATGAAACAAAGCTCCATCACAATGAATTTTAATACAATTATACAGATTTCTTATGAGTTTCCCACTTTTCCGAAATTTTTTCTGCTGCGTGTGACAAAAAGCGTGAACATATGTGCTCACTTCACCAAAGCATACAAGGGGTCTGAAGGAGTTTTGTTCTATTTGTGGAATAGAAGGGGGTTTGAAGGGGATTAAACTAACTGATGCTTAGTCATTTTCAATACAAACTTATATAGACTGTATAAACCTTCTCCTTTAACACGTGTTTATTTTCATTTTAGGGACAAATTTTACTAGCCTGCTGCACTTTCAACTGGTCTACAACCATTCGGTTCTCTTGCTGTGGGATGAAGTTCCTAACGACTTTCATGAAGTGAAAGTCACAGTTAATTACGAGAAAAATTCAACTGAATATTTCAATGTGAGCGCACCATTTAGTGTCAAAGGCTTGGTTTTGCACGATTTACAGCCACATTTGTATGTAATTATGGTGTCATTTTTCATTGATGGCTTGGAGGCAACACCCTCATTGCCAATTTTGTTATCTCTAGCAGATAAAGGTATTTATGAATCACGTGGGAAATATATTTTGAAATTGTGTGAAATTTTCTCTTTCAGGTATTGAAAATGGTGTTTTTGATATTTTGGGAAAGCTTCAACCTACAGAATCTAAATTTGCTTATAACAGCACGTTTTGGGATGGATTAACAGAGTACAATATCAACATGCTTCAAACAAACATACTTACTGATGATGCGATTTCATCTTTGGCTTTCACTCAAAAGTACAAAAAATTCTTGATGGTAACAAACAAGATCGTCGTAAATTGCGATCTCAATGGCACTCGCCAACGGCTTTCTGACATCCTTACTTTAATATCACCTTCCAATGGCTTTGAAGATTCTAATTTGTTTCTAAGAAAAGGTATCTGTCGTTCTTAGTTTCGCACTGTTTTCAGAAGTTTTAAAGCCCATTGCAGATTGACTTATGAAGAACTGTCTTTTCTATTAATTTCATGTGGCTTATGATTATGTATTAAAGAAACCTTTCAAATTAACTTCATGAGAAAATTGGTTTTATATCTTACTAATACAGGAGCGTATAGTAAGCGTCAGTATAATAGATCTTATGTTGAATCTGATGTTGAACCTTTCAATAAACATTTCCAAACATAAAGATTATTAAAAATACAATCTTCTTCCTAGATCCTTCTCATAACATTGCGTTGTTCAAAAAGGTTGAGTTATCTTCAACTCATGGAAGTTATCATGCTGATCGTGCTGTTGACGGAGATAAAACAGCCATTTTTCATACTAAACAAGAAACTAATCCTTTTCTGCAAATTGATATTGGCTATAGCTCTTTGATACGAAAGGTACACTTAGATAGTTATTGCTATTTGATATTATATAACAGATATACTAAAACTGTCAATTTTAAATTTTGTTGTCAATTAATTTAGTAGGAATAGCTAGAAAAGCATTGTGTTATTTTTAATAATTGATATGTTTTACACGCTAGCCATATATCAATTTTCACTGTGTGTATATATATACTGATATATATACTGCAAAATGAAAAACACAAATGGTGTCCAAATATTATTAATATAATATCTAAATTATACATAAAACTTATCAACTACTTTTTAATGCTAATAATCCCGGTGTAACAGGGAAGCCGGCATCTCGGTGTAAAATATGGTAAGTAATCTGGCATCCTCACGAGGAAAATGATATCCTAGGGAATCCCGCACTCTCATACCAAAATCTTTAATAAATCATGTATATGTCTCCCTCTTCCTACCTCTTCCTCTCGTTTATTGTCTCTCGTTACATTCTTAACATTTTTCTGCTTCATTTTTCTCTCATCGCCTTCACGAAATACTTTTTTTTTGCGGACATATTAAAGTAGAAGTATAGCAGGCTTGCAAGAGCAGGGAAACGATAACCTCTACGGAAGTAGTAAACATTCTGAAGGCCGTGGCGTGTTCATTAATTGATAACTAAATTTATAACACCCATCACAGACATTACATTAAACCATGTTCTGAAATGCTGACTCAGTGTCTATCATAGCATCAGTATATTAGGGCAATGGTGGTTGAAGGTTTAGTTCTTTCAAGTGGCATTTTCGCTCTGGGAAATGGTGACAGTACTTTCTCCTTGAAGCTCTAAATCATGTGGTACCACGCCATGTTCTGTTCAAACGCAACCTCTGTCAAGTCATCACTAGCAGGTATGTGGTATGCAGCAGCAATTGTCATAACACCACAATCGTAAGTCCACTCTGTTGATGCGTGGGCGGTAACGACACACAGAGATCATTGCTTTTTCATTCCACAGTTGAACTGTAGAGCTTTACCATTATTATTACTAGCTGAGTACCTGCGTTGCGATGCAAAAAGAAATATCATGCAGATATAACCAATGATACAGAGAAAAATCACCAGATGTCTAACTCGCCGCAAATATGTGAGGCGAATCGAAAGTAAATTTATTCTAGTTTTATTTATAGTTTAAATATTTTATATATGTAAGACTGTAATTAGTGTCGATTTTGAATCGAAATGTGAAGGATAAAACAAAAATATAAACAGTAAACTCCAAATAAACCACAGTTCCCAACACATTCTAACCGGCCAGCGCTGTTTTTCGCTCTATTTTGCCACTTATTTTATTGCCTCACGTACTAGGCGAGGAAAATAGCAAGTTAGACATCGAGCGTTTTTTCTCTATATCATTGGATATAACCCACTTGTATATATGAGAACCACCGCTTATAATCTCATCGAAAAAGCTTTCGAAGTAATTCAAGTCTTGAGCATGTAATTGTGATATATCGTTAGACAATCGTTTATTTTCACAATGAACTATGCGTATACGTTAGTTGAGTACACAAATTCTGGTGTAAACATACCTTAAGGAAAGAAATTAATGCGGAGGAAGTCAGTGCGGAAGAAATAAAGTGCGGAATTATATACTCCGCAGAGAAGCAGATTTTTCAACGGTTTGCACTTATTTCTTCCGCACCTTTCAAATTTGGGCATTATCATTTTGCGCTCCGAGCCACTCCCAGCCACTCCGAGCCACTTCCACCCATTTTTCCGAATTTAAGGCACACTCCCACCCATTTTTCAAAATTTAAGGCACACTCCCACCCATTTTTCCGAATTTAAGGCATACTCCCACCTATTTTTGGAAATTTAAGGCACACTCCCACCCATTTTTCCGAATTTAAAGCATACTCCCACCCATTTTTGGAAATTTAAGGCACACTCTCACCCATTTTTGGAAATTTAAGACACACTCCCACCCATTTTTCGAAATTTAAGGCACACACCAAAATTGTTGTAGAATTTCATTTTTTCGCAAACTCCATGAGAAAAATGATGATGCTAACTGTGCTAATTTAAAAACAAATCATACCGAAAGAATTCCACGTGCTTAATTGTTCTACGAGAACTGTCAAAATTTGTAACATTTAAGATTGCTCGCGTGAATGAGAAGTTAGAAAGAAAATGGCCGCTAAAAGTTTCTTGATAGAAGACATTATTGGAAAAGAAGTTGAACCGCGTCAAAGTAAGTGTACTTCGCAAATAAAACTCATACAGTATTGAGTAATATTTTAATTTTCTTATTGGTGGAAATAAAAGCTTTTGCAACTATAAACTGTATATTTACTTACAGATAGTGATCGAGGTACAAATAATACACCGTTCATTCTTCCAGACCATGAAGCATTATCATTGAATACAAACACCACTACCAGAGTAAAAGTAACTTTAGGCAGTTGCTTTTATAAAAACACAATAATTGATACGTTTACTATGGATCATCTACTTTCAAATCTATCATCATCAGCAAATAAAGTCATGTCGTGTTTGTCTCCTATCAATATTGTAAACCTACCGTATTTTGAAAGGTACCTTAAGAAAGAGTACACTGAGGGGAAAAAAATGCTTTTAATTCCGCTATGCGACAGTGTTCACTTTCAAGGTTATATAGTGGACATTCAAATTCATCATATTGTTCATGGCGATTCTGTAGCTTCAAAAAGTCCAAAAAATACAACTTCCAAGAAAATTTCCGAGATCCTTTTTGATACTCAAGATGCTACGTATTCGTCACTTTTTAACGAAAGAGTTCAATTTGATTCGAATACTTGCGGGATGTGGTTGATTTCGGGACTCTGTTCGTACGCTCTCAGTTTGCCAATTCCACAAAATAGCCAAGATGCGTATGAAATTGCTTTTAACTTGTTCGAAGAAAAAGAAAACATAGCAACAAGCGACGTCACTAACGCCACAAACTCAGCTAACAACATTCCACAACATCACAACGATACAAATATAAATTGCAATACAGCTTCTTATAATTCTTATCCAAACAAAACTGAAGTAAACCTACCTATGACAAACCATAACATTGATCAGTACGCATCTGCTGAATTCTTGATTCGCGTTTTGACAAATGAGCCAACAAAATCGGAACATTTTTGTGAACATTTTCCAAAAGGAATTCGATCCAGTTTCTTTCTTATTTCCATGTACTCTTTAGCTGAAGCAAAGGCCGATGACAACGGTGCATATAATCATACAAGAAACACTTGGAAAGTTTTACCACAACGTTAAAGAATCATACAAGTCGTACAAAAAAGTTTATGTTTCAGAGAATGATGTGGTTGGCCTTTGCAGGCGCTATGGTACAGCCAGAAGTTTCCCTCTAAAACGAATAATAGTTTCCTTATCGTATCCAGTAAATGGTCTAGAACTCCCTTACATCGCAGTTTTGTATCAAGCAAACGCCATAAAAGAGTGCATCACACTACCGCATGGAAATGCTAAGAAGGTAGGAAGACTGTACATCAGAACATCTTCTCTGGTTCTCGAAAAAGCTAAAGACATGATTTCAAAAGGAACGTCATTTAAAATTGTTTACGATAACTTAAATGAAGGTGCAGGTGGGGTGTTCAACTCTCAGTCGCAAAGTGAAGAATTGAGGGACACGAATCAAATATATCGACAGAAGAACACACTAAAGCAAGATGGCGAATGTAATCAAGACGAATTGTTTCAATTGATTAAATTACAAAAAGAAGATCCCGATTTTATAAGATCAGTATGTTGTTTAGCAAAAAGCTATTATGCAGTTGTTTGCACAGATGCTCAATTAAACGACATGGTCAAGTTTTGTTGCATTAATAATAGTGTTCTATCTATTGACACTACATTCAAAATGGGTGGGAGTGTGCCTTAAATTCGAAAAAATGGGTGGGAGTGTGCCTTAAATTCGAAAAAATGGGTGGGAGTGTGCCTTAAATTTTGAAAAATGGGTGGGAGTGTGCCTTAAATTCAGAAAAATGGGTGGGAGTGTGCCTTAAATTTCCAAAAATGGGTGGGAGTGTGCCTTAAATTCGGAAAAATGGGTGGGAGTGTGCCTTAAATTTCCAAAAATGGATGGGAGTGTGCCTTAAATTCGGAAAAATGGGTGAGAGTGGCTGGGAGTGGGTCGGAGTGGCTCGGAGCGCAAAATGATAATGCCCTTTAAATTTTTCATGGATCAAATTTTCGAAAATTAACGAATTTCTACAATTTCAAACGTCAGTGCCAGAAAATCCATTCATGATAAAAAATGTTTTAGTTCCTGTAATATTAATCCAAAAATGTTTCTTTTCCTTTAATCTCTTTATAAACAATGGACAAAACGGTAAAAACAACAATGTCAACAATGAAAATATATTTAACAGTAAAAATTATTTAAAGGAATAAGAAACTTTACGTTATACGGTAGACATACGTAAGACTGACATCAATCTAGTATAGCAATTTATTTGGTACCACGTCTTGATTTTACACTCTTCGAAGTACCAAAATGTTCTAATGTTCTTTTCACTATTTTTTGTTTTTCCTTCATCTTGTTTCTTGCGTTTACTACTCCCATGTTGTTCACCAACCCGCTTAGTGGAATGAGAGGCCATATTTAAATCGATTGATTAATCTAGAATTGATCCAACAAAATCATCTGGAGCAAGTTCGAAATAAAGATTTTCAACCAATTATTTGTAGCGTTCAACTAGTAAACGGCTTCGCTGAGTTGACGACATTAACGATGACATACACACTTCAACAGTACATGGTATTTCCAATCCTCCTTGAACCAGCGGAGAACGTGTGTAACGTGGTAAATGACCAACGATGTTTCCTTCTTTATCACACGCTTTAAATAGCAAAAAAATCAATTGGATTATTTTTATCGTGTGATAGATAGAGGCATTGGTTCTGTTCTGGCTGATAGTACTGATACCCCCTTACAACAGCATTATACTTGTACAGCTTAACGAGTTCATTTCAAATATTAGTGAGTTTCCGAAATCACAACGGGAGCCGCAACTGCTACCTCAAAACATGGTTTTGACACATTTGCGCATGCGCAACTCAGAGAAAACCCCCAAATATGTTATTTTCTCTTGTCACAGAACTCGTTAAAATTTCACCGTTACAGAATGAAAATAATTAGAATAAATCTGCTTGTTCGCGCTAATTTCTTTCGCACTCTCAAATTATTTAGGGGTCAAATTCGCACTAATTAATTCCGCATTTTTTTCTTCCGTATTCAATTTATTCCCTTTAGGTATTTTAAATAGAGTATAGAGACATTTAAAACTGTAAGATTTATAGATATATATATATATATATATATATATATATATATATATATATATATATATATATATATATATATATATATATATATATATATATATATATATATATATACATATTTTTACTATGATATTTTTACTCCGAAAGGTTCTGGGTTCGAAACCATGCTATCACGAAGTTGTTTAGTGAGCGGTTCTATATTTAAAAACGCCTATTTCATCAAGAGTGTGAGGGGATACAAAATACCCGGTGGGGATACCGTATTTTCCTAGAGTATTTTACTCGGGTGTACTGCAATCTCTAGCGAAACTTGCTCGGTGTGCCAAATAACAAGGAAGCCTAATTGCATATGACACCGGACCAAAGTATATCTGAATAAGGTAGTTAGTAGTATGATAATTTAGCCATTTGAGAATTTATCAAAAAGGTTTTGGCCTGAATAAAATCGATTACCGTTAAAATCATGTCTAATTCATCATCCCCAAACATTATACAAGCGCAGATATGATTTTTCTTTTACGATAAATGTCTTGACGGAAACTCGGGACTAGAGCTTACCATTTAGGATAAGAATGAAGTACTTTTCTACAACAATTGTTTTCCATTGGTGTTTGTAAAGCATATAGTAAGTAATTGGCCATGTTCTACGAAACAACAAATTCTATGGTTTGGCTTAAAATCTACTGCTTATTACGGTCTTTGTAATAAAATTGTTACTATCGTTATTTCGAAGCGCATCATTTCTTTAGGGGACATAAAATTATAACGTTCCCCAAAAAGTGTTGAAAATTTGAACTCATCACTCGCGTCTAAGACAGGTGATTTGGACAGAATCTCATATATAGTGAGGACTGGTACTAATTCTTTGGCTTGTTCCACGCTACATTCTTCCAAACAGCCAGTGTATTTCCAGGGAATCCATGACATTTTGGTGTGACGTGTAACAGCAGCCATACTAGTAAAATAAACGTGACAATCCTTTGCAGATTCGTTTGCCTTGATCCTTTTGCACACTTGGAAAATACAAATTATACGGCATGTGCACATAATCACATTCTGTGACAAGTTTGTCGAGTGGCGTTATTTTCCAAAGATCTGGAAACTTGTCAGAAGATTAGACGTTTTTAGGGCTTGATATATTTAATCGTTACGTGTACGTTACTTCGCTCCGGAATACGGACCAACAAATTCAATAGCCCTTCTATATTTTCCTTCTCTGCTATCCTATTAAGACTAATCGATATTGTTGCTGTCTCCATTCGCTTTATTAACATCGATGGAGTGGTGTTTATTGGTAGGCGGTGTATAGAAGGTTTGTAAAATCGCATGATAAACAACACTTATTGAAAATGAGTTTCTTTCAATGCAGTAGAGTATTTTACATATTTTACAACTGTCGGAAGGTAAAGTGATCACGTGTCCCTTTGACTTGTGGTAATAAGAGTTTCTCCATGAATTTTTCTTCATGTTCTCCAAAGATTTTACTATGGATTTTGAAATTGAAGAACAGCATTAATCCATTAAAATCACTTCAAAATCACTTCCAACCATGTTATATGTACGTGAAACATTCATTACAAAGGAGAAACCAAAACATAGACCTTTTTTAAAAGATTACACTGTGGTAAATAGGTTGTATAAAAACGCATATATGAGAAATTTGTCATTTCAACCATGACCAACTGGAAAAAAATCTGTTTTTAAGACAAATCGCATTTATATGATCACATGTTGATGTACTAAAACTGAAAATGCCAGTGTTTTATCAAAGATAGCATATGTTCGGGTGAATTTTTCATTGGGTAAATTGGGTGTATATATATCTACATACATAGTATATTTAGTTCAGTTAATTAGTGGACATTTTTTAGGTTATCATATTCAATCGAAACGAACATGTTATAACTGGAAGTCGTTTACAAAACTTCAAGGTATTTGTTGGCCAAAATACAAGTTATGAGTCGAATAAAGTGTGTATACATGACACCAGTCCAACCGGTAACCGAGATGAGATTGAAGCTGATTGTACGATATCAGTCAATGGCAGATATGTTCATGTTGTGTCATTTGGTTTCAAAGCATTGAATTTAAGGGAAGTGGAGGTATATGGGTACGAAGGTAAGAATTTGTAGAATTAAAATCAATCTGTTGTGAAATGCTCGTTTTTAGGTTTGCAAAACTTGGCATTGTTTGGTACTGCCAAAATTGCTGGTGATATTTTGGAGGAACATGAACCGGAGAAAGGGATTGATGGGTTGTTCTTTCTATACAACAATTTCATGCATACAAGTTCACAGATAAATGCATACCTCCGCATAAGACTGAGATCTTCTTCTGTCATCTTCTTGGTAACCATATATTAATACTTAAGGGAAGAAACTTTTGCGGGAAAAAACTTTTGTGATTTATCAAAATATGCAGGATCAATTTTTACCATCGGCAATTTGAAAGAAACTATTTTTATTTAGCTATACCAAATTTTGTTTACATGGAATAAACATCGTTTTAACGTTATTACAGTATTATATAGCTTCTAATTTAACAGCTGGCCATAATTTGTTACCCATATTATCTGATTTTTGGGTTAAAATACTACTTATAACTATATATACCCAAAGATCCATGGATGTATTACTACACAAAACAGGACACATTATGGTCCTATACAGGCTTCTAAGAATGCATAGACACATTGTACAACACATAAGTTCTTAATCTATTTCGATAACATTAGTTCCTTTATGTTCTTGTTCTCTTTGTGTTTTTCTCGGACATTAAAAACGAGCGAATGTCCCTACACTTTGGCACACTTTTCTTCTTCTTTTTTTCTTCATCGTCGATTGTCAGAGCCAAAATAATCCCAAAATTACTTCCTCCTTTGGCTCACTGTATTTTCTTTCTACTATTTTGTTGTACCTTTCTGGAAAAGGAAGGTTTATGCATGTTCCCAGTAGAAGCCTTAACTATGCAAGCAATTTCCATCCCTCCCTAAACTAGAGGCCACTTCAATTAGGCTCATTTATTAGAGTGAGCGTAATTGACGCACCTCGATAGATAAAGAACTTTGTAGACCTTGACATCTCTTGCGGAAGATGCACAACAGCTATCTTTCCAAATTTGCATACTTTTATTGCAAACGGATCAAATGGATTGATAATCAAATATTATTTAAAAAAAGATTATGATCAAGTGATTCAAGTGTAATGGAAAAAACCACCTTTAAAGTAATTTCGAAATAAAAAAACAATACTTCAAAGGAGGATCTTTTTATGTAAAGGTTAGGTATATTAGTGGTTTTTGTGGAACCGACTGGATAAAAGTGTCATTTTGGACAAAAGATACATTTTGATATGGAGAATCAGAATTTTCTCAAGAACCAAAAATTTTGCAGGCCAGAAGGTATGACGTCATCTCTCAAAATTCCGACATTAATTGGTTATGAATCATAATTGGAGTTGATCAAAACCTTTAGTTTAAAAATATTGTTTCGAAAAGAGTTGCCATTCTTTTTTGGTTTACTAAATGTCTACCGGACACCTTAAATAAAAAATAGCGGACATTAACTTTGGTTCATTAATTTCAGTTCCGATCGGACATTAACTTGCTAACTTTGGCTGATTAAATTGAAGTTCTCAATTTACATGAGAATAAACGACGAATATGTACAAAATTGTTTTTTATTCCAAGGTTAAAATCCTTTGTCAACTAAACAGTTAATTGTTCGAACATTGTATCTACGATATTGAAACATGTCTTTCAAAAATATTTCTATCTACTCCCTTATTTGAGTTGTGTTTATGATTATTAGTTATTCTTCACATCCACAAGCACACAGCTCAGTACATGGGAGTCCTGCTTTGACATATTTGCATCACGTGGACTTTCTAGTTGATGAACAATGACATTTTATTTGCTCAGTACAGACAGGTCGAGTCGGATTGTCCTGATGTGTGGACATCCATCAAGACAAAAAAAAAAAGACCTGTCAAAGGGCGTATGAGATCACTGGAGGAGCCAATGGACATCCATATCTATAGAGGAGATGGGCGCCACCAGGTTATTTGCTTACTGAAACACTTTATGATGGAAATCACAAAAACTAACCATATACCGCATCAGCCGAGGCCCGGGTTATATACGACAGCACAAAAAGTTCAGCTGACCGCAATACGTGGAGAGACATAGTGAACTCACAAAATGTGCACCTACGGCCACTTGGCTATGGACATTGATTGATTGACAGACACTTGCGGCCTCATTTGGTTCATATCATGCAAATCACAAAAGGTTGAGGAGTTCATCTTGACAATCGTTTGTAGAATTTCCATAAAAAACTGCAGACTTTTGATTGAATAATTCTTTTCTGATGATCTTTGCAACTTCTGCCAAAAGAAAGGATTCTTAATGATACTTGCGAGTTTCTAAGGCAGTTTTAAAAACTTCCTGAATACCTGCAAAATAAAATACTACTTTGTTACGATCTGATTGTTATTCAATCCTACGATCTTTGAAATGAACAAAAACAATTTGCTTAAAGTTTCTCTTGTTCACACTGATTCTGTGTCCAAATTCTAAAAGTCGACTCTGTTACAATTCGCTAAGATCTTTCGAATAAAATAAATCAGATAATAATATTTGAAGCATCGATGTAGGATCTCGATCGTCGCTCCTGCTTCGGTATGCACTCAAACAAGTAAAATGGTATTTTCCTTCAATTACAACCAAATCACCTCCTGACATTTTTGTGCCCATGTCGGTATCATTTCAATCAGTTGCCATCTTACACAGATTAGCTTCAGCATTTCCTTTGGAGTATTAGATCAACTTTAACCTTATACGTACTAGGCTTTTTAGAGGCTCGCCAGTACTGGGGGGCTGCTTTATTGTTGTACCGCTCAGCCTTTGGCCTTGAAATTGGGCACTGATATTCGTTTTCATTAAGGAACAAAATGGCAGAATTTTTTTCCAAAAATGGCTGCAAATTTTTGCTGACGTCATCATTTTTGTAAAATTTGGCTTAAAAACGTATTGCTCAATTACTCGTGGCTGGAACTTGTTTTAAACAGGTTGTATGTTCTTCTTTATATATTTTGAAAAATTATTGACTAATAAAAACAATTCATTAATTTTTTAGGCTTTTTTTTATCAAAATTATTGAGAACAAAGCGCCAATTTTAGCAAAAATATCAAATATTTTCATATTTTATTAACTTTTGTACCACCCACCCTTTTTTGTGAAACTTTGCACAGATGTTCACTTTCATACAAAGAATATATTGATTCAAAGATTTTTCTATAATGGCTGCCAAATTTTTGAAAATTTAGCCTATACCTATAAAGACGTATACTGTATTATATATGTACGAGTCGGAATGCCTTTACACCCTCGTGAGTGTTTGATAAAAAGTTCTAAAAAACGTCGTGTTTTAGTTAGATTTAGGGAATTTTGCTTTGCTGGTATCGGCTTGTTGCTCGGCATCTCCCGTAAATATTGTATCTAATAAATAGGAAAATGCAACTTTTGTCCATTTTCTTGACTTCGACATGATGGTGTAGGACTCGATTTTTTGATCGACCATATCGGTGCACATTTGGTGAAGTCATAAAGCTTATAAATTGCGAAAATTGACCAAATAGTGACATATACGTTATCATAGCAACCAATGAAAATCAAAAATATTTGAGAAAAAATAATGTTCTTTTATAATTTAGTAAGTTATTACGTTTTTAAGACAAACAAAAATGAATATTTTGACCCATACTGCTTACCAAACAGGTGCCGTTACCATAGCAACAAGAAATATTTTTGAAATTTTAAAAATATTTTCTAATAACAAGATAAAATTTTGGAAAAGTCACGAAATTTGAGGTAAAAACCTTTACTCTATCAAAAGTTATTAAAAAAAAACAGCAGGGGGTTCTAAGAATGGGTTTTGAGGGGGTTATGGTGGAAAAACCCTTCAGAGTCTTCCGAGATACCGATTTCCAGAATCGCTTTTGTTAAGTCTGAAAGAGGAGCACTATACAAAGAGATAAGAATCCCTCAAGTTATTTAACGAAATCTTTATACCATACATCAATTCAGTTCGTTCGTCTCGGAACATTCCTGATGACCATTGCGCCTTAATAATTATGGATGTTTTCACTGGTCAAAGGACTAGTGCGGTTCTACATCTCAAAGATAAAAAAATTCTATCAGCCTCTACATCTAATAATAAATGGGTAAGCGAACAAATTCATAGCAAAGAAATTTAATAGTTGATACCAAAAAAACCTTCAATTAGAAAAAGGATTCCATTCGACGAAATCGATATCAAACTGCGCTCTCGTGAAGCCGTTGCATGCAGAATGGATTACTCACTTTTACAACCACATAACCTCTTCAGAATCCAAGAAAATGTGGATGGATATCTGCAGGAATTCGAGATGCAATACGTTTAGGTGTACCGTAATCTATGGAAGATGACGGATACTATATATCATACTCTATCTCCTCCTGTTTCTGTTTCGTCATGTCAAATTAGGAGAAGTGTGTTTGTTACTCGAGAGAAGGAGAATTAGATTACAATCATGAAGAATGCTGGAAACATCCAGAAGACCTCGAACGTGGTGCATTTGCTACATTCGTTGACTTTGATGACGAAAGTTGAGATTAACTGAGACATACCTGTTGATATTTGTTTTTATATTTTGTATACCATTTATCTAAACATTCGTAGTTGTGACCACGACGTACTGTACCTTTTGTATGTGTAATCATTCGTTCTTTAAAACCACTTGTCTTTTATGGTGAACTAGCAAAATATATAAAAGAAATCTAACCAAACATATTTGAGAATTTCATAAATTTCCATGATTTTTCCAGAAAATAATACTGATCCAAATTTTCCAGGTTTTCTGTAACTGCAAAAAAGAATTTAACCTGTTACAAAATTTGACGCGCAAAAATGCCATGTACAAAAAATGGATGAAAATGGGACGTTAATTAGACCATTCAGGGTATTCAATGTTAAGTCTTCCAAAATTAAAGATATTTCAGCAAATTAAAAGGATTGCCTCATCTTAGGCTGTTGTGTACAACCGAAATGACGATAGGCTGAACGACTTTGGTGTTAATGTTGGTTTTAATGAAGACGGATTATCAAATCCAATATGTGGTAAGCGTGGAGTAGTGGAGCATCTTTATGGCATAACAATAGACTGTGAAAGACCATTGCTTGGAGATTATGCTCAACTCACACTGAATGGAACAGACCAGTTAACCATTGACGAGTTTGAGGTTATTGGCTATGAAGGTAATCCAGAAAACCACGAATTTACATGAGGCATTTAATTATGATGTTATAACTAGCCGTATTAAGATGTTTTATTTTAAAATGGTTTAAATATATCTTGCTATTTATTATAAGTTATATTTTGCCAACTAAATAGTATTTTTGAATATAATTATAATATTGTTAAGAAAACTTAAGTTTATATATCTTTTGTAACCAACAAAATGATTTTAGTAAACTTCCAGAAGGTTCAAGCGAAACGTGGAAAGATTATATTGTAAAAGTTTAAGGTGTATTTAAACGGCACATCTTCTCGATAATAGCAAACAAACGCCATAAGCAGAAGGCTAAAAGTGCATTAAATATATATAGAAGCAAAGAAAACAATAGTTTATTTACTAAACTAATAGTTTCATGCCGCCACACGGACGACAATCTTCAGTAGTAATGAACAAAACCGTTAAAAATTACAATACAATGGTATCAAAATTGACGTAAAGATTTGTAAAAAATGACGTCAGTTGCGTGAGTCGAACGTAGCAAGAAAAAATTTAATCAAATGTTTCGATGAGTTTCAATTTGTATCTGCGTACCGAAGCGATCAGGATATTCTTTGTCGAGTAATGAAGGTTTTTATATATATATATTTATATATATATCTCCTTTCAATAAATCCTTTTGTTTTTACCTTTTTCTCTTTTTAGACAAAGTCACGTCAGACTACAGTGTGTCTTACTTTGGTATGATTCAATTTGTTGTCGGCATTTCAACATCGTTTAAAGGAGCGGATATAGAAATTTATATGAGAAGTGCTTATCTAGGAGCATGATTATCAACACATTCTTAAAGTTAAAAAAATGTCATTTAGAATGAAAATATAAACATAAAAATAAACAATGGCTTGAGACTCCTAAGCTACCTATCTGAGTCCGCTGTCTCATTAACAAGTTCCAAACATTTTTGTCAGTTTTTTAAACATTTTAATGAGTTGCTTACTTTAGATAACCCGTCATTTGCAAAGTTGTCTACACAAGTATCAAGTACGCAAGGATTTGCAATCGGATTTCGTGACGAACCTTATGTTGGATTTTATCGGCCCAATTTGTTCAATACTCTTCTGATAGAACCTTCTCCAGTTGCATTCTTAGGTAATGGATTTCTACGACGATTCATCTGGGGTTAGATGTAAGGTTGAGTACACCTTTGGGTTAGAATTCCTCATCAACCTTTTTAGTCATTTTATGTACCCTGATTTCAAAATTACAAAAAACGAGAAAAAAAATTTGTAATAATCTCGCAACTAGTCTGTAGAATAAGCCAAATTTACTGGTATAAAACACGGTGAACGGGTGAAGTGACACCAATGAAGGCGATTCTTAATCGAAAGTTCAATTATGAAGGCACCGCATGTGCTTAAAGTAATTATGATCAATGGACAAAGGCTAAGGAAGCAAAAGTGACAAAGCAAAAGTGTATTGTAGCGTCGGATTAAAAATTAGGTGAATAATGTTCGTGACAATGTCTTTGAAAGAAGCATATAGCAAGAGTATTTGAAACAAGTCTGTACATAAGTGTCAAATAGACAATGCATTTCAAATATTTTCTATGTATATATATATATGTTGTTTTTAATAGAGGTTTTATATAATTATCTTCAATATAAACTTTAATTTTATTAGGGCACAGTTTGCCACACATTGTGCTTTCTGATTTAAAAAGTTATTTTACGATTTACCAACGTATCTTGCTTGTTAGGTATATTTTAGTTAAGGAAAATTCTGATTGTATCGAACTAAACATAGATACGATTTGGCGGAAACCAATACCGAAAAAACGAAGAATGAGTCAAACAGCATTCTAGATAGACATTAGTAAAAATGGAACTGAAGGATAAACAAGAAGAGTTTGCAAAACTCAACTAACAGATGATATTGTTCAATTATATGCGCTACAATGTTATCGCTGTACTTCTCACGGCACATAAATTCAATTAAATATTTTTCCCAAGGCTCTCTTGTTGTCCTATAGCTTTGTTCAAAAATACATCTGGCTCTTGACCACACATGACATCTAGGCTTTGAGTGTGAACTTCCCTGTTGTTCAGACCGACAAAGTGATTTTTGTGAATTACAAAATCATGGCTGTAAATAGCCTCGTTTATAGCGTTGAAGTGATTGTATGCAGCCCACCCATCGCTCATTATATGAGTTCCTGGTAAGTGGAAGCAAGTGGAAGGTCTCGGCGTTATGCTCCGCAACTTCCAACAAAAAACAGATTTTGTGCCTTTTTAAATTCCGCCAAAAACTCGGTGTCCTTCCCGCCACTGCCCGCAATGATATTATTGAAAAACTTTCGGTTCCATTTCACCGTTGACAAACTTGAACCGCCAATCATTCCAGGTACAGATGCCAATCTTCACAAAACATTTCTTAAAAAGTTAAATCAATCCACTCTTGTGTGGATTTGGGTAATTTCGAGAATTTTTTTATAAGAAACACGACTATAAGAAACTAGATCTAGATGCCCTCAAATAGTTAAGAAACTGAAGTACTACAAAAATATTTCCTAAGAAACCTTAGTGTGGTTCTCAATAGCGTCGTAAACATGCTAACTTGAAAGCGAAGGTTTTAACGGGATGAGCAGACATTGTTGTCTGAATAATATAAGTATAAGGTACGTAATAAGTATAAGGTACATGCCTTTCAAAAAGAACCAAATAAATACAGGGTACACATTTTTAACATGTGTCTGTTAATGATAACTAACAATTACACTTTTATAATTTTATTTATCCCACCTCACCTATGTCAGCAGGCAAGACCAAGACAAATTTTATGATTTAAGAAACTTTTGATACTTAATCACCCCCACAAATAAGAAACTGCAACTACTACTTGGGGCTTTGCTTAGTTTCTTATAAAAGAAATTAGCTATAAAGAGATGGTCAACTTGCTTAAAAAGGCGCTTGAATACAACCTCTGTAAAAACGGTTATGTACGCTTTGTGATGAAAACGGTAGAAATTTAGAATAATATTTTCTTATAGCTTTCTCTTGTTTTCTCGCAGCAACAAAAGTGTTCTAAGACATAGTTCAAACTGAATCAGTAAACTGAATGATTGTCATTCTACAATATAAGTACACAAACTTACACGAAAACAGTGAGTAAGGACTTTCCAACCACTGACAGTGTTAAAGTGCACATTTTATATTGAAATATGTACTTAAAACGTTATTTTTTTCAAAAACTTGTCATTGCATATTTGCGATAAACTTGTTGTGAACATTTTTTGTTTGCTCAATGTTTTGGTATAATTTGTTGTAAATCGTTATAATACCGATAGTATTTGAAAATGTTGTGATATATATTTTTCAGGTGTTCGAGATATTTTGCCGTTGGAAACATCTAAAATTGATAGGATTTGTGTATCAGCCTTGGAATGTGGACATGGAATTTGGCGATTTTTCACCTTTTACGCAAAACTCAATTCGAATCGCAAAGCGTTTTTTTATTCAGCAAACATAGATAACGTGTGTTTCTACAAAGAGTGTCCTTGTAAGACTGATATGCTTTTTGTATTTTTATTTCTCTTTCTTTATCTAGATACAGGTCATTCAATCATCAAGAGAATCCCCTCCCCCTTATGTTTTGCTGATGTTAAATTTTTGTGTTTGTGAATATTAGATATTGTGGGAAATTTATTAGCCCGTCAAGAAGCAATAGTTCTTCATCATATTGTCAAAATACGATGTTACTATCGGACGGAGTCTTGCTCTACTTTAGTTTTATATATTAAATTACGAGGAAAGGTCATTTTAAATTAAAGCTCCTTTTCTATTATCATATATCATTGTTAGTTGCAGCACCTACGAGTTTGGTATTACAAAATATTTCCTCCGCTACAATGACAATTAGTTGGGATGCAATAGACACACAAGTTCTTGTGAATCCAGAAGGGTTTCAATACTATTTAATCAACACTACAAACATTAAGACTCTAGATCGCATCTCATCTTTAACGGCTTCGTTGTCCCAGCTGTATATTAAAGAGCTTTCAATTTGTACCGAATATCAGTTCATTGTTGCTGGTGTTGCTTCCGGTGTTGTTGGTAATTGGAGCCAACCTGTAACTTTTAAAACACAGGAAGAAGGTATAAGCTCTATGATAATCAAGTAAAGTTTTAATGATATTATTTATACATATGATAGATTTTCGTTATCATTTTTACTCTACCTTACCTAATCTACCGTATTATTCTCAGTTCCTACTGGCACCGCAGAACATTTCAGAGCGGAAACTATAAACTCTACCAGTGTGGTTTTGAAATGGAGGCATGTGAAAGAGGGGCTTGTACGGGGAACATTGAAAGGTTATCAGTTAAAAATCTTTTGGGAAAAGCAAGAAATGGTCGTAAATATTTCAGTTGTGATGGAATATATGGTTGGAAACCTCCAGCCGTACACTAATTACAAATTCGCTTTAAAAGTGATGAATAGCATGTACGTTGCTGAAAACCTCACTGTTGTTAATATTACCACTCCAATGGCAGGTAAAGTTTCGCCCCTCTGAAAGATACAATTAAAATGAACTTTACTACAAAATTGTTTAATTGGATAATATACTCCGAAAATACTTGTTTGTTTTAATATTTAATATAAATAATTAATTAGATTTTATTTGTAAGTAAGTAATTAAGTTGTATTATGGTAGAAGGAATGCAAATCCAGTAATTTCTCAATATTTACGGATTTCTTTAATTTTAGTTCCTGCTGCATTGGTCACATTTACGACTTTGACAGCTGTTTCTCCATTTGGGTTTAATATTTCTTGGGACCATGCCAACTTGAAACAAGTTTATGGTCCGTTGAAGGGCTACTTGTTGAGTTTAAATCCTGCTGAAAATAACACCAGAAGCATTTTCGTTGGACCTGTTCAAAGTTATCAATTCTTGAATTTAAAACCGTTCACTAACTACACAGTTCAAATATTTACAGAAAATGACAATTATTTATCTACCAATGCAACTGTTATACAAGCAAGGACCTTGCCTCTTTGTAAGTTGCGAGCAATTTTTTATTTTTAGATATAAACTAGTGATTGTGTTCGACATAAAAGGGAATTTTCCCGTCACATTTTCTTTTATTATAGCACCTGGTTTACCCCCGAGAGATCTAACAGCTTCTAACACAAGTTCCACATCATTAAACGTATCTTGGAAAGACATTTTGAATGAAGGATGGGGTGATGATTACAAAAGGCTTGGCTTTCAAATAACATTGAAGCAAGATAACTACACTCACCAGTTGTTTGTTTTGTAAGTACAAACTGTTCAAAGAAGCCAAATGACCTTTCATATTGTTATTTTCCTCTTGACATATGAACTATTCTCTGCAATAAAGGAGGTAACCGGACGTTGATTATTAGTTCATGGTTTATTGTTCATGAATTGTTGCTTGATCGGCCATCATTGAATCGAATAATGTGTCTTCGGTTCTTTTATTCCGCGTGATCCACGGATATATCGGATTGTCGAAAGGGGAAGTGAGAATCTATAGCTTATGACATTTGCTGTCTGTATAAAAAACTCCGTAATGCTTTTCTCGGCAATCATCTCGGATAAACGTTTGTAGAACGCTGGACATTCTTCGCCCATCGCACCATTTGATGCGAATACCAGTGGTGTGAACGATTAGTTTTCTACTTCAAGAATTCTCTCATTGTAATGCTTCGTCTTATTTTCTCATTTTCACCCTAAAGCACTTTTTAATTTGCATTCTTCTGTACCTGTGACTTGAACACTATTACATCTGAAAATACTCGTTGGCCGTGGTAACAGTTTCATGCACTGATTCCTGCTTCGTTTGTCTATTCTCCTGTTCTTAGTGTTCGTCGTTTGTCCTTCCTTCCTTTCTGACATTTTCGTTTATAGGTATAATGAAACGTACACAATTGAAATAAAGAGCTTGTCAGTCTACACCAAATACGCTGTTCAAGTAGCAGGTGTCAATGAAAAAGGAACAGGAGTTTCAGCTTTGTGCATGACATACACAAACGAAGAAGGTAAGAGGAATAATCATTGGTAAGTTTATTCCTTCAAAAGTTATATTTTCATCATGAAGTGCACGTACAACACAACATTATTCCTTAATTTCCAACTGCAAGAAGACAACAGGTTGACTAGCGCATAGTCTTGTCATCGTAATTGTAATTCGAAATATATAGGTTTTAATATTTGGTCGAATACATGTTAATCCGGTGGTAAAAAAGTCTTTTACTCTTACAGCACCCGTAACAGCGCCATCAGTAACAGTAGCAAAAGCTCTAAGTCCCAGTACTGGTTTCGTCCAATGGAAGGCTTTTAAAACCAATCTTGGAAATGTTCGTGCTTACAAAATTACAGTGAGTGCTCTCGGCTTTGCCAGAAAACGAAAACGTAGAGCAGTCTTGACCAATACATTGAAGTACGTGACTTTTATTGTTGTTTTCATCAAGTTCAATGGTTGGAAATATAGAGGAGTTGTTTTTGTTTTTTTTTGAAAGTTCTTAATATTGTTAAACTTTCTTGTAAACAGGCGTCCTATCGCTGTATAAAAAGCGCAATCAAAAAAAATATTTTATTTCTTAAATGTCTTTTCGCAAAATTGAAGCACCTTTCTCTTTCATCAAAAAACGGTATATCATAACTAGAAATATAACATGAATTTTCACGCGGGTATAATTTACTATTTAGTCAACAAATATTCATCAATTCAAACATTTTGAACTATACGATTACTGGTCTCAACGGAGCAATGGATTATGATGTTAAAATTGCTGCACAAACTTTATACTTAGGCGTCTATAGCCAGTCAGTAACCATCACAACTCCTGTCGGAGGTAGGTATTACATCTTTAATTTGTAATATATTTAAACAACAAAACTAAACACCTGTCCTGTATGACTAAGCTGTCTTAACTCCAGCATATAACTCATTCATAGCAACTTGGTTAATACAGATATACAGGAAATTTGAATGTCATGTACATTAATAATATTAAGTTGTGTTCAATATTGTATAAGGAAGGAATCATGTGAAAATGCAGTAGCAATAACATGTGCTTATCTGAACGGTATCGACAATTAATTTTTAGTTCCCCTCCTATCCGCACGCAACATTTCTTGCTCACTAATGGATTCCACATCGCTCTTAGTATTATGGCGTGAATCACCAAAGATTTCGCATCAAGGGCCGTTGGCAAAATATAGGGTTTACTACTTAGAGGATGAAAGCAATGTTTCCGAGCATGTTGATGTGAAAGCTACAGGACGTTTAGAAGCACAATTGTTCTTTTTGAAGCCGTTGAGAGAATATCAGATAAACATTACTGCGTTTACGTCTGCTGGAGAGGGTGCCATTACTACAGAGGATATTATATGTGTACCTCAAGGAGGTTAGAAACAACATTATATTATATTAAAAGTTGTAAACCTTCATCCGTGTTGAAATAATTTTATTAAAAAGTAATGACATCATTTTAGTACCAGACAGTGCTCCGTTGAACGTGGAGGTAAAAAATATTGACAAATCAGATCGCGCACTTGTAACTTGGAATGATATATCTGATTGGAACACACTCGCTTTGAAAACCTACCATCTTCATCTCATACATATATCTAACGGCGAAGGTTTGTCCACCAATGAACCAGTTACTCACACAACAGGGCACGTAACTTCTTTTGTTCTCAAAAATTTGGAGGCTTTTTCAGCATATCAAGTTACTGTGTCTGCGTGTACACGTCAAGGGTGTGGTAGAAAAAGTGAGGAGGTGTTTTTTGGTAAGTATTTCAAGTATGACAACTTGCGGCGGAAATGATCTCAAACGTTTTAATAGATTAATCCTAACTACCAATCTGTACTTTAGACACCTGTCAGTTATTTTCCGAGAAAATTGTTTTCCAATACAAGTCCATGTTTCCGTTTTCCTTTTACGACAATAATACGCGGAAAGTAGAGGGAACCCTTATTAAAGTTGCGAAACAAGCCGTGTTGCATTGCACTAAAACCTGTGGTTCGATATCTGCACAACAAATCTATTTTTCATATGAAGAACACAGTTCCAACTCGACTAAATCGCTTAACAGGACAAGCAATAGGCTTATCTTGCCATTCATCGAACCGTTAACTGCAAGTGATGATGCGACGTTTTCTGAACTTTACAAAACATTTGGCTTTGCATTAATCACGATCATAAATGATCCTGTGGGCGAAGGCGAAGTTGTAGTAACCAATGGCGTGACAGACGTTTTACCATTATGTGGACTATTATTGCTTATTAACGCGATTTTTGGTATCTTTTGGTGCATTCTAGTAAGTTACTCAGTGATTTCCGTGTGTTGCTAACTGTTCACAATCAGATTCAAGAAAATTTTTGTTTCAGTTAATTAAGTTCAGAATAATGCGCCATATTCCAACGTATCATTTAATTAGAACTCTACTTGGGAATCTGGCAACTGTACTGCGTTGAAAGGGTTTTTCAATGGCGTCTATTTGGCGTTCATGACAAGTACCACCGTTGGGTAAGGAAAATATTTAAAACGGATTAATATATTTTTTGTTTGTATTCTTTATCAAAATGAAACTCTCAATATGTCTGTTTATAAAAATACTTCTTTGTTGCACTGCATAGATATGGCGATGTGTATCCAACAACGATAAAAGGGAGATTGTACATCGTTTGTTGGACGCTTATTGGTTTGGTGCTTACTTCGATTGTTGTGGGAAATCTATCATCTTCCTTCGCTACCAGCACTGTGTTATCAACGAAAGATGACAGTTTACCCACGGAAGAGAAAGTAACAATTCAGTTCGTTTTATTCCTCTTGCCTATTGGTTTCGTATGTATCATAAGAATATAGAACAGTGAACATCAGTAGCATTGGATTTTATCTATATTTTTTGTCAAGTGTTTCTTTTGTAGTTTTTGTAAAGGTAATTAATTTCTAAGCAAATTTGTTTCATTATTTCCCTCCTCATTAAATTATTGTTAAATAATATTTAGATAATTGCCGTCCACGGAAGCCCTTCCTATGTATTTGCTGACAAAAAACTCCTGAAATTTGAACGAAGTAAGTGTTATTAGACTAGTTTCAGTAATACGTATTCAATGTTCAATGAGGTTTCGCAAATTCTTATCTTGTCCGCCGGAAACTGAAATATCTCATTACATCTTTCATCTATACAACTCGCTATCTCGAGCACCGTTTTCTCCAATTATCTCGAATTAAATTTTGTACCCTCAAAAGCATTTTTGTTGCTATCTCGAACTTCTAGGGATCAAAAAGTTAGATGGAGAATAATTCGATATAACGGAGCTTAAATTAATGAGACATTATAAAGCAGTAGACCATAAATGTTCAAGGGACAGGGAAAACGGTTCGAGATTTAACTGTATACTTCTACCGTTTAGACAAAACCTTTCATTCTGCGGGAGACGTATTGAAGCAACTCTACAAGAAGAAGTACAAATTTGCTCTGCTAGATGTCTTTACTTTGGTTTTATATGAAGAACTTTTTAAGAGTAATGATCTAGAGATAAAGAAACTTTTTCCAATTAAATCATCTTTACAAGTTGGTTTGTATGGAGATTTGAAGAAATACTCCCATTGCATAGCAAAGTTTGCACTGACCAATCAAGATATTGTTGACAACAGTAAAAGTGAGATTATCAAGGTAAAGTTGAGTTTACTGGAATTTTCAAAAGCAGTTAATTTTCTTTTATTTGCTTCTAATTCTAGTCCACTCAAAATATAACTTTTCTTTATTTAATTCTCCATCATTTGTTTTGTATGATCGCAAGGTTTTTTTTTAAAAAAAAGGTCCTATTGACTGATTTTGAGGCGATTTGTTTGAATAGAGAATGTTCAAAACAAAAAAGTTAAAACAGTACTGAAAGAGCAGAAAGAAGTGTTATAAACAAATTATTTTTTAATCGAAGTCTAAAATGGTTCATTGCGCGGCAATTGATTGTTCAAACAGCTCTAGTAAGAGAAACGATGGAAAATTAAGCTTTTACAAACTCCCAAAAGACAAGAATATGAAGAAAATTTGGATAGCAAAGCTAAAGAGAGCAAATTTACCCAAAGAAGAAAACATAGTGGTTTTTCGTCATCATTTTGAAGAAAATTGTTTTCGAAGAGATCTAAAAGTAAGTAAAAGAACTAAAAGTTAGATGTTTCTATTTTGTTAAGTTTGCAAGTAGCTAGTTAGCTAGTAGCTATTTTGTTAAGTTTGCTAGTAGCTAGTTAGATATCACAATACCATTTTCAGTTACATACGTAGAAAGATCTGCACAGACCATTGATATATTCGAAACTAATACGCAGGCGAGCGAGGCTGACACGCAGTCAGAGTTTGATTTGGATACATCATTTCACACCGCTGATGAAACTGAAACTGAAGAGGACGCACAAATACCAGGAGAAGAATAAATTCCACAAAATAGTGCTTTTGTCGTTTTCTGGCCGTGTTTATATCTACTCCTACAGCGTTGTTTCAGTTGTGCATCTTCTGCTGTCATTAGGAAGGTCATCGTTAAAGGATCGGTCCTATGTGTAAAAATTTTATGTTTAAACGGCCATGAACATATATGGCGTTCTTAGCCAATGCAGAACTGATACTTTATAGGGAACTTGAAACTAATTGCGGCTGTACTTTTCAGTTCAAATACCGTAAAATGCCGTAGTCAAGCGCAGCGCTTATCAGCGGTGATAGTATGACTTTGGTGCGCTTATCTGAGGGTGCGTTTATCCACGGGTGCGCTTATAATCGAGTATAAAAAAAGTGAAAGGAAAAAAGAAAGAATAACTGAAAATTTTTTTTTAATGATGTGTATTGCCCCATAAAGTTCATATAAAGTATAAAGTAAAATTGCTCTATATGCTCTAAAATGTCTCTCCTCCTTAATCTTCGTCAGTTGTTGAATCATCAGAAATATCAGAATGAACATCACTCTGTTCATACTCAACACTATCTGAATCAGAGCATTCTAAATCCTCGACACTCATTAAGTGGAATTCGCTTTCTGGTTTTGGCATAATGTAGTCTTCTAAACCCCGAATCTTAACAAGATGGTCTTCCGATCCGTCAAGGTTGTTCGAAATTCCACACTTCAAGAAAGATCTAACAATCAAATCTTTGTTTTCTTTCATTTTCGCCCAAGCGTTGGCAACCCACTTTGTAGTTAGAATACGTCTGTCACCTGCTGTCAATTTGTTGCCTAGGTACAATTGTAAGTTTTCATTTAAATGTTTTTCAAATTGTTTTCTCACGTACATCTTAAATGGCTTGTTTATTACCACATCCAATGGTTGTTCCAGGTGGCACATTCATTGATAAGAGTAGTGCCGCATTTTCGTAACATAATCTTAACTGACAAGATGACAATAATCACAGCGACAATGCTATTAAAGATATGTCAAAGGAAGAAAAGAAACAGAAGAAAGGTTGTATTGTGAAACCGATAGAAAAACTTGTAGGACATGTGCCAGAAGCTTTGGCCAAGATTTTGTATCCAATGATGAAAGAATGGCGAATTTTATGGATGGAAGCAGTCATTACTGGTGATAAGCGTCGTGCTCCTGAAGGCACTTGGGTTCCTGGAGGAGGAATTGAAACTTCCGTGTACATATTACATATATGCTGCAAAAATTCATAAAAACTATATCCGTAACAAAATTAAAGAAGGAGAAAAAATCTTGTATTTTAAGTGAAACAAAACCTTCATTTTTTCAATTTCATTGTTTTCGATATCTCCTTCCCCTAAACGCGCTTATCTAAGGGTGCACTTATAAACGGGAATAAAATTTTGGTAAGGATTTGGTGCGCTTATAACCGGGTGCGCTTGATTACGGCATTTTACGGTACTTATCGAAAACTCAGCAAATTGCATGGATTTCAAAATCTTGGTACTATAAGATCAATGAGAGGTACATGTATGGGATAACTAATGAAACATGGCAAAAGGAACAGGAGATAATTATTTCTAACTCGTATCAAAGAAATCTTATTTTAAGTGGTGATGGCAGGTGTGACAGTCCTGGACATAATGCAAAGTATTTAACATACTCTTTGTTTGATCAAGATTTAAAAAAGGTTATTGCTATTTCACTGACGCAGGTGACAGAGACAGGTGGGATTTCAAATCGAATGGAAAAGGCGGGTTTGATCAAGGTATTAGATGAGGTGAAAGGGAAAGAATTGAACGTAAAACGCTTGACTACTGACCGTCATTTACAAATTAAAAAGTACATGCGTGAAGAAGAGGAAAACATAGAGCATCAATTTGATGTATGGCATTTCAGTAAATCTATAAAAACCAAGTTGCTGAATGCGTCAAAGAAGAAGTCGTGCGAGGAGTTGCGGCGGTGGATGAAATCAATTTGTAATCACTTATGGTGGGCATGCGCTACATGCAAAGAAGATGAATTGCTTTTGAAAGAGAAATGGACAAGTATAATCTTCCATGTCCAAAATAAACATAGCTGGACAGGAAACATTGAGTATCATTCCTGCAGCCATCCTCAATTGTCGAAAGAAAGCGAACGTAGTAAAACATGACTATCACCAAAGTAGTCCTGTAGAATTTCATCAAAAAAAGGCCAAATCTAGAAAAAATTTAGATAAAGACATGTTATATACCGTTGGAAAGGAAATTTAATGTAGATTAAGAAAATCCACGGGGTCAAATTTTTAACTTTGGGCAAAATTTTTTACAAGCTAAAGTTTGACAGGGGGTAAAACGAAAAAATTACGAAAATCTCAAAACGCATTTTCCGCATTTTTGCAGATTGGGGAGTGTTTATTGGTATATATTGAATGTTTTAATTGCTATTTCATTATCATTTATGTTCTAGATGGGCAAATTATTAATTTGAATTTTTTTTGGCTGTATCCATGGTGATAATAGATTTTCAGGGGGTAAAATTTGAAAAAAAATCCTCTTTCTAGCAATATATATCAGATTTAATTTTCTTGATGTAGCTATATGATAGCTTTCTGTTTTTCTTTTTATTTCAGTTTTCTGAAAAAAGATATCATTGCATTGTAGAAGTTTTCGAATCTTAAGTTCGTTCATTAACAGTAGCTATAGAGTTTGAAATTGAGTCTGTTTTAGATAGTTATGTAAGTATTTAATATAAATATATAAAGTTATATCCAAATGAGTAAAGCTAAAGCATATTGTATCAAATGCAATGAAGCATCCAAAGAGAGTTTAGAGCAAGTTGGAAAGTTTTGGAGAGAGGGGTGTAAAACTAAACATCCATTAGTGACATTAATTGAATATGCAGATAAACAAGAATCACGGAGTTTAGCTGATCAGTTGAAAAGAAATTTAGAGAATGAAGAACCAACATTTACACACAAGAGCTGTAGAACGAAACTTAGAAACCAATCACGTGAAAAGCAAGAAAAAGTTTCAAACAAAGAGAATGAAGTACCAGCTAAATCGAGGAAATTATTTGACTTTAAAACTCAATGTCTCTATTGTGAACGATCGTGTATTCGTGATCCAAAACATCCCAATCGCAACAAGTACGAACAAGTCAGAACAAAGGATACAAATCCACCAAGAAATTTTAAAATCTACCTCTCTGATATTGCTTGGAAGAGGATTTTTTCAAATTTTGCCCCCTGAAAATCTATTATCACCATGGATACAGCCAAAAAAATTTCAAATTAATAATTTTCCCATATAGAACATAAATGATAATGAAATAGCAATTAAAACATTCAATATATACCAGTAAACACTTCCCAATCAGCTAAAATGTGGAAAATGCGTTTTGAGATTTTCGTAATTTTTTAGTTTTACCCCCTGTCAAACTTTTGCTTGTAAAAATTTTTGCCCAAAGTTAAAAATTTGACCCCGTGGATTTTCTTAATCTACATTAAATTTCCTTTCCAACGGTATATAATATGTCTTTATCTAAATTTTTTCTAGGTTAACTTAATATTCTACAGGACTAAAGTCACAAGCCTTCGAGGCCCTCCAAGCAATCGTTTTTGATAAAACAATTTTGAAGGATTTGGCGCATCTAACAAAATTTTCTCACACTGGTGTGTTAGAGGTGTATCACTCAGTAATCAACAAGTGGGCCCCCAAAATCACACATTTTTCATTCAAAGGCATGATTTCACGAACTCAGTTAACTGTTATTGATTTTAATTTGGGTCATGATTTAAATCAGGCCAAAACGAAGGAGGGAGAATATCGTTACAGCATAACCTTTTCAAAAGCCACAAAAACATGGTCTGCGAAATCAATTATGGAACAGAAAAGCCTGAAAGTTTTTCTGATTGGGTGGAGAAAACTGTGGAGACCATTGTTGAAAATAAAACCGTTCTGACACCTGAGATACAAACTACGCCAAAAAACATTGCACCAATTCCAAAACCAGATAAAAACGTTGCTATAGCAAATCATATGTATATATATATATATGTATATAAAAGTACAAAGATTTGTTAAAAACACCCTAGTATATATATATATATATATATATATATATATATATATATATATATATATATATATATATATATATATATATATATATATATATATATATATATATATATATATATATAAAGTACAAAGATTTGTTAAAAACACCCTAGTCCTTTCCCCATTCAAAAGTACTCCTCTGGATATTTCTCTCTGATCTTCCAAATCACACATGATGGAATAACACGCTTATTTCCCTTTCCTAAGTGCTTAAAAACAAACCATATAAATTGTTTGTATGTAGCAAATCTGTATGACCTATTGCTAGGATTATTTTCTAATGCATCACCTCGAGTCTCGTGTAGTGCCGTCAGAACATTGTCCAGGATTATTTTTTCAAGGCATAATTTGGAAAAATCTTCGTTGAAGATTACACATTCACATCCTAGAAATAAAAACAATAATATTTATCCGGTTCATAATATATCGCGGTAACATTCCTCGTGTAATTAAAACCAACATGTTTAAAAACATGTTTAAAAACAAAAAGACATAACCGGCATTACAAATTCAAAACAAGAAGACATAACCGGCATGACAAATTCAAACAAGAAGACATAAACGGCATGACAAATTCAAAACAAGAAGACGTAACCGGCATGACAAATTCAAAACAAGAAGACATAACCGGCATGACAAATTCAAAACAAGAAGACATAACCGGCATGACAAATTCAAAACAAGAAGACATAAACGGCATAACAAATTCAAAACAAGAAGACGTAACCGGCATGACAAATTCAAAACAATAAGACATAACCGGCATGACAAATTCAAAACAAGAAGACATAAACGGCATGACAAATTCAAAACAAGAAGACGTAACCGGCATGACAAATTCAAAACAAGAAGACATAACCGGCATGACAAATTCAAAACAAGAAGACATAAACGGCATAACAAATTCAAAACAAGAAGACGTAACCGGCATGACAAATTCAAAACAATAAGACATAACCGGCATGACAAATTCAAAACAAGAAGACATAAACGGCATGACAAATTCAAAACAAGAAGACGTAACCGGCATGACAAATTCAAAACAAGAAGACATAATCGGCATGACAAATTCAAAAAATTTCACTGTCCTCATCAGTAAAAAAATATTCAGATTCATTCTCACTATCAGACATTTTTACTGCTATGTTTTTCTTCTGCTCTTTTTTCGCCGAACTTTCTATTTTTTTAAAAACAAACATTGCCATCTATGACGTCAGCAAAATCGTCACGGCAAAATAGCATTAAAATCGAACTATCTTTAGGCATTGTTTACACAATAATGAAAGAGTTTTGTAAAAAAGAAATATTCTTTTTATACTAATTCAATGGCAAGGATTTCAAATCTGATGTTAGTTTATATGGCAAAATTTAAGTGGACTACTTTTTTAACCTTATTTTAACATCTCGATTTTTTGGTAATAACTTTTGTTGGGTAAATGCCATTTTTTGAGAATTCCTAAAATTTATTTATGAAGATAATTGTGAAACGATTTTTATTAATTAATGTCTGCTCTGTTGCTATGGCAACATTTTTAAAGACTAATTGACCAAAAATATTCTTTAAGTATGTAAATAAATTTCGCATTATATGAATAATATTTCTCTTTTATTTCATCTTTTCCCTCTCATATGTCAACAAAGAACACAAGGTAGTATCCTAGCCACACATATACCGAATGTGAACTAGTTCTGCCACGTATTTTGCTTTGTTTCTAATTTTTCTAGTATGCCGACCACAAGGGAAAATTTGTAATCATTTTGTAATCATCACAACCGCATTTGATGCTGTGAATAATAGTGACCATTCACATTGACTGGCACCACGTTTTTTTCATTTAATTCTTTCTTGATTTATAATTATAAAGATTTTTGGATTCTTCTTCTGAAAATCTTGCTAAATGGATAGGTTCTATATTTTTCAGTGATTATTTTTGTCGTAATAAACAAATAAAGGAATATCAAATTTCGTAGAAACCTGGTCAAAATTATAATCGCGATATCTCTAGAACCGTTTAATATTTTGATCTGAAATTTTGTCAATAAATCTGAGGACCAAAGGTTCAAAACTCACAAAATAGCGGGTGAAATGGAAAAAGGCATAACTGAAATATTTGATAATTACAACAGCAGAATTAATAATACAAAGTAATTATAGTAATATATAATTATAGAAATTAAGTTGGGATATAATTACCTACAAGAATCTGTAAACAGAATTTCATAAACTGTTTTAGTTCTATTTTACAATTATTTTAGTAAGGCATACTATTTCTCCCTTTTTTTCATACATTGATCAAAAGTGATCATAAAATTAATGACGTCATAAAAATTATTTTAATACCAATGCGTGCAGAATATATTGTTCTACTTTCATGCAAAGACTTTATCCTATACCGGTACTCTTCCCTGCCTAATAAACGTCCCCCCCGCTTATTAATTTTTCAAAATTTTCTGACCCCCCCCCCCCTCCGAAGCTTATTAGGACCCCCCCTCCCGTTTATTAATTTTGACTTTTTGTCAAAGAGTCATTTTCAAAAGTTTGAATAAGTGCAATAAATGTATACTTGAGTACACGAGCTTGAGGACATATACACACGCCACAGTAAGTACACATAAATAAGGTGTTTTTGCTATGATTATATATATTTATAAACTTTTAAAATATTGTTTTATGGGTGAATGTTGTGATTTTCTTTCACGTTATATCTTATTTGATTCGCTTTAACTTGGTTTGATATAACTATAATTAGAGTGGTTCTCTCATTTATATTTGCTTATCATTTCTTTGTTAATTATATGACTGATGACATTGTGACATTTAGTATAATGTGTCTGCAAAATAATATCCCCACCCCCGATTATTAGATTTTTAAAAATAATCTGACCACCCCGTTTATTAAGACCCTCCCCCCCCGTTTATTAGATTCTTGAATAAAATCTGACCCCCCCCCTCATTTATTAAGACCCCCCGTTTATTAGGCTGGGAAGAGTAAGAAGATATGAAGCTGAATCCCCCCGGAAATAACGCGTATCAAATCACCCGGGTTGAAATAGGGTTAACGGGAATAAACAATCTTAATCTGGAGGAAGATATGAATTTTGTTTTATTTGCTTGATACTTTTACATAAAGAAAACCTAGTAATTAAACTTCGAGCAACACGTTCTGTTTTTCCAATAAAATACATATAGCGCTGAATTTTTCAGCAGCATTTCCACAGTGGCTTAAGCGTTCAGAACTAAGAGAGATCCAGGGTTCGACTCCCTGTTGGGTTGTATCTTGTCACATCCTCGAATATACTGCGCTCAGTTTATTTCTGTCTAAAGTGGCTTATTCTAGAATTTCTCGGATTTGTTACATCTTTCTGGGTTAATAAAGTCTCAGTCGGGGTTTGGACCTCATTTAACATCATAAAATTTTATGGAGAGGAGATGGGCGCCGCCAAAAAATATAAACATAGGTAATATTTTACCTTCTGCGCTTAGCTTCCCTAGCTTTGCCTAACTTCCAGTAAAAATGAATATAAAAAATATAGTGTGTATTTGTTTGGGAGGTGGAGTTTTTCGCATTAGATTTAGGTATACCTTGTTTTTAATTTAAGCGATATAAAAAAAGTTCTTCTCGCAAGTCCAACAAAACGACATCCCAAGGCACACCGCGAACTTCAAACCATGCGCCTACTCTACTGAGCTCGGAATCGAAACTTTTCCAAAGCATATTATTCAACCAGATAATAGCATTGGCAGCGTTACTTGTTATTGGGAGTTTATATGAGGGCTTTCGCCGCAGGAAAGTAACTAAAGTCTTTTCAGAATTGGGTAAATGTTTTCTTAGAGAGGCTTTCATAAAATTTTAGGTACCGTAAATGACCGATTAAACGCCCTGGACGTTTATTTTAACAAACGAATTTTACCCTGGGCGTTTATTCGGGAGTGGGCGTTAGATCGGTCATTTACGGTAATTATTTCCTAAACATTTCTGAAATATATGAGTTGTTTAATTCACCTAGATTTGCAATTGGCGAGATATGAAAAGGCACGTATCACTGCTCTACAACTCAAAGAGGACATGCAAGAATTGGTGTTGAATTTTGAGAACAATTCCTTTAACACACTTTTTAAACAAGGAGAGCAGTTGTTACATCTCATCAATTGTTTATCGAAACTCTACGGTGTCAATGTTAAGTACATAAAACTATCCGATCTTGCTTTGTCGCCTGAGGAGATGTTGCGATTCAAAAAGGCAATGGTCAAATCGAAATAACTGGTTACTCATGGCCATGTTCTATTATAACCCATTTACTGAAGATTGAAAAGGAAACATTCGAATTTATGTATATTAATTTTTTCTTTTTGATGTGTTTCAGATACGATAAGTTGACATGTAATGAACTGAAGAATCCCTTAATTACGCTTGTTCTACGTTTACAAATTACATCTATATACACGGATATTATATTTATGCATAAATGCATTTCAGTTGTATACTCTCACCAAATAAAGAGGATTGTGAAAATAACGAAAGTAAGGTTAGTTTTCAAAACAGTAAAAACACAACCATCTTGAATGAAATTTAACATAATGAGAGATATATCTTCTAATCTTAACGCTATACATTGAAACCACAATTTGACAAAGGGCGCATAAAGGGCGCTACTAAATATATAGTTTCTAACAAGGGGCGCATAAAGGGCGCTACTAAATATACTGTTTCTAACATCCTCCACCACAAGAGAAAATTAACAATATTTTTTCCGGAGCCTTCGCTCGTATTGTCCTAATGTTTTGGCCTTTCTCCCTTTGTGCTCTTTACCGGTACTTTCCTCCTGGGGTTTGGTCTCAGAAATATCGATCTCCGCTGTATCGTGAGGTGCGGTAACAGGATGTGATGTGTCGTTGTTGATCTCGAACGGGATGAGTTTTTGCATAGGACGGTAAGCAGTTGTGTGAGAGTTGTCAGTAAGCATAGAAAGTTTTGCTCCTCTGACGTTTCCATCTTTGCCAATGACTAATTCAGCAACTCGGGCTATTCTCCATCGGTGACGTGGAAGAGGTGTGTCGTCACGAACAAGTACGACATCACCAACAAGAAGTTTACGGCTTTCTTTGGCAGGACTTTTCTGGTAAAGGTGTGTCTGCCTCAGTTCATTCATGTAGTTTGTGGAAAATCGTTTCCAGTAATCGTTCAAAAGTTTACGAAGGTATTGATATCGTTTGGTTACATCACGTACTGTTTCAATTTCAACTGGAACATCAGCTTGGCGAAAAAGTTTGGTATTGTGATGTCCATGGATGAGATTCCAAGGTGTCAGGATTCTGTGAAGATCGTCATCGCTTTGATAGACGAGTGGGCGGTTGTTTATGACAGTTTCGATCTCGCAGAGAACAGTTTGTAATTCCTCGTATGATAACAAAGACTTTCCGAGGACTTTTCGTAGCGATTGTTTGACTGATCTGACGAGTCTTTCGTAAAACCCTCCCCACCAAGGTGAGGCTGGTAGGATGAACCTTTGATCGATACCTGACTGGACCATGAAACGTTTAGTCGTTTTAGATCGAAATGTCTTAGCATTGTCACTGATAATGATGTCAGGAGTACCACGACGAGCTGTGAAGCGACGAAAACCTCGAAGAAACGTTGGAGCTGACAAATCGTTGACCAGTTCCAGATGGATCGCACGGCTAGAAGCACAAGTAAGGAGGAGAATATAGGCCTGAGTTCTTATGTTCTTGGTACATCGAATAGTGAGAGGACCAGCAAAATCTAATCCGGTAGCTTGAAATGCATGTGAATTAAATAAACGAAAGTCTGGTAAATCTGGTGACTTGGGCGGCTTTAAAGTAGTCCCCTGAAAACGGATACAAGTTACGCACTTGTGAAGAATATCTCTGACTACTTTCCTTCCTTTGACAATCCAATACTTTGCACGAATGTTCGCAAGTGTTGTTTCGACTCCATGGTGCAATACCCTCTCGTGGGCTTGGCGGACGACAAGTTTAGTGATCCAACTGTCCGAACGTAATAAAAGTGGAAATTTCTCTTCATATTGCATCGATGAATTATTGAAGCGACCTTTTAAACGTACCATTCCGTCAGTGTCTATAAACAGATGCATTGATGTCTTGAGTTTTTCAAAATTGGGTTGATTCGCCAATTTCGACTGTTCATCAGTTAGCCATAGGTTGAGTGCTGTGTTGTATTCTTCCAGTGAGATTGTGTCATTTTGGAGTTGTTTCTTCTTAAGACAGGATACAAAACGAAGTACATAGGCGGTGATGTTGATAAGTTTGTTGAGTGAACTGAATTTCTTTGGATCGATCACATTACTAATCCCTACAGTATTAATCACAGTGTCATTGTTTTCAGTCACAGTCAAAGTAGTAGAGGTAAGATTAGATTTCTTAGCTTCAATAGACGCTTCAGGAATGGGCTTATTGTTCACAGAAGAAGCATTAGAGTCTAATTTATTATAAAGAAAGTCTGGACCTTTAAACCAACAGCCACCTAAAGACTCATTGAAATCAGAAACCATCCTTGTTGGTATATCTGCTGGATTAACATCGCCAGGTACATGTCTCCAATTCTCACTCGCAACAACCATCCTGATATTCACCACCCTATTTTCCACCCATGGTTTCCAGGTCTTAGTCTTCCCACGTATCCAGCATAAAGCCACTTCTGAATCAGTCCAACAAATAGACTCATCAACCACAACACGATTAGAAAAAACTGTTCTTATTTCTTCAATAAACTTAGCCAGTAATCCACATCCTAAAAGTTCCAAACGAGGAATAGTTAATGACTTTAAAGGGGCGACTCGATTCTTCGAACCCAAAAAGAAAACTTTAAATCCAGATTCACACTCTACCCTGAGGTAAACAACAGCACAATAAACGTTATTCGAGCTATCAGAAAACCCATGCAACTCGACGCGTTTGAAAGACACATCTGGTGAAACAAAACAAAACCTAGAAATTCGAATTTCATGCATTCTACTCACTACATCAACAAATTCATTCCACTGAACTTTAATATCCTTCGGAAGTTCTCTATCCCAATCATGTCCATCTTTGCAAATCATTTGAAAAAGGGTTTTGATCCTTGCAGTAACAGGTGATAGAAAACCCAAGGGATCATAAATGGATGCCGCAACACTAAGCACATTTCGCTTTGTTAAAGTGATAGATTTACACTTTTCCACAAATTCTTTCAATCTGAAAACAAACTCATCCTTAGCAACGTCCCACTCAATGCCTAACACTCGTTTTGAATTGACTGAGATTTTTGACTCTCCAAACTGGGATTCAACATATGTCTGGTCTTCAGAGTCAGTCCTTGACTGATCCACGTTGTCAAAATAACGTTGCAAAGTTTGGTCATTAGATGTCCATTTCCTGAGAAGAAGTCCAGCTTGAGACATGAGGTTCATTGCTTTGATGTATAGGGCCTTTCCTTCATCCACAGAAGAACAACCAGATGTAACATCATCAACATAGAGGTCCTGAAGAAAACGCTCAACAAATTCTCTATCCTCTTCAATGTATTTCTCTAAGTGATGTCTTACTGTTCCATTCAAGAGGAACGGACTACAAGTTAGGCCAAACACAACCCTCAAAAAACGGTAGATCACCAAGAGTCCATTCTCATCTTTCCACAGAAAACGTAACAAATCTTGATGTTCTTTGGCAATGCCAACATTCAAAAACGCTTGTTTGATATCAGAGATGATGGCAACTTTGTTCAACCTAAACCTAAGTAGGATATCAAAAATTTTTCCCAACAGATTAGGACCAGGGTACAGACAAGAGTTAAGGGATAATCCATTTGCTTCACAAGAAGCGTCAAAAACTATCCTTATCTTTGTTGTTTCCCTCTATTTTTTGACAACAGCACGATGTGGTAGGTAATGCACTTGACCTACAGGCTTGGATACCTCATTCTCAGGAACTTTTTCAACTATACCAGTCTTCTCATAATCATCAATGATTTTCTGATACTCCTCTCTGATGTCTTCCTTTTCCAGACGTTTCTGCAAAGGTTTCAATCGTTCCTTACAAACTTTGAAATTATCTGGTAACACATCATGGTCAACTTTCAGAGGAAGTTTAGTAACATAGCGCAAACCATCATGAAAAATGTCATTCTGAAAGGAAGTCACAACATCGTCTTTGGGGTCAATCTCCTCAACTTGCCAAAATTTTTCCAGAGTTTCCTTGACACCTGAATCGCTATTTGTAGAGCAACGCATCACATGAGTATGAAAACAATAAGAATTTCTAGCCTGAGTCTCTCGGATTGGGCCACTTAAAATCCAACCAAGTGAGGATTCTAAAGCAACAGGACCAGATGCACCCCTAACTGTCTTTCCAGTCATAAACTGATGATAACAGTCTAATCCAACAAGAATATCAACAGGGAAAGAAGTCGAACCAGTACCATGATCAGCTAAGGCGAGTTGAGAAAGATGTCCATATTCAGACTTGGCGAAATCAATATCCTGACCCGATAAAGGAGTACAGATGGAAGGAATGCACAAAGCTTCTACAAAGGTGAAAGAGTTTGAGAACTTATGTCTTACTTTGAACTGAACAACATCTAGAACCTTGAGTGAAGATTCAGTGGAAGCAAAAGTATCCAAAATTATTCTTTCTCGCCTGATGGTCTTCAAATGCAACTGATTTCTTGTTTTGTCAGTGATGTAAGTCCTCTGACTACCACCATCAAACAAGATACGAGTGAACATTTCTTGTTCTTCATCAACGCTGGAAATCTTTGCCGAAGCAGTTTGTAAGAGAACACTGAATCCTGGTGACCGTTGATTACCTGCATGATAGGTAGACACCTTTGGTACACTTTCACCACTATTTCCAACCTCGTCACTTGAACAAATGCTTATATGATGTCCTACTTTGTCACATCGCCTACACTTATACTCTGATTGATATTGGTCACTTCGATGACCCTTCTGCAAGCAGACAAAACAAAGATGAAATCTCCTCAAAATCTCTTTCCTGGCTTTCACATTAGTCACAGTCCTGCATTTCCAAGAGGGATGACTTCGTTGACAGAAAACACAAGTCTTACCTGGGTGGGTCTCATTCGTTGGCTTCTCATATCTTCCTCCAGAGAACAAAGTAGATGCAGTAAAATCAGAACCTTTACGAAAACTATCCTGACTCCTTGTGGAGCTTGACAACCCAACACAATTTTCTAGAGCTTGTAACTCATCCTGAAAGAATTCCATCATTTTCTCCAAAGTCCAAACTGTGCTTCCAAATCTTCGAGAAACAATCACAATAAGATCATCAGGTAACCTCTCTTTCAGCATGGGAATCAACAACCCACCATATCCTGCTGAATCGTAATCAAGAGCCTTCAAATTTCTCATGCAATTCTCAACATCATCATGCAGTTTCCTCAAACCTTTGATGTCATCACTTCTTTTGATTTTGTTGATCTTCAAGAGAGAAGACATATGAGCAGAAATCAACACCTGCTTGTTCCCATACCTTTTCTCCAAGACGTCAATTGCCTCCTTGTAATTGTCAGAACAAAGAGAAAGTCCAGAAATGGCAGTCAATGCCTCACCTTGAAGACACCTTTTCAAATAATTAAATCGGTCAATATCAGAAATCATCTCTCTAGAATGGACAGAAACATTGAACTGATCCCAGAAACCCTGCCAACAAAGAGCATCACCTGAGAATTTTGGTAGATCGAACTTGGGTAGCTTACAACTGTCAGAGGCTGACCCACTGATGGAAGATGAAGGTGGAGTAGACGAATCAACCTTTGAAATTCTGAGTTTTTCCAGCCTTACATCTAGTTGAGCTAACGCCTCGTTAAATGGCATTAGAATTTTCATAGACTCAATAACATCTGCCTCCACTTCTCCAGGATCAAGAGCATTAAGAATTTCTTTATCAACATCTTCAATTTGCTTAGCTGACTGATTTAAAGATCCTTTGAGAGCAATCAACTTTGTCACCTCAACATTCTCAAGCTTTAAACTATGATCAATTTCAGCCAAAAGATCTTTGAAAACCACTCTTAACCCTTTTCTTCTTGCCTGTTTCCTAGTCAAAGCCATTGTATATCACACAAAATAGCAAAGGTAAATAAAACTTTTTTAAAAAAAAAGACCACTTGATCTTGAACAAACAGGATAAAAGATTACAGGAAGAGTAAATAAAGGAAATAAAACAGCTTTAAACGTATGAAAACGATTAACAAAATCTCAAATGTTTTTCAAAGAAAAAAATAATTGTCACGAACGTCACAATTGTTAAGGTAAACGTCAAAAATAAGTTTGTCTTTAGCTAGTTTCCAAGAAAAAGAGAGAACTTATCAAAGTCTCAAAAATATCTGTCGTTCCGCAAAAAAATAAGTCACAATTGTGTCAAAAACTTTAAACAGGGAGCTACCACTGGTAGCAGAAATACTTTAACCCAAGAGATAAGAGCAAAAGTAGCTTTAAAGCTTTGCTTTCAAACATCAGTAAACTCTTGGAAAGACTTATGTATTCTCGAATTTACAATTTCCTACATAAATTTAATTGCCTAAACAAATTACAATTTGGGTTTCGATCGAAGTATTCAACAGCTCATGCCTTATTAAGTATAACAGAGAAAGTGAGAGAAGCTATTGATTCTGATCTTTTTGCATGTGGTATTTTTGTTGATCTGAAAAAGGCATTTGATACAGTCCATCACAAAATTCTTCTCGAAAAACTTGATCACATGGGTGCAAGAGGCATTGTTAATGAATGGTTTGCTTCGTATTTGCAAGATCGGCAACAATATGTAACGATTAACGGGTTTTCATCATCGTTAAAGTCAATCAGATGCGGCGTTCCTCAAGGTTCTGTGTTGGGCCCTTTGTTATTTTTAGTTTATATTAATGATTTTCATAATTGTATAAAGTTTTCAACAGTGCATCATTTTGCAGATGACACTAATTTGTTATACATCAACAAGTCAATAAAAACCTTATGTAAAAAAGTAAATTGTGATTTACAAAGAGTTAATGATTGGCTTAATGCAAATCTTATCGCTTTAAATGCTAATAAAACCGAATTTATCATTTTTAAGAAGCATCATAAAAAAAATGATTCTGAAATTAAAATCATGTTGAATGGATCACGTTTAAAACAATCAACTTGCATTAATTATCTGGGAGTTTTAATTGATGAAAACTTAACTTGGAAACCCCACTTAAGCGAACTTTGTAAAAAATTGAGCCGATCAAATAGCATGCTTTCAAAAATTAGATACCACGTTAATACAAAAATTTTGAAAAGTTTGTATTTTTCAATTTTCTCGTCACATTTAACTTATTGTTGTCAAATTTGGGGACAAAAAATAAGCATAAATCTAAATAAATTATGTTCTATTCAACGATCAGCACTAAGAATTATAAATTTTCAACCTTTTAGATCAAATGTAACTGCTGCATTTACTAAATTTAATATCCTTCCATTTTCGTCAACTATCAAACTTCTCAACATTATGTTTGTTTTTGATTCTTTAAACCAAAATATCCCCCCTTCGATTGGCAATTTCTTCACTAAACTTTGTCATTTTCATCTTTATCCATCTCGCAATGCCTTAGCTAATGAACTTAAAATTTGTTCATATAATACAATTTTTTATGGAAAATACTCAATTAAACACCAAAGCATCATTGAATGGAACAAATCAATTAGAGACATTAAAAATATTTTTGATGTAAAATATAAAAACATGCATTGGTTAAATTCTATTTTTGATTTAAACAGTAAACAATTTTCTAATTTAGTCAAACTTAGCATCAGGGGTAAACCTTGTTTAGCTTAGTGTTATTAAACAAATATATGTTTTGCTTGGTGGTTTGTATTTTATGTTGTGTGTATCTTTGCCAATTAGATAATATATATTTTTTCTAGATATATTTTTTTTTACGCATATTTCTACTGTGGTGTCACTACATTGTTCAGCTTTATGCTATTGAGTGACACCAACCATATATTTTTGTAATTTGTTTTTCTATGAATTTTTTGTATTTTTATTATATTATTTTATGGTGAATAAACAACAATTTCAATTTCATTTCAAATGTCCATAACATCAAAAAAACTTCTAGGGAACCTTTCCAAACACTAATGCAAAAAACATGAAAGTGTAAAATGTAAGTAATTAAAATGAGAGCCTCTCTCTGTGAACAATAGCTAGATAAATATTAAGAAAACATGAATCGAAAAGAAAAGTTCACTTTCTGAAAAATATTGCAAAGTTCCCACTGGGAAAAATCAAGAAAATATCATGTCCAGTCAGCGTGATAGTAGAAAAAATTTAGGTTACTAGGGACAGCTCTGCTCACAGATCGTCAGATTAAATCAGGATCACTTGATGATGCTGCTGGATCGAGAAGATAATTCATAAAAAGCCCCACGTTGGGGCGCCATTTTCAAAACAGTAAAAACACAACCATCTTGAATGAAATTTAACATAATGAGAGATATATCTTCTAATCTTAACGCTATACATTGAAACCACAATTTGACAAAGGGCGCATAAAGGGCGCTACTAAATATATAGTTTCTAACAAGGGGCGCATAAAGGGCGCTACTAAATATATTGTTTCTAACAGTTAGTTTTGAGAGGGCTTGCAAAAAATTGATGCACTTTAGAAAACACAATCTTCGTTAGCTAGAAAATTCTTACATGGCCTGTTTAATAAGATAAACGGATAAAACAAAGTAATCGCTAACCACCTGCTATGCTGGATGCATAATTCACAACAACAAATTAATGTTGAGGAAACGCTACGGATGAATGAATTACGACCAAGGTATGAAGTTCGATGATTCTTCAATTGTGAATAACAAAAATTAACTTTTTCCTTTGATGTAGCCCACAACCAGGCTCTAATCGCCCTTTTGGTTCAGTAAGTGGAATAAACACTAACAAATATAAGCAACAAAGACTAAAAGAATAGCATTATACCCAATAGAGCAGCTAAAATAGCTCCAAGCGTCATATTTGAAGCTCTCAAATGCTTCAGGTAATCAATTGAAAAAGGGCTGAGAAAAAGTGGAAGGTATACACAGAGAGGCAATCTGCTTTATTTATATAGATAACCTGAGTAGAAGCACAATAACATAGGTTCTTTGCATCCACATGTGAATCCATCGCGTGAAGTGAGTGAGTTTTACGCATCGAAATGTATTTCCTTCATGTATTATAGAATGCATTTATTATAAAATTAATGAGCTAAGTGTATTAGGATTTTTTATACAAATTGAAGATGTCGTGGAAAAATCAAAAACAAATCAAAGTTATGAAAACATCTGTAAGGAAGTTAGTTCTACGAAATACTCAACAATATTATATCATTCCGTAAATTTTGAAAAGAGGGGGGGGGGGGCGCTAAAATCATAATTTCAACTCAATTCGTGAATCTCTTCCCCACAATAATTGAAAGACTTTTCATGCCCGGAATGTTATTACCATAACATCCGTCGTGGAAACCTTTTCGCATACATATCTATGAAATTGGTAAATAAATGGTAAGCAACATGTAAATATTGTAGAATGTTTCGATTACTTTCTTTACGCACAGATAGCTAGGATATTTGTAACGCTATCAGTACGTGAATGAAGTAATCCTATATATATCCTTTCCTCTCGTCAAAATCGTTACACGAAACCATTGCCAAGAACTGCTCAACCGTAAACCGTGGTCGACCACTTCGCTTACTAGAGGCCATGGCTAAGATCAAATCGGACGGAAGAATTCAAAATTTAGTTGGAGGTAACACATGTTATATACTTCATACCCTTACATAATACTTGCATCACACCTCATGGCTGGCAACAAACAAAACAGGAAAAGCAAGATAAACATGAGCTCAAATAAATCCGGATGACGGCCGAAAACAGGAGTGAATGTTTATTCAGCAATTCAAAAAGTGGACAACGCCTTCATTTTGGTCAACTTTATTTATTGTATAAGAAGCTTTCGACACCAGCGTGTCTTCATCGGGTCTACCTGGATGTTTACTCAACACTTACCAGCTTACATTGAGACCGGTTTACTTTAGTAATCACACCAGCCAGGGCCCGTATTCTGAGTGTCGGCCATATTTTAGAATACATATGTTGCCCCAGGATAACTGCAAAAATTGAGACGTTGGTCGCGCGCCTTCTGTAAAAAATATCCCCACCACCACTCGCCACTGACATGGGAAGTAGTGCAATTTTAGTGACAATTTTATTTTGTCTATGCTTAAAAATAATTATAATTATTTTCTAATTTTAATAAATGTATTTTGTCTTATTTTTTTAAAAGCAGAAAGAGAAAGATAATCTTCCAAATTTTCAAAGGTTTTGTTTAAGAGTATAAATTCGGTCAAATATATTGGGAACTAAATTATATTTACATTTATACACAAAATTGACTATCTGAAATATATTTATTTCGTAAACATTCATTGCTTCCATATTTAAAAATCGATTTTAATTTGCTTTTATGTGTATTTGCCCACACTAAGTTTGCATAATTTAGATGGCTGTGTATAAAAGAAAAATAAAGTTGTTTTAGCAGTTGTTGTTTTTTAAATATTTTTAGTTTTGTATAATATTCTTGCACTTTTAGATGTCTTGTTATTTATTAAGTTAATATGGCGCTCCCAAGACAGATTTTCATCAACTAACACAACTAAAAATTAATAGATTAATAGATTTTTCTAGTGTTTTATTGTTAATTTGGAGATTAGGTAGATTTTCTGTGACCATTTTCCTTTTTGAATGAAATACTATATATTTAGTTTTATCTGAATTTAAGGACAACTTATTGCTATGAAACCACGATGATATTTTATTTAATGCAATATTCATTGTTTTGAAAGCAATATTTATATCTGAGGTTGAGGTGAACATGTTTGTATCGTCTGCAAACATTATGAAATCGATATTTGGAGAAGTAAAAGCCAGGTCGTTCACATGAATCAAAAACAACAAGATTCTGCATGCAGAAGAACTACCACGAACGAATAAGACAACAATATTTGAATTCAAAATAATCATCCCATAATAATAATTAAACGATATCTATTTATTAACAACTATTTATCGTTTCTTACCATTCATTATGAATATTAATTCGAAATAATTATTTCAGAAAAACAACGTTAAAATTTAGTTACAAACATAAATAAAAATAAATAAAACGCTGTGAGAACACACAGATAATTAATATGCTTTAAAAAATAATGTAAATCAGGCCAACATTAAATAATGCATTTTGGTGTGACTGATGAACGTCCAAAAATCCGTAGCATAAATAAGTTCTTGATGAACCACAAGTCTTCACATCATATCTCCGGTAATAATGCACATGAAATTATTTCAAATCAATTCTGATTAATTCCACATTAAATATTAGAAAACAAACATATATAGCCTTTCTTAAATTACATATAATTAATATACTTTTAAAAATATTTAAATCAGGCCAATCTCTTAAATGTTTGTTTGATGCGTAAAACGTTGTCACAAAAACATGCCTAAGTTAATTTAAACAACGCCGCGCCACAAATCTTAACATCATAATTCCGGTTGTGCTTAGATACGAAGTTCGCTGATGCATTAACTATATAACACAAACGTGTTAGAAGTTGAGATCGCCGTTTTTTAAACAAAGTTGATTCTTATTGGCCTTAATTGATTAATGGTAGTCTTGAAGTAAACAACAGTTTCGAAGTAAAATAAAATGCAAATCGTTGCATTTCATTGGCTCAAAGCAAGCAGGTAGTCGCTTCGTACAGTCGTGTAAAAGAAAAGTTTACCAAAGAAAAAAAAAAAAAGAGATAGGAGGGTAAAACAAACTACCTACTACGTGTAGAATAATGGTCCAAGAATCGAGCCTTGAGGAACACCACATGATATTTCAAGAAAAGCAGATGCACTACTTCTGTAGAAGACGCATTGTTTTCTGTTTTGTAGGTACCTTTTAAACCATTTAAAATAAGTATTTAAAATTCCGCAATGTTGTAATTTTTTTAATAATATTGAATGGTTTACAGTGTCAAAAGCTTTCGATAGATCTATAAAAACACTCAATGTATATTCGCCATTTTCAAAGGAATTTGATATTTTATCATTTAATTCTAACAATGCATGTTCAATGGAAGTGTTTGCTTCAAAACCAAACTGTTTGTTGTAAAACAGCTTGTTTTTTTTTTAAAATATGAATAAACTGCGTTAAATATGATTCTCTCCAATATTTTTGAGAAAAAAGGCAAGATAGATATTGGTCTGTAATTTACAACTTCAGTAGAAATGCCAGTTTTAAAAATTGGTTTAACTTTAGCATATTTAAATTCGTCTGGGAAAATTCCATTTCTAAGGGAGACTGGAAAATTTTAAACAGTAGTTGTTTTATTTCATTCATCACATCTATTACAATATTTCCATTCATCGTTTACATTGAGGACTTTTGGGAAATCGTCATGATTCTTTTTTCTTCCGGAAATTTCTTTAATTATTTTCCATGTTTCTTTAGAATTATATTGATGTTGTTCTAATAGTGATGAATAATAATCACGTTTTGATTTATGTTTCAGTTTTTCGAAAAGGTTTTTATAATCTTTATAATTTTGCTCATTCTGTTCCTGTTGTTTTTTACAATTTTTATATATAGTTTTTGTTTTAATTTTGAAGATTTCTTTAGTCCTTTAGACATCCATGGTGCATTTATATCTTTAATTTTAACTAAGGTTGTTATTAAAGGAAAGTTATCATTATATAAATTTAAAAAGATTTTGAAAAATTCTTTATAACACATGTTTGTATCCTCATTAACTAAAACTTCTGACCAATCAACAGCGGACAATGCATCTTTAAATGGTTGAACTTGAGGTGACTTAAAATGGCGTTTTACAATTTTTATTTTCTTTACTTTTTCCTTATTATCGGATAAATTAATAGAAACAAAAATTGGGAAATTATCAGAGATAATTTTTTTTTATTATTCCTTTTAGTAAGTAATTGTTAATAATGAAACTTGTAAAAATGTTATCAATTATAGAGACTGAATTCTTAGTAACGCGTGCTGGTTTATTTATGAGGGGGAAAGTTCCATATTGGAAAATTGTATCATAAAAATGTTTCACAAGATTCTTTTCGTTATATTTTAAGCAATTTATATTGATTATAAAATACTTTTTTTTTCTAGATTATTTACATTAAAAATATCATCATCATCATCATCATCATTGTTCTGCGCGTTGTTAAACGACACTGGCCGTTATATTTTTCAGCCCCTGATTTTTATCTTTTAAAAACCGGCTTCTAATAAAACGAGTGTATAACAAATATATGAGCCAACACCTTTTCAATCATGCTCCAGGCAGTTAGGCATGTCAAAAACTCTTATAAACGACTCTCTATAAAGGGGAAATGAACTTTTCATGCTAATATGCCGTGCACTTTAGATTGCACGCTATGAAAGGGTCTAAGCGCTAGTACAGACGCGTATTGAGTAGCGAAAAACTTTGAAACGGTTTATTTTATAAGTTAAGTTAAGAAGGAGCGTATGTATGTGTTAGCGATACACCTATTTTTAAAAGAAACCCGTTTATACAAAACTAGAGGCTGGAGTTTCCAAAGAATAAGAAACTTTCAGTACTGGATTTTTTAAGGCGCCAAAAAATTAAGATAGTAATAAAAGCAATTTTCCATGTAATTTTTGTACATGCGTTTGTGTGATTGGATAACGTACTGAGACATGTCGATGTCAATTCCATTCAATATATAACGGGCAGGAACGCATACTGCATATTCTGTGGAAACACAAAGTTCAATGAGTACAGAATCGAATTTGAAGATGGTACCAGGGGCGGATACAGACATTTTACCGTCACCATGGTTGGCTATGTTGCATAGAAAATTTTGATCTTATGAAATCATCATGTTCATAACGTCGGTATCCACCCCTGGGTATGGAAGATTACATCACCTTCGATGACGTAGACGGAATCGACATGATTCTTATCGAAAAATAATCATTTGTCATTTAGTTATTTTCACTTGATAGTTATGTACTTTGAACAAAGTTATATATGAAAAGACATTACGTTTTCAAACTGTATAATCGCACGTTTTCCAATCCTTGTTTCTATCCAATAGAAGAATAGTAAATACATCTCAGAACGGCTTTTAGATTATCTGAATACAATCTGAGTTTAAGAAACCAAATCCCTTAAGGGAAGAAATTTTCGCGGAATTTATTTTCGCGATTTTAGCCCCAAATCGCGAAATTAAAATCCGCGAAAATTAATGAAAATGCCTTATCCGCGAATATTTAAGTTCCGAGTAAATTTTGTCTGTTCCCTGACATTTTCCATCCTTGAATTTATTCCCAGCATCCAGTACTTCCGAAATAGAGGGGATATCAGTGTTCACATTAATATCATTTGGTGGTAAAATATGAGTGAAATTTTCCGGGTTGTTAACTTCTGGCTGGATTTCAATTACTTTCTGCTTCAGGTGATCTTTGAAGTTTCAGATAATTTTTCAGAAGAAATTATATTTATTTCTGATTGCTTGGACATGGTGTACGATTTAATTAGGCAAAATTCTTCTTCGACTTTTCTGGCCTCATTAACAATATTTATGTCATTCGCCAATTTCGAAAAGTAATCATTTTTTAGTTTTATTCGCAATTTCTTAATAGACGAACCGAGTTCCTGTGAAATACTGGGGTCTTTACATGTACGACGCTTCTCCAAAAGGGATAGACGATCCGAGTTCCTGTGAAATACTGGGGTCTTTACATGTACGACGCTTCTCTAAAAGGGATAAAAGTTCATCATTAGTCCAGGGGTGTTTATTTTGCTTTCTATAAATTTTTGGAATCTCTGACTCACTCGCACGAGTGATGGATTCCGTAAACAAAGCATCAAAAGTATTAATATCATTTAGAATCGGGATATCCGTTAAAATTTCGTCAAGTTTATTTAAAAAATTATTATAAACCTGTGGGTCATTCTTTAATGCTTTAATATTTTTGTCACCACTTTTTTTCACCACTCCTGCTGCTATTGGTGGCTTATGTCATTGGCTTTCCCCACCAGACAGGATGCTCCAGGTATCCTTTCTTTCCTACCTAATGGCAAAGGAGAGAAAGGTGAAACTTCCAATACACAGGACTCTTTCGAGTCATAGGCCCTGCCTCTCCTGTGTATTTCCTTCTAAAAAAATATATATAAGCGACTCTATTGCCGTACACAAGGCGATACGAAAGAAAATAAACTTATTTACATTTTATTTATTAATTAATTATATTTTTGAATTTTTTATTTTATGTTATGAAACTACATGAAAAGTTACATGTACTAGACGAAACCCTTCGCGCGAAGGACAATTTTCGACGATACATGCGCATTAGCAATATTTAAACAAAAACTTGTCAAAAAAGGGCATCACAATCATACCCTGAAAATTTGGTTCCAATCGGTCCAGTCGTTTGGGCGTGATTGGCGGACAACAAACAAACAAACAAACAAACATACTCAGGTTTTTCCTCCATTATAGTAGGATTTGCCGTATATTTTATAACTATTAAGTCGCAGGAAGCTGCTGATTTTGCAATCTTTAAACATTCTCCTCTTATAAGAATTATTTTCATTAATGGAGACAAATTGCTAAGTAAACCAGAAATCCAGCAGGAGGCACATTTCCGGAAGTTTTTGTAAATTAAGGCTAATGATAACGACAGACGAAACTTAAGATACCAAAAACCTTTCAAAACAGCTGAGAGGCCTGGGTAGAGAAAGAGGATTCGCACAGTAACAACTATAACCATCCCGGAAAATCAAAAAGAGAAAATTTTGAATTTTTATTGTAAATTTTTATTTTGTTACGCATTTTTATTAATATTCACCCGATTTATCAACGGCTCAGTGTTCGTAATATTGTAGATTCTGACATTTGGAACATGGTCAATGCGCTTGATGTTAAGCATGACTCTATAGCATGATGTTGCGAAAGCGTTAATTTTACTCTCCATATTGCTTGTTAGCACCCATGATTCGCAGCCGTACAACAATATAGTCACACATGTTGTGTCAAACAGTCTGACCTTCATATCAACAGGGACAATTGGACTTCTCCATATGCGTTCCATCTTCCAGAATGCAGACCAGGTTAGGGCCTTTCGTCTGGTTAGTCTTTGTAACTCGATGCCATCATAAAACCATTACAGTAGAGAAAATTCTTGCAGCTAATATAATAACATTGACATTAAACTGGTACAAAATGTTTACGATCCAAATGACAAACTTTATATAGACATAGAACAAACTATAGATGATAAAATAAAATGCATCAAAGTTAGTAGTAATATACTAGAACTAGATATCTGTTTCTTAGAAGCTCCACATCCATCTGGATTTAATTACTGTGATGTCAAGCAAAACACATCTGAGTGGCAAAAAACAAGACAGTACAAAATTACTGGATCTTGCCTCCCTCACTTGTTGGGCATGTATGGAGCTAAAAACATCGACACTTGTGGGAGATTGTAACATCAGGTGGACAAGAGAAAAGTCTTGAACACATTGCAAATATCAAACGTGGTCATATCTTTGAAAGTGTTGCATTAAAGTTTTTGAAAAGACATCAAAGTGTATCACTAAGCAATGTGGGTTGTTCAAACTTCCATCAAGTAATAACTATGGTGCCAGTCCTGATGCTCTAGGACCTGATGGAATTTTGGTCGAAATAAAAACTAGAGCATCAAACAGTGATGGACCATTATGTTCACTTAATGATTTTCCGAATTACTTTGTACAGTGTCAGCTGCAAATGGCATGCACAAATGCACATGGTTGTGTTTTGGTTTCTTATCATCCTGAAACTCAATCTGCTAATTCTTTCCTGATCAAATATGACCACATGTTGATGAGCATTATAAAAGATGTGTGTGATGCAATATTAAACAATACTATATTGACAGGGCATCTGGTACATCTAGGAGATCTTCTGTTGACAGTCGACTACCAGTGCTCCAGTGAGCTGCACAGATATAGCCATTAGTCCAATTGAACCCAGAGGTTTTGAAAATTCTCTGATATTCGATTTGTATTTTCTTGCATCGAGGTAGTTGATAATGCTTTATTAAATTTCCAGATTTATCTTTCGTTTTATAGTTATTATAACATAAATATGAACTGCAATTCCAATGTACCATTTTCCACTCCAACTTCTTTGCCTGTATTACGCGTACTATAAACCAAAACAAATATGGCCGCAAAAAATTTTTCCCCACAATCGGATCCAGACCTCCCCGTAGGATTTCGCCTAATATTCTTTCACGATGAGGGTCTTAAATTACCTGCCTCAGAGTACTGTCGGAGTCCACTAGCTATTCATTCACCATATTGCCCAGTAATAAAAGCTATAAATGGCTTATTCCAACACACGTCAGGAACTTGTACTTAGTACAGTCCCTGAAAATAATTTCTTGGTCAACGTTTAACTTATTACTTGCTTTCTTCACTAAGTTCATCGTGTGACACTCAAATGAATCCCAAGCGACTTTTGCTTTCAACGTTGGGTTTCAACAATTTTACTAGCCCAGCCGAGGGTAAGCTCTTCCATTCATCCAAGCATTATTTGCTGAAGCTATAACACACTTGCTCTTAAATTTCTGTATTTTACCTCAAACAAGCAAATTACTTCCAGACATGTCTCGAAAAAATATAATTTCAGTTATGAATTGGTTTCCGAAATAAGATTTAATACAGCATTCAATACGAGGTCATCACGTTCATAAAAAAAAAATGGACCCCGTTCATAGGAGAAAAACTGAGTTGTAGAAAGGTCAGTGCAGCATATGGAAACACCGATTTTGCTATTGTCTGTGGAAACAAGGAAAAAGTCTCTGGTAAAAGAACAGAGCTGGGTTTACCAGACGATTACAAAGCATACTAAAGCGGCAAAAATATGCCATAGTACTACTATTAAAATAAATTCGGGACATTAAGAAACACGATTATCTCAATTTTGATTTGGAGAACAAACAGGTAATATGTAGACATATAGTAAAACCATTGATGAACCAATAGAATCAATGCTGTATATCTGTGTTGTTGTTGTATTTTGGGGGAGCGAGCGTTCATTCAAGGGAGTGCGATTATTCAATGCATTGTGGTATACAAATTTTATTAGGAGTTAAAGTCCAACAATTTCATCAACAATTTGAGGTTTACTTATATTTTGACTATTAAATCAAGCAATCTAACTTCAAATATACACCTGACACTAATTCAAACGCTACTTAAAGTACACCAAATGTCACCACTTCAAAATTTGGAAACGGTCAAAGTGTTTCGGGCCGAAAATACGACTCAAAATTGCGGTACTTTTCTTCATACAGTTTGAAGTAAGCGAGACAAACGCGGGAAAAAATGTTTCGGCATTTTGTAATTTTTTTTAAAGTATATTTAAAATTCGTTTTTTATAAATGAATAAGAATACGAAAGATGACTGCTGTTTCAGGAAATGAAAGGTTAGTACAAATAGTTTTTTAATGGAAAAGGTTGTATCACAGGTATCTTTTTCGGCTTTTCAAAAAAAGAAAAAACTCTTTCGGAACTGTTTCGGAAAACACTTTTTTTTCGTAAAAGTTGTAGTTTTCAACATCAAAACCTTGCTCAACGGTCCACCCCGAATTCATTTTGCGCCTTGAGCTCAAATTTAAATCATTGGGGGGTATTCAGATATTTTCCAATAGTTGATTGAACAACTTTTAAACATTATGATAATGTAGATTAACAATTTCCTCACGTCCTCTTCTGGGTTGTAATGTTTGCTGTGTTGTTCTATTCTATAGTTCTCAATTATTCTAGTTTCATTTCTTTTTTGCAAGGCTGTTTGGATACATCTTCCATCTGCTGAAAAACCTCAAACTGTCTTTTCCTCTGATTGTACACTTCCTTGACTTTGATCTGTTTCTCCTGATGATGTCATTTTGACCAGTTTTGCTCCCTAGGTTTTGCTGTGACATTGTATTAATATAAAATATACACCACCACTTGCGTGATTATGTCGGCTACACTTTCCTAGAACTTCTTAAACACTTCTTTCCTGTTTTGCTCTTTCACATTCCGTGTATACATCTCTTTCTGCACTATGTTGCACAACCGTTTAATTGTGTTTGATTGAGCTATTTCTTGATTAATTCCCTAATATCTCTTCCTTTTGTGTTTCAACCAACCAAATTCAAGTGAAGCTTTCTTATAAGATTCTTCTGTTTCATAGGTATCTTTTTCTTATTGTCTTTCCAATGTTGTGGGAGATTTGGATTTTGTGCTATGAGCTTATGATGCCTTTTTTTTTTAAAAAAAAATTATTTTAAGTATTTCTTTGCTGCACTAGTTGAATGATTGTGTAGCTTGAATTGTGACTATTCCATTCTTGACAACTTACTTGATGAAGCAGCATCTGCCATTATTTCCATGCCCAAATATCTCACCATTATTATTAATATTGAGATATTGTATATAGCCTATCAAAAACATAATTTAAAAAAATCGTTGGTTTAAAAAGTAAACAATTCTTATTATGCAGTATAAAAGATGGAAAAATGTATTTACAGTATAAAAACAAAATCTTCGGCCTTCCCATTCATTGTCTAGCCTTTTCTTAAAAGCGTTAACAGATCGGAGCGCTAACAACATCGCATGAAACACTGTTCCAGTCATCAACGACTCAATTACTGAAGAAGTGTTGCCGGATTGACAACTTTGAAAAACTCTTCTTCAATTTGTAACAATGACCTCTAGTTCTGGCAGTATTATCAACATTAAACAAATGTCTTAAAATATGTTTTTCATCAGTTAGAATCTTATATATATGTATAATTTCACCTCGTTCGAGTCTATACTTCATAGATACCCAAATGCTTTTAAATGGTCCGCATATTGTTTTTTTTCCTTAAACCCACTTACCAATTTAGACCCTTTTCCTAAAACCTTTTCAATACGAATTTTAACTCTCTTAAGATACGGATACCAAACTGTAAAGGCCTCACTCACGAAGGATAAAAATAGCACACAGAATGATACAATGTCCAAGTATCCAAATGTCCAAGTCCTGCAGTTTATTTGCTTTTTTACTTGAAGAATGACTTGACTGTTGAATTTCAAGTCACCGTCAACTAAAATGCCTAGATCTTTGTCACCGTGAAACTCAATTACACATGTGTTGTTGCAGTTATTATCAAGCGTGTAATAATTTTGACGCAAATTGTCTTTACCGACATACAAAACCTTTGTGATCTAGCGAAAATGATTACCTTTAATTCCATACTTTTCTAATTTGAACATATTTTCTTCATTACCTTTGAAATGTCAACAATGTTAATACTGTGTGTGAATGCATTGAACGTCTATGGGAGGAATGTTGTTTTGTTTTCAATAGTAAATACATTGGAGAAGAATGAGTTTAGAAGTTCTGCCTTTCCCTTATCATTATGTGTTTTAGTGTCATTATTCACTAAACCAGAATAGTAGATCTACAAGTAAATTTACTTTTGACATATGCATAAAACGGTTTTTCGAGTTATGTTTAATGTTTTTGGCTAACAGCCTTTCAAAATGGATAAAAACCCCAATCCCATGGCTAACAGCTTTTCTGCATGTGCCATTTTATATCGATTGTGCTCTAAGTCTTCCTTTGAATGTATAAAGAAAAGCTGCATTTTTGACTTTTCACAAAGTCATTGGTCTGGTTGAACTTTCTGATTTCAAGTATATTTCTGGACCACATTTGCTTACCAAATAAATATAAATCTCAAGGAGTATATCCCATGCCTCTAAGACATTCTTATTTGAAATTAGGGTGTACCAATTTAAGGTCTTTATTATGCTGTGTTGATTTTCTCCCAAAGGTGCACAAAACCTTCAGTAGGTTATGGTTATTAGTGAAGATGAGATCTATGAGTTTTGGTTAGGTCTTTTGTGGGTATGTTGTTTGATGTGTTGTGTGAGAAATGATTTTTTGATCTAGGAATTTTGATACGCATGAGTTGGAATGTGAAGAAGTTCTTTTCCAGTTTTTGTGGGATAATTAAAGTCTCCAACAATAATTAGAACATCTTTTGTCCTTCTGTGAGATTTTGGAAAATATTATTGAGAGTTAAATCATTTTCTATGGAGCTCTTAGGTGACTTATAAATAAAAATTAACGTCAATGTATTGAATGAGAGTTTGATCTTACAGAAATTGTTTTCGCAGAAATCTATCTGCAGATTAAGTTTCATGGTATAAAAAGAGGATTTACTGTATAACAAGACACCTCTGTGACAGTTTTATTGGGCAAAATTGCAAAAAAGTTGATATCCAGGTATATAAAAACGGCGTTTGTTCACGATTTGAGTTTTTATCAAGAGCTTCTGTTACAAGAAGGAAATGCTCTGGTTGTTCAGAGTTTATAGTAAAGTGGAATTCATTTCGCTTGTTAAGAAGACTGTTTGCGTTAGTGTAAAATATTGAGATCATTCCTTCAACCGCCTTATCTTTGTTATTCTTAAATTCCATGGCGGGCCTTATATTCTGAACAAAAATTCAGCAAATAAACAGATTAGAAAAGATGACGATTGGGAATTAGATGGCTTTTATATATACAATGTTTTAAACACATTTTGGCGACAACTATCTTAAAGTTTTATTTTAGTGTGCCAACGGAAGAAAACATACTAACTATTCTTGTTGGTAAGTGTAAAAATCATTTATAAATAACTACCTGTCAACAATATATATATATAATATAATCTTTTATAACTGATATTCTATATTTAGCGACGGACTCTCATATTGGGTATGCTGAGCGTGACCCTGAACGACAGCATGATTCTTTCACAACGTTTGAAGAGATTCTGCAAATCGCACATGAACATGAGGTAATTGTTGCTCATCACGTTGGGGATTGTTGTTCATGACGCGGGGGATTGTTGCTCGTCACGTGGGGGATTGTTGCTCATCACGCGGGGGATTGTTGCTTGTCACGTGGGGATTGTTGCTCATCACGTGGGAGATTGTTGTTCATCACGTGGGGGATTGTTGCTCATCACGTGGGGGATTGTTGCTTATCACTTGGGGGATTGTTGCTCATGATGACATCACGTCGGAGATTGTTCTTATAGAATGTCATGTCTGGTGATTTATTTAACAGCTCCAAATGTAACAATTACGTGATTAGGGAATACTCAGATATAGGTAAATAATTGAAAATTTCTGATGATAACCCCATTTTGTTTTATGCAATGTGATTTTGGCTTAAAAGAGGGAAATCGAATCTTAATTGAGCTCCAATCCTAATCAATTGAGCTTCAAGCCTAATCAATTGAGCTGCAAGCATATTCAATTGAGCTCCAATCCTAATCAATTGAGCTTCAATCCTAATTAATTGAGCTTCAATCCTAATCAATTGAGTCCCATGATTCATTTGTAAAATTATTTGTGTCTTTATAACTACCTTATTCTTACAAATTTTGGCGTCGATAAATTTGGTGGGGCAGTAACACTACAAACGTTGGTTGTAAAGAGGTAAACAAGAATAAGAAAGAAGAAGAACAATAGAGTTAACTATTGATTAGTTTAATTTTATTATCATTATTTACATTCATTATTCATTCATCATGTCTAGAAAAGTGTACGTAAACAAAAAGTTGAATTTCTCATGGTTTTAATTTGACTATAGCAGAAATATTTTAAATTTGTCGTGGACTTAATTTGCCGATTTCAGACTATTTTCACGCCAAAATGTGTACGAATAAGGTATTGTTTTTCCTTCATTAAGGTTGATATGATTTTGTTCGGCGGCGACCTGTTCCATGACAATAAACCTTCGCGTAGAACAATTCACGATACAATGTCTTTGATGCGCAAGTACTGTTTCGGTGATAAAGGATGCTCCATGGAACTCATCAGTGATCCCGCTGTCAACTTCTCTCATTGTCAGTACGTTAATTGTTTCAGTAAACATGTGTTATACTGTGAAGCATGCTATCAAGTGTACATGGTATAATACGGACCATAACCTTAGGTTTCGGTTGTTTTCCTAATAAACTGTCATATAATTACTTCTATCAAGTGGACACTGTAAAGGTTAAAACGGAAGTTTTTTCCCTCAGGGTAGAAAATCAAGTCATCATTAAGTGGACTCTCTTTCTTCGATTTTTATTAATGTTTTAAGTAGATCAAAAGGCAAGTAAAATATAAAATTCAACAGAAATTTGCTGTGTGTATATCAGTAGTAATACACTAACATCAAATAACAGTTCTAAACACGATTTTTCGAAATGAGTCTTTCTTCTCCGCTTGTCAAACTTCTTCTTCATCCATTCAGCTCCTTTTACATGACCTTTGGAAGACAAAGCAGACATGAATTTTGAGACCATACCCAGTACTTGAGCACGTATTGATGTGTTAGGCTGAGATTAATATTTCCAAAGGAAGTCACATATATTTTATTGGGGACCTGTCCTACGACAACGTTTCCTTGCATAATGGCCACAGCATTACGATCATCATGGGCTGAGTTGTGTTGAGAATACAATTAAGAACTAAAGTTTGGGTTCGGCAAACTCACATGTTGTGGCTGATGAAACAGACGACCACGAATTTGATGAGCTTTTACAAAAACTTTGTTCCGACACAGTAGTCAAAGAATTTCTAGAATTTGAGGAATGTTCTGACTTGGAAGGGTATGGTGAATGTAGATGATTCAATTGAAATTAATTAAACTTTTAAGCGACCTGTAATACCGTGTGTCTGTCGGTTTTCTTTGAAAATCTTTGATCTTTTCATAATTAATGTTACATAACAAACGTAAATGATTTTAAAGTTTTGAAACGTTTACAGGTAGGTTAACTTTTAAATTTTTGCAAGGAAATTTCTAATTACAAACTGGCTATTACTTGACCAAAACTTGAGTGCAGTTTGACGGAATATCATATCTCAGCTTGTTGTCAGTTCTTGTGCCTGCCTGGAAGTAGAGCACTTGAACCCTCCAACGAGCTGCAGATTTATCTGACCCAACGTTGGTGCGCATTCACCCGTAGTATAGATGTTTTCCGTGGTTTGGTTTAGCCTCTGGGCTGGCTTTCTCTACTGTAATAGAGATGGTGTCACGTGACTCTGGTCCATGGAGACATTCAAGTCGCTGTCAAATCAATCGGTTGCATTTTATATGTCAGGGCATTGAATTTAGCATGTTAAGAGAGAGTCGGCAATAGCTCGAGCAGGCATATCAACAAACACAATATAATGCTTAGATATATTAACATTCAATGTTATAACAGTCTAAGATTCTTATTAACGCTACACAAATAATATATCAGTTAAAAATTTGCAGCATTGTTGGTGTTAATTTTGACGTTTTGTAAAAGAAACAACATAGCTGAACATAGCTTGCGTACGTGCTTACTGTTACATGATCGCGTACCTGCAACATCTGAGGAACGGCTTTTATCCCTCATATCCCTCCTGCATTTTACTCATTGAGAACCCTGTCTTTTATACCCTACTACGGTTAAAGTCAAATGGTTTTGTTGAAATTTTAATAAGTATCTAGCCAAACCTCCATAAGGCAGCTGGTTAAAGCGGACACTTTGGATCGGTCCCATAGACTTTAGACAGGTTACACTTTATTACGCTTTAGAAATTCCATTTCAATTTCTAGTCTTAAATTTTCCGACCTACTATATTACTTCGTAGCTTTATAGTGCCTAGTGGCAGTCAAGATTTCAAAACCCAATTTTTCCTTATTTTAATTCAAATCGTTTATGTTTAGTTTCAAAAATGTGAACTACCAGGATGACAATCTCAATGTGGCGTACCCGGTTTTCTCCATACATGGTAACCATGATGATCCAACAGGTGTAAGCTTTCATGCTTTTACTACCCAATCTTTTCTGTCTTCATAAACGACTGTATATGCAATAAATTATTATTTATAAAGGATAACATAGCACATACAAAATATTTAACTTGGAAATAACACATTGCGATGATTGGTAATATTTGTCATGTTATTATACAGAATTTATATTCACAAATTAAACTTTTTTAGCGAAAGCTTTTCAGTGTTAAACCGCCTTCCAATTTAATTTGTTGTAATAAATTTATATAAATAATTACTACACATAAATGTTACTTTATGATGTTATGTCTTTCATGAAATGCTTTAAGAATGATTACATTGGTTTAGGAGCCTCACTTGAGTGCGATCGATATACTAAGCACAGCTGGCCTTCTGAATCATTTTGGAAAGGCGAAAAGCTGCGATAACATTGAGATGTCGCCGGTGTTGTTTAAGAAAGGTAGCACGAAGTTGGCGTTGTTTGGGTTGGGCGCCATGCGCGACGAGCGGCTGCACCGAACATTCTTTCAAAAGAAAGTGAAGATGCTACGACCGAAGGAAGATCCAGATTCCTGGTTCAATATTTTCGTCATACACCAGAATAGGTAAGCTGTTCCCGGTGATTAGTACACGTTTTAATATTTACTGCAATTATGTCTTTTGTATTCCAGTTAGTAGCCTAGCAACACACAAACGTTTCTACATATTTTATATTTCACGAGAATGATAGTTTTCAATGTATTTTTAACCGGCCAAAAAGGTTTTTTTAAATCATGAATTTAAAATTAAAAGTTATCAACTGAGACATTTAGTATGAAATATTCACCACAATTCACAGTAGAACGCATACACTGGTATAGACTGGTATAAACGTAGACTGCGACAATAAAATCATACTTTCATCAAGATATTAAAACTAGCTATATATCCCGTGCAAATTGTGCTTGTTACTTCAATGAGAAAGAATAACTGCGTCACTATATTTATGGCGTGATTCTAAAACAAAAATTAGATAATTTAAAAAGATTGAATGAAAAATATCAAAGAAACTTAAAAGATATGATTTAACGATGAACATCACATTAAGGTAAGACATAGGTCTTCGCTCATCAAAGAATACTCATCATAGTTCACCAAACATGTTGAGGGGTTGTTGAAAGAGATAGGGGGAGGTTATTATGAGGACTAAAAATGGACTGACCATTTAAAATACTATATTAGACAGGTGTAAAAGACACAACAAAAAATCAGAATAAGAATTCTACTTTTTAATAACAAATAATCACTTTTCTTTCTCTTCATGAAAGTTTGTCTTGTCACATTTTCTTTAAAATAAAGAGAGACGCTAAGCTAAATCTTTTAAAAAGTTGGCAATTTACAAACCTCAATTTTACACAAAATAGCTAGCTAGTCAAAAAGAGTACTAACCATTTCTTAAACAACACCAACAGGAAACATATAAGTGAAAATAATAAAAAGTTCAGACCGATTCTTCTAGATATCAAATGATACAGTATTTTTTAAAGAATTGCGTGACATGTAAGCTCTGCATCAGCCATGTTAATTTTTTGAAAGAAAGAATTTTCTAGCAATTTTGACTATATTAATGATGCCATTTTGTGTTTTGTTGCGTTTTATAGTAGGAATCGTCCTGGTAAGACTGCAGCATGTAAGAATTAAACTTTGTCTTGTATTATTCGTTATTATTACTCGTTATATTATTACATACTTTTGACTCGCCTACTTCATCATCATTACTTCTAAGACAAATAATAACTGTGTCAGCCCGCCTTTATGTGTTTTTGTATAAATATATACCCGTTGCGGTGTATTATTTATGGTTGCAAATTGCAGGCACCACTTCTTAACTATCGTATAATCAAGTTACGCCTTTGTGTGTTTGTAATAATCATAGTTAGTAATACAGTTGATCAGAAAACAAAAGGTTCACTGATATTCAAACATGACCAAAGTATATATATCCAATCCTTTTTACAAACATATTTTATCAACAAAACAGATATTTGTAGCTAACTATTTTTATACACCTATAAATAAACACTTCTCGCGTTTTTTCCTTCATATTTACTCGGTAGGTTAGAAGAAAGTTCAATAATAACAGCTAGAAAAAGTTGGCAAATTCAAAACATACTTTTTCTTTACAAAATAGCTAGATAACTCATTAAGTTGTACAATTCACTTCATAGACATTACAACGATATACTTACAAAATAAGAAAAATGATAAATGGGGAAATGATAAAGAATTCTTACCTTCATCACAACCTTCAAAACTTTAAAAAAACGTATTTCAAATTTACTTGGTCACCCGCAGATTCTATTTGACGGCAGCATTCCTATTATTTTACTTTAGAAAGTGTGTTTTTCAGTGAAATCTTAGTTACACGAACAGTGATATTATTATATGTCATACTTACTTCCTTAGGTCAAGCCCCAGCAAAAATAAAATAAGCATGCAAAAAAACTTTACACCCCGGTATTGTTCCTAGGTGGAAATCGAATGACACTAACAAGTGACAATACGTTTTATATGCTTAATTTATTATTATTAATAATTATTATATTATTAAAATTATTGATAAAATACTCTTGAGCAAGGAATAAGCGACCATGATAGAATAAACGTCCACCCTGGGAAATTTATTTAAAGTTAATAAGCGACCAGAATAGACTAAACGCCCACCCTAAATTGTCTTTAAAAAAGTTTTTTTAATCCTGGAATCTTGGATTTTGAAATGTTCTGCTTTCTTAATAATTGCTTGTCTGGGAGAAATGGGTGGTGGATAAAATAATATATCTAATATTACTTCAAACTAATGAACAATTTATACGAATATATGAGAAAGTTTGTTACATAACGCAAGGGTAAGTATTTTGTCCAAACGCCACTACATTTTTTTAACTTTCGGAAAAATCAAATAAACGTCCATGATGGAATAAACGTCCACCACCGTCCATTTTTTGCAGAAATTGATAAGTGTCCAGTATCAAATAAGAGTTTCTAGGATCAAATAAGAGTGTCCAGGATCAAATAAGAGCGTCCAGCATCAAATATGAGTGTCCAGGATGGTCGCTTATTCCATACTCGAGAGTACTTTCTTTTTTATATGTATTTAGATGTGATATACATTTTATTCATGATTTTGTGATCTACCTGTGACTGTTGTATAGTTGGATATCACCTTGATTGAGAATCCAAATAAATGAGATTACTTGATTTTTAGAGCTAAACATGGCCCGAAAAACTACATTCCTGAAAGCTTCCTGGACGAGTTTTTGGACCTTGTTATATGGGGCCACGAACACGAGTGCTTAATAGAGCCTGTTTGGTCTGAATCAGCGAAATCGTTCTACGTCTCGCAGCCTGGATCCAGTGTTGCGACATCGCTTTCCGAGGGTGAGGCTAAACAGAAGTAAGTTATTGTTTGCTGTTTTGTGATACACTTAGAAAGCTACCAATGTGTTGTTGTATTTTTGTTGTTTCCTGATAATTGAACCACTTTGAGCTTGTACGTATCACAATAGGAAAATCCATAAGGAATTATTTTACAAACAGTTTAAAAGTTTTCGCCGGGTAACACTCACACTGTTTCTTTGTGTTCATTCTAGATATGTAGGTATACTTCAAATTCACAACAAGTCGTTTAAAATGGAAAAAGTTCCACTGAAAACCGTTCGCCCTTTCCTCATGGACACAGTGATTCTCTCGGAGACAGACATCAAGGAAACAGAGGATGAGCACGTCTTTGCTTATTTATTGGAAAAGGTTGGTATTTATTTATTGGAAAAGGTTGGGATTTTTTATCGGAAAAGGTTGGGATTTATTTGTCGGAATAATAGGTTGGGATTTGTTTATCGGAAAAGGTTGGGATTTATTTATTGGAAAAGGTTGGTATTGACAAATGGTATTGAGATATGATAACTTGGATACAAACAAAACGTTTGAAAATACTTATATTTGCTTCTGTAAGTGATTCAAGAACGGGCTATACCGTTTTGCACCCCAAGTCACACCAAGTCACACCAGGTCACACCAAGTTACATCAGGTCACACCAAGTCACACCAAAGTCACACCAAGTCACAGCAGGTCACACCAAGTTTTTCACAATAAACAAAAGCAATCGAAAGACATCATTTGCAAAGATACTGTTTCCTCATTTAAATTACGTCAACGTATTAAATAAAATTTTACAGTTGTAGATTTGTCCATTGGTGTGACCTGGTGTGACTTGGTGTAACTTGGTGTTTCTTGGTGTGACTTGGTGTAACTTGGTGTGACTTTGGTGTGACTTTGGTGTGACCTGGTGTAACCTGGTGTGACTTGGTGCGCAAAACGGTATAACCCATTCAAGAACACTATATAGATCGTGTAAGGACTTGTAGAGATTTCAAACAAATTTCTATTGATTCATTAATATATATATATATTATTTGCAAATTAATGTTTTTTAATTTTTAATATACACGAGATTGTTCGTAAAGATTGACACATTTATGACCTTTTTTTATCTAATAGTGTTGATTCTTTATCTCATGCTGTTTTAACTATGTAATTGAAATAATGTGATGGTCTATTGAAAACTACGAAATTTTGGTGAAAATGTTCAAGGTGATTTGTTTTGCTTAGGTTGAAGATATGATATTGGAGGCTGGGGACAATCACACAGGCCACGATAAACAGCCAATCATACCGCTCATAAGGATAAAGGTAAACTTCTTTGATAGTAATCATTGAGTTCAGGATTCACTGTTAATGACTGTATGATTGCTGTGAACAGTAAAAGAGCCGCACACACAAATATGCGATTTGTATTTTCAGAAATATCTGCCTATTATTATATTATTTATATGTTTTTTATTATTTATTTTAGTTGTTTGTTTTTGGCAGAATTTATGTTTTGCTTAAAATACATACTTTCGTCCGAAGATAAACCAAGGTAGCTATTTAGTCTCTCACTCTAAAAATTGTTTAAAGAAATAATAGAAACTGAAAGAATTGAATAACTCATCTGACATCCAAACTAACACTTCTTGATGGATGGAGAAGAGTCATGAATTCACTCTTGTTCATGGTGATCCTTATGTGACTTATAGGTGGAATACAGTGGTGGCTACAACATTGTCAACCCACATCGCTTCGGTCAGCAGTTTGTCGGGCGGGTGGCGAACAGTAAAGATATACTGCTGTTCTACAGAAGGAAGACAAACTACACCAAAGGTTCGAAAATAGTTAAAATATCTGCTCGGGTCATTATTTTTCATCTACCTAAGTTTGCGTTTTATGTTTGTTTGCTTCTTGCATCTAGAGGAAACATTTTATTCAAATTTTAAATGCACAGATATTATTTTCTCTAAAGTGCTTACGATTTCAGGCCGTAAAGACAATGCGGATGACCACGTGACTTTGAATTTCAGCCAATCGAATTCCTGTTTGAAAATGGAGGACCTCATTAATGAATATTTAAATGCTGTAGACAGCGTAAGTTAATTTCAAAAGTTTTCTTCAGTTTTACTTCACTGGTTTATCTTCCGATTAACCTAAACTTCACTTTTACAATACACTCATTGCGAGGTTGTTGTTCTAACCGTCTACGTCTGGACGATGACGATAAGGATGAAAAATTGTCTTCTTTTGAAAATGTAATATCCTTAGAAGCTGAAACTGGACATTCTGTCGGAGAGGAAACTATCGAAAGCGCTCAACGAGTTTGTGCTGAAGGATGAGAAAGATGCCATCCCCATACTCGTCAGGAACGAGCTGATGAAGACACAGAAAACGCTGAGTCGGCGTAAAGTAAGCGAAGCGAGTATCAGTTTAGAGATCTCGAGGGTGAAGGCTGATGAAGAAAACATGAAGGAATTTGAAGAAGATGTGGAGATTGAGAAGGTGTTTATTTCTATCTGCTTAATTATGTGTGCAATAATTAATACATGGTATATTGACGATTGATGGGAAAGTAATTCTTGACAGTTCTTGACAAATTAACTGACAATTCGCGAAAATAAATTACTCGCTATTTTCGGGACGCGCACTCGCGAGAAATTCTTACGCGAAAACAACAAAGAAAGCCGTGGCAATTCTTTTCGAGCGAATTTGCATTAATAGACAATGTGTAGGTTTTTAAATAGTATTGCGGCTACTTAAATTCAAGTCTAAAGTTCGACGTAACTGAGGGAATTCTTACTGAAGCAAGGCTGAATTTTTAGTTACCAGCAAACCCTCGGGGCCTCAACAGTAACAACAACGAGGAAGATGGGTTTCTAATTGATGACGATGCTATAGTTGCCCCAATTCTCTCGGCTCGTGGCAAAGGTGGAAAAGGTACGCAGTTGGTGTTTATAACTACACATGTGAACTTCTTCTTTTACATTCTTTCACGTCTATTTTCCATGCTAGCATGGGTTAGACGGGTTTACCTGGTGGCTTTTCTCCACTCCAATCTGTCCTGCGCAATGTCTGCATGGATGTTTTTCATTCTGAGGTCATGTTTCACAATCTGTTCCCAAGTCTTACTGCCCTTACCTACATGTCCCTCAACAACCATATCTCTACATTTCCTAACACAACAATCATTCAACAATCAATCAATCAATCATCGAACCCTTTATATAAATGAAAGTGTAATGTCCCTGAATTTTTATTGGTACATTCATAAAGGACTTTTCCATCCAGTTCTTATTGAACCTTTAGGCCGAGGTAGCGTTCTAGGTGAGAAAGTCACAGCCCGACGTAGCCGCGCTAAGAAAGCCGACCAATCACAGTTAACAATGCAGCAATGTATACAATCTTATTCTTACGTTAATTGTGTACTTCTGAAGGATTTTGCAAGTGTTGTTGTCTCTCAACCTTGACCTCGAAAACATGATATCATACGTGTGCTTCGGACCTATATCATTGCGAATCATTCTTTTTAGCGTTCATCTCTACGTCCAGGATTAAATCTCCAGGCAACACGGTACAAATCTATTTGCGACAATTTCTTACCACCAATATTGCGCTTATGTATTTTAGGATTCTTACCTTTTAAATGGATAAATTTTTGAGGTTTTACGTAAAGTCTTTGTAGTCAGGGCTGTTAGCACATTCATACTTCAGTTTTTGACAAAAGCATGAAACTTGGTACAGATGTTCAGAATATAATTACGATTCAAAATTTTGAGGGAGACACGTCAAAGAGTCACGTGATTGCTGACATCAGCACTTTTTGTGTCAGAATATTTATTTATTCAAACCTAGATAATCTATACACCGTTGGAACGGAAATTTTATTCTGATGATAACTACCAAAAGAACTATGGTCTTAAAATCTATCGATTTTGAGATATTAAGGTTCAAAGGCGTCAATGTTGACGTCAGCATTTTTCAGATTTTTTTTTTACACTGACTATTATATACCGTTGAAACGACAATTTTAAGCTGAATCAAAGTAGTATAAGAACTATTGTCTCAAAATGAAGTTGTTAGAAGATAGAAGCCCCTGATGGAGCACTGTGTAAAAGGCTCATTTCAAAGATTTTAAAAGCTTTATGATATTTTATACTATATGGTGTTACCGTAGTCCTTAGAAAATTCCAGTACTTTCTACCGACTATGCTGTTATTATTATTATTCAGTTTAAGTTGCCTTTTAATCTATAAAATGAAATTTAAATAAATAAACAGTTGTTCTCATAGAAATGACAACAAATATATTTCACAAAACATAACACACACTGCGAGATAAAACAGTCGCTAGAAGTTGGTTAGCGTAGTGTTGGGTTCGGAAAAAGGTGTAAAAATTTAGTAGAAATTAAAATTGATCAATAATAATTTTTTCCTTGCACATATGTTTATCAAGTAGTGCTTTAAATGTGTGGAGTGACGAAGCGCATACTAATTCGTCCGGTAAACTGTTCCAATAGTAGATAATCCTGTTCGAGAAAAAGTATTTTCGTATATCGAGTCGAATGAATTACTTCCGAAGTTTGTAGTTGTGACCACTCATAAATCGTCTGCTTTCCACATTGAAGAGGTGTTTTCACACTTATAGTGTGATTTGAATCATTTGAAAACCTTTATCAGATCTCGCATTCTTCTATAACCTTTACTAGGCATATTTAGACTCACTAGTCACAACGAAATGTTTAACAAACAACATGTCTTCTTCTGTTAAGGTTGACATCCTGTAAAGATTAAAAATATATCATTAATATATTATTGGGTTGTCCCTACGTTTAAAACTAGTAAAAGTCAGGTAGAGCTATATATGAAGCAATATATAATGACATATATGTAAAACCTTGTAATAAAAGTCCTATCTGTATTAGTAGCTAGTCTCACCTTACAAGCGCGGGCTTGAGACGGCGATACAATGTCACCGGAATAAAATACGGAAGGTTTTTGAAGCTCTTTCCTCGCAAGTTTCTAATGGAAATAGTCAAGGCTTCTGATCGGATCTCTCCTACTGTGTGTATGAGAACCATGAGTTTCGGATAAATTTGTAAAAAATGGAGGTGGCGTTAGCGGATGCCCCGCTTAAGGATTATTCCAGAGGTTTAGTAAGGTTTAAACATGTTATTCTTGATGTCATATTGTTAAATGTTAAGTTATCAAGTTAAGTCTCCATCTGTGACACTAATTACATAACATAATCACCTGGCTATATAAAGGCGCCTGAAACTGAGGAAATTCAGCATCACCTTATCACAAGATTCCAATTCGAGAAGAAGAAAGAGGTATACGTGATCAGCAAGACGGCGCTGGACCAGAATCACAACCCGAAGATGTCATAACACTGAGAAGGTTTAATGTCACTCTTACGAGGGAGCCGAATTACCAGAAACGAATATTATGGTTGGATGGTAGCAGTAACGTGACGGTGGTAGAGTACATTGGGAAATAGCAACGTTTGTATCCATGGCAACAGCAAGAAATCGCATAAGAACATCATAAGTGGGAAAAGAAAGAGTTTTCAAGACTGCAATGCAATGTGGCAAGCACCATCATTAATCTTATGAAGGGAACACCAATTTCAAGATCTTCAACTACATTGTGCGGCTTCAAAGACATCGTCTCGAACTGTTATTGGAATCAACAGGATCTTCAATGTTGGACTATGCTTCGTTACAACCCTTGCGTACAAAAATAAAAAATTGCTGCGGAAGTCCACTAAAGAATCGGTCATTGTTTTAGGATCACAATTCACCAAACATTTTAATGGCAAACTGGAACCAGCTCTGCGAAACAATGAATTTGACCCACAGAAGAAGAACCCGGCGATCCCACTGAAATGGCCGAATAATAACTGCGAGTCGATGAACAACATTCAACGTGAAACTTAATAATAACAAAATGGAAACCGCAGAAACTCATGGACCTGGTGGAAAAATTGGTTAAAACTTTATTGTTGAAACTTATTGTTAAAAGGCATGCGGCGCTCACTCGACGGAGAAGGGAATTATGAGATTGACTGAGTGATGCAGCACTTCAGAGTAACCAGCATGATTTGGGACGCAAAAACGGGAGAAGAAAAAGAGAAGGTGTTTCTTAAGTTCCTCAGATGCTAGCTCCGATACGCAAGGTCCAACAATGGATTCATCGCATCCACGGACGGGAAACTGAAGATTCCCAAAACGCCTACATTGGCAAAGAAGCCCGGGCAGAAGAAAAAAACAAGAAATACCAAAATCAGTGGTCGAAAGTAGAATCCAAAATATCCTACCAAGGAACAAAGCATCATGCTACCCCCTCAAGGTTCCCTATAATGTGTTTGTTTATGTGTTTCTTATACAATCATATTGTGATAATCATGCTCTTCCCGTATTTTATGTGCCTTAGGGATTTTTTTTATAACTATGTTGGAACATTACAATTCAGTTGAATAAAGAATGGATAAAGAAAAAAAAGGTGATTTCTTTGTAAATTGACACAAAAATATAAAGGTCATGATGAGTGGCTAGGTTTTGGATAAGAAAAATAATGAATTTACGAACTGTGAAACCTATACAGAGTTTTTACAAAAGAATAAAAATCAAAGATATGATCATCAACTTATTTTATTTATCAAAAGCAATTTTACATGCACTTTGATCCGTATCGAAATGCCAACCCATTGAATCCCGATTTTCATCCAAAAATAGTCATGTGTAGTTTGTTTTCTTATATATGTCTTAAAAACAAACGGCAAACATCGTATATCTTACTTGATAAATAATTTGTTATTGACAGTTTTATCTCTGAAATTATATAATGAAAACATACAAAAAACAATATATAACAGGTACTATGGTCTATAGCTTCTATCTTCTAACAACTTCATTTTGAGACAATAGTTCTTATACTACTTTGACTCAGCTTAAAATTGTCGTTTCAACGGTATATAATAGTCAGTGTAAAAAAAAATCTGAAAAATGCTGACGTCAACATTGACGCCTTTGAACCTTAATATCTCAAAATCGATAGATTTTAAGACCATAGTTTTTTTGGTAGTTATTATCAGAATAAAATTTTCGTTCCAACGGTGTATAGATTATCTAGGTTTGAATAAATAAATATTCTGACACAAAAAGTGCTGATGTCAGCAATCGCGTGACTCTCTGACGTGTCTCCCTCAAAATTTTGAATCGTAGTTATATTCTGAACATCTGTACCAAGTTTCATGCTTTTGTCAAAAACTGAAGTATGGAGGTGTTTTTTTGTGCTAACAGTCCTTACTATTGCGAAAATGAATCCACACAAATTAGCTAAAACCGGTCAACTAAATGAAACTAAATCCACGCGAAATGCAACATTTCGGCCATCAGAGAAATTGAATCACGTAAAGTGCATGATATAACGTTAATATGTTGCTATTTCACGGCCAATCTCCTTACCGTAAATGACCGATTAAACGCCCTGGGCGTTTATTTTAACAATTTTCAATTATTAACAAGTTTATTTTCAGCCACATCAAACAAACGATTTCGATGATAGGCTTTCTACAAAAAGGTAATCGAAGTTACTGTTTCTACCATTTATCTTTGTATGTAGTAGTTATCGCGAGATACGAGAAAAATATGGCGAATATTTTTTTGATTTTTTATGTTTTTCAAAATATTTAAATATTTAAGAAAAACATAAAAAACGAGAAAAATATGCCATACTTTTGGAGTATTTCGCGATAACTACTTTATCAATAGGTCTAACTATATGATATCTTATATAACACGCTTTGAGAACGTGAACATGAACGTCACAACTCAATTATTTTACGATTACATTATTCTAACATTCGCACGTGTCATATTTTGCACTCTGTTTTTAACCAATAGGAATCCCGGGAATAGTTGCTTTAACCAATCAGACAATATTTGAATTTTGCACTCCATTTTAGCTAATCAAGAAAAAATATTGAGTTTTGCACTCCGAAATATGATATATATTTCCTCGTGATTAGCTAATCACGTTACAGATATTCACGCAACCTATTGATAAACTGTATGACACGCTTTTTTATAAGAATACGCTCTATAAGAATAGCAGAGTGAAAATGGGCATTTTTTGAAGAATAGTCTAAGAATATACCCAGTGTGAGAATTCTACTGTGTTGGGGAATATTTTGCTGAATTTGCAAAAGCTGATAGAAGAAAATAAGATATGTATTTATAAATTATGACAAGTTGTGCAATGTCTTCTATAAATACATACCGTAAATGATCGATTAAACGCCCTGGGCGTTTATTTAAAATTTGAAAATTTTAGGGGAGCGTTTATTCGAAAGGGGCGTTTAACTAAGGAGGGCGTTTATTTCAAAATGCAAAAATTTGGATAACACCACTTTTTTCTGAAATGATATTACGAGTCACATGCAAGCAGACGACGGTTAAATGATATTACAACTGTTAAAACTCAAATTTCAATGACAGTATCATCATCATCTATTTTGTTGAAATCTTGCGTAACATCTTCCTCGTCGGAACTCGTGATAAAAGGATTATCGAGATCTGCTTCGCCTGATAACAAAGACATTTCGATAAACACGCTGTTGATGTTTACAAAAATGAATTTTTAGTGGGACATGCTCCAATAGAATTATCGCGGCTAATTTTTCAATTCCTTGAAGCTGCCAAAACAAACGTTAAAGTAAGTGGAAAAAGAAAACGGGAAATTGGCTTGGTGGTACCTGGAAAATAAGTCGCTCGGTGCGAGTATGGAAAAATAGCGTGAGTGTTATTCGACAAGCTGCAAGAAATCAAAGAGAAATTTTGAATGGAGTTTTGAAAAAAACGAATCTCAAAATTGTATGTTTCCAGTGGAAATAAATATAGCATTTTCCTAACAATAAACATTACTTCTTTCTCCTTCTTTGCATGGCTATTACGGGAGGGGCGTTTATTCGAAACCTCGCCATTAAAATTCACTCTTTAATTCACACAATTTTTCTTAAAATTTTTAGAAAAGGGGGGCGTTCATTCGAAAGGGGCGTTTATTACCAAATCAATTTTCACACGGGGGCGTTTAATTGGAAGAGGGCGTTTAATCGATCATTTACGGTACGCGAACAAAACATGTACGCAGTATAGAAGAAGAAACTTCATTTCTTAAAAGAAATTTTTATGGAACAAAAAATAAGAATACAACCTATTTTAAGTAGAATAAATAAGAATATGCTAAGAACATTTCAGCCTGATTTGGAGTTAAAAGTTAAGAATACTTGACCCTGGCCGAATCAAGTTATGCTTATAATAAAAAGCGTGTATTGGGATATGTGTCCGCTTATATATAGGGAAACAAAAACTTTCTTAAAACATTTTACCTACAAGCCGCTATAACTATTAGTCAGGTAGCTGCTTGCAAAAGAAATTGGAAATGAGAGGGACAAAATAAAACCTATTCCACCTGTTAGGTATGACCCCAAGGATCCCAAAAATCTTTACCGGACGTGTCCGGTAAAAAATAAGTTTTGATGACGTCACAGAACAAAGTAAAAAAATATTGATATTTTTTAAATATTAGTATACCATTCGTTAGCATTTTTGTGCTGATTTCAAAAAAGAATTATACATTATCACGATTTTTAATATTTTCAAAGTTATTAAGGGTTTTGTGTATTTTAAATTTAAAATTATAATGACGTCACACAAATAAATCTAAATATTTTGTTGAAATATTTTATGTATCAATATACCATTTGATAGCTCTTTTTATGCTGATTCCAAAAAAGAATTATTGTATGTGTCGGTTTTGAACGAAAAAAGAGTTATGAAGGTTTAATTTAATTTAAGGTTTAATTGTAGGTTTTTTCCTTATTATATTTATTTCTTACTTTGCTTAATTGTAAGAACCGAAAACTTTTTACATATATACAAAGCATTAACAAAAATATTATCACACTGGATCAACCCAACTCATCTTTGGAGGAATCGTTCTCACTGTCGCTGTCAGATTTAATATTTACGGCATTTCCACAAGATTCACCGCAACCACATAAGTCGGTACATTCGAGGCCATGCGATCGAAAAACGCATGCTTGCGTGCGGCACGTTGACTTTGAACAGTTGCATAGTATCAATTCGAGAACATCGTCTGGTGCGACTGGTAGAAGCATCCAGTCAATGGATAAAACTCCATTTTCCATCCATGGTTGTCAGGGCTTGGTACATCGGGGCTGTTCGAGACTTCTTTACTACGGCTGTTACGTACGAGACACGTTTAGAGTGGTAGAGTAAAACGTCTCGTGTGGGAGGGAGTTTCTGCGGTTCGGGAGCCTTGCGTGACGAGGAAAACTTTTTGTAGCGAGCTTCGTTTGTGTTGCTACACTTAACGCCATACATTGCGCAAACAAACAATTCTATGCTTTCAAACAAGTTTGCGTCGAACTCGTAAGAATTCCCAAATGGAGCGAAAGTGGTTTGAAAGTCTTCCGAATCTCCCAAAATCTTGAGTGCTTTGGCTTTTCCAATCCCGTAGAATGCACTGGTGTAGTCATTGCCAGTGAATGCATGGAGCGCGGGTATTGCACGACAGCAATCAATACCAAGTTCACCTACGATGTTGTTGATGTTGATGATTAGTCGTCTTTTTTTACGATGTAATTGACGAGAAGTGAAATGCCATCCAACTTTTCTTGGAATTAAAGCGCATACAGAGGTATATCGTATTGTAGCGTTCAAATCAGAAGACGGGGGTTTGTTACAACTAGTTAATTCTATTTCATGACAAAACCAATTCGTTATGAAAACACAAATTAAAGAATCCTAACAAATTTAATTTATAATACACTTTCTTAAAACAAATTATTTTTTTATAATAGAATTTTGCAAAAGAAAGCAACATTTTTAGTTTAGTTTTACCCCCTGAAAAAGAAATACATTTGCCGTGATGTAGTTTTTGGAACTTACCGTACGGAATCATTAATGAAGGACAAAATGGCAGAGAAAAACAGAGAATAGGATGTAGAATTTGTTGAATCTAATAATTGCAATATCTTATGCTATAAATAATCATAGGAGCTCCGGTAAAAAAATTATTAATACTGGATATATTGTGAATGTTTTTGGCTGCGTTATAAATTATCCCTCTAAAATGTTTGGATTCTCATTTTTTTCTGCAAGCAGCTACCTGACTGTATAGAATATGCTGTTTAAAGCCTGTATTATACAGATTAGGTTTAGAAATCACATCAATATCCGTTACAAACAAGCATCCACCTTTCATTCTGGGTGCAGGCCTTTGGTTTAAGCATAAAATAATTATAGGTAATTTATTGCAGTTATACTATATTTTGTGGTTCGTTAACTTCGTGTTTCTGTAACACAGGTCTTTGCATGCTTCAAGTCGATTGGCTGATTCCAATGAATTTGCTGTAAGTATAAAACCTCAGGTGTTTTTGTATAGGTAAAATTTCAATTCAGTGTGAGTAGGTAAAAAAAACAACACCTCTTTTATTATAAGCATAGTGTATTTTGAGCCCAGCCTCAATATGCTTATTTTTTCCTGGTTTGAGCCCCTTGTTATGCTTATTTTTTCGGTTCCAAAATTCAGTGATTCGTATCAACAGGGAGCAACTTCATCCCATAAGCCCGTCAATCATTGCCTAACAGATCAGATAACTACTTATTTCTATCTTTCTTTGCGTATGTCATTGCATTGCACTGTCGAATGAAAAATTTCTTAGTTTCTTACTTTTATCCAGCCTCGGAATATGCTTATGATATGCTCATTTTTTAAGGAATCTCAGCCTTAGTATGCTTATAAATAAAAAAGGTGTATTTCAATTTACTTCACAATCATGATATGAGTGGTGAGACTTTTCATTTCAGAGTGAAGACGACAGTGACCCATTTAGTGCCCAACCCTCAAAACGAACGCGACGGTGACGAGGGTTCAGTTAATGATCTTAACTCCGAAGCAGCATCATTGGAATTGAAAAGTCATTGAAAAGCTACAAGCTACTATTTTTCAACGACACAAAAATGTAATTTTAGGTTTTGTAATTATTTTGAAAATCATCTCTTGATTTAGTCATTCGACACACGCGTTGCAAACGAAGATAAACGGTTCATTTATTTTAAACAGGTTCGGTATAATCTTCACACGTGTTACAATTTGCCGAACAGGATTCAGTAGGTTTTAAGGGTTTTCGTCAATCCGCTGTAAATCTGCAGGGCGATTGTTGCGATGCCGCAGGTGTAGACTGCTTTGAATATCAACAAACTCCACGAGTTCAGAGAAAATGTGTGCGAAACAATCCTATAAAATAAAAATAGTTCACGTCACGATGTTGTTATTGAGGACTTGTCAGAAACGATAACATTTACAAACTGATATTTGCTACAAAAGATTATTTATGTTGTTTTCTAATCATTGGGGCGTCTGCGTTTTTCAAAGATAAAGCAATAACGGACTTTCACCATGTTTCTTTCGAAAAATGAAGCGAGCCCGAGTTGAGTCAAACGTGATACGGAGTTCAAATAATATCGATGGCTTTGAAAATATCTCTCGAGTTGACCAGGAAGTCATTGTCAATAGAATTGAGGAGGACAAAAGCGAAAGAACGACACCTTTTTCCATGGCCTATGGCAAGAAGTATGTGACGAAGAAAATTCCACCGGATGAAAGAAGAAAAAATTGAAGATGATGAAAATGCCCTCAGTTAAAAGATGTTCACGAATGCAGATCAATTCACGCATGCGAAAAAATACGAGCTTCAGCAAAGAATTGCTACTGAAAAGCCAATGTTAATAGCTGTCAGTGAAGTGAAACCAAAAAATGGCAGAGACGTGAGTGAAATTGATTATAGTATCGACGGTTACACGGTCAACCCTGTCAATTTGGATAAGACGTCCGGAAGAGGTATCATCATCTACACGCACAATTCACTGGATAAGTACAATACAAGTAAAGGTTAGCAATTCGTTTGAGGAAGCATGTCTCGTCGAAGTGCGGTTAGGCAGCGGTGACACGCTACTGTTTGGGTGTTTCTACAAAAGCCCCACCCAGAGCCATGACTCCAATGCAAACAACGAACATCTCAACAAGCTACTGCAAACGCTCTGCACGAAATCATATAGCCACATTTGCCTGGTTGGTGACTTCAACTACAGAGACATTAACTGGAAGATATGAACGACTCCTCATAGTGGAAATAGCAAGGAATCGAAATTCGTCGAGGCGGTTCGGGATTGCTTTCTGTTTCAGCACGTTGAGAAACCAACTCGTGCTCGTGGGAACGATGACCCATCCCTGATCAATCTTATCCTCACAAACGAAGAGCTTCAAGTTTCAGATGTAGTTCATCATGCACCTCTAGGGAAAAGTGACCATTCAGTTATGACCTTCAACTATCACTGCTACTTAGACTTCTCAAAGCCCAAGACATGCTACCAGTACTTTAACGCTGATTTCGATGCCATGATAAATGAACTTGATTCCTCCAACTTGAACGAGACCTTCATGCTGGAGGTAAGAAATAAGGGCCCGGAAGCATTATGGGAACTCCTGAAAGCTAAGCTAATTGAATTGAGAAACAAGTTTGTGCCCACTAAAGTGATCAAAACGGGAATTGACACTAGTATGAGAGGGAGCTTTCCCATCAACAAAATCGTTCAGCGCGCTATAAAAGAAAAACACAGCCTTCACCGACGATGGATCAAATGCAAGAGAAGAGAAAGCCAATCCCTGCGGGAAGAGTATAATAAATCGCGAAGCAAAGTCAAGAAACTGATTCGTCAATCAAAACGTTCGTTCGAGAAGGGACTAGCATCAGGGAGCAAGAAAAATCCAAAGCAATTCTTGAAATACGTCCGCAATAAGCTCCGAACAAAGAGCGGGTGTCACCCCGAAAAATCCAAACTCTCTGAAGTTCGATGACCAAGAAAAAGCTGAAATCCTACTATACCAATTCTGTAGCGTCTTTGCCAAGGAACAACCCGGATCAACACCTGCTTTGGAGAAGAGAACGAATAAATTAATACAAGACCTGCATATCGTCGAAGAAACGGCAAAGAAAGAAATTCTTTCACTCGACGTCAATGAATCATGCGGCCCAGATGATATCAGCCCTCTCTTATTGATAAAGCTTGTCGACATCATCACCGGTCCACTAACTTCAATAATGAACGCAAGTATTGACTGTGACTTCATCCACAAGATTGGAAAAATGCATTTGTTCCTCCAATATATAAAAAAGGTGCCCGGAAAGATATGCTTGACATCGATAGCATGTAAACTAATGGAGAAACTGGTCAAAGATGCTGTTCTCTGTCATCTCGTAGAAAACAACCTTCTGTCCAAAAAACAATTTGGATTTGTTAGTGGAAGATCGACTGTCACTCAGCTTTTAAAGTATTTTGATAAATGCGCAGAAGTGGTTGCCAGTGGAGGTATTGTAGACAGTATTTATTTCGACTTCTCTAAAGCATTTGATACAGTGCCCCATAAAAGATTGAGCGCGAAAATGAAAGCGTATGGAATACAAGGAAAATTACTCAGATGGATTGAAGCATTCTTGACGGGAAAGGAACAAATGGTTAGAGTTAATGGAGAACTCTCAACATCAAAACCGGTCATCAGCGGGATCCCGCAAAGCAGCGTCCTGGATCCTCTCTTATTCGTCCTGTACATAAAAGATCTCCCAGACTCCGTCAAATCAAATTATTTGCCGACAACACAAAGATCTTCAACCAAGTTTCCTCCAGTGAAGATGCAATGGTACTCCAAAATGATATCGATGCGCTCAACCGTTGGTCGGATAAGTGGCTGCTTAAGTTCAACACAGATAAGTGTCATGTGCTCACTTTAGGGAAGTTCGAAAAGATCATGCACACACATCGGTACACCATATATGGAGATGAACTTGATCACGTCTTCGAAGAAAAAGACCTGGGTGTCATTATTGACATGGAAATTACTTTTGAGAAGCATATTGCGACGAAGGTGAAGAAAGCAAACGGAATGATACTATTAAGAAAAACTCACTCTAAAACGAACGGTCGGTAGCAACACAGCAGCAGTAAAACAATGACTACAGGCATGTATATCTTTTGCAGATCTTTGCGTGCTCGCAACCATATCAAAGAAGCCACTGTAAGGTATAAAACCTGCAAAAAAAACGTCATTTCAAATGTTGTTTTGCAAACTGTAAACACATTTAAGGAAGAAATTTTCGCGAAATATTGTCAAAACTGCTTATTATAACTTTTGCAATAAACGAATTTATTTTAAACAAAACACAAAGAGCTAGACCATAATGGGGTGATTAGGCTGGTAGGTGCACGCACTGGTGACAGGCCCGGCGGAGTAAAAAAAAGTGGAGGGGCTGAAGAAAGAACTTTACAAGCAATGGAAGTGCACACTGCGTTTCGGACTTTATTCCATTAAAATGTTAATTTTAATATATATGAGCAACGCATACGTCTCCTTTAATTCAACGCAGAAAATTTCTTTAAAGGGTGGAGTTCATCTCACAGGATTCGAAAAAATACATTGCATTGGTTAAACAAACAAAAACATCGACCGAACGATCTTTATATAAATGTTAATTAACGTAAATTTTAATGAAATGTCTTAAATTTATGCGAAAGCGTGGAAATTATTTGAGTGGAAATCGACTTTAATGGCATAAAGTACATTTGAGTACATAGAATACATTTCATTGTCAAAAACGTCAAAAACGTCAAGACCTAATACATATTTACAGTCTTTATGTAAAAACTCCAAAAAGTCGTTTGCGGTTGTCATTCGAACATGCAAAAGCATTTGTTGTGGCGATCAAGTCGACACTATCAGTCTGTTCCTTATGAAATGTTAAAATGACAAGTGAATTGAAACGGCTAGGTAACATGATCGTAGATCGCATCCACGTCTTTACTCCCCTCGCCATGGAAAAGGTTCTTTCAGCTGTCGCGCTAGTGGCTGGGTTTACAACTAACAATTTACATAAAATACAAACGTTTTGATTAGTTTTTTTTCTTCAGAGGGAAGTGACTGCATGTCACTATCAAATCATCAGCACAAACAATATCTTTATCTTTGAGTAAGACTTTGAGGGTTTGTATTTCGACTCCCAGTTCTTCAACGTTGATAACGAACTGGTAATTGCTCTCTACACTCGACAGTTCTGCAGAAGTTTCTTCACCCTTCAGAGTTTTGACGAACAATGACTCCCAACTGCTCAAAAATCAAAAACGAAGGTTGATTAAATCTTTCTTGGACAGACGACATTAATGCATCAACTGCTTCGTAGAACAAATCTCTGTAATGGTCGAGAGGACTTTCTGGATGGTGAGATCTTATTTCAGAAGAGAGTAGTTTGGTGCTTTTCGTTGACGTTTCAAGACAGGCTTTTCGACAAAGGGAAATTCTTTCATTTTGGAAAATTTCCAAAAATGTAATAAACGGCGGGGTCTTGATTTCTTTGTAAAATGAAGAGACACTGTTTTAACGTATTTACAACTCTAAAGAACATAAGCATAAACATTAAATAACTAAAAGAAAAGTCTGAGGAAAAAACATTTCAATAGACTAATCGAATGAGAAAAATCTTACGCAACAATAGACTAACGTTCGAAAAAAAGATCAAATCTTTTTAAAGTGATAAAATGACACTAAATTCTAAATTCATTGAATGAAAGTTGCAATCAAACGTCTCATTCAAAATTTGTTTATTCATTCTTGATAAGTGAGAGTGGGACATTAATAAGCGGGGGGGAGTCCAAATAACGTCCGGGGGGGGGGGGGGGTTCCGGAAAATTGGAAAATTAACAAGCGGGGTGGGGGGGGGGGGCGTTTTTTGGCACACAAGAGTACAGAAGTTTTACAAGTTTCATGCCAAAGTACAGATCAAAACTTTCCATCTGACTTTTACATCCAATGATTCGTGACTTGACTTCTTTCGTTAATCTTCGTTCTGTCAGAGATTCCTTCCATAACTTATAACAAATGGCAATAATTATCCAGAATTCGCTGGAGAGAGTTGGCTTGTACTGTCCATCGTGTTGTCGATAATGTTGTAATGTTTTTACATTCGTTGTCAACATCTTCGACTGTTGCTTCTTTCAGAGAGGTGAACATTGTTTCATGCTTTAGAGAAAATTTGATAAGGGTCGTGTCAAAATCTGTTTTGCTACACCATTTTTACCTCGTAAAAACCTATAAAATCTTCTCGCACACGGAAACAATCATCTACCAATCGTCTGTATATTCATCATAGATTATCGCATCAAACGATTTTTGAATTTTTTCACAAATACCACAAATGATATGATGTGCCATAAGCAATTATTATTTCATTTTGAATGTCATAAGATAAATAACTTATCTGTCTTCTTTAACTCCCATTTGTTTAGTCCAGGGAAGTCTTTGCTTTAGTTGAATGAAATTTCAATTTTCGTCATTGTCACCACCCCTTAAGGCTAAACCTTGGCGCCCTAGAATTGTAAACATTCTATGATCTTTAGCAAACATCGTCTATTCTGTTCCATGTAATCTTTCACGGTTTGGTTGGACATTTCACAAACGTTTCCGCAACATGGAACTGTCGTTTCCTAGGCTAATGCTAGTGCGGCACTTTGAATGAAAGTGACTGTCCGACTTAATATATACAGAATTGACTTCTATAGACCGGTAAATACAGCGGTAGTATTAATAACATTGCATAACGACTTACCAATAGCCATATACTCCTCTAATGATAGAAAAAAATTTACTATGTGTAGCAAAAAGTGGGGGAGCTCCGCCAAGCCTGGATGAGAGACCAGAGGGCGAGGGAACGATTGCAGTCCAAAGTATATATAACGGTATACGATTCTAAGTTCCTTAGTTCCTAAGTATACAGCCTTTACCCTACTTACAAACAATATAACAGTGACGATTAAATTCACTGACAATAGAATCAACAATTTTTAACCCTAAACTGTAATATTATGTACGACGTACGTACACAACTATTGTTCTATAAGCAACTTGGAATTTTGGTCAGCACTCAAGTTGCTTATATTTTTATATTTTTGACAATTCATTTTATGGAAAATTAATCAAACTTTTGGTACTACTACTTTAATGCCAGAAATTTTCGCGAATTTCATATTAAAGTGAAAAAAACTTCACAAACAAAATTGAATTTAGTACTTTTTTGTTACTTAGCAAAACATTGTTCTAATAGCACACAAGACTGTTTCAATTTAACCGATTCGATAAAGACTCTGTGAAAAAGTTCACTTAAAAAATGGATAAAACTTGAAGAATTCGCAAAATTAAATGCCCACGAACTATTCCATTTTGACCGATTCGCAAAAATTAATTCCCGCAAAATGTAAAAAATTTAGCAAGTGGACCGATTCGCCAAAATTTCTGGACGCAAAAACTTCTGACATTAAAGTATATATAGAGATACATTTTCTTAAAATAAAACATAAAAAATTTCTCTATTTCTCCATCTTCACCTTTCGCATCTGATTGTCGAATATATCTTTTTCATTTTCATGAAATAATCAAATTTATACCGTTGCTTATGATCATATCTACACAGTACTGAAGTTGCTTATGGTCATATTTGCACAGTACTGAATGCTGAGTGCTTAATAATTTTTCTAAAAATTTGTGTGTGTATATATATAAAGAATAAAAAACTATTATATATATATATATGAACTGAACACACTTGCAACTTGGTTAGATTTCATTTTATCACTGGATGTTTCTTACCAAACTAATGTTTGCATCAAAACTTTGCTGTGTGTGAACCCAACTGAATTCGATTGCGCGGGCACCAAACCACAGTGGTAAGAGTTTTGTGAGAAAAAATTCGGAACTTGCCCAACCTAAAATGTTAATATATTGATATATAAATTAGACTCAAACCTATCAGTATTGCTACAAATTTGCTCAACAGAAAATAACATTGAATCTGATTGAGAACTTTTAATATACATAATAAACAAGCCTAAAAAAACTTGTGGTTCATATGAGCACAATATTAAAAGACTTGAACAGGCTGAGCTTCAATAATTGTTAATAAACATTTGACAAAGAAAACGATTATGTTAACCTTCTTAAGATTAACTTTAAATAGCCTTAAATAGAAAAATAGTCTTATTGAAAAAATGTTTTCAGTGTTACATAACACCAAGAAAAATTAAAATAAACAGTTAATTGTCAACAATTTTATACATAAATAGACTGAATTGAAGTCTTGAATAGTGCGAAGGAAAGAAATTTATTTATACCTAAACCAGCAACAAGAACTTTCAATTCTCCAGTTCCTGGAATTTTGTTCATTAGAAGATGCAAACCGAGTAAATCGCTGAGGTCAATTGTTGATTTCATAAATTCCCCAAGTAAATCTGCACGTTTTGAAAATGAAGTTTCATTTACAGGGAAAAACGTAGCAAGAATAAGCATTTTACACATTTGTGTAATGACATATGCTAATACTGTTTTGCCAAGGCGCCATATCGTTTGATAATCAGCTCTAAAGCAACAAAAAGTCTTAAAAATCACTACAGTACTACAGTTTCTTAAATATTTGAGGGCATGTAAATCTAGTCTCATATATATATATATAATAAAAAAAAAAAAAGGTGTAGTTGTTTTCTAGCTAGCTAGCAACATATTAAAGGAGTTCGAATTAATGTGAAATCAATAAAGAAAAACTTACAATCCAGAACTTCTATATAGTAGAAAATGTGGTCCAATGCTTAAAGCTAAACAATTGCCAAAATGAAACAAAGTCATGATTCGTTCCGACGTTAAAATGTCTTCGACTCCTGCTTGTCAATAAGATTATTTGAGTAAAACGCAGAACAACCTAAAGTTCTGTACGGGAAAGAAAAGGAATCAGCTTCCAAAAGGTCCGCCAAAATTCCAAAATTAAAAATAATGAAAATTTGCAACGGTTAAATCTAATCGCGACTTTCATTCAACAGTATTCTTTTGTGAAAATATATGTGTTTATAACAAACTATATAGAAGTCCCTTTCTATTTACAAATAACGTCTGAACCAAAAGTGAAAACTATTCTATTTTATATAATTGAATTTTAATATTTTAAAAGAGAGCGATTAATCAAAAAAATTCGTTGATGCTGTGCCGTACACAATTTACAGACAAGACAAGCTAACCATCCTATCGAATTCTAAAACGCAGATTATAGACTACCATGGTACCCTTCTCAAGTTCCCTGAACGTTTTTTTGGTACTTTTCAGTGATAATGAGGTTTTGTTGCAGTGCTTTTGCCAAACTGGCTCATTAGACCAATTTCCAATGTTTAAAATGTCTGGAATTGGTATCCCCTCCTTGGAAACCATTGAGGGTGAGGCTCCCCTTTTAGAATCAAGCCGGGATAGTTTCATGTCCACACCACCTAGGTCTGGCATTCTTTTAACCCATCTGGCCGTTGTATCTTTTGAGACCGGTTTATTTGGCCTTATATAACTGTAAGGTATTTCATATTATTAAAAAAAAATTTCAACATGTTTTGATTTTTCCAAAATAATTTTTCTAGAATAAAGGCTCATTTCCACTTGCCGCAAATTTTCCGCGGACCGGAACAGAAAGGAACAGAAAACCTTCTGAGCATGTGTACTTCATTTGTTTACATCATTGGAATTACATCGTGATTGGAAATTTTTCTTTTCCGTTCCGAAGAAAGTTGAATTTGCTTCAACTTTTTCTTGTGTCCGAACGGTAAAAATAATAATACTATTATATTAACATTAAAATAAAGATGCTAAATTTTAATTTAATGCTAAAGATGTTGCTATTGAAACATCCTACGAAAACACGAGCAAGAGAAAAAACGCAACTATAACCAGCGTGTCATGGACATTGAACATCATGGTACCTTTACCCCATTAATTTCCACACTTCTCGGGGGTACTGGTACTGAATGTTCCGCCTATCACGCATATCTAGCCGAATTAATCGCTGCTAAAACTTCAGAACAATACGTCAAGGTTTTGACTTTCATCAGATGCAAGTTGTCGTTTTTGGTTCTCCGTTCAGCACTATTATGCATCAGGGGAAGCAGAACACTCCGAGCTGACAAATTGACAACTATAAACAGTGACATAAGTTTAAGTCATGACGAAGTTCGACTTTAGTTTCGAAAACAACTCTACATTTTAACTATTTTATATAGTTTTACAAATTTTAATATTTATTTATAGTTATTATTATATTTTTTAAAAGTATTTATTATTTTCAATTATTGTAATACAAGTATTTCAATAATACTCTCGTTGTTTTTTTTAATTGTTTATGTAGTACACATCGTGTGTATATTTTTATTGGATTTTATTGTTTAAAATGAATGATTTTTGTTCTTTATATTAATACTATTTACTCGACAAACATCAAGCAACAAATTGTTGATTTAGTACTGGACAACAATGAGATAAAGAATACGAAGAACGACATTGCCAAAGAAAGAACAAAGACCTATGAAGATCAACTTGAACTGCTACGAGAAGCTATGACATCTGATCAATGCAAAGCAAATGATCTATCATGTATGAAAGGTGCTTCTTCGTGGCTCACATCGCTTCCATTGAAATCGGAATGCTTTGTTCTTAACAAACGTGAATTTCATGATGCAATCCGCATGAGATACCGATGGCATCTGAGGTTCATGTCATCTATTTGTGTATGCGGGAAACATTACTCACAGGATCATGCGATGTCTTGTCAAAAAGGAGGATATATTCATCGCCGGCACAATGAAGTACGCGATCTTCTCGGAAAGTTGGCTACAGAAATTTCAAAGGATGTTCAAATCGAGCCACCATTACAACAGCTAAGTGGTGAAATCCTCCCAAGAAATTCGAACACATCGGAAGAAGCCAGGCTGGATTTAAACATACGGGGCATCTGGCAGAAGGGACAACGTGCATTTTTGAAATAAGGGTTTTCAACCCAATTACACCATCCTACAGAAACCAGAACTTACAAAATACCTTTGCAGTGAATGAACGAAGTAAGAAACAGGCCTACAGTCAACGTGTACTACAAGTCGAGCATGATTCATTCAGTCCGTTGATTTTCACGCCAAACGGTGGAACGATTAGAGAAACAGAAAAGTTTTTATCAGTGTTATCTACACATATTTCAGAGAAACGCGACCTCCAACTTCAACAGTAACGAATTGGATTCGTACAAAGTTGTCCTTCACACTTCTTCGCAGCGCATCCTTTGTATTCGCGGTTTTAGAAATAGACGATCCAAAATAGAAGCAGATACAGCGAACATTGAAATCGCGGAAGCAACTAGTCGAATTAATTAAGTGAGAACAATTCTTTTTGTTCGCCTTTTAGCACTTGTGAACCGGCAGCCTTCCGGTATAGAAACAGCGCTAAATATTTTATTATATATTTTCCATTGGTTAAAAAAAACATTAATTTAAATAAATAACACGGAGCAAAATAATACAATTTTAATAATTGTTTAAATCGACCAATCAAAATTCGTTATTTCGTGTATATGTTATATTGAGCAGTTTGGCTAATTTTTCTGAGAAAGATGCTGTTCTTTTTAATTTGTAGCATTATTGTTACATTTTCTGATTTGCTGATTGTTTGATATTAAAATATGGCTGGTAGAATATGTCTTAAAGAATCGGTAGAAAGTCAAGCGACTTTCAACTACAATGGTGGTGAAATTTAACAATATGTGGGGCTTTTTGAAGAAGATTTTCGTATTATAGCGGATTCATACGAAAATACTAAGAAGAGAGAAAATTGTTATTATAATGTTATTATAATCGTTATTATTTTTGTATATTTTGCGAGCCCAAATCTTTTTTCAATCTCCTTACGTAAATTTCTTAATAATAAAATTTTCTTCGTTGTAATACTAGCCATCTTTGTTTATATTTAACGTTTCTTATAAGGAAAACGTGCGGCAAGTGGAAATGAGCCTTAACCCAAATTATCCCAGTGACTACAAATGTAGTCACAATTTCAATGCATCTTTTTCTAATTGAAACTAATACATTATTTTTGATTCTCATGTAATTTCAGTAGAGAGAGGAAAGAAATTCATTTTTATGTATGCTGTTTCAGGTTCCTTTATTTTTTTTATAACAAACTCTTTAACTATATTCTAAGAAAATTGTTTCTTATAACCATCTTCAAACATTTTTAAAATTTTGTATAAAAAAATTAAGTTGAATAACGTTAATGTTGAAATTTTGGATGCTGTTATATTTTTGTTGCCCTATTTGGGTCATTCGTCACTTACTACATTGTTATTTCATCACTATGTATTTTTAAAAGTTTGTGCCTACAAATGTAGTCAGTGGGATAATTCAGTATTGGAAATATTCTGAATGGTCAACTTTCGCAACATTTTGAAATTAGTGAAACTAAGTTATATCAACATGGCCTTCAGCATGGAATAACAAACCATTCATAATAATTTGAACTATTTTCAGTTAGAATTGTTCACCTTGATTGTCAGTAATAATAGTCTTCAGAGTATGGCAAGCGTAAAGTGTTTTTGTGGTAAACGAACAAGCCATTGTCAGTTAGCTAGTGCTGTGAATCAGATAGAAGAAGATGAGGCTGAAACTGCTAAAATTATAATAATTGGACCTTCTCCTGGTAGCCAAGACAGTGACTTAGAGAATAAAAACGAAGACTCTCTATGTGCCGATGGGTTGCCAAATGAAGTTTCGGGTGAATTAGAGGTTTTCAATACTTATGATGAAGATTGTGGCCAGGGTAACAATGATGATGATGGTGGAGATCCTATAGTTTAACTCCCCACCACCAAAAAGCCGAAAAAAGTAAAACCAAAGAAAGAAATAAAATGGGGGAAGAAACATATAAATCCTAAGCCAATTTCGAAACCTGACCAAGATAAAAGTGCTCAGGCAGTATTGCTTGAATATCCAGAAAATGTTGGAACAACTGTCTGGTCATCGTTTGAGAAGGTTTTTCTAGATATTGCTCGTTTGTTGGTGGAAGAAACAAATAGATGTGCCAATCAAGACAAAAACAAGCCAGTATTTAATGTTTCTATGGAAGAGATGATGAATTTTCTTGGTTTAGTGTTTTTATCAGGATACAACATAAGACTATCTGAAAGAGACTACTGGAGTATTGATCCAGATTTACGATGCAATGCGTTAACAGAAACAATGACACGTAACAGGTTCTTTGAACTGAAGTCTTTTCTTCACGCTGCTGATAATCAGTCACTTAGTCATTCACGAATGGCTAAAGTTGAACCATTATATACCTTACTTAACGAAAAACTTCAGGCTTACGGGGTTTTCCATGAAAATCTTAGCATTGATGAGTCAATGGTTCCGTATTATGGGCGCCATTCATGTAAATAGTTCATTCGTGCGAAACCAATTTGATTTGGTTATAAACTCTGGATTCTTGCAAGTGCTACTGGATTACCTTACAACATAGAAATCTATGCAGGAAAGTCTGCAAGCGATACTGGTGAACCTCTTGGAACTCGTGTGGTGAAAACTGCATTGAAAGCTTGTAAAAGTCCGAATTGTCATAGTGTTTACTTTGATAATTTCTTCCCGAGTTATGACTTACTGTCGGACTTGCACAAGAAAGGTTTCAGAGCTACTGGAACCATGAGAAAATATCGTGTGATGAAATGTCCTTTAACTGATGTGAAAGAGATGAAAAAGAAAGAGGATCATATGACTACAGAAGTGACAAGAAAATCGAAATTGTTTGATGGAACGACAACTCTGTAGTCACACTAGGAAGCAACGCATATAGTGTTGAGCCATTAGCAACAGCTAAAAGATGGATAAAAGGTATTGAAAAGGGCAACGTGAATCAACCTGCAATGATTTCCGCGTACAACAAGGGAATGGGAGGAGTTGACTTGTTTGACCGTGCATTATCCAATTTGAGACCTGTAATAAGTGGTAAAAAGTGGTATTGGCCTTTGATAATCAATGCTATGAACATTGCTTTTGTATATAGTTGGGGAGTTTACCGCATTTTATCAGATGAAAAAATAACTCAGAAAGATTATCGTCGACAAGTAGTTAGCATTATGTTACGGCGTTCTCATTCTCGAATTAGTAATGTACAATCGAGACCTACTAAAACTTTCCAAATATCAGATCAAATTCGTTTTAATGGAGTTGGACACTATCCAGTTAGTTGTCCAGTAAGGAGATGTGTTCTATGTGGAAAGAACAGTAGAAAAGCGTGTGAGAAGTGGAAACTAACGTTACATTTGAATACTTGCTTTCAAGTTTTTCATGAAATGTAAGCCAGGAAAAATAATAGAAAGCCAACTTTTATGGTAATTTTTGTCACTTCTTTCACCATTGTAACAGATTTTAAGAATCTCTTTATCAACTATACTCGACATACATCATTTTGGATAACCTGTATTTAAGGAAGAAAATTTTTTTTTTTCAATATCCCTTTATCCCACTGACTACAAATGTAGACCCCATAAAAAACAATGTTTTCCGTAAAACTTTTTCCCTGAAACTTCTAATTTTTCTTGGCCCAATAGAACACAAAATATCAAATTTCATTAAATTAGGTTAATTTTTGAGGTTTTGGGATAATTTGGGTTAAAGCTGATCTCCACTTTGTTGATTTATTAACGGAAAGGAAAAGTTTTCCGTTTAGACATGCGCAGATTTATCAATGCCCAAAACGATGAGCGGAAAAATTGAACAGACAAAAGTGACTTGAAAAAGTTCAACTCAAAAAGTTCCTTTCGGGAAAAAGAAAATATTTAGCCAATCAAGAACCCTGCGCTTAATCACGTGATCTCAATTTTCGTGATTTTTACATCGTTCAATAACAAAACACGTGCAAACAGTTCCTACGAGAGATAGAGAGGGTAGAGAGTTTCTTCAGTGTATAGTATGTAAAATAAGATCTTTGTTTCGTATCGTTGTGTCTCTTCTTTTCGCTAATCAATCAAATAAAAAATACAAGTCTAGTTCCCAAGGGACAAATCTAAATGTTAAATCAAAACAACAACATGGCGGATAAGCCGCGTCATATAAACGTATAAGACATATACAAGCCTTCTTTCTTTTTTCTTTTTTTGTGTCCATCTGTGTTTATCGATCCATTACGTAGTCTTGGAAACGAATAGGCATTTTCCTCAATCGTGTGGATCTTCGAATCTCAGTCTGTGTGGTGTGGGTGTGGTTGCGTTGTTGCTTGTGTAGTCGCCGGTGAATGATCTTCGACTGTATCCGCTTGTTGTGTTTTGGCGGCGCTACCGCCATCGATTGCTGGAACCTCTGAGATGATAGGTGCTGGATCGACTACTACACGATACTGTTTGTAAGGCATCGTTTCAGCAATGGTGCCTGTTTTGTCCCATCTTAATGGATTATTACCACTTTGGTTTTGTATCGAAGCGGGGTCTCCGATTTTAAGAGTTCTAAGTGGCTTGTCAGTTTGGTTGCGCACGGCTTGTGTTTAACGTCTTCTAAAAGTTTTTTCTCGTAAATCTCCAAGGTCTAACCAATGCGTGAAAAATTGTCTCGGCGGCGGCAAAAGAGCTCCGCCGGTGATATGCCCATGTCTGGTGCTGGTTTGTTACAGTGAAGTAACAGTGATCGCGCAACTTCATCAGTATCTAACAAGCCTGACGGGCTTATATTGGTAGTAAGTATGCGTTTGGTTACTTTTACTGCAGCCTCAACACGACCATTACTCTGGGAGTAACCCACAGATGACTTTCTGTGTGACACATTCCATGCTTGTAAAAATCTCTCAAATTCTGAAGAATCAAAGGGAGGTGCTCCGTCTGTGGCGATTTGTTCGGGAACGCCAAAGTTTGTAAAATACCGTTGTAGTATCAATATGATTGTCGTAGCTGTTGCGTCCGGCTTGGCAGAGGCGATTTCGGTCCATCCGGAGAAACGGTCCGCGTAAGCAATATATGTTTGTCCTGCCATATAAAATAAGTCGGCAGTTGTGTTCTGAAATGGGTAGGTCGGAAAACATGGTTCCTCAGGCGTGTATTTGCGGTTTGATGGGGCTGTTTCATTACAACGACGACATTGGTCTCTGCGATTTTGTATTTAAGATTCCATTCTCGGACAGAATAATCTCGTTCGTGCGTTGGCCTTCATCGAATTGACACCCTGATGACCAATATGTAACTGGTCCAGCATTTGGAGGCGAAGGTCGGTAGGAATTAAGATACGTCCTTCTAGATAAATTAGGTCATTTATACAATATAAATCGTGTCTCATGTTCCAAATGGTCTGGAAAACCATTTTCAACTTTGTGTTTGAGTTCTTGGTATACGTGATCATTAGAAGAGGTTCGGGCAGTATCATCAATTGACAAGCAATCGCGTTGTAAACGGATAGCCGCTGAGATAGCACTCTCAATATCGGCGTATTGTATCGATGTGTCTTTAAGCGGTGAGGGTAAACGAGACATGACATCGGCTCCTATGTTCTTGGTGCTAGGTATTGCTATTATACGGAAGCAAAACATTAGTGTTTTGTCTTTAATTTTCAAGAGACGTGGGTTTTTGATCCCATGAAGTTTGCGGTTGTTGAATATTCGTGTAAGTGGTTTATGATCCATTGCTACAATGAAGTTCGGGCACCTTATGACGAACATTTTACAGGATTCCAATGCAAATAGCAGCGCAAGAGCTTCTCCTTCTATCGGTGCATATCGACTTTCTGCTGACGTTGTAAAACGGGATCCAGCATAAGCAATCTTCCAATGTCCTTCTCCACATGAGGGGTCGGTTAATAAGCAGGAGCAATGTTTTTGTGACAGTGTGAATCCGATTCCGTTTTTACTCCATTCGGTGGTGATACAAGTTTGTCGGTTGACTTCGAATGTTTGTACGCCGTCTCTTATACTTTTTAATATTTCTTTCTTCGACGTCAGGGTCTGTTTCTCATGTGTTTCTGTTTGAGTTTGTATTTTGACAGAAATATTTTATGGTAACAGGAAAAATAACCTTGGAGACAAAATGCAATCCCAAATTAAAAAGCCGAATTGTGTGGGCTAGACGTATTCAATACTTAACATCAACGAAGAAGAGTAAACCTATTCGTCTATATAAGGTCTTCGTATTCTAAAAACAGACATGCGTAGCTCAATAATAATTAGGCGGGCTAAAGCATATATATACATATATATAGAGAATTTCCAGCCATCCTAGCCGAGACCTTGTCATATCAATTTCGACATCTTGCCTTAATCATCATAAATACCTAACAAATCGGTTTCACGGAAAAATTTCTTCGTTTGAGGCGCATGCGCAGTACCCAAAATTAAACACGGATGTTTCCGTTTTTGTTTTTTAAACTCCCTACTAGTACTAATTAAATCCAAAAACAAAAAGGTAAAAACAAACTGAGAACTTTAAAAATGGTCTGATTATCTGATAGTTTTTGTCCGCTCATGTGGACATATCCGTGTGGGATTTGCTGAATTATAAACTGACAAATATTCAAAGTCAATAAAAAAGACATGGCTTCCTACCTTCCTATCCTGATTTGTTTCCAATTCCATAATTTGTTGTTTTGAACGATAATAACGCCAATAATAAAATTAAACACAATAATAAAACACTCCGTTTTTATTTTTAATGTTCTGCTCTAAAAATGTTACCCATTTACAATACAGTATACATCCGCTAATTCGAGCACGCAACGGATCAGACTGCTCGAATAATTAACGAATGTTCGAATAAACCGAAATTAAGATATAATCAAGAATCTTGTTAAAGACAAAAAATATTTCTTTTTTCAGTATGTTTTACATGGTGGTTTGCTGCCTTTTTGCACAAAGTGTCGGTCAATTTGGCGGCCTCCGATATGGTTTACATACGACTGGATAGCAACCTATTGCCTGAAAATAAGGAGAACCTTTGCAAGGTCTCAATAACTTGCGATAGTTCATTTCTATGGGAACACTCCACCGGTTCATCTTTACTTTCAACTGAATTATCATCATCACTGACGTCCTCTCTAAACAGCCCTGCTACAATTTCAGCATAAGAGAAAATTTCTATGTGAAAGCATTGAAATTGAAATTGCAGACGCAAGAGTAAACCGTGGCGATGATTCTTTTTTAAACATTTCTCTCATTGATAAAGAAAACATCTAACGCATAAAAAACAACACGGTGTTCAGCCTGCGAATGATATATGTATATTTCTCGTGGAGTATCTCAAGGCTCTCTTTTAGGATCTCCCCTTTTCCTAATTTATGCCAATGATCTATATAGCGCATCAAACATACTCATTTGTATTATTTTTGCCAACGATAAAAACCTTTTCTTGTCACACGAAAATTTGGAAATATTTTTAATAATATATATATATATATATTGAAGTGGAATTAATTGTAAAATGGTTCAATGGTAATAAACCCTCGCTTAATGACAATAAAAATAAATTTACAATTTTCCATAAAAACAGTCAAACAAAAGAACATTTCCAAATCCATCAGGACCCTCCGCACTTTATTGGTGCAAGAAATGCAAAGGAAATACTTACTAACACTAACAACAAACCTGGTGTTATTATCAAGGAGTTTAACCTTTCCCTTCCTGGCGTACTTAGGACGCCCATATGCACCTACAAAAATCACGAGACAACCAATTTGAGCTAAGCTTCTACGCAACTAGTTTTGCCTACAAACTCAACTGTTCTAACTTTAAAATAAATACACCTCGGAAGTGGGATTGAACCAGCCTGGTTTGGTTTTGTGTGTCGAACGCAACAGCGCCTTATAACAAATATATATAAGTACGTTGTTTCAATTAGTATTTTAAATCACACTCTATTGGTAGCGTCTGTGCACGAAACCGTTTTCTAGAAAGGTGCGGCAAAATCTCAAGTGCATTTACATATATCGCGTGGCCGCATAAAAACAGCTGTAGCGGAATACCGTATTGTTATGAGAGCGGTCCACTTGATTGATTGACTCTAAATACGTCTCTTGTATTCCTTCCCAAGCCTTCTGCCAAAGCCTCCATATCCCATACTGCCATAATGTATTACAAATATGGTTGAGAATTGACCAGATGGGGATTATCTCGGGGAAATTGTCCAGGGAAATTGCCCGGACACCTGTTTATATATAACCACTTATATTTTTGTTTTGAAATTCTATAATTATCAATAATAATAATAATAATAATAATAATAATAATAATAATAATAATAATAATAATAATAATAATAATAATAATAATAATAATAATAATAATAATAATAATAATAATAATAATAATAATAATAATAATAATAATAATAAAAATAATAATAATAATAATAATAATAATAATAATAATAATAATAATAATAATAATAATAATAATAATAATAATAATAATAATAATAATAATAATAATAATAATAATAATAATAATAATAATAATAATAATAATAATAATAATAATAATAATAATAATAATAATAATAATAATAATAATAATAATAATAATAATAATAATAATAATAATAATAATAATAATAATAATAATAATAATAATAATAATAATAATAATAATAATAATAATAATAATAATAATAATAATAATAATTTGAAATTAAATATGTTGTTTGCTGATTTTATATTCAAATCAGTCCAATCATTAATCTACGGCAGTCTGTTACTGACAGTCCATTACACCTAACCATTTTTTTAAAATATGTTATTTTGTAATCTATATTAACAATACTTATTTTAAAAAATCAATAAATTTATCCACCCCCCTCTTCCTCTTTACCCCATTCTAATAGGGTCTGACTTGGTTTACCCCCGGATTTTTTGAAATCATCCGTCACGACCTCCAGGACTTTAGCTTTAGAATTTTGAGTCGATTACATAATATGGTACGAAACTGTATCCGTACTCAAATCGATTAACGTGGATTCAAACCCAAGCAATACTTAATTTATTTTGAACTAAATTCGGAAACTTTTCTTAAAAAATGTGTCTATCTTTTTTCAGTTCAGTTTCCTATAAAATCGCAAAATTTGTTTTTACAACCATTGTTGTATCAGTTGTTTATGTTCCTATGAACGTTTATTAAAGGTGTGGTTTCAAATTATGACACTTGTCGCTTTCGATATAGATATCTGTGAGGTTTCTTTGAGAGTTGGATGGTTTGGGAAAGTCCCTCGTCAACATTTATAACCTTTTCATTAGATTTTACATTTTTTATAAACTTCTATAGCGAAAAATTTTTGCAAAGTCGCATAAAACATGATTCTAGACCATTGAGTGGCTGCTTTAAGAGTATATGTGCGATATAAATAACTTTTCTGATACATCTTGTATGTACTTGTCTCTAACTAACCATGTGTTGTAGAGATATGTTTTATTTTGAATAGAACCATCCATAACCCTATTTTGTTCTTAATTTTTTTGATATGGGGGGATATGTCCACCTTATTTTCATGAAAGGGATATTAAATCCTGGGAGTCAAATGTCCTGATGGACAATTATGTATTATTATGTAATCGGTGATCAAAAGGTTATTCAAAGTTGAAACATGTTCAACAACAGAAATTTTTCAAAACTTTTCTAGATTTGTTTTCAAAGGACTTTGTATTGTTGTTATTGAATTTTCAGTTTTCAAAAGAATTGTATTGGAGGCGGTTCAACTGTAATACCAAAAACTGCTGCAAATAATCAGTTACAGGTAATTCTATAAACGCTTTATAAGTTTCAGTGTTTGTATTTTATTTCTAATTATTATTATATATTTTTTTATTTCCAATTTTAGTTTTAATTTAGAGATTTAATGTTAAATTTCTAAGTATATAAATTCTTCCAAAATTGCGCACATTACAGATTTTACAATCAGTTAAATCATTCGAACATATCTTATGTTTATCACATGTCTTAGGTTTGCCGATGATGATGGCTTCTCCCGAAAAAGAATCGAAGAATGGTAGTGATTGTAACATATGTAAGTATATGATGTATGGTGGGAAGTTCTTTTGAAAAACTTATAATTTTTATTGTTAAGCAACTTGATTAATGAAAAATCCAGAGTAACTTTGCTTTGCGCTTTTCAAGAGTTTGATTTTGTAAAAATATACATATACTCATTGTCAAATTGCCTGAACTGTTTTTCAGTTAATTTTAATGCTGATCTTTGCAAAATTCTTTGAAAGAAATTTGAAACCTACAGAAAAATATCTTATTTTAAAAAACATTTATCACGAAAGTAAAATTCAACAAGAGGTCTGGTTTAACAATTTCAGACATGTTGATGATCGATGTCATGTGATAAGCTACAAGGTCCAACAATTGTATATTCAAGATGTTTGTTTGCATAGGGAAAAATAATATTTTATATCTTAGTTTATGAAATACAAAACTTGTTTACGATGTTGAAATTTATAAAAATTCAATATATGCAACAAAGAACATAAGCATCAGACACCTTTTAGTATATTTGTATAAGCCTTGCTGTAATAACAAACAACAAATTTAACGCAATATAAGCAAATTAAAAAGTTTGTAATCAGAATTTTCTATGCGTTTATTAGCAAATGGATGGTGAACATTTAACACTTCAATCTTTGTTATTTTGTTATAAAGCTAAAATCACCTATTGGCTCGTTATTCTCCATAAATAGCTATATAATTTAAATATTTAGGATGTTTTTCTGATCTATTTATATAAATACTCAGATAAAATAGTCAAACATTTTGAAGTCAATTCTTTCAAGTATTTTGAGGACATGTATATATACCTGGTCGTTGGCATGTACGCATGAATTGCAAGTAGTAAACCGATTTCATCTATCATTGATATATCATCTTTTATTTATTTTTCATTGACCAGCATTGCATAAAATGGAATTGCTTGATTTGTTAGTGACTTGAGCGGCTGCATGGGCCAGAGTCAAAAGTCCACTATTAACTTTCTTTATGCGACAGATTTGAAGCAATGCGCGAGTCACTGGTGGAAATTGAAGTTGGAGGTGCGTCGTGCTCACAGCCACTTGATGAAAATTCAACTTCTCTCTCCGTTTTTGTTTGGAAGAGTTTATCAAAAAAAATTGGTGAGTTAACAATTTCTGCTTGACCCTTATTCACATATTGCCAAAAATGAAATACAACAAATTTATTTATTTTTCACTATTTGTGAAGTTAATACTGTTAACTAATTCTGTCTATCTTTGACATTTTAAATTCATCTTGTACCATGTTACTCAGTAAACTCTTCTCTCCCTCGGTAACCTCTACCCTCAGTAACCATTTCTCTAAGTAACCACTTCTTTCAGTAACCTCTTCCCTAAGTAACCATTTCATTATCATGAACCATAGACTTCAATCATCTTTTGCAGAAGAAAGACGTGTTTATGTGTGTGGATTTTTGATAATTTGAACTTGTTTTGTACAGTCGTAGAAGGAGAAATTATTGTTGATTACATAGTGGTTGTTTTGGAATTTGTTTGGATTTACTTTTTGGTTCTCTTGGAAAAGTTTTTTGGATAATTTTGGTGGAAATTGTTGTGAAAAGAACATTTCTTTTTACTGATTATAATTTAAAATCTCCTAACTTACTCTTTCAACGACTTTAAATACTTCCTCTCTTATTAAATAGCAATTATTATTAATCTCATTTAACATATCATAATAAATTCTCCTTCGCAGTGCTTACTTTCCTTATTATTATTTTCTTGTGCGGATTTTAACGCCCGACTGCTTGCCATCGGGCGGAATATTTCCATTCAAGTAAATTTATTTCATTGTTCATATCACTGATTCCAGTTAAATATAATTATAACCTTTTTTCCATTTAATCCCACAAAATTTATATTACCAACTCTGCCCAAGTATGGGACCTAAATCAGATAGCTTTTCATTTGACCAAGTCAAAGAAATTTTATCTATGCACGAGAAGACATTAATGAACTTTTTTAACTCCTCCATGGAAAGATTGGAGAGTAAAATTGACATTGTTGTGAAAGAAAATGGCATTTTAAAACGCGAAATTAATGACCTGCAAGAATCCCTACAATTTCACGGTGATCTAGTAGAAGATAAACTAAAGGTAGTTGATTCAAAGTTGAAGGAATCATCTTCAAACACCAATATGTCAACTATTGAATCTAAGTTGACTGAGCTTGAAGACCGTTCAAGACGGAATAATTTAAGAGTGAATGGTGTAGAGGAAGAGGAAGGTGAATCATTGGCAGACTCCGAGGAGAAGTTGAGGAAAATTTTTAAAGGAAATCTTGGTATAAGAACAGCTATACCTATTGAACAAGCGCACAGATGTGGTCCTTTTTCCATAATGGAGAACGCAGGAAAAAAAGGACTATAATCGTAAAATTTTTAAGTTTCAAAGATAAACAATTAGTCCTGAGCAAATTTCGAGAGAAAAAACTCTGGGAAAATGGAATTTTCATAAATGAAGATTTCTCTGATGCTACAATGAATCATCGGAAACGACTTTTTCAAGAAGAAAAATTACTTAGAGAAAAAGGCAGTTACGCTAAAGTTGTATATAATAAATTACTTACAAATAAATCAATCAATATTAATATGATACCAAAGTAGATATGTGTGCTGTGTTTTTGTATAATTTTCAATTCTTTCAATAATCATACTTAATTTCGAAAACTTAATATTTTGCCCTTTTTCTTCCATCAATTTAATCAATAAAAACATTGATCCTGATGCTAATTATCTTCATGAATTTAACATTCACGCTCAATATTTTTCACCGTTTGAAATATCGAAATTTTCTAACAAAGTTGATATAAAAAAATACTTTTCAATCATTCATCTGAATTATTCGTAGTATTTCTAGAAATTTTAATAATTTCAAGCATTTGTTAAACAATTTTCCAAAGTTTTTTAGTGTAATTTGTTTGACTGAAACATGGTCAAATGGTGACAAGAACTCTTCTTTAGAACTTGAAAATTATGACAAAGTTGAGTTGCACAGGGGTGGAAGGGGTGGTGGTGTTTGTGTCTTTTTGCACAAAACCTTATCTTTTGTGATTAGACCAGATCTTACAGTAAACAATAAACATCACGAATCCTTAACTGTGGAAATAATCAACAAAGATTCCAAAAATATTTTAATTACTTGTTCGTATCGGCCACCTGTTAACTCTACAAAAGAAATTCAATATCAAGAAATTATAATGAATGAAAAGAAGGAAATATACATGTTAGGCGATTATAACATAAACGTGTTAAATTTTAACACAAACAATAACGTGAAAAATGTTATAAATATTTTTATGCAAAACAGTTTTTATCCCATAATCAATAGACCTACTCGTGTTACTAAGGACACTGCAACTGCCATTGATAACATCTTTATTAACTCATTTGATTTGAAACTTGAAACAGGTATTATAAAAACTGATATCACCGAACACTTCCCTATATTTGTTATAAAACCATTAAATTGTAAATCTGAATTAAATTCTACAAAGTTTATTTTAAAACGAATATTTACTTCTAATAAAATTTTAAAGTTTAAAGAAGATTTAAAGTTTACAAACTGGGACGTGTTTGATATCAAATATCCCAATGTTGCTTATAACCAATTTATAACACTTTTTCTATCAAAATATAATTTTCATTTCCCAAAAACTAAAATTAAAATGAAAACAAAAACTTTAAATAATCCTTGGATGACTAAAGGTTTAATAAAATCATCCAAATTTAAACAAAAATTATATAATAAATTCCTTAAAAAACGTACAATAGATAAAGAAAACTCATATAAGAAATATAAAAATTTATTTGAAAAGATCAAACGTAAATCGAAGAATAATTATTACCATAACTTACTTAAATTAAACCAGGGAAATTCTAAGAAAACATGGAACATAATTACGGAGGTTTTGGGCAAGCGAAATACCTCGCCATCCTTTCCTAAGAGAATATCTATTGAAAATAAGGACTGTTTTGATGAAGGCAAGATTGCAGAATATTTTAATGAATACTTTGTTAACGTGGGAAGCAAGCTTGCTGATAAAATCCCAATTGTAGACAAACACTTTTCGGATTATCTAAATACCTCGACTTGTTCCATGACTAACATTGAAATTACTACTAATGAATTAAATGATGTTGTTAACCAAATAGATATTAATAAATCTCCTGGTTATGACGATATCGTAAAGATTGCCTTTCCTGAAATTTGTAATCCATTAAAACATATTTTTAATCAATCACTTACCTCAGGAATATTTCCAGATAAAATGAAAATAGCTAAAATCATTCCTTTATTTAAATCAGATGACGGTTCTTTAGTCAATAATTATAGACCAATATCAATCTTACCGATTTTCTCTAAATTATTTGAGCGCATTTTATATAACCGACTATATAAATATATATCTGAGAATAAGTTATTGTAACAGAGACAATATGGATTTAAAAAAATCACTCAACTGACCACGCGAAAAGATGGAGTGTTTCATATGTGGGAAGACGTGTTTTCCGGTGTGGATAATAATAATAATTCTACTGAGAAAATATTCGCTTTAATTTATACTTTAACCATACATTATTACATCATTCGCTGCTTGAACATCGTTTCTGTTCGCTGCAAAAAAATTTGGTGGATTTTGTGCGTTGGTAGCAAGTTTACGGTTGTTTATATGGTTTCGCTAAAGTTTGTTTTGAAAGTTTACGACGAATGTTTCTTATAAACTTCAATATACCAATGGAGGAGATCATTCAACATTAATTACTAGCAAAAAGCAACTACAATATCCGGTTTATCATTATCGTGACTTAAATAATCGATATCAAGATGGTCAGTTTGAAAATCATTTCGGAACACCCGTGTGTGTTTTGTAAAGGTAAATACAAAACTCAAACGACATTAAAGAGACACATGGTAATTTGTAAAAAGAAACCTGCACAATTAGCAGAATCTCCTGTTGTTTCCAGATCATCAACACCGCGTAAACTACCAAAAACTCCGACAGGAGACGACGAAATACCTATCGTACCTTGTTTACCCGATTTCGATGTTATTTCGATTACGACAAATGATAACGCTGTATGGGGAAATCTAAATTACAATGCTTTCTCTGATTTCGTCAATAAAACCTATGACGAAATTGTTCATTTTAGACGCAATATATTTAATATTCCCTCTGGACACGCTGGTAAATCGTTTATAACCGAACTAACCTATTGGATCAAAGAATTTAATTCTTCTACATCAATTTTAAATTTGTTATCATTGAAAGTATTTATGATACTTCCAGCGCTGTTACTACAAAAGCCCTCAGCAAAGTCTAAATCGAAAGAGCATAGTGAATGTATAACTAGACGTCTTAAAATGTGGAAGAATGGCGATCTTCAAGCGCTAATTAGGGAAGTAAAACATATTCAAAAACAGTTCAAATCATCAAAAAAGAAAAAAACGACAGATGACATTTCAAAAGTATTTGCAAAGCTAGTTATGCAAGGCAAATTATCTGCTGCAATCAAATACCTCGATAGAGAAAGCGCATCAGGGATACACAAGCTCACATCTGATGTTCTCAAGGAACTCGAAGCAAAACATCCCTCACCAGCGAAAATCGAAAAAGAATCTTTGCTATACGGACCTATTGATCAGATTGCAAAATACAAATTTGAATCAATAGATGAACAACTGATTCTTAGATCCTCGATGCGAACGAAGGGGTCTGCCGGCCCTTCTGGTTTAGACGCCGATATATTTCGACGAATTTTGTGCTCAAAGAACTTCGCCAACGTAGGCAAAGCACTGCGAGAGGAGATTGCAAGTATGACGAAAAACTTATTGACAAATAGCTATGATCCGATTTTCCTTGAAGGCTACGTGGCATCTCGTCTAATACCTTTAAACAAAAATCCAGGTGTTCGACCCATAGGTGTTGGAGAGGTATTACGTAGAATCATCGGGAAAGTAGTTTCTTGGACGTTAAGCGATGATATTAAAGAGTCTGCCACTCCGCTTCAAACGTGCGCAGGATTTAGCGCCGGTTCAGAAGCAGCTATCCACGCAATGAATCTTATTTTCTCTGACGAAGAAAGCGACGGAGTATTATTAATCGACGCATCAAACGCATTCAACACCATGCACAGAAGAACGGCATTACACAACATTCGAGTGTTATGCCCAAGTATGTCGCTTTACGTAATTAATACATATCGGAGAGCAACCCGTTTATTTATAGCTGGCGGTGGCGAGTTACTGTCCCAGGAAGGTACTACGCAAGGTGACCCACTTGCCATGCAATGGTATTCAATAAACACATCTATATTAATCCAGAGACTGCACAATATCATACCCGACGCCCGTCAAGCCTGGCTCGCAGACGACGCTGCAGCGGGAGGGAAAATCGCAAACCTTAAGAGCTGGTTCGATATTCTTGTCCATGAAGGAAAAAAGTTTGGGTATTACGTTAATGGCGGTAAAAGCTGGCTTATACTTAAAAATGAAATGCAGTTGATGCACGCAGATGAGATATTTGGAGAAGAGGTAAACACGACAACAGATGGTAAGAGGCATTTAGGTGCTGTGATTGGAAGCCAAGTCTATAAAAACGAGTATTGTAACGAAAAAGTATCAAAATGGACAAGCGAATTAAAAACCCTCTCTGAGATCTCGAAATCCGAACCACAGGCGGCATATGTCGCGTTTATTAAGAGCTTCAAGTCAAAATTTACTTACTTTACAAGAACGATTCCTTCATTTGAAGACTATGTTGAGCCGATTCAGGAAATAATAAACGATTGTCTCCTGCCAAATCTTTTCGACCAGCAAGAAAAGTTTTCGACAGAAATGCTAAAATTATTTTCTCTGCCCATTAGTAAAGGAGGCCTGAGTATCCCCTGTTTAAAATCGGATGCTCCCTTTCAACACAAAGCCTCTAAATTATTAACGAAGAAACATGTAGAGTCTATTTTATCCCAAGATTTGATTTCATCAGTCGATGTTGAGGATGAAGATAGAGAACAATATCTTAGACTGAAAAATGATAAGTTGAAAGAAAATATCGCAGACGTTGACTCTACATTACCCCATGAGAAAATGCAGTTCGTAAGCCAAGCGAGAGACAAAGGGGCAAGCTCTTGGCTTAACACACTACCTTTAGAAGACCAAGGAATGAGCCTAAACAAACAACAATTTAGAGACGCGCTGAAAATCAGATATAACGAAAAATTATCAGGATTGCCGAGCTATTGTGCATGTGGAGAGAAATTCTCCTGCAACCATGCCCTTTCTTGTAAAAAGGGAGGTTTTGTGTCTCAGCGCCATGACGGTATACGAGATTTTCTGACCACACTACTTTCTAAAACCAACAAGAACGTACAATCTGAACCGCATTTGCTACCGTTAGACAATGAAGTCTTTCAATTAAAATCAGCAAATGTAAGCCCTGAAGCGAGATTGGATATCAAAGCTGGCAGTTTTTGGTCTCCTGGAGTTAATGCATTCTTCGATGTTCGTGTCACGCATATTAACTCCAAGTCAAACCAGAACAAAACTACCAAGCAAATATTCCAAGAAAATGAGAACGAAAAGAAACGCTCTTACCTTCAAAGAGTTCTTCAAGTTGAGCACGGTGATTTTACCCCTCTTGTCTTTGGCACAAACGGCGGTATGGGAAGGGAATCCAAAAATTTCCTGAAAAATCTTTCACATCGATTATCAAAGAAGCAGAACGAAAAATACGAGACAATTATTTCCTGGATAAGAACTCGTTTCTCTTTCGAAATAATTAAGTCAGTTTGCCTGTGTATACGCGGATCGAGAGTCCCTTTCAAAACCAGAGATGAATCAGATATGATGAATGACTTTAAATTGAACGTTTCTATGGCTGAAATATCAGAGTGAATCTTTGATTATATATACTGTATTTGTTTTAAATTTTACTGTTATTGGTTTATTATTTATTTTATTTAATATATTGCATTGTGTGTATATTTTTATTGGATTTTATTGGATTTTTCTCAACTGACCACGCGATCATAGATATTGTTGATGAAATCACAGAGAAATTTGAAAATAATGAATTTGTTTTAGGTGTATTTATAGATTTTTCTAAAGCATTTGATACCGTAAATCATGATATTTTATTGGGAAAATTAAACCATTATGGTGTTATTGGTAACAACCTTAATTTACTTAAAAGTTATCTATCTAACAGAAAACAATTCATAAGCTACAATAACAAACAAACAACCCTGCTTAATATAACTATAGGAGTTCCTCAGGGTTCAATACTGGGTCCTCTCCTATTCTTATTATACATTAACGACTTAGCCTCTGTTTGTCCGAAGCTCTCTACAATATTATTTGCTGGTGATACAAATATATTTAACTCCCATAAAAATTTAGATCAGTTATTCCGGATAATGAATAATGAACTATCATGTTTAAACCAATGGTTCTCTAGTAATAAATTATCAGTCAATACAAAAAAAACTAAATATACTTTGTTCCATCCGTTTTGTAGAAAACAATTAATACCGCTTGATCTTCCTTTACTGTCTTTAAACTCGGTTGCAATAAGTCGAGAAACTTCAATTAAATTCTTAGGTGTATATTTAGATGAAAACTTAACTTGGAAAAATCATATTTCCATGATTGAAAATAAAATTGCCAAAAGTATAGGGATTTTATATAGAGCTAGGTTTTATTTGGATAAATGTTGTTTAAAGGACGTGTATTTTTCTTTTGTTCATAGTCATTTAAGTTATGCTAATATTGCATGGGCAAGCACGCATAAATCAAAATTAATGTATTTGTATCGTCAGCAAAAACGAGCATCGAGAATAATTTTTAATTGTGAAAGGTTTGCACATGCCAAACCATTACTAAGCCAACTTAATGCTTTAAATATCTTTCAACTCAATATTTACCATAATTTAATATTTGTCTTCAAACTAAGTAAAGGTTTGGTGCCAGAAGTCTTTACAAACAAATGTAACTTACGGGATTTCCATTACAACTTGCGCTCATCAAAAAGCTTGTTATATAGTACAAGTCTAAGGACCGACTTAATACATTCAAAAAACATTAAATAAATGTGTATATATTTGTTGTATATGTATATATTTGGATAAATTTCCATTGTAACTTTTGTTGTTTTGGCGAAATGATTAAATAAATAAATAAATAAAATTTCTCTACGTAATCACTTTTCTCAGTAACCTCTTCCCTAAGTAACCACTTCCCTAAGTAACCTCTTCCCTAAGTAACCTCTTCACTCAGTAACCTTTCCACTCAGTAACAACTTTATTTTTAATCCTTTCAGTGGAAAGATTGGGCTATTAGTGCTGGTCTGTTGCCCCTGAAGAAAGTTAGGTAAAACTGTTTCTTGTTGTGACTTTTGTTATGTTTGGAACGAAGGAATGGTTCTGATAAAGTTAAAGGAAATTTAGAAATAATCAAATACTATATCAGATACGAGACCTGCAAACTAATAATTACGGTTTGGAAAAGGGGTATTTGAAGGTCATTAATTTTCTTGATTTTTTGTGTACTTGAGTTCTTTTATTTATAGTATGCATGATCAGTTGTCCTTTGATGACATTAAAAAGGCTAGCATGCTGGGAAAAGCCATGTCAAAACTCCAGGAAGAAATGGTAAATGATTAAGAAAATGGATATCTTTTTCCTGTTAAATATTCTTTCTAAAAGCGGTTCAGGTGGGATAGCTTATTTGGTAGAGCAAATGCGGGTTTCCGGGGTTGGATTTCGGGATGGGGCTTGCCTCAACAGTTACACCCAACCCAAGTCTAGTGCTAACGAAAAACTGATTTACACTCTCTTACACTTGTCACCAACGTTAATTCCTTTTACTTTTTGTCAGAAAATTCTTTGAGAACAATATTTCTCTTAGCATTGTTTTAAATCCTTCTAATATTTCTCTTCTTTCCATTTCAGGCAAGCCAAATGAAAGGGGGCAACATGACAAAATTCCTCTTGGAAATCATGCAGACTGTTGATGCGTGCAAACAGGTACGTAAGAGTGCAATGCATGCTATTTATAGAGGATAGTGGTTTTAAACTCATTGGTATTTTAGTATAAAAGAGTCACAGAAGCGCTGCTTGAAGTGAACACGAAACCATGGTTTTTAACTGTCAGGTAACAAACAAGGCTATGCATACTGAAGTAGTTGCTCGACCATCGTTACTTGTATTTGAAATTCTCCCGTACTAGTACATGTGGTTTTCTCTTATTTGTTTGGTTTAGCACAGCTAGGAATTATAGTCGAATGAAAGTTTATATCAAACTTGTTGATGTTAAATAACTGATGTGTTTTTTCTTGTTAAAACAGAAAGAAGCTGGTGAGAAGCGAAAGCCAATCAGAACTGAAATTTGATGCCGCACTCTTTTTGGCGGCATGGCAAGGTACCATCAATTGTTTTTGTTTGATGTGAGCCAGTTGTGATCCTTGAGGGATACAGAGAAGTCTAGCTAGCACTCTAAATGTCCTTATGATCAACTAATATGTCAGTCACTTTACATTTCTTATTTCAATTTAAAGATGTTAACAGCAAACTTTTAAAGTGTGCCTTATTTAGTGAGCTATTATGTGAAATCAATTTACAATGGGGAAAACCCACTCGATAAATTTGAAAAGGATTCCAATTTAGATGAGGTGAGAATAAACTGATATAGATTTTCTTTTATGATTTTGTTATTTATTCCGTATGAAGGGACTGTTTAAAAAGAAGCAACTTGGGAATGAGCACTTTTACAAAGAGGAATACAGCAAAGCTTCCAAATTTTACACCGCCATTCTCGATGTTAGGTATGTTTGTTTTTGTTGATTATATGATGAAAAGGAATTAATTTTTTTGAAAAGAAACAGGGATTTTATATTTATTGTACTTTTTATTGACTATTCTTTAAAATATATTATTTATTATTTGATTCGATCTACCAGCCAGCTTCAATTTGTTCCAACTTGTTTGATAAAATACATTATGATTTCTTGTTGCGATCTCTTGCTTTAACTTAACATTGGTGTTACGAGATTTCCTGGAACTGAATGTTGGTGTTAGAGGATTTCCTAGAACTGAGCGTTTGTGTAAGGGGATTTCTTGGAACTGAACGTTGGTGTTAGAGGACTTCCTGGAACTAAACGGTGTTAAGGGATTCTCTGAAACTGCAGGAGTTTCAGTCAGTTTTTATTTGTTGTTGATTGTGGAGGAGTTGATTTATTTTTAAAATATAGTTTGATTTGACAATTAAATGGTACATGGGTTTTGTCTTCTTGATTTTTAAATTTTTCCATAGTATTTACAAATATTTATCTACAAGATGTCACATTTTGTTTCCCCAGGCCATGCATTCACGTTCTTTATGGCAACCGTGCTGCATGTTATTTGAAACTGAAGGAATACAGGTGAATATTATAAAATTTTAAAATCATAAAAACAACAAATTTACAGCACTACCAGATGACATCATTTTAATTCAACCAATCAATTAGCCTCTTTAGCGGGACACTTGTTTATTTATTTTTAAAAATTTGAAACTTATACTTACATAGCGAAGGTGATTGTTGGTGTTCGATTTTTCATGAACAGACAAAGGTTTTTAAATATCAAGAACTGTCTTTTTAATTCCAGATCTTTTGAAACAATTTAACACTGGAGGTTAGCTTTTGAAACTGTCAACAAAATTGATTTATGAATTTTTCAGGTTAGCCATGGCTGACGGTATCCGTGCCACCACTCTTGAACCGAAGTGGGACAAGGTGAAATATTATGACTGTTTCGTTAAATGATGACCTTGACCTTGCTACACCTAATGCCAGTAGGCGCAGGTGAAACGGAAATGATGAATGCTCCCAATATATATATCAAAATTTTAGCAACATAGCCCTGCGGAGAACCTGTCATAGAAAACATAGATTTAACTACTCCTGTATGTGTACATATTGACTGCCTGGCTGTTGGCAATTTCCACGAACTAAACATAATTGTGAATTGCTGTGGCACATAAATACAATATTCCTAACAAATTTGTTTGATCGTCAGCTTATCTGAATTTGTGAGCGCCATTTGCATTTACCAACAATATTCAATTCAACTTGTCAAACTGACTTTTGTTTTTTTTGGACTTACCATAAACGTCTGATTTTGGTTTTAGCAATTTTCTCAAAGTTTTTAAGTGATTTAATGAATTTAATAGAGAAGTTTATTGAGCTAATTTTGCAATAAACGCTTTTTATGATGGGCATCTATTAATACACACGCAAAGTTTAAAGAATTAAACAAATTGAAATGTTTAGCAGGAGGTTACTGTGTGATTGAAATCTTCTTTTCCGCATCACAAAAATCGTTAGTATTCATCCTCTTTTTAACATCATCACTAAGTCTTCTAAAGGGGTCGCTCACCGCTTATGCATGAAATTTGTTGTTTTATTTTTTTGTTTTTTAACTTCCTAGGCTTCCAGAACGCTCATTAAGCATTATCATAAATACCTCGACCCGGAGTTTTAGTGTGCATTGTACATTTAGCGTACATAACTTAATTGAATAATTAACCAAAATTAACTTTTATCTGGCGATAGCACAATGGGAATGGCGTTTGCCTCTTAACCGAAAAGTGAGTGGTTATAAATAAACAATGCCATATTTCATAAAAAAATAACCATAGTACAAATGGGAGCAATTAAATACACTAAAACTCTGAGTCTTTATGATAATGCTTAATGAGCGTTCTGGAAGCCTTGTTAAACAAAAACAAATACCTCAGGGGCATTAATTTTGCGGACATGGGAAAAATTGCAAAAGTTAGTTCCTCAAAAACAATTTAAATTCGATGAAGCGCAAAAATTAGTTCCGCAAGTTTTTTTGTGTTTGCTAAAGTAAGTACTCGAAAGAAATCAGCAGAAGAATTTCGGTGGAATAATCTTCAGATTCTTCTCATTAATTCATCATCAATAATCTTCTCATTTTATCGCGATTTTAAAATCATTCATATTAGAGCCAATATAGCCTGTCTGAAGAAAACATTTCTCATTGTGCTTACTTATTGTCCAACTGTGTTAAGCAAAGATATTCAAAACAAAAAACCTACAAAATAGTCGGGTAAAAAAAATCCTTCATATCTCTTCAGAGAAAAAAAATCCATTAATGGTCAATCGCAAAAATTAGTTTCGTATTTTTTATCGATCATAAGTGATTCGTAAAAATTAATTCCGCAAAACAAGACTTTTTTGAGGTTCCAATCGCAAAAATTAGAAATTAATTTCTGCAAAAATTAATGCTCTTGAGGTAGTTATTCTAACATGAACCCACTTTGATATTCTCATTTTGCAAGCAACAGTCTGTAATATGACTTTTGCTAATTTTCCAATAAATGTTGTTTTTAATGCTGATTTTCAAAACAATTGTTATATATATCTATTAACTGCTGAATACAAGCTTTTCAAAACACTTTGTAACAGTAAATTAACTGTGTTATACAAAACAGATGTGAACAACTAAACAACGTATTATTGGCTGCACACTGTGTTTTCTTTGCTATGGTAGTATTTTGTATTCACCATTTACATCATGACCATCTAGGGACAATACCGCTACGCCCAAGCACTCTATGAGTTGGGAAAACATCGTGCTGCTCTTAAAGTTTTATCGAAAGCCATACAGATTTGCGATGACACAATGAAGTTGCAAGAGTTTGAATATATGGTTTCGAAAAAGAGTAATCTTGTGATAATTCTCAAATATTTTGTCTGTACAATTTCTAAATGTTTTCATTTTGTTGTTACCGTATTGTTTTGTGGTTGTATTTTATTATATAAATAGATAAATAGATGGAAAATAAATTATATAAATAGATGGTTTTGTTTTTTTAGTATATGAAGAATGGAAGTCTGGAGATAAGTGAGGCTTCTATTGTGAAAATTTATGTGAATATTTGTAATAATTATGATAAATTATGCGACTATATATTTGAGACATGCTTCATGCCAAAGAAGTTCTCAAAGGAACACTCTGTCTCTTGTTCAGAAGCAAACCGCGTATGAATGTGAAAGATATTTGGTCTGATAAAACAAATTCCTCATCTTCTGAAGATGACGGGATGTTCCGTGATCTACCTGATCTCATTGATTCATCATCCGAGAGTGAAGGTGAAGCTGGCGTAAGTACTTGATGCCTAGCGTGTCAATTAAATGCAGTTTTAAAAAACCATCTGCCTTTTACTGAAATGTTTATTTGAAAATATCTATTTCCCTTACAGTTACCGTCTTTAGTCGCAGACAGCGAAGATGAGGAAGGTAAATTAGGAATTTTTTATTTTGATGTTTTACATGCTTTCGCACATTTTGTGTTGATTGTTAGAGTCATTGTGAAATCAAATGAAATTAAACAAATAATAGAAATGTTAGAGGACTGGAAATCTGTTTTCGTGATTTTGAAATTAATATGTAAAAACATAAACATGTGCAAAAACTGTATTTTATATTCCGGTTTGTGCTTATCGTTTGTACATGCTGAAGTCAGTTGTGTGGTTCAGTGAAAATTCACTTTGATCTTCTTAAGTTTATTAATGAATCAATATTGTCTTCTTTTCTAGAATGCATGTCTCCAGAAGCGAAAAGGTGAAAATTTTCTTTAGATTACTTTAGACTTTACCCAGGAGAAAGAAAGGAAACAAATTGCTTGCAACCATTATTAGTAAAACACTTTTTTTCTCGACTTTCACTTATCAAGGCATATTTTTTTGTGTTACCACAGGCTTATTGAAAATCACAAAATTAAACACAAGATTTTGAAAGAGGAAAGACTAGCGAAGAAGGTGAGCCATTTCTTACACTTTCAATAGTGGAATAGGTTTCATGAAGTTGATGTGGTCCATATTTACATATTTATCCCATCAACAAATTACTGTAGTGTACATGGTTCTTCATTCAATATTCATGAACTGTAACATTTTTACTTTGCCATGTTATCCAACGCTATCGTTCATTATAACAATGAGCCTAAAAATTTATTGATCCACTTTTGTGTTTAAGTGCCATTTATATGTGTTTTTAATTTTGACAAATCTGTTTACGAACTAGTCAATATTGTTTAACCAAATTACTACATAGAGACGATAATGTTTTTTAAAAGAACTAGTGTGGTTGATAGATAGCATGGTAATTTTCTAAAACATGAAATTAATGCTGCTAAAAGTTTATGTAAATAGTCTTTATAAACATAAATATGACGTAAAGTTTTGTTTTCATCTATTTTCAGCTTCCAAAGAAATTCTTGATCAACAGTTTACTGGAAGAGGATGCGCGAAAAGGTCGCATGAAAAACAACAGCTTGAAAAATGTGAAGCCCCCTCGTGAATTAAGCAGTCACAAAGTACCAAGCGATGAGAAAAAGCCAACAGACGTTCGTATTTTTTATTGCTTTCATGATAATTTTTGTTGTTTCATGATAACATATATTACTTTTTACGAGCAGAAGTTTTTTGCTGATAAGCCATCAGGGCGTCAAAATTATTCTTCTAGTATAGTTTTTCAGGTTTTAACTTTTCTGAAAAAGTGACATCTTTGTGTCAAGGAGTGAAACGAGATTGAGAAATGACGTAAAACATCTGAAGGATCATTTCAGAACATTAGAATTAATTATTTTTTCTTGTTATTCTCTTAATTGATCGAACACGTATCAGTAATGCTTGATTGAGAATACAATTCCAAGGCACTGTGCATATTTAATATTCAATTTTGTGAATTAAGGATTAATTAATGAATTTAATAAGATCCCCTGTTGTTATTTCTAGGTTGCAACAAGAAGTGAACCAAAACCAGTAAGGATAAACAATTTGATGTACTTCTATTATATGCTTTTTTTATAAGCATAGACTTGATTCGGCCAGGGTCAAGTATTCTTAACTTTTAACTCCAAATCAGGCTGAAATATTCTTATTTATTCTACTTAAAATAGGTTGTAATTTTTTGTTCCATAAAAATTTCATTTACTTGTTTAGTTGTTCAAAAATAGGTTCTATTCTTATTTTTTGTTCCATGAAAATTTCTTAGTGAACCAAACTTTTATTTTTAAAAGAAGCTTTTTAATGGACCATGACCATCCTTTGCCAGGTCTTACCAAAAAGACTTCCTTCAAACGTAAAATGCTCACTATAAATAGATTCATGTGACATTCTGGCTTTTATAAGTGATATATGATATTTATGCAAAAGAATAAAATAATAATAATAGTATAAATAAAATAATACCGAAAGTTTGAAATACTGCAAGAATAAATGTATGTGTTGAGAAAGTTCTTCAAACAATTATATAACTATGAGTTTGTGAAAACTTTTGAATTGTTATTGATAATGGTAATTGCTTTATTCATATTTAATAGATAGAATGATGTGATTATTGTCTAGACAATTGAAGGATTATAATTTGCAAAAATTGCTTTGGACAATTCTAGTAATGCCTTTTTGTAAGTTATTGCAAAAACGAAAGTGCTTTGAAGCTTTGTGTTTAAAAAAGCTGCAAAGTTATATTGGGATTGTTGTTTTTATGCTGATCTGGGTTTATTATTGTGTTTATTTCTTTGGTTTTACTGCACTGTTGGCTTATTGGTTGTTTGCAATTAATTTTCATTGTAGTTGGTGAAAAATTAGCGAACAAAGTACTAGAAATGATGTGTTTTGGTTGATCATTCTTTAATTCTCCCAACCATTTTTTACAAAACTCACATAAAAGAACACTAGAATTTCTTCAAAGATACCGTTTAATATTTACTTTTCAGAGTGTTTAAAGAAAGAGCAAAATGATATTGTTGTGCAGTTTCTGTTCCTGATTCCATTTAATTTATGTTATATTGTGCTTCCTTTTGCATATTTCTTTCTTCATTTTGCATATTAAATCTCTTAACTTATAATTTTCTTTTTAAAATTCTTTCTATTTATTTATATCTAGTGACGTCGCAAAGGACCTTGTTAACATTTTTGTTTCAGTCATAAGATTTTTAGTTTTTTTAAAGACAATTTCAGTGATAAGTGTTTAATGTCAAGTTTGGTTATATAGTAACTTTTAATTGAAATAGTAAACAACTTTATAACAAACAACTATAGGTAACTTTAATAGGTAATATATTATTTTCACTGGTTCATTCATTGTGTCATAAGCATTTGGCATCTGCCGTCATGAGAAGGGCTATAGTTAGAGTTGTTTCGATTTCTGTGCGGATACCCAAATAATAATAGCTATATCAAAAATATACCATGAATTTTTCAGCTTGTTCTTGTTTTTACATAAATATGTGGTGTAAGTGTTTCAGTGGTGTAACATAAGGTTTTTCGCGTCTCGTCAGGCAAGTGATAATGGTACTTTTAACTTTTTCACTCGTTCAACAAGAAGTGTTCAAGTCCGACATTATTAAACCACTTTTTATCTGTATTTGTTAGCAATCTGTCTTCTTCATTATATTTCATTTGCAGCTGTGCAAACAAATAAAGTAAATGTCGTTCTAATGCCAAAATTAAAATACAGTTTTAAGATTGTTTGGCTAAGTTTTTTAAATAAAAATCAAATGAGTTACTATGTTAAAGTTTGTTTTATTTTGTTTCATCATTAGTTATGTTCAGAAAGTAATATGAAATACGAAATGAACTGCGACAAAATGATTTACAACGAAATGAACAGTCACCCTTTATATTGTATTATTCCTTTGAGAAAAATTAATCTAAATTATGTTAGGAATAAACACGTTTTTAAAAGCTAATAGTTTTTGTTGATACCTTCATTGATCAAAACAGTTTTTTTAAAACATTTGGTGAATTAATTATGCACAATTGGAGTCCCGTGTGAAAACAAGAACACAATGCAAATGCCTTTTAGAATGTCAACTAACTGGCACTTATATTTAATTGTGCCGTAGTAATACAATTATCCTGAAATTCAACAATCATGTATTTAACTATTTAACAGAAAACAGTTTTTGAAACAATCATATCGGAATTTTAATGATATAAAATGTCACGGTACAGACTTTGACTAGCAAAAAACAGCTTTAACAAATTAAAATACGACGACTTCTTCAGTGATAACCATGTCTTCATGTATCAACAAAATGACCAACAAAAAGAAATATTTCACGTGCTCGAATATATGTACTTTTCGTACACGCGCCCGATGATTTGATACCACGTTGCGCCCATTATATTGGGTGCAGTGAATTCTGATTTGTTGAGGCCTGAACATATTTCTCCAACAACCAGAGACAATTGAGTAGATGCGCCAGAAACAAAAAAAAAGTAGTGAAAACTAAACTATTGTGTCCCGTCGGATGAGTGAAGGTAAAATATTATTTTTTCACTTGTCATAGCAAAAGAAATTCTGTCCCATACCATCGGATGAACCTTATATTATGCCACTGATGTATGTATATTTCAGCAGAATTTTTTTTTTCTTTTTCTTATTATTTTATAGCTCTTTTTCGGCACAGGATATATCGTAAACTGTTTATGGTTTTATAAAGTAAAGGCTGTTGCAGAAAATTGCGGCTTTTGCGGCGAAAATTGCGGCTTTTGCAGAAAATTTTGATTTTCTTCATGAGTTTGAGTCATGACATCTGCATGCGAATGCATGGAACTACAGAAAGTTGTGTGCAATATTTTGGGAAATGGTATTTTTTGTCCACGCTGCCATCAAAGTTATCGAAGATTGAAATGTTTATATTGTTGCCTGACAACCAGACCTCACCATAAACAGTCAAACGCTGTGAGTGCTATTGATGCAGAACACAACCATGAATGTTTTTAAAAGTGCTAAAATAAGTTCTCGTATTTCTAATAAATTCCAATAATTTATCCGCACCCTTTAATTTTTGACGCTCATTCTGTCAATTGGCAATTCAGAAGTCTCATTTACTTTAGAATAATCCTTGCGCAGCAGAAGTGTCCCTACTAAAGCTGTACATATTTATTCTACTATTATTCTATGAAATGGTTTTCTGAAGGTCATCTTAAATTACCAATCTGATGTGAAAAGTGTATGTAAAAAAACGAAGAAACAACAAGTGCTAGCAAACAGTTGAACGTCTTTGTCTGATCTTGACATCGTTTTCTTCATCCCTCTTTTTGTGTTCTTCCCATTTGCAATTCTCAGCAATTTTATTGTTTCTGTTTGTGTGCAGGAGGTGGAATCACACAACGATCTACAGTTGCAATTAAAAAAGGTTTTGTTCATGTTTTATTGCCGTAACAATTACTCATTTGTATAATGTGCTTCAGAAATATATAACTGTGTTTTTTGAAAAAATTCTCTAATAATCTTTAAAAACAATTTGAGTTTTGTTTGAAAAATATTTTGTTTTGATATCTAGGGCAGTTTAGCGTTAATGGATAAACAACCGCACCTTGCCGTAAAGAAGTACGCGCACTGCGAAGATCTGATCATGTCTAACAAAGATGTAAAGATGCATTTTGTAGATCTTCATTTAATTGACATGTCTTTTGTTTCAGTTGCACTACTCGCCAGAGTTTTTGTCAGTGTTCATGTATGCGCAAGGTGTTGCTTACCATAACGCTGGAACAAACTCGGTACTGGTTTTCATGTCAAAAGGAAAATAGTCAGTGTTAAAAATAGGAAGTGTGATAAAGGTTTATGTTAAAAAATAAATTGCAATAAATAAATAGTATTTATGTTATGCAACGTTGAGCCTCAACCTTTCTTCAAGGAACTCAATAAATCACTTGAGTACCTCTACAAAATCAACATTATACACGCCGAGTTGAAGTTTCCATTGCCTCACTACATGATTGGAAGAGTCCTATTAAAGCAAAACAGGTTTCCCTTATTTTTCCACTCCTCTTAGTGATTCATTAGGTAAGCCACTTTCCAATTGTTTGTCATCAATCTGAAAACCTGTACATTTTACACATTCAAATTAATTGATATACCCTGTCTTATGACTTGCACTGATCCGTAGAACATTTTATAGATATTCCGAAGCTGTCGAACCACTCTTAGTTGCCCTGGAGATTGATGCATGCCCCAACCACTTGTCTGATGTTAACTGGCCAGGACTGGATGGGAAAATCGTAGAATCAATTAACGGAAAACTTAAGGTACAAACAGTTTGCGTTTGGATGTTAATTACTTGACTTTTAAATGTGCTGTCAACTATGATCTGGTTGACTTGCATTTTGTATATATGCTATCATTCATATTATTATGTATTTCTCTTGTGTATTTTTCATCCGGGAGTAATTGTTTTCGTCACTTTAGCCCGAAGTTGATGCATTGTTGGAACTGTGCAGGAACCCTCCGAAACCTGATGCCATCTGCCGGTACATCTCTTGTAGCAATCGAACCACTGTTATATACTTCTGTGATCCAGGTAAACAGTTTTTGAAGTTTCACTTCTCTTCTTTTGCATTGCATATTGTGTGTTGCTGCTGTGCGCCTAAGATTATCTGATAGGTTGGGATAGCTCAGTTGGTAGAGCGCTTGCAATTTCGTATTTCTGAGGTTGCGAGTTCGGCCTCGTCAACTCAGCGAATGAGTAGCATTTTGATGCGGTAAAGTATGGGTGTTGGTGGTAGGAGTGGCGCCCGCCTCAACAGTTACGCCCAACGTCTTGCGCTAAGGATTAAGGAATATAGACATCCTTGTTTACGCTCGTTACCAACATTAGGGTTAATTCGCAAACCTTTACTTAAGATTATCTGAGACCTGGTGTTCTTGTACAATTCATGACATTTACAGAAAATGCTGTTGTAACTAATTCAGTCATGATGCCAGGACAAAAACGAATGAACAATTTAACGAACAAATTTGCATAAAAAAATTATGTCCTTCCAGTACATGTTTTCTCATGCATGCATTAGTTTTAACTCATATTCACTTAGATGCTTGTTTTCATAAATGTTTTTGGTGAAAGTTATTTGTTTGAAAAAAAAGTATTATTTTTGTTGTAAATAAAAATAGATGTTTAACGTTGAGTAAGGAACAAGTGAACATGTATTGCATGTATTTGTGATTCACGCATGTATTCAACTAGAAGGACAATGCTTCATTATTGATTCCATTGAACATTTTTTTCATTTTAAAAAGACTTCCAGTTGTTCAACTCTTGCCCCGGAATCTTTCGAAACATTAGTACAGACCATGGTCATAGAGGAGGTTTATATCATATCTTATACATTTAAAAAAATGACAAAGTAGAAAGAAATCTATTTGATTTTATTCAATATTCTTGAACCACTTTAACTGAACTATTTAACAATGATTGAACTTGAAATGGACTATGATAAACGTTAAAGAATAGTTATAAAAATACTTATTTTCACTTCTTATTTTTATGTAATAATAGAAAGAACAATATTTTCCAAATTATGTTTTTCTTCATTTGTTCATACCTTACCTTTTTTCGCCAGCCTTAACTTTGACACTTAAAAACTTAAAAATTGACAATCAGTTTTTTATATCATAAATTTGTGAGGCTCAGTAAGTACATACTTAAGGTATGCTTAATTTTTTCAATATTTTCAGCCTCAATATGCTTATAGCCGTTATGCTTATAAAAAAAAGGTGTAATGTTCTATTCATCTTATTATGAATTATTCGCCATTTTATAATATTTTTAGAATCTGTAGATTTGTATACTCGAATATTAAGTCATTTATTTTGATGATGTCGTAAGCCCAAGAAGCTATATTATTTCCTTTGTTTTCGTATAAACCCTGCTTTGAGTTTGGCATTAGTTTTGTCTTGTATAATAACACTTTTAAATTTAGTGGTGATGTAAAATTGACTCCATATTTGTATAGATGGAGATGTTACAATTTTCTGCGTTGTTGTAACGAGATGTACAATATTTACTTTATGGTTTACGACTACTAATTTTTAAATGAAAACAGAGCATAGGTTGAGCTTCTTTTGTTTGTTAAAGTTGTCAATCTCATTTTATGAACTTCTTTTGTTAGGAATTGTCGTTAGGGAATCGCTTAAGCTTTAATTGCTATCTTGAAAGGGGTATATTGGTTTCCTCGATAATGCGTAAAGAACCTTCCATTGTTGCCACATTTTTCTCAATTTTCCACAATGGAAATAATATTTCAACAAGTTTGATATTATTTTTTTTCTCCGTTCTTGATTCTTATTGTAGCGTCAAACAAATAGTTTTATAATTTCAATGGGTAAATAACAACAGGATGTGCATTTAGATTTCAGAGGGTTTGTTCGCGTCGTATGCACCACTTCGTGCGTCATTGAATATCACTCTGCCTGCTGGAAAAAGTTGAAAACTGAAAAAAATCTAAACTCAGAGAAGGTGATATTATGATTATTGTGTTAAAGTTAAACAAAATTAATGTATACTGTAATGTCATACTGTACTGAAATGCATGTAATAAGGTAATATATGTTGCAGAGGAAAACAGTTTTTGTTCTAATCAACCCTCCACTAGGTCTCAAGGTACTCATTATGATAGAAGCTAACTTCCTAAGCTTTCTTGTTCTCCTAACCAATCCTGCATATCAATGACTTCTGTGTGCCCCTGCGCGGTTATCTAAACCTTGCCAATCCCGCAATATATCGCGTGCTTATTGGTTATTCGCATATAATCTCTATCTGGAGTCCATTCCCCTATCCGCAACTAGGGATGATGGTGGATGGGTGTTATCACTCCACACCACAATAAGGACTTTCTCTAAGGATAAGTTTACAAAAGCACATTACACTTGCTACCATCTCCCATAGGATGTCCTTGATATTAGATGATGCTTATTTTCCATATAAAACACACATGGATCAACGCAAAATCGTCTTTTTGTAACAATGTATAAAATATTTTAGATTTTAGTTAACGTATCTTTATTTCGTTTTTTCAGGATATTCTGTCGGGCAATTGCTTCACACCTGACTGCAGTGGAAACGTGAAACATGTGAGGATATACGACAGTCCTGATGGCAACTGCAAGCACGTAAGAACACAAATGAACCACTGTGTTTACGCACGATTCATCACTTTCACTAAGCTTCCCCACTCTACTTTACTGTCCATTGATCCTATGAAACTCAATATTAACTTTGTAACAAATAAAAAATTTCAGTTTAGTATGAAGAATGAGGAAGAGAAATTTGAAAAGCAAACAAAGCAAAGGTATTTCTAAGCTATTTCAACAAAGTTAAATGATTCTTATTTTTTGATTTTTAATAATTATTTTTAAAAGAGAAATGTTGTATTCGGGATGGTAGTCATTATTTTTAAACTGTTTATTAGGTGTCTCTTACGTAAATAAATGACTGCGTTTGTTTTCTGTTTGGATCAAAGTAAAAAATTAAATTAAATTTAAAATAAATTTAAGTTCTTCACAGTAGTCTCACTTCATTTGTCTCACTTCATTTGTTGTTGGTTTTTCTTTCTTTTAATTTGAAATGTTGATTTTAGTATAAAAAAGGGCAAAGAGAAGCAAACAAAGAAAAAAACATACAGTAAAGAAAACAAACGAAAGACAACCAGTGAAGAACCTGATGCAATGATTAAATCAGAGGTCAAAGGTGCATGAATATTTGGTTTGATTTCAAAATCTCTCTGTATTTTTTACCTTTTCCATCACTCAATATATTTTGATACTTTGAGGAAAGAATACTGTGTGTGAAATATAGAACTGTTTTTTATTTGAAATTTTTAGATGGAGCGCAAAAAATTAATGAGAAACAGGTAGCATAATCTGTGTTTAATTAATTTGCTTTTGTATACAGATATAATTAATAAATATTTATTTTTAAAAATGTATATTCTTTTAAGCAAATAATTATATCTAGCTATATATTCCGTGCAAATTGCACTCATTACTCCAATGTGAAAGTATAACTGTGCCACTATATTTATGGCGTGATTCTAAAACAAAAATTAGATAATTTAAAAAGATTGAATGAAAATTATCATTGAAAGCCTTGACTTTTGGCCATGATTTATTTTAAATAAATCCTTTGACGATGAACACCACATAAAGGTAGGTCATCGGTCTTCTCATCAAAGAATACTCATCATAGTTCACCAAACATGTTGTTCAGAATGAAGGTACCATGAAGATGCCCAGCAAAAATGAACTAACCATTTAAAAAAACTAATTACAAATCCTTTCTTAGACACTGTTTTAAGACACAATACTAAAATTAGTATAACCTATAACGTCTACAGATAAATACTTCTCTTCTTTTTAAAAGTGGCTCCTCCGCTGAAAAACACTTGAAGAATACTCAGATATAACAACTTACCTTTCCCCTCTCTTTCTTGAAGGTTTGTTGCTTCATCTTTTCTTCAAAACATTTCTCTTTCCCCAAAATTAAGCACACTTACCTTTTTTTCTCAACTGAAAGGTTTCTTGTTTCGTCTTTGCTTTGAATCAATGAAAGAATTATTTCTTGAAAAACAAGTAGACGCTCAACTTTTTTGAAAGTTTGTCGCTTGCTCCTTTTTCCAAAACAATGAAAGAATTTGACTTTTTAAAAACAAATAAACAATAACCTTTTTATCACTTGCATTACCTCTTCTCAAAGTCTTTACTTTAGGAGAAATCCTTAAAAAAGTTGCCAATCTAAAAACTTCAATTTTACACAAAAAATAGCTAAAAAGAGTACTAACTGCTTGTTAACAAACATGAAATAGACACAAATAAGTGAAAATAATATAGAGTTCTTACTGATTCTTCTAGATATCGAAGGATATAGAATTTTTAAAGAATTGCGTGGAATGTAAGCTCTGCATCAGCCATGTTATTTTTTTGAAAAAAAGAATTTTCTGGCATTTAAGATGTTTTATAGTAAAAGTCATTGGTCAGACGCCCTTTTGCGTTTTGTTTGATTTTGTAGTAGGAATTGTCATGGTAAGCCTGCAGAATTGATCTCATGTTATTTATATTCACTAGCAATAAGACCCCACGTGCAAAATGCACTCATCACTACTTCATCGCCATTACTTCTAAGACAAATAATAACTGTGTCACGCGACTTTATAATTTTTTCTATAAATATATACCCGTTGCGGTGTATTATTTATGGTTGCAAATTGCACGCACCATTTCTTAATTATAGTATAATCAAGTTACACCTTTGTGTGTTTGTAATAACCATAGTTAGTAATACAGTTGATAAGAAAAAAAAAGTTCACTGATATTCAAACATGACCAAAAAATGTATATTCAATCCTTTTTACAAACATATTTTATCAACAAAACAGAAATTTGTAGCTAACTTTTCTTTATACTTTTAGAAATAAATGTTTAAAATTAATAATGACCAGAAAAGGTTGGCAAATTCAAAACTTAATTTTTCTCTACAAAATAGCTAGATAACTCATTAAGTTGCACAAATCACTTCATAGACATTAAACTGATACTTATAAGTGGAATCGATAATCAATATACTTACAAACAAGGGGAAATCATAAAGAATTCTTACCATCACAACCTTCAAATTTTTAAAAAACCATATTTCAAATTTAAGATTTTTGACTGCCACTTTTCTAGCCAAATTCAACATTTTGAACAGATCATCCAAATTTACGGCACCAACATTACATCATTTCCAATTGACTTTGTCACCCGCTGTTTGAATTATAAATCCTTTCTTAGACACAACTTTGTTTTAAAGCACAACAGTAAAATCAGAAGTAGCTGCTTTCAAAAAACTCTTTTCTTCTCTTCTACTCTTTTTACCTCGCCTCAAAAATATTGATAGAATTTGACGGATTAAAGTTTTCCATCTTTGAGAGTTAAAGCATGGTTTTAAAAATTTTAAAAGAAAAAATTAAAAGCAAAATTACTGTTAAAACATATATAGTAAGTATATTTATAGTTTTTGTTGCCTATCTTCGTTTTTCCACTCAACGGTTCACGTGTGAAATGGATCCTAAACTTTTGAAATTCTGCTTGATCACATATTAAATAATTCAACCAATCTTTTTAATCACACATTTTCTTGCCAGCTCGTTGGTTAACTTACCAACTTTTGCTATGGTAACGGTGTGCTTTAATTATTCTATAAAAATCTCCTTCACGTCCTAACGTCGCTATGATGAGCATTGCCTGTGTTTCCGAAGGATTATTATAAAATTTAATTTTCCTTAAAAGAAAGTTTAATTTTGGTTTAAAAATAAATATTTTCAACTTTCAGTAAAAATCTGAAATTCCAAATTTTTGCCGCCATTACAAATTTCTTTTAGTGATAAAAGACGTGCCTATCCTTTAACATAAAGACATTGAGACATTTTAAAAGCAGAGATATATATATATATATTATATATATATATATTTACATATTTATATTTATATTTATATATTCACATATTTATATATTTATTTATATATTTATATATTTACCCTCTGTGATTTCATTTCTGCATTTTCAGGTGAAAACAAAGGATCTTGATCTACATGAAGGTATGTAAATATTTTAAATTTCTTGGATATATGTTGTTTTGTTAGAAATCCATTGAGTATTTTATTTGTATTTACATTTTTAAAACTCTTTTCTCCTTGAGTTTGTTTAGTTATTGTGTTGTCATAGTTACCGCTACTTTTTCTGTGAAATAGTAGCAAGAAAAGAAAATAATAACAAAGAGTTTCTGTTTGTCATTTTCATTAGATGTGGAGTTGGTGGAAATTAAGCCAAAAAAGGAGGTTTTATTTGAGGTGGGTGGGATAATCGGTGAAAATGTTTTTCAAATTATTAAACTTTTTATTCTTGTTGATGTCAAATTTGCTCAAACATTACTTCATGTGTGTTTGATCAGGCTAAAAGTGAGTCTCAGAAAAAACTCAGGGATAACATTAGAAACAGACAAATTTTGAATTTTGATAATGCAAAAGTGAAGTCATGTATAGGTGCAATCAGGTATGGCATTTTGTTTTGTTTTTTCTCATTAACATGACAAACTGAACACCTTTAATTTAAATTTATAACCAAACAGATTTGCAGGTGTTTGTATATTGGACGCGGGTAGCCATTATGTTGTCGTTGCTTCATTGAATAGTAGAAATTTATTTGACAATAGTCCATTTGTGTGATAGTTAATGTTGAGTTGTCAATCGTCTTTTTTGTCTGTTAGGGAATACCATTGCTAACTAGCAAAAGGTCTATTGGTTTTTATTAGGTTTACGTATATTATAGTTATTGTGGATTTTTTGGAAAGCTACAAATTAAAAGTAAATTCATATTTATAATGATTTATTATTATTTATCATATTTATTTGTGGATATTTCCAATTGTAAATTATTTGTTACTTTCGTTTTTAAAATGAAAAATTTCTGAAAGTCTGAAAATTTTGTTTTCAGGGAAAATCAAAGAAACATAAAGTAAGAAAGCAACCGAAACAGCAAAAGGTATTGTGTTTGTCATTCGCCTTTTCGTCATTCGAATCATCACTGCTGACATTGCTAATTTCATGGAAAAGTTTAACTTTGTTTTCGAAATGATGCTCTTTGCATTTGCATTTTTAGTTGGTACCATTTATTTTCGCAGGTTTTCATTGACATACCGTATCTGAAACACGGGATCATACCAAATGAGTTGTAAGCGCTATTTGCATTGTACGTGTAGATGTTAAGTCATCATAAGCTAACTTAGTGTTCATTGCAGTTCCAAAACACCAAACTGGGGTTGTTCGAATCCCTGCTCAATAAAACCACGTTGTCTTTTCAATTTTTCTCCATATTTAATTTAATTCTTTCTTAGTTAACTTCACTCATTTTCATATTCACACTGATTTTTCAGTCTTGAAAGCAATCCACCGGAAACGCAAAGCCAGCTACCAGTAGCCCCAGAGTATGACTTTCAACCCCACATTATAGACAACAGAGATTATGTCTTGGAGAACTTTTCCGAGTATAGTGATCTAGTTCACGATCCCTTGGGTACTGCGCTTCATATATTTTCGTAAGTGCGTAGATGATTATTTTTTAAGAAAAACCTTTTTAAAAATAAGTAAGAATGACTCACTAATTTCATTTATGTTTTTAGAATGATGGAACAGATTCTTGAAGTGAAAGGTTGTGCCGACGTCCATAACAGCCGAGACATTATTGAGTTTTTAAATTTGCTTGATGATAACTCGCGAACTCTCATTGATGAAGTAGGGGGCTTGAAAACTCTACTCTCGAAATGCACCACATTCTCTTTTGACGCAACCAACAAAAATGTTGTGTATTTGTCGAGCGAAGATATGTTTTATGAGGTTTGGAAAGACACTGTGTACAACAAAAGCTCGAGAGGAGGTGCACTGTCAGTAGATAGTGAAGACTGGGTGGATGTTTATTCAAATTGCACAGAGAACTTGAATCCTTACACTGTGGATGCCCAAAGATTCGGGATGCCCGAAGATTCTGTGCCTGAGAATGTCTATACCAATGATTTTAAGTCAACAGAAGGTTCTTCCGCTTCTGATAAAATCAAAAAGTTTTTGAAAAAGGCTCACAATAAGTGTATTGACATGTCCATCAAAAAGTATAAAAGCGACAGATTTTATGACGACGTGCCTGGTTTAATTGACGTGTCAGACGCAACTGAAATTTCAAATAAAGTGAATCCCATCGCCGATGATTTCAAGTCTGAGGTTGTCGAGCAGCTTTCCGACTTTGAGTTCATCTCGTTGCTGGATAACAATCCGTCGAAGAAGGCCGACGTTGTCATAAAAGGCGGGAAAGTTGAAACGCTGGAGGTCACCCACGAGCCGTATTTGTCGGATGTTCGGACGATATTTGACACCAGCCACATTGAGTTTTCTGATGGTAGTCAAGATATCATTAACGAAGAAAATAAAATAGAAGACAAAGTGGAATCTATCAGTGATATACTGAACAATGGCACAATAAACAAGGCCATTGTTGATGGTCTCATGTCGTGTCACGATAAAAGGTTGTCGTGTTATGGTTGCGTGAAGCAATTATGTCCTGGATGCTTCGAAGTCGTCCTTTTTAACTACATATGCGTATGTTCAGATATGGGAAACTATTACAAGCTAAAAGAAAACTACAAAAATTGTTGTCTAGAAATGAATAGGAATCAAGACCTTGTGGTTGATTTGTCATTAACAATGAAAGATCTAAATATGAGCAAAGTCCATGAAATTAATAATTACCTAGACGCTGAATTGAAGTCGCTTACAAATGCAGCTATTTTTCATCATAAATCGAGCATCAAAATGCTAATAGCTGAACGCATGTGGTGTTCATTTGACTTAGAGAAAGCGAAGAGCGACTTCGTCACTGCACTGGAAACAGGTTATGTACGTTTTGTTAATTCGCAGACAGGCGCAATCAGTGAGGGGGCTGATGGTTTGGACCCGACCGTCTACTACCACGTCACCATTGAAGATAATTTCGACAAGTCGCTGAATCACGTGAATGTAGAGCAGTTGTGTGTCATTGAGGTTGGGATCCAAACGGATTTAGGCCGCTGTGAAGTGAGCCGCAGGAATGAGATCTTACACAATACCAATCATGCCCTAATCACCCAACGCAAGAAAGCTCAACGGGAGTTTGAAGAAAAGATCAGTGAGTCGAACGCAGAGACTGAGAAGCTGACCGAAGAATTGATGAAGGCGAAGGAGAAAATAGAAGTATTTGAACAGAGATTTCTTTATGTTATTTTGTTTTGAAATACGTAAAAAAATTGTTTCCCGATGGTCTGTAAACAGAATTACGCCAAACAAACATTTATTTTAAGGAAAAATTTTTTAGGTTAATTCTCTATTTAATTATGATATTTATTATAATTCTTTCTTCATCCATTTTTGTTCTTTAGAACCTGAAGAAAGAGTCAGCGAAGATGCAACAGTCTCAGCAAACCGAGAAGAAGAAAGCTGAAAAAGAGAGAAAAGATCTGATGAGCCAAATCCAAAATCTAAATAAAAACAATAGCAAGAAGATGGAAACCAAGTGGGTTTATATAAACGCGTTCTTTATTAATGGTTTCCCTGTGTCCTGGTGTACATGAAATGACACTAGTGCACATAATGTGCGATGTGAACCAATATCTGAATATACTTTCAAGGCTTTAGAATGCAAACATACTTAGCGATAGATGCATGTTTATATTGAGAATATATATAATATATATAATTTATTTCTATCCGCGCCAAATGACGTCATCGTTTTTGTCATCGTAGGTTGAAGGCTGAACTTTCAGAGAAAGAGAAAATCATCATTAAATATGAAACTGATTTTAATGCCCTCAGGTATGTATTTGTCTTTGTAAGAGCTTCACCAATGAACAAACCCCGTATCCCGGACTTGTATGTTTTCCCCCGTGTCCCGGACTTGTATGTTTGCCCCCGTATCCCGGACTTGTATGTTTGCCTCCGTATCCCGGACTTGTATGTTTGCTTATTTACTTTGAAGCGCGAAAAGCCGCGTTGAAAAAACTGAGCACGAGGAGATTGTGGCGGATCTGACTTCATGTAACAACGCACTGTCGAAGCGAGCCCAAAAAGTCGAAGTAATAAAACATTTTTTTAAAATGATAAACAACATTTTTATTTAAAAATTTTATTTATTTTCAAAAGCTTTATATGTATTTATTACTTTAATTCATTTGAGATTTTATTGCCCTTTTATTCACATGTAACTATAGCAACCATACCGTTTTAATTTTGAGTTTTGTAACACATTCATTTTATAATTGTTTCACTGAGGATGAAAAGCTTTTGAAAATAAATAAAAAATTTAAATAACAATGTTGTTTATCGTTATAATTTAATAATGGCGAATTTATTCATCTTATTTAAAACATTTTTATTTTTCGTGTTCCTAAGCACATGAAATGCACCAAATAGGCTATGATACGCTAAACAAAGTGAAATGCACCGAATAGGCTATGATACGCTAAACAAAGTGAAATGCACCGAATAGGCTATGATACGCTAAACAAAGTGAAATACACCGAATAGGCTATGATACGCTAAACAAAGTGAAATGATATTGCTTCTCGTAGATGGCGTTTTTAAACACTAACAAAATGAACGTGGTCAGGAAGTACAACCAGCAGGCCTTCAACATCAGACATATCACGAACAAAATGCAGTACTGGCCGTAAGTAATATATTCTTGTATTAAAATCACCACGATTAGATTGCATAAATCTTGCATTACGCACGAAGTTATTCTGCATAAATTATGCGTTGCGCATAAATTATATCGGATACACTGCACGTTACGCTCAAACAATTTCTGCATAATGTATGCGTTACGCTCAAAATCATTCTGCATATATTATGCATTGCACACAAAACTTTGTAAGAAATATTTTTGACGATTCCTTTAAGGCTCATTTCCATGTCAGAAAAGTAGACCCGAACAGAAAAGTTTTCGGATCCGAAAATTTCTGATCAGAAAAATACCAGTTTCCATGTGTCAGAAAAAATAAAACGAAAACAAATATGACATAAAAAAAACAGATGATAGTGGGAGAAAGAAAACAACATGGATAATCAATTACTAAATGATTTAAGCGAAGAAGAAATTATTATTTTACTTTTGTTAGGCGACGAAGGAGGAGAAGAAAAAAAAAATAGAGAGAAAAGTATGGGTTAGAAAGATTTTTTCTGAACGACAAGAAAAAAGTGAATACCATGTGCTTCTTAAAGAAATGCGATTATACGACCAAGAGTATTTTTTTAAACAGTTCCGGATGACACCAATAAACTTTGACTTGCTTTTATCGTTTATTTCTATGAAAATAACTAAACAAATTCTCACACGAGATCCAATCGGACCCGCAGAACGTTTATGTATCACGCTGCGGTACTTGACAACGGGTGATTCACAGATATCTATTGCGAGTAGTTATAGAGTTAAGTCCTACTTCTGTGGGAAGAATTATCCGCTATCATCCTCTCCAATGTTAAATTCCACTGTATCTTGGCTATCCATATTACAATGAAGTGTTTTAGTTTTAAAAAAAACCTGTTGTTGTTGTTTAAAATTTAAAAAAATAATTTTAAAACGTAAAAATCGCTTGTGTTGTTTTTACTTCTTCTCTCTTATCACAAATGGTGTGATTATTTTGAAATATTGCATCAATCAAAATACGCATGCGTTAAAAAGTGTTAGCGTTTTTAATTGGTTGAAAAAACTTCTACGTCATGTTTTTCTGGTGAGTAACCAGAAAAAGTTGAAAATATTCAACTTGATATTTTGTTCCGCCAGAACACCCGAAAATTTTAATTTATGCAAAAAATCAGTCAAGCAGATAATGCGCATTGTTATAGACCCGAAAACCTTTCTGTTCGGGTCTACTTTTCTGACATGGAAATGTCAGATGTTACTTTCAGATATAATGACATGTCTTTGTTTAAGGCCAGAGGCTAATTATCAGAAGATTCGTTCGGTGTGGGAGAACTTCAAGAAAACCTTCCATACGGCGTTCCTCAAAATGGAGGTAAATAGAACTTATGAAGGTTTTCACCAAGATTGCTATGACGATGTTTACTTAATTAAAGTTTTTAGGCGAGAAAGGAGTTAATACGGGCTATTGTACAGCGATTCAAAAATTCAGTTTTGCTCCTGTTTTCATATTTTTATTTGTCATTCGTCAGGCGGAGTTTGCGGAGTTGCAGAATGCTTTGAAAAGTGGACAGTCCATCGAGGATCTTCCGCCCGCCAAATATGCCGAACCACCCCCTTTACCCAGCACGCTGCCTACAAATATGGTACGTAGTTGTGTGCAATACGGAGGAAGCTAATCAGATACACCTTTTTGTTATAAGCATAAGGGAAAATCGGCACCAGCCTCATTTATGCTTAGCATTTTAACAGTTTCAGGCTCAATATATGCTTATGTATATGCTTATATTTTCATTTAAAAAAATTTAAGTTTATACCTGTTGCGGTGGTCACAAAAATGACGACGAAGTTGAATAACATCTATTTGAATTCATCGATGCATTGATTCTTGAACCACTTTAACTGAACTATTTAACAATGATTGAACTTGATATGGACTATGATAAACGTTAAAGAATAGTTATAAAAATACTTATTTTCACTTCTTATTTTTATGTAATAATAGAAAGAACGTTATTTTCCAAATTATGTTTTTCTTCATTTGTTCATACCTTACCTTTTTCGCCAGCCTTAACTTTGACACTTTGATAATCATTTTTTTTATATATCATAAATTCCCGAGGCTCAGTACATGCTTACATGTTTATTGTTTTTGATAATTTCAGCCTCAATATGCTTATAGCCGTTATGCTTATAAAAAAGGGTGTAATTTGCTTTGTAGATAATAAAGCAGTGTCTTTCTTTCAGTCGCACGCAGAATTGCTGCCCGTGAATTTCCTTCTAAACTCCAAACCTCTGGAGAGTTATCACTCAGATTTCTTTGCGCAACAATCTCAAGCCAATGAGCTCAAACCACCTGCGACTGTGAACAATGACCAAACACGGGAACGTCTAGGTAACGATTGGAAGTCAGCATTTTTTAAATTTAATGTTATATTGAAACTGAAATAGCTTTACTGGAATCAGTGTCCCATCTAATACATAAAGAGTAAACCTCCACTCTAGCCATTCTTTTTTTCAGGTGGTTCGGGTGATTACTTCAGAGAAACGAGTGATTTGGATCGCCTCGTATTTAGTTTAGCTTCTTCTTTTCCAAACATCACTAGGTAATGCCACCTTCATTTTGTTTTTCATGAATGCCATCTATTGGGCTCCAATTCTACGAATATTGTGCAGAAATTATTTTCGCTGAGTATTCTTTAGCAGCTAACAGTTTGATTATGTTTAATATTCTCCCGATGTCTTTTCCCTTCTCTTTGAGTGTTCTTTAAATAACCTTAACATTTTATTAGAATATTCTTCTGTTTGGTTTGTTTTTTAACGAGGCTTCCAGAACGCTCATTAAGCATTATCATGAAGACCTCGACCCGGAATTTTAGTGTATTTAATTGCTTCCATTTGTGCTACGGTTATTTTTGATGAAATACGACGTTGAGTATTTATAACCGCTCACTAAACAACTTTGTGATAGTATGGTCTCGAACCCAGAACCTTTCGGTTAAGAGTCAAATACCATTCACATTGCGCTATCGCCGGATAAATTCTACTATACATAGTCTTCAGTCTTCGCCTATTTTCGAACCTTTCCGTGGAAAGACCCGCTGTTCGATCTAGTTTCAAACTTCCGCTCATGGAAAAGATTTCACTATATAACGTGTTCTTCCTATCACACTAAACTACTTCCCGTTTATTAGACTGCGAGGTTTTTGTTGCTTTCTTAGAGAGGAGTTGACGGACTTCGTCCGGGATTTTAAAAGAAGACATGGCGGTTCGCTCGGCGCTTTGAAGGGTAAAAAGGCAAATTTCATTAGCGACGAACTTGAAAACTATATTCAAAGAGCAAAGAAGGTTGGTTTAGCGTTATTTAAACATTTCAAAAGTTGTTTTCTTTTGCGTTTTTAAAGAGCCCGTCAAATTATAAGAAGTCGAAACCACATGCTGACTTTCACACAAACAAGAAGCTTCCCGACTCCAACACCCGTCAAAATCCAACGGAGCCGTCGGGTAACTACGTTTTATGGTTTTGAGGACAATTTTAGTTTCTACGTTCGTTTTTAATAATGTATTTCATGCATCGCACGGAATAAACACCGAACCACTAAAAATGCGGTAGTTGTATATAGGCTTAATCCACAGTAAAGAATTAATCGTATTAGCCAATATAAAAACCATTAATTAAATGAACCGAGTTTACCCATTTAGTTACCACTCCCTCCAAACGATCGCGCGCCAATAAGAGTGCCGCATGGGCAGCTACACAGAAGTTTCAATCGCAGAACGAAAGTTACGGTACCGATGAAGCGTGCGTCATTTGTTACAGCGAAATGTCCGACAGCAACTCAGAGCGGCTGCGTTGTGGTCACATTTTCCACAAAAAGGTGCGGTCAATCGAGAATTATGTTTAGGTATTACGTTTTATTGTTATTTATATTTAGTGCATAAAATCGTGGCTGTGCGAGCAGAGAACGTGTCCCACGTGTCGGGAACATGTTTTATTATGCGACGATTACCCGCCTTTGTCTATGTGACTTGTTTTTAGCGTGTTGTGTGTGTTTTTTTGTTAACCTTTATTTTAGATATCATCCAGATTTTATATATCTTATTGTGTCTATGTTAACCAGGTAAACGGTTTTACCAAATGCGCTTATTCGGAAAAGATTGGACTAATAGTCGAACCATATACCATAGATTCTTATCAGTACTTTTGAGTGAACCGTTTTAAATATTCTATCACTTCTGCATTAGTTGCATTTTACTTGTGACGTCATCATATTAATTTTTAAAGATCTTTCTACAGTAATAGTATTTTGCAAATCATTGTTGCATTTCCTGACTGAAATCTTTCCTTACCAACATGCTCACAGTTATACATGTTTGCACGTTATTCCGCAAAATACATTCAAAATTTTAATGTAACAAGCAAATTCGATCAGAAAAGAAATCTCACTAATTTTTTGTTTTATAAGAAACTTCGTGATTAAGGGAGCGTTCACAATTGACGTCAACCGTTACGGGGGGGAGGGGGGACCCTAAAAGTTGACAAAAGTTGACAGGATTATTGGGGAGGGGGGAGGGGGTACAAGCAAAAGTTGACGTCAATCTTCTTCTTTTTTTCCGCGTGGCATAGCAACAGTTTTAGTATTTTACGGTTCGTAACAGGGAAATTGTCCCCTTTTATTAAAATTTAATACTTAGTTAATTATACTTAATTATCGAAAGATACAGCGGGTGTTATTCTTCCATTTGATGTTTTTGGGAGTCACCTCAACTGTAGCAACAAGACGGTTGACATAGAGCTCGAGAAAAAGAACTTTAAAGGTAATTTTAGTTCAGAAAATATTTTAATGTTTTGTTAATTGAGGACTTCAATGATGTCCCAGAATACTGTGTATTTAATAATGTGACTTTTTATTTTCAATTTATTTTAGCAGCTGGAGAGATACTTGCTGAGATATGGTCCGAATCCATTATTGATAACCATCCAGTAGTTGCATCATATGTCGAACCTCCAGAATCGCCACGCGAAGTACTTCATTTAGCTCAGTCTGAGAAGTGGAAGTCCCGACATGTGCAACAATCACAGTACATGCTTCAAATTGTAAAGTGTAACAATCTACACTGTTGCGGTGCCTTCCGAACTAACTACGTGCAGTTTTTCCCTGGAAGGTGAGAATTTTTATATAAATGTCAAAATTCCAATAGTCAAATAGGAACCCACAAAGGGAAACTAATTACTTTCCCAGTATTAAAGTGTTAAAATCGATAGAAATAGTTAAAAGTGCAAGTCTTTCTAAAATTTGTACGAATAAGGTAGGTAGCGTTTCTAAGATTATTATAAGTTTCAAAAATATTTTCAACCTAGATTTATCCCTCCACCAATACCAGTCTCTGCAACTACTGAGGGATTGACTGTTTCCGAAACTGATGGCCACTTTGGTTCATTATTCCAAGCTTTGCATATGAATTCTCTTGGTTTTTCTGATGGCTGCTTCGATCGTTTTTGTCCATCGTTACAAAAAGTTGATAGATATGGTGAAACTGTTCTGAAGCATCGAACTTGTCCACATTGCAGCCGATATCATTCGACCATCAAAGCAATGATTTCTCACAGGCGTGTTTGCTGTGTGGAGGAAGAAGTCGAGATTGAAGAAGGGGATGAATATGTTTCCAATGATGAAGACGACAACATCGGGGACAATACAATGGCAGAACAATTTAGTGGAAATATTTTTGACAAACTGGATCAGATATTTCAAGCAGTATGAAGAAAACTCGTTAATATTTATTACAGTATCTGATAAATATATATATATATATGTACTCCTTTCGTCTTGTATTGTTTGTATATTTTCTTATATTATTTACGTATAAGACAAACTGACACTTACTAATTAATTACAAAACCGTAACCATTCTTTAATATTCAGTAAAACTCCCGTTTTAAATAATACAAATAAGCACTGAACTAAATTTTTGAAAAATTGACGTCCACTAACGGGGGGGGGGAGGGGGGTTAATTTGGAAAAAGTTGACAAAGATTGACAACTGGGGGGAGGAGGGGGTAAAAAGGGCTAAAAAATGGTTGACGTCAATTGTGAACGCTCCGTAATGTCGGAAGAAATTTCTTAATAGTGCATTGTTTAATGTCACATGAAACATGAGGTCGATATGAATTTATTTTCAACTTGGCAACAAAAAAAGGATGCGCTCTGTATTTTTACAGCGTTAGTGCTTCCCGCCTGCTTTAAAGAGGTTAGTTATCTGTTGTAGAGATTGCTCAAGAGAGATAAAGGCTGACCTTTTTAACAAAGTTCAAGTTCTCTATAGTACTTAAAATAAACCCATCAGACATAATTGTACGTTGCTGATGCCCATTGATGGATCGATTCCGATATACGCCTATATTTATTTTGCCTTTTTGCTGATTAAAGCATGTTTTAAGATAATCTTCCCTTTTTTGGTTCTAACAAGGCAGTGTTTTAAAGCAGAATTTTAGGAAGCAATCTACAGAAATAGCCCCCCCCCCCTTCTCCGCTAGAAAATTTGTGTGTTGGTTTATAACTGAATAACGACTGGCATTCCTGATAAGAAGATCAAAGACAAATCGCATTAAAATAGTTAAAATTAGAAACTGTTGTTTGCATGTAAACATTTAACCTTTAAACGTTTCAAGTCACGCTTCAATTGTCTCTTATTGCTTACTGCTTGTCCTTCTCTGGCGGTATATATTCATTTTTCTTCATTAATTGCGGTTTAGTCCGATATCGGCAACCACAAATAATTCCCTATATAATGTTCAGCTAATTTCCTATGTGTGTTCTTATATGCTAGGTGCATTTTTGTAAATCTATTTTTAAAAAAATCCCGTTCTATTTTCTTCAAAATAATGAAATTACATACTAATATTATGTAAACTTTTTCCCGAGGGTTTTTTGCAAACTTAAAGTAAACAGAGCGATTAACGTAATAGCAACTTTAGTCGAGTAATTTGTAATATTGGCACTGGTCTCTAAAATCAACAATCACGAAAATATCCGTCACAATAAAAACTTATTCGATATTTTGCGTGCACGAATATTTCCTGTAAAAGTTACATGATCTCTTATAAATGAAACGACATTTAAAAAATCATCAATCGAAGCCGTCTTAAAAATGAATGTTTTCACACATCATACATCACAATATTCATTTAAAAATGGACTTATTTAAATAATTTCGCTTCCCTCTTGTTTAACTATAAATTATCTGATATCCTAAAGTTAAAAAGGTCAAAGAAATGATAACAACACTCTTATTATACTCCCTCCTTTTTTAATAAAGGGATCAATCGTATAGGAAACCGGCTCGTTGTTGCTGAAATATTTTTGATTCACAACTGATAAATTGATTTGGGAACAGCGCATTGCGTAGTTTTATCAAGAGTTTGGGAACAATGACAAAGTTCTTTTATTACAAAAAATTTAAACCAATCACATTGAGTTTTTGTGCCGATATCCATTTGTAAAATATACAGTTGATGAGAGGTAGGGAAGATTACTGTGTGTCGAATAATTGTGGTTATCTATTGAGAAAATGTTGTCTTTTTAAAGATTGTTTTTTGTTTGGAACGAGATTCTATACTGCGCTTGTAAAATGCAATTTTTGTTGAAGTTTCCTTACCAGTCAATCTGTAATTTTTTATAGTATATTTTACTTTGTTTGAGAAAGAAAACTAGCTATCTAGTTTATGGGTTTTGCGCTTTTTTATTATTTATAAACACGAAAAATTAATTCAATTCACATTTAGTTTCTGTAAAATTAATAATTTTTATCGTGTCAATATAAGGAATATTTGTTTTAACTTTGTTGACTTGTTACTTGCTACCTTTCTTTCCTAAAAGTAGTTGTCAATAAATAATAATAAAATATGGAAGACGATGATGGAGTGATAGAGGTTCAAGTTATTCCTCAAGATGACAACTGGGGAGAAACAAATACTATTACAGGTTTTTAAGATTTTTCAATATTCTTTTATTAAGTGATTTGAATATCCTTATTAGTTTGAAGCTTGCTATATTTGTTCTATTGTACACTGTTATTTCATATCTTACACCCATGGATGCTTCGTTATTGTTTTAAAATTTTTCTTTTCAATAAATCTTAGAAACTGCAACGTCAATATGCACCGACTTGGAAGACCTTGACATGGATAATTTTGGCGATGATGAATTTGAAAAGCCAAGATATACATGCCCAAGTTACAAACAAGCCATTAGTATACTATTATCGGTGGTTTTAGCATTGCTTGCCGTTCTATCTCCGATTGCTTTTATTTTGATACCAGTAATTAGCAGTAGTTGGGATACCGGTCCTGGGTCTTGCGCAATGACTTGTGGTGGTATGTACATTAGTATTGGTGTCAAGGAAATCGTTCTAATTGTTGGTATATGGGCATTGCATTTTAAACACACTAAAGCATTCTTACCGAGAATGAATGTCTTTAAAGTTTTGATGATGGTGATTGTTTACGTTGTTGTCATCCTCTTTTGGTTGTTTTATTGTATAAGAATGATGGGCAAAAGAATAGACGATTCCAATATAGTATCTTATGCCATATATTTCATTGACTCAATGTTGTTTTTGCACTATCTGGGATTAGTTTTAATGTGGATCCGGCATCAAGAGAATGTATATACTGTTTCTGTTATTCGCAGTGTAGATGGTGTTCGAAAATACTACAGTATTGGTCAATGCTCCATTCAAAAGGCTGCTGTTGTTGTTTTGGATAAATATTACAATGATTTTAATGAGTACAACCCTTTCTTGCCGAGGCCATCTTCACGAATGAAAATAAACAAATTTTCGAATATTAAGTTTTATGATTTGGATGGTAAAGGCGATGGGAGTAATGGGAAGAATCTTTCTCAGCAAGCATCAAAAGCCGTCATCGCTGCTGCGGCTGTTGGCAGAAGGAAAGAAGGTCGAAATGACAGGTTTTACGAAGAAATCGAAATTGATCGAAGAATTCGCAAGCGAAAGGCGCGTTTGGTTGCCGCAGCTGAAGAAGCGTTTGGTCATATTGCGCGCTTGAATGCCTATGACATGAAAAAAAAGATCAATGAATCCATGGATCCTGACGAAGCAGCGCACGCTATTTTCCCAACGTTGGTTCGACCGTTGTTTAAGTACCTTCGCACCACACGGCAGCAGATGCACTATCCCCGGGAATCGATCATGAGTCATTTAGCACACTGCATCACGTTTGACATGTCGTCCCGCGCGTTTTTAGAAAGGTACACGTGTGATCAACCGTGCGTGTCCTACGTAGGACAAGAACGAAAGCAAGAATGGACCTTATTTTGCGAGGTGGCTGCTACGAAGCAATTGAGTGAGGGAACAGTGTTTCAGTTGAAACAAGATGACATATCTCTAGTTGTTGCGGTGTCTAGACTGCCAATATATAACATATGCGAGCAGCCTTACGACCCTGACATGAACAAGTTTATTTTGCGTCTGAACTCAGAAACCTCTGTCTAGAGAAGCAGTATTCAGACATCAGAATGTTTTTTAGAAATACTCCTAGGTGATAATTTAAATAAGCACTATAACACAAAGGCAAACGCTGTGAGCCAATTATACTTAAAAGAGTCAGCTAAGATGTTTTAAAACGCTCTTTTGTCAACTCGATAAAAAGATTGCGGAGTTGCTTGTTTATCAAAGCCTGTTATAAATATAAGATCATTAAAGCTTCTCTAGTTCCATGTGTGTCTCCGAAGAAGTAAGTATTTTAGGCTATATTTATGTAAATATATATTAAATACTTTAAGTTCACGTCATTGTAAATAATTTTTTAAACAAAAAATTGCTGCTTTGATTCACAGTTTAAATTTCTCTGTTTTAGTTTACAGAAGAAGAACTTGTTACCTCTCCTCATTTTTCTACCTTCATGACCATTTTTAAAAGGCTTTTTATAACTAAAAAATTGGAGATTTTGTCTTTTTTATTCGTTTCAATATGGCACTATTTTTTACCGACAACTATCAAGATTTAAAATGTGCGAAAATACGTGTGTTCCAACAAAAAATTTCTTTCACATTCTCTCATTGTCGAGCATCCGTTTAAAGCCTTTCATTTGACAAACATCGCATGCAAACTCAAAAAAAAGGTTTGCACCAGTAAATAATTTCACAAGCGTCATCGACACGTAGACGAATAAATAATGCTGCACTTGAAAAAAAAGTAAATCTAAGTTGCTGTTTGTTTGTGAAACAAGGCTGTTGCTAAACTGATTTTTCTCCAGATTTCTAATTAGAGCCACGATTGTTGGATTAATTTGACGTGAAGCCATGGTAACTGTAACGTGTTTAAAAACTTAGGTAGAAATATCTATCTAATTTAGAAATGGAGTAGTTCAAAAAGTAGGTATGGCACGGAGACCCCGAAAACGATTTAGGGAGGGAGTATCAGTATTCTGTCGAAAGAGAACGTGCACTACAAAACAAAGTTTTGGTTTACTTTTTCTTATCAGACGTTGAAATGGTCATGGATCTATTTACAGGCAGTGACGTTTTATTGTGGACTCAGTCGTTTTTAAATCAGATTTGATTGCAAAATAACAATTCCAGACGAAGCGGAAAAAACTTCAGAAACGAAGAAATATTTGAAATTCTTGAAGGGCTAGGACAATGTTTTCATGGAACCCACGCGAAAGGCTCGCAGTTCTTAATAATATGTTCATGTTATTTGCATTTCCTTATCGATATAATCCCTTTTGTGGCTTGCTATTGTGTAGTAACGTAAAACAGATAAGCGATCACAGTTAAAAGCGGATTAAATTTAAGCAGACAAAAAAAAATTATTTAGCTACTAAACGAAAATATACTATATTGCTAAAAAAAACAAGATTGGCGAAGATGCATTAAATATATTTTATTACGGCTGTAATTCTTTATTGATTCTTTAGTTTTAATGTTACCACTTATCCTTATGTCATTCTTTTCAATACATTTCTGTATAGTGTCGGGTTAGAATAAATAGCACTGATGTATTTCTGTCTGTCGCGAAAGCCAATTAAAAGTAAGGGCATCCGGTGGTAAAAACCTATTCCAAACTGAAATAGTGCAGATTCAAAGAAAACGTTCGCTCTCTGTTGTAAACTAGCCGATCCGGAAGACTGAAGAAAAGAAGCTACCGGCTACTATATCAGGCAGACTGTAAACCGATATACCGTACCCTATCTTATGTTGGGTATTAACTGAATCGTATTCTCCATCCAAGAAAATCACATAACAGGTCTAGTTTGCGAATGTTCTTTGCCACGCAATTTCCACCAATATGATGACGTTGCTATTAGTGATGGATGTTGCAATAAAGACAGGCAATTTTATGTGTTGATTAAACAACAAAATCAGATAAGTTTCAATAACAAAATAATCCAACTAAATATTAACTAAAAGGTTAAAATAATCCAACTAAATATTAACCATAATGCTAGGTAAAGGTAAAAAGCTTATAACATCCCAAACTATTTGCTCCGAAATATGAAATAAATGTTACCATGGAAACATATTCTCTAAATTTATTGAACTTGTAGTCTATAATCGCCTCTATATTTTTTTTTTATAAATATCAATTTGAATTCTGTAACAATTGTTTAACGGAGTATGCTAAAACAAATGTCGAAAGCTTTTAAAAGCAACTCTTATACCCTTGGTGTGTTTGTAGACCTTTCAAAAGCCTTTGACACTGTTAACCACGAATTTAACGAAGACTTTGCGGCATTTCTGCTAAAACCTTTAAGTAGCTATACCAGTGAATTGCTGTGTTCCATACGGCTCTATTCTATTCTTGATTTGTGTCAATGACTTATATAATGCTTCACCTAAATTAAAACCAATGTTTGCTGATACTGTTTAATTCTTGCCTATCACAATTATTTTCTGTCCTGAAAAGTCTCCAACAGTGGTGTAACAAACCATCCCTTAACGTTGGAAAAACTAAATACACCCTTTTACAAACCTTTTCAAGCCAAAAATCTTCACTTTCCACGTCCCCTTTATTTACAAGAAAGATATTCCACTTATCCGCATTCACTTATGTGTGATATTTACGTCATTATTGACCTTCCAAAACATTTTGTGGGAATTTCACAAGTTCATCCGATCTATTTACGTACTAAGCCCCTGATGGAAATCTTTTGCAAACAAAGCTTAAAAGTGTACTTCCGGAAATATTTTGCATATCTTTGTTCCGCTATAAATAAGATTTTAGTTTTTCAATTTTCCATTCGGTTTTAAATGGAGACATATTTATCAAAACAAACCACCTACCGTACAGCACATTGTGGTAGGAAGTTTGTTGATAATAGGAGGCCAAGTAAATTCCAATCCAACCTCAGTCAAAAGTGCCATGACAACGTTGCATACAACTTGCTGAAGAAAAGGCTCCCAATCCTGCTAAGCGCAAAGGCTAGGACATTAGGAGCATGTTTAAACATGCGACAGAAAATCCAAAGGGGAAGCTCTCTGTGGTGGACGATCGGGAAAAAATAGAGATGATGGGAACTCATAATAGTCCAAAATATTTATTGAAATATCTCTTCTTTTGTTTCATGTTCAACAATGATTTGGTGTAACCCTGTAACACCCTCTGTGGACAATGATAGATTATTTTGAAAAAAAATGAAAAAAGGTTTTACTCACGGGGGTTAGGCTGGTAGGGGGGTAATCTTCCAGCAACTTCTATTTCTTGCTCGAAACACGTCATCCATCACAAATTGGTATAATAAACTAAATATGATATTATCTAAATACTAATTGTTTTTACACGTAATTTGAAGCGTGTCTTTTTATTTATTTACAAACGAAGTTTTCTGCTAAATTTTGGTAGGACATCTACTCGACTGACAGATTCCAATCTCAGACGCTAGCCCAACCAGACAATTTTGCTACTGAGCAATTCCCGACAGACACTGCTCTGCGGACATCTATCCGACTTCCCACCTGGACAGTAAGCTGATAGGACGCAATCCCTATATTGTTTTTTACGTAGAAAAAGAAACAATCAATGGAATATCTTTTCTAAGAAAAAAAGAGTCATATAGTTACGATGTTATGCAAATCTACGTTCGTGAATCCTTTGCCTCTTTCTATGTCACGTGGCTGTTGGACAATCTAGAGGAAGCATCCTCAACTAATGGATGGCCGAATTGCTTATTGAACAACTCCCAAAGAGTCAACGGCTTCAATTTGTAAGTTTCAATTTTTTCAATTCTTCTCTCAATTGTTTTTCCTTACAAATCTTAGGACAATGACATCGCCTTGCGAAAACCTCTCCCGGGCACCATCTTTGATATCCAATATTGAGAGACGTAAATTCCTTTCGCTTCTGTAGTAATTTTTCACCGCTGTTTTTAAGTAGTTAAGGTGGTACTTACTGTAGTGTTAAATCTCAAAATTTTCAAAATTTTGGAAAAGGTTGTTTTTTATCATTTGAAATTCAAATATCATATTTATTTTTTTGAAAAATGACAAGAATTCGAAAATTTTGAATTTTAAAATATTTCCTAATCACATATATTTTACATTGAAATTAGCTGATCTCCCCCCCCTCCCTTGCTTCTCTATCTCTACTCCAAAGAGTACAAGACCCTGGGTTAATCACAAAAAAGTGAGGTTTCAAAGATGTTCAGATGTTGGTTTGTAAAACGTGCCCTTGGTTGTATTCCCATCGAGCAAATAAAATACTCAATAGTGACGTCTGGGCCGAACTGATTCCAATCAACGACGTTTTCGCCACACCCAATTTCCAACTCATCTTTGATGTCTTCGTAGGAAAGACCTCAACTGCTGCCGGCACTCTAGACCCGTACGTAGGTTAAACTAGGACTTTGGGCCTTTTTAATAACTCAACAAAATCTAGAATAGTTTCATTCTATCTTAATCTACAGATGAGTACGAGTTAACAATGGGGTCGATCATCTCTATAGCATTTTTGGTACTTGTCGGTTATTCCCCGCCCAGAAAAAAGTTTTTACATTTTTCATTCAGACAGTATAGAATTTAACACCTGTCCAGACAGTATAAAACCCATGTCTGATTTTTTTATTCTTACCATTTTGACCACCACCTTACCACCTGTTCAGAAACTGTTCAGAAACTGATTTGAAGTGCATGTCTAGACTATCAACTGTCTATAAAATATCCAATTTTCCATGTAAAAATCAGTTGACTCTTAATTTTGCGAAGTTGTGAAGTTCTGTGAAAATGAATCTGCTAACTCTTTCTAATATTGTTCATGACAAAGCATCAAGTATCCAGTTTTTGCAACAAAGGAAAATTTTGCATGATCAAAAATTTGTGTTAATGGTCATGCAATGGCACTTCAACTACGAGAGAAGGGTGATAGATGGAGATGTCGCTCTCGTGAGTGTCGATCGGAATTTTCTGTACGAAAAGGTACCTGGTTGGAGAGTTCAAAGTTGGCGTATAGAGACATAATTTTAATTATATATTGTTGGTCGAAAGAGTATACCAAAATACAATTTGTACAGACAGAACTTGGTATAGGAAAAGATGCCACCATTGATTTTAATAATTTTCTGCGGGAAGTATGTGCAGCGGATCTTCTTGTAAACCCTATTTCAATTGGTGGACCAAATATGACTGTTGAAGTTGACGAATCACTTTTCTCAAGGCGAAAAAATAACCAAGGCCGTGTATTGCCACAACAGTGGGTGTTTGGGGGATGATGTCGGGAAACAAAGGAAAGTTTTATGTATACGATTCCTGACCGCAATGCAGCTACTTTGCTTCCGATCATCCAGACAACAATACGACCAGGAACTACTATAATGTCAGATCTATGAAGAGCGTATGGTGGAATAGCAGCAATGCAGGGTATGGGGTATAACCACTTGACAGTTAACCACAGCCTTAATTTTGTCGATCCTAATACTGGGGCGCACGCGCAAAGTGTCGAGCGGTCGTGGAGATCCGCAAAAGAGCGAAATAAACGTCATAACGGAACCCATCGTCACATGTTGGACTCGTATTTGTGTGAATGGATTTAGAGGCAAAGACATTATAATAATGTTGACTTATTTGAACATATTTTGACAAATATTGGCGCTTATTGGCCACCTCAGTAGCATTATAACTATGTTAGGAAAAAAAGAGCAAAAATTAAAAAAAAAATTCTGGGGAGGAATAACCGACAAGTACCACATTTTTTGTTCTTAAGATATGGCAAATTTGTGTGGTCAAAGATAGGTCCAATAAGCGATGGATTTTTGGCACCAGCGTGGAACTTTTTCAATTTTTCCTAAAAGCTCAAAAAGTAAAAATAAGTAAAAAATTATCAAATATTTAAAAGTCTAGATCCAATTTGCCCAGTCTTAGTGAAGTGCATAAAATGATAAATTGCTCATGATATATTGTCACATTATAGAAATGTTTTCGCGATTCAGAGAGGCATTAATTATAAAAGAAAAACCCTAATAATTTTACGGTCCGATGATCAATATTACTCAAACGGGTAAGGGCCCCAAAATGGTATACCCCTTATAAAACTGACACTAATTCATGTTTTCAAATACTTTTACACAACAAGACTCATAAAAAAGAGAGGCATATATATAAAATTATTTCAATTTTTGGTAAATATTTTAGCAAATCTAAAACTTACCAACGGTTTTGTATGGTCTTTGAGATACTTCAAACTGGTGGTTCTCTAACCAGAATCTTCCCTGAACCTATCCCAGCATTGGGCACGTTCTTTACTGCCATACTTGTGAACCCATGGCTCAAACAAAAAAACTCTCGTAGTATGAGACCGTATCGTTAGCTGGAGTCAAGCGCATGCATTTTTGCTTGAAACAACAAGAAGAAAAACAGTTAATTTTCTCCGTTCAACAATAAATATATACTTTATCAAAACATCACAAATCTTCAAGAAATATTCTAAACAGACAACTTCAATCAAAAGCCCTCCAAGACCGAACAAAAATTACTAAGGATATTGGAAATAAACTTTAAAAAATAAAAGTATTAAAATTTACGAAATATCTTTTTTACTATTTTCCATTTTTGCTAAACGTTTTCTAGACAACCTTAAAACCTCTATATAAAGCTGGATCTCCACGAGCGAACAAGTCCGCGCGGACTAAGTTGAGCGGACTTAGTTCTTGAAATTCTTTGGTTGAAATTGTAAACATTACGTAATGTTTATTACGTAATGTAAATTCATAACGAGTGATTTTATATAATTTTTTATATAAATTCAGAACATTTTTTTTGCAATTATCATCATCATGATCCATCATAATAGCAAAATGCAATGTGACTTTTCGAAACAAGAACAACCTTAGGTGAATATTACTCTCGAGTATGGAATAAGCGACCATGGACGTTTATTCTTCCGAAAAATAGAATCCATCCTGGACACTCTTATTTGAACCTGGACGCTTATCAATTTCTGCAAAAAAATCCAAGGTGGACGTTTATTCCTTCATGGACGTTTATTTGATTATTCCGAAAGTTAAAAAAATGTAGTGGCGTTTGGCCAAAATACTTACCCTTGCGTTATGTACACAAACTTTCTCATATACCGTAAAGATTCGAATAAGCGCCCAGCTTCCTTTAACCGCCCCTCTTAAATAAGCGCCCAGGGTAGAACGTAAAAATTCAAAAAAAGCGCCCGCTTCTTTTAAGCGCCTTCTCCTAAAAGGGGGGGGGGGGAGGGCGCTTATTTGAAAAACGATCTATTACACACCATGCAGAATGGACGCTTATTTGAAATCAATGGGTTTATGATTAGAGAAAAGAATGACAGCGTTATTGTAATAGTTATCTATTAGTTCGTGCTTTTAACTAATACACAGGAAATTTCCTATAAATCCCTTTTTTTTATGCTTGAGCTGAAGGGATGAAAACATTCCCTTCTTTTTTGTAACTATTTATCTAAAATCCTCGCAGTTTGTGGATTTTTTTGTTCTCGCCGAGTACCTCCCTGGTACTATAAGACCAAGTTCACGTTTTCGGGCTCCAGTAACTTTGACATGTATTGTATTATCTTGGTCGGTTTTCAAAAAGTAGTTCAGCGTACTTGATATTTTGACAGGGACATGACCTACAAGCGCCAAATCATCACTTGAAAATAGCTGCTTTCTGTGACGCTCAACAAGACCAAAATCTCTTTGGTATTACAGATTCGGACGTAGAAGACGCAAAACATCGAAGAAAATATAATATCTGAAGATGAAGATGACATTGATATAGAAATTTAATTTAACATCAAACTAGTTTTTCTTTGTTTTATAATTTTATGCTGTAAAATCTTTTATTTCGGGTAAAGACATCTTTCAAAAAAGTGATTGTTTATTAGGTCCGTCCGAAACATTTAATAAGCGCCCGTCTCAAATAAGCGCCCAGGCTAAAAATCAAAAAGGTTATTTAAATTAGTAAAATAATTTGTTCATTAGTTTGAAGTAATATTAGACATATTTTTTATCTATTCCCACCCATTTCTCCCAGACAAGCAATTATTAAGAAACCAGAAAATTTCAAAAATAAGTTGATTCAGCTGACTGTCCAGGATTAAAAAACTTTTTTAAGGACAATTTAGAGTGGACGTTTATTCCATGGTGGACGCTTATTAACTTTTAACAAATTTCCCAGCGTAGAAGTTTATTCTATCACGGTCGCTTATTCTATACTCGAGAGTAAACACTTTCTTGCAATTTTTACATCACAATGTTGTCTGTACCTCGCCAGGGGTGGCTAATTGTTTGACTCTAAGTTTAACACAAAACTCATTGATGATCAAATCTATTACAGATTTGGCACCTCTAAATTTAAACATAACCTGCCATGAAACTTGATATCATGATAATTGTATTAATCACAAAAAAGACCTAACGTTAAAAAATGTCAGTATTTTGTTAATGTTGCTTTACTTCCGACGGGGGGGGAGGCTGAGAAGTTCCGACGGGGGGGGGGGCTGTAGCCCCCCACTGGCGCCACCCCTGCACCTCGCAATACAAGCATCTTTGACTCGGCAATGTGGATCTTGAACAGTGGTGGTCATTGTGTCGATTCAGAAATGAAAAGTTTTCACCCAGACATTTTTGGTCTCCAGAAAATCAATAATTTTTTGTATAATGCTACACCAGACATAAAAGGCAAGATCATCATATTCATGCTGTGAGCTATTGTTTGTTGCTCGAAATTATTTGAATAGAAATAATAAATTTTGACTTCGAGATAGAAAAAAAAGAAGAAAAAGGAAAGTCAAATCAAATTTCTCGCTTATAGTAGTCTATTTTCCTGATTTGGCCATTCTGGGAATTTTCGCGCAGAAAATTTTTTGGTGAATTTGAACAAAGTAAAGCGGGATTTACACACGCGAAATGTTTGAGCGAACAAATCTGAGCGAAAAACCTGATTGGTTCATAACAGAACATTGTGTCACTCGAGAGTTTTAGGTTTTATTTTTGCGCGTTCAAAAAAATGTTCAAACCGAGTGAACTTCTGGCGCTGAGAGCTACGGACAAAAGGAAATTGAACCAATAAGAATTCATTATTTTTAAAAACAACTTCTGGCAAAACAAAACTTATAATAAAAAAAACATGAACCAAGAAGAACTTTTAAAATTTTTGAGCAACCCTGTTCAATAACTTATTAAACGTTGTGGGTGTCATCCCAAATTGTTTATGAAAATATTCACGATCAAAAAGTTTCTTTTCCGAAAACGTCTTTTTTATTTCTTTTTAAATTTTTCTTCTTTTATTTTTGTCATCATTTCGCAACTCTTAATAGCACTAACATTAAAAATAAACTTTCGCGTTTACTACCTTCCATTTTGAACAATATAATTTAGAAAACCATGTGGTTTTAGAACGCAGGTTTTCGCTCAAATTTCTTTGCTCGTGTAAATGGTAGTGAACGAATAAATTTTTTGTTCGTGCGAACAATGTTTTTAACCAAATTTTTAATCAAATTTTAGAGACATTTTCGCTCATATGTGTTCGCTCGAAACTTTTCGCGTGTGTAAATCCCGCTTAAAGCGGTGTGTATACCGTAGAAACATTTTTCCCAGAAATAAGTTTCCGCGGTTTGATCACAGTTTCCAATGACCACATCAAACGCAAAAATTGCAAAAAATGGTTTCTCGAAAACGTTTGTGCAAGTTTCAGAAACTTTGTAAAAGTTCCAATTTGTTGCGACAACTTTTAGGAGACATTAGCGAAACATGTTTCTCGGAAACTAGTTTCCGCGGTTTGATTACCGTCTCAGTTGTTCGGAAACACAAAAACAGTTAAAAAAGTTTCCCGAAAAAGTTTGCGCAAGTTTAAAAACCATACGGGAAACTTGTTACCTTGTTTTGGGAAGGTCCTATGGACTTTGTTGTTTTCCTAGTGTTTTAAGGAATGGTGGACAGAAAAACAATAAATGAGACAAGTGAAAAAAAGGAGTGAATAACATCAAGATCTGAGTAGGTTCAATACATTTTGTTGACCAAATTCCGAAGCCTGGAAATCCAGTTATGACTTTACGTTTTTCCAACCATAGAAAAGGCGACAGATGTTTTGAGTGTAAAAATAATAAACCATTTTCCAATGAAATAAATGCACGCCATAGAGAAGAAGAAAACAATGACAACAACTTTGCCGACTTTCAGATAGTTGAATCATCTTCAAAAATGAGTAATACCTCAATTGCACTTGATCTTCAAGGTCAACAGCAGTTCCCGTGTGTTCAAGTTGTCAATATAAATCTTAAACTACAGCTTTCATTAACAAAATAAATAAACTCTGACCATTAAAAGGGGAAAACAACATTCAATTTCAGCAACACTGAGGAAGAGTTGATTTACATGGAAGAACACTAAAACTGACAAGAAAACAAATTTTTATACCGGTATTGATTCATTTTTTAATTTAGACTCTAGAAAACGAACTGATTTTTAAACTAGACTCTGGTGGATATCCCCGGTTTTAATTATTACTAGCTATAAACCACGTGCAAGCTGCACTCATCACTTCCTAAATGGAAAATAATCGTCTAAGCTTGTCTTTGTATGTTCGATGCAAGTATATCTAGTCAACATCCGCTATCTCAAACTTTCATTATCTCGAACTTCGGTCCCTTCAGCATTCCCAATAACATTCTTTATAATTCCAATCGGTATCTCGAATCGCGCTGTCTCAAATTGTCACTATGACGGACAAATTTAAAGATGCCTCCATCTCTGTTATCCCACTATTTCTACTAGGAAGTTGTTGATACTGACACTGAAGTATTATTATGACAGACGCCCCAACAACCGGGGCAAAGCCGGCAAAGAAATTCGCAAGAAAACAAGAAATATTTCAAGTCAGATTCTATCGAAGTCGAAAGTGCGTGGGAAAACTTGGGAATGAAATGCGAGTTCTTTTACACTGATTTGAATCACTACATGTCCATGAATTAATAACCTCTGTACATTATTGTATTCCATTATCCTTGAAGCCTTAAACAGATCACTAAATATTAGGTTTACTGTTTTCTCTCTCTCTCGCTCAAAATTATAAATGGAAAACGTAATGAATTCTTACTGTAAATTCTAACTATAAAAGAAAATAATCATACTTTCCAACTTTTAAAAAACATTTTTAGAAATAACATTTTTCCCCATGTTTCAAGTCATTCGATTGCAATCTGACCTTTCTGCAAAAGCATCGTGGAAACCTTTAAAATACCTTTACCTTTTTGCACGATTTATCAAAGTTCATAACTCGCGAGTAATATAAACTCGAAATATTATTCGATCTCCGTGTAAAAGTTTACTATAAACAAGCCATTATGAAAAACATTTTTAGGTCAGTCTGATTGACCGTAAAATGGCGCGGATGAAATTACCTGATTCTTCTAAACAAGTAAAAAAAGAAAATATATCCAATGGGAATGATGTAAAGAACAGTAAATACGAGGAAAATAAACAAGCAGAAGCCGAAGATATAAAACCTATGATTATAACCCAGGAAAAATATTTAGAGTTATTTGGTTCCTCATCAGACAATGATGATGATGATGATGATGATGACGATCACACGCGAAGAAATGACAATGAAGAACAGTCCATGCACTATGAAGTGCAAAATGGAATCGAATTCATTGAAAAAGAGGTAAAGAAAATACATTAATTTGTAAGACTTAAAGTTTCTGATAAGGTATTTATAAGAAACTCAAGTCGCTCTGCTCAGGATCCTAAGAAACCAGTAACTCATCTAGTAAGTCCACTTTATTCTAAGAAACAGATGTTTTGTGAGCTAGAATTCTCTGGCGCTACTCCGGTTTTCACTTGTATTTGTTGTTATGAAGATGGCCACTTTTATTTGAAGGCTATACAGGATAATCATCAACAACTTGGTTCCAGAAGTGGAAAAACAAATGGTCTTTACATCTTTACTTCCACATAAATTCCGCAAGATAATCGGGGACCATTTCGCGATTGGTAGGTCCATGTCTTTGAATTTTGATTTGGCACATTGTCACATAGCTTCAACCTGATTGTTTGTGACACCCGTGTTGGGATATTATGTGTTTGTATGTGTGGTTTACAGTACCATGCAAAAATCTTTGGCCAGGAATGTCATTATATGCCACCCACATATCGATCCTTATCACTGAACCCTGTTTGCAGATCGTGTCCATAGCGCCCCCAAGATTTTTTCCTATAAATGTATATGCGCCCCTGTGATTTTTTTGCACTACTTTTCCCTGTCCCTGACACTTTACACTATGTTCACACAATATCGGATAGCTTTTCACAACGGCACAAAAATGTAACGGATGATAGGTCTTCTGTTCACATTTAAAACAATAAAATTGTCATGATTTTTATACCGGATAGCTATCAAGACGCAACGTTCTCGAAAGTGATACGTTATATATTGGATAGCTTTTTAAGATGCTGTGAATAGTTAATTAAAATTATTGATCAGATTTTAACGATGAACATAGTAATTCAAAATGATCCCATTGCTTACTTTGAATCACTTTTTGTTAAAAAAAAATAATTTCATTGGTCTTTTTTTATATACAGATATTTAATTGTCAATGCGAAGGAAGCAGGAAACGTTTGAAAAAAAGAGAGAAATGAAGGTTTTTTAAAGATATCTTCTTCTACCACACAAACTACATAAATGTATACATTACAAGTCTGAACGAACTATGAAGGGAAGACGGGCTGGCTCACTTTGTAAACGATCTATCACCTTGCTTGTTTTGTATTTGTTGGCAGCTCGTCCTTCTTTGTCAAAAAAAATCATCGTACAGTGATTTTTCAAGCCGTGTTCATTATCACCAGCCATCTACAAAACAAAAATTTCTTTCATCGTGTTAGGACAAGAAATGGAAGATGGTAGTGCCCAATCAACGATGGCCTTCTTGTGTGCAAATATACTGTAACATCCCTCTACAATGGCTTCGCAGCCACTTCCACCAAGAGCAATATCCAATGAAATGCACAATTCCTTCCTTACATTTCTCTACACATCTACATTTGTGTAAAAAACCCAAGCAACTTGGAATCTTTGTGCTCTGTTCCATTGTCCAGAAGTAGTTTGAGTTTCAAAATTTGATCCACGTGGAAAGCGCCCGAGTCAAATGGCTGGATTCTAACAAGGTTTGCATGCTTCAAATCTTCAACCGACGATCCATCAACTTTCACAAATACATTATGCAGAATGTTGTACTTGCTTTTCCAAAAAAATATTAAATAATACAGATTTAAAACGACGTAACACTAAAGTATTATCATGTGAAAGCAAACTAAGATCTTGGTCTACTTTCATTAATTCCTCGACTTCAGGTAAGAAAGCTGCAAATGGCTGACCAAAAGTGGGCAAATTCATTGACTCCATAGGTTTCCCAAGCTACTCTGCAATCTTTTGAGGGGGTTACGTTACAACCCCACCTCGGAGCTGATAGCCTCCAAGATAAGCCATGAATTTGTCCGAATAAAATATTTCAGCCAATTTCAATGATTTAGCGGACACCACATTTGTGAACTTTAGCTGATAGCTACTCTTTCAGCTCTTTCACTATACTCAAAATGTCCAATACGCAATCAGAAGGAGACTTAAAAATAGAATTTAGCCTTCTAGTTTAAACTTTAAGCATCACACACAATACATTTTTTCTCAAATCACCAGCGGTTATTGAATGTCAATGTGTTTTAACAATTATACACAAAATCAAAACTTAAACAAATTCAAATTCAAACAACTTGGTGTTGCCCTTCATGTAAAGAACAATGAAAACTTCTATTTCTATACACATAATAGAGAACTATTGCTTGAGCTAAATTTTTGTCACTGAGAGAGATTATATATGACTTTATGGTATATATTTTTATTTTTTGTTTGTTTGTATTTTTTGGAAATTGCCTTTAAAAATTATTTTATGTGTGCCTTTACTCACTAAATATATAATTTTGAAAAAAATTCTCACAAAATAATACTATACTATAATGGAGGAAAAACCTGAGTATGTTTGTTTGTTGTCCGCCAATCACGCCCAAACTGGACCGATTGGAACCAAATTTTCAGGGTATGATTGTGATGCCCCTGGGATGGTTTTTAGCCAAAAAAATATATAATACATACAGAATTCCTTAATTATCATATTATTGTTAACGTCCGTAGGACGGGTACATTGCTTGTTATATAAATAAAACAGTAGTGACAACACTAACATTAATATTAACAAGAGGCAATAATCATGACGTCATCCAGTAATTCCACTTGAGATATAGGAATGGTTTTATTGATAATATCAAATTTCTGTAAACGTCCAATAACACACTCAACATGTATTCGTACACTTGCTTTTCGCGATGTAGTGATTCGTGTAGTGATTTGATTAGTTGACGTTACGTCCAAATCAATAGCTTCGCAATTCTCTGAACCACTTAATGTTTTTTTGTTGTTCTTGCTTGTAATCGGTCATATCGAGCTACTTTTTCTTTCTGTAATGATTCGTTTAACTTTTTATTGTAGTGAATATACTTTGTGTGTAGTCAAAACTTGTCGGAGAAAAAATATTTATTGGTCTTTATCATCCGGTGATAGCGCAATGGTATTGGCGTTCGGCTCTTAACCGAAAGGTTCTGGGTTTGAGACCATGCTATCACAAAGTTGTTTAGTGAGCGGTTATCAATAAACAACGCCATATTTCATCCAAAAGTGAAATCCACTTTTCTGGTTAAACGCGAAAGATTATTTTACGCGACATACATTTAATCGAGTGATTCGCGAAAGTAAATGCCTAAAATTTTGCGTTTTTTTTCTTCGCGAAACTTTCTCCCCGTAAAGTAGGCTACCTTTACCATATTTTAATAACCACTTACCAGAAATAAAGTGTGCAGTGCAAAGTTTTGCCTGTTGAAAAGTTGCGCATGCGCAGATGCGTGAAAAACGTAAACATTGCAACCCGTCTTTTGGAAAGTCTATTGATGGTAATTTTGTAAAGACCGATTTTTCTCAGGTTTGTATGACCTCGCCATCAAGAACAGCAACAGGGATCCGAAGAAGAGCAGGGACAGGTTGCATTGTAATTCATCCAATGGGTTTAGTAAAGTGCCCTTGGGACATTTATTACGCGCTCCTACACCTCAGGGTAAAATCTCAGGGGCGCTCCTGGTATCCTTTTGGGCCCCTGCTCCTGAAAATAGTAGACAAGCGCCCCCGAGATCTTGTCGAAATTGGACATGATCTGTAAACGAGCACCAGGTTGGATCCATTCCGCAATAATTGGTAAAAGCGTTTTGAGCATCATCAGTCAGGGAAATCCTACAATTGCGGGATACCGCGTTTGCGGTATAGAAAATTCGATTATATTAGCACTTGCTATGAGAACAAAAAGAAAACAATCAAATTCCAACAAAAGTAAATATTTCCGCACCATTTTGCTGCGCCTGTGTTATTCTTGTGTATATTTCCGAAAATATAGCCTGTGGAAAAAAAATTGTATCTACAGAGTCTAGTTTTATTAGGTCATGCTCAGAAGCCATGTAAAACTATTTTTGAGATTGTCACGACTGCAATCGCGGGATATAAATAAAATGGAATGTCTGCAATCGCGGTATAACATTTTAGAACTTCTGCAATCAGGTACAAATATTTGAATGTATACTGTATCACTGTACCGTTTACTGTATTCGGGAGAATTTTCTGACTAAAATAAACAAGTTATTACAAGTTACATCTTGTTACTGCGATATTATATCTGGGTATAACAAAACAAATTTCCTCATAAATCCATCTGTAAATCGTAAGTGTTATTTGTGTTTGTTTTCGCATTGTATTTGTATTTTTTTTATTTCAATGTCTGTCATGACTTGTGCGTGTCTTTAGTTGCGATAAAGAATTGATACGTTTTAGGAGATTGAAAGTTAAGAACTTCTTTTCACAATGGCTCAAGTACAATTTTGTCCTGAATTTTGAAAATCGTTTTTATTTGGTTCATGTGCAAGTGACCTAGCCCCGGTACGAATGATGCATAATCAAATCTTTCTGGATTGGCGCAGGCTATTCTTTTGCTTAAGCAGTACGGTGGACAATCGCATCCGAGATAAACCCATTCCCTATCTGTTTCGATATTAGCCGTTTTCTTCAACTCTAGCAAAATAGATTCAATGTTAGTATAGCTGTTTGGATTCAGTAATACTGTTTCAGCCATTTTAAGTCGTGCGCTATACTCTGTTGATTTTTTTGACCAATATCAATGTTATTATAGTCTTGATTGTTGGTGATAGATATTTTACGAGTAACAACTTTTTTAACAAATTTTTCTACAGTTGATCCACATGCATCGCACTTTCTCTTTAAGGTCTGAAAACTTTGTTTGCATTTATCATTTGTGCAGATTCGATCAATAGACATTGTTCTTTGTTGAATTACTTTTATATTTGACTTTTTTGTGTTCGTTGTTTTAATGCGCATGTTTGGATCGCTTTTCCTTTTCGAAGATTTGCTATAACACGGCACGCATAAATAATTTCCGTGTGGAGGTAACACATTGCTTTTACGAAGATGTTCCAAATCGCACGCTTTAAACTTTCTTGTGTTGCTTATTTTAAGTGCACTACTACACGTATCATCACCATTCCTGGACCAGATTTCATGCATAATACATTTACATGTTTTGCGAAAGTTGATACAAGAAACATTTCTGCGACCATTCATAACAAACCTATAAACAAAATCTCACTATATCCTAATTTGCCATTCATTAATTTTGATTAAAATATAGTACATGTATAAAACCAAGCTTATAGTAAAAACAAATAATTGTAAGAAACCTGTTGTGTGCGGATTGGAAGGGAAACTCAGAAGATAAATCAGGTGTAATTCTCTCCAATCGATAATTACAAGATGAAGTATTGGCTGTATGAAAAAATTAAGTTAAATATAAACGTGATTATCCCGCGATTGCAGTATATGGTTTTTGTTCCAATTATTATCCTGCGATTGCAATATCCTGCGATTGTAGGATTTCTCTGACTGATCATGGCGTGGAACAGGAATAAAAAAGTCAATAAAGAAAATGTTGTAACATTTATAGTTGGCCAGTGTGCAAAAAAGCAACATGAACAACTTTAGTATCGAAAGTAAAATAATAATGTTAGTTGATGTAAATGAGCTCCAGTTAATTCGGCATTTGTTTCTCACCAGGTGACCTTCTAAGGTTGGCCAAAATTTCATTCCTGGATCCCTGGCATACAATATCGAAGAAAGCTGATAAAATTCGCAGAAATTATGTGAAAAATTTAACTATTGGTTGGAAGCACGTGTGATTGCTTTAACCTATTCTCAAATTACTTTCTTAAAGAAGTAAAAAATATAGACCAGTTCTCAAAGATTTCAAATTTATTGTAAAATTACTAACATTGAATTGTAAACAAAAAGTAGGGGGTACGAATCCAGAGTAGCGAATTGAATTCCCCCTTCCCCCCTCATCGTTAAGAATATTGTGAAGCATGTGTCTTTTTAAAGCAAAAGAAAAGAAAAACGCTTGCTCAATGTATAGTGTTATTCGATATGAAGTTTATTTTTAATTTTATTGTGATTTGGAATATAATTAAACATGTAGTATCGAGTATTGTTTCCTGGTGTATAGCAGATGATTATATAAAGCTAGATAACGTCGATGGCATTGAAATGGTTGTACTGTAACAACAAGATGAGCAAAAATTATAAAAAGTTTGCTCACTGCGACATTTCACAATAAGGCAACAATTCCGGTATAATAAGAAACTTTTCTAGTAAATTTAAGGTGAATCTTTCACAGTTTGGAGACCCAAAAAGCTCAGTTTCTTCTAAAAAACAATGTATATTCTGTTTATATATATAACAGTTATATTTTTCTCTATTTCTAGCTATAATTTTAACTAATTCTTCTCTCTTTTATGTGTATCATCACCGTTTGTCTTTGATTTTAGGAAAACCATTTCAACACCTCACCGAAGTTGCCTCCAACCATTTTTAATCGTCAACGTCGTAACCAAATGTCAGATAGTTCATCCAATAATCCATACAAGAAAAGTTATTTTAGTTACAGAAAAGCAGTTCGCAAATGCGTCGAAATAGAATCCATAGAATCGGTTGACTCAAAGAATTTCGCTCCAAAATTTAACGGGATACATAAAACTGCAAAAGGTTTGCTGAATAAAGCTCTAAAGTCTAAACGTGACAGCGCTCTTACAATTTTGAACCAAACAAAATTATCCTGCAATGAAATTACTGATGTTTGTTACGCTAAAAGAAAATTCAATGAAATTTCTGGTGTGAAGAATTGCGAAGAAGTCGAGTGGTCTTGTGACTCACAATGTGAAGAAGAAGAATCATTGGGTAAAATTTCTATATTTTTAATTGTTGTATTTGACTAAAAAAATTTAATTTAATATATTTAATATATATATATATATATATATATATAATGATGCTTTGTATTACTGGTATTATCACAAAAGGGGACGTATCTTTGACCCAATGTTAGTTCTGGTGCACTTAGGGATCCCATTTGATTGCATTACACAACTGTAACTCAGAAGGAAGAATTTAGTTTTGGTGATTGAAGCATTAAGCCAGAGCAGTATTTAGGTATCACCATAAATCAATAAATTGAATCTTTTTTCACTTTAATTTCAGATTCAGACACATCTCCTAGTACAAAGGTATTTTTTAAAAAACTGAGAGGCTTGCTTGTTTTGTTGAGTATGGAATAATTTTTATTTTTTATTAGAAACAAGTGAAAATCAAGCAAGCTACACGGTACGTAAATACACCACCAAGAAAAAGGGTCAAAGTAAAGAATAGCTTTACCCCAGAAAAAACTGACCATAATATAGCCAGCAAATTGGATTTGTACAAAAATTGGCGATGTGGAAAAACAGTGGATAACATAACAGCAAAGACAGAGACAGAATGTGATGTTAAGAAGCAAGAGCATAGAAAAGCGCGACCATCTGATCATTGGGTCAATCACACGGGCAACATAAAAATGAAAGCTTTGAAAGTAAACGGCGCCGTTGAATTTGTAAACGGTGACAATTGTCTACTGACGTTCTGTGGACAGTGCAGACATTGTCTACGCAAGAACGACTGTGGTACATGCAAACATTGCAGGTGTGTATCATTTTATGAAGTACAGGCCTTTTAAAGATTGTTGTTGTTTTGTCTTGAATTACATGTATGTACATTGTGCATGCCACTGTGTTATAAGGGATAAACTCGCCCAGAATGTTTGTTTGTTTTTTAACAAGGTTTCCAAAACGCTCATTAAGCATTATTATGAAGACCTCAACCCAGAGTTTTAGTGTATTCAGTTGCTCCCATTTGTGCTATGGTTATTTTTGATGAAATACAGCATTGCTTATTTATAACCGCTCACTAAACAACTTTGTGATAGCATGGTCTCGAACCCAGAACCTTTCAGTTAAGAGCCGAACGCCATTCCCATTGCCCTATTGCCGGATAAAATGAAATTCACGAGATCTGTGCCTGCCTGTGACGTGACTGTTTTCCCTCTTCCTTCTAATTTGTTGAGTATTTTTTTCCTTATTTTTTTTTAGAAACGACAAAGGCCATTCTGTAAGATATCTCCCTTGCTAGTAAGTGATGTTACCTTTTCTCTTTGCCTCTCTCTCCGCCACGCGTCGTTTGTTACTGTGTGTTACAAATTTTTTTCAAATCTATGAGTTATAAATTTTAAAATATCGCTAACAACGTTGCATTTTGGACAACTGCCATATATTTATATTTTGAGATTTTCCTGCGTGGGTTTTCGAACCCTGGTTACCTGAGTACATCTTGGTTTTCTACCACTATAGACTATCTATTGAAAACACTCTGTTTGGAAACTTTCATTTGAATAACAAGAAGTTTGCAAGGTTACAACGCGACAAAAATGTTCTATTTTTTCGTTTTTAGGCAGTTTCAATATTTCAATTTAGTTTTAATTTCACTCGTATTTTTTTAAAAGTTTACGTCGTTGCAAGAACCCAACAGTTGGACGAACGGTGGCTCTTAAAGAACGATGTGGGAAACCTCTTTACAAATCTTTTCGAAGTGGTATATGTTACGATGTTTTGAAATTTTGTCGTCCCACATGCACACCAAGAATACTGAAATCATTGGTTTTTGGCAAATTATTTCAACTGACATTTTTTGTTCATTTTATATATATTTTTGTTTGTAATATGAAAAACCATCTGATGAAAATTGCTATACCAAAACTATTTTTTAAACTCTGTATAACTTTTCGTGTGGTTCATAGCATGAACACTACGTTGTTGATGCATTGCGTATCTGACTTTCATTTCCAGATATTGTAAATCTTCCCGTTGAATCTTTCATTTTTTCAGTAAAAAAGAAAGCACTTCCACCAAAACCAAGTGTGTGCACTCTGCCTAAAGTGTTATTACCGCCCGCGAAGTTGGCTGTTGAGCCCGTAGAAGAGAGTATAGTTGTCCATGAACTATCACAGAAAAGTTCAATGCAACACATTGCTATGTCAGATAACTCGTTGAAGGATTCTTTTGTTGAGGATGACATTCCAACTTCAGGAAGTGGTGCTGCTTCCAAGATTGATTCCCCTAACAAAATCTTTGCATGTTCCCCCATCAAACCGAAACTTCGCAGCACGATGCACGAGCTCACGAAACAATCCAACAAAAACCACAAGCTGCTGCGAATACAATGCGACCTCGGAACTGTGGTCAAACTTCCTTGGCCGAAAGACTATAAGGAAGACGCGGCTTGGATTGCAGGACATCATTTGTGTTTGACCGCACCTATCGTTGAAATGAGCGCAAGTTTGTGTTTTCTATGTGGAAGCGGTGGCAGGGAGAAGGTAAATTAACATCGATGTCTGCCATGTAAAGTAATCCAAGTTCATCTAGATGTTGTTTTGCAACCAGTGTTGTGAGCCGTTTCACGCATACTGCTTGGACGTTGAACCGATAGACACTACAAATTGGTCGTGTGACAGATGTAAACGCTGTTCTGTGTGCGGCCTCAAAGGCAATCTACTCATGTGCGACAAATGTCATGATTGTTATCATGGTGATTGTTTGGGTCCGTTTTATCATAACGATACGGAAGGTGAAGAGGAGATCTGGGTAAACAGTTTTCACTTTTTCGAAGATACATTTAAAGTTTTTCTGTGCTAATTATTTCGAGTTAAGGCTATAAGAAGACTTTTTGCAAAATGGTTACCGCAATAAAAGGTTTTAACACTGCGCAAGAATTCGTCTTCGTGTAACATATATATAATGGTTTGTTGATCATTATTGAAATATTTACTTCAATAAATCTAGTTTAAAAAGCATTTCATAAAGTTTGTTTGCTTTTGTAGGTTTGCGGAAAATGTGTGAAATGTTTGAAATGCGGCCGGCGTACACCTGGTGATGTATGTTTACTTGTTCATTGAGTTAGCTTCAAAACATTCAACTACTTCAAGACAGTAATGCTGTTAACCTTTTTTACTTCCTAACTGAATATGACGACGAAAAGGCGATAGCAAGTGCAGACAGAAGCTCATCTTATTTTGTATACAATCTCTATAATGTAACAAACATGTTTTGTAAGATTGATGATGTTTTGACGTGTTTCGTCAGATAAGCAACTACCATTTACTTCTGTCACATGATTGATGAATTCATTTTATTTCGCATTTCTCTTACCCTCTAAAATACACGTTCTTCAGAACAAATCGTCCAAGTGGACGCAAAACTTCACAATGTGTGAAGCGTGCGGTTTCAACTGGAGCCAACGGAACTTCTGTCCGTTATGTTTGGAGTTGTACAACGAAAATGATGACTCGTTGAAGATGATGTTCTGCTCGAAATGCGAATCGTGGGTGCACATGGAGTGTGAGGGTATCAATGGGGACGAGTACGAGATTCTAGCCATCCTTCCAACTCATATACCCTACTTTTGTCGGATGTGCTCGCCAGGAAAGAAGGAAAACAAGGATTGGTATAAAGCCATTCAACAGGAGTTAAAAACTGGTTTTCGTAAGGTAAAGTTTGCTCAATGTTCTAAGGAAAAAACTTGTTTTGAAACTTTACTGGCGGTAGAAGATGATCTCCTTTTAAAGATGGATGTCATATTTCTTCTTAGAATTACTTTTCTAAATCAATTAAACATTCACATTGTGTCACGTCACAATTTATTTTGTTTCGATATTTGTTTCTTTCTTCCATTCTACTTTCAACGGTCTGTATTTATTTATTGATGTCAAAACGGAGATTTCCTAACTTTGTACTGTTGTAGGTATATTACGACATGATATCCCAGCAGGAGTTTAAAATCCTGAATAGTCTCCTACCGAAATCGAGTTCGCTCATTCCTGGTTTCGATTTGTTATTGGACACCATTCAACAATCACAGATTGACGGCGTTCAACAGTTTGACGAGATTATGACGCAAGTGCTCAAGAAACTGTCCACCATTATTAAAGATGCTAAAATATTCCATGCTGTGGAGATCGGCCGTTTGTCACGCAACTACCAAAAAGTAAGAAGCCATAGAAAATTATAGTCTAATTATTAAATTATGATTTATATAAAATTGTTAATTTTTAAACCCGTTAATAATATTAATTTGAATGTAGTATTCCGCCAATCCAGTGGACTGTCTTGGTTCCGCCAATCCAGTGGGCTGTCTTGGTCACTCAAACCTGCTATCGACATTTTAAAATTAGACTGAATAATTTATATCCGATCAAGTTGCATTTTATTAATATCAGCTACCTGCTGACACTTTTGGGCTTGACTTGCCGATAATTCATACAACATGATAGTGGTTGACATTCTGTTGATATTGATATTGAACCATGCCACAAGTCCAACCATCATTAAAAAATAGTCCAAAAAAATGCACACATGTAGTATGTGGCTTACTTCAATTTTTTAACAATGAAATTCAATTATAACTCTAATAAGCATAAAAACATAAATTTCTTAAAAATAATTTATATATATATATATAATAATTTTTCTAATACAAGAATACCTTAAGTCTTTTGGCTATTTTCCATATTCATTGTACTTGGATTCTCCAACAAGCTGCAGTGCTATCTTATCCGACATACCTGGATAGGTCAAGGTCTTGAGCAGTCGTGTGAATGTGAATCATTGCGTGCTGGTATAAAAATGTTGCGGAAATATTGATGGTTATAAAAAAAGACTCACGATGAAGACATTAATCATCTGTCCTTTGATTTGTTTTCTCACTTCCTACGTTAAAAATTTCGGAAAAAATTTCGAAATGCTACAATAAAAATTGACAGCTCTCTTTGTTCACTAAGTCTTAGATATTCAGTTGAGGCTCGGTTGCAAAGACGACATTACCGAAGCAGTGCTATTTAAAGTGTGTTACTAACTGACTGCCTCTGCTATTCTCTATTCATGCGTATGATTTGTTTAAATTTAAAGAATCGGTAAAAAAAATCACAAGATCCATAAATGTGAAATCCATAACGGTAAGAATTGTGGGCGTAGTGGAATCCACGATAAAAACACTACCTAGTACTCTTCCCCTGTCAACCTCGTAATGTGTAATGCAGTTAAATGTACAATACTACGACAGTGGTGTATCTTAAGCTTTTTACCCACTCGCCCTGTCGGGCGAGTGATAGCTTTACTTTTTGTTATCTCACTTGTCCGCCTAAATTCTCACTCGTCCGACATGTTTTTTATAAAACATTAAAATTTAGCCCAGGCAATCGTTAAAGTAACAATTAGCCTGTGATTTAATATCGCGGACGACCAAAGTTTGTGTTATTTCGCGCGGATTTAATATCACGGACGACCATAGTTTTGTTATTTCCTGCGGATTTAATATCACGGACGACCAAAGTTTGTGTTATTTCCCGCGGATTTAATATCACGGACGACCAAAGTTTGCGTTATTTCCCGCGGATTTAATATCACGGACGACCAAAGTTTGCGTTATTTCGCGCGGATTTAATATCGTGGTCGACCAAAGTTTGTGTTAGCTTTTTTTATTCTGATCAAAAAGGTCATAAAAAGACAATTCGAACTGTCGTCTTTTCCTATTAAGGTTTAGATTTTCCTGGGTGGAGAGAGATTTAATTTTACGCATCGGCAAGTTTTAGATTTTTCGCGCGGATTTATTTTCGCAAACGGCGAATTATCGTGGTTTTCGCGCGGATTTACTTTCGCATAAAATGCCTAAATCCGCGAAAAATAATCCGCTTAAGGTAGTTCTTCTGCATTTTAAAGTGTCTTTTCATTCTTTTTTGTAAACAAAACTGATTGTTTCTTTGTGTATTGATCTTTTTTTTCTTCCATCGAATGCAGCATAGTTTTTCTGCATTTGTCTGTCTCAAAGTTGAATGGAACTTTTAAACAACTTGTAGCATCACGTGTAAACATGTCTGTCGGTTTCTTCCTTTTCTACGATTAACGTCAAACTTTTTGAAATGGTTAATAATTAATTTCGTTAAACAAACTAAATTTCAATTTCACATACAAAATTCTTGATTAACTTCCAAAAAAATGACTCGTCCCTGTCGGGCGAGTGGTCAGTTGAATTTTAAGTTTTTCACTCGTCCGCCGGAACTTTCATCTGCCTGGTGCCGTCGGGCGAGTGTTAAAATACACCACTGTACGATAATAAAAATTATGCAGAGATTATAGTATCATTTTTTCATTCTGTATCTCTACCAAAAAGTTTCAAAGCTCGATTGACTGTAGCGTCTTTATTATGCCACTTTTATGTTTTTCAGACATTAAAGATGGTGTTTCCGTGGTATTTCACCCAACCGCAAGCCTCAACAACAAATGTTAAAAAAAAACCGACTCCCGGCAAAAGGTATCAGGATATGTTCTTGATTTTAAGTTCCGTCTGTTTCTTGCGTGCAAAGCTTCTGCTATTCCTTCTTGAAGTGGTATTTTAATTCATTTTCTTATTATCAATGTGACCATATTCCTCAATGACATATAATGCTAATGATTTAAGAACATAGAGTTCAATCATGTACGCCTAACTATACGTTTGTGATTCCCGTACTTAATGTTTTGTTGTTCTAGTGACTTGAAACACATCGATTCCACTGTTATGCATGATCACCCATACTTTACGTTGCCCTGGAAACCACCAAGCACCATTCCTCCGATTAAAGATCTCAAATCTCCGAGAAGTATTGTAAGTTAATTAATAATGATGACTATGCAGTTCATTGTGCTGGTACTTTTTCAAAACTATAGAATCACTATTTTTATTTTTCCTCGCCTAGGACACCCGTCAGTGTATGTTTTGTAGTTGCTATGGTGATGGGGAGGAAGTAGGGGCTGGACGTTTGCTGTATGTGGGCGCGGACGAATGGGTGCACATAAATTGCGCGCTGTGGTCGGCTGAAGTGTACGAGGATGAAGAGGGCAGGTTGAGGCAGGTTTACGAGGCTGTCAAACGTGGAAATAAGCTTGTGAGTCTTAGCTCGAAAGAAAAAGATGAGTATTAACGAGTTATGACGACTTCTCACAAAATCTCTCTTTATTTTTAGAAATGCGAAACTTGCAACCAGTTTGGCGCCACGATCGGTTGTTGTTTTTTGAAGTGTCCGAGGAGCTACCATTTTGTTTGTGCCAGGTATTGTGTGATCGGGATCGGATAACTGCTTAACGTCTTTAAAACCTTACTTGTTCGTTAGGAGTTTCTTGCTGCTAACCCACAGAGCACAGTTTGGATGAAAACGTTTTCTTTTTTTCTTAGATCTGATGAGGTGTTGTTTTTGGACGATAAGAAAATTTATTGCTGCGACCACGCATCCAGAGCTAATCAAAAGGTTATTATAATGTCTGAACTTTTTTTTTTGGAGATGACATGGCACAATCTTTGATGTAGTTGTTTTGTTTGTTTGTTGTTTAACGAGGCTTCCAGAACGCTCATTAAGCATTATAAAGACCTCGACCCGGAGGTTTAGTGTATTTGATTGCTCCCATTTGTGCTACGGTTATTTTTGATGAAATACGGCGTTGTTTATTTATAACCGCTCACTAAACAACTTTGTGATAGCATGGTTGAGAACCCAGAATCTTTCGGTTAAGAGCCGAACGCCATTCCCATTGCGCTATAGCCGGATTGATCGGACTCAACTGGGTTTAAGCTTTCAAGAGATTCCACATTTTTATTTCTGTTTTTCTCTCCAGCTGATACTATCCGCTGAGCAACTTCAAGTCCATCGACGGGTTCTTGTTGATTTGTCTCGATTTAAAACATTGAAACGCGTGCAACGGGGCATCGAGCCACAATCAGTTCGAGTGCTGTGCGGCTCATTCACGTTGCAATCACTCGGCTCCTTGGCTGAGAAAAGCGATTTGAAAAAGTACCTATTGCCTGTGGGATACAAGTAGGGTATTATGGAAATTATTATTAATGCCACAGAATAAACGTTGTATAACCCTTTATTATATGTAAAGAAAAACAAAAAATGGCTGGGAAAGTAGAATTGGTGTTTTGCAATGGCAGGATTATGTCATTATGACACTAATGTTTTTTGACCATTTATTGTTTTTTCGCATTGTGTTATTTCTTAAACGTTTTATTTTCTTAAAGAGTCACGAAGGTTTTTTGGAGCACCAAGTCACTAAATCAACGTTGCAAGTATACTTGCGAAGTGCAGCCAATAAGTGGTGTGACTGAGACGCCTCGCCTGGTCGTGGAAAAACATCCTGAAGTGAACAGAACTGTTTGTCATGACGTTAATGAATGGGCGAAAATAGAAACAAAGTTGAAATGCAGTTGTGATAATAACACGACAGCCGAAAGCAGAAAACGTAAATTCGGATTTGATGATGATTTTAGACACCACCGTGATAATATATATATAGCCTCGCCTTTGCGTACGTATTGTTTTTTTGAGGATCAGAACGCGTTCAGGACTGCCAATCAAGTTTGTTCTGGTCTTTCGAATTCGTCCACTGTTGCACCTCGCATGGGAAACGATGGACCAGTGGAAACTAGCTCAAGCATCAATACTATACCTCCGCTTTCACCATTGCACGTATCGCCTGCTAAACTGAACGCATCGAAGAAGTTATTTATAAATGATGGCGAAACCACAAACTCTAATAAGACATCTCGCAATGATGCCTCCAGTCAATCTTCATCCTCAGCGACAAGAGATTCATTCCTCACCATCTCACCGCCACAGTTCGCACTCGAAACCCTCTCGTACAACAAACCCCTAGAATTCCACTCTCCATCTACTTATTCTGACGTAACACCGAAACTACCGAGTCCTTTGATTTGCGATAGTACCAGCTCTAAATATCAAAAAATGACCTACACCAATGTGTTTACGGAGCTATCAAACTTGAATTCGACAAGCAAACAGACAATTGTGACTCCGTCTCTTCATACCGGTCTGGAAACAATTCATCATTTGAACACTAGTACACCGTTGTGCACAAATCACAAAATGACCTACAAACTGGTTGATCTTCAAAACGATTTCCCCTCTAAAGAACTTCTCGAAGAAGTGCCAGCGTCTAAAAAACGCAAATACAAAAGAAGAATAAAAATAGCCGATGACGATTTACCAAATAAGACAGACACTATGTTTTTTAAAAACAGCCCATGCAATACATCGTACAACATAGCCCCCTCGTTACTAGCGGTGACGTCAAACTTAACCATTCCGATGAATGTCCAAAAACCAGAGGTGCCTGAAGAAGTGGCCCAGTTGATTGATTCGTTTGACATATCGCAACCGGTTTTACACCATTCCCCGTACATGGAGCATCCAGAGCTCTCTGCTGACAAACCTTCGGTCCAGCGAAGACGTTTGCGTCGTATGCAAAAAGAGAAGAAATTGAAGTCATACGTTCCGACCATGAATCGACTGCTGAAACGTGAAAGATTCGAAGCGAAGAAGCAAAGCGAAACGCAATTGAAGTTCGTGTTGAAAAGTGAAGATGGTTGGAGTAGGGAGGGATCGTCATGGGAAGGTATGGAATTATTAATGGATTTCATTTTTCAGCTTAATTTCAAAACAAAATATTTTGCGAATTGCCTTTAACGAATCACTTACCGTAAATGATCGATTAAACGCCCTGTGCGTTTATTTCAAAATTGAAAATTTTAGGAGAGCGTTTATTCGAAAGGGCCGTTTATTTCAAAATGCAAAAATTTGGATAACACAACTTTTTTTCTGAAATGATATTACGAGTCACATGCAAACAGACGACGGTTAAATGATATTACAACTGTTAAAACTCAAATTTCAATGACAGTATCATCATCATCTATTTTGTTGAAATCTTGCGTAACATCTTCCTCGTCGGAACTCGTGATAAAAGGATTATCGAGATCTGCTTCGCCTGATAACAAAGACATTTCGATAAACACGCTGTTGGTGTTTACAAAAATGAACTTTTAGTGGAACATGTTCCAATAGAACTATCGCGGCTAATTTTTCAATTCCTTGAAGCTGCCAGAACAAACGTTGTCAACGTTGAAGTAAGTGGAAAAAGAAAAATTGTTTGGTGGTACCTGGAAAATATGTCGCTCGGTGCGAGTATGGAAAAATGGCGAGAGTGTTATGCGACAAGCTGCAAGAAATCAAAGAGAAATACAGCCATTTTGAATGGAGGTTTGAAAAAAACGAAGCTCAAAATTGTATGTTTCCAGTGGAAATAAATATAGCATTTTCCTAACAATAAACATTACTTCTTTCTCCTTCTTTCCATGGCTATTACGGGAGGGGCGTTTATTCGAAACCTCGCCATTAAAATTCACTCTTTATTTCACTCAATCTTTAGAAAAGGGGGGGCGTTTATTCGAAAGTGGTGTTTATTTATCAAAGCAATTTTCACACGGGGGCGTTTAATCGAAAGGGGCGTTTAATTGGAAGAGGGCGTTTAATCGATCATTTACGGTATTTATTTTTTTTTATTAGTACTTTGGAAAAAGTTTATGTCGGAGATAAACAAAACACGAGTCGAGGCAAAGCTTGCCCCCTTTGTTATTGACGGTAAGGCTAAATATGTTTCCGTGGAGCATGTACAGGATTTTAGGTGTAATTTTGTAACTTTTTAAAGCTTGGTTCCCATTATGGGTTGATGTGAGGTAATTTTTGTGGGTTTATTTTTTAACTCATGGGTTAATCTTTTGTTCATATAAGCTTCATGGTTCCCACTTAAAACAAAGTTTATTTTTACGCCGTCAAGAAGCAACATGGAAATTGCAAGTTCTGACGATGAAAATATTTACATTTATTTTGCTTCAACGAAGGCACTTTCCCCAAGAGTTCGCTACTGCATCTCTTTATATCATTTCGAGGATTTATCAAAAAGTGACGGATACTCTCGCACTTTTTCAGCCAGCAACTCTTCTTCTTGCAACGATAACGCCATTTTATTTCGCTCATACTTTATCTACACGAATGTGTTCGAAATCTTGTTTTCGTTCGAAAATCTGTTTTCTGATATCGCATACATCATCGGCACTCTTAAGTTTCCCAATTCATGGCCTAACTCTGTTCTTGGAATCGAAAAGTTTTGTTCCCCAACCCATGGGTTAATTGTGAGTTATTTTTTTGTTTGTGTGCCTACTTGGGTTAACGTGAGTTACAATATAGTGGGAACCAAGTCTTATTTTGTTCTTGTCTACTTTTCTATGATTCGCCGAAATGATAAAATTACTATCAATTATGAATTCTTCATTTAGTAAGCGACGCCTATGATTTCCTCGGCATCTCAAAGGAGTTTGTTACGTACCTTGTGGAACAACTACCAGGCGGTCACAGGTGTCGCAATTATAAGTTCCAGCATCATCTGCCCTGCATTTCGAACGAGGATGAGGTAGAGTTGCATGCTTCCTAATAAAACGTTTTTTGTTTTTTTTAGTTGTTGACTAGATACTTTATGAAATAAATATATAGCCGGATGTTATAGTTGTCGTGGTAATGAAGAAATTTTCATGGCAATCTTTGTTTAAAAATGTCATTTTTTCTACCTTCTCTATTGCATTTCTCGTATTGTTCCTCTCGCAGAACATTCCCATCAACCCATCAGGATGCGCGAGATGCGAGGTTGTCATCCGGTAACCGATTTATAACTTTAGATTTCATCTGTGATTCATTTCGACAAAAAAATTGATTTTAACTTGTAGTATCATTGCTCTGACTGCCTTTAGCAAGGGCAAAAAAGACATGTTCGCGTGGCTGGCCTCGCCTTACAGACATCCCCCGAAACCCGAGGAGCAAGTGGAAGATGACGTTGTGTTTGGGGCGCAGGAGTTGCCTGTGGCAATACAGTATCGCTTGCTGAAAAATCTAGCTGAAGACCGTGTTGGTGTATTCAGGTAGCCTTCTATTATCTTTATTGGGATCTTACTCCTGCCTCTCTTTCGTTTGATACATTTAAAGTTCTCAACGGCAATTGGAATAAACAAATTCGATTAGAAAAGAATTCCAACGAATTTCTTTTGTTCAGATTTTAAAAAAATCCCGTGAGTTTGTGTGGAATTTCTCGTGAAAGCCTCGATATCGGGTGTCGTTTCTTTTGCAGTGTTACACACATTTCTGTTCACTTCTTTATGCGAAATCGAAATTTTATTAAAGGAATAAAAGATTTTCTGTGTACGGTATATTAGTCCTTTGCGATATTTTCCTGTATGCCCCATGATCCAGAGCATTAGTGATTTATAACGTCCTTTTATCCAAAGTGGGTGGAGTCACAATCCAAAAACCTGCATTACCTGCATTATTTCATTATGCACTTGTCTTAGTTAATTTTCTCCCTGTGCACTTCAGATCGAAAATCGAGGGCCGTGGATTATTCAGTAAGAAGAACGTTGAGGCGGGAGAGATGCTGATCGAGTACACTGGCGAAAAGTTGAGGGCATCGCTCACAGATATCAGGGAGGCGTATTACGAGAGGAAGGTACGTAACACATGTGGTACATGGTGGGTGGGTGGATTAGGGTTTCGAAATGAACTAGATATTCGAAAATCTCGTTAAATCGTATTTGTGCGCATTATAGTGTTCCCATGTCAAATAAACACAAAACGTAGTTCATTTTTATCTCGAAAAATAACATTTAAATTCTTTCGTGCAATGTCATTCAGCCATTAGTTGCTTAGTTACAAAGGAGAGTTTACACTATGATTGCTCTTTCATATTGCTGAATATGTATTACAAAGTTCGAAAAAATGTTCATTATTATGGCGAACTTATGAACGACAATGATGTGCTTTTATGGACGTATTTGCACGCATGTTGTTTACTGTTCCAGGGGTACGGTTGCTACATGTTTCGCATAGATGACATGCACGTAGCCGACGCGACCATGAAAGGAAACGCTGCGCGTTTCATAAACCATTCGTGCGAGGTGCGTGGTTTTACGCGCTCGATGGGCAACCGTTAATTTAGTTTTAGAACTATAAACTGCATCGATTTCCGTCCCATGTTATTGAGCCGCTGTCAAGCTTTAATTTCATATTTCGGTACAAACTGCTTCTGTTTTAGCCTAACTGTTTTTCGCGAATCATATCAGTCGACGGATGCAAGAAGATTGTTATTTTTGCTCTGCGCAGGTAATCGAGTATAACTGGGACATCGAGTTTATTTTTGATAATCTTTTAAAAGTTTACCTCGCTCAACTAACATGTTTACACTCAAATCACATTAAACGTGTTTTACCATGGTTTAGAGTTACCATCGGTGAGGAGCTGACGTATGACTATAAGTTCGCCAAGGAGGACGACAAGCTGCCATGTTTTTGTGGCGCCAGGAAGTGTCGGAAGTTTTTAAATTAACTTCCTTTTTGGCGCTTTTTCCAAGCTTAACTCACTGATTTCCTTATTAGTAGTGTGAAGGACGCACAGAAAAACAAAAACTATAAGTTAAGAACTTGTATTTATCAAGAGGGTAGCTTCTTGTTTTATTACCGTTTGCGAGCAAGTGGTTTTCATAATCTGAACTTGTATTCATTCGACTATTTTTAATTACTATTGTATATTTTTTAAATTAAATAAAGAAATGTTCTCACGCGACGCCATCATGAAACCGGCCGTGTCGCGCTTTGGGTGCTGGATAATTTCATGCGCTGTTGACACAACAATAACGTCAGCCGCAACCTCGGTACCAGATACTTTGGGTCTAATACGGAATGCTCCTTGGATGAAATGGAAAGTATTTACGCTCTGTGTGTGGTTTGTGAAGAGTGAAGTGTAAATAAAATAAATATAATCACCTATCCCCACCCCAAACGTAGGATATAGAACTCGTAGGATTATTGTTAACTACGCCGATTTTTTTATAGAAGACAGGTATTAAGAAATTGTAAAAAAGGACGTAAAGAAAAAATAGTAAAAAAGTAGTAAAACCAACGATCCGCCTGGCGAAGATGCTGTAAAAATTTCGATAATTTGAGTAAACATTGCAACGCGTTCGTGCGCAGCGTTTAACTTATTTTTTAAAATGCGTTTACAGTTTCCGTAAAACATAACTATATATGAACTTTATAAAAAAATGTTTTTCCTTCTTTTTTATCTCTCGAGGGATGCACTCGTTTTATATACCGCATTTCCTCTAATGGAAGACCGGGTTCCTGTAGGCCATGTGACAATTAAACTTTCAAGGCTAATTCACTACTTCTTGAAATCGGGCAGTAATGTGTAATAAAATCGGACAGTGTAATAAAATTGCTGACAATATTGTTTATCCTCTACAATTAAGCGATCACGAACTAACTGGTTTTATTCGTAAAATGCACGTACAAAAATTTATACCTCGAAAAGTACACTGTCGTGATTACTCTCGTTATAATAAAGAATCATACAAGGAGGACCTACGTCACACAACATGGACACGTGTCATGTCCAAACCGTCGCTCAATAATGCATGGAACATATTCAAAGACATACTTTCGTCAATTGTCTCCAAGCATGCACCAGTAAAGGAAAAACTTATTCGAGGCAAAGACTGTCCCTGGATGACAGCAAAAATTAAACATGAAATGAAAAATCGTGATTTTCACCTTAGAAAAGCCCGTAGAACCAATTCAGAGCTAAACTGGTCAACTTACCGCAGATTACGAAACTATGTTACTAACCTACTAAAGACCACTAAGTCAAACTATCAACGAACTATTTTAAAAGAAGAAATAACTGACCCAAAGAAGTTTTGGCGTCAAATTAAAAAATGCTACCCATGTAAACCTCTAAAAACTCCAAGCTCGCAATCATTTATTGTCGACGGTAAAGAAATTACAGACAAAAAAGATATAGCAGATGGTTTTTGTACATTTTTTACTAATGTGGGAAGAAATCTTCAAAATACAATGACAACTAAAAACAATCGCGTTTGGAAAGATCGTACCAGCATTAACAACACACTTAACAACATCAACAAAAAGGGCTGCAAATTTCGTTTTCGTGAAGTCTCCTTGAGAGATGTCTTAAAAGAACTAAAACAAATTAAACGAGGAAAAGCAGCCGGTATCGACGAAATCCCACCAGACTTACTAAAAGATGGTGCTGAGGAGATCGCTTCCATACTAACACACCTTGTAAATCGTTCACTATCATCTTCTACATTTCCAACCGAAGAGAAAACAGAGAAAATAACCCCTATTTACAAATCAGAAAGTCATAAACATTTCGATAATTACAGACCAATAACAGTACTGCAAACGACATCAAAGATCCTTGAACGCATTGTCCATAACCAACTGTATGCATATCTCGAGCAAAACAGTCTATTGACCCCTCAACAATTTGGCTTCAGGAAAGGGAGAAATGTCACGCATGCCACCACATATCTAACTGACCAAATTAGAGAAGCCATGGATAAAGAAAATTATACCGGGGCCATTTTTATAGACCTCAGAAAGGCCTTTGATACCGTCGACCACGGATCACTGATATACAAACTACCTTATTACAGTATAAATGGTACTGAACTGAATTTGATTATTGATTATCTTTTCGGAAGGAAACAGCTTGTTCAAATCGGTGGTTCGATTTCGCAGAGTGAATTTGTTACAACTGGTGTACCCCAAGGCTCAATTCTTGGGCCACTTTTTTTCCTCTTACATATCAACGACATTGAGCAATCCCTGAATGAATCGAAAGCATTGTTATATGCAGATGACATGGTGATTTTCTTTGAACACAAGGACGTTCAGAAAATTGAACAAACATTGAACTCTGAACTGTTCAGTATCACCAATTGGCTCCAAAGAAATGATTTAATCATCAATCTTAAGCCCGGAAAAACTGCCGTTCTGTTGTTTTGGAACCCCACAAAAACTTAAGAAAACCAGCAGTTTTACTGTCACCGTCAACCAAACTCCAGTGAACACCGTTGAATCCTATGAATACCTTGGTACTATACTGGATAAGTCTCTGACCTTCAAAGCCCACATTGAAAAAATATGTAAGAGAGTATCTTCACGAATAAAACTACTGTCACGCATAAGAAAGGAGATATCCCCATATGTTGCTGATTCTATCTACAGAGCCATAGCTGAACTGTTACTCACAACAATTGAAAATAAAGTGCTGGTATCAACCAGTATGAATAAAAGATACCAACAACTCCAAAATCGTGCTCGTAAAGTGGTTCATGGAACAACATCCTCAATTGTAAATTGGCCAACAATTAAACAACTCTGCTCCGAGAAGGTGGCTATCAATGTCTATCGATCAGTAAATAACCAAGCTCCAGAGATATACACTGGTTACTTTACGGTTTTTGATCATTCAATACATACAAGAGGAAATCACATGAAACTGAAGCTACCAAGAGTAAAAAGCGAAAATGAAAGAAAAGCGTTTCGATTTCACGGTTCATCTTTGTTCAACACCCTGCCCAATAATATTATATCGTTAGAAAATCTTACTAATTTTAAAACAAAAGTCAAAGAATTTATAAGAAACTAAATTTGACTAACTTTGACATGGCTTCTTTTTTCTGTGGAAACTGTACTTTATACTTTTCTTCTCCTTTTTATCTCTTTTTTTACAGTCTGTTTTTAACATTTGAAATATATATATATACACTTTTTAAATTTTTTGTTTACTTTACTTTAACAGCTATTTCATTGATAACAGTATGTATTTATGTATATAACTGAAGACAAATGCTGTATAAATATGGTTAATAATACAATAATAATATAATAATGTGTGCATGTTCTTTAAAGTGACGGGGAAACGGAAAACAGTATTCGTGGTACCAGGTTTTTATCTGACTACAGCAGACACAAGCCAAAATGTAAAGCGGATTATTAAAATTTCAGCTGGCTGATAACAATCATTTATCACGTTTAGCCTTATTTTGATGTTGTTATTACTGGTGATTATATGTCCCGTCCTGTAGTTTATAAAATCGTCAAAGATATTGTAATATAAAATATTTGTATTCTTTTTTGTGTGGGTGTCTTTTAATTCAAACGTCGACCAAAAAGGGGGTCTTATATTAGAGTGGGTCCTGTAATTTAGGTATTACGTTGTTTGCTTCATTATGTTGGGAAATCTACGCCAAGAATCGTGTCCTTGCAGACACACCAAATGTTAATTTTTATCGGAATTCGCTTGGCAACAGGGAACCAGCACTGCAAAAGATTATTTAACGGAGTTTTAAATACAAAGTTGGTATCTTGCGTGGGTTAACTCACGACTGTTTTCCTCTTTCTGGGGTTGGCGTTAGGAAGGGCATCCAGCCGTAAAAGCATCTGCACCAATAAACCATCAGATGATTAAACCTCCATAATTGGAGAAAATCATCTTTTGAAACCGTCCAACCCATGCAAGCATGGAAAATAGACGTTAAAAGGATGATGATGATGAATAGTTAATTCTCTAATCGCCTCGTCGTCGTTTTTTATAGGAACTGTAATCGTTTCCAACACGTCTTTTATACATGCCCGACACATTCTGATTGCTTCATACCGACACATTCTGATTGCTTCACACCGACACATTCTGATTGCTTCACACCGACACATTCTGATTGCTTCACATCGATACATTCTTGTGGAACCAGGGACGTAGCCAAAGGGGGGGGGTGCGGCATCCCCCCAACATTTTGTTTGTCGGCAAATTCTCAAACCCTGTCGGCAAAATAAAAATTTCTTGTTTTCTACCTTCTTTCTTCTGTTGTAATGCTGAACAAAAAGCGTCGTCATTATATGTTATTATTGGATCAATAGCTTTTGATTTCTACTTTGTGTATGCTCATTACGCAATTTTCATTGACTGACGTTGACAACCAGAGTGAGTGAATCATCGTTCATTCATTCACTCTCATTGTCGTCGACGTTGTGACGGATTTAATTGCTTGAAAAATGTAACAATTATGCGAGATTTAACAAATTCAAATCTATCATAGAATAAATCTAAAACCAAAACATTTTCACATGAAACTATTTCAAATGATGAAACAATCACATGCAGCATACATTTCAAACTATTTTATTGAGTAATCTCAATCGAACGAACTCAAATGGTAGCCAGATCAAAAATGCTTGACAACAGACTTGAACAGTTAATGTTAATGGCTTGTGAGAGAGACGTCACCGATAATGTACGTGTTGAAAAACTAGCCACCATTTGGGCTACACTTAAGACCAGAAGAGTCTTACTATCGAACAAATAAACACACATTTCATATATCCTTTGGTCTAGTTTTTATGTATTGTTCAGTTTTTTGTGTTTATTGAATAAAAAAATTCTTGTCGGCAAATTTGGCCTTTATGACCCTTGCACCCCCCCCCCCCCCCCCCCCCCAATATTTTTCTCTAGCTCCGCCCCTGTGTGGAACCCACGCAAACAAACAAAAGAAACACTTAAAAAGACTGTGGAGAGGAAATGGTAAAAGTCTAGCTCGTTAAATTAACACCATCAACGTGATAGATGAAATTGACGCGCAAAAAACTGATCAGAACTTTTATGTCCGACCATTAAGTGGAGTCAACTGGGCTCCATTAGCGTGCTAATTTCCACCAAACGACTTAACAAGTTGAATAAATGCACCTCTCTACCATCTAAACACTCGAATATGGCATCGTCAACAGCTAGCGACTCCTCCTCAAGACAACACAAAGAAACTTTCAAAATTTGCGAAGTTCCCAAATCAGCGGTCACACGTGAGCGAAATGACTTCACTGTTTCGTCCGCAAATTTCTATTCGTCGGATGTCCATGTCAATGTTTTATCATTTTTAAAGCGATGGTCTTGATACTTCCAATGAATAAATGTCTTGCTTATTCGCGTCTTTTAAACGTAAATTTTAAGCGAATTTCACAGGAGCACATACTGATGGTGTTAATTTATGTTTTGTAGCTTAAACAAAATCATGATCATGTAGGCGAATTTCATACTCCACATGCATTAAAAGAGGGGATTGCTTTGTTGCGGCAGTAACACCTATTGACACTTTTTGAAAGAATCTGTAAGTGACCAAAAATCCGACTCGATATTGGCATCGTGTTTGTTATCTTAGGATTGTTACTTTAATGAATTAAATGTTTTTTATTGCTTCAGCGCGAAATTATAAAGCGAAGTTTTCAGTTGACGGGGAACGAAAACATAATAGTCTCAGTTCGGGGTCCCACTTAAGTGAAGTTTGTTCAATGAAATTTTATCAGAAAGTCCCATTTAGCAAAAGTCCCACTTATCGAGAGTATACTTAACTGTAGCAACAATCGTGATCTCGAGCATGACGCTTCTCCACAAAACACATGCAGAAATGTTTCTGCCTAAAAAACAAGGCAGGGGACGTCCCCAGTGACAGATACCCTCCCCCATCCCAAAACATCTAAAATTTGCTTAACCCCCCCCCCCCCCTACCTTGGGACGTCGTTTATGTATGACCCCAAAGCATAAAATCGCTATTTAGTTCGATGGAAAAAAATTGCTAGGAAATTCTCCGAACCGCTTTTTCAGTGGGTCATTTGCTGAAAAAAGTAAGTTTTTTTTCAAGAGTGTCTAATATTTTATAGGTACTTTAAATCTCGTTATCATTTTTATTACCAAAGTTAAATTAAAGATAAAAAAAATCAAATATAACCACTTTTCAACCAAAGTACTTTGTGTGTATAATTGATGTATAAAATGCGTTATTATTTCAATTTAAACTTTCCCACTCACGGAAAAAATCAGGTACGGTGGAAACCGGCCATTTCGGGTACATAGTGCAATGGGATCTGGTGCTAAGAAAAACGTCAGTGCTTTGTCGAAACATCAGCATCGTTATTGTGGAGGAGAAAGATTTTTTTAACGAGGCTTCCAGAACGCTCATTAAGCATTATCATGAAGACCTCGACCCTGAGTTTTAGTGCCGAAATCTTTAAAACTTGTTTGGAGAAATTGATCATCTCCATCACTCGGCATTCTTGACGCTAATTCGTTTACCTCTGTCCTCCTCCTCGTTCCGAAAATTGAATTCAGAGATTGTTTGGACACTTCTGACAAATTCAAATGATATAACCATAAATAAGGAACAAATACACAGGGAATACATGTTTGTTTGTTTGTTTGTTTTTAACGAGGTTTCCAGAACGCTAATTAAGCATTATCATAAAAACCTTGACCCGGAGTTTTAGTGTATTTAATTGCTCCCATTTGTGCTACCGTTATTTTTGATGAAATACGGCGTTGTTTATTTATAACCGCTCACTAAACAACTTTGTGATAGCATGGTCTCGAACACAGAACCTTTCGGTTAAGAGCCGAACGCTATTTCCATTGCGCTATCGCCGGATATTACCTGTCAAAGCTTTCCGCAACACATAAACTGCGCTTAATTATTTTACTGACTAGTAAAAAATAAAAAATACCTATTGATGACCAAGATGTAATACTGAGCATTTATCAATGCTGCATAACATACCCCACTCTTTTGCCCGAGAACGTGTTATCAACAGAAAGAGCAATGTTAGATGATAGGCTTCAGTGACAGTGAAAGTCATTGTCACTTTGCGCAACTCCACTTAGTATATGTCTCCATTTGAAAAATAAAAGTATCTTGTATATGGATATGACATATAAATTACAATGAAGTAACGATGTTAAAGCAAGTTCGGCTTCATTCATGCGCGAAAATGTGAGGAAATATTTTGAAGAGTCACCGAATTATTCAGGCACGTGTTGAATCAATGGCTGATAATAGTCCACAAGCTAAACACAGAAAAGTAAGCGATACAAAGGTAAAAATCCTATTTCAAATGTATATTGTTTCTTGTAATGTTAATTTGAACTGTTTTTTCCTTTGCTTTGGCAAAGATTTTTTTAGATTTTTCATTCAAAAACCTCATACGTGATATTGAGAGGAGAATTTCGAAATTGATTTCAGAAATTAAATTATTAATAGATTAAATCTATGGTTCTCTCTTAAACTCGTATCAAACTGTTGGAAATTTGTTTAAAATTTTTTTTTTATTATTTTATTGGAGATTGCTCAAAACAAGGCCTAAAAGGCCACTTGCGAGTAAAGAGCTACAGGAGAAGTTAAGCAAATTTAAGGTAGCGATGAACATTAGATTTGAACAGTTGAAGGTTAAATTCAGGAGGAAAGCATGTAGATGGAAGGGAGTTCCAAAGTCTGGACGTACGCGGAAAAAAACTGTTTTTATAAAAATCCCTACGACGATTTGGAACACAAACAGTCCATTGGTGAGACGAAGAAGACAACCTAGTAGAACGGAGAAAAATTTTAAGAGAAGGTGTAAGAGATGATAGTTTGCTGGAACAACGACCATAAAAAAACTTGTAGAAGAGACAAAGAGACGCTACGTTCCGCCGGTGTGAAAGGGAGTCCAATTTCAAAGAAAGGTTTTTGCCATTTGCGTTGCAAACACGCCGTTGAACACGGTCTAACAAATTCAGGCAATTTTTTGGTGCACCTGCCCATATGTGGCAGCTGTATTCCATACATGGACGAATTGATGATTTGTATAGGTAAAGGACGCATTCAGGAGTGAGGTAATTCATTTCTCGTAAAAGAGAACCAACCTTCATGGCAGTTGATTTGCTATATTTTCAATATAAGATTGCCATGAGAGGTCGCTGGTAAATATAAGACCAAGAAGACGAAATGAATTGCTTTCAGGCAAATGAGAACCATTCATCAAAATTCGAGGTAAGTAAGCATGATTGAGATGATTAATGGAAAGAAGATTAGTTTTAGATGGATTAAAATTAACAAGCCAATTCTTACCCCATTCAACTACTGTATTGAGATCTTTTTCCAGATCAGAGGCCATTCTAACTTTATCACAATCATCTGATTTATTAAAGCAAGAATACAATGTTGAATCATCAGCATAAATAACGGTTTTGGATGATAAATTGTCTGGGAGTTCGTTAATGTACAGTAGGAACAGAGTCGGACCGAGAACTGAACCTTGAGGAACACCAGCATTGATGGAAAAAATGGAAGAAGAATTACCGTTAAGAACTACCTTGAGTTTACAATTGGAAAGGAAGGAGGAGATAATATTTAAAAATGGACCTTTTAAACCATATGCCTTAAGTTTGTGCAGTAGCCCCCGATGCCAGACTTTATCAAATGCTTTGGAGATGTCAAGGCCAACTGCTCGCGCTTCACCAGAGACATCAAGGGCACGATAAAAACGTTCACTTATAACTGTCAAAACGTCAGCAGTGGAACGCCCAGAACGAAACCCATACTGGGAGTCGTAAAACAAATTATTTTTTTCAATAAATTCAACTAAGTTCAGGTTAATTAAAGTCTCGAAAACTTTGCTTAAGATGGAAATGAGGCTGATTGGTCTATAATTAGAAGGATTAGATTGCTCACCGCAATTTTTAAAAATTGGAATAATAGAGGCAAACTTCCAAGATGAAGGGAAACAGGATTCATCCAAACACTTTTTGAAAAGAGCACACAAAACGAGAGATAACTCAGTAGAACACCTTTGAAGTACAATTACAGGAATGCCATCCGGTCCAGTAGCCTTATTAGAATCCATTTTGTTAATAATCTTAGAAACCTTATCAGGAGATATAAAGCAATCATGTAAAGCAGGCTTTCACATTAGAAAAATTTAGGCGTGTGGTGCTTCGCACGCCTAACCGAAGTTAAAAACATTTCAGACGTGCGATATCCACTCTCCTGAATTTCTCTAGGCGTGCGATGACGTGCGATCAATTTTTAATGTAATTTTTTAATTCTGACATGTCATTAAAAACTTGCGCGGTAAATGGTCTTTACTTCTAAAACATATCTTGTTTGGCTTTAAATCTGAAGATACATTGACTTGGTCGTTTACGGCATAATTACATATTCACAGATTTACGTACGCAATGTTTAACGCAGAACATATTTATCACTTAATAAAATATTCCTCTTTCCGCGACTTTTTATGATTTAAATTTAAAAAGCAACAAAGCATCTGACATTCGGTTACAACAATTTAAACGATCTATTTTACTATTGTTTGCCGTATATGTTACTGATAACCTCTAAATGAAACGCTTTTTTAAAAAAATGTTTATCTTTTCAAAGTTGTAAACAAGTGGGGGACGTTTATGCTCGTGAACCCCAAACACGAGGGCTAAGCGTCAAGTACAAGTGACTGACTCTCAAAGCCTTAACTGGAGGACGGAAGCGTTAAACATTAAGCGTTTTATAAAAAATGGTTTTGTGATTTGAATTCTTCTGAATAATCAATCAGTTAAAGTACATATTTTTCAGTTTTTAAATATCTTTTTCAGCATATTTATCGTATATTTTCTTTAGTTCTTCTAATCATACGATTAGTAACCATAGTAACATACACTTACAACATCTGCCGACACCGATGTTATCTGTAAACAATTTTTTTTAAAACAAGGTTTTTTGTAAATACGTTTTACTTATTTAGCTGAATGTATTGATGATACTTTGAGTCCCGCAATAAATATTTTTTAATATAATAAGTTTATTTACAAAGATTTATTCAAATATAAAATCATACTCGTTATTTAGAGCGAGTGAATTACATTTTTTTTGCTTCCATTTTTTTATCGTGGACTTAAACACGGTCTATATTAGTTTTATATCCAAATTCCAGACAGTCTACCAGAATTCAATTGCACTACGCTTCGAAACTGCCGACTCGAAACTAGCCCTTTCGAAATTTACGTTTAAAACTTATTTATTTAAAACGAAATTGGCTAGAGAATTAAAACTCAGCCAACACAAATATTTTCAAAAGGAACTGACAGACATGCTAACATGATGCACTACAGGTTCTTTCAACTCAAAGACAAAATAATGCAGAAGAACTACTCTGTGACACGATAGAAAATCAAGAGATAAAACATGATAGAAAATCAAGAGATAAAACATTTTGCGCATCTTTCGACGTAACAACTTTAGGCATGCAGAAGGAGCATAACAATGTTGTAAACTACGTCACTAAACAACAATCATCACATGTTTTTAATGGCCATTCAAATGAATGAGAATGTAAATTCGTTTAAGTTTTTGTTTAATTTAATAATTTTGAGATTTTCGGAGCGTTTAATGTTCTGTACGAAATATGGGGAAAATTAAACAAACGTGATATGATTGAGGCGTGCGAGTAGTCAGGCACGCCTCAGGAGATTAAGGTGTGTGTGGAGGCGTGCGCGTGCGATTGCACACCTCATTTGAGAAAGCCTGATGTAAAGTCTGGACAGTTTTGGAGGAGAAATAAGGGAGATCATGACCAGAATCATTGAGGGTGGAATGAGAACTGAAGAGTTTAGCGAATAGTTCAGCTTTATCCTTAGATAGACTAATGACTTCAGGACCATTGAAAAGTGGAGGTACAGATGTTTTAGAACTACCCCGGACGTTTTTGATAATACGCCAAAATTTGCAAGAACCTATTTCTTTGGATTTGATAAGATCTTTAGTCCTTTCGGCAAAAACAGTTTTAGCTTTACGAACGACATATTTACAATTATTGCGCGAGGCAATAAACAGTTGTCTGTTATGATCAGTCGCATCACGACGGTAGCGATGAAAGAAATGATTGCGATGAGCTATGGCTGCAGCACAAGCTGGAGAAAACCATGACGAAGAATGACGTTTTAACTGATATTTCCATGACGGAACAAATAATCGTATTGCTTCAGATATTATTGAAGTAGTTACATTAACACAATCATCAACTGAGTTGGAAAGAATTTTTTCCCAAGGGACAGACTGAATGTGTTCTTGAAATTTTAGCCAATCGGCAAGATCATATCTAAAAAAGGATCTATGCATGGGATGTTCATGGGATGGGAAACTTGCCTATTGAAATTAATTTTGACCTCCAAAACAACATGGTCAGAACTACCCAGTGGAGCGCTATGAGATATCTTACAAATTTCAGGGTTAGAGCTCAAAAATAAATCCAACAAGGAGGGCGATTGACTTGAGTGATCAGGAATGCGGGTTGGAAAATCAACCAATTGCGAGAGAGACTGAGATACTGCAAAGTTATAGGTTTTGACACCAGAGCTACTTGTTCCATTCGAGAATCTTAGCCATTGTTTATGGTGAATGTTAAAGTCACCAAATACAAAGATGTTAGTTGAGCGATGATTAAGAAGAGCTAAGTCAGCAGACTTTGAAACTGATTTGATAACAGAGCAGTCTTGAGAAGATGGAGAGCGATAGAGAAAGAACAAAAAACTAGTTGAATGTAGAAGAGACAAACGAAAATACATGAAAGGATGATTGGGGTCTTCCAGGTCAATTTCACGAAATATTGGTAATATTGACATAAACTGCTAGACCATGCGTATGAATAGAGGAGTCCAATCTAAACAAAGGTAGGTATCTAGGAACAAGGAAATCATTAGAAGATATACCAGCATTTAGATTAGATTCGCAAAGTGCTAATAAATCCGGATTATTTTTTATCAAAAAAGCCTCCACATCCGAATAATTGGTAATAATTGCAAGGAGAAAGGAGGATGAGTATTCAACTTTATTTTGGCTTTGTTGTTGCGTTTTGATTTAAAGAGGGGTTTTTCTTTATTTGTTTTACAAACAAATTCCACGAAGGACCTCTTACTCGGTAGACCCATTCCCCTGAACTATCACCAGCCTCCCTCTGTTTAGCTTCAACTCGAAGTTTGTTGAATATATCCCTTTCCCTCCTTGCTCCTGTCTGGATTAATAAAGATATTTCCATCAGCTTCTTTCAAAATCCATTTGTGATTTAAGATGGAAATTTTTGTGTCATAATCACGCAGAGTAACTCGTAACGGTCGAATTTTAGCGGATTGCAAAGGACCGAGTCTTTATTTTTCACAAATTTTAATATTGTCAATGCAAATATTAAGTCTAAGCTGATTTTTAATGAGACCCAATACTTGCAATGAGTTACTAACCGATTCAGTCTCTTTTAAACCATAGATTATCAAATTATTTTTGCGCTAGTTGTGATCTTCAATATTTTTAAAAATTTCTTTAGAGTATGTTTGGAGTCTAAACAATCAACCTTGACACTATTTTTTAAATTGGAAATTTGAGTGTGTAGATTCAAGTTGTCATCAACTAATTTTTGAATTAATGAGGCGTTTGTCTCAATGCTGTCTTTGATGCTGGACAATGAAGATTTATATAAAGAATGAGACGCTTCGAGAGAAAAAAGGCGAGATTCAATTTTTTTAAAGTAGGCTGATTTTTATTGAATCTGTCAGGTTTTTTCAAAATTCGACCGAAAGATGACTTGTTAGATGGTATGATAAATGAAATGAATGGAGTACAGTTTAAGGCAAAGATAAAAATTTTATATACAGTAATTTAAAAGTAAGAAAGGAAAAAAGGATTGTTAAGCAATTTGATTGACTCAACAGGCGTGTAACGATAAGTTAATAAACAATTAAAACGATCAATTAAAAATTTTTTGTACTAACAATTGTTAGTAATTATGTTGCAAATGGGGCAATTATGTTTAAAGGATTTCTGTGTGAAACACAGGAACTAAAAGTACTTAAGACTTTAGAACAGTTGAGAGAATGTAAACTTTGATCCGCAAAAACAGAAAATACCAACTGTTTTAAACCACGTTTCAAGGAATTTTACAACAAAAATAACTTCCCCTTCTACACCAAACCGACTCCACAGTAATCAATTAATACACTCCAATTCAAACGAAAATCCAAATCCAAAGCAACGGCCAACAGCAAAGAAACAGCACAATTTTGAAGAGCTTCTCAAAACACAACTACTCTCAGCAATTAGCAAAACCAATAATTATAAACAGATAGTTAGTAAGAGTTTCAGGAGTTTTTATATTTTTAAAATGTTTTGGTGGGTGTCGAAGTTTATGTAAATGCACTTTTTTAATAAGCTACTTAAGGTTTGGTCTAGCCCTCACAGTTGCTTAGCATTTAATGAATTTCAAGCCTAAAAGTTGCTTAAGCACATAGTTTTGATTAGTTTTGATTTGATAGGCAGGATTTGTTCATCATCGAGAAGTACTGTTGTACACAAAAGTACATTTGTATTATGCTACTATTAAGTATTGCGCTGATGTATGAAGCAAGTTCATTTGATTTAAGTTTCTCATAAATATGATTCATTGAAAAACATTCTAAAGCCTAATTGTGAAGTGTTCAACACATTCAGGACGAATCTAAAATGACCTCCACCAAAACCACAACATTGATGAACGGTGAAGTCTCACCAGACGAGAAGCCAGCAGCGCCCGACACTACCGTGAATCCTGAGGAGATGACGAGCAAAGATTACTACTTCGACTCGTACGCACACTTCGGGATACACGAGGAAATGCTCAAAGATGAAGTTCGAACTCTCACTTACAGGAATTCCATGTACAACAACATGCATCTATTTAAAGACAAGATTGTTCTTGACGTTGGGTGCGGCACTGGTATTCTATGCATGTTCGCTAAGAAGGCTGGTGCTAAGCACGTCTACGGGGTGGATATGTCATCTATTATTGATCACGCCGCAGAAATTATAAAGACCAACGGCTATGAAAACGGTAAGTTTGATACGCAAGACTTGATGTGCTCTGCGAAAACTCATGTTTTGAATGTTAAGCAAATAGAATGAGATTCTTCAGATATAACGCTGATCAAGGGGAAAGTTGAAGAAGTTTTGCTTCCTGTGGATAAAGTTGACATCATCATTAGCGAATGGATGGGCTATTGTCTGCTGTACGAGTCGATGCTCGACACGGTCATATACGCTCGCGACAAGTGGCTCAAGCCAGGCGGTCTGCTCTTCCCTGATAAAGCATCCATGTTCATCACGGCGATTGAAGATCGCGATTACAAAGAAGAGAAGATCAACTGGTGGGACAGTGTTTATGGATTCGACATGAGCGCGATACGATTGGTTGCTCTTAACGAGCCACTCGTTGACGTCGTCGAGAAAGATCAAGTTGTCACTGATGCATGCAAAATCAAAGTAAGCAGAATCTCTGATAGCTCGCACTTACTATATCTTAAAAAAACTAAAAACTGTAAACGTAGCTAGAACATATGTGAAGGATTCTTTATGTTTTTGACTTTGACTCATGGTGAGTGATTGGTCTCCCCGTTGAAAATTGTTTCCCCGAGAAAAATGTTTTGATTAAAACGTTTTCAATGAATAAAATTTACGATATTTAAATCCTTATAAAGAATAGTATCTATTAAAGGTTTTTGCATAAATTACTGTTTTATTGAAAATACGATTATAAAGTAAAATCACTATGTCAACCATGACAAATTTCAATGCAAAAAAATCGTTGAATGTATTGAAGTGACGGCCGTTGTGGTTTTGAAAAGGGAATGTCTTGAACAGAGACAAGGTGTGGAACTTTAACCGAAATGGACCATTAGGTTGTCAGTTATTTTTTAACCTCATCTGGCTTGTTTCCAGGAAATCGACCTAAACACGGTGAAAGTTGAAGAGGTGAACTTTAAAGCTCCGTTCATCATACACGCCCGTAGAAATGACTACGTGCACGCCTTCGTCTCATATTTCACCGTAGAATTTTCCGCTTGCCATAAACGAACCGGATTTTCCACTGGTAAGATCCGATGTTTATTGTCGGCTTCATTCTTTCCGAACCTTCATGTTGCTTGGTACTATTGATCATTGGTGATCATTTCCTTTTATGAATTAGCATGAATTCCTTTGCGGCTAATTCTCGAGATATTCTCGAAGTTATAGCACGAAAGAACATCGTGAAAAGTGTATTTATTTATTTATATGAATATTTATATGGGATAACCATTCAAAAAATAAGTACAATATATATACAATATTTCTGTTCTTTCAGGGGTCCTGTTTATATTTTCCCTAATCTATATATTTTCAGGACCCGAAAGTCGGTACACTCACTGGAAGCAAACCGTCTTCTACATGCCAGACTCGCTAACCATTAAGTACGGTGAAACGATCAAAGGAAACCTCGAAGTTGTGCAAAACAAAAGAAACAAGGTAAGTTAATTTGCCCATGATTGCAGAAAGATCGAGAAAACTCTTTTTTCAATTTCAATAAGGAAATTTATTTTTACTGCATTTGGAAAATCCCAACAAATCTGCTACTAGGTCCTTACAAAAGAAGAGTGAGATATTACCACCTTATTAGTTCATAGTTTCGTGATTTTATAAGTTTTGTTTGCCTTTACTTCAAAGAAAAGTTTAGAAAATCTTCTAGCTATTTGACGAAAATCTACTCTCTTTTTTACTATTTTTTTTAAGTATTTTTGTACGTTCAGCGCGACCTTGATATTAATCTGGACTTCGAATTCACGGGGGAGTTGATGTCGCTCAAAGATACGCGCAGCTACAAGATGAGATAAAGGCGCTGTCTTCTCCTATCTGGAGCTTGTCCGAGCTTTATAGCTCGGCGCAAATTTGAACTAACTTGACAATTAACGGCTTTGTAACTTTTCGAAAAGAAAACGAAAACGAAATCTTTTGGTAGGTTTACTAATCTGATAACATGAAAATCGATTCAAATCCACTTTTCAACTTATTTGTTCATGAAGATGACGAGTATCATGCTTTATAAGATTCCGCGTACTGTTTCATAAACTCAGTTGAAAGCGGCTCCATAAAGTGCATGACGTTGCGAAGTATCAGTCTGTCTGGGGTAGGCGAGGCCTGTTGGTACTCGCTAGTCCAGCCTTCGTCGGGCATTGGCACGTGTCGCAAACATTCTAAATGCATAGTTGCAAAGACAATACCTAACTGAATGTAAGCAGAAACCCATTTTTTGCGAATTTCCCAAAAACAGATGGTAAGAAATGTTTTTTGTTTGCATCAGAACACAGGGGTTTTAAAAATATTCGTAAAACCAAACCTTTTATGGAATCTTCACATATTCTCAACGTCTCACTCAAAACTTCACCACTCGCGCCTTTAAGCTTTTTTGAAGACAGCCGGTCGTTCTCAGGGCCTAAAGACGTTCTACTCGTATTCAAGGGATCCAACAGACATTCAACATCTGTAAAAGCAGGCCAGTCCCAGCCTCTTGTTTGAGGAATGGTACTGACAACATTGCTCTCCAGCCGTTGTTTTGTCTCAACGCGCGAATTGGTGATGGAATGTTTAGGTGATTTTAGCAAGCGCGCCCGTCTGTTTTGAAACCACACGTGAACCTGGATGCCAGCAGAAATAGTTCAATTTTGTAAGATACATTTTTAACAATATTTTTCAGTCCTACACGTTTGTTTTTTTTTATAGTAAACTCTAGTCACTTGAGCTCGCAAACCTAAGACTACAGTAAGCTCACTCTATTCTAAGAAACTGAGGAATTTCGAGCTAAATTTCCCCCCTCATTGTTAAGAATATTGTGAAACATTTGTCTTTTTAAAGCAAATTAAAAGAAAAAGCGCTATAAAACTAAAAGATAAGCATATTATAATATTTCACGAGAAAACTCACTCGACTTTGAGGTATGCCCAACTTTTTTGAAATATCCGCTCTTTCGTTCCACTCAGGATACTGGTTTTCTTGAAAACGTTTCTCGAGTAAAATGATCTCATCGCGTAAAAACTTTTCAACTTTTCTCGATTTTTTTTCTTAAAACGAAATCAGAACTAAAATCAATTTATTTTCTCAAGACAAAATCAGTAGTAAGATGTACACATGGAAATTATGAGCACATTACATTATATATTGAAGATGCCTTACTTGACATGTCCGTTAAAAAGAAGAAGAAACCATTCTAATGCACTGCACTTTTTCATTTTCAACTGCAGTTTGTATACATATTGGACACAAGATACAAGATTCCATTATGATACTATTTAAAACAAATTTTTAACGATTATCGATAGCATTTTTAATCTTTAAAAATAGGGCTTTGTGACAAAAATAAATCAGTTTTCTTAAAGTCCCTACTACTCACTAATTTCCAACATTCCTTGAAAACAACTCGCTTTTTAACATGTTTAGCAAGCTATTTATTTGTTACTGTTATCTAAATTATATGCATAATAGTATGTATTTTATTTTATAACGTTTGTTGTAAATTGTTGAGTAGAAGAATATATGGAATGAAAAAAATGAAAAACATATTAGAGATTTTGAGGATAAGAAATACACGATTTAATTTCTGAGGCATGGTTCGTAGATTTCTCATTATCAATCGGTGAATAAAATATAAAGTTGAAAAGGTTTTTAACGTGATAAAAGTGCTAGATTACCTAAAAGGTTAGCAATGTTAAGAATCAGGAGAAAAAGTTGAGGGAACTTGCAGGAAACCATGACACCAATCATTCTTTCAAAGAGTTTTGGGGAGATGTCGATGCCACAACTGATGTTAAAAGTACCTTTTCGTCGAAATTTTCTTCTTTTCCCGTAATTCAAGGCGTTTTGGATATTTTGAAACATGGACTTACTCATTCAAACCACCAAAACGTTTGATTAAAAACGATATTTTTTCCTTTAGGTAACCTCTTGAAGTTTTAAATAATGTACAGAGCGTTGACCCAGGTTTAAAAAATGAGAATGATGCTATCAGACTAAAATCTGAAATGACACATATGGCGAAGGCATATTTTTACAATTACAAGGCCCCGTTCAAGAATTCTTTGAGAAAGCATAAAATACTAGAAAATCTAAAATGTACCATATTATAATTAGGAAGCCAGATAAAGGGAACGATGTCGAAACAAAAATGACTATTGCGCAAGGTACCTTATTTCGTTAAAGTAGACCGCGATCTAACCAAGCCATATTAGATTGAAGTTCTTGCTTCAGATTGTTGAGCAATACGCAATTAAAAAGGTAGGGATGGTGAAGCAAGTATCCGCACCCCCTCGCAAATTCCAGGTCATCCTTTATATTTACGTTAATGTAAAATTTCTTCTTTTCTTTAGCACAATCCTCTAAGAATCCTTGAACACATATATAAATATGTAGCTCGCATATTACCCCCTAGAAAGGTCACGTGTCATTTGACTGTGTACCATGTCTTCTTTGCAATAGAATGTCAACATTCTAATGCATTGCAGTTTTTAACTAGTTTCATTTTCCGTTACATCCATTTCGTATATCGGCAACAGCAAAACAAGAATCAAGTATGATACCAACACAACCATCTTCGTATTTCTGCTACGAAAATAAAAACGCATTCAGTAGTAAATAGGCGCTATAATTTTTTTTATTTAAGAAATTAACAAACTTTTTGTTTCGTTCCACCGCCTAAGTATTTTCAAACACAAAATCGCTACAAAACTTCCATAATCGAATCCTTTTCGTTGGACAGAAACTCATAAACGATTTTTTTGATCGGTTCGTTATTTCGTTGCATCTGACGTTCGAGTGCAGATTTGAAGTCCCCTTGTGCTTCTTTATCCACGCCACGTGTTATAGTTCGCCTGTGTAAAAGACATAACAGATCGTTTCAAAGAAGATAAATACAACGTTACTTTGAACTCTCTTCCGCTAATAATTCCAACACCACAGTTTTCGTGGAATGCAGGTACGCAAACTCTTCTAGGATATCAACTTCTAAAAACTCTTCGGTTAAGTGAAAGGTGCAGACATTGACCAGTAAACGTCAAAATTGCATAAATCAACAGATACAAAGAAAACATTATATACAAACTGTCATTCGGTATCATCGTTTGTGCGAAAAAATACCTAATGTGGTTTTTGAAAATAGTCGAAAGAAGTTGCAGTAAATAAATAAATAAAAATAAGTAAATAGCTTCTATTTCGTCTGAAATAGTCTGAAAATGTTATTTTTGAGTTATAAGATAAAATCTAATGAAGATACGTCGAATCAAATGATTTTGATATAAACAGGCCCTAAACTTATAGATGAGTTATTATAGTATAACTGGTTTCTTGGTTGTAAAATAAAAAAACCCAAATATTCTAGATTAGTGGTTGAACTTGGTATCATTTAATTCTGCAAACTAAAAACATCCGAATGACAGTTTGTATATATTGTTTTCCCAGATACAATCTTTCTCAGAGCGGATTCATGTGAAAAGATACGGGTGACATATTTAAAGAAGAGCTCGTATTTGAACTTAAAGCGTGATTTGATGCTCTTCAAAAGCGCAAGAAAAATCTCTTCGTTCTTCGACCACATGAGCTGCGACAGAACAATGAGATGGCCGGTGACGTAGTCAGGGTGGTCGTCGCAATTCATTCGCGCCTTTCCGTGCAAATAAACGAGTGAATAATTATTTCGAATTACGGAAAAACTCGTAAATCATACCTTGAGCGCGGCGAAAACTATTTGGGCCACGTAGCTGATGACGTCATTTGGTTGGCATGACAACAGCAAAAGAGTGCGGCCTGCAAAAAAAAATTACGGTCATCAACGGGAACAAAGCAGCAGTCAACTACAAGCCCACCTTCGGGATTCGGACTCGACTTCGCGTCTGCGTTCGGCAAAATATCATCGAAAGAAGAGGGCGGAAAATAGGAGAGGGCTTCCAATGCTTTGTGACAAGCTTCCTACGATACAGTTGTTTCCTTCATTACAAAACTGCTATCAATGCAAAAATATTTCAAACCTTCCGTTGCCCGGCAACAAACAACGAAGATGCGGTTTGAAGCGATGACTTCAGCGAATGCTACACCAAACAGACGAAACATCCACCATTATGCTTTAAGTTAACTTATTGCGTTTTATTTGCGAAAACGTTAGTTTTTGTGAAAACCTATTTTCAACAACCAACATACTTTTGTTGCGAGACGACTGACCACGGACAGAAACTTCCCCTAAATAAAAAGGAGCATTCAATTTTAAATACGTTGCTTGTTGTTTTTCTGTTAAATTTTAAACGACACTTTGAAAACGGATATCTAAACGGCTTCAATTACTCGAAGTGGTTTCGCTTTATATTTACCGCACTACAATATTCGCGGGAGATCTGGGAAACTTGCGGGAGGTCAAGAAACTCGCGGGAGGTCAGGAAAACGGTAAATACGACTCTCACCTGATGTGTTAGCGCATCGACATCGAATGTTTGTGTCCAGTTCCATTCCGCCATCTTCCAACGTTGTCTTATTCCATCGAACTCTGAACATCAGCACAGATAATTACACCCGCTGACCTAATGTATATCCATTAGAATATCTTGCTTTAAGAATGGCCATTTTGGGTAAAAAACGTCAATCTGCCATTTCATATCTGAAATTCTATCCAATAATTCTATCTGACTTTAGGACAGGAGAGGATTATCAACAATTTCGATATCACCTGCGTTAAAGGCTGACGTCAGCAGATTCTGCGTCTCTATGGCGATTTGTAAACAATCTCCCAAATTCTCGTTGACTTGTCCAATAAGACCTATGAAAAATTGCATGCACCTTATGAATTCACCGTAGCTTTATACCTGGATGGATGATCACGTTGACATCAGTAACCAGTTGATCCGTCTGAAGAAACATATATTTGAGCAACTCATGAACTTGAGAGAAAGCGAAAACTCACTCCTGATTCTTCCGTTTTCTTTTTCTTTTTCGACGTCCTGGAAAAAGCAGGGAACGGTCGCTCGAGTTCTCAACTCCAAATTCATATTGCTCTAATAAAACTTCAACGATTTTATATCAAACCTTATTTATATAAAGCGCCTTAAAAAATCAACACCAAATTATAATTTTAATTTCAAAGATAAAAAATATAAATAAATATTAATATTTGTAACTTATAAATTTTAAAACCAATTTTATTCATAAACATAAAATATAATATATATAAAATAGTTAAATTAAAAATGTTTGTCATCTTTCACCTGGCTACATTATGGTGAGAGGATTCCTTTCGAGTCATGAGATCAATGTTGTCGACGAGGACAAGCTGGTTGCAGTCTTCGGAGGAGGGCGAGATGGACTGCGAAAAATCTAGAACACCAGATGATACCTTAGAAACATTTACTTATAGTGATGATTAGTCTATAGAAGTGTCCATCTTGTCTCTCGTAATGGATACTGAAGTCATCTGGAGTCAATCAATCTGAAGTGCGATTTTCAAACTATGACATGCAACAGACTCTCTGCGACGTTTTTAGTTTGAAAGCAAGAGATTATCATACCGACTCACAGTTCATTTGAAGGGTGTTAAAATAAGTGAAGGAAGGGGTTATGATTATCCGGTACCATACACGCTTTTTTTTATAAGAACACGCTTTATAAGAATAGCAGGGTGAAAATGGGCATTTTGTGAAGAATATTCTAAGAATATGCCCATGGTGAGAATTCTACTGTGCTGGGGAATGTTTTACCAAAATATAGCTGAATTTGCAAAAGTTTATAGAAGAAAATAAGATATGTATTTATCAATTGTGACAAGTTCTTCAGTATATCTTTTTTGAAGAACTAAACCAATAAAATATTTTTATGGAACAAAAAATAAGAATGCAACCTATTTTAAGTAGAATAAATAAGAATATGCTAAGAATATTTCCGCCTGATTTGGAATTAAAAATTAAGAATACTTGACCCTGGCCGAATCAAGTCTATGCTTATAAAAAAAAGCGTGTACATCTATCCTGTGACTTTTTTACAAATAATACCAGCTAACTTTTGTTATTGCAAACTGCAGAGCAATACTCGAGAACCGTATACAAGTGCAGCTGAAGGACGGCATAGAAGAGGCCCATTGGGTGTTTGCCCTCTCTAGCATTCCACAACGTTTTCCAGCGACTCTTTAAAGGCCTAAATAATCATTTTTTACGTTGGTTAATTTCAATGATGGAATCTAAATATTCGATAAATATACAGATTCTGGTGTATTCAGTATTTTCGCAACAAGGCAAACACACATTTCAAAAGAGTACTGAGTTCTCAAAAGGCTAAAGATTTCAAATTTCGATAAAGTAAAGTTAATAATAAAACGTTCACAAAGAAATGTCAAAAAGGAGACTTAAAAATGACTGCGGATTTAAAAAGAATATATGTTAATGATAAAAAGTATAAAGCTAGTATACAAAAATAGGTGCAGGTGAAGTTATAAAATTTCTGTTGCGAAAGTTAGAAACATTATCTATTTCGAACAGTAGTTGCAGGGTTGGCTATCAACCCATTGTTTCTCATGATTTGTTGTTCTTACCTGTTCTTAGTGGGATCGATTTTATCCTTAAATTTGAGCACATTTGACCAACCCAGCTTGTTAGCAAACATCACAAGATTTTCATGCATCTGATTCCAACTCGATATATTCTCATCAATCTCAAAGCCGAAGTCTTGCGTGGCAGCTAACGAACTTTTTTGAATAGCGTGAGCCATGAAGAATTCAATGGTGTCATTCAAGTAGACCAGCAGCAACTCTTCGTTTATGCAGAGAACTTCGGAAGCATTCTAAAAAAATTTCCCATGCGTGTAACTTGATAGCTAATCGCGACCACCTCACCGTGGTTATAAATTGATGAGATTATTTTAAATATATTTTAAACAAAACAGAATTTTTGTAAATATGTATTTTGTATATATTTTACACTATTTTGATTTGGTTATCCTGTATAAAAATTCGTGAATAATAATAATAATATTGTCACTAAATTCTCAATTTCAACTTCGAAATATGAGATGAATTAGCTACGTAATTATGGAATTGCAGACAGATACAAATCGAGCAATCTCCTACCTAACAGCAACCACAACCTTGATTTTAATGCATTATCAAAATAAAAATTGAGTGATGAACCACAAAATATCAGGAGATGGCTACAATTTTACAAAATCATATTTTATAATCAAGCTTCAATGTAAAAGCACGCTCCTTGATATAGTAAGAAATGTATAATATTTAATGTGTAATAATTTCAAAAACAAGCACCATTACAAGGCACAACACCAGTATCCCATGGGCAAACCAAAAAGGAATGAGTCTGAAAATCCTCAAATATTGAAAGAGACCAAGGCATGGGAGACATGTTAAGTGTGTTTCAAGGGATGGTTTCGGAAAATGACATTGTTATTATTATTTTGAAGCAAATTGCTGTAAAGGTCCTGAAAATCTATCATAAATAATAAAAATAAACTGTTAACACAGCGAGTTTAAAAGGTTATCAGACTGACCTGATACTTGGTGACTTTGTGTGGAGATATCTGCACATCTGCACTCCTTAACATCAACGGCAATACATCGCAAACTAACAAAAACACGTTTTTTTACATTACAAAGTGAGAAACTATTGATGATAGGTTGAATTATGAATTGAACCTTTTTTAGAATTCATTTGTAACTATAACACTTGACCGATGAACACAAACAACAAAATGGAATGACCTTGTTGCGCAATACTAACCAATCATTTTGCGGTAAATATTGAGTGGCGAATCACTGTGTTCTTTCTCTTCTGAATTTCGTAATGTAGTAATCAACTTCAACTGGAAGAATGATCAAAAAAGAATTGATCAATGGAGACTACTTATCTCAATGGAGCGTTATTAAAAGTATTTTGAGAATGTAATATGAAGGTTTTTAAGGTCCTGAGTATGACATTAAACTGCTTCGCCCTTAAGTATGATGTTAAACTGCTTAGGCTTGATGGGAGTCTTTAGCTTTGGCTAATAACCTGTCTAGGAGAAGGGAACTCTGAGATAAAACCTCTACTTTTAAGTAGGAAAGGGTAGGGAGAGCACTTTTAGCCTTGGTTGGTAATCTCCCTAGTGATGGTGCCACGATAAAAACAGCTAGCTTCCTGATCTGCGAATCAGGTTGAACGTAAGGAAGGGTATCCAGTTCATAAAAACCCCGCTCCAACACACATGATGGTACAATAAAATTTTAAACACAACTGCGTAAACGGGACCCGAACTTCACGTGAAGGTGTTGCGCACGGTAGTGATGGTGTAAGGTGTGAGCATCACCCGACCGTCAACAAGTTATTGCATCAAAATCATAGTAGTGTAGATGAGAAAGTCAATTTTCGAGTTTGGACGCTTAATGTAGGTAGTCTTCATAAAAGGTCAGGAGAAGTGGTTGAAACAATTAGTAGAAGGCATATGATTTATGTTGCATACAGGAAGTTAGATGGAAAGGAGCATCTACAAGGATGATTACAGGCAAAGAGAGTTCATACAAGTTTTTTTGGGTGGGAAATAAGGAAGAGACAGGAGGAGTAGGGATATTCATAGCTGAAAAGTGGATTGATAAAGTGATAGATATAGATAGGGTTAATGACAGGATAATTATTATTAAGTTAATAGTGGGTAAGAATGTAGTTTCAGTAGTTTCTATTTATGCACCCCAGTGTGGTTTGGATGATAGTCTTAAAGATGCTTTTTATGATGGTCTTTTAACGGTGGTATCAAAGTTAGGAGAAAAGGAGATAGTGTTAGTAGCTGGTGACTTTAATGGACATGTTAGAAGTACACCTAGAGGGTACGAAGATATACATGGAGGTTATGGGTATGGAACTAGAAACACTGAAGATGAAAGAATTTTAGAGTTTAGTGAAGCTATGGATATGTTGGTAGGTAATACTGTGTTTAAGAAAAGGAATAGCAGACTAGTGACCTTTCAATCAGGCAATTCAAGTACCCAGATTGATTATATCCTTATCAGGAAGTCAGATTGGAATCTACTTAGGAATGTAAAGGTTATTGCAGGAGAGGAATGTGTTAGTCAGCATAGGTTGGTTGTATGTGACTTGAGCATTAAGTCAGGAACCGAGAGGAAAAGGACTTTTGTTCCTAGAAGAAAAATTTAGAAATTAAAAGACTCTGTAGTAAGGGACAGTTTTTGTACAAGTTTTAAAAAAACTTGGAGAGAGTAGAAATAAAGACTGATGTTGAAGGTATATGGTCTAAGTTGAAAGGCAGCCTATTAGGTGCCTCTAATAATGTATATGGATTGACTAAGGACCCTATCAGGAGACGGGAGACTTGGTGGTGGAATGATGTTGTTGATAAGGCTATTAAGGAGGAAAGAAGGTTATGGAAAGAATGGAAGGCAGGTGGGAATAAAGAGCCATATTTAGAAGCAAAGCGTACAGCAAAGTTAAAAGTTTATACAGCAAAGAAAAGAGCAAAGGAATAAAGATTTCCCAATTTGCTAAGTAGAGAGGATCAGAAAAACGAAGTTTTTAGAATTGCAAAGCAAATGAGTAAGACAAATCAGGATATCATTGGAGAAAAGTGTGTGAGAAATGACATCTGAGATTTAGCTTTTGATGATAGTGCTAAAAAATTGGCCTGGGAAAGTTACTATAGTAAATTACTAAATGAGGAGTTTGAATGGGACCGCAGTCTTTTGTCACGAGTTAGTCCAATTGAGGGTCCTGCTGTCAGAATAGAAAAAGATTGGGTTAAATCGGCTCTTAGTAAGATGAAAGATGGTAAAGCTGCTGGTCCATCAGATATTGTTTCTGAAATGCTGAAGGCATCTGGTGAGGATGGTATTGACATCATCACTGAGCTTGTAAATGTTATCGTCAGTCAAGGTGTAGGCCCTGCAGACTGGGAAATTAGCTCTATAGTAAACTGCTATAAAGGTAAAGGTGATTCCCTGGAGAGAAGTAATTATAGAGGGCTGAAAATGTTAGACCAAGTTATGAAAGTATTAGAAAGGATATTGACAAGATTTATTAGAGATAGGGTGAATATTGATGATATGCAGTTTGGATTTATGCCTGGACGGGGAACTATTGATGCAATTTTTGTAGTCAGGCAGTTGCAGGAGAAATATCTGCAAAAGAATAAGAGGTTATATTTTGCATTTGTTGATTTAGAGAAAGCTTTTTACAGAGTACCACGTAAAGTAATCTGGTGGGCGATGCGAAGGTTAAGAGTCGATGAATGGATAGTGTCAGTTGTTATGTCTATGTATGAAAATGCCAGAAGTCATGTCAGAGTGAATGGATCATATAGCAAGGAATTTGGAGTTAAGGTTGGTGTTCATCAGGGATCTGTTCTTAGTCCGTTACTCTTTATCATGGTTTTGGAGGCTTTATCTCAGGAGTTTAAAGTAGGGTGTCCATGGGAATTATTGTATGCCGATGATCTAGTGCTTATTTCAGATAGTCTAGAAGAGTTAACTGCAAAATTTGCTACTTGGAAGAAAGGTATAGAGTCAAAAGGGCTTAGAGTTAATATGGGTAAGACAAAAGTTATGGTCAGCAAAGTTGACATTTCAGCACCTATTGCTTCAGGTAGATGGCCATGCTCTGTATGTAGTAAGGGTGTTGGTAATAACTCAATATATTGCAAATATTGTGATCATTGGGTTCATAAGAAGTGTAGTGTTATAAAGGGTCGACTTACCTCCGTGGTGGACTATGTGTGTAGGGTGTGTACTGGTGATATTACCTTAGCAACTGAACAGCCAGTAGAATCTGTGCCAATAGGTGATAACTTTATAGAGACAAAGGATGGCTTTTGTTATTTGAGCAACATGATTAGTACAGGAGGTGGCGCAGAACAAAGTTGTATAACTCGAATTAGATCTGGGTGGAAAAAGTTTAGAGAACTTTTACCTCTCCTAACTTCTAGAGTGATATCTCTTCGCACAAAAGGAAGGGTGTATGATGCTTGTGTAAGGAGTATTTTTCTATATAGTGGGGAGACATGGGGAGTTAGAATTGCTGAACTAAACAGACTAGAGCGTAATGACATGAGAATGATTAGATGGATGTCAAATGTGACATTGAAGGATAGGAAACCTTCAAATGAGTTAAGAGAACGCTGTGGACTAGAAAGTGTTAGAAAATCTTTGCAAAGGCGTCGGCTTAGATGGTTTGGTCATGTTGAGAGAATGAATGATAATAACTGGATTAAGAAGTGTAGAGATTTAGTTGTTGATGGTAAGTGTGGCAAAGGCAGGCCACGGACAACATGGAGCCAGGTTGCGAAGAAAGATCTCGTTGAGAAACGTATTCAGCCTGGGTTGGCGCAGGATAGAGTAGGATGGAGGCGTGCCATCAGTAAACCCGTCTAACCCGTGCCAGCATGGAAAATAGACGTTAAATGTATAGAGAGAGAATATATTTGAACATAAAAGAATTCATATAACTTATGTTGTGTTAGGAAATGTAGAGATATGGTTGTTGAGGGACATGTAGATAAAGGCAGTAAGACTTGGGAAACATGACCCTCAGAATGAAAAACATCCATGCAGACCTTGCGCAGGACAGATTGGAGTGGAGAAAAGCCAACAGGTAAACCCATCTAACTCATGCTGGCATGGAAAATAGACATGAAAAAATGTAAAAGAAGAAGATATAAATATGTACAATGTCCATCAATCTGTTATCTATGCTTACGCAAACAGATGGGCCTAGAGAGCTGAAAATTCGTCCAGGACGGGAACTCGACCAAGAGAAAGTCATGGCAGACTTAGTTTTTCGATAACAATATGAATTGTGGGTTTAGTTTGAAAACGACCATTGGTTTTCTGATAAAGATAAAAGCTATGTAATTGAGTAGTTCTTCCCTCGACAATTTCAATCAACAATTTTCTAAAATTTTAAAAAGGTCCCTTGAATATTACTCATGGATAAAGCATTAAATGAGTTTTTCTTTGACAAGTGACTTCTGCTAGTAAATACATAAATATTTTCGACGTTTAGCACAGTAGTGTTAGCAAAATGACACATACAGCCTGGTCTTTAATTCCGCCTTTAAATCTTTTCAACACAAGCAACGATGTTCGACATTTGTCCACTAGGTCAACTTGATGATCTGAAAAAACCTACTTTCCAATAAAACTCAAAACACAAAAGAAATAATCTGAAGCTGCCCTCGATAACAAAAATAGATGAAATCATTAAAACTGCATACTCACTGGCATACTTTAGGAGAAGCTCTTTTTGGTGATTTTCGGGCAACGAATCAAACATATCTGAAGTTAGAAAGAAACATTAAATTTCTCCGAAGCCCCTGAACTTACCCAAAGAGAAAAATGAATAAAAAAATATATAAATATAGCGGTATAATCCGGCAATTAGCGCAATGGTAATGGCGTTCGGCTCTTAACCGAAAGGTTCTGTGTTCGAGACCATGCTATCACAAAGTTGTTTAGTGAGCGGTTATAAATAAACAACGCCATATTTCATCAAAAATAACCGTAGCACAAATGGGAGCAATTAAATATACTAAAACTCTGGGTCGAGGTCTTTATGATAATGCTTAATGAGCATTCTGGAAGCCTCTTTAAAAAATAAACAAAACAAAACAAATATATACAATTTCACAATCTTGACGCTAATAACCCGAAAAATATTCAAATTAAGCCTTGTAAGTATTATATTTTCTGATTCAGCATCACCACCACACTTTTAAAAAAAGTATATAAAAAGTTGTAGGCTAACTTAGATATAGTAACACTAAATATATGGTTAAGTTTGAAAACAACATTGGACTCCCTTGACAATTTCATTACAAAAAAATTCCTTGAATGTTACTCATCATGGATAAAAGAAGTTTTAAATTCGACTGAAACATTTTCAATCAAAGTTTTGATAGTTTTGATTATAAACAAAATATTGTTTTTTCTAGTGCGTCACTTACGCCTTTTTTATATAAGCATAACGGCTATAAGCATCTTGAGGCTAAAATTATCAAAAAAATTAAGCATACCTTAAGCATGTACTGAGCCTCACGAATTTATGATATATAAAAACTGATTGTCAATTTTTACAATTGTAAAAAGATAAGGTATGAACGAATGAAGAAAAACATAATTTAACGTTTATCATAGTCCATATCAAGTTCAATCATTGTTAAATAGTTCAGTTAAAGTGGTTCAAGGATCAATGCATCAATAAATTCAAATAGATTTTTTTCTACTTCGTCGTCATTTTTTACAGGTGCAAACATAGATTCTTTTAAATGAAAATATAAGCATATACATAAGCATATATTGAGCCTGAAATTGTTAAAATGCTAAGCATAAATGAAGCTGGAGCCGATTTTCCCTCATGCTTATAAAAAAAGGGTGTATTTGCAAAATTTTGCCTTTTATCTTACTTAGAAACCGTTCATTGCCCCGGGCAATGTCATGGTTACTTCTGCTAGTCATACATATACAAATCCTGTTTTTGGCGTTATTTTTTATTGCTAAACCAATACACACCTTCATAACTGTACTATAATATTAAGAGAGAAGTCGGGTTTTGCTTTAAGATGAAAACACCAACCTCTGATGAAACTGTTTTCGAGCATGTGTGCACGATTGGAGTCCTGGGAATGAAAGATGTGTGATAGTTCATCCCACAACACTGGCTCTTTTGAAAACATGCTCATCCTAATAAATAAAGAAACAATATCATTGTTTAAGAGCCATTTTATGAGAAATTCAGGCAACCCTTGGAAGGGAGGTGTTTTAAATTTGCTTATTTTTACATATTTTGTTTAATATATTGAGAAGATAAGTCATGCAAATTGATATTTCGAAAATATAGGTGGAATTATGACACAATTTAGAAAAAACCTGTTGGGTACCCATCATAAGCCAAAATCCACCATGCTCAGGAGCACTTTTTGAAGTCAAATAACCAGAAAAGCAAAAGGTATACACCCAATGGGTATCCAATATTTTTCTGAAAGAACAGCAAAAGCCTGATTGAAAAATGGAGAGAAACCTGATGGGAACCTTTTGCCAAAAAAAGTTGAAAACAGCTGAACAGCTGCAATAAGCGGAGTGACAAAGGGTATAAAACCATGAGATTGCATTTGCCTTGCCTTAAAAATTTATATAAAAACCCTTTTAAAGCAAATTTTAAAGTGGCTGTAACTAAGAACTTAGATGACCCATAAATCAGCATCCAATAAGATTCACGCAAATAAATTTGCATGGCTTATTTTCTCAATATATTAAACAAAATATGTAAAAAATAAGCAAATTTAAAGAAGCTCACTTCCAAAATTTTCAAAAATTGCTGGACTTTCACAGCCTTGATATCTAACTGCTACAGCACAAAATCTTTTATCAATATCTTATAATAAATTCATGGTCCTTTTCTAATAAATTGACCTGCGATTAGAGAACTGTCTGAAGAGTTTAATTTCAGTTGAATGCAAGGAAGTGACATGAGAAATAGAAATAAGCTACAATTTTTATGGTAACCAGCCATAGTGTGTCATTTTGTTTCGTTTTAAGTTTTAAAACTCAACGCATCAACTAGACAGGAGCAATCACAAAACATCAAAGTGTGTTTCTTACATGTCATAAAACAACTTGGCACAGCTTTGTACATTGCCAGCTTCTTTCTCCATGATAAATTCCTCGTACTAGAAAGCACACATCAAACATCTATGTATTGGCAATATACAAAACAACATGCCTGTATAGAAAAGTCAGTCGGGAAAAGTGTTTTGGCTGTCAGAAGCCACGACTTGGCAGCAAACATGTCTCCACACCTCATTTGCTTTCGCGCTTCGTCTACTAGCCAAGATGCTGAATGACATTTGCCCTTTGCCATCTGCCTTGCTAACTGTCTTCCGTTAAAATTGTATTTTATCTAAGAATATATATTATATATAAAACAAGAATATAATATATACATATACATACTTAAAATCTACATAATATGTGAACAGCACACAAAAAATATTATAGATATCAAAATCAAATTTGTCCACTAATGATGCATCAGAAACAAATTATGTTTTCCAGTTTCAACAAAAATTGATTCCTTCACTCGCACAATACAATCAATTTTAATATTCTTTAAATATATATATATATATATATATATATATATATATATATATATATATATATATATATATATATATATATATATATATATATATATATATAAAAAGGCCAAATTTCATAAAAACCAGTTCACTTTTTAAATAATTCGTTCCATTTTAAATATTGGAAAACATTATTTTCAGCTGGGTATATACAACAAAGATCGTCAAAATCCGCTTGTAGATCCGGACAATCCCAATTGTTTATCAACAGGTGGTCCAATTTCCATGAAAACAGACATGAGGCGATGGTTTACAACAATCATTTTGGTGGCACAGGATTCCACACAGGCATCTTCTTCTGGAGATAAAGATCTATGACTCATGTCAACTACACATGAATTAAAACATTGTTGCGCAATTCTGTTGAACAGTCCAATGAACTCTCTATAGTTTTGAAGCGCTAAAGCTTCAGTTGTCATGTTTCGGGAATATGACGAAAATTAAGTCAGATCATTACTGTTTACCACTAAAAATCAAACATTCAAAATACAGTGAATCGTTCACAAACCATTGGTAATATCTTCATTCTCTAAGAACTGCAAATGATAATTTATTATAATGCCATTAAATATAATACAAAAAGTGCATTGAATATATATATATATATATCAAGTTTTAATGAAACTAGGGTAATCTAAATGCCGTGGTTAGAGTTCCGACAGCAGATCTTATATTTCTATAAGTAAGAGTTAGGGCTAGGTTTCTTAGTAAGAAAGTAAATAGCTGATTTACATTGAAATGTTGAGTCTACATCAGCAGAAATATAAGACCCGCTAATCAATATTTTATTATTCAATCACAATGATTCGTTGATGAGTAGATTTATTTCTTCATCAGAGGATGATTCATCCTTCTCATCTCCTTTATTTACATTGTAATGAATTGAGTAGAGTGTAAACATGAACTCTTTCATTTTGGTATGGGTAATGTAGTAGGACTTATGACATTTAATGTTATTCAAATCTGTAACCTTCCAGCTGGGATGGTCTGCAATCTATAGATTTTAAAGTTCCATCAATATGACCGAGAAATTTTGTGTCAAGAAATTTCTCTTGGAATGTGTCTCAAATAAATGATAAACATACTGAGAAAAGCTGAAGAAATAACCCTCACAAAAGTTGTCTCCTCTGCTACGTAAGAAATCACGAATGCTGAGTTGAGGTTTGCTGTAAATGAAATCGATAAATCACATGGTAGACTAAAGAAGTACCAGAAAGAGATCCCGGAAAAAGTTAAAAGGGAAATCATAGATTGACATTTGGGACATCATCAACAACCAAAAAAATTTAAACCAAAGTTTAGGTTTATTAGAACTTCAGTGAAGAATTCTGTCTGTTTTGAATTGGTTGAAGCGAAAGGGAACTATTGGCAAGATACATAGGATCTTCACCTCAATTTCTTGCTGAGGAAAAGTTTACTTTTAAGCGGGCAATATCAACTGCAATATCAAGTCATGACATTCCAAACTTTCTTGTTTTAAAAAGCATTGATCAAATACCCTTGTCTGATGTATCCCCAAGAAAGTATATACTTTCAGCTTTAAGGTATCGAAGAACGTCCTAATAAAAGGTGTAACCTTAGCTGTAAGTTCAATGGGGAAAATTCTACCTATTCTGTTGATTTACACAGGTAAACACCACACAATTTATTTAAATATGAATTCTCAGCCTCATTTTCTGTTGGATTTACTAACAAATTGATCGATAATTGAATACAGGTAAATCTATTGATTTTAAAGCAGGTAAAGGAGGAAAAAGGATTACCACAAGAGCAACATTCGCTTGTTATTATGGACACCTTCAAAGGACAGGTCAATGATGTTCTAAAAGAGGTTTGCTTTTACAACCTTACGAACAAAATTCAGCCATTAGATTTAACTGTTTGTATAAGTATATGCAAGGAAAAGATGAACTAATTCTGAAAGAATTTAAAGAGGCTGGTATCTATGAGGTTATCAATGATGCACAAGTTTCTGAAAGAGTGGAAAATCCGATCAGAGCATAAAAACTCGTTGTTAAAAGATGTCTGTTTATATTTTCGACTAAAAGTCATGCCATTCTCTAAATTTGTGTACCGATTTAAAACAATGCTAAGAACTTTAAATTAACATTTTGGACAAAATTATTAGTGGGTCAAAATTATTAGTCAGACAGTTTTAGTAACTCCCAAAAATTCAGTCACTTTTGTCTGACTTTGTTTTGTCTGATAAGGTATACGAAACTTTTTAAAACCTGCCGCAAAATCTTCAAATTTTTTAAAGTTTCTTTTAGTTTAACATTTGGTGTGTAATTGTAACTGAATTAAATTGCTGAATTTACATTAAAAACGTCGATTCAACCGAATTTTCACCTTTACTTGCCACAGATCAGGTTGGTTGTATTTTAAATTCAAACACATGTTCGAGTTATTTGATTAATTTTACTGACCACAAGTATTTCAATAAATTAGCAAACATATCATATATTTTTCTCTTTATTATTAAAAAAAGTAGGTTTTTATAGTGAAAACATGTACTATTTATTTTAAAATATTTTTTTAAATAAAGTTGAATAGTGTTATATAATAAATCATTCACAAACAAATAGTTTTTGAAATCACACAAAACATACGACCGTCAATATTGCTACTACGGTCGGGCAATTTCTTTTCGAAACAAACTTTGTACGTATATCACCACGAGGAGGTAAATATTCTAAATAAAAAGTACCAATTTACATATTATTGCAAGTAATTATCATCGTATATCATAGCTTGCCCACATGAAAACGCTTTATGTTTTCAACTTATTCTTGACTAGCAAACATACCTAACTAAAAGAGTAAAATTTGGAATTTACGGACAATTACTTATGTGTGACCTTTACTTCAAGAAAAATTACTGCTTTGTGTTATACATGGTGAATATTAGGGTTTGGGTTCAATTTTAACAAATTAGACAGATCATCAAATCAACAAATATTTTCAATTTTAAACAAAGGCTGTTCCGACAGTGGATCTTGTATTTCTGGAGATATAGACCCGACATTTCATTGTAAATCTATTATTTACTATCTTACTAAGAAATCTAACCTAACTTAGGGGCCGTTGAAAAAAAACTTTTGGCACGTAAAACAGATTTTATCCGGTTTTTTTGGGGGGAAGGGGTTTAAGGCAATCCGTTTTCAACATGACGAAAATCCGTTTAGAGTATTTTCTTGTCATGGAGAATGTTAAGGCCATATTCTACCCAGGATAATGATCTGCGGATAAAACAATAGAAAACTCAATTATTATTGTGCAGCTATAAGGGCCGTTGTTGATCCTGTCCGGAAAATTGTGTGTTTTTGATGAAATGTTTCTTCTTTTGAAAACACCAGTCCGAAAATTTTGAATGTGTATTGCGCAATGAAAATGGGAGGAGTGTAAAATAAGACATATTGGTGGAGAGTGGAAGGATGTTGCTCGCACAACATTTTAAATAAACAAAAGAAAAGCCTGAGAAATGGGTTGCAGAGACAGCAGAGCGAAAACGTTTATTTTATTTGGCTTATATTATAATAAAAGGTGATATTATACGCTATTATAGTGGGACATCTGTTTTCTTTTATACGATTCTGCAAAACTCTATGTTTGATCGGCTTCGAAACACAATAATTTGCGGGTGATTTTTAGACTATTTCAACTTGTCCATTTTGGATTTTTCCTTTACATTATTCAAGATGATTATTGTAAAAAATGTTAACTGTTAATCTTAATAAGAAGAATAAACATTCAAGATTTTGTCTTATTTTCTTATGGTCTGTTTTGGCACATGGGGGGAGGGGATTTTAACCTAAACGGATAAATCTGTTTTGCGTGACGAAAGTTTTTTGTCGACTGCCCCTTAACCCCAAACCTATCCCTAACCTTACTTAACATAAGCTCCGCTGTCGGAACTCTAACCACGGTGTTAAACAAAATCACAGATATTCTTTAAATAATACATGGTAAACTGCACAATCATGTCCCATAGACCACTTTCTGGCGCTACTTCCTTTTCTGCCCCCCCCCCTAGCTCACTTTTTTTTAGCATACTTCTTCGGGATTTTTCTTCACAAAATTATAGTAACTATATGTCTTCTATATATTTTATACTAAAAAACCATATGCGCTCATACCTTCTTTCGTTTTTAGGTTTTAAAATGTAATGTTTTTATGCGCAAAAGAACTTTGCTTAAAGTGTTTGTTTACTTTGAAATGTGGACGGTTTCTGTTAACGATATTCTGAAGGTTATTTGAAAATCTTTTATTTTAGCTTTTCGTTATTTGTTACGTTTTGTATATATATATAAACATATATATGTATCAATATAATTATTGATATTACAATTGAAGTTATATGTTATTATATACATGAAAATTATCACTGCTTTAAGTTTTTAGTATTCTTGTTTGCAGTAAATATAAAATACTCCCAGGTTTGTATTTGGAGTTTTTTTATATTTGCGATGCGGGTATGCACTTTGGGTATGCGGGTCGTATAACATCTTTGACCTCATGGGCATTAGCATCCATGCCCCTGATGCATAGCTGCCACAGAGTTTTAAATACAAAGTTGGTACCTTGCGTGGGTTAACTCACCACTGTTTTCCTCTTCCTGGAGTTGGCGTTAGGAAGGGCATCCAGCCGTAAAAATATCTGCACCAGTAAACCATCAGATGATTAAACCTCCATAATTGGAGAAAATCATCTTTTGAAACCGTCCAACCCATGCAAGCATGGAAAAGTGACGTTAAAAGAATGATGATGATATATCATATTTCATGACAAACAAAATCTTTTCTTTTAGTCTCACAACTAAAGTCATTCATTTTGATGTAAATTATTTACTCATTATTTCTTAGTTAGAAATAGTTTTCTCCGTAGAATAAAAAAACAAAAGCGGTGGAGAGCGAAGAACTCATTCTAAATGAAAACCAGGTTGTTAAAAAAACTGAAAGTGAAGCCATTTTGAAAAACAAGTTAAAAAACGAAAAGTTTGGAAACAAAAAGTAAAGCAATTGCTATCGAAGTTTTATGGTATTTAATTGGAATGTAATTGTTTTCAAGTACAATATTATTAAAGATTGCGCTTTTTATTATGATTTTGTGAAGAAAAATCCCGAAGAAGTATGCTCAAAAAAAGTGAGCTAGGGGGGGGGCAGAAAAGGAAGTAGCGCCCACTTTCTAATGTTATTGTTTACTGGCAATCAAAACGTTTTTAACCAATCAAATTCACACAAAAAGATCAACTAACCAATCAGACTAAGCGATTTTTGACTGCCATAAAATAAATTTGAAAGGGGTCTATAGGTATTAGAGAGTAGAATCATATCCCATAGATATTAGTGTTGCATAATTTTGTTATGTTAATTTTTTATTATTTTTTTCTGTCAGTGAATAATTCAATTTTTCTATCTTCTTGAAAGTCTGTGGTCGTAATTTTACGTAGGGTATACTAGACCAAAACAAAGAAAGTGCGTCAGGAAACAAAATATTTGTCAGAAAATGAAAAGTCTAGTTTCATTTCAATAGCCAGACTATTTTTTGTCTAGACAAACATGTGCTAAACATGTTGAATACAGTTTCTGAACGCTATTTGGTAAATGAAGTGAGATGTGGTTAGATGTTAATAACATTTCCAAATTCTTAAAATAACTGTTTGTGATTTACAATGACTTATCCATTTCATGTGGGTATTTTTTATCAAACATTTGAGTTTGCAATCTGGTGAAAATCATGGCTGATATTAATGAACCTGTCAATACATATTTCCTTGTGTAAATCTAAGTTGAAATGTTGCGTTTAACAAAACAATTAAATATTTTAATTTTAAATAAACCAAATACCAATAATAAAACAGATGTCATGTGTCATGCACCACAATTAATCAGAAGAATCAAAATTGGTCATAGCTTTTGTGCATTTTTCACGACACTTACATAATCTTTAATGTCAGGCATTTTGCTGGCTATACTCATCATCATTGAAAAAATCATTAACTATTATTAGTTTTGTTTCATCCAATTTTCCCCCGACCCCAGTTTATTACAAGGACTTTTATTGAATAACTTTGCAGCCAAGATGCATAAAATTTGTCATTATTTTTCATAAAAGGCATGCAGATCTTTGTGAAGACATTGACAGGGAAAACAATCACCCTTGAGGTTGAGCCAGCCGATACAATTGAAAATGTGAAGGCGAAGATACAAGACAAGGAAGGTAACCGAATAACATCGTATTTGGGTTAAAAATTTGTTTCACATTTTTGTAATGGGGATGTTCACGTATTTACTTTTCTTTTGAGGTATTCCTCCCGATCAACAGCGGTTGATATTTGCTGGTAAACAATTAGAGGACGGTCGAACTCTCTCAGATTACAACATCCAAAAAGGTGTGTGCACGGTTTAATTAAAATTTTAAGTTTCTTAATATTTTTCGAATCTGAGTCTGCAGATTCTTATGAAACGACAAGATGTGTTTATTTTTTTTCTCGACCTGTTTAGGGTTGATTTTTATTTATTTTTTTCCAGAGTCCACTCTTCATTTGGTGTTGAGATTAAGAGGCGGTGTTATTGAACCAAGTTTACGTATTTTGGCACAGAAGTATAACTGCGACAAAATGATTTGCCGAAAGTAGGTTTTGACCCGCTTTTAAATAATCTTTTTTTCTGTTTTTAATTTGCATAGTTAAAGTACGTCTTTATGTTATCCCACAAATGATGATTTCCTTTTGCGTGTCGACTGAGAATGATCAATGATCTCACTGTTCCTTAGTTGCTGATGTGGAATAACTGAAAGTTACTCAACACTCTTCGCTTAGTATTATGTCATGAAAGAAATATACAGATTTTGTAAATGAAGTACTTTGAAAAACCAGAAAATAAGGTATCAAGACCCCTTTCGAGATAGCAATGTAAAACTAAAGCAATTCCCTAAGGGTCATACCTAACAAAAGCCGGTCATAAAATGACTGAAAACTCGACCCTAACTAACAAAAGAAGCTCAACATAAGCCTCGTTTTCATTTTAAAAATTGCAAATTGCTATGAGCATATAAAAAGGAGTTATACATATTTGAAGAATGATTGATTTTAGTAGTTGAAACAATGTCACTGCGGTGCTTTTTCCAGATGTTATGCCCGTCTTCATCCAAGAGCAAAGAACTGTCGCAAGAAGAAATGTGGCCATTCGAACAATTTACGACCAAAAAAGAAGTTGAAGTAAAATTGTTGAAATTGAGAACAACAAAGAAAAAATGCTTTGCATATACTCGTGTGGATTTTCTTTGCGAGATTCTATGCCATTTCTAGACCTCATCAAACAAATTGAGGTTGAATTGAGCTGTTTGTTTGTGTTTTAACTAATGCCCCACATTGAGCTTCATAAAGGTTCGTATTTACTGGTCGAAAAACGTTTTCGTTATACTGGCAACACTCCATTTCTTGGCCTCTGGCGATAATTGTCCTTTTAGTTTGGAGTCTTTTTTATCTTTTATCATTTTTACGTCTTCCCATAAGGAAACAAAGTTGTTGACGAAGCAAAACACGGGGAGGCCTAAAAATATAATTCCAAAAATACAGCATACTGCGCCCACGCATTTTCCGCCAAAAGTGATGGGATATGTGTCACCATAACCAACCGTGCTGATTGTATTAACACTCCACCACATTGCTTCTGGTATTGATACGAACAATGTGTTTTCGTTTCTCGCTTCAAAGTTGTAAGCGATACCACCGGAGAAAATGATGAGCAGGAAGATAACTGTGAAATAGAGTTGAAGATCGTACGAGCTGATGTATAGAGCGTAAATCAATGTTCGTAGCCCGTAAGAATATCTGGCAAGTGTCAGTAAACGACCAATTCGCAGAAATCTTACTAGGCGTAAGATACTTGCCATGTAGAAGCTTTCTTGGTTTTCCAGCAGCGCATGCGTGAAATAGGAAATCATGGCAAACAGCTCGATGACGCTTAGCGGAGATGTAATGTGCTTGAGTTTGTTGACTGCAGTTGCAAATCGCACCAAATACTCGAACGTTAACCAGAAGTAACAGGCGTGGTGCAAGTAGATTAGAAATTGTAAAGCTTTCCCCCCGTTATCACGCTGCATTTTCCGTACTTCTGGTAAACTTTCGGCGCATGAAATGATGGCGGAAACTAGCAGAGTAAAAACATTTAAAAACGATATGATTTGAGCGTAGATCGATGAATTAGGTTGCGTGAATAACAGGTACAGCCTCAGTATAAAACGGTTGCTTGGAAGATTGTTCCTTCCGCATTCGCTTTTAAAAATATAGGAATATGCGTTCAATGTTTCGTTGTTTCGATAGTTTTCTTTGATTCGAAAGAAATTTAACTCGCGATCGAAAACCTCGGCCTCGACGTTGTAGGGTTTTCTTAAAATTCCATTTGATTGGTAATAAAACAGTACAGCGTCGAATGCCACTCTATGGCGATTAAAAAAATACTCCGCTTTGCTCCGATCATAGTAAAATCTCAAAGTAGACGGACATCCCAGCAAAGTGTTTGGAAATCTTTGCAGTGTACATTCGTATGTTTCGAAAATTAATCCACTTACGTTAATTTTCACTCGCTTTTTTCCAGACATTTTGTTTTATTTTTGGCTCTCGTATTTCTGCTGGAACTTACGCATGCGTTCATAATGCAAATGAAATTAATGTTTTAGGCGACGATTTAAGCGACATATGTCGATCGTTTTGATTATAATTTTATGAGCACAAACATTAACAGATGTCGACTTTGGGTATCGTCATCAAAGGATTCGAATCGCCAGTTAAAAATAATGTCTCCTCTTTCATGAAAAGAAATGTTGAAAATAAACAAAGACCTTCGCGCAAAAAAAATTTCTATGGTTTACGAGAGATAAATGAGATCAGAGCCGAGATTTTAAGCTCTGAGACAACCGAGATCTCGTCTACCGAGGACTACAACATATTTTCCCATATGAACATAAATTCCTCAGTAAGTGAGGAATATTTTGTCCGCGTCGGTGCAAATTTAAATACATTTTATGTTTAAAAATGGCAGCTAGGTAAATCACCACAAAAATGTCAACAAATTGTTAAAAAGAAATCCTTTCGTTGGGATTGATTTGGTTAATTTCGATATAAGTACTATTGCCTGCAACTTAACGAGTGAGGAGATCAGTTCTGCTAAGTTAGCTATAATTAATCCGACACAATATCTTTTGTTTACAGCAGCCATATTTGTTTTTAAAATTTCTCGCCTATCACGTGTCATTTCCCCAGGGATAAATCCATATGAACGGAACGTGACATACTGTATCAGCAGGGATATTATTTCGCTGACTGGGAAATTTTATCCATACGAAATGTGAAAAACTATTTTTTTTTTATTTTGGTTGCTTTTATAAAGGGTTATCACAACTGAAAAATTCGGCATCTCAAAAAAATAATAATATCCTGATATTTTAGGAGATAAAATCATATTTCTAATACTGTCAATCGACAGCCGTTGCAAAGTCTGTTTACTAAGTTTTTTTGTTTTTGTTTTGAAGTTCTATAGATTCGTTAAAAAATGAAAACTTAATCGTGGCGAATAAATTGATATGACTTTATTGTTAACGGTCAAAGCTAAAATAAAAATTATATTTCAATTTCTTGTCTACCTAAATTTTAACTTTTCTATCATTAAACAAAGGACCAGCCTGTTAATTATTTAAAGTTTATTTTTGTAGAAAAAACGTGCGACAAATGTCGGTTAATAACTATAACTCAAAACAAAAAAATAGTTTTCCCCAATTCATCACGCTTTAATTTGTGGAAGTTACATAGCATTCTTTCAAATGTAAAGGTTTTTTAAATGCTGTGACTCAGACAATATTTATTATTTAACGGCTTTGGAGAAGTTTCAAGATGGAGTCTGAAGAGTTTGTGTTTGTTGTTCTTGAGACATCCACTTCTTAAGTTAAAGTTGTCACAACTGATTCCATGTATAACTTTCAACGCCGTCATCATAGTTCTTTTTAGGTTGTGGTCGTTTGCGCCACTTAAAGTGTCCCTAATGAAAGATGTTTTTTGATAGAGACGCGAACTGTTTTTTATTTTGCATCATAGTTTGAATTTGCATTTTTAACATGTTTAGTTCTTTTTCAATTTTTATCCAGCGCTCGTGAGTATATTTTTTGTGGTTAGTTGAAAAAGTAATTGTTTCTGAAAAGAATCCAGTCTAGTAACGTGAGCAACATAGCTCTCATATGTTGTGTTTTACAAAAATTGGTGATATACTTTGTTTCAGTTATTTCTTTAAGCTTTTTATTACTGATAACATAAGACCAGTCCAGATCATCTCGTTTAGGTACAGGGCGTTCGGTTCTTTCCGACTGCGTTTTTTAAAATTGTTTTGACTTTGAAATACTCGGTCTTGCGTGGAACATTTCTGTGTTTAAAACCATTTACAACCATCCTTCGAAGAAAATTAAAGCAGATGGATTCAATTTTCTTTAGTTCTCGCGCAGTTAACTCCAACGGATTTTTTACCGATAAGGTAGTGTACAAACTTGGGAGTTAACTGATCAATAATAACATCAGAGTTTGTGTCGGCAATATTTATTCATATTCCACCAACGTATATTAACCCCTATAAAAAAGAAGAAGAAAAACAATGAATAAAACAAAATGCATGTTCAAGGGGAGGCGATTTGATTGGTTAAATAATTTAAACAAATATTCGATTCATTGATTTTGTGTTCAAAGTGATAAAGATGGCGGCTAAAATCTATATGATTTTAAAACATGTTTGAAGATTTTTATGATAAGATTTCTTTATGGTTGCCATTTAATAAATATCGATTTAATGTTTTGAAGAAAAGAGACTTGTATTATTGTTTAACATAATTCAAATTTCAGATTTTTGATTTCTAGTCAAATTCAACATTTGGAATAGATCAACCAAATTTACGGCACAAACATTACATCATTTACTTGGTCACCCGCTGTTTGCATTTGACGCCAACATTCCCTTATTTTTATACTTAGTTGATACGACCTTTGAAAATCTTACCATTTTTCTGGTATTTTTACGCGTTCAAGGGTTAGTTACTAATAATAATAATAGTAACAAAGTAGGCAACATGAAAACTATATTCGTACTTAAAAACATAGGTACTGTTATAAATGGCATTAATCAATTCTTAAACCCCACCCCAATGAATCTGTTTCTTTACGGCACCAAACAGAAGTAAGGTATGTTTAGTTATAGTTTTAAAATCATAGTTGTACTGTAACACCTTTCTGACAAATAATTAATGTGTTTGTCCATAGATGACTAAAAAGGTTTTCCTGTGGTCTGCTACAAGAAGTCAACTGCATTTGCGAGATCAATAATGGAGATAAAACATTTAAAGGTATTTCACGAGCCATATTGCGCCAGTTATTATTTTGGTCCCGAGTACACGCAATATGTCGATAACGGAGAATGGGAATGATTCATACTATTCCGTTAGTAATTTACTCTCAAAAGACTACGATGGCGTGTAGTTTCTTTTCTCTAAAGATATGGCCTACGCCGTGGAAAATCACTTTAAATGTTCCTGGGAAAAGAACTTCTTGAATTCCAGCACACTTTCCTAGTAAGGCATCCTCGTAAATCCATACCCAGTTTGTATAAAACATCAACCAACAAACAGTTCACAGGTTGGGATTACTTTGATCCTACTGAGTCTGGTTTCTCGCAAGTGTAATACCTCTTCTGTTTTGTGAAGAACAACCTCCATCAAAATCCAGTTGTTGTGAATGCCGATGATTTACAAGCTCACCCGAAGGATACAATGAAAGGTACAACAGAATTAGAAATGGCACTATGCGTATTTGTGGTTGCATACGGTAAGGTTTTTACTAGGTTTCCGGCAAACAGAGTATATCAAAAACATATATAATGTTGTACACGATTTGAACTATTTAGGTTCATAACACATATTACTCAATATCTGCACTGGAATGTTTCCGATTATCATACTCTGAAGTATTTATTTAATAGTAACGTATGACGGGATTTAATAGTAACGTATGACGGGGTTTAATAGTAACGTATGACGGGGTTTTTCGAAAAAAATATTAAAACCATTTTCACTGTAGAAAACAACAAAAATACAATAAACTATTCCAGTGTTTGATTACATTTTTGTTTCTTAACTCCGTCATGTTTGTTCACGATGCTTTGCAGTAAAAGATTTTTATTCATGATAAGACATTCCCTTTTTTAACGCTACTGACTATTGAAAGTTAAAATAAGACGACTTACAAATGAAGAAGCTGATAATTTAAAAAATATAAAAAAGCAATATTTGGTAGAAATTTTATTGGAAGTATTTTATTTGTAAACCCAAACTCATTTACCTGTATTTAACTTATCTTTATCAGTAGGAGTATTTTCAAGACAATTAAAAATTGCAAAGATTACTGTCATCTTCAAATCCAAAATCCCAAATATTTTTCTGTTTTATATTATATTTCTTTTATATGTATAAATTATCCTCAAATCTCTTTTTTATAATATACGTTTGGTACAGAACATGCTATTTTATTCTAAATATCTTATTTTATTTTATTCTATATTTCAACCGATAAAAAATATATAACAAAGCATTAAAAAAATGAATATTTTTATCATATATCTTATATTTTCACGAAATTAAAAAAGATCTTGATACAATGATTAGGCTAATTTCCCCGAACCTTTCTTTTCCGTATAAAAAATCAAAGTACTTGACCAATCTTTTATTTTTAGCTTACTGTGAAGCTGTGGGTTTCCCTTTCGATGAAAACATATTGCAGTGGGAACCTGGTAAAGATGTGTATAGTTGGCATTGCAAAGGTTGGCATAAAGATGTTATGGGGAGCACTGGTTTTATACAACGTGATATGAAGTCGCTTCACGTTTTCGAGGATATGGAATGCCTTTCCGATGAAGTTCAAAGAAGCATGAAGGATAGCTTAACTTTCTATAATTTCCTATTAAAGTTTAAGCTAAAATATTGAGAAAATCAATTGTATAATGTGCAATTGCAGAAAGGATTTTTACTTACATTTGTTTCATTCATTTCATTATCCTATTTTCGTGTTTATCGTGCTGCCATTGTCCCGGAATCCGGGGTAGGCAACACCAAGCAGTTTCTAACAGCGGTCCTCCAAGCAGCTCTGTCCAGTGGATCCACGTTTGACAAGTTTATCTTTATCAAGTGAATCATTAACGCATTGCGACCAGGTCTTTTTAGGTCTTCCTCGGCTTCTGGAGCTGCCGATTACAAGCTGGGTGACCGTGTTAATTGTAGAAGAATCACGATGCACATGCCCAAACCAACGAAGGCGTTGTTTACAAAGAACAACAGAGATGTCATCAATTCCATGGGCGGAAGAAGGAACTTTGTTAACTCAGTTTAGTGCCACACATCCATCTAATCATTTCACGACCATTACGACGTAATCGAAGTCGTATCCATGTTTTTAGGTGTCCATGTTTCACATCCATGCAACATGGCAGATCTTACACACAAAACAAATACTTTACCACGAATCACAAAGGATATATGTCGTGAAGTAAGAATGGGCAACAATTTGCGAAATTTTCTCCAACCAACGCAACAACGAGCTGCAATAGCACTTTCACAGCCACCATGTATACACCAGCATGTCACGGAGGTAACAAAAATTACTTTCAATGTAGACCAGAAAACCATCAACATCAACATGAGAATTTGGACGTCCATCTATGGGGCAAGCATATCCACGACATCTATGACAGACAAAATTTGGATCGACTACTAATTTACCGGAAATATCGCTGCACTTCTTATGCACCCAAAGTTTACACTGAGAGCATACAATCGAATTTGTTCCAACATCGGACCTACAAACAGCACAAGGGAAATTACCAGAATCTTTCAGTAGATCAAGTCCAACACCAGAACTCATCAACTTTGTTTTCTTCGTGTTTACGCGAAGTCCCTTATCTTCCATATTTTTCTTCCAGGATCGTAACTTAGAGATACACTCTTCCATAGATTCCGCAATTATCATGAGATCATCGGCGTACAATAATTCCCACGGGACACCATTTCTGAACTCGCGAGACAGTGCTTCCAGCACTAGAATAAAAAGTAGGGGACTTAGAACGGAGCCCTGGTGGACACCAACACCCACATTAAACTCATGACTCAACAGACCATAAACACGGAAACGACTTCTGGCATTCTTGCACATACCCTGTATTATACGTACAGCCCACTCCTCGACACCAATATACCTTAGTGCCCACCAAAGAACTTTTCTTTGGACCCGATCAAAAGTCTTTTCAAGGTCTACGAATGCAAAGTAGAGTGGTTTCTTAGCGGCAAGAAATTTCTCTTGCATCTGTCCTACAATGAAAATTGCATTAGTTGTACCTCTACCGGAAACAAATCCAAATTGCATGTCGTCAATTTCCACCATATCGCCTATGTGAGACTCTAGAACACGACCAAGTAGCTTTATAACATGTTCGGTTAGTTGAAGGCCACGATAATTACAACGGTTAAGAGCCTCACTTTTGCCTTTGTACAGGTTTATGATGATAATCTCCTCCAAAACCTTAGGAATAGTGCCGTCAACAAAGATTTTTATTAGAAAGCTGTCTCAACAACTCAACTCCCTCGTCTCCAGCTGCTTTAAGCATTTCAATTACTATCACAGATGGACCCGCAGCCTTACCAAACTTCATCTTACTTATGGTTTTGCAAATCCGTTCAGAAGGTACACTTGGTGGTGTACCAGCGACAGGAGAAACATCAGGTAGTAGGTGACTTGGCCAAACAAATTCGTCATTCAGTAATTTAGAGTAGTGCTCGACCCAGGGAAAGCAAACCAGCATTATTCTTTACACATTTTCCCCCAACAATATCTTGGTTCGTATCAACCATTTGCTTAGAAATTCGGTAGACACCATCACTGGATGGGGAGATGTAAGCAAAGGTTTCCTTCTCAGCATCTGATTTAGCGAGCCAAACAGCATGTTTAGCGTCTCTTTTTGCAACTTGATATGATTCTTTAGCAAATAATAATAATTTAGATCTATCATCATCACCAGCATTTAAAAGTGACCTGTATTGTCTAAAACAAGATCGCTTTTCTTTTACGGCTATGTCAACGTCTTCATTCCAGCACCAAGTTTATTTTCTCCATTGGTGGTTTTTGGAAAGCCCACATACCTCTGAGGTTGTAGATAGCAGGGGTGTTTTTAGCTTGTCCTAGTCACCATCAACCGAATCAGTTACATCACTCCTCCTTGGCAATTTAGTTTTGATTATGTTGTAGAACTGTTCAGCAACATCTTGTGACTTTAACTCCCAGAAACGAATAAGTGAAACAAACTTTTGTTTTTTCTCTTTCGGTAGGGCGCTGTTTTTTTATTAGCTAAATTGTCGGACGGAAATTCGATAAATTGAACGCTTATTACAAGGTGTATGGGATAGTAGCAATCTTTTCTTTTTGTATAATAGTTTAAATGGACCAGGTTTTGTCAAAAAACGAAACAAGGGATTTAATTTCAAACTTATGCCTTAAAAATTTTGAAAAAACTGATATTGTCGGACGGAATCGATAAAAAATAGATTTAACAGACTTTGAAGGTTTTTTTCTCATTCTATCGAAAAGAGCTTAAATACATTATTATTGAAAAATCAACATGAACTTACATCTATACTAAAGAGATAAATATTAAATAACACATTAATAAAGTTGTTCCAAAAAATGAGCTCATATTAAAAAAAGTCTTTTTTTGTCGGACGGAATTGTCGGACGGAATCAATGTCGACTTTTCACATCATGGTTTAAGTTGTTGAAATAATAAGTGTGTATGGTTACTAGATGGTAACATCGAGTAAATTACGTATCAGTTTTAAAAATATGACTAAGATATCTGTTTCAAATAAGAAAACAAGGCGTTTTCCGTCCGACAATGAAAATCTAGTTTAATTACAAAATTTGCGTAAATACTTGTGTTTATAGTGATTTTTTTGTAGAATTACTTGATATTATCCTTTAAACTATACATTCGTTAAGTGTCAGAATTTACGTTTTTTTCAATTTTTAAAATCACCAATTTTTCAGTATTTTTCGTCGGACGGATTAAAAATTTAAATCGTGTTTTGTTGCTTTTCTGCCTCTTTTCTGTAAGTGTTAACCACTTTCATAATCTCTTTTTTTCCCAACTCGATACCTCAAACGTATTTGAACGTCTTATTCAACTTTAAAAACTCACAAAAAAACTTTAAACCTTTCTTATTGTTGTCGGACGGAAAAATTAGTAGAGAATCTTAAAAAAATTGTTTATTGACTAAGTCAGCTAATTTGTGGGCATTTATGTTGCAAGTTTTAATATTTTGACGCCCTCTACTTTTCAACTATGCTACAATTTGTTTCAATAAGTAAATGAACAAAACACAGCATCATTCTGTTTGATAATATCAAATTTCCGTCCGACAATTTCGAGATGAAATCGTTGTACAGAATTAACAACATTTTAGAAAAAGAACTCAAATTTTTTTTTACTTTTTAAATTCATAACTTAAATTTGATCTTTGTACTTGAAGAAAATTGCTTTTATAGGCTTTAATTCTCGGATTCAATTTTTGACACTCTGGGTGACCTTTTTTAAAACAGCGACGTAGATGAACAAGGACATGACTTTGACTTGTTTTACCGAACGTCTAAAGCACTGAATGTAGCCAATTTGAGTACGATGATCACCAGAGGTGTAAGTGTCAAGATGAGAAACTGTTTTCCTAAACAAAGTGTTACAAACAAGAAGATCATTGGCAACAGCAAATTCAAGAATTCTCTCACCCTCGGGATTACGTATACCATATCCCTAACCACCGTGCACTACGTTGTATACACAATTTGACTTAGCAACATGACCATTCCAATCACCAAGAATTAGAAGGGACTCTGACGCAGATACATTAGAAATGGAAGTAAGTTTGGAGTTGATCATAAAAACGTTCTTTTATCTCCTCAGGGAGCCCAGACTGAGGGCCGTAGATCGAAAGGAAAGAGAAAATAACTTTACCAACAATTAATTTTAACAAGATGATTCTGTCTGAAATGCGTTGAACTTCGAATACCTCATCAACCCAGTTCTCAGATAAAAGTATTCCTGTACCACCTAGGCTATCTTTGTTACCACACCAGTAGAATTTGTACCGAGAGTCCTTACCCTTAAGAAAACGAGTTTGGTTGGAAGACAAACCCAGCCCATCTGTGCTCTTGAAAGCCGCAAATTACCACATTCCTCTTAGTGAGTGACTCAACAACTTCACTACTAAGCTTTTATAATGAGCCTACGTTCCAAGTAGCGATCCTGAACTTGTTTACGCTTTTATTTTTGTAAAAAATTTACTAAAAATGAGATCGTTTCAAGACATTAAATATATTCCTAAACACCCCATTTCCTGGTAGTAATTAAATAAATATATTGTATAAATCTCTTTTTGGAGAAATATTTCGCCCGTCCAACAACAGCTTGGTGGTGTTGACAGTGGAATGTATGTGATATGACAAAAACACTGTCTTAAGTACATCCTTTGCGTGGCGCTGTTCAATATTGTTGTTCTTCGCCACATCAAATCATTAGTCCAGTGAGAAGTGTACACGTCTATGTTCGCATTAAATAACACCTTAAGAAGCGGTGTTGACACGACGTTAGGGAACATAGTTGGCGGATACGTGTATAAGAATTACGGTCCAATAACCGTGTTTATGGGGGGGGGGGGGGGGGGGGGGCAGGGGGGGTATAGTTTAGCTGCTCTGTGGGTTGTAATGCTATTCGTTTACTCCGTATGCAATGCTTTTGTTCACTAGATGTTTTTTGCATTTGTATTTCACATTTTTGATGGTTTGTAGCCTTTGTAAATCGATACTAATAAACAGGATATATGCTCAAACAATCTAACAAATTGACAAATGTTTGTTTTCTAGATTGATTTTGCTTTACCATGATACAAAGTACCACAATCGCGCGGACACTTTTTCTTATCCCCCCGTGGTCTCGTTTTAGCCCCGTTATTGATGACGACGTCACGGTTACAGGCCTAAAACAAGACCCCTGGAAATTAAAAAAAAGTAACAACATTTTGATAATTCGATATGAAAATTGCTTAGTTTTGAAAGGGCTTTCCGATAAATGTTTTATTGCTGCCATGGTAATACATCATTGTGCACGTCTCCTGCTTCAACACCACGTGATCCAAAACTACGAATGTACCAAAGTTGAAAAATGGCTCTGTTTCACACATGTAAAAGTGTCTTTCAGGTTATGTAATGTCCGTTGGGGAACTGTCAGACGGGCGTTTGTCGTCGAGCTAGTGCCGTTGGGGTACTGTGCTAGAATCCACTCTTCAACTAATAACAGCTAAAACCTCATTCACCAGTTATTTTCGGACCAAAGTGCTTTAAAACTTCACATCATCCTGTCATTAAGTGTCCATATCGACGAGAGACTTTCGTATTTTACACACCTTTCCTTTGTTTATCTTACGTAGGAAAAAGGCTCAAAAACTATTTCTTTGTTGGACCAATGTTTTCCGGTAAACCTTGCAAAAAGGAGACAGTTGAATTAGACCCTTGAGATTCATCATTTAGGCGTTTCATTCAAATATAATTTTTCGCACCCTTAAAGATGAAAGTTTTTCAAAGAGATAAGTAGACAAACGGTGTGACATCAATATTTAGTAGACAAACGGTGTGTGATTAATATTTAGTAGACAAACGGTGTGTGATCAATATTTAGTAGACAAAAGGTGTGTGATCAATATTTAGTAGACAAAAGGTGTGTGATCAATATTTAGTAGACAAAAGGTGTGTGATCAATATTTAGTAGACAAACGGCGTGTGATCAATATTTAGTAGACAAAAGGTGTGTGATCAATATTTAGTAGACAAACGGTGTGTGATCAATATTTAGTAGAAAAACGGTGCGTGATCAATATTTAGTAGACAAACGGTGTGACATCAATATTTAGTAGACAAACGGTGCGTGATCAATATTTAGTAAACAAACGGTGTGTGATCAATATTTATGAAGAACGATTTTATTATATATTGTGCACGCGTGGTCTAGTGGTCAAAACTTATGTTTCTGGCCGCAATGGCCCAGGTTCGATTCTCGCTAGATACAAAAAAATTTGCTCAAAACGAGAATTACCTGAGCGCGCCGCACCTTTGGGAAGTGCCTGAAAAACCTACCACTGGTTAACCAAAGCCTTGTAAGCGAAATTTGGTAGACTAATGGTCGAATAATAAGTTACGAAAATGTACTTTCCAACTGTGGACCCTAGTGGAAACAACTACAGCACTTTTCTCGTGGTCTGGATTTTCTGGGTTATCCACTTAAAATGTGAATCATTATTATTATTATTATATTATATCGTGCTGTGATGCTACAGTCTACATTTTTCTCAATAATAGACTTGGTTCTACGCTTCCAGTAGTTCACCTTTTAGTCCATTTAAATTCAACTTCAGTCTAAATCATTCACAGCATCCGGATTATTTGCCGTCAAAACGCACTTTGCGATGGTAATAATTTGTTTTCCGTTTTCAGCCGTGAAATATGGACCTGCCAGCTTCCTTGAAATTTTTACATTCTTGTTTCTTTAAGTTTGTTTTCTAGAAATTTAAATCTGTAAAATTCTCTGCCGTAATATTCCTTGGTGTCCTGATTAATGAAAACCTATCTTAACTCATATTAACTATTTACAAAACATCAAACGTCATTAATTAACGCCATAAAGTACAAACGTCCAAATCTATAGGAATAATGTCCTGCGTGCAGCCATTTCTAAACAAGCAAATCCTTAAACTTAACTATTCTAGCCTTCCTTATCCATTCCTTAACTATGCAAGTATAGCATAGGACAGTACTTACCCAACTTGGCTAAAAAATATTTTTAACATTCAAAAATGGAATAGGCAATGGGCAATTATTATTAAAAATAACGAATATTTATACAGGATAAAAATCTTCAGTTTACAATACATACATATTAAAATATATACATAAAATGTTATCAACGTTAAGAGAGGTTATGCATAGCCTTTGTTGACGTTTTGGTCTACTATACCTTAGAAGAATTTGGGGTGCGTTTGGTTTCACAAATCTGCAATTGTCGGATTGTTCGTTTATAATATTTGACCTTTATCTTTTATGACGTTATCACTAAACACGCCCTAAAAGTTTGAATATTAAGTGCTCTGCGCTGTTCATTTACATTTACTTCTCTAATGTTCTCTGAAACATGCATAAGCATTACAAGGCAAACGGGGCTCCTCATCCGTGATGAAGGTAATCCGTCTAGGGAGTAAATGTGATAAAAATCAACAAGGCAAGGGTATAAGTTCCAGGTTAGTATCTGGCGCCTGTAAACCTACCAAACGGGGTGAGATGTGCTTCTTTACTCTTTCGTTAGAGAACCATCTTAGAGACTGTGTCTTCATAAAAATACTGGTTTTTGGTAATCCTCGACCATCCCGTAACATATGAAATGCTAATTTCACAAACGTCATGCCGCATCGATTGTCGCGCGGATTACCGGGTTGCGTCCCACAGTGAGACGCCAGGCTGGGGTCGAAAAATATGTTTCTGGCCTTCATTATAGTGAAGTAGCCTCTTTCTCTAGACACAAAAGGTTACAATCTCAGTCAGAAATTCGTAAGGTAAAAAGGGAACACCTTAGGTTTAAAGTACTTGTGGGAGCTGATATGAATGCGACCATTGGCGAAGAATCTTTTGACTCATGGACTTTTCTTGGTCCAAATAACGACAAATATAAGACCAATGTCAATGACACTAGATTACTAACACTCTCCAGTGAAAATAAGCTCTTTATTATAAACTCTCTTTTTCCATCAAAACCCATCCATCGACACACTTGGTATTCACCAACTGGTTTCTCAAAAAGAGTAGACTACATACTTGCAGAATGGCACCTAAAAAGCTTTGTTCAAACTGTCGTGTCTATCGAAAAGCCACAGTCCCTATCGAAACCAACTATCGTCTCCTAACACTGTCATGTTATTTCCCATCGAAACGTAATCGTAAATTATTTTTTTCACGTACCGTAAATGACCGATCTAACGCCCACTCCCGAACTGACGCCCCTCCCGAATAAACGCCCAGGGTTAAAGTTAAATTTTTTAACTAACGCCCACTCCCGATTAAACGCCCATTCCCGAATAAACGCCCAGGTCCATAGAGAAAAATTAAAATAAACGCCCATGGGCTTTCATTTGATTCACAGCAAAATTAATACTACTTTCTTTAAACTTTAAAGTGTGGATATTTTGAGGGAGAAAAACGTGAAGCAATCCTATTGAATCAAGAGTTTAAAGGTCGGTGTTTTGTTGCTTCTTCAGCGAATGGCTGAATGAACGAAGCGCTAACTCTCCATTATGTAAAGAATGTTCTCGGATCGCTTGCTTTCGGAAAACGGCTATTAGTATGGGACTCTTTTCAATGTCACATAATGGAAAGTGTCAAAGAAGTCTTACAATCTGCGAAAGTGCACATGGCTGTCATTCCAGGGGGGTGCACAAAGCATATTCAATCCCTCGATGTTAGCTGGAATAAACCTTTCAAGGCCTACATTACAGAAAAATTCGACCAGTGGTTAGCAGAGGGTTTACACAAATTTACTGAAGCTGGAAATATCAAAGCAGCACCACAGCGGAAAATTGTTCAGTGGATTCTCGAATCGTGGTCACATCTATTGAAAGAAATGATTGCCAAGTCGTTCAAGGTTTGCGCCCTAAATCTCCCAACAAATGGCTCTGAAGATGACCAAATACATTGCTTTAAGGAGGGTACGACTTGTGAGGCAGGAGCAGAAAAGTTTAAAGCACAACTAGCTGTAATGACAAACGAGGAAATAGGTGATACCAATCCCTTTTCTTTCATTAATGAAGAAGATATGGAGGCTGTGACCCAGCCATTCCACCTCCTCGATGACGATGAAGAGAATGACAAGAAACTTGATATCATGTAGTCGACGTACATCTTCTCGATTATATTACTTTTGTTGATGGACTTTGTTTATTAACGCCCCTCCCTTACTAACGCCCCTTCCGAATAAACGCCCAGGGTAAAATTTGTTTGTTAAAATAAACGCCCAGGGCGTTTAATCGGTCATTTACGGTATTTATAAACCTAATAAATCCCGTAAGGATATTGCCTCATTGCGTAGTGATTCTTCTGTTCGTGACAATTTTTTTCGAGTAAACTTGATATGTTGTTGATAGATGAACCAATACTTGATGACGTCAATAAATTTGAAACCTTTTTAACAAAATCTATTTTGGAAGCCAGTGAGGTTGAAATCCCCAAAATTAATAAAAATCCCCTTGGCCCAGTGATGAATTTTTACACCTTATTAAAATACGTCTATCGTTGGTGATCCAATTGAAAATAAAAGACTTGGATCAGCTATTAAAAAGTTGCGAAAGAAGTTAAAAAAAGATTATTTTTCTAATTTGTCAAATAGTTTAAATGTTGTGGCGGAGGCTAGGAAAGTAGAGGAGGAATTACGGCTCTGCAAATCCTATACCATGCACAAACAGTCCGACACAAACTTTGTTACTTCAGAAAAACTCTCTGAGTTTTGTGAGGATCACCTCAAAGAAAAACCAGTAGATTTGCAACCTGAAGTGATTAATCCTGAGCTGTATCCTCATATTTTACCACCTGATGATATAACTACCAATTCTGATATCCCAACTAATTCAGAAGTGGACAATGCTGGGAAACGGTTAAAAAATGGGAAATGCCAAGGGACCGATAAGATATACGTTGAAGAAGTAAAGTATAATACTTCCAATCGATTCATGACTTATTTGACGCTTTTAAATACAACGATATGGGCAACTTTTAAATTGCCATCGTCTTGGTTAATTTCCTCGATAACCTGTCTTATTAAAAATAAGGGATCGAGAAGTGAAGCCTCTAATTACAGGGATCATTCAATTATGTTAACATGCTCAAAAATAATTATTTCGATTGTAATATCTAGAATAAGAGGCACATATGAAAAATTAATATCTAATTACCAATTTGGTTTTCGATCAAATCAATCGACCAACAATGCAATTGTTATTTCTCAAAATTCGACAAATATGACATCAGAACCGTTGTTTGTATGCTTTATCGATTTAAAAGCGGCTTATGACCCCTTTTGGTGACAATTCTAAAAGTATTTTACTCACATCAGCTTGTATAAAAGGATCCAAAATATATTTTAAAACCTTTACTGGATGTAGACAAGGAGGTCTTGAATCCCCAGGTTTGTTTTATTTATATTTGGACTTTGTTCTAAGGTGCGTTGAGTGAGTATGAAGTACTTCAAAAGTTCCCTGACACCGGATTGAAGTACTCATACAGAATACCAGGTCATTGTTCCAACAGAGAGCAGCGCAGTGTATATGGCCTGAGTGGAACTCAGCGACTTAGGATGATCCTCTATGCTGCTGATATTGCCTTACTATGCAGTGATGTAAACGAGCTCGTAGAAGTTTTGGATATTTATAATAAAACGTTCACCCGATTTGGACTGAAAATTTCAAGAATTAAAACAGAAACTATGGGTTTCAACGTTCCTGAAGAAATCAAAGCCAAACCATCATTAGTATCAATCGGTGGAATAGCACTTAAGAACGTTCGTGTGTTTAAATATCTTGGACATGTAATCACCAACAACAACGATAACCCATCACATTATCTTTCTTTCCGTATTTCAACTGCTTTCCAAAAATGAACAAGCTAAAAAATGTTTTAACTGATAGAAAATTTTTTATGTCAACTCGAGTAAAACTTTTGGAAGCTTGTGTGCGAAGCCGCTTGTTGTACAGTTCACAAACCTGGAGTCTCAGCCAGTGAACTGAGAAAACTAGAGTCAATTTGGCATAGTTTTCTCGGAAAAATGGTTACCAACGGTTTCAAACAAAAAAATGTCCCCGAGAATATTTAACAGCTAAAAAGAAATCAAATGTTATCATTCCAGAACCAGATGGTCTTGACTGGGCTTATGTTTTTAACAACGAAAATCTGCACAAAATTACAAAAAACAAAAATATGCCATTTTTCTGTAAAATACAACATTTAAAATATTTAGCTCACGTTGCAAGACTCGAAAATCTTTCTTTGCAAAAACAAATTCTTTATGCATGTGATCGTAAAAAAATATTCTCGTGATATGTGGGTAAAAATAGAAAAAGATCTTAACATATCTAAAATGCAAATTCAAAGAATGATGTTAAATAAAAAAGAGTTTACGTCCCTACTTTACCAAAGTTTTATATAGGGACGCGCTAAGGACACAAAGTGTCCATGTGAAATTTGATGATGATGATGATGGAAGAATTAAGCCAGGAGCTGTTAATAGCTGTTAAAAGTAGCAACAAATAAACCAAAAATCTGTTTGATTTATTATATTTTAGGTGTTCTGGATGTAGTAAGTCTGTTCCAAGACAACTGCCGTTTTTGAAGCCCTTGATGTCCTGGACTTCATCAATTTTAAGAGGGTTACTATTTATTTTCAAATCTTCCGGTGGTAAAATATGGGGATGATTTTCAGGATTGGTAACCTCTGGAAGTGCCTCATTGGATAGTAGCTGTTTATCCGAATGTTTGGTAATAGTATAATTTTTACACAGTCGAAACTCTTCCTCCACCCTCCGTGCTTCATTAGCTAAATTTATGTCCGATGCAAGATTAGAAAAATAGTTATTTTTTAGTTTGATACGCATTACCTTGATGGAATTATTCAACACCCGAAGATTAGCAGGATCTCTACATTGCCTTCGCTGATCAAAAAGATCTAGAAACTCAGCGTTAGGCCATGGACAAAATGATGCTGATGAATTAATACGTTTGGGAATCGTTTCTTCGCTGGCTTGACGAATAGATTCCACGAAAGAATGATTAAAAGTATTAATATCGTTGACACATGGCTCATCTGCAAGTAGTTCATGAAGTTTAGATGAAAAATCATGCAGGACTTGGGGGTTATCCCTTAATGACGATATATCAGTATACGGTTTCTTGGGTTTTCCGGGTTTACGAAAACACGGCTTTCTTTCTGATTTTGATTCGTACAAATTTTGGCGTGGATTTAATTTGGCGATGGACCAAAATGATTTTTGGCGTGGATTTAATTTGGCGATGGACAAAGATTTTTTAATTTAGCGTGGATTAAATTTGTCGGAGCAGTAACACTACAAACGTTGGTTGTAAAGAGGCAAACAAGGATAAGAAAGAAGAAGAACAATGGAGTGTTATAACTATTGATTAGTTTAATTTTATAATCATTATTTACATTCATTATTTATAATTTGCATATTTCTTTTGTAAGATTGTCTAGAAAAGTGTAAACAGAAGTTTCTCATGGTTTTAATTTAGGGATAGCAGAAATATTTTAAATTTGGCGCGGATTTAATTTGGCGATGGAAGAAAAAAATTGACTTTGGTGTGGACTTAATTTGGCAATTTCAGACCAAAATCGCCAATTTCGACAAATTTTCTCCACGCCAAAATTTGTACGAATAAGGTAGCTAAAAGAACAATATAAAGCTACAAATCGGTGATCAGATTCAAAAGAAATACTAGCGCGTCGATAAACACGACAACTCGAACTTAGTTTTTTAATATTCCATTCGGCAAGGATGTAATTGATTTTTGTGAAGTCTGTGGAGAGTACCACGTGTGACGGTGTTTTGTTGGGCCATCAAACAAATAATTCATAACAAAAAGATTGCATTCCTGTGACAAACTTACAGTTGTCATTGGTAGAGAAGTCATCGTTGCCGGTTCCCAAGTATGAACAGGAGCCGTTTGAATCACATCCAATGGTCGCATTCATATCACCTCCATCGATTCACCTCCAGCCGGGACATTTCGTTTTAGTGTTTAAAATTGATTTTTGTAGTGTGTCATAAACCAGTAGCTTACTAGATTTTGCATACTCTTCAGCTGACAATTTCATGCCGTGGAGTATCAGTTAAACTAAAAGAATTCTGCCCTCAAAAATAGAATTATCAATATCAATAATGTTCGCATTTGAAGAGGAAGAAGTACAACTTTTCATAAAAATTGTTTTCTTACACTCATTTGCCCAGAAAAAGAGTCAGAGATGGTCTTAATACGTGGGTCAGTTTTCCAGAGATCTGATAAATGGAAAGAATAACTTATTTAGTTATCCATACTTATAGGGTAAAAATTACTTTAGGATTTCAATTGGGCAAAAATTCATGAAATATGAGACATTTTTACATTTTAGGCCCAAATTTACCGAATTTACCTGTGTATTGAAGTTCAAAGTGTTTTTCAAATTATGACAAATAGAGTTATTATTTTGTTAAAGGATTTAATTTCAAAACTAAAAGGTAAAGGTAAAGGTAATTTTGTAAAATTATTTTGTAATAATTACTCCCGCCTTTCCACTAGGTACTGTGACTTTGCTCCATGCAAAGAGATCGATGACGCGTGCGCTTTTTGTGGATTTCATCAAATATCAGGACCGTGTATACCACGAGAACCATGCAAAGGTTGTTGTTTTGTATAAAAATAAGAATTTCATTAGCAGGCCCAACTAGTCCACATACATGTCTACCATATTGCGTGCAATTTCGTTAGCAAAACCGGGTGGTACACACGTATTTCATCTTAATAAAATGCTTGGTGTGTTAGCTATTGAAGATGTTATTGCTGGAAAGCAGGACATAAACAGACCAGTCTGTAAAATACACGTCAGACTGACCAAATTTCACGTTTTTATTATATGTACTTGCATCACTTAAAATTCCTAAAAATGATATTTTGCTTTGGAGTTGATCCACTATACCTGAAATGACCTAACAAGGATTTCAGCAAAAACTTGAAGTTCTTTTTGTTACTATATAAAGCTTTATACATTTTCACATCTCTTATCACATCCTGGGCGAAATTCGTTGCGTAATGCAAGCCTAGCTCAAATTCGTTGTTTTCCTGGTCGAGCCATAATTGTAAGACGCTTGTCTTTAGTACGCCAGGACTAAAAAGTTGTAGGTCTATGACATGACAGGACATGCAGTGTTTTATGATAATAAAATAAGGAACAGCCATCTAATAAAGTTTAACAGAATATGATTTATACGTCAACGTAAACGACTCCAAATAAGGTTTTCGCGTTGCTGAAACGACGCGTTTTCTCCCACAAGCTTTCACTCTGTTTTGCCACGTCTTTGAATGACGTATGAATCCGTTGAGTTGCATGGTCAAAAATCCGAAGAGTACTTGTTACAGCATTGTGCTATATAGATAATATCCACAGCCCGTCAACACATCAATACGGCGCAGGCTTATTTGTTTTAAAACCTGCAAAGCAAAAAATCGACATTTCAAATTGTGTTACTGTGCAAAGAAAATTCCCAACAAAAGTTATAACGGTTTGGAGACACAACTCAACCGCTGACCATATTGCATCTTTTAATGGTTCGTATGTCATAACTGCTTACAAATTCACGAAGAAAAAACTGTTGTTGAATAGAGCGATAGGTAATTACTTGCGTAGCTTGAGAACTGACACAGCAGGTTAGGGAGAGGTTATTCTGGAAGATTTATCACGGACCACTCCTTTAACAGTTTTTAAATTGAAACCGACAAGAATAAAACACATGCCTATTGACGTCATGCGTTAAGTATTTATGTATCAGTATATATTTAGTGGGAACTGAGGCAAAATTTTTGCAGTTGTTTTCGATCGGAGATGGAGATTTTCAGGTAGGAAGTTGACTTGTGTTAAAGATCAGCAATTATCCATCACTCTAAAAAATACCTCGGATTTCTCAGAGTTGCTTTAGAAATTAAATTACTTCGAGTGTTGCGACATCTCGTTTTGGTGTATTTGTAACAAAACCATTTAGCTCACGTTTTTAATGGTTGTTTGTTTTGCTTTTTTGGTTCTCTTTTAATTATTTTGTTTTAGCGATTTTCTTTCATCTTTTTATGCTACTTCATATACTATGGTGAATAAAAAGTTGGTATATAAAAAGTTTGCAAAAAGCCATTGGTCATACGATGTTTTATGTTTTGCTGTGTTCAATGCGGTTATTTGCAGCATATTTTAAATTTTAGTGAGAAAGTGTGAACTTTCAAAAATCTTAAACGAACACTGATTTTAGTATCTCGTTTAAGATTGAATTATTCGCAAAGCCTCTCAATGAATTAAGTCTTTAAGTTACCTACAAAAGTTAAAGATATCAAAAAAATTAAAGCGTGCCTTCGCAAACTCATTTATTTCGTAACCGCCCGCAGTACTTAATACTTAGGCTATTAATATTCAGATTTGATGCGTGTATTCAAAACCGAAAGTGTTAAATATATTTTATGTAAACAGATGTCTCATCATAACCACCTTGCTAACCGCGTCCGCCATTTCCGATCTGACAAGGTTGAAATGCGGTTACCACGGCAACTTCTCCATTGTTGACAACGATAAATATTACAATGGAAAGGTTTTAGCAATATATCCCGGCATTCAGCGCGGCGTGTGTGCAATGCAATGTTTTCATAATGACGATTGCCTGTTTTTCAATTATCGATTGAGCCCGAAAACCTGCGAAATCCTCTCCGGCTATGCGTACGGTTTCTATGGCACCAAATATGGCTGGCAATTCCACGGAAATGAGAAAAATCTTTTTAACGTAAGTCTAACTGCAAAGTTATTTAATGCAATAACAAGAAGTGTTTGTCGTTACAGAAAGGTCCAACGTGCGTTACTTTATCACCGTGTAAAGAGCATCAAGAGTGCACAGACACGTGTCGCTTGCCAGGTTACATTTGCGTCGGTGTGTACTTACATTAATAAACACCAATCAGTTTCTGTTAATTGATTCTGAATGCATTAAAACACAAAAATTTCGGCAGATAAAATTTCGGAGGAAAAACTTCGGCGGACAAATTCGCGGCAAACTAAATTTCATATTTTTCAATATTATTTAAAAATCATTAGGGAAACAGTATAAACAAGTCATATTTGATCTTGATTTGATGAAAAGTTATTAAAATCCAAAAATTTCGGCAAACTCGAAATTTCAGCGGACAAATATTCGGCCAACTTTTTTGCCAAAATTTTTTCCCGCCAAAATTTTTGGGTTTTAATGTACCCATTCCTATGCTATAGAACCACTACATCATTCTACTCGTGAAGTGCGGAGAAAATTGTATAATTCATTTAGACAAATACTTTAACGCAGCCTTTAATAAAAAGGCTTTCGACGAGAAAGCCGTTTTATTGCCCAACGTGTTGGATGAAGATTTAAGCACGATGAACGAAGCCAGCGAATATATCACTATTGACATGTTGTCTGCGGTTCGAATTAGTGTCATTCTCATCACAGCTTCTAATAAGGACTTAGAGTTGGCTGTTAATGTTAACTCAAAGCGACGCGCCGTGTTGAATTTCTTCACTGCAGAAAGTTCCAGCGTTGCGATCGAACGAAGAGTCACTTTTGCTTGGTCAATACCAGGACTGAAAGCATCCACCTATTCCAAGTCCATCATCATATCCAAACTACTTGCGGGCAATCTTCAAACGATCCAAGTTTACGAAGTGAAAGTTTTCAGCAAACTCTCCCAATAATTAATTCTTAGCTACACTCTTTTTACTTGAGCCTGATTCTTTGTTCACATTTCAATGTCCGCTACAGAGAGATTTGGGGGTAGCTATATAACACTTCATGCTTTTGAGAACAATTATTTTTCTTTTTTTTTACAATATACAAATGCTAAATGCTTTATATTGAGCTGAGAATAAATTATCTGATCAAAAAGCGTCGAAGAAACGTCAGAAAAACTGTCCTAAAATTTAATAAGCAAAGTAGGCAACGCAAAGTTAGCGTGGTTATATAGAGGTGATTGTGGTCGTTTGGTTGCGATAAGTTGCGTTCACATGCTGAAGTTTCTGGTGTAGTCATACTCAATAGTAGGGATGACAGCTTGGACGAATTTCAAAAAAATTAAAACGTACCTACATGAAAGTCAAGGGAAATTGAAAATTGTTAAACGATGGTAGACAACTAATTCAACAGAAATTGCAAAAATTTCTTTCGGTGAAATCAACATAGACGAATTATGTAGATGGCATAAAAATTTCCCCCATTTCCTTTTGTTATAATAACTACGTATCTGAGGAATTGCTTCAATTTTTTCCATGTTGCCAATACAAATATCAGGCGATAGTCACAAAAGAACACCTGGGGATTTTATTCACTGTTTCATGACCAATTTCCACTTCAGACAATTATCCGCAAATCGGAAAGTGTTATCAGATCGGGTCTGGTTCTTTCTGTTAATTCAACCGCATAGCGAAAAGAATTTGTTTTTAATTTGTAGATGAATTAATTTCGCCCTCATTCCAAAGAAAATAATAATTTATAAATTATAATAATAATAATAATAATTTATTTTGACATTTTTATTTGTTCGCATGGTAAAAGTTAGAGATATTAGAAAGTCAAAAATAAGGAAAGCCACCTGACTTTCGCTAAAAACATATTTTTATCTGACAAAAACCAATAATAGGGGCTAACCATAGAGGTTTGATGATTTAGCTCGCTTTCTGCAGGTCCCTAACCATTAAAAAATACGGCATTATTGTTTATATTAGTTGTGATATATATTAACTGCATTGGGTATTTTATTTTATTATTTACTACGCTTATCAGTTGTAATTGCGTTTTATTTATTGGTTGAATATATAACAATAAAAAAAATGACCAGGCAACAATTTTTGGAACAAATCTGGCGATTCTTCAAACTATCTAATGTCCCATCTTCATTAGACCTTCAAGTTTCAATGCAATGGATTGTACTTCAATTCCGTATTTTGGACTGTATAGCGAAGGATTTGCAGCGTTTCAAAAGCATCTTTTAATTGAACATCAGACGGCCGTGGCGGCGCTTCAACATCTATACTTTCGTTAACTAACGTTCCTCAACGTCTTCGTCATCATTATTAAATCTGAGCAAACATTTGAAAAACCCAAAAACCCCAGAATTCCTGAAAGTTTTAGGAAAAGTTCGAGATAACGAGAGAAAATTGGCCAGGGGATCGGAAATATTGTTCCAGATATCGAGAGGATTTTGGCCCAAAAGAGTTCGTAATGCCCAGGGGACCGGGGAAAAAAGTTGGGGATATCGATCGACTGTACCTCTAGCCGCACTTTCCAGACATCATGTCATCACATTTCATTGAATTCATTGGTTTCAAACTCTTTTAAACCGCCAGATCTTTCAGATCTTTCTTGTCTGATTCCACAATATTTTCATGAATAGTACATTGTACGCATGTTGTTTTTTTTTATCATGTCCGGCATGCGAATAATTGTATGGGTGGAAATTGGCCTTGAGTGTAGTTTATTTTAAATAATAGACCCCTTTCGAGATGCAATGCAAAACTTAAGCAATTCCACAACGACCAGTGCTAACAAAAGAAAATGATTGACAACTCAACCTTATCTTACAAAAAAAGCCCAACTTAGCCTAGTTTTCGTATAAACGTGTCAAAGAAATTATCTGATTGGTTTATCGCAGTCAAAGAAAATATCTGATTGGTTTATCGCAGTCAAAGAAAATATCTGATTGGTTTATCGCCGTCTAAAAAATTATCTGATTGGTTTATCATTGCAAACGAAACGACGAAAAGATACATATGCACTCCTATTTCACCGCCACCATCTTGAACGGTAGAAATGATCTTCTTCATCACCTCTGCATGTCTACAGAGAAGAAACTTCACATGAAAATGCATCTAAGAAGTTCAACTGAACAGCGATCTAGAGTCTTAAAACTCATCATGAACTAAAAAGTGATTTCAAATAAACCTGTGTTTTAGCCGTCAAACACGAAGGTTTTCCGCTCATAAGAATGCCAAGATGTATGTATCTATAGGTTGACAATAACGTGGCATAACGTAGGGTACCTGCACGGGTGTATGGAGGCCATGGGGGGTGGCGGAAGATGCGGGTGGGCTTCGGACGTCACTGTTTTATTAGCGTGGTCCTTCAAATGAATAATAAAACAATGAAAAAATGAAGACAGAAAAATGAAAACATTATTATTAAACATAACAATTATTTGCTTGTAGAAATACTTAACACGCCTGGCTGATGTCTTCGTACATTTGTTCCATAGTCAGTGGATTATTCGACTGAAAATAAGTAAAATGCAGACCAGAATAAAGATATGTTTAACCACGAAATGTGGCCCCAGGCGAGAATATCGAATTTTAAAATTATTTTTAACTATTTATGCTGCAAATCATCAATTTTATGTCATTCTTTTCGAAGAGTGTCATTTTTTATGAAACTCTGGACTTTTGATGATGAATCATAATATCATGAATTCAAGATAAACGACAAACAAAACATCAACTCTTCCTGGACACAATATAATTTAGCTTGCTCAAAATCATCAATCCAAGTTCGACGCTGATTCAAAAATTCTTCAAATATCAAATAAATACCTACGTAAACAAAACGTCAGCAAAACGAATTTATGACTAAAAATCAATTTTATTTCAGATTTATTTATTTCATATTGATGACCCTTGCTGGGAGCCCTGCTTGAAATACCCACCTCATCGTATCCAAATAACCATAAGCGAGGTGTCTGATAATATCGGTCGTATGTGATGTTCAAGTCGTAAGATCGGGTCAGTAGAATACCATTCTTTGCGTTTGCAGCCTCTTGCATTAAATCTTTCTTTTGTGTAGAGTATGACACTGTAGCCTGGCAAAAAAAGGAAATATATTTAAATCTCCTAATCCCCCCCCCCCTAAAAAAATGCCATGAAATAAATCAGGAATAAATAAAGAGGAATAAACGTTTATCGTCATGAATGAATCATCTGCATTATTTCGTGCAAGAATAAACGATTCCGTGTTAGATACGAATGAAAAATAGGGACACGTTGAAGGAATTTGAGCCACTTGATTGCGTTCATGTAGAGCAAATTATTAAGAATTTAAACCTTGGATTTATCGATACACGCAAATGTGATGAAGCATAATCACCTACCGAATCATCCTCTAACATGCCAGCTTCCTCGAACGCTACATAACAGAAGTGTGAACTGAATATATTAAACTTTCTTTATACAAGACTATAAAAGTGAAAGCATAAAAAAGATTGAAATAACGGTTCGACCAAGAGGCGGCGTTTGCATGAAATATAATATAATAAATATTCAATATTTAAGCATATTTATAGCAATAATTATTAAGATAAAAATTAAACGTTATTGTAGGTTGAACTACAATAAATGTCTTAAACCGCTTTTAGCGATTACAAAGATCGGATTTTATCAGATATTCATCTAGAAGGTACCTTCCATATCCATAGCATCTTCATCGTCATCGTCATCATCGTCAACAGTTCGAGCCGTCTACAGGAGATGGAAAGTCATCATCGCGAAACAACAAGTGGAACACAGAAGAAATATTTTTAAAAAAATATTAATGATATAATAATAATAATATATATATATTTTACTTTTCACAAAATGAATTTTCTTTTCTAGATTTACGATATAACTTATTTATAACAATTTAAATTGCAATACCATAATTATAAAAAACGAAAATAAAAGATTCTCTCACGCTGTCCATCTCATCTTTGGCGACATCCCTCGAGGTTGCCATCTCAATGTTGTGGTGCGTATCAACCCAACCTCCATCTCCATCCGTCTCCTCAATGATCGCCTCATTTTCCGAAAGGTAAATCATTTGCGCGCATCTCCGGTAGCAAGGCACTAAAGAACAAAATCATTATCTTTGTTTAAGAAATCATCTAACGCCTTAATTAATTGGATAAATGTTTTTTACAAAGTATTTAATATAGTAAATAATATATTATATTTATTAATATTTATTAGTAATTAAGTAGGGCAACAGATAATAAAATCCAATGTCGCATTTTAAAATATCTATGTTATAAGAACAAAGTTGTATGTATGTTTTCCCTGGATAAAGAAAGATGTAGGCCAAATTTTACATTGTCATAATTGAGTACGTTGTTCAATGATATATAACCATGATGTGGTCATCAAGCCCACAAATTATTAACATGAAAATAAAGTAAAAAATCAGTTAGAACTCAACCTTGAATTCAGATTTCGAAACTCAATCTTCAATAAATAAAAATTGTTTCGCAGCAAACAAATCAACAATCATATTTTCTGTGTGTTTATCAATTCAAAAAATAAAAAGCATAAATTATACTATGTATTAGTAATTCTCGAATGAATAAGAATTGAAGTAGCTTGGAACTATGTATCGTTGCCTTAATTTTGAATGACCTTAAGTCCATTTTTGTCAAAAATGACTTTTTTGAAAAAGGCCTTAATGTCCATCATTACAAGATTTCATTGAGGACCTTATGTCCATCATAAAGTCAAAAATTTTCATGTTCAATTATTAATAATTGCAATATGTTTATTGAATAACCTGAAGTCCAGCGATGTCAAAACAGTTATTTTTATGAAAAGATTATATCACATAACAAAATTTAAATAATAACTGGAAAATACAAAGCCGTAAAGAAAAAATGCGAATGGGAGAGATATTTGGAAGATTTGAAAACTAACGCAATAACTTAATTATCTATAAAGTTGGAAATTAAGGCGGCGGTATGATCCATTTTACGACAAACTTTTCTGTTGATATTTACAAAGAAAAATCATTCATTAATACGTCATCCAGCTACAAAGACATGTTTAATGGATTATCAAACACAATTAGTCAGCTTCTAGATTCTAAATTATTTTTTCAACTTAAGATATGACTTTGTTGGTGCTTCAAGTTCATTCCAACATTTACATCAATAAAAGTGAGGCATAAAATACCATTTTTTGTAGCAAGAAATTGTTTGTCTGCTGGCAGGTAGTTTTTCTTCTTCGATGATTCGCCAGTGGACCTCAAATTAAAAAATGATTTAAATGCTACTCTTGATATGGAAAACAAAGAATAAAAATTTCATTTCAATGACAACTGAACGTATGCATCATCATCATCATCATCATCATTTACATTTTTCACGTCTATTTTCCATGCTAGCAAGGGTTAGACAGGGTTTCAACAAATGATATTCGCCACAATTGTGTAGGTTTAATCATTCGATGTTTCATTGAAGCAGATGTTTTTTACAGCTGGATGCCCTTCCTAATGCCAACCCCAGTAAGAGGAAAACAGTGGTGAGTTAACCCACGCAAGGTACGTATTTAAAACTCCGTGGCAGCAGTGCATAAAGGGCATTGGTGCTTATATCCATGAGGTCAAAGATGTTACGTGACCCGCACACCCGCATACTCATTCATAAATTCCAAAAATAATCGTTGGCAGGCCTTAAATTATCAAGGTTCATGTCCTTGCTTTGGTGGGAGCTTGGAACACCTGGCCACACTCAAGAATTCTACTCCCAGACAACTCACTAATGTGAGCTAGGTTTGCAATCAACTCAGTGCTAACAAAACGTTGACTGACTGATTTGAACAAAACCCAATGTACTTATATCCTGGAATTGAGTACTCTATTCCCGGGAGCGACCTAAAGCACTTGGGATTTCAATACCTGAACACTACAAAAAAAAATAAATGAACAGTAAAAACAAAATACATAGAAACAGACATTTAGAAAAGGAAAACATTCTCACCAGTGCCAAGTCGGACAATGATGAACCAAGTAATCACCAGCAGCGACAAACTGTAAAAACAAATGACACGTTGAGCATTTTCCTTGGATCATAATAGTTGCAGATATTCACAGGCAACATTCTTCGTCGTGATCAACATACACTAGCAATAATCTGAGTGCAAGGGAAATTTTCGTCCGCAACAACAATGCAAACCACATGCAAATTGCGTGCACCATTTCTTTCATCAAACAGTTGTGTAATCACGTTTTTGTGTGTTCGTAAAACTCTTTGACAAACACGTCATGTATTGTTTTGTTTCTTTAAAATATTTTAATAGTTTTTTAACGATCTTCTAGCACACAAAATGTGTCATCAAAAGAACTTCACGCTCCCTGATTCAACTGATTCAATTGATGAAATCACACTTTTACCCCAATTGAGAAACGAACTCAAAACAGAGGGACCTCATGCAAAACACTTAGACCATCGACCATCTTTTACTTGGTCACCCTTTATTTTATAGTAGTATTTTATTGAATTGTATTGGGAAAGTGTGAATTTACACGAACACTGATATTATTGTAAACTAGCACTCATCACTACTTCATCATCATTACTTCTAAGACAAATAATAACTGTGTCAACCCGCCTTTCTATGTTTTTATATCAATCAATATCAATCACAAATTTACTTGCTCACCCGTGGATTGTATTTCCAGGCTGCATTTTTTAAATTTTATTTTAGAAAGTGTGTGTTTTCAGCGAAAATTATTATATAAATGTCATACAATAATACAATGATTAACAAACCTCCTCCGGGGTGATGACACCTGTTTCCATGAACTTTGATTCCTGAAATATCAACAAATCAAGATGGTGCACAAAATACCGAAACACATTTTAAAATTAATAAACCTATCATCTTGTTAATTATTTATATTTAGCAATTATTTAGTAACAAAAATAGCAATTTTTCTTCTTCTTCTTTTACATTTTTTCACAAGCTCGCATGAGTGATTACGGAAATAAAATAATTGACCAGCAAAATTGAGTGCGGCACAAAAGGAGACAGAAATTAAGAACCTGGTTGTTACATACTTTGAGGATGGGGGTTAAACTCTCTGCTACACCTAGAGCTTTACTTTTCACTGTATTGAACGCATTTTGTAGAGCCATGTTTTAGTTCACCTGCACCGAAACTCAAATATTTATATCAATAAAACAAGTTTGTAAAAAATTCAATTTTCCAATTAAAAATAAAATAATACATTAAAAATTTGATTGTAAATATCGCACAGAGGTTTGGCAAGGATATGATTTTAGTTGGACATGGATATTATAAGAAACGGGTGGAATTGAGAAGAACTCTGGATGTCTGAACCATTAAAGAAATATTATTAACAATGAAAGTAAATATTAATTACAGTTCAAATTAGAGAGAATAAAGTTCAAAACTTGAAAAGAATTTCAAAGTAGTTTTTGTGAGGGAAATGCCTCAACAAAAAAATATAGCTGAAAAATAAATCTTAGCATCACGAAACTGAACATCATTTTTACCTTGTGTTTCAATCAAACAAATTAGGAAATACAGCCTAAATAATCATCTAAACCTAAAGATTACCTTGAATGGTCAATAAAAATCTAAGAAATATCTCTTGGTTTTCTTTTAATCTCTTTAACTAAAAAGTGTATAAAATTGATAATCAAAAAGAATAAAAAACCAAAAACCAAAGTAAAGAAACTAGAGGAGTCACAATTATTAACAAAAAATCTCAAAGATTCTAAAACCGCCGACGAAAGTAAAAAAATAGTAAACAAAATAATAGTCTCTCCATATATTAAAGTTAAAAATATTTTGTATATATTTCTCATATCACACTTTAAATAAAACACACATGATATTCGGGCCGAGTTACAGTACCTAAAAATAACATCTGAATAAATGAAGAAAGCATTTCTAGAAAATTGAAAATGAAACAAATGTTTTAAAACCAAAAAATTGATGACTAGCACGCGCATGAACTCTCTTCCGGTTTTTCGATTAACGGTCGTATCACACCGTCCAATTCTTTCGGCTTGTTATCGTCTTTGTTGGCATCGAGACCAGGAAGTGAAGCAGCCACTCTGCGGAATAACTGTACGCAAGAAAATATGCATCAATGAATTGAAAGGCAACGTAACAACATCTCAACATCTCGGAAAACAAAGTTGACTTGAGTCATTATGAGAACACTGAGTTTGAATGGGATGCGGATAGTTTTGTCAGAGTTTAATACTGTGGAGGGGCCAGCTATGCTGATTAAGACAAAATGGGAAGCCAATAGAAAGATGAAGATGAGATAAGGCCGCAGGAGTATCAGGCGTTGTTGCAGAAATGGTAAGAGCGTCTGGAGATACTGGAGTTGTGCTTATTACAAGTATAGCTAATCAGATCATGAAGGACAGTGTTATTCAAAAGTCTGTCAGTTAAGTGATTTAAGGGCAAGGGTGATGCAGTAGAAAGAGGTAATTATAGAGGATTGAAGTTGGTTGATCAAGTAATGAAAGTTATCGAAAGAGCGATCAATAAGTTACTGAGAGAAAAAATCAATATAAATAAGATGCAGTTGTTTTGTTTTGTTTACTGCTCAAGACATAGATAATAGTCATAATACGAAATTTGAAAGTAACTAAAAATAAAAAATCAGTCCTTTTTTCTAATAAATTTCTAATAAATATCTATTTCATAATAACATTCAATATACAAACTTAAATGTGCATAAAGGGTGCACTAAGACCAAGATTTTTATTACCTGCTTCACGTTGTGCCCCGTTTTTGCACTGCTTTCTATAAATAGAACGCCAAGTTCTTTGGCTCGTTTTTCCCCCTGTTCCATCGACACTCTCCTAAATCCAAACAACACGATTGCATTGAGAAATAATTCGAATCATCCCCCGATTACCTTTTATCAGTGAGGTCAGTTTTGTTTCCAACGAGCATGATAACGACCTCCTGTCCTCTCTCAACTCTCACATCCTCAATCCAACGATCTACTTGTGCAAACGAATTAGTGTCTGAAAAAAACAAAAAACAGAATGTTAAACGCTTTAAATAATCATAAATTTAAATTAAAAATCATTAATTTCAATTTTAATTTCTACAGTGTTTACGGCTCAAATGATCAGAGCTCATGATAGAAAAAAAAACAGCCCGATGCTGAACAATGCATATAGTAATAATATTTATAATAAGTAACTGGGTACACTGTACTAAAGAGACCAATTGATCTCTGTTTTGTCTAATACATCATATAGGTTATTCACACCTCTCGTTAAACTTGATTCAAATCTATGCTTAATTTTTCCGCACTAACAAATTTCCCAGCCAACTGTGTGAATAGGTGCTTTCATTGAACGACGGAAGAAAGAGGAAAAATGCTCAAAAAAGTTCATGATTTTAATGATCTTTCCATGAAATATTATTTTGCACGATGAATTACTAATAATAATTTGTGTTTGTTTGTCGGACTGTTTGGACAAAATTTGGTGAAATGTGTGGTTCTACTCAAGATAGATGCATTCAATGTTCGGAAAGCAGATAAAAAACCATGTTTTCTGCACTTTTGACACAAAAAACGTATCGCTTAAGTGGTTTTTGAGATACACAGATTTGGTATTTTGGGGGAGAGCGCAGAAGTTTAGAGGGGGGGGGGCCACCCCTAAATCAACTTCAAATTAAAAAAAAATTGCAGGAGTTATTGTTTCTGACACCATCACCATTTGAAAGAGTGTCAAGTAAAATTCAAAAACTCAATTTTAAGAGCCACCCTAGTACACATACTCCTAGATGTCTGGGAGTGTCCTAAGGAGTATAGTTCTTCAAATCTTTTAAACCAAAAGTGAAATCTATGCCAGTGCCATGAGCGTAAGTAGGTATTTTTAAGAATTTTGAGGTTCTTAGAATCTTCAACCAATTCTTACGCTACTGCATTGATAGACATTCAGGTCATCGAAATCAATTGATTCATTATACACAACAGAACGTGAATGTTAGAGTCAACAATATTTCTTATTTCCCTCCGGACGAGTAATCTTCTCCGAGCGTATTGGCTGAGGAGAAGTTGTAGTAACAGCCATGCCTGATGCCCACTAAGTTTCTTGGTGTATTAATAATCAAAATAATCCACATTTCCTTTTTTGTTTTATATTGACAGTTAGTGATGCTGTTAGGGGATGGCAAATATTGCAGAACGCAATTTGTCAGTTACCCACAGTAAATATACAATAAAATGATAATTTTAGACAGGAAATCAGCAGGTGCAGATGCTTGATTGACGGCACTATGAAAGTAAAGCCATGCTAAACATGCATATATTTGCTACACATTCAATTGTAATTGTACAAACGTCTTGCATATGTAATAAAGTAAAGTGGCCGTATTAACCCTAATGTTGGTAACGGGCCTAAACGAGGGTGTCTATCCCCTTTTCGTTAGCGCAAGACGTTGGGCGTAACTGTTGAGGCGGGCACCACTCCTACCACCAACACCCGTACTTTACCGCATTGAAATGCTACTCATTCGCTGAGTCGGCAAGGCCGAGTGGATTTGAACTCGTAAACCTCAGAAATCCGAGATTGCAAGCGCTCTACCAACTGAACTATCCCGACTTAAAATATGTAACAAACATACTTGAAATATCGTAAACAACAACAGCCGCTGAAGAATCGCGGATGTAGCTTGGAATCAAACTACGGAAACGCTCCTGGCCAGCTGTATCCCATATTTGAAGGCGAACCTGAATTATTTTAAAAAATATGTTTATTAAAGAATCAATCTCTGTCAATGAAATATACAACTTAAAACAGTGAAGAATACGAAACTCAACAAAATGAACCATGGCTCATTGACTAAATAATAGTTTAGATAAAAACATAGAATCCCACCGTTCTGTCTTCGAGATACATTGTCTTTGAAAGAAAATCAATCCCGATTGTTGCCTGAAACATAATAGTCAACATAATAAGATAGTAAAACGCGGACTTAATAAACCAACCAAAAACACAACCAAAGCAGACTGTTTCTGGAATAACTTACTGCAAGTGGGTACTCAAATCGTACAGTTTAAGTTCACAATTCCATGAAACCTTGTATAAACGTGCAGTCATGCTTTTACCTATTCCCTAACTGTCATGTGCTAACTGAAAGGACACTCGTTCTATGTTTTTATTTAACTCCACTACAATGTTATTAATATTCAGACGCCAAACTAGCTATCTCATGTCTACTAATCCGGGTTATTATGATCCTTGATCATTTCTTTAAATTCATCCATTTTAGAAATGATGCTGAAAACAATTGTTCTTATGTTCAGAAATGAATGAAGTTTGCAAAATGTCTTAGATGATATATATAATATATGGTTATTATTATTCTGTAAAATACACCAAATTCTAAGAAGATTTCCAATTTCAACTATTTACATCAAAAAATAGAAAAGATTGAAAGATAAATTGAAATGAATTCAAAAATTGAAAGAATTCTCCTTTGAGAGTTTCAAAATGGGAAAATTTTATGGAAATGTTAGATTATACAACATCATCTTGTTGCATCCCAGCTGACGCCACAAGATTACTTTTATAATAAAAAACAATTTTTCTTGGAACGTTATCAATCCCTGGATTCAGGGATAAGACATACTGTTACTCCCTTCGATTTGCCACTTTTCATTGAACTTTTTTTGTCAGTAGCTGGACCCCAAACATCTCTAAGAGACCCCAAAATGAAAACTGCAGAGTTTTGGGAAGAGAGGCAAAAGATGAAGGTTTAAATGTTTTTAAAAAGGAGAATTCTTTCAGTGTTTTGGAGAAATGGCGAAGCAACAAAATTTGAAGAAGAGAAGGAAAAGACGAGTGTTCATTAGTTTTTAAAAAGTAGAATTCTTTCAGTGTTTTTGAGGAGAGGTGGCGACAAACCTTTCAGAGGAGAGGGAAAAGGCGAGTGTTCATTAGCTTTTAAAAAGGAGAATTCTTTTAGTGTTTTAGGGTAAGGACGAAGCGAAGGTGACAACAAGAGAAGAAGAAGAGGTAGAAGAGAAGTATTTATTTGTATATGTTATAGGTTATTCTGCTTTTATTGCTGTGTCTTTTAAAACCGTGTCTAAGAAAGGATTTGTAATTTAGTATTTTAAATGGTCATTTTTGGTCACCCTCCTCACAATATACATTCTATAAGTATCATATTTTAAAAGTAAGTTTAATATTTTAAAACATAGTTTAATAATACTTAGTTACATATATGCACACACTTAACATATCAAGACACTTAGTTGTATTCGAAAAGATAGTAATACTGCGGCTTATGGCACGCCACACACCTACCTGATATGTGCTATCGAAGCTATCATACATGAACCTTGTTATCAGGGATGTCTTTCCAACTAACAATAAAATAAGCTTTGTAGTGGGCGGCAGAATTTAATTACAACATACTGTGTAAGGTATGCAAGAAAAAATCTCTTTATAAATACATAAAGAAAGGTAATTTTACAGAAAAAGTTTTTAAAGGCCGAACAAGAATTTTTACCACTTTGCTCTCCCAAAAACACCAACTTAAATTTCTTTAGGACATTCGAAAAGTCTGTGCCCATTTTGAAATCCTCTTTATCAACAGACGTTCCTTGAGTGTCACAGGCTATTTGTTACTTGAATATAACATATCTTCCTAAAAAAAGACATAAGTAAACATGATGATACGTTTATAAAAACAACAAAAGGTGCTAAACTAATCACAACATATAACAGCAGGAACAACAACAAATCATTAAAACTCCAATCTATATTTTACATTTGAAAGATGAGATTTTTGAAGATGTTCAGGAAAAGAGTGCATACAATTTCATCCGGAAGAGCTGTTTACGAACATCTAATCAAAAAAATTCCTAATGGTGGCATTGAATTGTTTTTCCCTCTCATTTTTATTAAGAAACCATTAAGTTCCAATTAAGCTCCTCCCAAGAACCGATAGTGCATGCTAGCAAGATTTAGGCAACAAAAACGCTCTACACATGAAAGATAACCTTGATATCATTTTGGAGGCAAGACAGAACTAGTGCCATCAACAGCTTTTTCGACAACGTCTAAATAGGTAATGGTTCTCCTTATAACATGTTTTGTGAAGTGCACACCATATACAACCCATGATATCTGTTAAGCTGAAGCATGATACATTAAGCAGGTGGATAGGGTGTCTTCTAAGGCCATGCAAGACCCAACTTTAGGTTTCAGGAAACAAACTTAATTTTTTTCATTAATTGGAGGACTAAGTAACAAATTTTTGTAAGATTTCTATGGGACATGAAGAAGAGACTCTAAGTGTGTATTGACCTTTTGTGGATTGACAAAAATCTGCCTTAAAGATGAAAGCTGGTGTATGAAACGTTGTCGAACATACATACTAACAGTTTAAAAATCAGTTCACGCAGAACCTGCAAAGACCTAATTGATAAAAATTCCACAAAACATTCATCGGGTTTTGAGGTGACATATTTTACTAATTTTAATAATCAAAACAAGAGCATTGAAATTACCAGCATTGTAATAAAGTATATATATACACACAAGTCTTTTTATACATATCTTTTAATTTGAGACACAACTTTTGGCATTTTTGTTTTCAACTTTCTTAAATTTGTTGACATTGGACCTCGAATTCGTCCACCCAACGGGTTGAGACTGTCATCCAATAAAATGATACTGTTGTTATCATATCTTGGAACCATATCCATTTTTCGCTTTCTTGTCGTAACAACTAGTGCCTTGCATGTTTTCCCTTTTACAGCAACTTTTATAACATCACCAATATCAGCTGTTCTCCTTTTTCGATAAAATCCAATCAGATAAGGCTTCCTATGTCGCTTTACTTTTTGGCCAAGTTCACTGTTGTCCAGACAGTTGAACTCTGTAAGTAGATATATGGACCTTGAATACAGCTGCATTAATGAATTGTTTCTTGAATACTGAAATATTTTGTTGAACAATGTCACCATTATTTATTTGTTCTAAAAAATACATACTTTTTAATAAAGATTATAGATAATTTTTTTTTAAATACCTAAGAAACAAATCTCAGCTTTATCGATATAATATATATTTACTGCTTTTAAATTTAATTTACAGTGGACTTAGAGGTGCTTTTGAGAACAAACAAAAACTTGCATGAACTGACTGATTTGGTAAACAAGATGAAGTAAAATATACATATAATATAAAAACATATACCTATTATCCTAAACATTCTTAATATCTTAAGGGAGAAGTTTTGTCTCTTAAAAAGGATCTAGATCCAAAACAATTTGACGTAGATATATGGGTGACCTTCATTAACATCATTTCTATTTTATATATGTAAAATTACATACATTGTTTGATTTTGAATTTGTTTTGCATATAATTCCACCCCATCATAGGAAGTTTTTTTTGAAGATGATTTTGTTTTAAAGATAAGATGATTTTGTTAAGTTAAGTTAAGATTTACAGACAACTGAGTTCCTAAATAACAACTACCAAAAACGCCATCGGAATCCTCCAAAGTTTCAAGTTCATACTGTTGATATTTACCTTATTTATTTACTTACATCGTTACAAACTTTTTTATACATACTTTTACTGGATTTGTTTATACGGCAGAAAAGAATTTGAATTTAGTGACTCCATCTTGTTTTAAATATACGGTATACGAGTTGGACCTTCGACTCTTAAGCTTGGTTTCCAATAAAGAAAAATTTTCGTGCGATTGTTGTCGCGGAACATGTGGTGTCGTGCGATGCACTAGTTTCTATTACAAAAAGTATTTGTATTTATTTTTTACTCTTTCTTTCTTTCTTTTGAACTATTTGCGATAAAATTGGAATCGGATATGGAAAGTAAAAGGTTTTATCGTTTGCTTCAATGTCAGTTGGCTTTGTGCAGTACCTCACTTGCACTTAGAAAAAAGAATAAAAGAAAACACAAATATTGGGTATTTATATCGTCACGATAATCACACAACAGTCGCAGGAATAGAATTTTCTCTATCTCTACGATACTTATCGTACGACGTTGTACTGATCTTGCGATATGATATTTGTTGTGCGATTGATGTTTCTATAAGGTCATTTTAAGGTCACGATAATTTTCTTTTATTGGAAACCAAGCTTTAGTAATAATTTACACAACATATTATTTTCTCCAAAAAACGTCATGGGCGTTTTATGGTCATTTATTGCAGAGGGGCGTTTAAATGAGAAAGAATTGTAAAAAGTAAAATTTTGTTGTTCAAACAAATGAAGTTCACATATTTCAACGTTGTCGGAGTTAATAATCGGAATTGACCGACGTGCACGTTTCATAATCGAAATTCAGTCGTCATGTCACTGTCGGTTGCACGCAAAACCCAAACTGACACTTGATTCGGGCATTAATCAGATACTTCTCTTTCAGTTTTTTAACGATATATTGCACTTTATTGAACTTAAGTCTTTATTATAGGCTTGCGCCTTTTATATAAAATAAAAAGAATCAACGCATTCATTTCTTCATCTCCCTCTTCCGCATTATGACCCTTGACATGGACGACTGGCTCAAACATCATTACTTTGATAGCTCACTTGATTATTAGTGATGAATCTATCATTTGATATATCAATCTCCTATCAAGTGTTCTGCAACATATATATGGCATGATTCTAAACAAATTGAGATATTTTAAAAAGATTTAATGAAATTATCAATGAAAGCCTTGGCGTTTGGCCATGATTAATTAAAATTTAAAATAAAATATATAGTTTGACGATAGGTATTCGGTCAGAGGACAACATTTTTCATTCACCATCTATGTAACAAATCAACATTTTTTAATGAAACCTAAACAATAGGTTGAGCAAATTAATGTTATTTCACAAACTCAATGGTTTACGAACAAATTAATGACGCGCCAGGGACCATATCGGGGGCGGATCCAGGAATTTTTGAAAAAAGAGGGCGCTAAAATCATAATTTCATCTCAATTCGGGAATCTCTTCCCCGCAATAATTGAAAGACTTTTTATGTCCGGAATGTTATTACCATAACATCCTTCGTGGAAACTTTTTTGCATACATATTATCTATGAAATTGGTAAATAAATGGTAAGCAACATGAAAGTATTGTAGGATGTTTTGATGTTTTTCTCGCATCTTTTTATTAAAACTTCTAATACTCATTCTTATGCTACAAGAAGTACAGCAAATTCAAAACTAGCCATCGATTCGTTCAATACTGTAAGGTATGGAAAATCTTCAATCATTTACCAGTGTGTTAAAGACTGGAATGATATGATAAAAAACATTGACTCGATTTTCAAGAACACTGAAAATATTGAAATGGTAAAAATTAATGAAATTCCTCGACATAAACTTAAAAAGTGTCTTTTTCAAAATATAATATCATCGTACGAGTAATACCTTATCAATAATTATTGCCCTCTTCGAACATACATCTCAGTTTTAAATTATCATAATATGTTATATAGTTGTGGATATTTTTCTTATTAATACGCTATTTTATTTTTGCTAGTTTAAACAATTAATTAGACTATTTTTCTAATGAATTTTTTACTCGAATTGCTTTTGATAATATGCTTACTCGCCTAATTCTTTATTTTAAAAAGGTGTCATTCCATTGCCTAGTTAACCTATTGAATGACACCATCCAATTTGACAAATATAGATATTTTCTTTCATTGAAAATCAATATTTTGTGTTGAAAAACTTTATATTATATTTAAGAGAGAAAATGTGTATATTTGTTGTTTTTGGAAAATAAAAATTTTGTTGTTGTTGTTGTTGTTTGATTACTTTCTTTACGCACAGATAGCGAGGATGTCTGTAATGTCATCAGCACGTGAATAAAGTAATCGCATATATATCCTTTCCTCTCGTCAAAATCGTTACCATTTTTTTCAGGACGGCGGTCCAATAACTTTAATCTTGACTTGGGCCTGATTATATGGTTTTCTTTAAAGGGAATAAGTCGCTCTGCGATGATTTGTACACACATCCGATACGCTTGCCTAAACTAAAGAGCCAAAACCTTGATATGAATGAAAGTTGGAATCATTTTCAAAGGAACCCAACTAACACGTAAAACATATTGAGGTATTCGTTTAATAAGTATAATACCTTTATGCCGTGACCTATTCAATTCCCTTATAGTGTAGGGAATGTTTATAGTAAAGAATGCTTCAGAAAAGGATCATGAGAACTGAGAGAGTCATTTCGGAAAATACGGTATAAAATCGAGACTGCCGAAACCTACATCTTTTACCAAAAACTGCTCAGTCATCGCCTGACCACTTCGCTTACTAGAAGCCATGGCTAAGGTCAAAATTGGACTGAAGAACTCAAGAGTTAGTGGAGGTAACACATGTTAAATACCCTTGCGTAATACTTGCATTGCACCTCATGGCTGGCAACAAACAAAGCAGTATAAACATGAGCTCAAATAAATCCGGATGACGGCCGAAAACAGGAGTGAATGTGTATTCAGCAATTCAAAAAGTGGACAACACCTTCATTTTGGTGAACTTTATTTATTGTATGAGAAGCTTTCGACACCAGCGTGTCTTCATCGGGTCTGCCTGGATACTTGGCGCCCGAAAAACAATCAAGCCATTTCTCATATTATACAATATGTAATATATATAATTCTGCGTCAACTAGATATTATCAACGTAAAATAAATGAATTTAAGGTCAGAAACTTTTGCTGGAAGAAACATTCGTGGTTTCGCGTTTTTGGCCCTTTCCGCGAAATTTTTGAAAATGTCTGATCCGCGAAAGGTTTTCCCGCGAAATATTTGAAAATGGGTCATCCGCAAAAGTTTTTTCCGCGAAATGCGCAAATTTCGCAGTTGAGTTGAACCGTGAAAGTTTCTTCCAGCGAAAGTTTCTGACCTTAAAGTATATTTTATTAAAATGGATTTCTTTGTTGAAGATTTAAAAGCGATTATATTATTTGCGTTCTTTAGTGGCTCTTCAAAGTTATTCCAAATGAGAGCGCCATAGACCACATCACGCAAGCTCAATGGTTTACGAGCCAATTAATGCAGCGCCAGGGACCATATCACGCAAACTCATTGGTTTAGGAAATTAGTATTATTGAGGATGTATTGTGCCAGTCTGGGGGTCACGGCCGAACAGATGCTTCATTAGAGTTTTAGAAGTTAAATATTCAATGCACCAATCTGGGCTTGGCATACAAAGCTTTTCATGTCCTTGGGGAAGACTGACCACGTTTTATCGTTTAACTATATTTACTTATTTGTCTATATTCACTATAACATTTTTATATACCAGTTTTTTCAAAATTGTAAATATTACATCAACACAGAAAAAAATTGAATAACGCATAACGGGGGACGTCACTAACTTTGACCTTAGGAAGATTAAGAAACAAATCTACAACGGGGACGGCAACGGCGAAAATCGAAAACGAGACGTCTTGTGTTTCGGTTGACGTTTTCTTATAAAATAGTTACAAAAACTTTGCATTACATTAACTATTGTATTTTTAAAACGCCAATTTTGATGATTTGAAGTTGTCGCGGCCTGTATAAAACATGAACGTTGGGGTTTCCACTAAGAACGCATGCGCAGTTAGATTGTTTACATCACGCGCGTTGCAGTTGCCGTCTCAAGTTTTATTTCTTAATCTCCCTATTAAAATAAGTTTTAACAAAAGCATTCTTGACCAATTTACTCATAACAATTTCAGTTTATTCAACAGTTGAATTCGCGCAACGAGCATTACAAAACGAAAAAGTATCATCTAGATAGTACACAGTACCGAACCAGCGAGTTGCAGTGACGAATATAAGAGCATTCGTGTAGCAAGTGATCCCCCCATTGTTCAGAAAACAAATGTCTTTCATGTCTTTGTGAAATTGACTGTCGCATTCAGTTCGTGAAATGTTCTGAGAAGAACCCTGCGTTAAATGAACACATGTGTTTGAACATGCACTGAATCCTTCATTAATAATTGAATCTAAAAATTGCAGATATCTGTTTAACGCCTTATTGACAAATGTCACTCATTTTAATTTTAAGCCTTCCAATGTATCAAAATGTCACGCACATTGCATTTATTGTGGACAATTGAATTATATGTTCTTCTCATACAACCCTTAAAACAAATACAAAAATGTTCTCTCTCTCTATCTACGTTGTGAAATCAATTCAAACAAGATAATTTTATTACAAGGGTTTAAAGGAAAGGTGTGAAGTAGTTAATTCCCGGAATACTCACGTAGGTATTTTTGTGATGAAAGAAAAGCGTGAAATTTAAATAAAGCAAAACTTTTCCTTGATGCAATCTAGTAGAAAAGTAAAGCTGACTAAGGTAATGGGAACTTTGAAAATGGTCTTTAAATATTTGAATGAACTTACACAGGTGTAACAGACATCATGTTTATTGCAGGCTGGTGAAAAAAGTTGCTTATAATCTTCAAAGAATCCATGAGTATTGCAACCGTTGTGGAGTTGTTCACAATCAAAACTACATTCGCATGTTTCAAAACAAATCGAAAACACAAGAACATAATGGATTAGCCTCGGTCTGATTTCGTTCAACAGAGGCATGTTCAATATGGCTTGTGTTTAGGTGTTTCCTGGCGAAAGTTGTAGCAGTGGAGTGTTTTTTAAACATTAATATTTTCAATAGGAAGTTTTACTTGACATCTCTTTACGTAATAAATATAATTACTCTCAAGTTATGAAATAAAATGTTGGCTGACATAATTTCTCACAATGAAACGAGTTTAAATGTGAATCTATTATAAAATGCAAAGTTTGCCGATAAAAGTCATGTAATAACAACACCTTTTAACAGACAAATATTTTCGATTAAAAATACTAACTTCAGACGACTGCTATATTCAAGTGAAAAGATAAATAAATGAAGCACTTGTCTATATTCGAATACGAAAGATTTTGCACATGCGCCATTTTGAAAAAGAGGGTTCTTCTATTGAGAATAATGGGGCATTTTTCCCTGTGATCAATGGACTGTTTGTATTCCAAACTGTCACAGGGATTTCTATAAGAACAGTTTTTCCCCGGGAACATTCAGACTTTGGAACTCCCTTTTTTCTACATGCTTTTCATCTGTCTATAACATACAACTGTTCAAATCAAACGTTCATCGATATCTGAAAACTGTGTAACTTTCCCTGTAACTTCTCTAGCTCTTTACACTCAAGTGGCCGTTAAGGCCTTGTTTTGAGCAACAACAATAAAAAAATCTTTATACCATAAGGAAACTTTGGGCCAAGTTTTAGCTTTATAAAAAAATTTTCCCGCAAAAAATGTTTTTTTCAATTAGACTACCGGACTAACTTAAAACATTTTAGGATGAAAAGACGACAGAGAAAGTAGAAAATAATTTTATTAAAATCGAAAATAATAATATTTTAAATAAAGAGAAATAAAAATGATATTGAATCTTTCAAACTTTAAGTTCGTCATGTCACTCATTGAAAGATGGGGTTTTGTTCTCAAAGTTGATTAGCATTTTACATTCCGAGGGTTAGAAAGAAAATAAAAAAAGAAGAAAATAATAAGTGAACGCTTGCCTACAGATCCATATCTAGCGAGATTATTTAGAGGTGTTTTGAAATCAGTTATAAATTTCAAAGTGAATATTGGGAAAGACTAAACAGACGCCAAAGCAATTAGAAGAGAAGAAATAATTTCAGATATTATTTTACCTCACTTTGTGAAGATCTATTAGAAACAAAGTGAACGTTGTCACGATATTCCCACAATCATCGTAATAATGACAAAGAAATTACTAATTTTGTATTCATTTTATAACCAATGACGCAAATATGGTGCGAAAGTGTCAGCGTAATGTCATTTAGTTTGGGCGCGAAAAACGATCAGTTTTTAACAAAATTTGAGAATCACAAAACATCAAATTCAATTAAATTAAATACGACAAAATAATAAATAACGTTTAAAGCGTCACAAAATTAAATAGAGGTTTAAATACAAATAAATGTCCGGTGGAATAAACATACTACAAAACATATATTGTTTAAGAAACAGTTTCTCATAAAAGAGTTTCGCTGAAAAGTGAATGATAAAAATAATTGGTCAAGACCCAGACTGACTTTTAGCCAGCTCCTCACGGAAGTATTCGATCGTTTTGCCCAAACCATCGAATAACTGCACCTGTGATTAAAAAACAAAAAAACGCGATATTGGTTATTTCATTAAAACAAATCTTATTTAAAAGCTATTGTGGCTAAAGAAAAAATAAAAAGAGAGAGAAGAAGTTTTGTGTTTCATGCGTACACGTAATATTTAAAATTTTCTATAATTTATGCCATATTAAGCAAGATTTACATGCATAAATTAGCACAAATTTAATGACGCAAACACCTGAAAACAAGTGAGTTAAACAGACCAATCAAATTTAAAACTGTCAATCACCTCAGGTTTCCAGCCAATCATCTCGTAAGCTCTTTTTATGTCTGGCCGTCTTCTTTGTGGGTCATCTTCATGTTCAGGGAAATGTTCGATGCTAGAGCTGCTCTCTGCAAAGAAAAATGGAAAATACTGAATTAGCTGTTGAGAATGATTTTATGATATTTTGGTTTAAACAAAATTTAGTTTTCCGTGGCACGAAAATGGCGACCAATGACAATTACGGTACGGTATAACTCATCTATGACTCGACCTTCATTTTGAAGGAATAAATAATGGTCTAAGTGAGTTATAAACCATGCAGATCGACACGCTAAAGTCAGTCGATCAGGTACACCACGCCTATTAATAAAGGGCGCGCGATCGCGCACGTAAACACGCACGCAAACACGCACGCTGTGGAAAACAGAACTATAGATCAATAACATGCGCGCGCGATCGATAACGCTGGTAGAAAATATTTATTGAAAGGCCTGGTACACTACAATCAAAATGTTACATGTACACACACTGACATGATTTTTTCGTAAATAATTTTTACTGTTTCAAATTTTCGAATTCAATAAGAAAGCATTGAAATCTTTTGTAGACATAAACCTGTTTAAACTTGTGGTAATTTTGCACGTAATTAGATAAAAGGTTACATAAAAAAACGACTATGACGTAAATAACACAACACTATTTGAAAACAATATGATATAGTTTACTGTTTGCTTTTATGAACTTACTTGTCTGCTTAATTATCAATTCGGCAAATTCAGAAATCGTATGTTCCTCGGGGTTCCCCTGAAACATGAAATGTGCTTGAAACTTGCTCTCTAGTGAACCTTAACTACAACGTCGCGTGGTGTATCCAACAATGAGAGAGTGTTGTCGAAAATCTTACTTCAAAACGCTTAAGTCAGAAAATGTCGTGGAATCGTAATTCGTGCATGTTAACATGTCTCTTTCTTACATAAACACAAAAAAGTAGATAGAATTCGCTCCTGTCTATAGATTTCTTTTGTCTAAGAAATGACGTTTAAAATCACTTGATGACAATGTCATTAAAATATATATTTCTTCTAATGCACATCTAACATAGAAACATTTTAATCTGCACGAAATGTCACAGTATTTGCCGACTTTATAACAACATTACATCAATCTTTTTAAACTATTCAGAGGCGGAAATTAGTTTCAACTTTACGTATAAACGCCAACTTGAATACAATAACAATAAAACGTGGCACTTGATTCGCTACTTCAAACGCAACCGTGCTACCAAGCATTACTTACAATGTTCACTGGAAGAGAAGTGTTCCCGTTCATGAGGAGAATCAGTCCATTCACAAGATCGCTGAGGGAGAATATAGATTGTATCAGGCAATGAATGATAAAGCACTGAAACACATCCCTACCTCACATACTGAAAAGACCTGGTTTGTTTACCAGATCCGTAAATCTAAAAAAAATACAAAAAAATACCAAGAGTTACTTCCGAGAAGGAAGATTTGTGGCTATTGATTGAGTAAACCCAAAAAGGTTTTCTCATATATGTGACATTTAAAGAGTCGATTACCGTGAGTGGTTTGTTCTGTAAAGATTGCAGGATGAAGTTGCTCACAACGCGGCCTGAAAGGGGAATTAAATCGTGCGAAAAGATGATTCGAAAAAAAGCTAAAAATTGTCACGATTTTTTTTATTATACGTAACTGCCTTATAAGCACATTACTCTCGTACGAACTACAAGAAAGTAAGATTTATTAAGGTTTTATTGTAGGAAGCAACTTAAAATTTTTTTGTAATTCAGTAATACACGATTTTAACGGATTCCGATATTGAGTGTGACGGAGAAGAAGAGACGATAGGACGTCATTCTTTATGTTATTTCTTGTTACAAATGTTACCTGCAGTTATTTTTTCTTTAGGAAAATATATTATTTTGCGTTTTATCTAGCATCCGTTATCCATCATTTCTCCTTTTACAAAACCTTAAGCAACCAGATAAGCTACTTGAGTTCTACTCCAAATCCTAACTTGTTTGTAAAAAAGTCAACATAAAGGTAAATTTGCAATCAGGTGTAAGATTATAGAACACATACCGTCTTCCATGTGCATTCTGGGACCGTATGTGTTAAATATCCTAGCAACACGGATCTCCACTCCTTCCTGGTGATAATGAATGGAGTGATGTGACAAATATCACGAAATAACAACATTAACAATAATCAACAAAAGGAAAGTATCTCTCAGAAGAGCATAATGAAGCAAATTGTAACAGTAAGAAAGATACTTTTTAAAGAATGATCAGAAATGTCATGCCGGAAAACTGATCAGGAAAAAATAATTTATAAATTTCTAAATAAAATGTTGTGAGGGAGGCTAAAGTAAACTTCAAAAAAAATATGAAATCATTAAAACCATTAGCAACTTTACGTCATCATTGATAAGTAGAAGTCCAAAAGAGCGCTAATTGCGGTACTTAATGCAATTAAATAAATTACAGAAGTCAATCCGTTTAAACGTAGATAGAACACTAAAATTATGTGTCATGTCACAGTTTATTGTGTGTAAAGCACTTTTTCGTAAAACAATCGTAAAACAACTTTTTAGACACACAATCCGGCGATAGCGCAATGGAAATGGCGTTCGGCTCTTACCTGAAAGGTTCTAGGTTCGAGGCCATGCTATCACAAAGTTGTTTAGTGAGCGGTTATAAATAAACAACGCCGTATTTCATCAAAAATAACCATAGCACAAATGGGAGCAATTAAATACACTAAAACTCCGGGTTTCTGAGCGTTCTGGAAGCCTCGTTAAAAAACAAACAAAACAACAAACGCGTAATGCGAGATATTAAACAGAACCCTTTTAAAGATAAAGCATCACCTGTTTCTTGTAAGCGTAGCACATTGTTTCCGCGACTCGCTTCCCTTCATCGTAGCAGGCCCGCGGACCAATGGGGTTCACGTGTCCCCAGTATGACTCCGATTGAGGGTGTTGCTCTGGATCTGTAAGATCGGCAATTATAAAGGAGCTACGAAAATAGACAAGCAACAATGTCCTGTAAACGAATATTGATATGCGTCCACAACCAAATTTATAAGTTAAAAATGCTATAAGGAATATATTATACATGTACTAATAATTTTAAATAAAAACTACCATATATATTAACAACTTTAAATATTCTCTGCTAATACAAAAAATCCACGCCTCGCTTACCTCCATAAATTTCTGATGTCGAGGCTAGTAATAAGCGAGCATGGACTCGCTTAGCCAAACCTGAAACAGCAAAAGTAAATTTCAATGTTTCACTGTTAAAAGAATTTGTAGTTTAATTCACCCACCTAACATGTTCAAAGTGCCTATGGAGTTTGTTTTGATTGTCTAAAGATATGATCTGGTGCTTTATACATATGCTGCACATATCAGAAAAATAATTTCTCATGTTTTTAAGGATAGCGAACATCAAATGTTTAAAGTCACCTTGATGGGGTTGTACATGTAGTGTGGAGGAGATGCTGGCGATGCAAGATGGTAGATCTGATCGACTGAACACAAGACATTGAAAACTACATTCTCCAAGCAACAATACCGTATTTACTCGAGTGCTCATTTAATTTTGGGTTCTTAAAGGGGGTGCTTTTTGGGAGAGGGAGCGCTAATTCGAGGGAGGCGCCCATTAAATAAATAAATAAGACATCAAAACAAATTCAACTTTTCTCTTAAATAAAACAATAAAAACAGTAACAAGATAATAAAATAACAAATAATACTGAACACCCTTGTTGTAAAAAAACACTATTTATAAAGGAAAATAACACTACATGCTAAATTAGCTGTATTAAAGAGTTTTATCTAATTCCCAAATGAGCGCCCCCTCTGAATACGTCTTTTTTTAAATGAGCTCCCCTTTTAAAAAAATAAAGGAGTGCCAAAATGGAAGAGGGGGGGGCTCATTAAATCATTCAAGTTAAAAGGGGGGGGGGGGGGGGGGGTTGCTAAATCAAGGGGGGGGGGGGGCGCTCTTTCGAGAATAGACGCTCTTTCGAGTAAATACAATATATATCATCTGCAATATCATAGCCTTAACCGCAATAAATTACATAGTGCTGCATTTTCCACTTGTTAACAATTTACACATAGTACAGTTATAGTTAAACCAAGTGTTGAAACATTCATAAATAAATGATAGTTGCCGAACTACAATCCTCCCGTTGCATGTAGTGGCGACACGAAACTTACCTTCTATGTACAACGGTTCAATGACGTCATGATTAATAAGTTCAAAGTTTTCGTGACCAACCCTACATGAAATAAAAGTAGAATCGATTGGGAGATATAGAAATTACAAAATTATTTGTTTGCTTAAAATAATATGCAATAAGTTTGGTTTTTATATTTTAATATAACATTATAAAGATAAATAAATTGATGATGTCAAATGAAATGACAACAAAACAAACCAATGTTCAATGTTGATTTTACGTCCGGTGAAAAAATTATCGACAACAGTAACTTCGTGTCCGGCAGCCATTAGAACATCAGTTAGGTGTGAACCAACAAAGCCAGCTCCACCTGTGATCTGAAAGCAACTCATATGATCAATGAAGTTCGATCAACGCTACACAAACAATGGATGCTGTTTACCAGGATTCTTTTGCGGTCTTTCTCAGCTAAATACTTCACATCAGCATGATGCTTCCTACAAAAAAAAACAACAACAAAAGGAATTCAATGCACATAAATAAATCCAGGTTAAACAAGCAAGTAAGTCACATTTTTGGGGAAGATTGAAAAGGCAATGAGAAGTCGAGGGAATTATTATTATTATTATTAAAAATGTTTATACAGGATAAAATTTCAGTTAAAAAAAAAAACTGCTATAAATATATGTCCTGTCCTATGTATAGTTAGTAAAATACAGTAAAATAACAAATATAGTAAAATAAATAAAATGCATTCAAAATTAAGTAGTGAAAAAGAAAGTCCGCATGGATATAAACTAAGAATAAAAATAAAAGTATAGCAACAGTGAAAAATGTCAAAGTAGGATCTAGAGAGGTGAAACAAATAAAGATGAAAATAATGAAATTACTCTTCTGGAAATTGAGACCAAGGTACACATACTTATTCTCGAGTAGAGCCACCCTCTCTTCCAAAGGACCAATGACCTAAAACAGGACACACACTCTACAGAGCCTACTGAATACACGCATAACCACTGAAACGTTTCAGTTTGATGTTGCTGATAAAATATTTGCAGTAATTATGTCATATTAATGATCTTTGTCACACGAATAAAGAAATAAAAAATTTCACATTTCGTAACATTTTTAGTTTCTGGATGAGGGCCGGCTGATATAGATTTATGAATATTTGACAGGGTTATTTTGGAGCTACAAAACCTAAAGTTTGTCTTGATAGAACATTAAAGGGAGAAATTACCACAAAAATACTTTAAAATATTGACCTTGAACAAAAGAGTACAACTGGTGACAAAACATGTTTTTTTTAATCATGAGAAATTTTAAGTTACCTTTTCATTCAGTTCTTTTATCTGCCTCAACAAAAGCATTTCAATGGAGTTGCTAAAACTAAAAACAAAGTAAAAAAACAATTTGTATATGACGAACATCTAAAAACCCAAAACAATGAATTCTAAAAAAAATTAAAAGAAATGCTTTGTTTCAACAGCGCAAGCTTGTGAACTATAAGCAATTTGAAAAAAGATAGCGAGAATGAAATAAGATAACATGATATGTAAAGGTGTTTCGGGAAGGCGAGGCAATGCCTTAATTCTTGTCACTTCCCTTGAAAACAACTCATATAAGCTTATTTAAGGAAACATGTACAAATAGGAGAAAAGTGTGGTAATAAGTCACCACAGCCATCGATGGGATATTAAATAATCATGGACGCAGTACCACACATTACAAAATTAATAAATCATCGCAAATGCCATAAAATGATGATGTAAATTGTATTATATAACTTGTTTGTAATTACAGCAAGCACAGCGCTTACTTGCTTGTAATGTTCAGAGGTGACTTCAAGGCCGGAAGACAAACTAAAGAAAAACAAACATTCGTCAAAAATAACAGCGCCAGAAGCTTTGCGATTCCGTCGTTTAAATTAACCTTTTTATGATCACAAAATGTAAAGCAAAAATAAAATATTTGTTCCAATGCAAAGCTGCGTGAACGAAGATAACAAGGTTGTGAAGATTCTATATTTGTTTGCATTCTATAGCAATGTCATGATTTAATATTATCAGCAATTAATATGAAAAACACAAAGCTTTATTTGACCAAACATTTGAATCCCCCCTTTAGAAGACTTTGAATGATATTTGTGTCGATTCAGACAAGATTCTTAATGAGTGTTGTCAACAGATGTTTTATGAATAACAGGAAGTCATCATCAACATCATTCTTTAACATCCATTTCCATGACAGCATGAGTTGGACGGGTTCTCAAAAGATGATACTCCCCACAATTGGGTAGGTTTAATCATCGGATGGTTTATTGGAGCAGATATTTTTACAGCAGGATGCCCGTCCTAATGCCAACCCCAGTAAGAGGAAAAATGTTGAAGTTTATTTAAAATTCCTAAACGTTTAATTGCTCGACATTCATCAATCAATATCGAAATACTTACTAACAAGGAGAAATATGGAGAGGAACATAATAAACCGGAATGATATGCGCCTCATGATCATTCTGTATCGTGTCAGAAACCTAAAGCAACATACACACAGAAATCAAAACATCGTAATTTGAGAATATCCAATCCACCCCATTGTATTACATTCATTTCATTTATCAAAGTCAAACATCCACATTCTACTCTGTATAATAGATCGACTCGTATCTCAATCCGCCATTATGACCGGAGGTTATTTGTATATATTTACGATAGGTGATAGGCTTCTTTCTTGTTAGTTTATATTTCGTAGAGAACAGTCACGTTGTGTTACTATATTATATGTTTATGTTTGTTATCTCTTGTTTCGTTCACTTACTTACATACTCCAATACAATTCGCATATACACTATGCATCAAAATTGTCATCTATTGGAAAAAAAAATTTTCCTGATGAGAGAACATTTGGGTTCGAAGTTAGCGATATTGTAAAGCAGGATATTGTAAAGCAGGATATTGTAAAGCAGAAGCGAAAGCAAAATAAGAAGATGCAGTACATAAGTACACAGTATACAAAGACAGTGACACTGGTAATTGTATATATATAACTTCACAGCATGGATAAACTGGAGACAAAGTGACTGGGAACAACTCAAAAGAATACAGAAAATGGAATTAAATGCAATCTTCAGTTACCGAACTCTACGGCGAGAGTTCTGAAACAGCAATGTGGCCATTGAAAGAGGAGGCGGTAAAGCTGAAATCAATGATATATAGACAAACGACGATAATCAAGGAGATACTGGAGAAGGATGAAAGCAATGGAAAGGTGAAAGAGTGGTTTGGAGAGTTAAAGAGAATGAACAAAGGCATATTAGGTTGGATCCAGTCAATAGGATGGCACAGAATGAATGGAAGCAAATGGTAAAGAAGAAGATAGAAAATAAGAAAACAGGCAAAAGAAAAGGAAGAAACAATGACAAAACAGATAAAAAGGAAGTGAGTTCCGAAAACAAGAACACATAACACTATTAGGAATCACAGAAGCAGCTGAAATAGTGAGAACAAGATTGGACATGTGGGAAATCGGGAAAGAGATGAGAGGAAGATTGCTAGTTTTGTGATTATTATTATTATAATTTGCCATACATTATAAGCAAAACATGCCTTTAAACCTAGTTGTTTAATACATATATATATTTACAAAATTAAAAGTTAATGATGATTAAAGCGTTTCTCTATCATTTACTGTCGTTTTCAATCTTTCTTGCACACGCGCAATCATTTCCCGCTTCCAACAATATATTTTTATTACAGTATACTCCCGCTAAGTGAAACTACCGATAAGTGGGACTTTCACTAAGTGGGATGGTATTTCTCGGTCCCTTGAACTTCCTAACCTAATATTAATATTCGCTTAAGTGGGACATTCGCTAAGTGAGATTTCGTCGGTCCCTTGCTGAGTGAGTGTCCCGCTTATCGGGAGTATACTGTAATAAGATATTAATAAAGTATGCAGTAAAATATTTATATTTAACATATATTTAATTAAATACATACATTTTTTTTAGACATCAGGAGTCATACCTAAATCTTTGTATAGGTAACCGTTTTGAACTAAAAGTTTTTAAAAAGCCAAGTTTCCGCCATATTTTTTGTTTATTTCTTTGCAACGACCGAAGGACGGTCGGTGATCAGTAATATGTTTTAACTTTGGCAAACTGTTTTGAGAAATATCGAGAAAACAACTCAAGGATATTCAAATTGATTTGCATTCATTTACCCGGTAAAAGCTTGCTTTTTAGGAAATAATTGAATCAGAATTCCCAAGAAATATTGGACGTATTTTATTACAACGCGTGTGTTTTCTTCAATATCTATCTTCTAACTAAAAGACGGTCTCGATGACCCAACATATATACAAACATAATATCTCCCCCCCTCCTAATAAAAGGTTTTAAAGGCTAAGTCTTTAAAACATAAGAATCTTCGCACATAACATGCTAATAGTTTTGTTACTTTTAATATTGGTTTTCGTGATAATAGTCCGGTCGTTATCGATTTGTTCGTCGAGGGTATGTTTTACGTAAGTTACCGGTCTTAGGTCTTTCCACGTGTTTTCGTGGTCTGTGTCTTCATTGTCGTCCGCTGTATCTTGTTCGTGATGAAAGTTTGGGGGCTTTTGTTTTGATAAAAACTTAAATTGTTGGATGTTTCGCGTGATTGTGTGGTCCGGACGGACGGCAGTTAGCATTGTTCCTTTTTGCTTCGATATTCTGTACGGTTTGGGGTCAAATCTGCTAGATAGTTTGTTTTTCTTTATCTGTTTGACCAGGACATAGTCTCCACATGTTATTTTAGCCACTTTAGCATTGAATCGTGCGTCTGCATGTTGCTTCATTTTCTGCTTTTGTTCATAATCTCGAGTTGGTAGTTGTCGAAGTGCTTGTCTGTCTGGCTCGTAATTGTAACATGGAATCTTTCCACGAATTTGACGTTTGAACATAGCTTCTGCTGGACTGACGTTCGTTGTTGTGTGTTTAGCGATACGATATGATAACAAGAAGTCGTATAGAGCATCTTTCCACGGTTTCTTGTCAATGACTGCGGTTCGAAGAGTTTTATTTAAATTTCGCATGAAATTTTCAGCTGTTGCGTTGGCTTTTGGGTACAGAGGAGTTATTTTATGATGTTCTATACCTTTTGAATTCATGTATTCTTTGAATGTATGGCTATGGAAAGGGCTACCATTATCCGATATAACTTTGTGGGGGAGTCCGTGTGTCGAAAATATCTTCGTCAAGGCTCTTAATGTTGGTATAATTGCTGTTGATCCGACTATTTCGACTTCCGGATAGCGGCTGTATTGGTCGACTACAACAAGAAGGTAACTTTGGTTCGGTAGGGGCCCCAGGAAATCAATATTCACGGTATGCCAAGGTGTCGGAGGTAGGGGTGACGGTATCATGGGAGCGGGAGGATCTGGGCGACTATTGGCGGTACACGCAAGACAGTTTCTGCAGGTTTCTTCGATTTCTTTGTCTAGTCCCGGAAAGTATATTTTACTACGCATTGTAGACTTTGTTTTCGACATCCCCAGATGTGTTTCATGAGCTATCAAGAGCATTTGTTTACGTAAAGTTATTGGTACCACGATACGATTTCGGCGCAATATTAACGATTTGTTTTGAACGGTGAATTCATTTCGGAATTTTGCATATGCTTTGAGCTCGGTAATGTCACTGTTCTGGTATTTCCTCGAAATTTCTTCTAGGCGATGCCATTTATTTTCTGTTACTATGTCTGCTAACGCTTGTAACGTCTGATCTTGTCGAGTGTGTTTTCGTATTTCATCTATGGTGATTGCATTTGGTTTAGCGTATGCGATTGTGAAATTGATAAATTCTTCAGTTTCTGAAGATGCTATGGAGCATACATCCAATGCTGTATGACGGGAACAGTAGTCAGCTGGATTAATTTCTCCTTTAATGTAAGTTATGGTAAAGTCATAAGCTTGTAAACGTAAGCACCACCTTTCTATTCGCAACGGTATCACTGCTTTCGGGTTTTGTAACAAAGATACAAGAGGTTTATTGTCCGTAAGTAATGTGAAATGACTTCCGATTACGTACATTGAAAATTTTTCGCACCCATGAAGAATTGCGAGACATTCTTTTTTGAGTTGACTATACCTTTCCGTTAGTGATCAACTAGAATATGCTACGACTTTGTAATCTTCCTTTTCTGATGATTGCTGGAGAAGAATAGCGCTGATACCTGCGGGTCCTGCATCTGTAATTATTGTGGTTAGATTTTTTTGCAAAAAGTAGCTCACGACTGTTTCCGAGGAAAGTGAAGCTTTCAGGTTTTCAAATGCCATTTGTTGTGGTTTTTCCCAGTGCCAAGGTATATCTTTCTTTGTTAAATGTCTTAACGGTTCTGTCAAGTTTGCATACTTTGGAATGAATCGACTCAGAAAATTTGTCATACCCAGGAATGATCGGACTTCTGTAACGTTGGTTGGAGGTGATAGTATTTGAATTGACTTTACTTTTTCGGGGCTGGGACTGATTCCGTTTGCTGAGAATATGTAACCAAAAAATTCGACAGAGGTTTTGTCAAATTTGCATTTTTGTAGGTTCAATGTAAGTCCGTGTTCCTTAAATCTTTTCAAAACTTCCATTAGGGTTACATCTACTTCCGCTTGACTTTTCCCGAATAATATGATGTCGTCGGCAATATTTTTGCATCCTTTTATGTTTCGTAAAACATTTTCTAATTTGAGCTGCAATTCTTCGGAAGCTGACGTTGTTCCAAAATTAAGTCGTTTGTATCTGTGGAGTCCTTGATGTGTTGCAAATGTGGTAATGTATCGGGATTCTGGTTCGAGCTCTAATTGTAAAAATGCGTTGTTCATGTCTAATTTACAGAAGTTTGTAGCTCCATTTAGATCATGAATTAGCTCTTCAAGGCTAGGAGAGGGATGGCGAGTACGTTCTATAGCTTTATTTGCCTGCCGCATATCGATACACATTCTTATTTCGTTAGAGTTTTTCTTGGGCAGCACGACAATCGGTGATATCCATGGCGTAGGTTCGTCTGAAACATCTTCTATAATGTTCTCTTCACGCAATTTATCGAGTTCTTTATCCACCTTTCCTCTGAGATGAAAAGGAATTCTCCGTGCTTTCTGTGCAACAGGTGTGATCTCTTGTTTTATATGTAGCTTAATTTTTTCGTTCTTCAATAAGCCTATTCCATTGAAAACAGCTTGAAATGGTTTAAGTTTGTCACGAAGGCGTGGAGGAATTTGTGGATTAGTTGAGTACAATACATTGTTGATACTTTGTGTATTCAATTTTAAAAGCTCTAATTGAATAGCAAGATTTCCTCCCAACAGATTTGGGGCTTTTGTTTGCACAACAAAGAATTCTGACTGTGCAAATCTTCGGTTTGATTCAGCGAGGCACGATATTGTTCCTAAAGGTTTCATTGTATTTGCAGCTGTCGCTCCGTAAGGCACTAGCCACACTTTGGACTTTTTTAGCTGCAGCTTGTTTTGCTTTTCTTTTTGAAGAAGTAAGAATGTTTGGTAATTAATGATATTTGTACTGCAACCTGTGTCGAAATGAAATCGATTTTCCAGCCACTTTAACGTTTGTTTTGAATTTTCCTAGTTTATCTTTCTCGTTTACTGCTTGAACGTTTTGCAACGAAAATAAACTTTCCGATTTGTTTACTTTTTCTTCATCGCTTTCTGTATCATAGAAAATGTTATTTGTTGAATGTTTTGACTTGTCTATGTTTGTGTTGTGTACATTTTGCGCTCGTTTAGACCGACAAACTTTTGAAAAATGATTTAACTTTCCACAATTATTGCATGTTTTGTTTCGCGCTGGACAAATTGATTCGTGAGGCCAAGTGTTTCCACAGTTAAAACAAAGTCCGCTTTGTTTTTGTTGTTGTTGGTAAGGAATTCGTTTATGAAAGAATGACTTCTTACTGCTTGATTCATCGATTTTCAGTTGCATCTCTTTTACTTGTTTTCGAAGGGCCTGTACCTCTTCTGTATCCATCTTGTCCTTATTTGCTTCCAGGTTTTCGTTGGATTCGATTTTTTTGGATTGGTATTCAGTTTCTTCGTATAACTTTCCTCGTGTCAGAATTTCTTGGAGTGTCACTTCCTTGTTATTAAAACAGTATTTACGAAGTTTATGTGAAGTTGTACCGAGTATGAGTTGTGTTTTGATACTTTTATTTACATCATCAAAGTCACAACGTGTAGCTAGCTCTCTCAAACGTAAATAATATGACTGTAGTTGCTCTTCGTTTCTTTGTGTGGTACGTTGAAAGTTCCAAACTTCATAAGTGTTGTTAGTTTTGGGTTCAAAATAGTCATTAAATGCTTGTGTTAATTCTTTATACGTTCTCCCAGTATTGGCAAGAGATTCATAAACATCTTGTAAAGCGAAACCACCGAAATGTAATAATAAAGCGCGTTTCCTGTCTTCTTGTACAATATTCATTGCTGTTAGGTAATTATCAAACCTGTTAACATATTTCTTCCAGCGTGTCCCAACGCTGTGCATCTCATTTTCATCCAAGATAAAACTTGGAAATTCAACCAAACTCGTCGCCATTATTATAACGCGTGTGTTCTCTTCAATATCTATCTTCTAACTAAAAGACGGTCTCGATGACCCAACATATATACAAACATAATATATTTCAGTAAATTAAGTAAGTAAATTCAGAAATTTTTTTTGATGAACATTAAAAAAGTTTTTAGGAAAATACATTTCTCCTCAATTTTAAAACAATTCAACGACGACGGTTGAAATTAATAATAAAATAAAAAGGCCTATGAATGTCACTATAAATGTCATTAAAACCACTTACAAGACGTGTCACTTGTACTTCTCTACAATGAGTAACAGCATATAGCATAGGGAGGATTAGTTATCTGAACAAATCGGTAATTGAACAACGACAAATTCTTGAACGTAACACGCACGATTTGTTTTTTATTTTATAATAACAAATTACTTTTACCTGAGTCACATTTTGCTTACTTCACATTTAAGTTAAGGTATATTATTTGAACTTTATAATGACATTGATTTTATCTTTTTTCACTAAGTTAAAAAATCATCCCAATTTCGTCCACAACCGCCGTGACTTTGACGTGTTTTTTTGAGCGGATTGTTTTCTGGGAATTTTTTATCAAAACTTATATTTTGTCAATCTTGTATCAATTTCGTTGGTAAAAAAGCTGCTTACAGTTCAAAAAGATACGATTCTGTCTTTCGTGAATACCACTCTGGAAAAGATTAATAAACATTGAGTTGGAGGACAAAAACCGGAGAAACAACTTACTCAGTGACGGGATAAGGGAAGAGGAAAGAAGCCTGGCAGAAAACCAAGAAAGAAGTGATATACTTGTTTAAAAACAAATTGAAAATTTAACCGTTGTTGTGGAACGGTCAAGTACATAAAAACGCTCAAAATAGTGGGACCGTAGACACTCGTATTAAAAGTACAGAACTTCAAAGACCAAAAATCGATAGTAAGAAAGTGCACGAATTCTTGAGGGGATTGATCAACTACATGAATGAAGATTTTAGCGAGGAGACGACAAACATCCGACGAAAGTTGTTTAGACAGGTCAAGATCGAACGGAAAGTTTGCGAAGGTGGTCTACAACAGGTGGGTCGTTCGAGATTTTCGTTGAAGACAACAGAAAGCAGCAAGATACATAGGTATTTGTGGATTTTTATGTTATACTATGGTACATTTCACCATAACGGTTTTGGTGTTAACTAGTTTCCTGGTTCAGATGGTCAATTGTTCGAAAAAAATTATCGAAGTCCTAACAGTTTGAAAGGCGGACCTAATTCCTTTTTTATGTCTTCGAAGTTTGAAACAGTTTTTGCACAATCTGAAATTTTCCTTTGACGTTAAAAACGTGGGCAACACCAATCTCTTATCGTCAACGAAGCTTACAATTTTTTTATAGACGAATTTCTATGAAAATCTATGACATTGAAAGACTTACACAAAGAATTTCGGGGCAATCTAAGTCATTAAATAACCCATGGGTGGCTAATCAACTAATTAAACGCTTGATGTAAAAGTTGTATGTTAAGTTCTTAAAAAGTAGTTCTTTGAAAGACGAAGTAACTTACAAAAGTAAAAAGGATTTACGTCTCATTAATGGAAACTAACAAAAAGAAATACTACGAAAATCAATTTACATTTTACAAAACGCAAAAAAAACAACCAAAAGAACATGGGCTGTCTTAAACAACATTGTACTAGACCGTATGAAAACTGCAGAATTCTCGCTACCTGCGGGGTTTTTTGTGAAATGGCAGAATATTTAATAAGACGTTCAGCAATAAGGCATAATGCGCAAGTTTAACACTTATCTTGTGAACGTAGGCTTAAATCTTACTTCCAATATTAGCAGTATCCGGCGATAGCGTAATGGGAATGACGTTCGGCTCTTAACCGAAAGGGTTCGAGACCATGCTATCACAAAGTTGTTTAGTGAGAGGTTATAAATAAACAACGCCGTATTTCATCAAAAATAACCGTATCACAAATGGGAGCAATTAACTGCACTAAAACTCTAGGTCGAGGTCTTTATTATAATGCTTAATGGGCGTTCTGGAAGCCTCGTTAAAAAACAACGAGTTTTTCTGAATACTTAACCGATAATACAGTCAAAGAAGGCGACTTAACTAAGGAAGAATTTATTAAAGCCTTTTCATCTCTTAAGAGAAATAGAGCAGCAGGGTACGACAACATTACAAGAAGTGTTGTTTTAAACAACAGGCAGGGTTTATCTAAAAACCATAGTTTTTTTGTCATTAACCTTTCATTTAAAACAAGCATCTTTCTAAAAATCATTCCAGTACATAAAAAAATGACAATTCCAAGAACTTCGAACGTATGATATATAACAGATTGCATTCTCACTTTATCAATAACAACCTTTTCTATTCCAAACAGTTTTGCTTTCATAAGAATAACTCAACGGAACACGCCATTCTTGAACTAACAAGTCAAATGAGAAGTACACTCTAGGAGTTTTTATTGACTTCTCTAAAGCGTTTGACACGGTTAATCATAATATTCTCTTATCTAAGTTAAAAAACCAAGTAGGGAATTAGAAACAGGATGTTATCACTCCTTAACCCTATTTATTCCAGGTGGCGCTCATTCAACGCCTCACTGCAGAAAAAGTTGCCCCATTTTATCAAAAATGGACCTATGGCATTGCGCTTCACTGACCTTTCCTAATTTTTTATACCGGTTCAGGTAATCGGTTTTATTTTTTGAAAAATTTTCAATATTAAGCGCTGTTGGCCACACCAGGAAAATGCAAAAAAATATATAAAAACCGCCACAATTCTGTGATGAAAAAACACAGTTTCAAACACTTTTACTATCTAGCAATGATAAATTGATGGTAGGACAATAGTAAACTAGAATATTTTTGGTTTTATTTACAAAATTATTGTATTTTTATGCAAAATTATTTTAGTACTAAAAAATAAATGAAATGCCACCGAAGAGCAAAATTTCAACGTATTTCGGCTGATGATGCCATCCGAAACATTCTTCAGTTTGTGGAGGAAGATGATTACGACGAGGATGATAATTTGATGAAGTTGAAGACTTCCAGGATGATTTGGGGGAAATACAAAATGTATTGGGTAATATACTTACCGATATAACGGATAAATTTATGAAATTTGCCGTGCAGTCCGCAAACAGAAATATAGACAAAATTTGTACGTAATTGCATATTAGGTGTTATTTATTATTTACTATATTTGTTTAATAAATAAATATATATTTATATAATTTGTTCCTCGCTGTTTAGATGATAATGTCAACAGCATTGATGACAAGCAACCGTTTGGTCAACAGCATTGATGACAAGCAACCGTTTGGTCAACAGCATTGATGACAAGCAACCGTTTGGTCAATAGCATTGATGACAAGCAACCGTTTGGTCAACAGCATTGATGACAAGCAACCGTTTGGTCAACAGCATTGATGACAAGCAACCGTTTGGTCAACAGCATTGATGACAAGCAACCGTTTGGTCAACAGCATTGATGCCGCTTTGAACTTGGATAATTATGATCCATTTCCTATCTCTGCTGATTTGAAAACAATAAAGAGTGTCTTCAAAGTTGATGCCAAAAAGAGTAACAATGTTGTGCGAACCTTTCAAAACCAGCCGCCAACAACAAACGCTGGTAGAAGAAATCGGGCAAATATCATCTCAGGTCAAATAAGGCCGCAGCGACAAAAAACATCCAACACACCAACTCCACGTGCAGCATTTGTACATCTGCTTTCCCAGTTGCCAGATATTTTTGTTGCAGAAAATATTCACTTTACATTTGTTAAGGAAGCACCATTGAAGAAATGTATGCATGGGTTGGCCTGTGTCTGTACAGGGGACTCTACAAGCTCAACACTCTCTCAGTTTTAAAATTATTCTCAAATCTATATGGTCCAACCATATTTAGTGCCACCATGTCAAGAAATAGGTGTCTCTTCATACTTGGTAACCTTTCTTTTGACGATGAATCAACCAGAGAAAAACGATGGAATCATGACCGATTTGCAGCCCTTCGTGACATATATGAATCGTTCAATGATGAATGAATGTCGTGCATTGTCCCTGGGGAGTATCTGTCATTGGATGAAACTCTGTATCCAATGAGAACACAGATTGGATTCAAACAATATAATTCTAATAAGCCAGCGAAGTATGCTTTGTTGATCAAAGCAATCAATTCTGCAGAGTACCCATACACATTCATCGGTGTGCCGTATGCAGGTAAACCAGTTGGGAAACCTTCTAACCATTTTGTGTCTGGTACTGAAGCGATTGTCAAGAAAATGGTAAACCGATTGGGGAGTTCAGTTCCATTGCGCGGAAAGGATATATCATTTGACCGCCTTTACACGTCCACTCCACTTGAGTTGTGGTTATAAGAGTTGTGGTTATATGAGATTCCTTGTCAAATGAAGTATATTGGCAGCGAGATGGCCCATTGAAATTGATGTCGTATGTAGTAAAAACATCCAAGGGGAAAAAGAATGTCCTCATGTTGTCGACTTTGAATCCCATTCTTATTATATTATTATTATTATAAAATAAGGTTTACATCAAAAATTCAATGTATAGGCATAAAACAGTGCCTGTCAACCTAAAACAAAGCAAAGTCATGCAAAAGCATAAAAATGCGAAGAGAAGAAAAAATTGATAATAATAGAAAATAAAAATAAATCGAAAAATCGCTGGTAACGCTTCATAGAAAGACATAATCAAACAAATAATCGTAAATAAATAATCAAACAGACAAATATCTTTTGTTTCTCAAGAACAAATCCAATCAATTTTTGAAAATGTTCAATGACTCCGCAGAAACAACTTCGTTAGGGAGGCTGTTCCAGCTGTCTACAACTCTCATCGTAAGGAATTGCCTCCTGAAGTCGAGTCTGCAGAATTGTTTTTTCAATTTATATGAATGACTTCTCGTCCTCGTCAGTGATCTTCCTTCGATGTCGAACAGTTTGGTTTCACAGAAATAGAAGTTGTGAAACCATTTGTAAACTTCTATTAAATCGCCTCTTATGAAACAGTAATTCATACTTGGAAGACCTAAGCGTACAAGGCGGCTTTCGCAGGATAAATTTTTCATACCGGGCAACAGTTTTGAGGAACGACGAAGAACGTTTTCAATTTGCCTTTTGTCTTTCAGCAATCTTGGGTTAATAACTGTGCCACAATATTTTAGATGCGGGCGAACAAGTGCTATGAAAAGCTTCGTGAACATTTTTGTGTCGAGGTAAACGAAAGTGCGTCTGATCAATCCAAGAATGCGATTTGATTTGTTGACTTGAGTCGTGATGTGAATTGCGAATTTCAAGCAAATATCAACTTAAACTCACAAGTCACGCACACATTTCGTTGGTTTAATCACGACGCGTTTTGTTTCAAGCGGGTCCCACATGGTATACGTATGTAGCTTGTTGTTATGACCACGATGCAAGACTGAACATTTATCAATATTAAAGTACATTCCCCAGTTTTTTACCCAAGAAACTAGCAAGTCGATGTCTTTCTGAAGTAGATAATGCGATGTGGCATTATCTAATGGAAGATACACCTTTGTGTCATCAGCAAAAAGGGCAGCAGGGGATGTTATTGACTGGGGAATGTCATTGACATAGATTATGAACAGTAATGCAGCTAATACAGTACCTTGTGGAACGCCACTTCGGACCTAATTCTAGTTTGAAAAGCCATTGTTGACTCTGACTCTTTGGCGGCGGTTACGAAGAAAGTTTTTGATCCAATTGAAGGTTTTTCCTTTGATGCCATATGCTTTGAGTTTGACTAGGAGACGCTTGTGAGGTACTTTGTCAAGGGCTTTCGCAAAGTCTAGGTATATGTTGTCAATAGGTATTCCTTTGTCTAGAGCTTTAGTCCAAGAGTTGATTACTGAAAGCAAATTTGTGACACAAGAATGGTCAGAACGAAACCCGTGTTGAACTGGGGTGAACATGTTGTTTTCGCGGAAGTGATGAAGCAAATGATCCTTAATAATCTGTTCGTATACTTTTGTTACTACACACGTGAGACTAATTGGTCTATAATTGGACACAATAGATTTATCTCCTTTTTTGAATAGTCCAAATTTTCAAATTTGTGGTATATTACCCAAATCGAAGATCTTCAGAAAAATAATAGTGAGCAAAGGTGAAAGTTCAGTAGCAGATTTTTTGAGTACTCGAGGATGCAGTTGATCAGGACCAGGAGACTTGCATGTTTTTAATTGAAGTAGATATCTTTTTATGTTAGCAGGCGAAAAGTCAGGTTTATCAGCGAATGAGTGGGACAATGTTTGTGCTTGAAAGAAGGAATATTCGATGAATTGTCGTTTGTGAACACGCTTGCAAAATACTGGTTGAACTGAAAAGCTTTTTCTATGTCGGTTGTTGCAGTAAACGCGTTGTCTACTGCAATATGTCAACATGCTACATGTCCGGAAAAGAAGATTTTGATTTTAGTTTGCTTTTCACATACGAGAAAAAGGCTTTAGGATTGTCCTTCATATTATCAGCAAGTTGCCTTTCAAATTGTACTATTACTTTTCTGCATGATGCTTTGGCTTGGTTCCTTGCTTTTGCATATTCGTGGTAGCTTTTCTTGTTTGGAGATCTTAAATAGGCAGAATATTTTTGCTGTTTTGTTTTGAGTTTCATAGTTGTTTCTATATTTAGCCATGTTGAAGATTATTTGTGAGAGTGTGGTTTGGTCGGAATATTATTATTGACTAACACAAGCAGTGACTGGTGAAGCCAATTCCATGAAGCGATAGAATCTAAGGACGCCAGATAGTCAATGTTTAAAGAATTTAGCCCATCTTTGATTTTTATGTAATTTCCTTTTGAATAAAGAAAATATTTCGAAGCAGTTGTAGATGTATCAGTGAATGACGTAAATAGTTTGAAATTCAGAAGTTGATGATGACTTTTACCAATAGGTGAAAGATGCTGTATAGGTGATATTATGCGTTCTTCTGAAGTGAATAAGATTTTGAAAAGGTCGGATATGCGTTGGTTTAAAAACATGTTGGTATAAATAAGAATTGCGTATGTGTTCAATGAATACTTCTGATTTGGATGAGTTAGGGAGAGGATTGTCGGCAGTTGACCAGTCTATGTCTAGGTAGTTAAAGTCTCCCAAGAATAGCTTGTTTCGGTATGCTCGGCTGTCATTTAATAATTGAGTATGAAGTAGGTTATCATTTTCAGAAACCGAAACATAATTTTTCCTTTTTTTCGGTGTTGCGGTACAATTCAGAAGGCCTGGGGAAACAAAGGATTTGCCAAATATACCAATATCTTGGAAATTGATTTGGAATAGGTGTATAAACATACTCAGAAAATTTCAGCGTCATACCTATTCTTAATAATTTTTTATGAGGCAGGCGCTCATTAAGTGCCACCTGGAATTATAGACCTAAAAAAGTCCTGGTATAAACAGGGTTAAAAGCTCTTTATTCAATCGAAAACAATATGTAATCAATCCAGACAGCTGACTGCTTCCAATAACTTTTTGAGTGGCAAAAGTGTCTGAACTTGAGGACATTGGCGACCCCATATTGCCAAGAAAAATGAAGCATCCCAATTATTTTGAGTCTCATGGAGATGGAAATGATAATTACTACTTTTCATCAACTCCTAAAGATATGTATCGCCAATTGTGTACTGTTGAAGGTATTAACGGACGTTTCAACCAAACTGATTACCAAACGTATTGGAAAATTGTTGGAAAACTGTTGATGAAATCATTTAAAAGGTCAAGAGTGCGAACAAGAATTTGAAGGTGTTATCAGTTTTTACGGCACCGATTTAAGGAAAACTTTGCTGGAAACTCAGTTACACTTGAATCAGCGAACTGTGGTTACAATATGAATATAACATATATTTCAAAATAAAATAGATCCTGCTCAGATTCTTTTGTCTGAAGTCACAAAATTGTTAAAGCTGATCCTTGTCCATCCAGCAACCAATGCAGTTAGTGAACGGTCGTTTCCAGCACTAAAGAGCGTTAAGACATACCTGAGATCGACTACATCAGATAACAGGCTAAACCATCTGATGATAATAAATTTTCACAAAGAAAAAAACAGATAGTCTCAATATTCCCAAGATTACAAACAAATTTATTGAGAGAAACGAGGCAAGGAAACAAATGTTTGGGCAGTTCAAACAAGAAGACTGAACTAAGAAAACGTCGCATATGTGACCCTCTATTTTTCGCATACTCTAAATGAATGCTCTATATCCGCCCCTGATGATTGACTCTTATTGTGCCCCTCTCCCTTATATTAAAATCGTTCCTACGGTCCTGACGTTCCACTTATCCGAAGTTGGCTCATCAATGGCAATAAAGGAAAACAATTGAACGAGTACAACATCTTGTTACTTGCTTACATCTAGAGTCTTAAAAGTTTTACTTTCGCAAAACGTCCGTGATCGAAAGCTGCTTGAGATTGTGAGGTTGTCAATAACCTTTGATATTCGGTTTTTACCAACTTTCTCAAAGTGGCTGACCTCCCTCAAAGCTTTGTATTCATTAATTCATTAACTGGCAATACTCAACTTATGAAAAGAGAATGTTTTGTTGTTGTATATTTTATTCGAACCTTTTGAATTGGAAAGAGGTCCATATGTTTTTGAAAACAAAATTGTTTCACTTATTGGTTATTTAACCAATGGGAAATGAAGATTATTTCTTGGTTGTTCAATACCGATCAAATCAAATCTATGAAAATTGGAGATTCTCTCTAAAAAGTGCAGGATTCACCCTTTTTTACTCTTCTCAGCCACCGTAGTTTTCACTTGATATAGTATACACTGCATTAATGGAGTCGTGCTTAGTGGGTCCGAACTGACTTCCACCTTTGTCTAGTCTCTGATCATTGATTTTAATGAATATAGTACTAAAACTGTATATATTTAGAAAAACATCATCAGGGAATTTATTGATGGGGTTGTCGTAACGTTTAAGCACCCATCCCCCAGAACAAAGATTTAATGGGTGGGTGACCTTAAAATAGTAAAGATGAGCTTTGTATCAACAAGCGGACATTGTTCAACGATATATTGTGTTTGATCGCCCAGGTCGCTGCTTTGTCCCATTCCGCGGCCATATATAGACAGGAGGCGAATTGCAGCCATTTGGTACTTGCTCTCTTCCAGATTCTCCTTTAAAGAAAAGGGTTGTCATATATCAAGTATTTCCATTTTCTAACGAAATATACTATGAAACAGCGAGACGAGAAATACATGAAACGTTTGAAACAGCGAGACGAGAAATACATGAAACGTTTGCTTCATTGCACTTCCAACAAATATCGCTTCTTAATGTTTTCTCGTTGTATTTATTTAACATTTGTGATTTTTACACGAAGCAACTGTAGCACGACTCATTTTCACTTACAACAAAAACTTTGGACTTCCCACAATGAACGAGCTACGTTTCAAACAAAATATCAGCAATTCGTCGATCTATCGTAAAAACAACATATCATCCGAGGGCAGCAATTTATTTTCCTCGCGACTGTTGCATTATTATAGTTTTCACCTCTACGGCATTATAGGTAACAAGAACGTTTGATTCATTCAATATAATACCTTTCAACATCAATCAGTTTACATGTACATTTTTAATTGAAATATTCGCCTAAAAAATAACAATTTCAATACAAAAAGAAAAAATTATCAGCAGTTTGGACATCTTGCTTCTCACAAAGCTAAGTATAAAAAAATGCATATAAAAATCATAAATAAAAATTATTTGTAGACACATTTTCAAATAAACTGCGGAGAGAGAATTTGTCGCTTGCAAATGATTCAGTTTATAGGAGTGTTTCTTGACGGAAAGAAATGTTCGCTATTTTGCAGTCATTACCAGGACGTAAATAACATTTATAAAATCCAAAACAACACTTTTGTTAATTTACTCGGCGACCGTCAAAATTGCAAAATTCGTTATTTATTTTGACATACATGATTCTAGTATTCTAACTAATTTAAATTTTCGCAGCATCAATTGAGAATTGTTCCAGTGAAGCCACGGTGTCGTCTTGTGAAACATTTCGCGAAGGAGGTTTGACCATGACCTCATTCGTGACGTCAATTAATTCTTCATCCACTGAACCGATATCATCGAGATTCTATGACGAAAGAACAACTCAGTGGATTTGAATATCTGGATAAAATAGGTTATAACGTTTAATAAATACCTGTTATTTATTATATTTACAGGGTGATGTTTAACTCGGACTAACAACACTAAGAATTTAAACGTATATTTAACTTAAAAATTAATTTCAGTTATAGCGTTAAATTTATTTCCTTAATTAACGTTTTTACATCAAGAAAAAGGAAAAATCTTTCATGATTATTAAAAAAACATCAGCAACAATTTTGTGACAATAGACTAGGATATTCTTCTATCTGGCGTTTAGGTTTTTTTATTTTTATGGTATTATATAATATATATAATATTAATATATATTATATTTTAATTACGCCCTGCACTCTGTAAAACATGCATATCTCTACTGTTTTTATCAAGTTTCATTATCATATATATACCAAATAAATATGAATACATTTCTACGCGTGTAATACGCGTGTAATACGCACAGCTTCCTAGTGAAATTGCTCACCTTTGAATTGCCTATCTGATCATCATTGCTATCGTTCTCAAAGCGCTTGTGTGGATTAGACAAGCATGCGCAGAAAGGCAAACAGACAGCCGGTAGGACAATGTCAACACTTGCGCCAGTATTGGTAAACATGGGTTTCATATATCTGAGAGAGTAAGGTGTCAAGGAGAAGGACGAAAACATGAGAAATATTTCATTTTCTTGCATATGCACCTCCCTAATACAGATAAGGAAACCTTCGAGAAAAATCTCAACTGGTATATCATCGATTTCTAAATATCTATTAACATCTAAAAATTTGCAAAGTTCATCACCCCTATCCAAAATAGGTCACTTTGCCTCCATAAGGATACTTTCCTGATATTTAGACCAAAAAGAGGTGTTATGATGTAAGGGAAAACAGTAAAAACGTATTATCTCTTATGAAAGCTTGTGAAAGTGTTTTCCTTCAGGTTTCAGTAACTTATTCAAATTTCAAACCGTGAACAGATATTCGTAAATGTTACTTTGTGGAAAAGATACCTGACATCGAAACGATGCCATTTCCTAACCAACCAAGATCTTTCATAAGAAATCTCCTCAACTAACTCGCCTCTCTGGTTCTGTAAGATTACAGTCGGTTAGGGTATAGTACGCAAAGATAGTAATCTAAGCTTCAAACGACATCATTCAATATTTGGAAAAACACCATTTGAAATGTGTAAAAATATTTTAAATTCTTTCGTTGAATTCATACCAGAACAGTTTCTTTGGCTATCTCCAGATCTGGGTCAACATTAACTCTGAAATATGAAAAACAATTGATAAAACTATGTTTTTATCAGTTCAGTCTACAAAATAATTTCCGTCTGAACTACGGCAACCAACTGTATTTTTCACATTTTTTACTAATAAACACTATTGAAAAACAACTTCGCACCTTAATATTCCGATTGCGAAACAGACAATTCAAACATCACTAACATGAACCATTTCACAAATATTCCAGCAAGTTTCAACTTACTTTATGCCAAGTTTCAGCAGAGCCAGCGTTGTTAAGCCACCATTGAACACCACAGTTGCTATAGCGACAACCAACACACTTGTTAGCATGAGTTGGCGAGCAAAGCCCTCGGTGTTTCGGATAGCCAGTGCAAACGCCACGGCCCCTCGCAGTCCTGAATTCATAAGAATTGATACGGCTATTTAACAGACCATACTTACAAACCTAAAAATTTGAAGTGAAAAACGTTGAAAATTAACTACCGTAAATGACTGAATAAGCGCCCTCTGCCGAATAAACGCCCCCCATAGAAGTAAACATATTAATAAGCGCCCCTGCTGAATAAGCGCCCCCCTCCCCTGGGTTGTAAAGGGGCGCTTATTCAAACAAACGTATAAAAGACAAAAATTGATATTAAGACGATATTATGATATTATTAACTATTAAATATAGGCATTTTTCTTACATGCTGATTTATGTCAAATTCTATGTCAAAATGTGAATATGTTCTTGATTCGTGGAATTCATTATCCCCAGAAATGATATGGAATTCGTTCCAGTCATGTGAGTTGAATCTGCCAACTGATGGCTCAAAAGACGAGAATATACGTTTTAAGGAAAATCAGCCATGCAAGAAGGGAAAGGAGATACTTGCCTCTCAAATGTCCAACTTTTTGACAGAAAAAGATAAAAATCCTTTCACCGAAATCGACAAAGAAGATCTCAACGAGGCTACTCCAAACTTTTTGCAAATTGACTCTGACGACGAAGAGGATGACGATATAGATATTTGCAGCTAACATATTCATCAGTTTGTAGTATTTGAAATTTTATCTTAACTTTTATTAGATACTGTGTTAATTATATGTTTATCGATTTCTTGATTCAAATGAATAAGCGCCCCTGCTAAATAAGCGCCCCCTCTGAAAGTTAAAATTTCTAGTCATTTACGGTACTCGTCAAATATAAACAGAAGCGATAACTAAGTCAGTATATTACACAAAAAAGTAAAACACTCAAATCAATCAAACATCTTATTACCGTAAACTAACAATGTCTGACAGGGCCCCCATTGATAGCAATTTATTTTATAAGTTGAAGGGGCCACCCTGTATAAATATGTTTTAAATAAATAAAACAAATAAATGTCACTAACCAGCAAAAAACAACATGTGTTGAAAGTTCATCGGGATTTTCTTGCTCCGTCGCAAATTTAATATAAATGATAACGGGTAGATGTTGCAGAATCGCGATACAGCGGCTGCCAACTTGCATTATTAAGTTAAGAAAAACTTTCAAAAAACAAAAGCTGAAACGGAAGACCAATCACGAGATAGCAAATTTAAAAATGAAAACAAAGCTTAGGTTGAGCTTCTTTTGTTACTTAAAGCTGTGTTGTCAATCACTTGATAAACTTCTTTTGTTAGAAATGGCCGTTGTTATTTTGCAAGGGGTCTATCATCAAACTAGGAAATTATACCGCAAGTCAAGAGAATTGTTACAATAAAAAAAAATCTGTTTTCAAAATATACTATTGATCAGTCAACTTTATATAGTTGAAATTCAATCATCAAACTCTTTCTTGATTAACAAAATATTTTTCTGCCTGTTTCGTGCAAAATTTTAAGGTAAAGTATGGGTGTTGGTGTTGGAGGCGCCCGCCCGCCTCAACAGATACACCCAATGTCTTGCACTAACGAAAAGGGGATAGATACCCTCGTTTACGCCCGTTGCCAACATTAGGGTTAATTCGGCTACTAAACTACGTGCGAAAGAAACAAGTTTTTTCTCATAGATAATTTGTCCCAAGAGTGGCTCACTTTTATAAAGTAATGTTCTACTGTTTCACATGACATAGTGAGATTTGAATTTATTCTTCTAATGATAGCACATCTTTTTTCATCTCTTCATGTATTTCTACAGCAACCCTTACAAATTCAACTTTAGTTCTTTCACATCTCAAAAGCAAACCTGGATCAGTAATAAAAATGATTATATGCTAACAATGTTTCTATTTAAAACTGGAAAGACTAGGTGTTATTTGTGAAATACTACCTGACTGATGCAATACATGATATTCGAAAGTCAGAAAATGTTGCGTAATCGTAATTCGTGCATGTTAAAATGTTTCTCTGTTACATAAACACAGAAAAGTAGATAGAATTAGTTACAGTCTATAGGTTTCTTTTGTCTAAGAAATGACGTTTAAAATCACTTGTTGCTCATATCATTAAAATATATCTACTTTTTCGTGCACATCCAACATATAAGCATTATAATCTGCACGAAATGTGACTTCACAGTATTTCCGAACAATGCATATTATCTTTATTTTTACAGAGGCAACAAGAAACTCAAGCGCATTAAAAAGGATACAAATGTCCACGCAATGAAGGCTCGGTCCCATTGATGTTGCTCGAAAGTGAACACAGTCAGACCAATGTAGCAGAATATGAAGTTCTCCGCCAAGAAGTTCAACAAACCAAATACCTCAATAAAAAACGTAAGATTGAGCTGAAATCAATCAAAAGCTTATCTTTTTTTAAAACATTCTCGCAACACTGTCAAACAAAACTATTATTATTAACAGAACTTTGAAATACAAGTCTTAAAGTAACTTGTCGTTATAATGCTTCATATTTATAATCAAACTTTATTGCTGAACCAACATTCCAAACTATTATACCGGTGTAAGTAACAAAGTAATACCTACCTCCTTAGTAGCAACTTGAGATTGCTTCGAGAGGTTGTTATACGTGTAATGAGCTTGTGAAATCCCACAAAAAAGAACAGCAACAATCCCTAATTGATAACCAAAGCACATCATATGTCAGAATGATGCAATTGTTGGTTCAAACACAGAATTGAAGTACAACGGGTGTCTTATGTCTGAGCAGAATAACAGGCCGAAGTTATTTCATTATTAGCAAAGATAGTAAACATTGCTGTTGAAATAATGTAACAAAACCAAACCTGTTAGTCCTGCACTCTCTGCTATCAGAAATGTACTATAACTCATTAGTGTAAACAACGCAGTTTCAAGCTGTGGAAATTGACTGATGTGCGTCAGCTTGGTCAGCTGTAAAAGGGAGAAAACTACATTACATCAGAATTTTTACTTTTTCCCTAATTTTCTTTTTAGGCCTTTGTTGCATAAATTTCGAGACACTGTGTCACCCTCCTCTGTGCAGAAACATACATAAATACTATTACCCCCATTAGAATCCCAAAAAGGTTGATTGTTTTGATGACTCAAATGACGAAAATGCAATTTGATTGGTTGAAAAGGATTGTTTTGATGACTGAAATGATGAAAACACAATTTGATTGGTTGAAAATGATTGTTTTGATGACTCAAATGCAATTTGATTGGTTGGATGATGCAAAAGATGTGAACGTGTTTTGATTGTTATGATTTGAGGATCAACACACAATGTTTCTTATAGGTTTGAAAGTTTTTATAGTTAAAAAACACTAAAATAATTGAAATGGACTTATAAAAAGAGACAACGAAAATCTACTTGACTTTAAATACGATTTTTTGAAGATTTGAAGGTTATGGTAAGATTTCTTTATGATTTCAACTTATAAATATTGATTTAAGAAGCGATTAGTGCAATTTGCCAACTTTTCTAGATAATATACACCACATTAGCAAGTAAAAAATGAAGGAAAAAAGATGTTTCTTTCTAGGAGCATAAAGAATAGGTAGCTACAGATTTCTGTTTTGTTGATAAAATATGTTTTAAAAAGAGATTGGATAAACATATTTTTATCATGTTTGAATTAAAGTGAATTTTTAACTGTATTTCTGTGACATATTACAATCACAAAAGCAAACTGGACTGTGAAATGTTAAATGCTATATTTAAGAAGTGTTGCATGCAATTTGCAAGCAAGGGTATATATTAGGGTGGCTCTTAAAATTGAGTTTTTGAATTTTACTTGGGACACACTTTCAAATGGTGAGGTTGTCAGAAAAAATAACTCCTGCAAATTTTTTTTAAATTTGAAGTTGATTTAGGAGCGGCCCTCCCCCCTTAAAGTTCTGCGCCCTCCCCCAAAATACCAAATCTGCGTGTCTCAAAAACCACTTGAGCTAGAGATACGGCTTTTGTGTCAAAAGATGCAGAAAACATGGTTGCATATCTGCTTTCTGAACATTGAATGCATCTATCTTGCGTAGAAAACCAGTTATTTAGAAAAAAACTCCTTTTAACACAAAAGGTACGGTAGCTGTATAAAAAATAAGTGACGATCAGTGTTCCCTCTAAGGAACAGGACTGGTGAATTTCTGTCCATCTTGATTTTACAATCTTTTTTGTGACCACAAAACCGTCTATACAATTTCGTTTTCTTCTCAATATTTGCACCTTAGAGGGAACACTGGTGACGATATTTATTTCAAAATGTAATTCTGGCCAGTACTGCGAGAAACAATATTAGCGACAATATTGTTCTTGTTGCAATTTGCAAACAATTTCCTGTGTTCAGTAACAAATTGTAAAAGAAACTGAAGTTGGTCCTCATCTTTAGTTAAGAGTTTGTTGAAATTAGAGCAACTGGATTAGAGCAACTCCTCTCTCTGCTCTGTCATTGACTGCTGAAAATCCCTTCGCTATGTGTAAAGCTTGAATAAATGCACCATCTTCAGTCCAATGAGCAGGATCCTTGGAAAGTATTGCTTCATCTACACCCAACAGCTGAAGAAGCTGTTTTGAATTAGATGTACAAAACCGTTCTACACCCTTATTGCCAAGGAAACGCATCCGCTTTGACTCTTGGTCTCCTTGGTGGATGTTCTGCTGTTTCATCTAACATGGTTGCCACCATTAGGTTTTTAGTTTCCACAGACAATCGAGAGTCAAACAAGGCTAGTTCAACCATTTCTTCGGACAGATACCATAAATGCAGACCAAGCTTTTTGCTAGTTGCAGCAGAAATAGTTGTATGCGTATAATTAAGAAGTTATAGTCCGAAATCATTTAGTGGTGCATCCAAATTTTGATCACCTTCGCCATCCAACGAGCGGGACGGATTCCACGCTCAGGAGTTTCTCCAAGGAACATGACAGACAGCTCGAGAAATTCACGGTAATCATCACTTGGTTGTTTTAATTTCAGATGCAAGGCAGTTTTTGAGATATGGTATTTTGGGGGAGGGTGCAGAAGTTTAGGGAAAGGGCCACCCCTAAATCAACTTCAAATTTAAAAAAAATATAGAGAGTTATTTTTTCTGACAACCTCACCATTTAAAGGGGTTTTCCCAGCAAAATTCAAAATTTTTTCATTTTTAGCCAAATAAGAGCCACCCTAAATATATATACACACACACTGCGGTAGGTTCATATATATATTTATATAAAAACTCATAAAGGTGGCCTGACACTGTTATTCTTTGTCATGGATGTAATTATTAATAAAGGTAACCATATTAAATATACCATCTTGATCTCACATAGTAATGAAACAATAGAATGGTCTTTAGAGAAAATTTCGAAGTGCCAAATAATGTACAAATTGTAAACATACTTAAAATAGGTTATCAATTGTCAATTAGATAGCTTGTCCAAACTGAAATGCGAATTGAACTTACAAGAGCTGTTCCAAGGCCCATGATGCCACCAATGAGAAATGAGCCGCCAAACACGAGCGCAAACTCACCCACAGCTTTAAAGAACGAACCAGCCACAAAAACCTCAGAAGTGTATGATTCCACTGATCTAAGAAAGATTTGCCCGCAATTATAATTTGTAAAATGCATCTGCTCCAATGAATCACCAAATGATTAAACCTACAAAATTGTGGGGAATATCATCTGTTGAAACCCTGTCTAACTCATGCTAGGATGGAAAATAGACGCGAACAATGTAAATGATGATGATGACTCCATCTAACTGCTTACGACTCTTTACATCTTTAAATATCAATGAACTCGTCTAATTCTGTCTACAAAATACTTGTTTTTTTCGAGGCAAATGAAAACTAGCTAATTATTTTTTTCATTGGCGCATTGAAACTGGAACTGAAGTTAATAGAATAAACGTGGATGGGTTTATTAGTTCGCTATTTACAAACAAACAAACTTTAAGGTGTACACAGTGCAAATTGTCCAATACAAGTTTAAAAATAATGACACAACAATAATAACACACTAAATGCTTTTTCAACAGCAACAACAACAATAAAAATGCAAAAAAGAAAGTGTCTCTACCTGAACAAAACTATTGCGACGGCGTCATTAAGTACACTTTCCCCAAATGCAAGCGCGTAGAGATCCACATCAACATGCAAGTCGTGAAATATAGCCAAGACAGTTACTAAACAAACATCGCATTGGTTTATCAATGACAATGACCGTTACGAATCAAATAGTAATTCAATTATATATTTATTTATTTGTTTATTTATTTATTTATTTCATAACTGTATCATTTATTTATTTCATTTCGAAAATTAAAATCGCTAAAATTGACCACAAAAAACTTCAAGTAACTTCTGGTTGTGGTTGGTGAAAACATTTGTTTTGATTCAAAAAAGTGTTTGAAAGATACTTTATACTTTTATAGGCCTACCATACCGGAGAGTGAAATTTTCAATAAATCAATTAACAAACTTCACGGTAAATACCTGGATCAGTCGCAGAGATTAGCGAACCAAAAAGCAGACATTCATGGAATCTGAATCCTTCGTACTTGTTGTTGGAGAACATTGAGACAAAACCATACATCATCCCTCTGAGTGAATATGAAACATTTAAAAAAATTGATGATAACATAATTCAACCAATTGAGAATACGTGGAAAATATCGATACCGATAAGGTCACTCACTGACTTATTCTCAAAAATACACTTAAATTTAAATTTATTTAAAAACATTTAAATTTATATGAAATAAGAGCTCTCAAAACTCATGGTAGCAGGTGCGCCACAAATGAACTTTATCATAATTGTTAATTATGTCAGTGTTAAATAACAGCACATAGTTCATTTGTTATTCTGTAAAAAAAACTCAAAACAGAAAACTTGAATTAACTTTAACTTAACAAACAAAGGATGTTCTGCAAAGGTATTCAAAAACTTCTGCAATTTTTGATCTTTTTGAGCGGTTCAACTTTTTGCACTAACCACCAAACTGCTTTAAAATAATGAAAGGGCAATGTTATAGACGTCATGTATAATTGAACGAGCATTGCATTATATGCCACTTGTTAAATTTAAATCAAACTCACGCAAAGACCAAACAGGAGATAGTTGTACCGATGAATGCAAATGTAAGAATCGCACCAAGATTGCGAAAGAAAAACCTCTAAATAACAAAAAGGTTACTACAAGTATTCGGACATTCACTCAAAAATCTTGTTATAATTAGTTGTTAATTAATTCCCTTAAAAAATAAATAAAAATATTACATATTATTTTTATTTATTATATGCCACATTAGGAGCTTCCGTATTTTATGAATACAAGCAACATTGGATAGGCTATCTTAGTCAAACTAATCCTGACAACGCCATGAATACCTACTACCACTGATGATGTGTATTTGTGGACTCGAAAAGAAGAAAATTATTTATTATATATTAAAAATAAATGTTTGATTATCAATTACATAACTTTAAATATTTGGAAAGCAAGAATTTTCAATATGTCAATTGCTCACCTTTTTCATGTCGTAGCCGGCAAAAAAAATGATTGGAGGAAGCAACGCGTAAAAGAAAACCTCAGGATCAAACACGGCCTAAATATCAAACAATTACATATAAACGCAATTATATATTGAATATCAATATTCATCTTGGATATTTTTTACAAGAAACAAAAGAACGTTTGAAATATCGCCAAAAAGTTATAGAAAAAATGAAAAAGGTTAAATGATCACAAGAAAAATGGTCATCACAGATACATATTTTCAAAGATATTAAACTCAGCCGTTTTATGTTGATACAGCAACAAAAATATTTTGAATGGAAGAACCTATTATTATTATTACAGGTTTATACAACAATAGTGCAAAAATATAAATGTCCTCAAGGCAAACCTTGGTTTCAAACTCGTCCTCTTGAATTACTTTTGTGTGCAAGTAACCAAGTAAATAATATGAAAAGTTTGCTTTATTCGCTGTAACCCACAACCTTTTGGGTGGCTGGGTGAAATTCATCTTAACAGGGAACCCCTGTTCTTTCGCACTTCCTCCACTGTACTTAATGATCAGACCGACAATGATGCCTAGAGAGAAAGATTTTTGAAGCATAAATGTATAGATGATCATACTTTGTTGTGCGCACATGCCGGCAGGCAAAAAAAAATACGGTCTGATCGTATTCTCATGGTTCTTCTTTGTATTTATTGAGTTGGAATATAGAAAAAGGGGACTGAATATTATAATTTACTAGTAACTTAAAGTACAGTATGGCAGTAAATTAACACCTTGCAAACAAGGTAAAATTGCATGGATCCGTATTCGCTTACTGAAAGAATGGAGTGACGATGTGAGTAAGCTGCCCGAAGTTAATTAGTCTAATGTAAGCAAGTTTTTGATAGAAACACTGAGTATTCATACAAAAGAAACTATCAAAGCACAAATGCCCACAAATCATTCTGCTCTATCAAGTCTAAGGTAAGATTTCATGAACTGAAATGTTCAATTGCCTCTTTAATTCAAGATAAATAATATATTCTCAATGAAATTGAATTTTTGCGTAAGAAATTGTTTTTAATTATTTACAAAACTTTTAATTAAATAGCCCCACAGATTACTTTCATTGTAGCATCAGTCAACATGTGAAATAGATATGACTTTATGCAATATTCTATAGTCCTTTAGCCGTCCAACGACTGTTTCAACATGTATCTACACCTTAGCAACATGCCTTAATTAGTCAACCGCTTTGGCTTATTGAAGTTCCTTTCTTGATAACTTTTGCTATATTCAATATTGTGCCTCTTTTGCTCAAATCATCTTTGAAGAATCAAATAATCCCCTGTCTGCTAGAAAATACAATCATCAACTGTTACTTTTCTCAAAAATCCCACTCTCAAAGAGTGATTTGCTTATTTTTGCAGATGAAACTACAAAGAAATGACCAGTCAACAACAAACCATAAATACTTAGAACTCTGCTTAAAAATATATATTATAACCTTGTGTTTAGCAAAAACGCTAATAAAAAGTTACTTTGCATAAAACTTAACGAAATTAAAGTGTTTTCCACATACTTGTTGTTGTGAAATTTCAACCCTGGCATTTGAAAAAATCTTTGCAACACCACAGCACTTTCAGAGAAAAACAAAATGTTTTGTCTGCCAGATATACGCGCACCAACAGTAAACAAAACCAACGGTCTATACGTATATATATAAAAGATGTACGGGAAAACTTTTATCAATTAAACGCATCATTTGTATTCCACTTTTCGAGTATTACTTTTGAAAAATGTAATTTTTGATATGTGAATGGAATAAATATCTTGTTTTCTTAATTAAATGAAGAAGTCTTGATCATTTTGCTCCACTTCTAACTCCCTTTTAAAACAAAATAGCTAATGTGCAGAAAAGAAACTAGCATCAGGTAGCATTGAAAAAAATTCATATATATATCTATGTTATGTATGAGAATAAGAAAATGCTGTTGAAAAAAGAAATAACTAAAGCTATAAAAATTTTACCATAAAACATACACACTCCCGTTTCATGAAGAAATCTGAACCTCTTAATTTTAAAAAGCCAAATTGTCAAGACAGTAAGAATTAACAACCCAGTTAACATTAATATAACTAAGGAATCTTCTGTTTTTGTCTTTTCTGCTGCAACTCGAGCTGCGTTTTTTTCGTCAGCACTTATTTCACTTCTTACAGTGGCGGTATTTAAACATGCCAAAATCAAAATTAGCACAACAGTCATTTTAAACTAAAATGAGTTTTGCACTTATATATCCTTAAAAAAAAATTGAAGATGACCAAAGTGGCAGCAAGGTTCAGTTTATATCTGCAATGAAAATAATTACACATCTTAAAGGTCATTGCTTAAAACAATGGCGGTAGCAGCTGAGATGTGCATCGCGTTTTGGCCCGTAACCAAGGAGATTCATTGAAAAATTCAAGTAATATCTTATGGACGCGACCGAGTCACCAAGAATTTGCTTGGTCAATTACACCCGCTATAAAACATTTGGCCTGTCGATGTTGCCACTTCTGTCACATTAATATAAACAAATAGAATAACCAACACAACCTCATCAACTATATAAGAATCATTATCACACATGCGCAGAGTGGTCTACAATGATCTTCATAAACATTTCATTATTGACATTCATAAATACTTTCTGGCGGTAACTCACTAGCCTGGCTGGCAATATGCCCGGTGGTCAACAAGGATACATTATTCTCCTGTACACAACGACCGTACCACTATCTATGTAAGCGAGTCTAAAAAAAGATGGAGGACACCAATAATGATGACTCGACGTCAGTAAAGACAACGTATCTTTATACCGGTACACCTTCTCCCCATTACACAATAATAATAATAATAATGATAATAATAATGATAATAATCTCATTAATCGTATTAGATTTATAAATCTTTTTATTCTTTCCATAAAACTAATTTTCATCATTACTAACCTTTTATAAAGCCGTGTTTAGCTTAAATAAACTAAAACGAACCTAAAGGACAGAATTAAAGCGACTTTTCAGTAAGCAGAAACGAGCTTAATCTTCAAAGTAGATAAGTATACAAGCACCCGAGACCTCGTGCAATCTTCTAAAATATAGACTTATTTTTATATCTAAAATTTATGTATCGCGCAAATCAATGCAGCAGTGGTGGAGTGGTCTAAGCGTTGCGCTCAGAATCCAAGAGGTCCCTGGTTCGACTCCCACTCGGGTCGAATCTTGCCACATCCCTGGGCTCAGTTTGTTTCTCGGTGAAGTGGTTTATTCTGGAGTTTATAGAATTTGTTTCTATGTTTCCGGGTTAAGAATTGAAAAAGCCTTATGCAGTGAAATCTCCCTAAAGCGGAAACCATCGGTGCAAAAAAAATTGTCCGCTTTATAGAGATGTTCCTTTTATAGAGATTTGACCAAAATTTAGTTTTGGGCGTAATTTTGACCAAAAAAAGTTTTACATACTTTTCTTTACGAAGATTGTAAATGAGAGACTGGGTACTTGTATACGTATAATAAAGTATTCTTTGACAAAGAATTGACTCAAAAATATTTACAAGCTTTTGTTAAAATATGCTTTAATTGAAGATTGATTGCGATTCTTCAGTTGAAGGTCCTCAATCCTTTTCGACAATATATCTTAGCTGTCACCGTCAAAGACAGAGCATCGCTTCATTTTGTCAAGCATTGTGATTGTCTCTTTGAAACCCATGCTTTCTTGTTCCAACTCCTCATTGCTCCCGTCATCATCGGAAATCTCTTCGACCTGATCACTTTCTGGATTCTGAATTGCATTAATGTTGTCTTCTCTGACCCGTTGTCGCCAATCGAAGAAAAAAAAAATTGATAATTTTTGTCGTCATGTTATTTTTGCAGTGTCCGCTTTATACAGAGCGTTTATAGTGAAAAATTTCATTTGGTGCAGAAAAAATTGTCCGCTTTATAGAGGTGTCCATTATAAGAGTTTAACCTAAGAACCATCCGTTCTAAGAGCCACTGTCTGCCTTATAGAGGTGCCCGCTTTAGGGAGATTCCATTGTATAACATACAAATTTTCGTGAGTCTGGTGAAAAATAGACCTAATCACGGGACTCTGTTTAGCCATAGGCCCTGCCTCTCCTCTCTAATACCACACATTGATACGAAATATCAAAAACAAAACAAAAACTTTCTAATGTGACATATGACTCTCTCTAATTCGAATCCCAAGGGGAAAAAATTTTGTTCGAATAATAGAGAGATTTGAATAGTAGAAAATCTCTCTTATTCGAATTTTCAGGTTTAAAGGGTGAAAATTCGAATTAAAGAGAGAAATCGGAATTTTTGAAAAATCATAAAGGTGAAAAATAAAAAAGAATGATCGAGTTTTCCTTGATTCTTTTTTTTTTCTTTTCCTAAGTTTCATGATCATACATGCACAAAGTGACACTAATTGTTGAAAAAGTGTTCAATTTTTTATTGTTTCGTGTTAGATAGATTGTCAAACACACGACTCGCGTCGCTAAGGCCTTTCCACAAATCAACTTCAAATTTCGTAAATCTGACGCAGTTCATCAAACCATAGTCACAAGAAAATATGATCAAACTTCATACAAAAATTATTTACAAAAAATCAAAACATTCGAACAGAAATTCGAATTTTGAAAAAAAAAACATTTGAAAGTCTTAACGGTTAGTTTACACTCCTTCGAATAACCGGGAATCTACTGTATGTGTCCATCAGCTTTCAAAACCTTTCTTGAAAAAGCATACATATCCCACAAAACACGAGATTAACAGTTTCACAATACCAGTTCGCAAGAAAGATTTATCGAGAAGAGCCTTTTCATACTGAGGACCTTATTACAGCATTATTCATCACGATAAACTGTTGTTTTTCAAAAACATAGTTAGTAAGCTTTATTATTTTCTTATTAATATTACGCTCGATTATATTTTATCTTATAACATTCGTTGCAAAACATTACAAAAACACAATATTTAGTTGTCAGAAAATACTGTAAAATCGCCATTCGCGCATATTTCGTGTGTATTTGATGCTAGATAAACACGAAAGTGTATACTGTTAATTTTCCGTGTGTACATATTTCTTTTGTCTAGAAATAACGATTATTGTAAAGGCCATCAAAATTTTATTTCAATATAACAATTTATATACACTGTTTAAATACGAAAAGACGAAGGAAAAAACAAATCAACAATAGAATTTGAAAGAGTTTTGGAAGCGGAAAAAGCAGATAGTCACGTGATAATTTCTCCCAAGAAGACCGCCGTTACGCTTTGTTCATCGGATCTTTCTCCAAACGATCAACTTCGACTGTTTCTACTGTTCAAGGTGGGACGATCATACGCTAGTAGCTTCGATTGAACATAGACGTGGTCGCGCCCACGATACGAAATCATCCATCAATACGGGCCACGCCCCTGAAATGGTAAATCATCATCATCATCATCATCATCATCATCATCATCATCATCATCATCATCATCATCATCATCATCATCATCATCATCATCATCATCATCATCATCATCATCATCATCATCATCATCATCATCATCATCATCATCATCATCATCATCATCATCATCATCATCATCATCATCATCATCATCATCATCATCATCATCATCATCATCATCAACCTTTTTTATCGTGGCTTTCCATGCTTGCATGGGTTGGACGGTTTCAAAAGAAACCAATTTCACCAATTATGGAAGTTTAATCATCTGGTTTATTGGTGCAGATGTTTTTACGGCTGGATATCCTTCCTAACACCAACACCAGTAAGAGGAAAACAGTGGTGAGTTAACCCACGCAAGGTACGTATTTAAAACTCCGTGACAGCAGTGCATAAAGGGCATGGGTGCTTATATCCATGAGGTCAAAGATGTTACGTGACCCGCATACCCTAACTCACCCGCATTATAATTGCTCAAATTAGCGAAATCTTACAAACAAGTGTTATCACAAATTAGATAAGGTGGCCTGTGAACAATCGTCAAATTAGGATCAAGTGACGCTTTTCTTAAATACGTTTTTCATTCATTGGATTTTTCCGTTGAAGAAAATCTTTTCACCTTCCTCATCATAGTTGCTGAGATCGTCGTTGATCGTGAGAGAAAAATCCAGGAGCAGATTCCACGTGTCTTTCGGTATGGAATGTTTCTGGTGCTCCTGAAGGAGAGAACGAATGAAAACCCCACAAATCTCCAGGTCAATAAACATTCATTGATTGTTTCATTATAAAGTCCTACGTTTCTAAGGCTATTATTAAAGTGCTGGCTTGTCAAGGCTTACATTCGAAAGTCGCAGGCTAACTGCTTGAATCGCTTATTTGAGAGAACTAACAAAGCTCTTATTTTGTCAAAAAATTGGTCTTGGTCTAATTTATTACAGTCCACCTAGCGAAAGCCTTGTCATGAAGTTCGCAATCAAAGTAGATTACACTCCAGAGAACAAAACTAAAAAGGCTGAATACACGATATTCGAAAGTCAGAAAATACCGTGGAATGGTAATTCGTGCATGTTAAATTGTCTCTTTGTTACATAAACACAAAAAAGTAGATAGAATTAGTTACCGTTGATAGATTTCTTTTTTCAAAGAAATGACGTTTAAAATCACTTGTTGCTCATATCATTAAAGTATATACTTTTTTAATGCACATTCAACATGGAAGCATTTTAATCTGCACGAAACACGATTACTGACTGATTATCGAATATTGAGTATTGTTCTAATGTTATTAAGCTGGCTCGGATTAAGGGTTAAGATTCCAAAACGGTTTGGAATTGCACAATGGGCTTAAAATGATCCTCCTGACATATATTCATTTCCTGCTTGAGGACGAGTTAATGTAATGAATACAGCACTGAGGTGACATTCAATCATCCACCATTCAATTATCCACAAATACCACTTACGGTTAGAAATTGAACCCATAAATCTAGGAATTTAAATCGACCCTTTAGGACGATATTCCAGTAGGCGATTGCCATTTCAAGGTCTGAAAACACAAAAAAAGATTACTTTTGAAAATCGACAGAATGAGATAAAGAATGATTGAATTAAAGAAGCTAAAATACAATCGAGCCTCAAAATGCAATAACAAATAAATATTACATAAATTATATAATATATAAAATTTAACTATCGCAGAATAAAATCATATGAACGATCATAAATATGTTTATTAAATATATATTACCTAAGCATTTTTGTCCGACATTTTTACCGAAGTTAAAGGTGAATTTATACAGGTCCTTGAACTTTACGGGATCTTGAAGCTCTGAACGTAGACTAGGCACGCGATTTCGTAAATCACTTATGGTCTCGCATCTTCAAGAGAGAAGGTTGTGTTAAGGCCAGAAAATCAATAATACCAGTCTGCTATGTTTTACTTTCTTAAAGAACCACAATAACAGTATTCTTCAAGAAAAAGTTGCTTTAAGATAATCTGGGCATCCAAAAACTCATACTAACAGAAATATAATTTGGATTTAATGTGGAATTTTGTCATTCACGGGACCTTAGAAAACAGTTGACAATCAGCCGAACGCCGAAATCAAAATGGAACAATACCCACTTTAGATTGGTCATCCCCTCAACAAATTCCTGGCGCGTAAACTCGCACTGTATTGCTGCCCTCAGCTTCCAACAGATGAGAAGCACATCGAAGCTAGCAGGATCAAGTGTTAGATCGTCACAAAATCGAGACAAACCATCAACAAGCATTTTATCTTCTCGTGGATCTACAAAACAAAAAACCATGGAAAAAAGTTGTTGAATTAACCCTAATGTTGGTAACGGGCGTAAACGAGAGTGTCTCTCCCCTTCTCCTTAGAGCAAGACGTTAGGAGTAACTGTTGAGGCGGGTGCCACTACTACCACCAACACCCGTACTTTACTGCATTGGCGAAGCCAGGAGGATTTGAACACGCAACCTCAGAAAGCTCAGAAATCCGAAATTGCAAGCGCTCTCCAACTGAGGTAGCCCAAAACCATTCGAAACCACACTGTCTACCAAAGAAAGCTAATAACAGCTGTATTCTCTAGTTACAATAAACAGACAATTAACATAAATGTGAACTACTGGGTTGCATTACAAGCGAATGCTTGAAAATCCCGAACAGATTGTATTGTTTTCGCATCAAAAATGATTTTCAAACTACAAAACTAGTGGTGCTGGGCATCAGAATGTGTGCAAAAACATCTTAAAATAATTTTAAAACTTAAGTTAAAAACCGATCTTGGCAACACAGACTATTGAAAAAAGAACAAACCAAATAAAATCACCATACATTGCAATCATTTTTCTACCTTTATATTTATCGAACAGATGATTTATTTTCTTTCTGTCGACTTTCGGCTCCTTGTTATATTTCACAGGGTTTTGAAAGTAATTTTCTATAGCGATTTCCATTCGCCAGTAGTGAGTGCTCAAGCAGTATATGGCTGTTTTTTCTCCAGTATGGGTCCACATGATGAAGTCTCGCACCTTTTCTCTCTGCGACGACTTTAACTTGTTCTGTAAACAAGAATTAAAATATTGGTTTGAAACCCACAGTGCTGTGGAGCTTTAGACACTAAATTTTATGGTTCACAAACATTCCAAAATTAAATACAATACGAGCTGTGAGCCATGCCTCGCTTAATAACGCGCACATAAAATATTCAAAATATAATGTAATTGTCTCGCTGCTCAGTGCAGCTTGCGCTGTCAAAAGTATGTTTTGAAATGCAGTTATAACATTGCTAAATCCTGTAGAACTGAATCTCCACTATGTACTATTTATTTCTGTTGCTTTACAATTACAGGCCACAAAATGAAATTCTAGTTGTTTGTTTTAAAAAAGATACACAAACATCTCGAAGACTTAACAAAAGCCAGGTAACGTAAAGAATGACTTAAAGAAAGAAAATATAGCGCACAAAAAATCATGTAAAATATTTGTTATGCATTTGCTGCAAGTGAGGCACATATTGATATAAATATCAAGAGAAGAAATATAAATATGATATAAATAAAAAACCAACAAGCTATATGAGGAATTTTTATTCAGACATAAATGATGCTAATTTTCAGGTTAAAACTTAGACAAACACAAGTAACACATATCTGATCTATAGCTGAACTTGTGGTTAATTTTATTTTCATTGGGCATTGGTTGCTAATATGTACATACAACATACACCAAAACAAAACCAAAACAAAATTCCATGTTTAATTAATAAATGCGCAAAACTTTTCAAAAATGTACAAGTATTGTATATAGTCTATATATATATATATAGTCCTTACCATTTTGCACTTTTCATCTAAAACATCAGAGCTCCTTTTTTTTAATGTGTTTTACAGTCTAGAAAGAAAGTAAGGGTTTGTTTATCTGTTTACGACTGTGATGAAGAATCGCATATTTGAAACATGCCCATCAAGTCGTTTCAAATCAAAATTGTCACAGATTAAAAATATTGGCATACAAATTAACAGAACATGACCAACTACATACAAGAATAAAACTGTTATGTAACCGTGACAACAAAGATACGTGCTCGTGTGAAGCTTTAAGTATTAATCGCACTAACACCCAGTTGACTGTTCAAACTGTTTGAATTGGTTTTGCTAATTGCTGAGAGTAGTTGTGTTTTGAGAAGCTCTTCAAAATTTTGTTGTTTCTTTGCTGTTGGCCGTTGCTTTGGATTTGGATTTTCGTTCGAATTGGAGTGTATTAATTGATTACTGTGGAGTCGGTTTGGTGTAAAGGGGGAAGTTATTTTTGTTGTAAAATTCCTTGAAACGTGGTTTAAAACAGTTGGTATTTTCTGTTTTTGCGGATCAAAGTTTACATTCTCTCAACTGTTCTAAAGTCTTAAGTACTTTTAGTTCCTGTGTTTCACACAGAAATCCTATAAACATAATTGCCCCATTTGCAACATAATTACTAACAATTGATAGTACAAAAAATTTTAATTGATCGTTTTAATTGTTTATTAACTTATCGTTACACGTCTGTTGAGTCAATCAAATTGCTTAACAATCATTTTTTCTTTTCTTACTTTTAAATTCCAATCGTTCCAATCTGAGTGCCCATTGTTTCAACGAAAATTGCACCAGTGAGGACAGCATTATATATTTTAGGCACTGCACACGTTGTTCCAAATACTATTGCAGTGAGTGTTGTGAGTTTAGTAAGGACATCATTGAGCTTCTCAATGAGAAAGTTGATAACTTTTGGTTCTGTCCGGACTGCACTAAACCTGCTCTAAATGCAATTTTCTTGGAAAAAGATATCGAATCTAGATGCAGCGTCTACTTTGAAAAAATTGAATCTCGCCTTGTTTCTCTTGAAGCGTCTCATTCTTTGAACCATTCTTCAATGATTAACATCCAAAACAGCATTGAGACAAACTCCTCTTTAATTCAGAAATTAGTGGACGATAATTTAAAATTGAATAAGCAAATTTCCAATTTAAAAAATATTTTTAATAATGAATGTATAGACTCTGAACGTACTCTGAGTAAAAAAATTGTTAAAAATATTGAGGAGCACAACAGGCGCAAAAATAATTTAATTATTTACGGTCTGAAAGAGACTGATTCTGTAAACAACTCTGTGCAAGTATTGGATCTCTTAAAAAGCCAGCTAAGACTAAATATTTGCATAGACGATACTAAAAGTTGTGAAAAACTTGGGCCTTTTCAATCCGGTAAAACTCAACCTTTAAGAGTTACTCTTTGTGATTATGGCACAAAAATCTCCATTTTAAAACACAAAAGGATTTTAAAAGAAGTAGATGAAAATATCTATATTAATCAGGACAGGAGCAAAGAAGATAGAGATCTCTTTAATAAACTTCGAGTTGAAGCTAAACAGAGGGAGGCAGAAGATAGTTCGGGAGAATGGGTCTACAGAGTAAGAGGACCACCATGGGATCTGTTTGTGAAACAAATAAGAAAAAAGCCCTCTTCAAAATAAAAGATTTGATTTGATTTGATGTATTAGCGCTTTGTGAATCGAATCGAAATGCTGGTATATCTTCTAATGATTTCCTTGTTCCTGAATATCTTCCTTTGTTTAGAATGGGTTCCTCCATTCATATGCATGGTCTAGCAGTTTATGTTAAGGAAACGTTACCAATATCTAGAGAAATTGACCTGGAAGACCCCGACCAACCTTTCATGTGTTTTCGTTTGTCTCTTCTACATTCAACTAGTTTTCTATTTTTCCTCTATCGCTCTCCATCTTCCCAAGACTGTTCTGTTATCAAATCAGTCTCAAAGTCCGCTGATTCAGCTATTCTTAAACATTGCTCAAACAACATCTTTGTATTTGGTGACTTTAACATTCACCATAAACAATGGCTAAAATTCTCTAACAGAACAAGTAGCTCTGGTGTTGAAACCTATAACTTTGCAGTATCTCAGTCTCTCTCGCAATTAGTTAATTTTCCAACCCGCATTCCTGATCAATCCAGTCAATTGCCTTCCTTGTTGGATTTATTTTTAACCTCTAACCCGGACATCTGTAAATTATATCATGGCACTCCTTTAGGTCGTTCTGACCATGTTGTTATATCGGTCAAAGTTAACTTCAATAGACAAGTTTCTCATGAACAACCCATGCACAGAACCTATTTTAGATATAATCTTGCGGATTGGCAAAAATTTCAAGCACACGTTCAGTCTGTCCCTTGGAAGGAAATTCTTTCCAACTCAGCTGATGATTGTGTTAATAAAACTACTTCAATAATATCTGAAGCAATAAGATTATTCGTTCCTTCAAGGAAATATCAGATAAAACCTCATTCTTCGTCTTGGTTTTCACCAGCATGTGCTGCAGCCATAGCCCATCGTAATCATTTCTTTCATTGCTACCGACGTCATCCAACTGATCTTAACAGAAAATTGTTTATTGTCTCTCGCAATAATTGTAAATATGTTGTTCGTAAAGCAAAAACTGTTTTTGCTGAAAGAACTAAAGATCAATTCAATTAAAAAAAAATAGGTTCATGTAAATTTTGGCGTATCATTAAAAATGTCCGGGGCAATTCTAAATCATCTGTGCCTCCACTATTCAATGGTCCCAAAGTCATTAATTTATCTAAGGATAAAGTTGAACTATTTGCTAAACTCTTCAGTTCTCATTCTACCCTCGATGATTCTGGAGACGATCTCCCATATTTCACCTCCAAAACTGACCAGACTTTACAGGATTGCTTTATATCTCCGGATAAGGTTTCCAAGATAATTTCCAAAATGGATTCCACTAAAGCTACAGGACCTGATGGAATTCCTGTAATTGTTCTTCAGAGGTGTTCTTCCGAGTTATCTCCTGTTTTGTGTGCTGTTTACAAAAAGTGTTTGGATGAATCTTGTTTTCCTTCATCCTGGAAATATGCCTCCGTTATTCCAATTTTTAAAAATTGTGGTGATCGTTCTGATCCTTGCAATTATAGACCGATTAGTCTCATTTCCATTTTAAGCAAAGTTTTTGAGACTTTACTTAACCAGACCTTAGTGGAATTTATTGAAAAAAAATAATTTGTTTTATGATTTCCAGTACGGGTTTCGTTCTGGTCGTTCCACTGCTGTTTTGACAGTTATAACTGAACGTTTTTATCGTGCCCTTGATGTTTCCGGTGAAGCGCGAGCAGTTGCTCTTGACATCTCCAAGGCATTTGATAAAGTCTGGCATCTGGGTCTATTGCATAAACTCAAAGCATATGGTTTAAAAGGTTCCTTTTTCAAAATTATCTCTTCCTTCCTTTCCAACCGTAGACTAAAGGTTGTCCTTAGTGGTCATTCATCTTCAACTTTTTCCATTAATGCTGGTGTTCCACAAGGATCAGTTCTCGGACCAACCCTGTTCCTACTCTACATAAACGATCTCCCAGACAATTTATCATCCAAAACCATTATTTACGCTGACGATTCCACATTGTATTCCTGTCTTGATAAATCAGATGATTGTGATAAGGTTAATTTGGCCTCTGTTTTCAATAAAGATCTCAATTTGGTAGTTGAATGGGGTAAGAATTGGCTGGTTAATTTCAATCCATCTAAAACTAGTCTTCTTTCCATTAATCATTTCAAGCAAGCATATTTACTTCCAATTTTGATGAATGGTTCTCATTTGCCTGAAAACAATTCTTTTCGCCTTCTTGGTCTCATATTTACAAGCGATCTCTCATGGCGTTCATACATTGAAACCATTGCAAAATCAGCTGCCATAAAGGTTGGTTCTCTTTTACGAGAAATGAGTTACCTAACCCCTGAATGTATCATTTACCTGTACAAATCGTCAATACGTCCTTGCATGGAATACAGCTGCCACATTTGGGCAGGTGCTCCTGCGAATTGCTTGAACTTGTTAGACCGTGTTCAACGGCCTGTTTGCAACGCAATCGGCGCAAACTTATCTTTGAAACTGGACTCCCTATCACACCGGCGAAACGTAGCTTCTCTTTGTCTTTTCTACAAGTTTTTTAATGGACGTTGTTCAAGCAAACTATCATCTCTTACACCTCCCAGAATTTTTCACCGTACAACTAGGTTTTCGTCATCTTCTCATCAATGGACTGTTTGCATTCCAAACTGTCACAGGGATTTCTATAAGAACAGTTTTTTCCTGTGAACATCCAGACTTTGGAACTCCCTTCCTTCTACATGCTTTCCATCGGTCTATAACCTTCAACTGTTCAAATGAAACAAACGTTCATCGATATCTGAAAACTGCGTAACTTTCCCTGTAACTTTTCTAGCTCTTCACACTCAAGTGGCCTTTAGGGCCTTGTTCTGAGCAACTACAATAAAAAAAAAAAACTTTTGTGTGTCAATCAAGTCTTAACACAAAGAGAAAACATGACCGTAATGAAATCACCTGATTGATTATTTTTAAAAAGCAATGCAAATGCTACATCAGAAATAAAATAGCAATAAGTAGATTTATAAATATAAATAATTTAAGTAATTATAAATATATAATTGAAAAACATTCCTTCTCATTTTCAGTCAAAGAAGAAACCAAAAAAATTCTTCACTAATTTTGAAAACATGTTTATTTGCTTCACCATCCCTTAAAGGGCATTAATTTTTGCGGACATTAACTTTTGCGGCATTAATTTTTGCAAGACTAATTTTTGCGATGATTTTGCCCAAAATCTTTAAATTCGATGAAGCGCATAAATGAGTTCCGCAAAATTTTCAATTTTTTCCAATCGCAAAAATTAGTTCCGCAAATTTTTTGTTTGTTTGTTAAAGTACACAAAATAAATCAGCGGAAGAATTTCGGCGGAATATTCTTCAGATAAAATTTTGAAATTTCGACAGAATAATTATGAAGTACAATATTTTTGTATAGAATACATAGTTTTCGATTTCAAGCAAAGATATTCAAAACAAAAAACCGAACAGAAATATTTGGGTTATTTATAATGTATCTCTTTGTAACCAAAGAAATTACACCGATAAACTAATCATTAATAATTTAAACATTTAGACCACAATATAACATACAATAACTATTTTTTGATTGGTCTATTCTAGAATGCATGTAATCCAGTAAAAGACACACGAAAATCTCTCTTGACATAAATTCGCTAAATTCACTTTTTACCACCTTATTGTACCTTTATTTTGACATAATAAACTGTATTTACACAAAACTGCTATATATTTTAAGCATGATCCTATCTTCTCGGAACACAAAGTATATATATTTCAGTGATGTACCAACCTAGCAGGAGTTACCGACCAAAAGTGACTGGTTAGGGCATTTGCCGACCACCTGCTAGGTGCTTCTCACAAAGTTCTTTGGTTCGCATCAGATTTTGGTTCCGCAGTTGAGTTGATCAGTCGGTAGTATATTTATGGAAATTTTTAAATTCAATCATAAAAACAGTTTTCCGAGCTGCAGAGATTATCCAGGCCATTACTAAAGCACGCTCTAGAGAAGCTATGTCTCCTTTGTTTGCATTTTAAACTCTGTGGCATCGATGCATTAAGGCCATGGGTGCTTATGTCCATGAGGTCAAAGATGTTACATGACCCACATACCCCAGAAACAACAACAATAAAAAAATACTTTCATTAACTCAGTAACTTTTTTGTCGTGTGACACTATATGTACTCAAAGGTTTTGAAAGATATAAGTAACTTGATTATGCATTAGATTTAGATCATTCTTTTACTTATTTATATACTTTTTACTCATTTTTTAAGCTTTCAGATAAACAAGCAAGAATTAAAAAGGATTAAGTCAACAAATAAAAACAAATTCGTGAGTAGGCACTTCAGAACATCATTGTCATTTCCTGACATGAAGAGAAATATACTAAAAGGACATCAATATACATTAAACATGTTGTGTGATAACATGGAGTGAAATAACGACAACAACACCACTAAGGGGCCGTCGACAAAAAACTTTCGTCACGCAAAACGGATTTTATCCGTTTGGGGGGGGGGGGGGGGGGAGGGGGTTTAGGCCAATCCGTTTTCAACGTGATGAAAGTCCATTTAGCGTATTTTCTTGTCATGGAGAATGTTAAGGCCATATTCCACTCAGGATAATGATCCGCAAATCAGATCAGATCGGAATAGCATGACAACAATGTTAGAACAATAGAAAACTCAATTATTATTGCGCAGGGCCATTGCTGATCCTGTCCGGAACAAAAAAAAGTTGAACATATTTGAAAATAGGGATATGGTTCATTGGCGGATCTAGACCCCTGCAAAACATGCCTAAGCAGGGGTAATTTTTGGCAGATTAAACTTGATTACAAATGAACAAAATATTATATGATCAAAACTGCCAAAACAAAGGTCTTCCCACGAGAGCAATATCATTCATTCCGTTAACTAACTTTATATTACGGCGCGCATGCTTATTATTGACTGACGTAATGAGTCTCTGCGGGAGAAACTTGCCGCGCAAGCAAAAGTGAATGCAAATAGTGAGCAATATATTAAAACTTTGTAATCTGTTCCGTTGAGAGTTTTTCTTGTCTCCAGAAGGCTTGTCCAGCTTTGCGCATTCCATCTTTGGTGAGATGCAGATTCATCAATTGAAGTCGGAGACAATATCTCTCTACGAATTTTTGATAACTCGACGATGGATCACAATAGATTATGAATTTCATTTTTACACGTTCGTATTGATCAGACAGAGAAAATCGTAGTTTGTGTTTTTGATGAAATGTTTCTTCTTTTGAAAACACCAGATCGAAAATTTTGAATGTGTATTGCGCAATGAATATGGGAGGAGTGTAAAATAAGACATACTGGTAGAGAGTGGAGGCGGATGTCGCTGCACGACATTTTAAACAAACAAAAGAAAAGCTTGAGAACTGGGTCGCAAAGACAGCAGAGCGAAAACGTTTAATCGGCTTCAAAACTGAAACTAAGAAAGTAGTATTTTTGACATCCCAGTTGTCCAAAAACATAATAATTTGCGGGTGATTTTTAGACTAATTCAACTTGTCCAACTCGGATTTTTCCTTAAAATTTTTCAAGATGATTATTGTCAAAAATGTTATATAACTGTTAATCTTAATAAGAAGAATACACATTCAAGATTATGACTTATTTTCTTATGGTTCGTTTTGGCACATGGGGGGAGGGGGTTTTAACCTAAATGGATAAAATCTGTTTTGCGTGACGAAAGTTTTTTCTCAATGGCCTCTAAAAACATTAATATAAACAATATATAGCAGAAATCATAGTTTTTTTGTAGACTTTCTAAAAGTGGAAGACATATCTATATATATATATATATATGTATATATATAAACAAATTTGTGTAAATTATAAAGATATTATTATAAAAGATATAGCAACTACCACCATCATTCACATACCTAATACATACACATGAAAGGGGGAGAGAGGAGTTCGCTAAAAAGAATACAAAAAAATACAAACTTATCTCTGGACCTCCTCAGGACAGGGACGTAGCAAGCCAGGGAAGAATAATAACTGTTTATCTTATGTTTATCATGTAGCTAAAAGGTTTTGTATAACTTTTGTATAATCAGTCGATTGAAAATAAATAATTTTTTCTCTCGGAAGAGGAAATTCATTGTATTGACATTTTGACGTCATTTGTTTTTTCGGTTTTTTATTAGTCTGATGAAGACCTACACTAAACGAAATAAAACTATCACAGAGAAAAATAATAAAATCATAAATACGACGACCATAAATATGTTTATTATATAAAAAAACAGGAAATTATTTTGCAAGTATTCTACGCCATTATCGTTGACTCTCTTACCTGAAAGTTAAACGAACTTAATAATCTCGATTGACCTGCTGATACAATTTACTTGGAGTTATAACACGGTAAACATCAAATAGTAACAATACAGTAATAATAACAACAATGGAACGTCTTTAGATGCTGGATACCATCGCCACCAAGAAAAAATATCTGCTATAAGAGGTGGAGCGCTATAACGATGCGTAGGCTATTAAGCAGATATTTGCTTATGAAAGTTTGACCAGGATGTTATCCGTTCCTGCAAAATGTGTATGCTAAAACAAGGTGACCAATATATGGTATACTTAAATTTAAAAGTGTTTCTTTTTTCCTAGTATAGGTAATATATAATTTAATCGGGAGCTGGTCTGTGATAACGATTGATATGGTGAATTATCGGGGGACTTTATTGCATCCATATTTTTCAACAATTTTCGTCGAAGTTACCTACGAATTTGAAATTTACGGATCAGGTGACGTGATGGAATTATCAATTTTCTTTTCGTCACTTCAATTGACATATTCACTAAATGTTTTATTTATTAATTATCTTTTTAATTGTTTTACCATTTGGGTTTATTGAAAAGGATTTTCTATCATATTGGATGAACTGTGTATGGGCCAAGACATTTAAATGAGAATGCTTTCACCGAGTGTTTGATGCACAGGTGGAAAAAACGAAAAGAAAAACACCTGTCAAAGCGTCCATCAAAGGTTTCCCTATCATTTCCTTCAATATCAACTAACACCTTTTTAATGATGTAGGGCCGGACCACAGTGATTCTCACCAAGAAGTTCACCAATGAGTCTTTGATGTACTGATTCTGTCGTTCAGAAAACTGATTCGATTTAAAATGATTTGTGTTACTCAGTATCAATCATGGTGTTTATTAATAGGTTGCGTGAATATCTGTAACGTGATTGGCTAATCAATAGATAATATATATCATATTTCGAAGTGCAAAACTCAATATTTTCGCTTGATTGGCTAAAAAGGAGTGCAAAATTTAATATTTCTTCTGATTGGTTAAAGCAACTATTTCCGGGATTCCTATTGGTTAAAAACAGAGTGCAAAATATGACACGTGCGAATGTTAGAATAATGCAATCGTAAAATTATTGAGTTGTGACGACGTTCATGTTCACGCTTTCAAAGCATGTTATATAAGATATCATATAGCATATTTTTCTCGTATCTGACGATAACTACTACTTAAAAAGAACTCTCTTCCCTGGTCATTAATCTAAATTTTCATACATCCATTTCGACATGTAATCTCATAAAGCAATTGGTGGTTTTCTCTTTAACAGGTTTGACCACAACCATTTAGTGAAATCGTTACAAAGAATGACGCCTATCTGTTCTATGGCTCGATTTACGAAAGTTTATTATATTAAAAAAGTTACAAGGTATTTATGAAATTAAAATAAATATTTAAAATCTTGGTTAAGTGTATATAGCAGCAGAATGTGGACGAGAACTACTGCTTGGTAGCTCTTTGCGAACCTCTTCCATTTCCCCGGGAGTCACTGCTAGATCGGATAGCTTTATGTGCGCCACATTTACACCGTACAGTTTAGATAGGCGTTTCGTTAACTTACCGAACATCTGTTCGCCATGTCTGTGAAGAATGTGACTTGTTCTTTCTTCAAACTGGAACACGATTTCCTGTATTTCATTTTTCAATTGTTCGGCAACTTCGACCGTTCTTTCGTATTTTATTGATTGCAAGGCTGCGGGAAAGATGCAATGTTTATTGTATTTTAGAGCCTTGAGCATAGACTTTTTAGAAAAGAAAGACCATCATCGTATTCTATTAACTTGTAGCTTCGTCACCAAATAAATTCACTTCCAATATACAAATTTGCCAAAGAAAGAACAATAAAATTAACTAATATCAAACAGTTCTCAAAGTTTCACTTACTTGCTTTTTCGATGAACGGCTCCGATATGCACATCCTCAACCGAACAAACTCATAAACACTCCCAAGCAAAAGCAAGAAAAGCCAAGCGCCGGTAGACACCATTAAAATATTCCTAAACAGTTTTGATTTCCAGCTTATCAAGACTGGCGACGTGGTTGCATGCACATGTGACACCTCTTCAGTTTTGTTTGCAAATAGAGTGCGATTAACTTTAAATACCTGAGAAAAACAAATGGTGCATGGCTAAAAGAGACAAATTTATAAAAGAAAGGTTATCATCCCTATCTTGTGAAGAATCTCTTTAGACAATTCTTCGAAAGTTTTTAATCATTAAAAGTCAGTTTGCCGCCAAATGAAAGTCTTCACAGTAAACTGGTACATACAACACTACTTAAAAGAAGTAGGAAAAAGTAATAAATAAAAGAAGACCTCCACTTAAAAATTATGATTATTATTATTTCGAATTTTATACAGGATATTTACACTTCGGTATATAAAATACTGTTATCCTTGTGTCCTGTTGGTTAGTCCTGGCGTACTTAGGACGCCCGTTTGCGCCTACGAAAATCGCTCAACCAGACAACTAACCTATTTAAGCTAGACTTGCATTACGCAATGAGTTTCGCTCAAGAACTCAACTGTAACTCAGAAATAAATGATGGGATTCGAAGCGGTTCGGTTTCGTGAGTCGAAGAGCTTATTCACTGAACTACAACGCCTTAATTCTAGGCTGCAAACCGCATTGTTTTGTTAGGCGCTTACTTTCAACAGTTTGCGAATTTCCTTCACAACTAGATCACTGTTGGCAGATACAAACGAACTAATGCACGGTTTCAGTTTCTTCAATTCGCCGTACAAAGCCAACTTTATCGAACTGCTCGCTGATATTGTTTTCAGCTCTTCAAGATTGTAACTCGCAATCAGGCTCTCGTACAAGCGCGCTGTCAACATATCAAAGATGGCGTACTTGTATTTTCGCTCGTGCAGTTGCTTTAGTACTTCTCCTGCTGATAGGAATGTTTTGGCTGAAGAAAGAGCAAAAGAGAAAACAAAGTAACTGAAGCGGTCCTTTTCTAAATGCTAAATTCTTCAACTCAGCCTTTTTGAATCTGTGTAAATACAAGCAAAGTACAAACAATATAAGGAAAAAAAAAAAACATTATAAAGAAAAATACAAAAGAAAATAATATATGAAATTTAAAACTTACTTCTTTCAAACCTTGCCAACTGTCGATCAGCAAACACGTACGCAGGGCTTCCATGCACAGCGATAATCTACAAAAAGTAGACCCACCGTGCGATCTAACAAATAATAAACATATAAAAGGCATACCTTTTCTGGCGCTTGGAAGGTCTCGTCTTCGGCTACTTTGATGTAGCTTGTGGTCAAAGTGGAAGAGGTCTTCCCAACGAAAATCGAAGTTAGAACCAAGCCAATCAGACTCCACAGAACAATGTAGACTCTTCCTCTATGCGTGGTGGGGTGAACATCTCCGTATCTGCATGGGTACCAGTATACAGTAATCGAGGACAATAAAAGTGATTTACAGCATAAAATTCTTTCAAAAAATATCTAAACATTCCTTCTTTCTTCAACAAAAAATGTGCTGGCAAGAATTAAATAGTTTCTTAAAAACAAGAAAACCATTTTTTTTTTTTTTTTGGGGGGGGGCAATTTCTTACCCGACAGTGGTACTTGTCATGTACGTCAAATAAACTCCATTCGCCAGACCTCTTAGCGTGAAACAGTGTGAAGAATCCAACTTGAGAGTAAATACCTAAACCGACGGTGGACGAATAAACGAGAATATCCAACAGCAAGCGCAACTTACAAGCAACCAATAGAATACACCGAACACAGCGTTGATCAGTACAAACAGTCCGCACAAAGGAAATATATCAGTGGCACTGTTGGTTACCATGGTTTCACCTTCCCCAGCTACGTCCTTGGGGATGGACACCAACACAAATCTGGGTGTTTCGAATATTTCCAATAGCTCGACATCTCCATCATGACCGTTACGATCAACCACAGGAATTTGCATACGGCTCTTCTCTTTATCGCCTGCAGGTGCCCTCAGTTCTTTAATCAGAAAATTTATTCCCTGTCCAGAATACACTTCGGAAATCATTGCACAGTGCGAAATGGCCTGCTGAGTAATGACTATTAGAATACCATCGAGCTGCCCTAGCGAGTTATTGTAAACAAACGGAAATAAAGGCGTGTAGTTAAAAATCACTTCATCCGACGACAAACGACACGTGGCTAGAATAAAAACATCCACATTAAAAATACGGTTTCATGAACACCGTAAAAACGCACCGAAAGTCACTTTTTTGCTTTTTTTACCGCATCCGTGTGGGCTACAGGCGGACACTGAGACTTCATACGTTGAATAACTCTCCAAATCGCGCAATGTAAAAGAAGTCACGTTACCAGCGTGAAACATGGTCGGGGGGTTAGGAACCAGGTGCTCGCCGTTTGTACGATGCGTTAGATAAAGGTGATAGCTTTTCGCGCCGAGATGGTTCCAGTCGGATATCGAATTCCACGCTACAAACACACTCTGTGATGCATTTGTGATTTGTACCGAAACATTAAGCGGTGCACTTCCCGGAACTGATGTAAAATATACAGGATTCATCTACAGGTCTTACCGTACGCTATGTGTTCCCGCGCAGCTTTCATTATCTGGTTAAAATAGGTTTTGTATTTGATGTGATCTGCTTATAACAAATAATTTTCAGTCAATCAAGAAGAACGTGGTGAATTGGAGGGTTTTCAAAGAGCAGACAAGGAATAAAAATAATCAAGGGGAACGTGGTGCATTACAAAGGATAATCAATGAGTTTGGAGGAGGTGCGGGAACTGCTATAAAAATAGGAGTTATATACATACATTCAACCATCAACAAAAAGAGGAAATAAACTAGAAAAATTACGAATAATATACTCAAATATAATACAATCTCTCCACCTTCTGTCATGGTTAGGGGCTTGTAGAAAGCTAGAGCTTTATCATCAAGCCCCTTTTGTTGGTAATGCTAGACCAGAAACAGACATATATTTAAAAAAATATCATTTCGTTATCAAAGTTGAGAATTTCTGTTTTGACAAAATATTTAAAAGCGTTTAATGTTGGATGAAATTCTTTACTACCTAGAAAACGTTTCCAAATGTTAGGTCCTCGAATTAAAATTGAGAACTTCGATGTTCTAAACGATCCAAGGACTTGATATTGATTTGTTCTGAAGCGTGTGCTATATGGATGTGTTACATTTTGGAAACTATTGTTTAATATTGTTGGAATGGTGTTTGATTTTACACGGTATATACATAAATATTGCAATTTGGTACAGGTTAATTTGATAGACATTTAATGCTTTTAACTGCTTGAATAGGGGCCTTGATTGACTCATACGATCTTTATGAAAGATTATTCTTAAAGCTTGTTTTTGCTTTAAATAAATAGGTTTTAAATTTGTTTTAAAAGAACTTGCCCATACAATGTTGACATAGTTTATGTATGAATGAATTAACGAAAAATATATATTTTTAAGACGAGCTAAATTTAGTAATTTACTTGCTTTATATAAAATTCCAATGTTTTTGGAAAGTATATTCAACAATTCATTAATATGTTGTTTCCAGGTTAACCTTTCATCAATCAAAACCCCTAAAAATTTGATACTTCTCTCTCTTTTAATTGCATTGTCATTAATTTTTAAGACAGGTAAATGAAGAAATGAGTTTGGGGGGAATTTTTGTGAAACAAAATAAACTTTGTTTTTCTAGTATTTAATGATAATTTATTTAATTGAAACCAGGTATTTATATTAATTAGATCTTTGTTAGTATTATCAAAAAGAACATTGATATCATTATGAGAGGAAAAAAGGTTTGTATCATCAGCAAACATAATGGTATCTAATGATGTTGATTTTGGAAAATCGTTAACAAATAACAGAAAAAGGAGTGGTCCTAAAATAGAACCTTGCGGTACACCGCACAAAATCGTTTCCATTTCTGTGATGCGTTGACTAGTTTGTATATATTGTTTTCTATCAAAAAGGTAACTTTTAAACCATTTTAAAAAAGTATTATTAATTCCATGAAATAAAAGTTTTCTCAGTAAAATATCATGATCAACAGTATCAAAAGCTTTTGATAAATCAACAAATACTCCAATTGTATATTCATTTTTTTGAAAAGATTCCAAAATTTGATTGTTCAGTTGTAAAATCGTTTGGTCTGTTGAGTAATTTTTTTGAAAGCCGAATTGTTTTTCATAAATAATTTTGTTTTTTACACAATGTGAGTAAAGTCTAGTATACATAATTCTTTCAAGGATTTTGGAAAAGCAAGGCAACACAGAAATGGGTCTGTAATTGTTAATTAGGTTTACCTCCTTGTGGTCTACACATAAGATTTTGGGGGCTTTTAGGTCCCTCTCCTGCGGATGTGAGCGAAGATACATGGATAGCATGTTCTCTCAAAGGGTTCAAAAAGAACAGTTGTCCGTTTAAACTGTTAGCTTTCACGTCAATATAAAGGGTGACATTGCTCTCGATATCAGTGGAATACACTCGGTATTTTATCAGACCTCCTTGGTTGTAAATTCGAGAAGATTCCAACCACGAAATCAACAGACTTCTTGAGTCGACAAGTGTGCATGTGATGTTGTATACTGGCAGAAGGGGAACTGGAAACAGATAAAATCGAAGAAACACCACCTTATTTTATCACCGGTGGGTATGATGAACTTAAAACAGAAACATATAGACATTGACACGTAAAAATAGAAATACAGTACAATCCCGGTAACTCGAACCCCCGTTAAGTCAAACTTGCGTTAACTTGAACTGTTTTCCATTCCCCTTCCCTAATAGTTTCTCATAAAAACTCCCGATAACTCGAACATTCGTTATGTCAAACTATCTTACTCGGTCCCTTGGGGGTTCGAGTTACAGGGATTATACTGCATTTCAATTTACTACCCATTTTGCAAAAAAACACTAATCAAATCAGATGTTAAATTTATTGTAAGTGAAATCTCATAGAGAGCTAATTTTCAGAAAAAACCTCTGATCACTATTCAACTTTACCCAAAATGGAGATTTTACCACAAACAATATTTCAATTGTGTTTATAAGAAAACTTACTGCCAACAGGGGTTTGGATATCCAGCCAATCGGTAAACACGCCCAAGAATAAAGTCTGAGCAGCAATTTGAACACGGTAAACCATTCCCCCGAGAAGTCCAGTGATTGTGTAGTTTAAACTGGTGGCATTAACAACAATATCTTGGCTGGAAGTGGAGAATGGATCTTTAACAGACACCAAATTCTTACTACGGAACCAAAAAATTTTCCATTTTTCAAAAAGTCAATAGAAATTAGAGAGAATAATAACTAAAAGATCAATTATTGGAAAATTAACATGAATAAATTTTTATAATATTTATATCTCTCATTTATATTATTGTATTATATATATTTATAATTATTTGTTAATTTCAACGCATTTATTATCATTTTATATATCATTATATATAATGCAAGCATGGAAAAGCAACGTTGAAAGGATTATGATGATGATGTTACTATCTGTATATTCATATACTTCAAGGAATTGTATGAAGTGTCCCTTCTTCTTCTCGACATGAAGGGCCTGATGATAATTCTGAACGAACGAATAACACCTCTGTCAGTCTTGAATTTCTTCCATTGAATGTAAACAGTATTCGGATTAATAGCTATCAATGTTGCAACAGACGGTGCAGCTATGGGGGCTGAAAACAACGACAATGTAAAAAAAAAAAATTAAAAAATAACAAGATTACAAATACATTTCTAACATCATGTTTTAACATTTCATTTCCATGCTACCATGGATTGGATGGGGTTTTCAACAGATGATACTCCACACAATTGTGTAGGTTTAATCATCTGATGATTTATTGGAGCAGATGTTTTTTACAGCTGGATGCCATTCCTAACGCCAATCCCAGTGAGAGGAAAAACAGTGGTGAGTTAACCCACGCAAGATACCATCTTTGCATTTTAAACTCTTGTGGCAGTAGTGCATAAAGGGCATGGGTGCATATGTCCATGAGGTCAAAAATTTTACATGACCCACATATCCCAAAAGAATGACATGACTTTGGGTCATTCCATATCAAAACATCAGAAAAAATACAATAAATTAACCCACCATCTCCAAATTTCTTCATTTTTGGCACATAACTAGTAAATCATGTCAGTATCAACTGTGCAAAAAATTTTCACCCAACTCCAAATATTTCAGAAGTTATGCTGTTTTGAAATTTGCCACTATTGGTTCATTTTCAGTGTTGCGCGCGCTCCTAACGACGCCTAGCAACCAGTTTAATATGATATAATCAATGGAAATATTGGTCATATAGATATGAAATTTGGTAGGTTTATAGATTTTTGGGTGTAGAATCCAAAAATCATACTTAGAAAACATGTAAATACACCATTTAAAAGTTATTCCATAGTTCCTAATGTGTTTTAATAGAATGATATTGTTGTAGCAGTGTCTACGCTGAAAGGAATTATCAAAAAGGTAAAGATTTACTCAAACTCAAATTTTACACTCTTAAAGTACATATAGTAACCCACAAACAAGTATTTCTTATCTCTCATATCACAACAAATTAAGTTTAATGTCTGATCAAATTTATGGATCCAATAAATTGTGAAATTCATCAACCGGAAATCATCGACTAGCTTACTAAAATCTCGCCGTAAACTAAGAGAAATCAAACATGTTGATCTGGGTTTGGATAGTGGAACCAGAATTTACATAAATGAGAGTCTGTGTCCTCACTACCGAATGATCCATGGAAAGGTGAAGAATTTGTTTCAGCGAAAGTTGATTTCGTCGTTCTGGGTTTTCAATGGAACTGTACGGTATAAGAAATCCGAGGAAGACAGATACACGATCGTCCGACACGTCGCTGAGCTGATTAGTGAATTCGGCGATTTGGTGAAGTAAGCTTTCTTCATTGTTTAATAATTGTGTTATTTTATTGTTTTTTATTGTTTTCAATGAATAAAAAGATTTCACAATTTATGTTACACCACAAGAAAATTCTCAGAAAAATTCTCAAAAAAGTTAACAGTATTTTACATGGATAGTTGTCAATGTAGAGCATGCTCTCAGCGAGTTACCGTAAGACATCGCGCTATAAAATGTATAGTATGCACATTTTGGTTTCATAAAAAATGTAGTAATTTAAATAACGTTCATCCAATATGTATCAGTACTCTAGAATCCAATTGGATCTGTAATTTGTGTACCAAAGAAATTTTTCCATTTAGTTCTCTTGGATTTTTCTGAACTAGATTGGGACACAACACTAGAACTCGATAAAAGTAATACTAACCAATCTTTCCACTTGTTTTTCGATCAATTTAACTCTTTACTTGATAGCCACGCTCCCGCCCAAAAACTAAGTAACCGGATATATAAACGCCAGTTTAAGCCTTGGATTACTAAGGTCAATCCAAGCTCATGGTGTTTTGTTTTAACACAATAAAATACGGGAAACATTCAGTCGTTTATCGATGTATTTCTGACTGGAACGAATTTATAAAAAATAACAAAAGCTTTAAAAAACTCTTAAATTTTACAAACATATCAGATGTACTCATTGTAAGAAATAAACTGAAACAATTTCTTAAAAAAGATTGTTTATCATCTTACAAATACTAACTTTTTATCCCGCGATTATTACGGTAACTCGCTCAGGATTGCTGTTCTTGTTGTCGTGTTTATATTATTCTTTTTGTTCTTTAATATTTCCAGGATTATCCAAGCATATATGAATTTAATAACTGTATGTTGTATACATGTACATGTTTAAAATGTTGGCGGAATTTCGTACGCACACACACACCACACATATATATTGCGTTTGAGTTGCTCCTTTTCTCTTTTATAATTAAAACTTCAAGGTGTCATTCCTTTGCCTAGTTTTACTATTGAATGACACCCTCCAATCACAATTTGTTTCTTGTTTGAAAATAAAAAAAAAAAAAGAAGAAATTTGGACTGTATATATACGTTATTTTGCTAGTATTGAAATGTATCTATTATTCATTATATTTCTTAAAGAGTTTCTTTTTTTATGTACATATTGTTGATTGGAAAATAAAATTGATTGATTGATTGATTGATAAAAAAGCTGAATACGACGATATTCTATTACAATTTTGAGAAAGACACATGTGCGTTTAGTTAGAGTTGAGAAATCATAAATGAACATAAATCCACATTACTGTCTTGGATTACCATGTTATTTCAATGTTAATAAACATCTCCTTCTTAATAGACATTAAACTTAATTTGTTGTGATATGAGAGATAAGGAATACTTTCCTTGACAATGTTTTTTAGTTATTTTTATAAAATTTATATATGTAAAATAAAAATGGACTTATATAGAAGAGTACAGTGAAAAACAACTTGAAACTGTTCATGTTTGTGGGTTACTATATGTACTTTCAGAGTGTAAAATTTGAGTTTGAGTAAATCTTTACCTTTTTGGTAATTCCTTTCAGCGTAGACACTGCTACAACAATATCATTCTATTAAAACACATTAGGAACTATGGAATAACTGTTAAATGGAGTATTTACATGTTTTCTAAGTATGATTTTTAGATTCTACACCCAATAATCTATAAACCTACCAAATTTCATATCTATATGACCAATATTTCCATTGATTATATCATATTAAACTGGTTGCTAGGCGTCGTTAGGAGCGCGCGCAACACTGAAAATGAACCAATAGTGGCAAATTTCAAAACAGCATAACTTCTGAAATATTTGGAGTTGGGTGAAAATTTTTTGCACAGTTGATACTGACATGATTTACTAGCTATGTGCCAAAAATGAAGAAATTTGGAGATGGTGGGTTAATTAGACTTGTTGAATTGACATGGAATGACCCCTTTGTTAAACTATAAAATTCAGTATTGGTATCATTTTACGAAGAAGAAAAAATCAATTTAACACACAACATAACAACATTACTAAAGCCACAAAATATCACATGAGTATTCACCTTCTTCCTGCGTATATGCGGATTTAAACACTGCAACGCCAACCCCCATTGCATTAACCCCAGCAATCTGTAAATTATACTTTGAGAAAACCACCAATCCCTTCACTTCTACCCAATACTCTGTGTCGTACCTAGAAAGATGAGGAAACCGTAGCTTAGGCTTTAGTGGCACAAGTTTTGTTTGCGTGTGGGGGGGGGGGGAGGTGGGGTTGGGTGGAGGGTTGAGTTATGACAGATTAACCTATGGGTAATTGAATAAAAGATTGCAAAACTGCAAACTCATCTCATAATGATCATTTTGTGACAGAAGATCTAAAACTTATGAATATATTACTCACTTCACAAAATACTCAAATTGAACACTTTCGTTGTATATTGTCAATTTAAAGCCATGTCTTTTGTGTTCGTTACCCCATCCTTTATCTAAAATATCCTCCCATGAAATATTGAAAGACGTAGAGCTTGTCTTTGACATTCGAACATTTCTTGGAGGCAATCCAGCGGCTAATGCAAATTAAAAGAAGGATGAACAAAAAAATCACGTTTATCTCGTTTTATAGGCCTCATTAACGTCAACGATTAGGTAGAAGAATTACGACAAAAGGATTATACGTTACTATAATTATAGAAAACGCAATACTTTCGCAAACCGGATCATTATTAGACTCTCAGAGTAGACTCTCACACACTTGCAAAAACTCTTGCAAAATAATATTCTCTGACATCATATAATCTAAACATGGTTTTAAAGCCTGGAAATGGCAATTAAACGCAAATAAAGAAAACAAATAAATATAATATATATATAAATCATTACCTTATTATTATCAATATTTTTTATTTAATAATAAGAATAATTTTTATTTTCTCGTAAATCCCTCCAATAATTCTTTAGATAACACCAATTGATCACAAAGACAAAACAGTGGTGTTGAAGAACCTTTCATTTTTTAAATAAAGGATCTTATTGAAAATACAACCATCGTTGAAGACCATTTAACCAATGGGATTCAAATAAGAATTTCATGTTTATCTTTTTGACATTTGATTTTGTTTTTTAGTCAGAAGGTACATACATCTGAATTCTGTAAACAATTTGGAAATTGAGTGTCCCTTAAAAACAAGATAACAAAATATATGTACAAACTTGTAGGTAAAGTTCGCGCAGTAATTGTGGTGCATTTTTCGGATGTAAACTGCTCATTTTCAGTGTAAACTTGAATGGTGTAGTTGGTGAAAGGTTGCAAATCTGTCAACGTCCATGTTAGTACATTAAACATGGATATGGTTGAAACAGTAGCATTAGTTTCAGAGAAATATACCAACTTGTAGCCCTTCATTGGCCCATATATAAGTTTTGACTCGGCATGAAGCCAAGATATGTTGATGATAAAAGACGAAATTCGAGTAACAGTTAAATTTTTGCCAACGCTCATTGGTGCTAGAAAATTGTAGAGATAAATAAACACAGCCATTCATGCACACATTTTGACACACACTTGATTATGACTTCGTCTGGTGAAGTGTGACCAAAACTTCAAAATTCCATTATTGAAAGAAAACACAATTAAATTCTGTCATTACAGCCTTGATTTTAAGTCATACTGTTGTCCCATTAAGATAACACAGCATTTTAAGAGTCTATATTTTCATAAGCTCCAAACTTCTTAAGGTTTAATAATTGTGATACTTATTTCAGACATTAACACCTTAACTCGATTTCATTAATTTGTAAAACAACATTCAAATTTTCTGCTATTTTTGCATTGAAAGATATTTACTTACTTCCAACACTTGTACGAACGTTTAAAACTGTTGCATTCTCTGCCACAAACATGTTGTTCCTCACTCGTAGTTCTATCATGTACCATGTGTAAGGAGTCAGCTCTGTCAACCAGTACTCGTTTGCCGCACTTATGTTTTTGATAACAGAGAACTCAGCAGTGTAATTCAACTGGTATCCTTCAAATTGACCGTGTATGTTTTTAAGGTCGGAGAAGCGCCACTTTAAATAAACACTTGTATCGTTGACAGTAGACACCTTGAAGTCTTTTACAAGTGCCGTTGGTACTAAACATGAATGAACAGCAAAACAAATGCCATCACAGATATATGAATTAACTACGATTACAGATAACCACCTGCTACAGACGTTATCAGATCCACAACTGCAGTAGTTTCAGCAAGATACATGTGATTTCTCACTCTCAACTCAAATGTGTATATACTGTTTGGCATTAGATTCTCTACGATATAATCTTCTACGGTCGAGACATTAACAACTATTTTCTTATGCACAGAAAGAATTTTCAACTGGTAGCCCATGAATGTTCCAAGCACCAAATCATTTTTTACATTGTCCCATTTTAAAACGACACTTGTTGAATTGACTGCGACAGCTCGGAAATTTCGAGCCCTACCAACGGGAACTAAAATGAAAGAATATATGTATACAAAGTAACCCTCAAGTATCAAGAATTACTTTCTTCAAGTGTTTTAAAAGTCCTGTTTCTGCTCCAATTCCCAATAATTCCTGACGCAACGCCAGCCACAGTAAAAATATACTCTGTTGATACAGCCAACTCAGAGACATTCAACTGCAAAGTCGCCTCGGTAAAAGACTTCAACAAGAGAGTCTTTATGTTTGTCACATTGACAATGTAATATTGGAATCCAAGAGGCTCAACGAGAAACTGTAAATCAATTTGATTCCAAGTAATCGTTATAGAAGTGGAGGAAACATCAAGTTGCCTGACGTTTGTGGGAGCAACAACTAAACAAAGAAGATTAATTTCAGTAAATTAAAATAAACGTGTAAACTATTTTACCTTGGTGTCCGAAAAAATTAGTATTTATTTAAATAAAAAATATTTATCATTTACATTTACACAGTTGAAAATAATCACCAACTCTCTTCTTTGGATTAAGAAAGGAAACGTTCTTCCACTCAAAAGATTTTTTGGCATGTTTAAGCTTAAGAAACATTTTTTTTATGTTCGTTCCAATATGAGGTTAATCAAAGATGCTTAGTAAACATTTTACTCTAGGTTATACTTTTTAACACAAAAACAACATTCATTCTAATACTGCATACATCATCATCATCATCATCATCATCCTTTTAACGTTGCTTTTCCATGCTTGCATGGGTTGGACGGTTTCAAAAGATGATTTTCTCCAATTATGGAGGTTTAATCATCTGATGGTTTATTGGTGCAGGATACTTCGGCCAACCCCAGAAAGAGGAAAACAGTGGTGAGTTAACCCACGCAAGGTACCAACTTTGTATTTAAAACTCTGTGGCAGCTATGCATCAGGGACATGGATGCTTATGCCCATGAGGGCAAAGATGTTACATGACTCGCATACCCATAAAAGCATATCTACAGCAATTCATATTTACTTACATTTCACTTTAACTGTATTGTGTCTATATTACAGTTCTTTATTCATAAAATGTAAATACGGGTAAAGCAAAATTGGTAGAAAATAACACAAATATCACCTACGTAACAGTTAAACTATACTAAAGTATATATTCCATAAATAATTAGACAAGTTTGATATTGCATTATTTGCTTTACTGGGAAAAGAAGGTTTTCTTTGGCATGCGTGCCATGCATATTTTGTATATATATACATATATTTTCTACAAAAGGTTTGAATGCCGATTGTTACAACTATTGTTGTCAGCATGCCATGGGAAGAGTTTACAGAAACTCAAACAGTTTGAATTTTTCATTACATTTGGAAAAACTATTTTCCTTCAGAGTATGTTAAAATTGCAGACATCTTTAATCCCATGTTTAGCATGACTTTGGTTATTTCATCTCTTTACCCTCCTGCGTTTCATACACAGCTCAAAGCAAAACACAAAGTCTTCTTCCGAAGTTGAATGTAAATGTCTACACATATTTAAAAGATTCCTATACAAAACATAATCCACATTCGGTCAAACCGTTACAAAGCATATCACCAATGTTTTACTTTCTTAGTTTAGACGGTAGAACATACATTAACTTTAGTGGCAAACGTAACTTGCTTTCGATTTTTCAATTTCCACTTGTAATTTAAGAATCGTAAATTTTGCCAGCCATTCATAAACCATTCATGTAATCTACATTCCTTCTATGAATTCTAGTGACTTTCAATGTTTAAGCAGAATGTTTCAATGCAATTTCCATTGTTAAAAGTTTACCCAACAATCTAAATCCATGTGGAAGTGGACAAGGAATCAAATGACAGCCTCTCTTTCAGATGTTTTCTACCACTGATAACATTACTGTTCAACTTTTAAATGATTTGGATTGTTTTAATATATATATACAGCATATTTTGACTCACGTAAAAGTTTTATAAATCTTCAACTAACTTCAGTTTTACATATCTCTAGTAACAACATATTCACAATTAAAAGATCTTACATGGACATTCTTGATAGAGACAGACAGCTTCAGCCTGTGAGTAAACAACCACCATACGATTTTCATGGTAGACAAAACTTTTTGTGCGACCAAGCCCACAACGAAAAGTCGATTGGCATAACGTCTGCAAGTTTACAGAGATATTCGATGCAGTGTCTCTCAAGCCTGTTTAAAATACTTGTAGATACTCAATGCAGCCATTCTATATCATAATACATTTAAAATAGGTAAAAACAATAACCTTAATGCAAATAAAACAGAAAGTGTACAAAGAATATATACAAAAGAAAAGATTTTTGCAAAGCTGCAACAAGATTAATTCTCTCCACTACTTATTCAATATTAGTTGAATATTACCTAGAAATGCAACTGGCGTTGGATCAGTGGACAGTTGATACTCTGAAAAATGTCTCCGATAAAATCCAATGTACGGCTCTGATATGAATCCAATACCAAATCCTTGGAAACCATCTGCTGAAAGAATGATTCTGCCAAAGTTGTGATGCTCTGTTGCTGTTTGAAAAAATATCACCTGATGAACCCTGGAACGCCTAACTACATATTAAATGATTTGATTCTTTCAGCAATGTATGGGCACGCGGGTCATGTAACATCTTTGACCTCATGGCCATATGCACCCATGTCCTTTATGCACTGCTGCCACAGTGCTTAAAATGCAAAGTTAGTATCTTGCATGGGTTGACTCACCACTGTTTTTCCTCTCACTGGGGTTGGCGTTAGGAAGGGCATCCAGCTGTAAAAAAACATCTGCTTCAATAAACCACCAGATGATTAAACCCACACAATTGTGGGGAATATCACTTGTTGAAAACCCTGTCTAACCCTCATGCTAGCATGGAAATGGACTTTAAACGAAGATGATGATGAACCAATCAAAAGTGCTCATTGAAATACAGTTAAAAGTAGGTGAATAAGCAGCAGAGACCGAAGTATCATATTATCATTACTGATCACATTTGAGTGCAGTGCCATCTGATCAGTTATTGAAGCAGAAGTTTTGACAGGCTTCCTAGCGCCAGCCCCAGTAGAAGAAGAAAACTGTTGTGAGTTAACTCACACAAGACTGGTAATTTAAACTCTGTGGTATATATAAATATAGGACATGCAGCTTATGTCCATGTAGTAATGATGTTAAAAGACCTGCATACCAAAATGTAGGTTAAAAGAAAAATCCATTGACATATCAACATTACAAAGAGAGAAAAAAATTCTTACTGAAAGTATTGGTATGAAGACAATCATTGTTTGAATGATCTAAAATCAAAATTAGAATTAATAAACATTGACTGAACACATTACCAACATAATGTTATTTTCTCATTTCTTCGGTATATGTAAAATATAAATTTCTTAAAAAGTTATTTTTGAAAAATTATTATCAGAAACAAACAAATACGTATTTATTAAAAAACAGGGTTTTGAAATCTCGCAGACAAAAAGTGCAAAATCTTTAAGTCCAAAAATGTAAGTGATGTTCATCATCCTTTCATCATCCTTTTAACGTGGCTTTTCCATGCTTGCACGGGTTGGACGGTTTCAAAAGATGATTTTCTCCAATTATGGAAGTTTAATCATCTGATGGTTTATTGGTGCAGATGTTTTTACGACTGGATGCCCTTCCTAACGCCAACCCCAGAAAGAGGAAAACAGTGGTAAGTTAACCCACACCAGGTACCAACTTTGTATTTAAAACTCTGTGGCAGCTATGCATCAGGGGCATGGATGCTTATGCCCAAGAGATCAAAGATGTTATACAACCCGCATACTCACATACTTTATACTTTATCTTGGATAAAGATAAACAAAGATAGTAGAAAAGAACATAAACAACATATATAACACTAACATACTATCCCTGAGTTATTTAACGATATCAGAAAATCATCAACAAATTTCATATGAGATTGACTGATGACCTGATTTATTCACAGTCGACTATACTTAAAAATATTTTGCATCAAATTTGAAATATATAACTCAACACGGTCGAACTTGAAGATGAAATATCAAGCTGTACAAACTGTTAAATATAAATGTTAAATCTTTATTTATTTGTCATACTTCATACTCACACTGATATCCAAAAGTTTCTAATTCGTCGATATTTAAAATTTGCAACTCAGAAACAAGCGTAAGTTGGGTGTATCTGCCAACCAGCGCTGACGAGCATATCATTTTAATTTTATAAAGGTTGCCAACCACTCCATATTTACCGCAAAGTGGATTTACAATCCCATTTATTTCTGAGCCAACGTTTATTTGAAAGTTATCCAGTCTGTTTCGGCAGCAATCTTTTCGGTTGTAAACAACCACCTAGAGCAAAAAACAAGACTGACATCAATGCAGTCACTCGAAAAGTATATACTCTCAAATTTGGCTACAAATTAATAAAAAAGTGCAATTACAAACTTATGAAACCCCACAATTTTATCAAATTATGACAGAATGCACAAATATTTCAAAAAAGCTGTTCCTGGGTGTAGAAAACAAAATCAACCGCAACCAATTGTGGCCTCTTTCATTTGTTATGGCTCTGAGTACATCCAAAGATGAGTTCTGGTAAAACAGGACAAATCATGTAAAGTTGATAAAGCTTTTGAATGTGATATGTGTAAAGAAACTCTTGTTATATTATAATTATTGAGAAGGAAGAGAAAATCAACAACAAAGTAGATGAGTTACAAAATGACACTCCGCAAAACCAAAACAACTTGACTCAACAGAAGTTACAAAAGACGTGATCAATGACAAATCAAGACTAAACAAACAAGACTGATCATTAAATGTCATCTTTCATAACTGTTTTGAAGCCAAAATCCTATCGGAGATAACATGTACATAATGGATGTAATATTAAGTTAGAGATAAGCGTTGTTAACGATTGCAAATGGATCCTTCATAAGGAATGATCAAACGTTCCTAGTACCTTTAACAAAAATGAAGTTCCATGTATCTCAGAAAGTCCTGCTACCTACATAAACCCAAACTGACCAAAAGATTAACATGACTGCTTCAAGACTATACAATCTTAGCCAAAGAACCTGATTAACAACAATGTCTCTGGTTTTCGGATTGCTGGTCTATCATGGAACCTGAAAATCATTCAAAAGAAAAACAATAAGAAACAAATCTGCTGGCAAAAACATTCTCTCAACAAATCAAAAAATCTGAAAATAATATACACCAATATAGATTTGCTAAAGGCCTTAATCCTGACATTTGGTTTGATATCTTGGATGTTGAAATCTCCTAACAGTTACCCAGGGTTAGGGGCCATACATTTATGATGTCCACAAAAAAGTGCTGAAAATTTGACCCCCCTACCCCCCTTATCCACACGCGTCCGAACTTTCTACCCCCCCCCCCCCCCCCCTATTTTTGGAATATATAAAATAAATACCATTATGATATACCATTATGATTATAAATACCCTTCTAAATACCATTATGTTATGTCGTCAGTCAGGTGTTTTCACTTCTTACAAAATACCATTATGTTATGTCGTCAGTCAGGTGTTTTCACTTCTTACGAAATACCATTATGTTATGTCGTCTATTCAATAATTTATTTACACCTCGTATTTATAATAAGAATATTTTTCTACAAATGTTGCAAAGCATTGTAACACAAAATTAAGTTTGTCATTTATTTTATTTTGGACTATGGAACTTAATAATTTATTCCATTATTAATGAGATATAATTATAAATATATAAATAAAGGTTTTCCCGGTAAAACCTTACTTTAATTAAAAAAATATTTACTGATAAAAAAAGAACTTGGTTTACCATCAGTATAACAGAACGACTTGCATGTCGTATTCGCAAGTAAGGATTTTCTTCTAACTTAGTATGCATGAAATTCAAGTTAATATCAAACAGCCCATCAATTGCTTTTTCGGGAGAGTATACAGAAGTAAGAGAAGACGAAACCTCTACAGTGCCGAACAACGCAAGGTTTCGCAAACCTAAAAAAGATTTTGCAATAATTTCGCAATAATACCAAAAGATTTTTAAAAACTGTTTGCAAAAAATAATTGTTATACTAAATAATATTAATAGTGTTCAACATTACTTCTCTAAAAGTTCGTTCAAGATACAAATTACACAATATTTCATTTAGGTGCTAGTATACATTTGGTTTTTGGCTAAAATTAAAAAAAAGCAAACTAACCTTCATAGCCGTAAACTTCAAGTTCTCTTATATTGAGGTATTTAACACCATAAGACACCAAATGTACAAATCTACCATTTACTGATATGCCACACTTCAGTTCAATTTCAACCATATTACCAGTAGACTCTTCGTGATGGACACAAACTGTGTTTGAATTATAGCTTGATTCCTCTCCAACAAAGATTTTAAAATTAGTTAATCTATTCTGTTCCTCGAAATTATCAGCCAATCGATTATAAACAATAATCTAAAGGAAAATTTAAGATTTTATTTTAAGCAAACAAAGGAATAAATTTACCTTGTGTATATAGGAACTTTTGCCCAAATCAATCATTAACCATGGGTCAGTAAGAAATTGGGAGTGGAATAGATTGTTTTTATTTCCATCAACAGCGTTTGATGCTCGGGTCTTAACGTTATATATAGGTGATGAATTGGTATATTTGTTCAAAGCAATATTAATCTTTGGTTCTAGAATCAAGGAAAACTTTGTAACATTAACATTATATATATATATATGCCTAGTGGCTTTCATAATACCTTCATGGTCAGGATAGTCTTTTTCAATTTTATTATTAGAAATGTTTAAAATGGCTGAGAGAAGAGTGTTGTGGCTTTCAATCAGCATAGTAGCGTTTCCTGCAAGCATGAAGATGTTCCCATATTCCTTAGAAAGAGCCAAGGGTGAAACTGCAGTACCATTAAATAATTGCCACTTCAGAATCTCTGTATTCAATTCAGAAATATCATCCCAAAAAGAGCTGTTGTATGCGAGTTGTTGATCAGAAGGTTGAAGTTTTGCGAGAACATCATACATTCCATTATAAAGTACTAAAACAATGTTAAACCAATAATCCAGATATAAACACATGGGAACAAGCAGTGGATCTGTTTCTTTTTATTATTTCAAGACAAGGTAATAGAATTAACAGTTTTGGCAGGCATCAATCATACATTCAATACCCATATGTCACCTTATCACCTTACCATTTTACACTACGTTCTACTCATTCACTGATTTTCTAAGGAGCAGAAAAACCAATCTGCAGAATATGTCCAATAAATCCATTGGAATTGGAACAAATTGTGGTATTTAAGAAAATATATTGTCAATTAACAAAGAAAGAAAAACAGAAGCACAAGAGACATACTTAGCAGACAGATGGAAGAAATTGTAATTACAACCCAAGTATTCAGAAATTATCAGTGTTATCAACTAAGATATATTCTGGCAAAAATCATATATAAATTTACAAATGTTACATACTCAATAGAAAATACTTACCATTTTCAGTGCTCATCAATAAGTAGAATGGTAATGATGTTACACTGATTAAACTGTCAATTAACAGGGAAACAGTGACGAAATACCGATTCAAAGATGTTAGAAAATCTTTGATAAGCAAACTCTTGTCAATAAACGGAACAATAATGGTAAAGTGTTCCTTCAAGTCAGATTCAACGATAACTGTGACCTTAACTTCATTGTAATTGCCTTGTGGTACTTCGTCCCATGAAACAAAAACATATTGATTATTCACCAACTGACAGTGCAAAAGAATATTCAATTCTTCGGGAGCGAGAAAATCTAAAAAAAAGATTTGTCATTTCTTTTTTCACTTTCGATTTTACATGTTTTTAGCCAATCAATATTGATCAAAATCACGTGGTTAATGGTTCAGAGAAATGGAATGTAGATTAGAGTAAACACTCAGTTTATCAGCTAGGTCCTGTATGCATGAGGCCTCTTTTAAGCCGAGATCCCGCTTATATAATAAGTCACTGTTGTTTTCGCATTGCATATATATATATATGAAGAGAGGGCTAGCCCTCCTAACCGAGATTTCGCTTTGTTTAGCCGAGATCTCGGCAAAGCGGGCTGGAAACAGCCGGACAATGATAAATTCTCTTGGTGTAATAACCGCAGCACAAATGGGAAAAATTTAACACGCTAAAAATCCTCGTAAAGGGCTTCATGAAAATGCTTAATTAGCGTTCTGGGAGCCTCGTTAAAATAGCAACCTGCGGCCTGCTACTACTTTATATGGAGGAGATTTCACTTCAAGCGAAAATCAACACTTTCACAACATACTAGGTTAAGTGGCGATGTGTTGCAGGAAAAATTTTTGACTCGACGCGAGTTTTTCTTTTTCTACCTAGTGCCTATCAACTTTTTGCTGTAATGCAATTTTTGCAAATTTCGAAACTCAAGCTCGCCATTTGAATTGAACACCAAATGAAATAAAATCTATTTACAGTTTGAAAAGGTTCTTGATTTGTACGAAACGTTAAAATTTTTATTAGTTTTGTTGGGCTTTCCTTGTTTACTTACTTACTTACTTACTTACTTACTTACTTACTTACTTACTTACTTACTTACTTACTTACTTACTTACTTACTTACTTACTTACTTACTTACTTACTTACTTACTTACTTACTTACTTACTTACTTACTTACTTACTTACTTACTTACTTACTTACTTACTTACTTACTTACTTACTTACTTACTTACTTACTTACTTACTTACTTACTTACTTACTTACTTACTTACTTACTTACTTACTTACTTACTTACTTACTTACTTACTTACTTACTTACTTACTTACTTACTTACTTACTTACTTACTTACTTACTTACTTACTTACTTACTTACTTACTTACTTACTTACTTACTTACTTACTTACTTACTTACTTACTTACTTACTTACTTACTTACTTACTTACTTACTTACTTACTTACTTACTTACTTACTTACTTACTTACTTACTTACTTACTTACTTACTTACTTACTTACTTACTTACTTACTTACTTACTTACTTACTTACTTACTTACTTACTTACTTACTTACTTACTTACTTACTTACTTACTTACTTACTTACTTACTTACTTACTTACTTACTTACTTACTTACTTACTTACTTACTTACTTACTTACTTACTTACTTACTTACTTACTTACTTACTTACTTACTTACTTACTTACTTACTTACTTACTTACTTACTTACTTACTTACTTACTTACTTACTTACTTACTTACTTACTTACTTACTTACTTACTTACTTACTTACTTACTTACTTACTTACTTACTTACTTACTTACTTACTTACTTACTTACTTACTTACTTACTTACTTACTTACTTACTTACTTACTTACTTACTTACTTACTTACTTACTTACTTACTTACTTACTTACTTACTTACTTACTTACTTACTTACTTACTTACTGGACGGATTAACGTCTTCTTTTCTCAGCGGCTGTGGTTAGACGTTTCGTCATTTTAACAGGACCCATGGGAGAACAGAATTATATATATATATATTGTAATTATTGTACTTCTTTTTGAATGGTTATCCTGTATAAATATTCGTATAAATAAAATAAAATAAGCATAAAATGTCTAATCATAATGTAAGAACAGTTCATTTTGTATGTTTTTACAAAATAACGGGGGCGAAGGGATTATGAAAATCAGTGTTTAACCTGGTCTGCTTGATCTAATCGAGTACAAGAAAATAATCGCCAACCACATGTTTAAGTTCGACGGTTGAAATATCTATCTGCGATGCTGGATGCATAATTCACGACATTTCTATCTGCGATCAATCTTTTAACATTAAGTTCTGAATGAATTCAAGATTGAATGTTTTGATGTGCCAACTGAATTAAAATCGCATTTGTCAATGATTCGTAATAAAATATGAACACTCCCAACGCTTTTCACACCATTCGCATGTCCTTGCTATTTTACACTTCTCTACGTCTAAAAACGAATTGGTGTCAAAGCAATGCTTTACGGCCTGAATGAAAAGAATATTTTCTTGTCGTTGTGAGACAGCCACGACTTGAAGACGTTAATAACACTACACATATTAGGCCAGTAGTCCATTGTAACAATGCTGAGAGGGGTTTTGTTCCATTTTGTTGAATATACCTTATTAAAAATGGCTTATGACAAATCTAAACCTCGACTGCGATTCTTTCGAAATGGTAAGAATCTACTGAAATTTTAGGGACGTACAGTGAACAGTGACGCAGCTATTCGCAAGGAGCTGTGGGGGGGGGGGATGGGGGTTATCGGACGTAGCCTTGTCTTCAACGGCTTTAGCCTTCTCACACTCGCTTACTTACCGTTTTAATGCATCTTGACTACTGCAAACTTGTCAAATGAAAGTGAAACATCGTCTCATCGCTGATTTTTAGCGCTTAGGCGAGAGAAATCGGTTTTCTGCCACGTTTGGAATCTTAAACTTCCTGCGTGCGTTGCAGCTCAGTAGAGACAAGATGAGGCGCGCGCCGGCAAATCATCTTCGTACATTTCCACAACCTCAGTTTTATTAGTGTTTTCCTCCAGTAGAATAGGAACGAGACTTAAAAACTTACAGCCGGTTGTCTGCAACCCGGAACATTGCGATTCAAGTTCCTTCACAATATGGTGATGCATGATGTACGAGTCATGGAAGTGGTTATAACCTTCTTGAAGTTTGACCCAGCAGGTTTTACAAAGGTTTTAAAGCGGCTGTTTTTAGTTCAGAGAGCATTTTTTTGTTTTCATGTGCTCCAAAAAACCCTTGCCTCTTGAGACTGTATTTAAAATACAGCTTTGACTTTGTGGGTAATATTTCGCAAGCTTGGATAGAAGCAAACATGTTCGATTGCCAGGTTTAAGCAGTGGCATGTAAACTGCGCTTGGGGCGTCATCACGGATTTTGCACGCCAATACGTTCACTAGAGATTTCAGACGCTCGAGTGCGATCTCTTCGAGAACCGAGTTTATTTTGGGGGAAATTTCATAGCCAGTGGCTTTTGTCAACCAACCGGACACATAGTGACAGTTGTTCTTTGTGAGTAATAGTACTGTAGTAATGGGACGATTTCACCTCACTGATATGTTGCGTACTTGAGGAGTGGTGAGGTGTTTTCTCCATATTGGATCGTGCTTTCCCATGATTTTCATCAGCGCCAGAAGGTTTCCCAGATTTCCAACACTATGAAAATTTTTTTGTCTCCGCATAATGCGACGCACTGCCATGCCACACTACACCACAACTTCGGCGACACTTTTCACGATATGTCTGTTTCGAATAACGTTTTCTTTCACACGAGCATCGTTAAGTGCAGTGCAGGTATTGTTGTTCCGACGACGTCCATGCTGTGGAGGAGATAGTTCGCTTGCATTGCACGAGTATGGTCTAAGTATACCGCATGCGGGATCATCGAGTCCTTCTTTTTCCTCCATTTTCTGAGAAGCTTGTTTTCCGACCGAAGTGTTCCCTCTTCTCTGCGACGAACTGGACGCACGTGGCAGAAGGCGTCATCAGTTGCTTGGGAATATACAACTAAGGAAATTCATCGATCCATCTGTTGTTAGATCTCCCATTACACCCAACAATGTATCGCGATGGGAACGGACTATCTGTGACGCGCACCGAGTAACTGACAATCTTTGTAACATGTGAGGTGAGTGATTTATGTTTAAACTAAAGTGGCAAAATTATAAATATTCAAATATACTTAAAAATTAAAGTAGTGACAAAGTAAATTGATTTTATAAGAAAAATTAAACATAACTTAAATAAGACACGCCTAAAACAAAATGGCTGCACAAAAAGGAACAGAGCAAAATCTACCAGGTAGCCAGTACAAAATAGCTGTAAACAAATCAGAGTGTTCTATAATTGATTGATCGAACAGTCATTGAATATTTATAAAATTGAGTTCTTTAAGTTTGTTGAGTTCCTTCCTCTTTGAGAGTCAAGCTCTGATTGAATGATGTGAGAAAAATGTGTCTCAATTTATTCGATTTATGACAAAAATAAAGTAATTCCCTATTGTGACAAAAGCAATGAGTCATACAACTAAAAGTGTGAAAGTAATTAATTAAAAAACAGAAGCTAGTGAAAAAATAGAAACACTGATAAAACATAAACAGAAACAAAACTGATGAGACAGAAGCATATAAAAAACCAAAAACATGTGAAAACTCTGGAAATAAAAACTGAGAAAATACCTGCGAACCTTAAAAGAAATTTTTTTGATTTTACTTAATAAATACGACTTTTCATAGTCCATGCATTACATCCGACATGCGTGGTCGTTCAATGTTCTGTCTGAAATAATATATACAGTTGTTATACAGAGTTGGCTTGGAGTGATTTTTAAAAAAGAAGATACTTATCGTGATCGCTGAGTTCAGTAATGTCAAATTTCTGGATGATTTCACCGATATCAGTCACTTCTTGTATTTTAAAAACAGTTTTTGAACGCATATTTCAGCCTTTAGTGTCTTTTTTTGACAGATATTCCACTTCTCTTTTTTCATTTCTCCTTTTATGAAAAGGGCACTTTTAGCAATAGGGGGGGGGGGGGGGGGGGGTCGTTTGCACCCAACGACCCCCCCCCCCTGGTTACGTGCCTGAAAACAATACTTGTATGACTCAATACTCCATCAATAAGAAATGAGACAAATACAGGAAACATAGAAGGAGAAATGAAAAGCATGAAAATATGATTATCGAGTGGAACTCTTTGTTCTGTGTAAATCGTGCGATCCCGCGATCCCTCCTTAGTTACTGACCTGATGAAGATTCCAAAACAGGGTTCTTGTTAAGAATATCACCGATTATTGAAACTCTACTTTATTTTGATTGGTGTACTCGCTCCTTTGTTAAAAACCGTTACATGAACGTGAAGTTCCTCAGTTTTCAATTCTTCTAGATTGATAATTTCTGACAGCTTATAAAGCTTCTCAACAGAATTTCCATGATCATCAATTTTATTAAATCGCAGAACGTATTTTCCAATAGTGTGGAAACCCATGAGGTCTTTTTGGAAAGATTTGAGCTTTGAGGCGAAGCATCTATAGAAAACAAGCGCCGTAATTCGCTTTCTTTGTTTAAGCTGCTGTTTTTGAACTATTGTTGATGTAGTGTGCACAAAATAGTCGCACATAAAAGTAGTCATAGTTTCTTTTCCAAAGAATTGGCATTTCAATAGATGCTAAGTTTTTCTTAAAGTATGCTGTCGGCTTTGTCATATAGGAATTGGAACTCCACATCTGATCTTTGAGGCTAATGTAGAGCTTGCTCAGCTATGAGTAAACGCTCTGCAACTGATGTGAGTTGTTTTCCAGAAGACCTCGTATATGGCAACAACCTTGAACATGTCTGGGAAGGAGAAGAGCTTACGTATAAGCCCTGTAGATTTAGCATGGCATTCTGGAGTGACACTTGTATCAGATGACAGAACCTCGCCGTCTCTTGCAATTCCTTGTGTTTCTCAATGATCAACTCAGTAGCAGGTCCTCTTGTGGTCCATCGCGTTCTTGAAAGGTTATTTAATTTCAAAAAAACCTCTCGTGGTATCAGAAACACTCAACAGTTTAACTTTTGGATACTGATTGATAGGTCGTTGTTTGTTTCACAATTTAAAGATAAATACGCACTTACCTCTCCTGCGATTTGTTAATATTTGTTGCAAAATCAAGTTATAGTTTTCTCAATAAAAGTTAGTATTAGAGATCAAATTTTGAAAGAAGCTTGTGTTGTAGTGAGAAACTCATTAAACGGCAACACATGCAGTAATTTTAGAGATTATGTCAAAAAAAAGTCGAACACGGTATCAACAACCAACAATCGTTGCGAATTAAGTTTTAAGTTTATATTATAGCTTTTTTAATTTTTAACCTATTATATATTATATTCTTATTTATTTATGTATATTTATTTAGTTTTAATACAGGACACATTTGATAGCAATGTTTTTAACACTGAATTGTACATCCTATTTAAAGATTTTTGATAATAATAATTCCTCTTATCAATAGGTTGCGTGAATATCTGTAACTTGATTAGCTAATCACGAGGAAATATATATCATATTTAGGAGTGCAAAACTCAATACATTTTTTTGATTGGCTAAAAAGGAGTGCAATATTCAATATTTTTTCTGATTGGTTAAAGTAACTATTCCCGGGATTCCTATTGGTTAAAAACAGAGTGCAAAATATGACACGTGCAATGTTAGAATAATGCAATCGTAAAATTATTGAGTTGTGACAACGTTCATGTTCACGCTTTCAAAGCGTGTTATATAAGATATCATATAGACCTATTGATAAAGTAGTTATCGCAAATACTCGAAAAATAAGACTCGTTAAATATTTTGAAAAACATAAAAAACTAAAAAATATTCGCTATATTTTTCTCGTAACTCGCGATACCTACTACGTTACTGTTAAGTCTTTTTATTTTGATGGTGCAGTTGAATCAGAAAACGGATCAGAAACGAACACGGCGTTAACATGTAAAATTACGATGTACGAAATGATAATATAGAGCGATGTACAAACGCAAAAGCGCCAGAAAAATGCTATGGAAAACATGAAAGATTGAAGAAAACTTTCTCCTTTCAAAGAAGAAGACTCTTTGATATCATCATTGGAAAAGGTGTTTCAAATTGACTTGTGTAAGCAGCAATTATGGGGCGCATACACGTAAGCAACTGCAACCGTCAACAGAGAAAGGACGAAGCAGGCATGGATGTCAGGACAAGAGGTTTGGGGTTAAGTGCAAAGCAGAATTTTTCGACGTAAGGGTTTTAACAAATTCGCTTCACGGTATTTGATTCAGAGCCTCCACAGCTGTTATCTGAAGAATAAAAGAGCATACGAGTAGAGAAAGGACGTTCACTTGAATTCACAATACATTAGGAGGTCAAAATAACAACGCCTGGCTCGAATCGAAGGAAACATTACAAAGTAATTGAAGTAAAATAAGATTTAAGTTTAAATTGTTATTTGATAGTATACATTCACAGATTCATTTGTAATTAATAAAAATCCGTCTCGGTATCGGCACCGTGTTATTTGACTGTAATTTAGGATTTAAAATTTATTTAGGGGATTACACTTCATACGTTACGGTTGACGAAATGTCAATGATGTATGACACAGATTTGCAGTATTTTCAATATGAGAAATTGACAATAATGTTTTATACAAAAGAAATATTTAGCGTTGAACTTTCTATCTATATGACGAGATCTGTATTCAATTTCTATCTATCGTCATCGATTACGTGACTTTTGTGCGTGTCTCCTTTTGGGCGTGTCTTGGTATTTTTATGCTTTTTTGGTAATTGAAGGTACACTTGTGCTCTTACCTCTCGCTGTTGTCAAACTCAATGTATGACCGTTAAATGATAATAATTCTAACTACTAATAAAATTCTAAATTCTAAATGTTCATGAGCAGCTTCTTCTTCCTGTAATATCGATAGACGTTCAGTGGATGTACGAAGGATACGGCGATAATGATCAACAAGATGACATTCGGCTGAAACATAAAACAAAACAAAGCAATAAAGAATGGAAACTTAGAACCAAATAGTCATATAAATTATAGAAATAGTAAAATCTATAAATTATAGAAATAGTAAAATCAATGATGAGACTATCAGATAATAATGTTGATAGAATATGACTAACTTAAAACTTGATTTATACCGTAAAGATTCGAATAAGCGCCCAGCTTCCTTTAACCGCTCCTCTCGAATAAGCGGCCAAGGTAAAATGTAAACATTAAAAAAGCGTCCATCTCAAATAAGCGCGCTCCCCTGAAAGGGACTATTTATCTAAAGTCCTCGCAGTTAGTGGATGTTTTGTTCTCGCCGAGTACCTTCCTGGTATTATAAGACCAACTTCACGTTTCCGGGCTCCAGTAACTTTGACATTCACCAAAACATTTAATAAGCGCCCTCCTCTTTTAAGCGCCCAGGGTAAAAGTCACAAAAATTAATAACAACCCAGGGCGCTTATTCAAACCTTTACGGTAAAAGAATTATAAAAAAAACTTTTCTTTTGGTTTTGTTTTTAAATAGCGTTATTACGAAGAAATGGTGAACTCAACGGTTTTAATAAGTATCACAACACGTCTCAAACCTTCACTCACCCAGAATGGATTTTTATTGAATTGTTTGATCAACCAAAAGAAGAAGTACTGGACAAACGCAATGCCGCCCATTATTGATATACCCAGGCCAAAAAGTCGGCCGAAGTATTGACTCGGAAAACTAAACGAATGCTTTAAATAAATTCGTGCGAAGAATTGAAACACGTTGGCACGACAACAGCGAAAAGTTTCATAGAATTATCGAACAATGCTTTAAACTGTTACACCCAAAACTGAATTTTATGCTTGTTCACAACAGTTGATTTCTGCCGTAAAGTTCGACAAATGTTAGTGCAAACAACACTACTCTATACTATAGAAACGAAGAAAGTAGTATGTGAAGCTTCTTACGTCCGGGCAACATAGGCAGTGAATGTTGAAAAAGTAAAGGAACGGGCGAACACGTAGAAAATATAACTGGGAATCTAGAGAAAAATACACAAGGAGGCGGCGTGACAAAATCAAAACAGAAAGATTAGATACAATTAAATATGTGATAGCTACTTGATATTCGAGTTGGGGGAAGAGCGTGACAACACCAAGACCAATTGCTAACAGCCACGACAGCACTGTCGGTAGCAAGGACTCTTGCAGGTTTTTAATGTAGGTATGTCGACGGTTCGGTTCGGTTTTATTCTTCTCCCTCTTCTTCATCATTTGCTTGTAGTCAAACAACACGCCAACCACTGGTGTAATAATCATACCAGAGAACTGAATCATGGAGAAGATGTTCACATAGTCACTCACTAAACAAAGCAGTTTGAGGAAGAGTGCCAAACCGGCTTGTTTCGTTCTTACCAGTGCTTTTATTGGCCCCTGTTGCTACGAGCACATCATTCAGTGTTCCTATCAAACAGACCAACCGCAATTGGATCGCGCATAAGAAGAAAACGGCCAATATGTACAAAGGCGACTTTAATGAATCAAATATGGATGCTAAAATAGGATATTCCACAAATATAGTGCGAAATACGTACTTTGAAAACATCACAAATATAGCATGACTAACTAAAACCCGAGCAAAATGCACCCTCACTTCCTCAGCAGAGAATAACTGTGCCAGCTCGCCTTTTACATACAATATTACACCATTTAGACATTATAATGACATAAAAATATTAACGAATTGCTTTATCCATATATTCCTGGAATGCCACATTTCTCTCATATATTTACCCATCAGAGTGGTATAGCTACATTATGAATTATATATATTTTATAGGTAAAAGTAGTTGCCAATATAAAAACTTTTTTTATAAAAAATATGGCTCAATTTCGAATTTCGGTTAGAGAATTTAAACATCATGACCCCTTACCATGGTCTAATGGAAGAAATGGAGGAATGGGTATCAAGTTGTCTGAAGATTCACATGTGTCATCATTATTGCCATCCGTATCATCATCACCATCCGTATCTGCTTCACCATCACTTAAAGTAGTATTAATTAGTATTTATGCTATAAATTTCTAGTGTATTTTATCAATAAATGATTAAATTTTCTGATAAAGCTTATTAAAATAACCATAGCCAGATGTGACGGTCAGGAGCACTGTAGTGTACCTATTAATTAATAGCGAATATTATTCATTTCACTGTAATGGAGATTTGTATTAAAAAACATGAAGTAAGCTCATTTCTTTTAATAATATAAAATCCTTCTATAAGAATCCCTATGCTGAAAATAGCCTAAAAATAAGAATCATGTTCAGGCTCAGGTAAAAAGAGTTTAGCTTCAAAGAGTTCTTTATTGTTTTCCTGATTGCTTAAATAGTAAGTCATCCGTGTTTAAAAAATATTCACGATAAACGGACAGAGAACACTAACAGAGTTTGGATTCACTAAAAAATATATTTTTTTTATATTTTTGAACGGTAACGTTGCGGGGTTTTCTTGTACATTTTCTTTGCCATTTTCGAGAAAGTTTATCCCGCGAATTTTACAATTTTAAGCATTCGCAAATGTTTCTCCCTTTAAAGTATTTAGAAAAACACATTTGCACATCAAGCGGCTGTCATATGCACTTAAGTATAGTATTGAACGTTTGTTTTTACCAGTGTTTACTAACACATCCAAGATACTCTTAGACAATGTGATTGTTTAAAGCATTCAGTAAGTCAATATTAATGGACTTCTACTTTGGACGCATCGCTGTAACAAAATTCGAACAAGTTAAGTTTGGAAAGATTTGACCAATCTACTTCAAAGTGTAGAATAAAAATTCTACGCTAGTTTATTATGTAAACGAATAAAAAAGATTTCCTGTACTCACCTCTTCGCCTCAGCAACCTTTACCACGCTGCGGAAATTCTCGACCATCCAGTCTTTTACTGTGGCGAAGTTTGGGAAACAAAGCAAATTGTTAAGGGCGACCACGAGGAAGCATAACGACGTATACACAATTACGCTGTATTGTAAAGTAACGCCATTTTCATACAGGACCTACAATATTCGTAAACATATGCAATTAGTTTTATGTTGAAAAAATAATAAAATTTTATTCCATTCCATAGCATATACCCTCCACGCTTCACATTCCCTCAAATGTCTATGCAATAATATTGTCGTGCCTTCATGATCAATAGATTCACCGACGATCCACCGTAAACGCCTGACAAAGCGCACATCATTCTTGCGCGGACTTCCGTGTAAGCAACATTCACCAACTAAATGAGAGTTTTGCAAAAAGCTGCAAAAAACTGAGTTACAGTTGGCTTTAAAACTGGTAATAAACGGTAAAAAAAAAAGATTTCGAAATTGCTGAATATGTGTATATACAAACCATAAATACAAGAAATATATGCCACAATGAGATACTTGAATAAAAATGTATAGGACTAGATAATTGCATGATTACAAAATGTTTTTGGCTTACGGCGTAAAGTGAAATGACGAGTGAAGATGAACCGATGGCGAACAAAACGAACACCGCGTAAAGAATGTAAGCGTCATCTACAGATATCAGAATGTTCACATAGTAACACAAATGAAACGAGAAACATAAAGGTTAAAGACACGGTGTTTAAAATGTTGCGCCAACCTTTACTCGTGAAGATGAAAAGGACGCCGGCCGCGGTGTAGATAATTCTAAATGAAAATCAGAAGGCGATCGCGAAAGAAGATAATTGCAGCTCAACGCTTGACGAAAGGGACATACAGACCAACTGTTTGAACCAACTTTGAACCCATTCTATCAACGGCCACTCCGACCACGAACTGTGACAGTGTGGTAGCAGCTAACCCGACGGTGAAAATCAAATTTAACTGTTTGTTCTGCTCGTAGCAACCTTCATGTGGGCTGTTTGACCAAACCACATGAGTGATATTCGAATAGTCAGCGCACAAGTCGTAGAAAAACCTCATGTCTTTAAAAACCGTCGCAATGCTTGCCCACCCGTAAATGATGCCAGCCGTTAGAAAATTCTGCAATATAGCAGTGACGCCGAATGCAACGAGGAACAGGTTAGAGTTTCTATTTCGATATAACATAATGTCTCTTTCGAAAACCTCTAGTTGCGTGCTTTGCAATGTAAGAAGGTTTGCATCGATGTATCTGCACGTTGGTTCTATTTGCCGCAAATATTTGTATTAAGTTTTTTTATATGCATCTCAGTTATGTAAATTATCGTGGAGGAGGTTATTTTGAAGCAAAAATGGAACAATGGCTTTCGAAGGAAGTGTTTGGATTATGAACATGTTACTTTAACCTTAGGAATTTATAGCATGATTCTACATGCAGAAATATTTCAGTCATCCTTAAACAAACATTAAACAAAGTATAATAACAGAACTAAAAGTAAATATGACACCAAAATGAACAGTTAAGGAAAATAACAAAGAAAAGGTCTTATTTTAATTTTAATTCTTTTATCGTTTGAAATATACACTAAATAGGACTTTTATGGAATTAAAAGAATAAAATTGTATGTTATATTTAAATTAAAGTTTGAAGTTTTCTGAATGCAGTAAAAAAAACGCTTTAACACGCCAGGTAACGAAATAAATTCATTGACAACCACACAAAAAACGATATTTCAATAATCTTTTTAAAAGGACACAAAATAAGGATTAGCATCAATCATAATCTTTGAACTGTGAGGCTAGGAATTGCAAATTCCTTTGAGAATAATTAATTAACGTTATTTGCTATCACTTTCTACAGAACCTATCAAATGTTGCTTGTGGAACCTTTAAAAGTCAAAATTCCTACGAAATCGGTTACGACTACGGTTAAGTCAAGTTATAATATAATCATATCCGCACAAACATCGTTGACATCGGCACCGATTGAACGCTTTACCTTCTTTCAGCCTTCCCCATGACAAACAAGTGCAAATGTTGAAAGGATATTTTATTTTTTCCACATGTTCTCTCTACTTTAAAACTTACAATCGCAATAATTGTAATTGCAAGATAAAATACATATAAATATAAAGACCACGTGTCTTCGAGAGGGTACATATTGTTCAACTTAAGAACACACATTTATGAAGACCAAGTTCAATATTTCAAGACACAAAAATAAAACGATAGCAATATTTAGTTTTCAACTACTTATACTACTTTATTTATTTTAAATTCTTTCTTGCGTGATTTGAAATTATTATTTTCCAAATTCTTCGCTTCTTCATTCTTAAAATTGTTCCAGGTCTCTCGGGCACTATAAAAAGTTGAAAACATTTTCAAATTATAACTTCTTTGGCGCTGTAGCTCAGTGGATAAATTTTTCGGCTCACAAAACCAAACCCGCCGGTTCGAATCCCATCTCCGGCAAAATCTTTATTTCTGAGTTACAGTTGAGTTCTTGAGCGAAACTCATTGCGTAATGCAAGTCTAGCTTCAATAGGTTAGTTGTCTGGTTGAGCGATTTTCGTAGGCACACACGGGCGTCCTAAGTACGCCAGGACTAAACAACGCCATGGCATAGTGGTTACTGTGAGTGTTCGCACTCCAGCGACCCGGGTTCAATACCAAGTCATGGCGTCAAAGTTGACTCAGCTTTCCATCCATTCAAAAGGTCGGTAAAATGAGTACCAGATTGAGTACCAAAGACACTACGAGTCAGCTGATTTTTTTGTTTGTACATGCATATCGGATGTTTTTGTGATATTAATGTAATGTTATTGATATTACTAGTAATGAACCCGTCCTACGGACGTTAACAATAATATGATAATTGAGGAATTCTGTATGTATGTATGTTACCAATCTATGCCAATCTCCTCCCGAAAAAGTCTATATATGGGTAGTCATGTACATATAGATAAATTAATTATACATTAAAAAAAAAAATGTTTGAGAAACAAAGTTAGCCATAAAAGTGATTCGCAATCGATAAGTGACATCACATCTAATTAATTTATTTAAATAAACTTGTCAAAAAAAAATTTCTTTGGCTAAAAACCATCCCAGGGGCAACACAATCGTTTGGGCGTGATTGGCGGACAACAAACATACTCAGGTTTTTCCTCCATTATAGTAGGATAGACATCTGAAATTCATTCATCAATCGTTTACTTGTATGAGATTTCAGTTTGTTACAAATGATTCGGCTGCGTGTTTTTGTACATTGCGTACTTTTTCAGGATTTGTTTGAAATGTCTAGTACATGCTATACTAGCATATGTAACTTAACTGTGTATTATACTAAAATATACATATATAAAATAATAATATATATATATATTTAATTTAATTGATTATAATTAATATTTGATCTCCAAGACAATTTTTCATTGCCAATCGCAAAAATCTAGTCGAAGTTCTTCTATTTATCGTCAAATTGTTACTGACTAGATTTTTTGTGGAAAATTAGATATTTTGTTTGATTTTCATTGACAGAAAGTTCATTGAGCTAGTTAACAACCAGTTTGAGCTCATTGCTCATGTTGTTAAACAATGTTATCAAATTTTTATTGAAGAAAAAAAGGTTTGTATAGTTGGCAAACATAATGCAATTAAGATGCTGGATAGAAGCTTTATAAAGATCGTTAGTATAGATTCATGGCCGTAACAACCGGGAGGCAGGGGGGCCATGGCCCCCCAAAAAATCTTTTCGATTATACTTTACATATTTTTATATATTATAAGTTTCATAATTAATTTTCTTCTCACGGGATGAAAATAGCCTTATAATGTGTTTTTTGAGCTTTCAGATTAGAAAATTCTCCTCTTCAACAATTTTTCCACTCCCTTGGACAGTTGTGTACTCTCTAAGCTATTTTTATCTCTTTATCTTGAACTTCTCCATCTCGAATTTTTCTTAATCTCGAACAAATCTGTTGGCCCCCTGCGAGTTCCAGATAGAGAGAGTCCACTGTAGTTTTTCTAAGGATTAACTTACAGAATTAGTGGAATGGAATCGAGACTGCATCTTCGCTTTGATGTATTCTAAATAACGCCTACGTACAAGTTTGTGATTATTTGTTCACTTGTATATAGTAGTAAAAATGGTTGAAAACAGTTCATAACTAAAGTGAGTTTTATATCTTCTTAGTAACCCATCTTCCAAACACATTTGCAGGTTAAAAGATTTAACAGTTAGATAAAATCGGAAAAACGTTTGAATAAGTAAGCAAGACTTTAGAAACCAGAATAACTGATCATATATAAGACCTTTAAACATAACGTACAGTTGAGTCTCAGTTATCCGAACACCGAGTTATCCGAATTTTTCGAACAATTTGTCTGGGTTCCTTCAATCACGCTTAAGAAACTCATATTTCAACCAATTCTTTAGTTCGGCCAGTACAAAGAATGTTGCGCACACGACGATAACGGCCCTGACATGATAGGTACTGAAGATAACGATGCGCCTGCAAAACACAAACTTCAGAAAGTCGTTGTTGACGTTCTTAAACGTTACTCCCCTTTTCATCAGGAAGAAGATTCCGCTAGACAATTTCAAAAACTGTCTTTCAATCTAAATAAAATCCTGTGTCTTGGTAGAAGAGAAACATTGCTTGATCTCTATTTTAACACAGTTTGAAATTGACTGTAACCTACTGTTGTGTCATATTAGCTTATGGATAGATGCTATTCTCTCATTTTCCTACAAAGTCCACTTATTTGAAACCTTCAGTTATTCGAACTAATTAGCTCCGTCCCGGAGTTCCACGTCTTTCTCGATCAAATGTCGCAGAGCAAATGGTATATGCCATTCATTCCTTATACCTTCATTTCTAAGAACTTCTGTTGATATGAAAAGCTTTTCATACGATTTCAAGAACGCGTTAAAGACCCCCTCACTTAAAATCCTTAAGTAATCTCACTTAAAAGTGATTCAGTGATTTTTATGTGCGTACATACTGTATGTGAATTGTAAATTATTTTTTTCTTTTAAATATACAGGAAATATACAAAAATGAAAGAAAAAATTCACAAAGTTTTTAAATCATCAAACAATAGGAACACCTTTTTCGATTCTTTTGCGTTATAAATAAACAACGCCGTATTTCATCAAAAATAACCGTAGCGCAAATGGGAGCAATTAAATACACTAAAACTCCGGGTCGAGGCTTATCAATAGGTTGCGTGAATATCTGTAACTTGATTGGCTAATCACGAGGAAATATATATCATATTTCGGAGTGCAAAACTCAATATTTTTAATTGATTAGCTAAATTGGAGAGGAAAATTCTATATTTTTTCTGATTGGTTAAAGCAACTATTCCCGGGATTCCTATTGGTTAAAAACAGAGTGCAAAATATGACACGTGCGAATGTTAGAATAATGTAATCGTAAAATCGTTGAGTTGTGACGTTCATGTTCACGCTTTAAAAGTGTGTTATATAAGATATCATACATATAGACCTTTTTTTAAATATTTTGAAAAACATAAAAACTCAAAAAAATATTCGCCATATTATTCTTGTATCTCGCGATAACTACTACTTAATGAGCGTTCTGGAAGCCTCGATAAAAACAAACAAACACGCGAAAACGGAATGACGCGACTATTTCCTACATAAGAAATGATGCGTGAATTTGCACGTGCATATGCATTCTTGACAACGAAAATGAATGCGTAAAATAAGTCTAAAGGGTGTTTAACAAAAAAATAATTATAGCAAAAACAGTAAAGATGACAGAAAATAATGGAAATCGCATGCCACCATTCACATACAATATGGTTTAATTTGATGTTGATAACTACGATTTCAAAATGCAGTAATACACTAAATGGAAAAAAGTGAATTCCATAGCACTGCGCAAATGGTTTATCAAAACCACCAATCTCTATTGGTCATCGCAGCTGGCAGATCGCTCAGGTGGCTCCCTGCGCCGTTCAAGTTGATCAATGTATGTACGGTGGGGACCGCCAACTTAACTATTTCTATGTACAGTATCCCATTAGGACTGTGCTACTTATATGTTCTGATTTGCTTCTGCAGAAGTCTCCTCACTCTTAGCGTCTGCGAGACAGATACCAGAATACCAAAACTGTCTTCAGCAAACTATCCTTCGCGGAAATGACCGTTGGGGAACTGTCCTAGAAACAAATCATCTACAAACGCTGATGAATTTGGTATTTTCTTCAAAGCACAACCAAAGAAACTTTGGAATGGAAAGATGAAAAATGCACTAGAAAGTCATATCAACCGTCACGAGCGAAGCGAGAGAAAAATTACCACTACTTGTCATTGGAAAAAGCAAAAATACGAAATGTTTCCAGAACGCGAAGTCCTTAATGTGCATGTACAAGGCACATAGAAAAAGCTGAATGGACCAAGTGGTGAAGAACTGCTGAACCAGTTCACCATTGAGAATACTAGGAACAATGATGTTGAAATAGTTGATGATGTGAATGACGAAATGGAATCAGCCAAGAAAAAGCAACCGAGCAAGAAAGCGTTGTTCGATGGACTTGATTGAGCGTTTTATTATTTTTTGAAAACAATGACATAACTAAACAATTGCGAAAGCACAGCTCAACGAATTGTTTGCTTCGTCATCATTGCAAAGTACAATTCTGAGCTGAATTCAATGAAATTGATTGATTTTGTCACAAAAAAGGTGCAGCACGTACAATTAGTTAATCTACCTCTTATCTGAATACCTATATATATATATATATATATCTATTTTGTCAGTTCTTTGAGAGTTTTGTTTAAGAAGCATGAAATGAACTGCTATGTACAAGAAAGTTACTACAATTTTAAAAATAAGGATATTTGTGGTTATAACAATCCAGGAAGAATAATTTCATAAGCTGTTCCTAGTTAACACAACACATTTGATTCTCAACTTTCTCGTCTTTGTTTTCATTTATTTATTTTATTTTTTTATTTATTCCGAATATTTTGACAGGATGTACACTTCAAATATACATATCTGTTTTAAACGTGTGTCCTGTATAAAAGTTCAATATAAAATAAAATAAAATATTAAATATATATATATATATATATATATAAATCCTACGAGCATATAAACAAAATTAAAACATCTACGGCTTAAAAAACAAAAAGGATAAAAGGAAATAATTGGAAGGATAAAATTGTTATCTGTCCTCTAAACTTTAATCGATTTTGGTTTCGTTTGAGATGTTCAGGTTCGCTATTACATCGAATGAAGATTCTTCTTCAATGTAAATTACCGTTACATCATTATCCAAGTTGAATCTAGTGATTTATTGTGCATTAAGTAACAGAAATCGACATCTTCGACACATAGATATATTCCTTAACATGCACATCCAACTAATAACTTCCTTCCATGGAAAACACTAAGATACAGTTATTCTTAGTAGCGCACCGAAGCCTAACAATGCATATTTTTCCTTGGCTGACATGTTGGTTATACATAGAAGCAAGGCAAGGGGGAAACCCTGGAAGAATGATCGGATCTTCGGCGGTATATGTGTGTTCTTCGTTTTCGTAAATGATATTGTGAGATTCATTTCATATTAAGTATTGTTGTAGCTATAGAATTCCTAAATAATGCAATGTCACCTACTTATAGTATCAAACAGATATCAATACCATACAGTTTGCCATGGCGTCATTTTTCTCTGTTTGAACATAAACGAGGAATATTTTACTCTAACTTCTAAAATCCCTTCCTTCAGGAAATTATGTTTTTATTCCATGTGCTGTCCCTTAACATGTGCTCAAAGCAATATACAATTGAAAATTCAAAGAGACTTTCACTCGCCTTTGCATCAAATCAGAAGATTAATTTTTGATCTTTGTGATATAATGTTTAAATATTTCTACTTAGTTCTTAGCCTTGCAGCACTCGAATCAACATACACTGCAAGAGCTATGTCTCTGCACTTTTTAACGACTGACATTTCCGCAAATATTGCATGATTGATCTCGATCGGTAAATGAGCAAAATATATACTTTAAAGGAAGAAATTGTTGCGGGAAGAAAATGTTGCGAGGAAATTTTTGCAACTTTCGCGACTTTTTCTTCCCACAACAATTTCTTTTATAGTATTAAATATTTATGTCAATATAATCAGAAGACCTCAAGCAACTTCATGAATTGCACATCATGGTTCAATTCATGACATTCACGATTTCATTTCATTCCGTTTCCGATATTGTAAAAACAAGTTGAGAAGATATTCTGGTCTAGTATGTTGTTCTGTATATTATTCTTAATTTGTTCGCCACGAAGTTCTGGTAAGTTGAATTGTTAACTCACTAACAAAAGGTCTGAGTGCAAAATGCATTCATTACTATTAAGGCAAAGAATAACTGTGTCAGCTCAATTTATGTGCATCATCTAACCATTGCGGTGTATAATATTTTATTTTTCATTGGAAATTGCACGCATCACTTCATGAATAGAGTATAATCAAGTTAGTTCTCCTTTGTGTGCTTGTAATTGTCACAGTTCTGGCGATAGCGCAATGACAAGCCGCAGGGCCTGAAATAAATATTATAAGCTCATCGGTCACGTTGACCGCTGTACTCATAAATCTTATCGGTCATCGAAGTTCGCCGTCGGTCAAAACTGACCGACATAAATAACGTTTCTATCGGTCAACTTAACACCATGCATTAGCATTTCAAACAATAATCTCTCTTTAACACCATGGAGACATGACTACTTAGTCAGAAAACTTTGGGAAAAGACAGAGGGAATTAACTAATTAACGAGGTTGAACGAAATAAATAGCAACATCAACGAAAACACAAATCAAAAGAAGCTAGTATCAGTCTTCTCATTATTAAAATTGTTACGTACGCAAATAAGTACGATTTTTACTGTTTCGCGATGTGCATTAATTAAGTTAATTCATTGTCCATTGCCGCATTTTAATGTCTCCTTGCAATGTGTTTGTTAATCACTACTTAAGCTGTTGCCGGCTCTCTCTCCACATGCTAACATTCAATGCCCTGACGTATAAAATGTGACCGATCGATTTGGCGGTGACCTGAATGTCTCCATGGACCAGAGGCACCTGAAACCATCTCTACTATTACAGTGGAGAAGGCCAGCCCAGAGGCTAAACCAAACCGCGGAAAACATCTATACTGCGGGTGAATGCGCACCAATGCTGGGTCAGATAAATCTGCAGCTCATTGGAGGGTTCAAGCGCTCTACTTTCAGGCGAGCTCGAGTAGTGAAATACAGAAACAAAATGAGAAAAATGATGTTTTGTAATCTTCAATAACTTCGATCAATCATGCTGTTTCAATGCAATTGAGATTATCCCCTCCGTAGGCATGATTTATCCAGTTTCTTTCTTGAATATTTTGTTCGCGTGTGGCAAATCGCAGAAAACAATTGAATTTACAGATATACATGAATGAAGGTTTCTTTGTGTTTTGATCTTTTTTCTCGAAGCGAATGCAGCATAGTTCTTCTGCATTTTAAAGCCTCTTTTCATTGAATATTGTAAACAAAACTGAATGTTTTGTGTTTTGATTTTTTCTTCCATCAATTGCAGCATAAGCGGATTAATTTTTGCGGACGTAGTTTTCGCTGTTTTTGCGCGGATTTAATATTGCGGACGACCAAAGTTTGTGTTATTTCACGCGGATTTAATATCGCGGATGACCAAATTTGTGTTATTTCGCGCGGATTTAATATCGCGTACGACCAAAGTTTGTGTTATTTCACGCGGATTTAATTTAATTTCGGTAAATTATGGTCGTAAAAGAGGGAGCTCAACCATAGCTACTAACACTGCCGTCACAAACACAACAAAAAACGCGAAGTAAAATTGAGAGACATTCAAGAGCTCTTTAAACGAGGCAATAAAGGTGCTCAAAAGAAAGGAGAAAAGGGATTGAAGTTATAAATCTGGATTAGTTGTATCGTAGCTTTTTTTTATTCTGATCAAAAAGGACATAAAAAGACAATTCGAACTGTCGTCTTTTCCTATTAATGTTTAAATTTTTTTGGGGTGGAGGGGGATTTAATTCCAGGCATCGCCAAAATTTAGATTTTTCGCGCATATTTAATTTCGCGGACGACGTATTATCGTGGTTTTCGCGCGGATTTAATTTCGCGGAAAATGCCTAAATCCGCGAAAATTAATCCGCTTAAGGTAGTTCTTCTGCGTTTTAAAGTGTCTTTTCATTCTTTTTTGTATATAAACAAAACTGATTGTTTCTTTGTGTATTGATCTTTTTTTTCTTCCATCGAATGCAGTATAGTTCTTCTACATTTATCTGTCTAAGTTGAATGAAACTTTTAAACAACTTGTAGAATAGTTCCAAATGGTTACTGCGATATGACGGCTTCTTTGACACGCCAGGTCATTAGGGGGTTAGGATGTAGACACAGCATGCTCAGATTTTCATAACTAAAAACATGTTTTTCTTTTTTTCTTAAATGCGTACGTCATAGAAATACGTTACGCTTGGCATACGGAAAATACCAATTCAGGTACGTCATCGTACATTTTGCAAACTTAGCAGCAAAGTATTAGACGTACCTACCGGCGAGCTGGTTTGTGAAAACGTACGCAAAAATAAGAAGACTGTAGTATATACTATCTTTATGTTGTAGACTGAAAAAATGAGTTTAAATGATAACAAATCCATTAATTATAAACATTAATTTAAGGTTCGATAGATCACGTCGGTCAATTTTTTGAATTTTAGTTCAAATAAAAAGTTTGCAAAAAAGTCATCGGTCAACTTGACCGTTGATATGCGCATATACGCCGGTCAACGGCCGTATTTCATCGGACATTGACCGATGACCGACAGCTATTTCAGGGCATGACAAGGCGGTCGGCTCTCAACCCAAAGGTTCGGGATGTATTGAATTAACATGTAGTTAAACCAATACGATAAAACAATTTGCACGTGTTTATAACGTGATAAAAAACTTTTTTTATTTTTTCTTCAATTAACGTAATCGAGGTGCGCAACAAAAAACGCGACTTGCACATTCCAGGAGCGTGCCAAGGTGTGCGAGCGCGACGCGCGCCTCTCCCGAAACAGTATGTAGAGAGACAAAATATTCTTCTGTGTTTCTGTATTTCATTTTATGTTCAAAAAATATGCGTTGCTTGTGTAGACATTTGTTTGAATATATTATTTGCGAGGACGACGAACTGGTAAGCGCTGGGAGAGAATATACTTCTACAAAATAGCTGGCAAATGGTGTTTTAGCCAAAGTAGAGGTATGAAAACTGAAAATTTCTGGAATGGAAGGAAGGAGGGATTAAGAAATTATTGTGAGAAAAAACGGTAAAGCCCAAACTAACTCTGGGTACGGCGCTGAAACGATTTTTTAGAAAGAAATATTTTTTATGAAAAGTATAGACACAATGAGTTTTATAGTTAATATTTTACATTGTTTTTACTCTTTTACACTCTCTGCAATACCATGCTCTTTTAGGTGGTCTTTTAATTTTTACGCACGAAAGATGAATCCATTTGTATTTGCAATTGTTGTTGTCGCATCCAATCATTACTTGTGTTTTTAATAAAAACTTAAGTGTTCTTCGAGTTCCATCACCTGTTCATCTTCTTTAAAATCTATCTCAAGTCTTCTTGTAATTAACTCAGTAGCAATGTGCCTGCGATGAAATGTCACTAATTTATCGACAACAACGTCTTTAAAACTCTCATCGCGTTCAACTTCAACAATTTTGCAAAAGTATGGGTTCAAAATTGCGAAATAGCAAAGATTTGTTTCAAAAATGTACATTTGCACTTGAGTCATACGGCTGGGTTTTAACCAAAAGAATAGGGCGGATGGTTAATGAGATCGTTAGACAGAAATATGATACTGGTTAACTTTAAATGAGAAATAGCGTGTCACCATTTTAACAATAACTATTAATTAACATCTGACATGTTAGTTGCATGTGTTATATTTCTTAAAAGATAATTTTTGTTTAAAAAACAACAAGGAAACATCAAATTAACACCCTTTAATTTAAAAACATATTTTTTCTTTTGTGTTTTTAAGTTTTGTTTTCCTCGGCGCGCTCTTTGCGCATATTTTTGTGACGTTGTATTGAAAAGGCTAATTGATTGGAATATGTCACACAAAGTTAATTGCCCCTAATTACTCCAAAAAACTGTCGAAACCATATGAGTTCTTGATCCCTCTCTTAAACCTTCTGTTCAGTATCTAATTCATTTATCAGTTAGTGGTGTAAATGCTCCATCATGACACTTGTGGATAATTCCTCAAATATTTCAGCTGTTAGATCTCACAGCTTGTTATAGCGACTGATTATTGAACCACCTTTAAGGCACACATGGTAGCCGCAGTAAAGGGAGGTAGCATCCCAGAAGGTTTGCCTTCCCAAATAGAAACCTTTTGTCTTGATTGGAAGGTGGTTAAACTGGTGATGCTTGGTCATTTTCGAAGCAAACGTAACTGTATAAACATTTAGACCATTTTTCTCTTTTAACACATGCTTATTTCCTTATTAGGGACAGATGTTACCAGCCTGCTTCACTTTCAACTGGTCTACAACCATTCGGTTCTCTTGCTGTGGGATGAAGTTCCTAACGCTTTTCATGAAGTGAAAGTCACAGTTAATTACGAGAATAATTCAACTGAATATTTCACTGTCAACGCACCATTTAGTGACAAAGGCTTGGTTTTGCACGATTTACAGCCTCATTTGTATGTAGTTTTGATATCATTTTTCATTGATGGCTTGATGGCAACATCCTCATTGCCAATTTTGTTATCTCTAGCAGAGAAAGGTATATATAAATGATGTGGGAAAGATATTTTGAAACTGTGGTTGAATTTTCTCTTTCAGGTATTGACAATGGTGTTTTTGATATTTTGGGAAAGTTGCAACCTACAAAATCTAAATTTGCTTATAACAGCACGTTTTGGGATGGATTAACAGAGTACAATATCAACATGCTTCAAACAAACATACTTACTGATGCTGCGATTTCATCTTTGGCTTTCACTCAAAAGTACAAAAAATTCTTGATGGTAACAGACAAGATCGTCATAAATTATGGTGTCAATGGTATCCACCAACGGCTTGCTGATATCCTTACTTCAATATCATCTTCCAATGGACAACCTAATTTGGTTTTAAGAAAAGGTATCTGTCATTCTTAGTTTCACACTGTTTTCAGAAGTTTTAAAGCCCATTGCAGATTGACTTATGAAGAACTGTCTTTTCTATTAATTTTATGTGGCTTATGATTATGTATTAAAGAAACCTTTCAAATTAACTTCATGAGAAAATTGTTTTTATATCTTACTAACACAGGAGCATATAGTAAGCGTCAGATAATAGATGAATTTTATGTTTAATCTGATGTTGAGCCTTTCAATAAACATTTCCAAACATAAAGATTATTAAAAATACAATCTTCTTCCTAGATCCTTCACATAACATTGCGTTGTTCAAAAAGGTTGAGTCGTCTTCAACTTATGGAAGTTATCATGCTGTTCTTGCTGTTGACGGAGATAAAACAGGCTTTTTTCATACCCAAGAAGAAACTGATCCTTTTCTGCAAATTGATATTGGCTATAGCTCTTTGATACGAAAGGTACTTGTTCACTTAGATAGTTTTTGCTATTTGAAACAGATATTAGCTATATAATTTACGTTTGATTTCTTGAAAGAAGTGAAAGGCTTTTTACCTTAATAATTAATACTGGATTAAATCGTGCTGGATTAATTTTTGCGATTTTGGCTTATAATCGCAAAAATAAATCCCACAAAATTTTTCAAAAATAGTGATTAACATTTTTATAAATGCTATTGTATATTTCGTTAAGTCGAGAATTGTTTGAAAATGTGCCTTAGGTCGACAGCAACTTTCTTCCAATTAATTTCAATTTTACTGCGTGCATATTTGACATTCGGTGCGTTTTTATGATGTAATGTGTATTAAAGAACTAATCAGAAGCATTTATTTAATATATGCTAATTTATTTTTTCCAAAAAAAGAAATATTGTTACATAAATATACAAAACTTTAGTTTATATAACTTTGCGCGTGGTCTAGTGGTCGAAACTTATGTTTTTGGTCGCAATGACCCAGGTTCGATTCAAAAAATTTAAATTGTAGCCCATGAGCTGAGTGTCGAATTTTTGGATCTACGGCTCACATTTTAGGATAAAGCCTTGTATTGTTTTTTAATGGCCTTATGGTCTCTACTTTACGAAAAATATGCCGTCTGGGCTCTTTTGCTAAAATTGAGGGGGTTATGTTATGAGGGGTTCTAAAAATTAAATTTTGCATTTTGCAGGCGTTTTGTAAGGAAATTGAAAATTAAGGAAATAAAATAAGGAAATTTTTTAAAGTCACATAACTCGTGGAATAATTGTCTAATTTCCTCAAAACTTTCCAAACTTTTAGTTAATATATTGAATATGAAACCCGCTACAAGTGGATGACGGAGTGGAAACGACAACTAACTAACTAACTAACATCTTCTTCATTGATTTCCCATCCATGCCTTACAGGAGATGGAACGATCGGCTTTCCAACCAAACATTGTCTCCAAATGAATGATTGATAGCAAGCTCTTGAAGCATGCAACCGGAGCCTGTCCGAACATGGTGGGATACTTTTGGCTTCCATTTTGGCTTTACTTTACCTTTTCCACTAAAAGCGCTTATGGTATCACACTCAATGAAAGTATGAAGATTTGTCAAAGCTTTTGACGCTAAATTTACATCTTTGAGGTATACGTACATGATTTCTAAAGGTTGCTTCACCTTGTTGATTGAGATTATCCTGGCTTTGCTTTTTATGCCCGTTCGAACGAACAAATCAGCATCAATTTGAGTGGATGTATCTACAGCTATCACCAAGAACGTCAGTGTCTTGTGTGTGAATGAGAACAGATGTGCTCATATGCTTTGCATGAAGTAGCATCCTCGTGATTACACTGTAGTTCTTCAATCAGCTGACTGGAACCGTTTTCTTGGACGTGAATGCATTGGTCCTCAAAGGCAACGTACAACTATATGTTACCAATTAAGGAACAGTTGTTTTTCCATCTGCGCACAAGAAATCTGATTAGCTCTGTCTTGTTGTTTCCGCTTGGCAGGAATGCTCCCCACTGTTTGATCTGCTGACTTCCTATAATTGTTTTGAACTGCAGTTTGCCTACTTCTCGTTTTCCTCTTTCAGCATTTTTTATGGAGTCTTCTAAATAGACAAAAAACAATGTCTACTCGAGTTGCACCGGTACAAGACACCACAGCACACTTTAGAACCTCATCAGCAAACTCATCATAGGTAAAACCAACATTTTTTACCTTACGTACTAGTGTCATGCCGTCGATGATGGAGCCAAAAGGTTTTTCCACTTTATCCACATGAGTCAAACCTTTTTCCAATTTGTGCATCAAAGAAGATTTGCTGATCTTCATTAGTTCTCCAGAACTGGATGCCAGTGACCATGGAACAGGTCCTAGAGGATAGCAAAACACCTTCTTCAGGTCCAGTGGTCGTGATTGTTGCATGAGGGTGATCTTACTGAAAATTGTCACTTTGCGCACTGAACTGAACCACTTTGCCGTTTGTCTTCACCTTTACTATTCTTCAGCATCTTCGTAAAAGTTTCCAATTTTAGCTTTTTCAAAGGATAAAAAATCACGTTTCTTGGTTCACTAGTCTGTCTTCAATGAACGACTGGATCTTGGCGTGGCCTTTTTCATATGCATCAATTAAGTCTAATCCAACCTTTTCAGTTGAATAAACTCGAGAGGACACACTAACAAGCTCCATTTCTGTGAACGGGCTGATACACATTGATACAACAGTGTCTTGGACTGTTTGCACATCGATTGGTCCCTTCGAATTCTTGATGGCAACAGATCATGATGGGTTGAGTGATTTCGGTACGACAGAGCCATTGATTTTCTTGCTGGGGCTCGATATGCAGCTGTAAGGGTCCATCGTTGCACTGCTCAATGATTGGTACCGAACCCTAAGAAATCATAAAAGAACATTCTTGTATTAGAATTAACAAGAAAACATTTTAATTGAAAATAACGTGATATGAACTAACTTCACCTTCTCGTGCTGACCTCGTATATTCTCTGTAACAAGAACGGTGATAACATGCTTCCTTTGCTATTAACTCGTTAGCAGCCACTGCGAGTATAGCTGTATGCTTTATCATTTTGTTTGGTAGCAACCACTCAAATCTTTTTGTCTGCTCGGATCTGCCTACAGCTGATCAACTCTTCTTGAGTTTGGGAGATTTGAATGTATTTATCAGTGTTGCAGAATATGCACATTTGAGGGAGAACACCAGATAGACTTGTAGAAGATTCCCCTGAGCTTTGCCGCTTTAACCTTCATTGAGGAGTGTGCTCTTCCTTATCATTTTCATCTTCATTGTTATTTTTGTTTACGTCTTCCCAAGTTGATTCTTTACTTTCCTATTTGACAAATATTAATTAATATCTGTTACATTTTTAGAATGAAAACTGAAAGTTTCATATCTATCATAAACAACTCGACCTACCATTTTCTTTTTCTCAATTCATTGCAGATCTTTCTTGTGTGTAAAAACATCTTGACAGTTTTGATGCTATGTAAAATCAGGTATTTCATTTTTCGCAGACGCAGCAATTTTCAAAATGGCATCATAACCACGAATAGTTGCTGCCCTGAGGACTACTTGCCATGATTCTATTGATTGAAAACAAAACAGGTCTCCACTTGAGTTTGTGCAATGAATGACACATGACTTTTTATTTCCACTCCTTGCTTTAGGTTTTGATGGTCCTTGTGCCCATTCAGCGTCGTCCTCATCTTCTTTTTTCTTGCCTTTGGCATTATTATATTTCTTATGTGTCTATATCTATATCTAAAGATAATGTTATCAAAATGTTATCATAATGCTATCAAAGCTACATTTTCAATTAGAACACTCACGTTACATTCGAATTCTAAACATGCAATACAGTATTTTCTATTTCTGAGCAATTGCTCACTGAAGTAATGGATGACTTTTTAGGTTTATTTTTACCTCCTGAAATACTGCATTTATTATTTTTAAAGTAGAATCTGCACGTGATCATCTAATATTTGCGTAATAAACAAAACTTCTATTGCAATATAAACGTGCTGTTAGGTCAAAAATGAATGATACCTAGTGTATTTTTGTCATAAAAAGACGAAAAAACGTAAAAATAAGGCAATTTTGGTCATTTTTACCCCCTGAAAGGCCATTTTCAACCATTTTTGAAACTTTCTTATTTCAAACAGATGCTACAGCAACTATTGCATCCGTTCTGCATGTTTTAAACCAATTTTCTGTTGACAAATTGACAAAAAAGTTGGAAGAATAGGCATTTTTGGTGATTTTTGGCTATCTTTAAATGCTGTTGACCCCCTGAAATAAAAAAATTAATTGTTTTAATTCCTTTTTCATATTCAATATATTAACTAAAAGTTTGGAAAGTTTTGAGGAATTTAGACAATTATTTCACGAGTTATATGACTTTAAAGAATTTCCATATTTTCAATTTCCTTACAAAACGCCTGCAAAATGCAAAATTTCACTTTTAGGATCCCTCATACCCCCCCCCCCCCCCCCCTCAATTTCAGCTAAAAACTACCATTAGACCCCGGCCAGCATATTTTTTTGTAAACTAGAGACCATAAGGCTACTAAAAAACCATACGAGGCTTTGTCCTAACATTGAGCTGTAGATTTTACTCAGCTCATGGGCTATTGATATAAAAACGAGAATTACCTAAGCGCGCGGCAGTGCCTAAAAAACTTACCACGGGTTAACCAAAGCCTTGTGAGGGAAACTTGGTAGACTAATGGTGGAATAACAAGTTTTGAAATGCACTTAGAGTATCCTATAACTAAAAAGAAAGAAATATAAATCTTATTAAATATAAATATAGTAAAAAAAAATTGCGTCAAGTCGGCATCTTGCTAATGCAAGCTGATTAAGTATAGTAAAGTCAAAAGAAAGCAATTCATGTGATATACGAACGCAAAAGGAGCGGCCTTTAAGCTAAAAAATCACTAATGAATTTTGTCGACCTTCGGTTTGAATGGTTAGCTATTCATCGCTCAAAATGCTATTGGTTCTACTCATGGCGTTCTTAATAACAGGCCTACAACACGCGCATGTGAATCCAAAAACTGGGGGGTCAAAAAAAAATTTCCGTGAACCGGTAGCCATCTTTTAACAAATGTTCAAAGAATGACATCTTGTTTATCTGTCTTAATTCTTGTTGTGAATTATATATGTATGAGAGTCATACATTAGAAAATGTATTTTCTGGTCAAATTTTCACTGTTTTGACTGACTGTAGTACTGTTTTACGCTCATGAATTTAATTTGTTGTCATGTTGTATATATTTTGGAAATGGCAATGTGCACCGAAATTAAATTGTTGTTCTGTTGTAGATAAAGTAAATCATGATTAAATCATGCTGCATGCACAGTTGTTCGACCAACTATAAGAAAGAAAAAAGAAACAGAGAGTCTGGTGTGAATATTCCAGTATATCGGTTTCCAAACGTGAAGAAGTATCCATTAGAAAGACAAAGATGGATTGACACTGTGAAAAAGATAAATGCAAATTTAACCGTAAATAATGACACAGTTATCTGCAGAAAGCATTGGCCTGAGAACTGTGAAATGTTTATGTTATATGGAAAGCTACGGCCCGTAAATCCACCGTCAGTATTTGATGATATTCCGACCAGTATTATACCAGCGCCACTTCCACCACCAAGAAATATCGAAAGAACATCATTTGTTGCCAGAAATCAGCAGCCTGATGAGTTGTCCAGTTTTATAGAGTCAGACACATTTGACTTTGAAAGATTGAAAAATGAGTTTGGAAATAGAACAAAACAATTTCAGGTTGAATTTGATATCATTATTCATTGTGAAGATGTTTTACTCCAATCAGTCTCTTACATAAATGGTATGCCTAAATTTCTCCTTAAAATTTTCGAAGATCTCAGGTATGAGAGTTTTCATTGTGGACTAAGAATACATATTACAAGCTTAAGCCGCAACAGAATTGTTTATATAAATACTTGGTCTCAGTTGGAGGAGGCATTGCGATATTTGAATCAACATGATATTGATAGAAAAACAGTTGTTCTGCAAGAACACTTCACTGCCATGGGGACCATCAGCGTTGGCCAAAAAATATATCCTCCAGAAATGATTATTCGAGCATTTGAGTACTTTTGTACTTCCCGTGCTCTCTACACAAAATTACGGAGTGACTATGCCTCACCCTCTGTTCAAACATTGACAAAAATCACTTCAAAGGTTGGCAAATTAGATGAAATTTCCTATGTCAAAAAATTGTTGACAAATGTAACCGAAAAGCAAAGACTGTGCATAATTGTGTTTGACAAAGTTTATGTAAAGAAAGCATTGCTGCTACATGGAGGTACAGTGTTTGGTAGAGCAGTCAATGATCATAGTCAGCTGGCCAAAACAGTTCTTAGCGCGATGATAGTTTGTATGTTTGAAGGTCCAAGGTTTCTCTCGAAAATGCTGCCAGTAGCTAATTTAGATTCTGAACTTGTAAACAGTGAAATTTCCGAAACAACAGAAGCGATCAATTTAGTAGAAGGGGGTTTTGTGAAAGTGCTAGTATGCGACAACAATCGTGTGAACCAAAAATTTTACAAGCTCATCGAAACTGTGCCAGAAAAATGTTGGCTTGCAAACGATGGTCAATATCTCTTGTTCGATTTTGTGCATCTTATAAAAAGTATTAGGAATAATTGGATCACTGAAAAGACAAAGCAACTCACCTTTTATGATGCAGGTGTAGAAAAAACAGCAAAATGGTCACATTTAGAGACACTACACAGGCTTGAATCAACATCTGTGGTAAAATTATCGAAGCTTAATGAAAGAGCTGTGTTTCCGAAGCCAATTGAGCGTCAAAAAGTAAACATATGCCTCCAAGTGTTCTGTGACTTTACTATAACTGGTCTACTCACACATCCCGGTATGACTGACATCGAGGGCAAGGAGGATGCTGCAGCATTTATAAGGATGATTGTTGACTTTTGGAAAATCATTAATGTCAAATCAAAAGGGGCAGATGTTCGACATAATGACCCTTTTTTTAGAAGCAGTTATTTCTGATTTCACTGATGAAAGACTAGAGTACCTGAGGAGTTTTGGCAACATGTGTCTGAAAATGAAAAAATCCACAAATTGTCGAATTCGTCAACTGACACAGGACACAGCAAAAGCTATATACCAAACATGTCATGGAATAGTCGACTTGTGTCATCACCTTCTTTCAACATCACATGAATATGTTTGTGTTGGTCTTTTCACATCAGATCACATTGAGAAAGAATTTTCCAAATTTCGCCAGAGTTCAAGAGAGTACTTTATAACAGTACAGCAAATTTTAGAGAAGCTGAACATTGCTAAAGCATCTAACATCCTTTCAGTAAGTGATGAAATCGATCATTCCATTCTCCCTGGGCATCAATGCTCAAATTGTGAATACCAACTGAACGAAGAGAGTACAGAAATATTCGATAACTTAGAAGAATTGGAAAAGTTTGTCACAATTGGCACAAAAATGGCACTGGTCCATGTCACCAGAAAAGATGGGGAGATATCTGAAAATGACCTGTTAACAACAACAACATTTTATTACGAAAGGTATGGGGGATTTACAGATGAATTGGATCGTGGTGGGTTGAAAATCCTGATTGACTCTGCCGCTCAATGGTGCGTCTTCTGCTTCATTATGTTTGAATCAGTCAAAACAAAAGTGTGCAGAAATTCGCTCATGGAGGTATTTGCAGATGTCAGTGAATACTACATGTTTTCAATGCAAAAGCATCATTGTCATATCCTGGCCAATGTATTATTGAATAATTATTGCAGAATTTCAACTCCAGGAAGCTCAAAAGAAACCTCTCTCAAACTATTGAAATTGACTTAGTTATGACTGAACTTATATTATTATGGTATACATTTGTTAAGTTTTCTTGCAATTCTTTAAAAACTCTGTATTTTTTTCTTGTTGAATTTCTTATTTTTTCACCAAACTTCTTGTAGAGTTATGTGTAAAAATTTTAATGCGAAATGGTAAAAAATAATGGCATTACAGATTTTTTATTTTGACCCCCCAGTTTTTGGATTCACATGCGTGTGTTGTAGGCCTGTTATTAAGAACGCCATGGTTCTACTGCTTTCTATCGTGATCTGCAAGTAGATAGTTCATTGTAAGTTACGTTTGTAGAATAAGAGCTCGAATGAAACATACACTTATAACATTGAAAAACACAATTTTTGTCTTGACTTGGCTTGAAAGGGTGGTTCTTTTGCACCCCTGGATCCCCCCTGCATCCGCCACTGCAGATGGTAAAGTGGGCTTAGTGAGACAATATTAAATGATCAGAAGATAATGAGTAAATTTAAAACAAAGCTAAAAATTATACAAGAAAAAGATTTTTATATACTGTATCTAATTTACATTTCAAGGGAAATTACCGGCATATGCATATAAGCATAGTTTCTACCCCTGCTTTCCATATACATAAGCATAACTATATGCATATTGTTACAGTAAAAATTGTAAAATTGTTAAGCTACCAGAAGGTCATTTCACAGTCTTGATGCTTATAAATAAAATTAGTGTACTAGTTTTTATAGGTGTAGAAACTTTCGCGCAAAGAGAAATGCTTACTTAAGCATTGTATAAATGTATTATAAACCTATATATATACCTTATAACATTATAAAAAGAATTCAAAACAAAAATTCAATTCACAAAATTCAATTCAAAACAAAAATTATGATTTCCGCGTCAAAACGTTTATTATTGAAAATTCTTTTACGCAAATTATTACGTTTGTTGTAACATAAATTAACATGTTTTAACTTTATATATATATATATTCATGGTATAATTAATTCAATTAATTAGTTGACTTTTTTAGGTTATCATATACAATCGAAACAATAATAATGTAATTGGAAGTCGTTTGCAAAACTTCAAGGTATTTGTTGGCCAAAATACAGCTTATGAGTCGAATAAAGTGTGTATACATGACACCAGTCCAACCGGTAACCAAGATGAGATTGAAGCTGATTGTATGATATCAGTCAATGGCAGATATGTTCACCTCGTGTCATTTGGTTTTAAATACATGAATTTAAGGGAAGTGGAGGTATATGGGTACGAAGGTAAAAATTTGTAGAATTAAAAACAATCTGTTGTGAAATGCTCGTTTTTAGGTTTGCAAAACTTGGCATTATTTGGTACTGCCACAATTGCTGGTGTTGCTCATGATGATCATGAAACAGAGAAAGGAATTGATGGGTTGTTCTTTTCATACAACAATTTTATGCATACAAGTTCACAGATAAATGCGTACCTCCGCATAAGACTGAAATCTTCTGCTGTCATTTTCTTGGTAACGATATATTAATACTTAATGGAAGTAACTTTTGCGATTTACCAAAATATGCAGGATAAATCTTTACCATCGGCAATTTGAAAGAAACTATTTTTATTTAGCTATACCAAATTTTGTTTACATGGAATAAACATCCTTTTATAATAACGTTAATAGTGTCCCAACAAAATTAGAATACTATACAATACACGCACTACCAAAGGAAACTAATCTATTTAAATATCATTGATACTTTCTACATGCCGTTTTTTGTTCGCACATTACAACAACGAGCGAATGTCCCTACGCTTTGGTACACTTTTCTTCCTCTTTTTTGGCACAACATTCGTTCTGGTCATCTCGATGTTTTCATCGTCGATTGTCGGAGCCAAAAATAATCCCAAAATTACTTCCTCCGTTGGCTTACTTTAATTTTCTTCAACTATTTTGTACCTTTCTAGCAAAAGCAAGTTCTCAGAATAGAAGCCTTAACTAGGCAAGGAATTCCCATCTCTCGCTGAACTAGAGACGACCTTCGTTAATGCTCACTTATTAGTGTGATTGATATTGACGCCTCTTGATAGATAAAGAACTTTGTAGCCCTTGAAATCTCTCGAAGAAGATGCCCAACAGTTATGCAAACATGTTTGAGAATTTAATAAATTTCCATGATTTTCCCAGAAATTAATACTGATACAAATTTTCCAGGTTTTCCTAACTGCAAAAACGAATTCAACTTTGCAACAAAATTGAACGCGCAAGAGTGCGCACTTAGAAAAAAGAATAACAAAATGCCATGTACAAATAATGGATGAAAATGGAACGTTAGAGTATTCAATGTTAAGTCTTCCAAAATTAAAGATATTTCTGCAAATTAAAAGGATTGCCTCATCTTAGGCTGTTGTGTACAACCGAAATGACGATAGGCTGAACGACTTTGGTGTTAATGTTGGTTTTAATGAAGACGGATTATCAAATCCAATATGTGGTAAGCGTGGGGTGGTGGAGCATCTTTATGGTATGACAATAGACTGTGAAAGACCAATGTTTGGAGATTATGCTCAACTCACACTGGATGGAACAGACCAGTTAACCATTGACGAGTTTGAGGTTATTGGCTATGAAGGTAATCCAGAAAACCACAAATATGCATAAGGCATTTAATTATGATGTTATAACTAGACATATCAAGATGTTTTATTTTAAAATGGTTTAAATATATCTTGCTATTTGTTATAAGTTACATCTTGCCAACTAAATAGTATTTTTTGAATATAAAAATTATAATATTGTTAAGAAAACTTAAGTTTATATAATTTTTGTAACCAACAAAATGATTTTAGTAAACTTCCAGAAGGTTCAAGCGAAGCGTGTAAAGATTATATTGTAAAAGTTTAAGGTGTATTTAAACGGCACATCTTCTCGATAATAGCAAGCCGTTTGCTTAAGCAGTAAACTAAAAGTGCATTGAATATATATGTCCTTAGATATGCTTTCAATAAATCCTTTTCTTTTTACCTTTTTCTTTTCTTTCAGACAAAGTAGTGTCAGAAGACTACAGTGTGTCTTACTTTGGTATGATTCAATTTTGTTGTCGGCATTTCAACATCGTTTACAGTGGCAGATATAGAAATTTATATGAGAGGTGCTTACCTGGGAGGATGATTATCAAAACAAAGTTAAAAGAAATGCCAGTTAGAATGAAAATACAAACATAAAAATAAACAAAATTTGTAAATTTGAAGGTTGCTTGAGCCCCTAAGCTACCGATATGAGTCCGCCGCTACCTTAAGCGTATTAATTAATACTGGATTAAATCGTGTTGGATTAATTTTTGCGGTGCTTATGCTTGCGATTTTGGCCTAAAATCGCAAAAATAAATCCCGCAAAATTTTTCAAAAATAGTGACTCGCAAAAATAAATACAACACAATTTTTCAAAAATAGTGATTCACAAAATTTGACTTGTTTCTCCTGAAAACGTTTCATTTTCATAAAATACATATAAAAATGTTTCTTTAATATTAGATTTGCAAAAATAAATCCCGTAAAAATTCTGCTGTAGACACAATTCGCAACTATCGCAAAATTTTCTTCCAGGACCCAATTCACAAAAATAAATACCGCAAAACACAATTTTTTTTACCCTTGAATCGCAAAAATAAATATCGCAAAAATTAAGGTATCTGTCAGTTTTTTAAAAATTTTAATGAGTTGCTTACTTTAGATAACCCGTCATTTGCAAAGTTGTCTGCACAAGTATCAAGTACGCAAGGATTTGCAATTGGATTTCGTGACGAACCTTATGTTGGATTTTATCGGCCCAATTTGTTCAATACTCTTCTGATAGAACCTTCTCCAGTTGCATTCTTAGGTAATGGATTTCTACGACGATTCATCTGGGGTTAGATGTAAGGTTGAGTACACCTTTGGGATAGAAATCCTCATCAATCTTTTTAGTAATTTTAAGTACACCGATTTCAAAATTATAAAAAAACAAGGTTTTTGGAGAAAAAAATTTCATAATGACGTGTATTATGCAGCTGTAAAATATACCAAATTTACTGGTATAAAAAACGGTGACGGCGAAGTTCAGATATGAAGGCATCGCATGTGTTTTAAAGAAATTATGATCAATGGAGAAAACAAATTTAGGCTAAGGAAGTAGTCAAGGCAAAAGTGTATTTTAGCGTTGGATTGAAAATAACGTGAAAAATATTTGTGACAATGTCTTTTTAAAAGAAGCATGTAGCATGAATGTTTGTAACAGGTTTATACATGAAAATATTTTTTAACAGTAAGTATCAAATTATATATTATATATATATATTGTTTGTAATAGAGGTTTTATATAATTATCGCCAATATGAACTTTAATTTTATTAGGGCACAGTTTGCCACACATTGTGCTTTCTGATTTATAAAGTTATTTTACGATTTACGTTGGTAAATTGATCTTCTTAATTTATTTATTTTGACCCTCAAAAATTTCTTAAATTTTACCTTGATTGTTGATTGTTTAAATAGTTCGATCTTGCATACTATATTTTCAGAAATTAACATAAAGCCCTATATGTACTTCATGTCGGGGTTATCATCAGTTCTCCCAGACTATTTTATTGCAGTGTAAAAAAACTCTATAAAAAACCTCTTTTCTCAGCTTAAAAAATCTGTAGTTTTTTTTAAAACCCGGAAAAAAGGAATAAAAGAAGTTTTTCGAAAGCGCTCTTTTTAAAACCGCTTTTAAAACGTTTTTAAGAAATCTTTTGGAAGTGCTTTTCCGAAAACCAAAACAGAAAAAGAGGATTTTAAAATCTCTTGTGCCGGCTGGGTATTTTTCAAATATCTTGTCATTCCATATTTGCGATGAACTTGTTGTAAACTTTTTTAGTTTGCTCAATGTTTTGGTGTAATTTGTTGTAAATCGTTATAATACCGATAGTATTTGAAAATGTCACGATATATATTTTTCAGGTGTTCGAGATATTTTGCCGTTGGAAACATCTATAATTGATAGGATTTGTGTATCAGCCTTGGAATGTGGACTTGGAATATGGCGATTTTTCACTTTATACACAAAACTCAATTCAAATCACAAAGCGTTTTTTTATTCGGCTAACATAGATAACGTGTGTTTCTACAAAGAGTGTCCTTGTAAGAGTGATATGCTTTTTGTATTTTTATTTCTCTTTCTTTATCTATATCTCTCCAGGTTTTTAAAAATTAAAATTGATTGACAAATTTTCTTTTAGTACTTCTTGAAGTAATAGTTCTTCATCATATTGTCAAAATACAATGTTACTATCTGACAGAATCTTGGTTTACTTTAAATTCATATTGTTTGCTCTTTCAATTTTTGTCATTTTGTTGCCTTCTTTCTTCTGAAACAATCACAAATGATAGCATACTTGTGAGGTAATAATGAAGTTTATAAAAGCTAATTAAAAATAGTTGCTGGATTAAAATATATTTAAATGTAATCGTTTAATACGAGGAAAGGCCATTTTAAATTAAAGCTCCTTTTTTATAATCATATATCATTTTTAGTTGCAGCACCTGCGAGTTTGGTATTACAAAATATTTCCTCTACTACAATGACAATTGGTTGGGATGCAATAGACACACAAGGTCTTGTGAATCCAAAAGGGTTTCAATACTATTTAATCAACACTACAAACATGACTCTAGAGCGCACCTCATCTTTAACGACTTTGTTGTCCCAGTTGTATATTGAAGAGCTTTTGATTGGTACCGAATATCAGTTCATTGTTGCTGGTGTTGCTTCCGGTGTTGTTGGTAATTGGAGCCAACCTGTAACTTTTAAAACACATGAAGAAGGTATAAGCTCTATGATAATCAAGTAAAGTTTTAATGATATTATTTATACATATGATAGATTTTCGTTATCATTTTTACTCTACCTTACCTAATCTACCGTATTATTTTCAGTTCCTACTGGCACCGCAGAACATTTCAGAGCGGAAACTATAAACTCTACCAGTGTGGTTTTGAAATGGGAGCCTGTAAAAAAGGAGCTTGTACGAGGAACATTAGAAGGTTATCAGTTAAAAATCTTTTGGGAAAAGCAAGAAATGGTCTTAAATATTTCAGTTGTGATGGAATATATGGTTGGAAATTTCCAGCCGTACACTAATTACAAATTCGCTTTAAAAGTGATGAATAGCATGTACGTTGCTGAAAACCTCACTGTTGTTAATATTACCACTCCAATGGCAGGTAAAGTTTCGCTCCTGTGAAAGATACATTTAAAATGAACTTCACTAATCGGAAAATATACTCCGAAAATACTTGTTTGTTTTATAAATATTTAATTTGATTTTATTTGTAAGCATAATTACTTATGGTAGAAGGAATGCAAATCCAGTAATTTCTCAATATTTACGGATTTCTTTAATTTTAGTCCCTGCTGCATTGGTCACATATACGACTTTGACAGCTGTTTCTCCATTTGGATTTAATATTTCTTGGGACCATGCCAACTTAAAACAAGTTTATGGTCCGTTGAAGGGCTACTTGTTGAGTTTATATCCTGCTGAAAATAACACCAGAAACATTTCCGTTGGACCTGTTCAAAGTTATCAATTCTTGAATTTAAAACCGTTCATTAACTACACAGTTCAAATATTTACAGAAAATGACAATTATTTATCTACCAATGCAACTGTTATACAAGCAAGGACCTTGCCTCTTTGTACGTTGCGAATAATTTTTTATTCTTAGATATAAACTAATGATTGTGTTCGACATAAAAGGGAATTTTTCCGTCACATTTTCTTTTATTATAGCACCTGGTTTACCCCCGAGAGATCTAACAGCTTCTAACACAAGTTCCACATCATTAAACGTATCTTGGAAAGACATTTTGAATGAAGGATGGGGTGATGATTACAAAAGGCTTGGCTTTCAAATAACATTGAAGCAAGATAACTACACTCACCAGTTGTTTGTTTTGTAAGTACATACTGTTAAAAGATGTCAAATGTCCTTTCATAAAAAACATTCTCTGTAATGAAGTTGTTAAGCGGACGTTGATTATTAGTCCATGGTTTATTCTTCATCAATCGTTGCTTGATCGGCCAGCATTAAATGGAATAGTATTTGTCTCTGGTTCTTTTATTCCGCTCGATTCACGGATACATCGGATTGTCGAATGGAGAAGCGAGAAAGATATCTCCCTACAGATGAAATTCGCTGTCTGCAAAAAACTGTGTATTGCGTTTTTCGACAATCATCTTGGTTTGTAGAACACTGCACATACTTCGCCCATCGCGTCATTCGATGCGAATACCAGTGACTACTTCGCTCGTTGTAATGCTTCTTCTTTTCTTTCTCATTCATCGTGAAGCACTTTTTAAATGAACGAATGAATGTCGAGTATTCCTTTGACTATTTCGTTGTTCCTTGTGTTCTTCCTTTTTCCTTTCTGACATTTTCGTTTATAGGTATAATGAAACGTACTCAATTGAAATAAAGAGCTTGTCAGTCTACACCAAATATACTGTTCAAGTAGCAGGTGTCAATGAAAAAGGAACGGGAGTTTCAGCTTTGTGCATGACATACACAAATGAAGAAGGTAAGAGGAATAATCACTGGTAAGTTAGTAAGTTTATTTTTTCAAAAGTTATATTAATATCATGAAGTGGTCGTATAATTATTTATATATAATTATATATAATTATTTCTTAATTATTTCTTAATTCACACTCCCAACTTCAAAAAGACAACAGGTTTGAATATTTGATTGAATTCAAGTTAATTCCGTTGGCAAGACTGTTTTTACTTCTTGTAGCACCCGTCACAGCGCCATCCTTAACAGTAGCAAAAGCTCTAAGTCCCAATACTGGTTTCGTCCAATGGAAGGCTTTTAAAACCAATCTTGGAAATGTTCGTGCTTACACGATTACAGTGAGTGCTCTCCGCTTTGCCAGAAAACGAAAACGTAGAGCAGTGTTGGCCAATGCATTGAAGTATGTGACTTTTATTGTTGTTTTCATCAAGTTCAATGGTTGGAAATATAGAGGAGTTGTTTTTGTTTCTGTTTGAAAGTTCTTAATATTGTTAAACAGGCGGCATATCATATATAGAAAGCGCCATTTATGAATTTCAAAAACAATATTTCATTTCTTATATGTCTTTCCGAAAATTTAAACAAGTTTCTAGTTCATCACAAATAGAGATATAAAATTAATTTTCACGCGGGTATAATTTACTATTTAGTCAACAAATATTCATCAATTCAAACATTTTGAACTATACGATTACCGGTCTCAACGGAGGAATGGATTATGATGTTAAAATTGCTGCACAAACTTTATACTTAGGCGTCTATAGCCAGTCAGTAACCATCACAACTCCTGTAGGAGGTAGGTATTCACTGTGCCTTCAATATTTAATTTGTAATATACTTGCAATATACTTGCAATGAAATAATAACAATGAAACTAAACAACATGTCCTGTATGTTTAATAAGATGTCTTTACTCCAGCATATAACTCATTCATAGCAACTTGGTTAATACAGATATACAGGAAATTTTAATGTCATTTACATTAACAATATTAAGTTGTGTTCAATATTTTAAGAAGCCATCATGTGAAAATGCAGTAACAATAACATGTGCTAATCTGAACGGTATCGACAATTATATTTCAGTTCCCCTCCTCTCCGCACGCAACATTTCTTGCTCACTAATGGATTCGACTTCGCTCTTAGTATTATGGCGTGAATCGGCAAAGATTTCGCATCAAGGGCCGTTGGCAAAATATAGGGTTTACTACTTAGAGGATGAAAGCAATGTTTCCAAGCATGTTGATGTGAAAGCTACAGGACGTTTAGAAGCACAATTGTTCTTTTTGAAGCCGTTGAGAGAATATCAGATAAACATTACTGCGTTTACGTCTGCTGGAGAGGGTGCCATTACTACAGAGGATATTATATGTGTACCTCAAGGAGGTTAGAAACAGCATTATATTATATTAAAAGTTCTAAACCTCTATCAATGTTGAAATAATTTTTTAATAAGTGATGATTTCATTTTAGTACCAGGCAGTGCTCCATTGAACGTGGAGGTAAAAACTATTGACAAATCAAATCGCGCACTTGTAACTTGGAATGATATATCTGATTGGAACACACTCGCTTCGAAAACCTACCATCTTCATATCATACATATATCTAACGGTAAAGGTTTGCCCACCAATGAACCAGTTACTCACACAACAGGTCACGTAACTTCTTTTGTTCTCAAAAATTTGGAGGCTTTTTCAACATATCAAGTTACTGTGTCTGCGTGTACACGTCAAGGGTGTGGTAGAAAAAGTGAGGAGGTGTTTTTTGGTAAGTATTTCAGGTATGACAACTTGCGGCGGAAATGATCTCAAACGTTTTAATAGATTAATCCTAACTACCAATTTGTACTTTAGACACCTGTCAGTTATTTTCCGAGAAAATTGTTTTCCAATACAAGTCCATGTTTCCGTTTTCCTTTTACGACAATAATACGCGGAAAGTAGAGGGAACCCTTATTAAAGTTGCGAAACAAGCCGTGTTGCATTGCACTGAAACCTGTGGTTCGATATCTGCACAACAAATCTATTTTTCATATGAAGAACACAGTTCCAACTCGACTACATCGCTTAACATGACAAGCAATAGGCTTATCTTGCCATTCATCGAACCGTTAATTGCAAGTGATGATGCGACGTTTTCTGAACTTTACAAAACATTTGGCTTTGCATTAATCACGATCCTAAATGATCCTGTGGGCGAAGGCGAAGTTGTAGTAACCAATGGCGTGACAGACGTTATACCATTATGTGGACTATTATTGCTTATTAACGCGATTTTTGGTATCTTTTGGTGCATTCTAGTAAGTTACTCAGTGATTTCCGTGTGTTGCTAACTGTTCACAATCAGATTCAAGAAAATTTTTGTTTCAGTTAATTAAGTTCAGAATAATGCGCCATATTCAACGTATCATTTAATTAGGACTCTACTTGGGAATCTGGCAACTGTACTACGTTGAAAGGGTTTTTCAATGGCGTCTATTTGGCGTTCATGACAAGTACCACCGTTGGGTAAGGGAAATATTTAAAACGGATTAATATATTTTTTGTTTGTATTCTCTATCAAAATGAAACTCTCAATATGTCTGTTTATAAAAATACTTCTTTGTTGCACTGCATAGATATGGTGATGTGTATCCAACAACGATAAAGGGGAGATTGTACATTGTTTGTTGGACGCTTCTTGGTTTGGTGCTTACTTCGATTGTTGTGGGAAATCTATCATCTTCTCTCACTACCAGCACTGTGTTATCAACGAAAGATGACAGTTTACCCACGGAAGAGAAAGTAACAATTCAGTTCGTTTTATTCCTCTTGCCTATTGGTTTCGTATGTATCATAAGAATATAGAACAGTGAACATCAGTAGCATTGGATTTTATCTATATTTTTTGTCAAGTGTTTCTTTTGTAGTTTTTGTAAAGGTAATTAATTTCTAAGCAAATTTGTTTTATTATTTCCCTCCTCATTAAATTATTGTTTAATAATATTTAGATAATTGCCGTCCACGGAAGCCCTTCCTATGTATTTGCTGACAAAAAACTCCCGAAATTTGAACGAAGTAAGTGTTATTAGACTAGTTTCCTACACCATTTACGGTCTACCGCCTTATAAAATATTTTGCTATTTTGAACTCCACTTTCTCCAATTATCTCGAATTAATTTTTCTACCTTCAAAAGCATTTCTGTCGCTATCTCAAACTTTTCAGAAGATGTTGCTAATGGAAACCGCCCATGAAAGTTTTTGTTTGTGTGTTCGAGTATATACAAGAAGTATAGAAAACTGCTTAGAAAATTTGACCGGGAAAACGGTTCGATATTTAACTGTACCTTCTATCGTTTAGACAAAACCTATCATTTTGCGGGAGACGTATTGAAGCAACTCTACAAGAAGAAGTACAAATTTGCTCTGCTAGATGTCTTTACTTTGGTTTTATATGAGGAACTTTTTAAGAATTATGATCTAGAGATAAAGAAAGTTTTTCCAATTGAATCGTCTTTACAAGTTGGTTTGTATGGCGATTTGAAGAAATACTCCCATTGCATAGCAAAGTTTGCGTTGACCAATCAAGATATTGTTGACAACAGTAAAAGTGAAATTCTCAAGGTAAATTGTTGATTTTCCTGGAATTTTCAAAAGTAGTTAATTTTCTTTTTATCTTAATCTAGAAGAGGAGATGAATGTTGTTTTATTTGCATGATGTTTTTATGAAAGGAAAACCTAGTAATCAAACTTCGAGTAACATGTTCTGATTGTCCAATAAAATACATATATTGTTGAATCTTCAAGCAGCATTTCCACAGTTGCCTATGCGTTTAAAAAATAACAGCTCCAGTCTGGTTTTGTTTGTTTTTTAATTTATTTTCCAATTGCATATACATACATAAATTTTGTACATACAACCGCGGTACTCGTAGAAGACCGTTTGATTGGTCTTATCATCGAGAACCGTCTTTTATCGTTACAATCATAGTATAATATTAACAGAATTCAAATTTACAAAAGCAAATGGTGTATCTTGTCACATCCCTGAAAGTACTGCGCTCAGTTTAATTCTCTGTAAAGTGGCTTATTCTAGAGTTTCTCGGATTTGTTACATTTTTCTGGGTTGATAAAGTGTCAGGCGGGGTTTGGACTTCATTTAACATCATAAAATTGTATGGAGAGGAGATGGGCACCGCCAAGAACTATAATTACCTGCGCTTAAGCAGCTTCCCCAGCCTTGCATTGGATAACTTCCAATAGAAACGAATATAAAAAGTATAGTGTGTATTTTTATGGGAGGTGGAGTTTTTCGCATTAGATTTAGGTATATCTTGCTTTTAATTTAAGCGCTATAGAAAAAGTTCTACTCGCAAGTCCAACAAAACCACATCGCAAGGCACACCGCGAACTTCAAGTCATGCGCCTACACTACTGAGCTCGGAATCGAAACTTTTCCAAAGCATATTATTCAACCAGATAATAGCATTGGCAGCGTTACTTGTTATTGGGAGTTTTTATGAGGGATTTCGCCGCAGGAGAGTAACAAAAGTCTTTTCAGAATTGAGTAAATGTTTTCTTTTAGAGAGGTTTTCATTAATCTTTTTATCTCCTAAACATTTCTGAAATATATGAGTTGTTTAATTCACCTAGATTTGCAGTTGGCGAGATATGAAAAGGCACGTGCCGCTGCACTACAACTCAAAGAGGACATGCGAGAACTTGTGTTGAATTTTGGAAAAAATACGTTTGACATCCATTATAAACAAGGGGAACAGTTGTTACATCTCATCAATTGTTTATCGAGACTCTACGGTGTCAATGTTAAGTACATAAAACTATCCGAGCTAGCTTTGTCGCCTGAGGAGATGTGGCGATTCAAAAAGGGAGTGGTCAAATCGAAATAACTGGTTACTCATTACCCATGATATATTATAAACCTTTTATTGAAGACTTAAAACAATCATTGCAATTTATGTATATTAATTTTTTCTTATAAATTAATTTTGTCTTTTTGATGTGTTTCAGATACGATAAGTTGACATGTAATGAACTGAAGAATCCCTTAATTACGCTTGTTCTACGTTTACAAATTACATCTATATACATGAATATTATGTTTATACATAAATGCATTTCAGTTGTATACTCTCACCACATAAAGAGGATTGTGAAAATCACGAAAGTGAGGTTAGCTTTGAGAGGGCTTGCAAAGAATTGATGCACTTTAGAAAACACAATCTTCGGAAATCCTTACCTGGCCTGTTTAATAAGATTAACGGATATAACAAAGTAATCGCTAATAACATGTTTAAGTTCGACGGTTGAAATATCTATCTGCTATGCTGGTGCATAATTCACGTCATTTCTATCTGCGATCAATCTTTTAACATTAAGTTCTGAATGAATTCAAGATTGAATGTTTTGATGTGCCAGCTGAATTAAAATCGCATTCGTCAATGATTTGTAAACACTCTCAAACTACGTTTTTCAATCATATCATTCCGCTATTCAAACATGTCTGTGTCGAATCATTGTTTTATGCCTTGTCTTGACTTTTTAACGCACCTTCTGCGAATACCGCAGGTAACTGACTAACAAAGCACTGAATAAGTAAGAAAAAAAGTTAGTATTCGCGGTAGAAGATTTTTCTTGACTTCGGAACAAAACAAGCTAAAATGCACATTTCAAACTAAATATTTATTATTGCAGTGATATTTAAAAGATTTTCTGAAAACAATGCTTTTGTTTTTCGCTAACAACAAGTTACGTGTCAGGCCCGTAGGAACAATTTTCAAACTGGGGGGGGGGGTAAATTTGTTAATATTTGTTCGAAAATAAACCGGGTGTAACCGGATAAAAGTACTCCCCTAAAAAAGTACTCCCCAGTATATATTTCCTAGGAAATAAGGACTCCTTTGGGAAAAAAGTACCCTCAGGAGTATTATTAAAAAAATAAGTACTCCTTTGGGAAAAAGGCACCCCTTTGATATCTTGTTATTTTATCTCAATCGAAAGCAAGCGTTTATCAAAATTCGATAAAATTTTTGGTTTAATTGGTTGTAAAAAAATTGAAAATAGACAAATAAAAATTATTTTCGGATATTTCTTCCAGCGAAGGTTTCTGACTATAAAGTAAATCATTATTTATTCTTTCAATTCATCAACAAACAAATGTCGGTCTATTAGACCGCAAAATTATCTAGCTTTTGTTTTAAGGTTTTCAAAAATATAATAAAAATGTTAATGGTAAGTCACTGAAAAAAATACCAAGCAAAAACAAAAGTGAAAGTATAAAAATTAACAAATATCAAGATAACAATAAATTTGGTAAATCATTATTCAGACACCTTAGGGAAGGGTCTCAGTTTTTGTTGCTCTAAACACGATATGAGACGTGCTCGCATTTTGTCCACGACAAATACGGCATCAGAGGGTGACTTTCCGTCAAGAAGTTCTGCTTTTTTTGCAAAAAATCCACAATTATAGCTATCAGTACCTTTGTACTTCAATAAAAGATATCACCTCAGTTCCTGAAAAGTAATTTTTGTATAAAGACTGGATTGCTTTTCTAGAGGAACGTGTTAGAGTATAGTTTAAGCTGTCACAAACTTGAACTCTACCATTGGAGCAAAAACTTAAGATCCAGTGATTACGGCCATCATGTAGTATAGCTGCTGTGGGTGGTACGCAGAAGTCACCCTTTGATCCGTTCCTGTCAGTTCAAATTAGGCGTCCGAAATTTGGTTGACAAATTCTCCACCTTGGTCATTAATTTGGGTCTTAAAACAACCATGACGACATATCATTTCGTGCAAGAACCTTGCAACAGTTGGCGCGCTTTTATATTTCACTGGTTTGGCTTCGGACCACTTTGAAAAGTAGTCTATTAAAACTATTAAGTGTTTGTAACCATTTACCTTACAGGCAGATTAAACAAGTCAACTCCAACTTGTTTCATGACATTTGATTCGATTGGGATGCTTTGAAGTTCTGGAGATATTTTCTTGATAAGCTTCCCATGCTTTTGGCATGTTTTAATATAAATCTTAACATCGTCGACCATACCATGCCTATAAAATCTCTGAGATACGTTGTGGTAGGTCGAGTCGCATCCCCTATGGCCACTCAATGCAACTGATTCAACTGTTTCGTTGAGTCTCTCGTGGACATCGTGGATAATGGCTTGTTTTCGGTCGTTTTCAAAGATCACTCTTCGTGTATTTTTGAAGGTCAAATGACCATCAACGATTATGAAATGTTTACAAGATTTTCTGAAATTACGTTTTGTTCCTTTCTCTTTCACTTCATTGGGATAATTCCCATTTCTTATGTAGTTTTCTACATCATTTAAATCGACGTGCTTGCTTCTCGCCATGTTGACTGATATACCACGAGATTAAGAGGAACTTCAAACAATAACAAAAACATTCGAAAACATTCGTCAAAAAATTCTATTCAAAAATTCTATTCAAATTCAAAAGAAAATACAATTCTATTCAAATTGCAATGGAATGTCTTCTTCTGTGGAGTACCTTTTTCCTAGGAAATAAGTACTCCCCTTTATCAAATTAGGGGAGTACTTATTTCCCAGAAGGAGTACTTATTTCCTGGGAAATAACTACTGGGGAGTATTTATTTTCCGGGAAATAAGTACTCTGGGAGTACTTTTATTCGGGGAGTACTTATTAACTGTTACACCGGATGTATTAGCGCTTTGTGAATCGAATCGAAATGCTTTTGGTATATCTTCTAATGATTTCCTTGTTCCTAAATATCTACCTTTGTTTAGAATGGATTCCTCCATTCATATGCATGGTCTAGCAGTTTATGTTAAGGAAACGTTACCAATATCTAGAGAAATTGACCTGGAAAACCCCGACCAACCTTTCATGTGTTTTCGTTTGTCTCTTCTACATTCAACTAGTTTTCTATTTTCCTCTATTGCTATCCATCTTCTCAAGACTGTTCTGTTATCAAATCAGTCTCAAAGCCCGCTGATTCAGCTATTCTTAAACATTGCTCAAACAACATCTTTGTATTTGGTGACTTTAACATTCACCATAAACAATGGCTAAAATTCTCTAACGGAACAAGTAGCTCTGGTGTTGAAACCTATAACTTTGCAGTATCTCAGTCTCTCTCGCAATTAGTTAATTTTCCAACCCGCATTCCTGATCACTCAAGTCAATCGCCTTCTTTGTTGGATTTATTTTTAACCTCTAACCCGGACTGTCTCAATATGTAAATTGTCTCATAGCGCTCCTTTAGGTCGTTCTGACCATGTTGTTATATCGGTCAATGTTAATTTCAATAGACAAGTTTCTCATGAACATCCCATGCATAGAACCTATTATAGATATGATCTTGCGGATTGGCAAAAATTTCAAGCACACATTCAGTCTGTCCCTTGGAAGGAAATTCTTTCCAACTCAGCTGATGATTGTGTTAATGAAACTACTTCAATAATATCTGAAGCAATAAGATTATTCGTTCCTTCAAGGAAATATCTGATAAAGCCTCATTCTTCGTCTTGGTTTCACCAGCATGTGCTGCAGCCATAGCCCATTGTAATAATTTCTTTCATTGCTACCGACGTCATCCAACTGATCTTAACAGAAAATTGTTTATTGTCTCTCGCAATAATTGTAAATATGTTGTTCGTAAAGCAAAAACTGTTTTTGCTGAAAGAACTAAAGATCATATCAATTAAAAAAAAAATAGGTTCATGTAAATTTTGGCGTATCATTAAAAATGTCCGGGGTAATTCTAAATCATCTGTGCCTCCACTATTCAATGGTCCCAAAGTCATTAATTTATCTAAGGTTAAAGTTGAACTATTTGCTAAACTCTTCAGTTCTCATTCTACCCTCGATGATTCTGGACACGATCTCCCATATTTCACCTCGCTCCACCTTGCTGTTTACAAAAAGTGTTTGGATGAATCTTGTTTTCCTTCATCCTGGAAATATGCCTCCGTTATTCCAATTTTTAAAAATTGTGGTGACCGTTCTGATCCTTGCAATTATAGACCGATTAGTTTCTTTTCAATTATAAGCAAAGTTTTTGAGACTTTTACTTAACCAGACCTTAGTGGAATTCATTGAAAAAAATAATTTGTTTTATGATTCCCAATACGGGTTTCGTTCTGGTCGTTCCACTGCTGATTTTTTGACAGTTATAATTGAATGTTTTTATCGTGCCCTTGATGTTTCTGGTGAAGCGCGACCAGTTGCTCTTGACATCTCCAAGGCATCTGGGTCTATTGCATAAACTCAAAGCATATGGTTTAAAAGGTTCCTTTTTCAAAATTATCTCTTCCTTCCTTTCCAATCGTAGACTAAAGGTTGTCCTTAGTGGTCATTCATCTTCAACTTTTTCCATCAATGCTGGTGTTCCACAAGGATCAGTTCTCGGACCAACCCTTTTCCTACTCTACATAAACGATATCCCAGACAGTTTATCATTCAAAACCATTATTTACGCTGATGATTCCACATTGTATTCATGTCTTGATAAATCAGATGATTGTGATAAGGTTGATTTGGCCTCTGTTTTCAATAAAGATCTCAATACGGTAGTTGAATAGGGTAAGAATTGGCTGGTTAATTTCAATCCATCTAAAACTAGTCTTCTTTTCATTAATCATTTCAAGCAAGCATATTTACCTCAAATTTTGATGAATGGTTCTCATTTGCCTGAAAACAATTCGTTTCGCCTTCTTGGTCTCATATTTACAAGCGATCTCTCATGGCGTTCATACATTGAAACCATTGCAAAATCAGCTGCCATGAAGGTTGGTTCTCTTTTACGAGAAATGAGTTACCTCACCCCTGAGTGTATCCTTTACCTGTACAAATCTTCAATACGTCCTTGCATTGATTACAGCCGCCACATTTGGGCAGGTACTCCTGCTAATTGCTTGAACTTGTTAGACCGTGTTTAACGGCGTGTTTGCAACGCAATCGGCGCAAACTTATCTTCGAAACTGGACTCCCTATCACACCGGCGAAACGTAGCTTCTCTTTGTCTTTTCTACAAGTTTTTTTATGGACGTTGTTCAAGCGAACTATCATCTCTTACACCTTCTCCCAGAATTTTTCACCGTACAAATAGGTTTTCGTCATCTTCTCATCAATGGACTGTTTGCATTCCAAACTGTCACAGGGATTTCTATAAGAACAGTTTTTTCCCGTGAACATCCGGACTTTGGAACGCCCTTCCTTCTACATGCTTTCCATCGATATCCACCAAACGTTCATCAAACGTTCCACCAAACGCTCATCGATATCTGAAAACTGCGCAACTTTCCCTGTAATTTTTCTAGTTCTTTACACTCAAGTGGCCTTTAAGGCCTTGTTCAGAGCAACAACAACAATAATAATAATAATAATATGGAATTTGCCTAAAAATTGTTGGCGGACGAAGAAAATTTTGGCATCTAGATTGTCTAATACGACACTCTGGGCAATTTTTAGTCAAAGAAAGAAAAAGATAATGTTGCATGTTTTACTGATATCTCGCCGCAAAATTTTTACACTTAAATAACACATATAATTAATAACACATAAATTCGTTCGCTATTTCTTTAATGTTCATATCGTCTAATGTTTCTTTATGAACGTGTAACATCATTGAATGATTTAAACGGTTTGAACCCATCATTGATCTTAGATCTGTTTTGATTCTCTTTAATCCAGAGAAACTCCTCTCAGAGACGGAAATTTGTTGCTGGTAACTGGTATCTTTTTCTTTCTTTGCATTATCTTTGCCAGCTTATAAACTTCTTTTAGCAGACCCTTTTAGCAGAACTGAGCATTTTAAGCTCGCGAATAATTAAAGAGAGAGAGTTGCTTTCAGTGTTGATTAGATTTGGAAGCAAATCAAGTGTTGACCTTTTAGGGAACAACAATCCAAATCATCGCCATATACTTCCTGCACTGTTTTTAATTCATCGTCAAATGGTGCAGAAGAAACTGATTTGATCAGAACAGATTGAAGAGCAGAATATTTCTTATAATCCGGTTGATCAAAGCGCTGCTTTATATTCTCGATGCTATGATCAAATGCCCCAAAGAAATGTTGACGATACAAACTTTCCACAGTTTGGTGATGATGCGGTTCTTGACCATCCGCAAACTTTGCAGGCATCTTTCGTTTTCTTTGCAATGAAGGAAGATCCGACAACGGAGTAAATATTGAAACAAACTCTGAGGTTGCAAATGGTTTTTGCTCATATTTTATGTTAGTCGTTATGAAACTAATGTCTGCAACATTCAAGCTTCGAGACATTAATTCACTGTCTGAAGAAAACAAACACCAATCCAAACAAAAACCGAAACCAGGTTCAGTATGTCTCAAAAACTGAAATTAAACATCAACTCAAGAAATTGCAAAGAAAGAAAGCAACAAGTGACGGGCTACCCCCGGGCCGATATTAGGTCCTTTGCTATTCTTGGTTTATTTTAACGACATAGCCGATTGTATTGAAAATCCAATCATTGTCATGTTTCATGTATGCTGATGACACCGTGTTATTCCTGCCCGGTAAATCAATCAATGAGATCGAAGAAAAGCTAACCAACGATGTTAATATACTTGCTGACTGGGTTGAAGAGAGCTAGATGATTCACTGAATATCTCAATGTCACTATGGAGTACAATTATCTTGGAATTCAGATTGATTCCACTCTAAACCTGAATACACATTTCGAGAAAGTCTACAAAAAAAGCTTAAACAGACTGAAACTCCTTGCTAAACTACGACACCAGATGGACCTAAAAACAGCCCAAGCAATCTACACTACAATGATTGCCCCCCTGCTAACTTATTTCAACATTAACCAAGTGAAGGAGAAAATTACCATGAAAAGAACGCTTGATTCATTCCTCAAGCGCGCTTCTAAAATTATCAAGAATAATTCAATAACGAAAACGACAGCTATGTATTCTTGTACGCAACTGCTTGGACGGAAATCTCCCTGAGAACTTTCAAGGATACTTTGATACTCTTGCAACATTCATTAAACACTCGAAACAACAATGCATCGCTTAAGCTACCAAATGTGAGAACGGAATATGGCAAAAGATCAGTTAAATTTATAGGATCAAAAATTTATAATGACTTGCCTATTTGTATTAGAAAAGAAACTGATTTAATAGGTTTAAAAGCGAGTTGAAAGAACATTTTAAGTGAAATTATAGAATGTAGGTCTTACACACTGTATCTCATTTTGTGTCCATATGTTGTACACCATCGTAGTCCCATAATGGGTGTAATCTCTATTTTGTAACTTACATCCTAAGTATGTATGGTGGGGCTCCCTCTGACTAATTTTGTTTATATGTATAGTATTTATTATCCCTATGATTTTTATTTTTTAGATATCTTAATTTTTATTTTAACAGGAAACATATTGAGAACAGATTTATAAATATTATATTTAAAATATTATAAATAAATAAATAAACTGTTGCATTCATATCCTCTCCAATAAAAACTTTAAATGAGGTGTTCCTTCTATACCTTCTGAACTGCCTTTCGTGGTTCTAGGAAAAAATCCTCTCGGAAAAAGTCCCCCCATGAAAACACCCCCAGAAAAAATTCCTTCTTAAAAATTGTTTGATGTTCTCTGGAAAAGGTTCCACGTGCAGCGTGCAGCAAACGCCATATATTTGCTTGTCTGAAAAGGTTCCACGTGCAGCGTGCAGCAAACGCCATATATTTGCTTGTCTGGAAAGGTTCCACGTGCAGCGTGCAACAAACGCCATATATTTGCTTGTCTGGAAAGGTTCCACGTGCAGCGTGCAGCAAACGCCATATATTTGCTTGTCTGGAAATTTCTTAAAGGTGTCTGGAAAGATAATTATTTACAGGTACCACAATTTTGCTTTTTCCACTTATCCTCAAACGTTTGGAAACATATTCAAGCCTTTGGTCTTCAACAAAGATACAATGACGATGCTGAATTTTCGCTGTATTTAAGAATGAATACAGTCGTGGCATTTGTGCCTCCCAAAGACACGGTTGAAGTCATTGAAGAACCGAGTGACTAGGTCAGAAAAAAAACAACGCAGATGCTGATGGAATATTGGATTATATTGAGAATTTGTACAGGCCTCCTTTAGAAATGAGGAATATGTACCACATGACAGCTCAGGGAATGTCACGTGCAAACAATCACATTGAAGGCTGCCATTGCCGAGTTCAATCTTTGTGTGCAGTGTGATATCCGACATTTTGGAAGTTCGTTGACATGTTAAAGAAGGAGCAATCCATCAATCGGGTAGAAATACTTCAAGTCCAAGGAGGACGCTTACCTACAGCACAAAGGCGTCGATATATTGATAGCAATGCAAAAATCTTGACCATTGTTGATGATTACCCAAATCGAGATCACATTAGTTACTTAAGTGGAATTCAACACAATTCGGCGTTCTAACTACACATTGTGTGAATTGTATATACTGTTGTTTTTATTGAAATTACAATCAATTATCAAAAATGTTTCTTCTTTTCGATTATAAAAATTATTTTCATAAGATCTTATTCTTAAGAATTGTTGCGGCTTTTTCATTTTTGTGGGGAGTTCTTTTGCAAGGTGTTTTTTCTTGAGGGAGATTTTTCCGGGGGGATTCTTTCTGGAGTGTTTTTTCATGGAAGGATGTTTTCTTGGGGGACATTTTCCTGATACCGATGCGGTTTGGTGGTGTGTGAGGACGTCATGTCATATGTAACGAATATGGTATAGATTCACCAAAAACCAGTATTTTATCGTGACACCATCACGCTAAGGGCCCACTAGCCATCCCAGAGTCTGACACAGGTTGTACCAGTTTACAGCTTGATTGGTAGTAGTAGATATAGATACCGACCTGACATTAGTTTCATTTTAAATGCGATTACTACTTCCATAAAAATTTTGTTTTGATTTCCACTTAAGATATTGACGTTGATTCAGGAATGCATGTTTTAGTGAACTGTTTTTAACTGTTGATACTTAGTTGTCACCTTATTGAGTAAACATCGAAAGGAAAATGTTGCTTTCCAGGAGTAACAAGAGACGCCAAGAGGCGACATAGCCCGCGCGGAAATGCAAAGATAAAGGTTGCTGGACCTAAAAATAATAATATAAAAAGCGTGGTTTGGTAGACGAAAGCCTTGATTAAATTCTGGAAAGTTTAAACTGCCTTTTCACGGCCCCCTATCACACGTCTCAAAACAAAAATATAAATTAATACTGTCAAAATGCTTGGAATTGTAAGGCCATGCTTTGCACACAAAACAAACGTGCGTGTCCCGTACGGAAGTGAAAATCTGTTAGATGATAGAAAACGTTGCATTTCAAAAGCCCTTGCAAAACCGCGGGCTAATAACGAGATAAATGTTTCTGTTACATGTTAAAAGTCTAAAACAAAAACCGTTTGCTTTTGGTTTCCGTTTGTGCGGATAATTACAACACACTTTCTCAGTTTTGAATTCAATTGTGAATAACAAAAATTAACTTTTTCATTTGATGTAAGCCATAACCTGCCTCTAATCGCCTTTTTGGTACAGTAAGTGGAATAAACACAAACAAATGTAATAAACATCTACTGAACAATCGCTAAAGGAATAGCACTATACCCAATAGAGCAGCTCGATTAGCTTCAAGCGTCATATGTGAAGCTCTCAAATGTTTCAAGTAACCAATTCTAAAACGGGAAATATGTATGCATTATATTAAGAGGCACTCGAGAACACAACGCTTTGATTGGGTAATAACGATTGGTAAGTGGAAAAGAATAATTAACAGAAATAATAATGAATCTCTTTCTTTGTCCTAATTAAATATTGATGATATAATTTTATTTATTATAATAATGTTTATTTATGAATTTTAAATATTAATTACCAAACTGTTCCTGTTAGATACCATGCCTAACAAAGAATGAAACCCAGAAAAGCAGTTTTGCATTAAACCATTGTTCGATATATAAAAAGCTGGCAGAAATAACACAGCGTTGGCCTGAGCAACGAACGCTTTATTTTTAAGATAGGCCAATGTACTATATTGGCGACTAACTGACCCGCCAGATAGCAATAAAAATCTCTGTGGTTTATGTTACATTAACTGCCCTAAAGTATCTATTTGAGTTGGTTTCATTGCATCGCATCCAATAGGCTCTGAGAAAAAGGCGAAGTACTCGAAACATATGGCATAATAAGGCACTCGCCTAAAGGCTCGTTAAATATTTTGAAAAACATAAAAAACTCAAAAAAATATTCGCCATATTTTTCTCGTACCTCGCAATAACTACTACATATAATTAGCTGATGCAAGTGAGTGAATTTTCTTTTATGATTTTAATCGGATAATACCTTCTGTAAATCCGTGTTGCCTTTGTGTTTTGCACTGGTAATTTGTTCAGGGCGTAGCATGCAATTACTTTAAATTTGGACTCTTTGTTAACGTGTTCATAAAGCCATTAATGGTATGTTTGATGAGTGACAATTGGTTATATTTTATATTATAATGTTAACATTATTATTATTCTTAATATTATTATTTTTCTTAATATTATTATTATTCTATTATGTTATTATTGTAGCATCAAGGACTCTTGAATTACTATTCATTAATTAAAAATGTTACAAATAATAATACCAGAGTTTGTGTCTGTAATATTTATTTGTTTTTGCTAAAATCCGCGAAATTAAATTCCCGCGAAAATTTTCAAAATCGGGCGTCCGCGAAATTAAATTCCCGCAAAAATTTTCAAAATCGGGCGTCCGCGAAATTAAAAAGTAATGTTTCGTCATCGTTGTTGTTGTTCTGTTTTTTGTCAAAAACTACATACAGCAATTAGTGGGAGCACGAAAAAACACCTTTAATATAATAAACAAACAAAAGAATTACAATACAACGTTTGTTCCAACCATTGGATTTAACAGTAAATGGTCATTGCAAAATTTTCTGCGAATGGTATACAAAACAAGTTGATAACGCGCTGCAAGCTGGAGTAAAAGTGGAGAACATCAACTTTGAGTTTAAATGATCCATTATCAAGCCATTGGATGCAAAGTGGATTGTAGATTATTACAACCATATAACCTCAGATGTTTGTACTGATGTTATCATAAATGGGTGGAAAAGAGCTGGCATTTACGCAATAAAAACAGGAGGGTCCAACCTACCAAACACAGATCCTTTCAATGAAATCGCACCGTTGGGTGTACATTCCAACGAAATCGCTAATGACAACTTGGTAGGCGTAGCCGACGATTTAACGGAGGGCTACGTGAATGAAAGAAACGAGGTTGAAAATGATGACGATGATGCAGAGTGGGGGATTTGAGGATGATTTGGAAAGAAATGCTTTTGATTTTATATTAGATGATGAACAGTATTAATGTGAATATAGATACCTTAACAGTATTTTGTTGAAGTTTATTTGTTTTTCTTCTTATAAAGCCTTTGTTGTATCTTTAATAAGAATCATCTAGATACAAATACCATCATTCAACAAACAAAATCCAAAAAAAGTCCAAGAATTTTGCAATCCGCGAAACCAAATTTCCCATCCGCGAAAATAAATTCCGCAAAAACAATTTTTTGACCATCCGCAAAATTAAATTCTTGCGAAAATTTCTTCCTTTAAGGTAGATATAAACATTTCCTAACTTATTTCCTTCATATTTACTCGGTAGGTTAGAAGAAAGTTCATTAATAACAGCGAGTAAAAGTTAGCAAATTCAAAATTTAAGTTTTCTCTAGAAAAAAGCTAGATAACTCATTAAATTGTACAAATCACTTCTTAAACGTTGAATCGATACTTAGAAGTGGAAATCATCAAGAATTCTCACCATTAGTATCCCTAACTAAAGGTTTATCTGTTAAAAATTTAAAAGAAGCCAAATTCTACTGATTTTGGTAGGTATGGGTATGAATTACCAAATTCTAAAACTAAGAAGGGGAGATAGGGGCTAGGGAAACTTTTTTATCAAAGGTCATTGATCTTTGCCAAAATGCCTATGATTCTTGTATGAATCATAATTCATTACCCGGATATGGTATATAGGTAAAATCGGTGTCAAAATCTGCAGAATTAAAAAGGGAAGAATACTTAAAATAGAAGTGAAGTCTTTGGATCAGATCAATTTTTCAACGTAAAATGGCATATGATTGATATTTCAGCAACATATAATGGTATATTGATGTTAAAATGTGCAGAATTAAAAAAATGAAGAAGACTTAATTAAACACAGAATTAAAAATCAACAATTTTGGACCAAGTCCTGACCTTAGAAAATGAGCTCAAAGGTCATAGGTAGTCATTCTATCATGAACATGCTATATTAGTGATTTTTTTTTAAATGAACAAAAATCATAAAAACATTGAAGATGTTAATTTTGACTTATTGAGGCGGTAAGGGGTTATTATTTATCATAATGATAGGACCTTATAATTTGTATGGAAGCAACAACATGTTGTAAATTGATGATCATCAAAAAAAAATAAAAAAATATGGTTTCAAAACACAGAATGAATGGGTCAAACTAAATTTGACAATGACTCTTATTAAGGTCTTGACCACAAAATACAACGTCACAATGATGCTGATAATAACTTGAAACCTACAGTACCTATCGCCAAGATAAAATAAATTAATGATTGTGGTGCTTCCTCTTCATCGCTGTCAATTAGTTCTACTGCATCTGTGCGATCTGTTCCATTTTTATTATTATTATTATTATTGCATATTTATATAATATAATAATATAATATAGATACACACGACCTGGCAGCTTTCATGCAGTTGCATCTCATAGTTTGACATTGCCTTTCCAGACCAGCCATACTTGAATAGGAACTTCTCACGGTCACCGATGTCTATGGTAGAGATGTCGTAAAAAGCATCAAAGTCTGCTTGAATATACAAGTTAGTACATGTTACATCGCAGCTCGTTGCTTTTATTACGAACGACAGTTTCGGCTGACGTGTATTGTATATGACAGCCTTTAATATTGACGAACTTGAAACGAACGGTAGATATCATCGTGATTAAGGCTCCCTTGTTCTTCTCAGTTGCCAGGAATACCTCTCTATAACATGACACAGTCAGTCCCAGTGCGAAACGCAAGTTCTTCTTTCCAACCATCCGGCGTATGGTCTTTCGTTAATGATTCCTCCCCGTAGCCATCAAACATGACAGTAGCATTCTTGAATTTGTTGTCAACATAAGAACCAACTATAGCCTTGACAGTTGCTCCGCCGTTTCATTTTACTTGATAAAGAAGCCATCTTCCATCAACTACATGCACCTTGCTGTTAATGTGTACGTCGAGTTTTGTAGCTTTCTTCTTTAGCCTCTAGCCAAATTTATGTTTTTTTGGTTCCATCATCTTTGCCATGATGATCAATCTATTGAAAAGTAGTGTCTTCTCGATGTAGATTTTCTTGTCCCCTGCCTTTACTGGAGGTCAGCTAAATTTTTGCATTTGTTTGATGTCTTCATGGTTGTAACAGGTAACTCGTCATCAAGATGCATCTGCATATCATGGCCTAATCTCACTGCATCATCACAATTGACAACTTACTTACTTACCTACTTACTTACTTAGGCCGTCCGTCAGGACGCCCCATATCTTTCACACGTTTTAACCAGCTTTTCCTATTTTTCATGATTGCCTTCAACACTTCAGTGCTTTTCATTTCAGTGTCCTGCAGCAATGTGTCCACATATGTGATGCGCCTTCTGCCTCTGTTTGTTCTCCCTTGATCTGGTTTCCAAAGAACAAGTTCACTAGCAACTTCATCACTGTGACGAACACAGTGACCTGCTAGTGGCATCTTTCTCTGTTGCAACTTGCATGAGACCTTTGGCAGTTGTTGATACAGCTGCTTATTGGTCAGGTGTTTTTTCCATGATACGTTTACAGCCATTCTGAGCATCCGTGTGTAACAGTCATTTAACTGTTTCTGGAGAGTTTTTGTGATTGTCCAGTTTTCAGCTCCATAAAGCAAGACTGACTCAACAGTTGCAACAAACAATCGTATTTTCATCTTTCTGGATAGTTGAGAGGACCATATTTTCCGTAATTTGTGGCGAGCATTCTAGGCGAGTGCCTTTTTTACAACAAAGTCTTTCTCTGTGCTTTCGCTCCATGCTCCGAGATACTTAAAGTTTGGTACTACTTTTATTGGAGTTCCATCTTTTACTGTTACATGCACTGGTTGTTCTTGATTATAGACTTGAAGTTCAGTTTTCTTTGCATTACAGTGCAATCCAACCTGGGCAGCTTCATGCTCTAGACAACTAAGTATTTCTTGCGCTTGATCTATCTCCTCTGTTAACAGTGCGATGTCATCAGCAAAGTCAAGGTCCGTTACGATTGTGGGTGCAATTCTTCTACTTTTTCTTCTATACAGTTTGAAGCCCAGCTTTTTCCTCTCTGCCTCCAATGGCTTTTCGCATAACGTAATGCACTAGCACTATAGCGAACAGATACGGGGTTAACGTGTCTCCTTGTAGCACCCCAGCTACAATTTCAAAAAAGTTTGTCTCGCTATCAGGTGTGATAACTCTTGCTCTAGTTTTATCATAGAGTTTGTTGATGGCACTCATCAATTTTAGTGGTATATCGTAAGCTTTGAGTATTTTCATCATTTTTCGTCGGTGTATTAAGTCAAATGCTTTCCTAAAGTCCACGAACAGTATAATGGCTTTTCTGTTATGGCTTTTAACTCCTTCAATCAGCCTTCTTAGCGCAAGGATGTGTGCTGTAGTTGAGCGTCCTGGCCTGAAACCATTCTGATTATGGCGTAGGAGGTTGTCCATCTTAGGTTGCATTCTGTTTAGAATCATTTTATTCACTAGTTTTGTCACTGCTGATGACAGGCTGATGCCTCTGTATTTCGCTGTGTTGCTTAGGTCTCCAGATTTTGGAAGTGGTAGCATGTTTATCTCTGACCATTGATTGAGCTTCAGGTTCTTATCCAGAAGCTTATTTGCGAATTCTAGGATGATGTCATCCAGATCACATCTTTTCAAAACTTCTCTTGGTATGTTATCTGGTCCAGTCGCTTTGCCCTCGCACAGTTTCTTCTTTGCATATTGAATTTCTTCAACTGTGAATTTATCATCCTCTATCTGTAGTTCATGCAGTACTTTTGGCAAGTCTTCTTCACTGAGTTCACTTTCAATATCTGGTTCTTTCCCAAGGAGGCCATGAAAATGATCAAACCATTTCTTTATTCTATCTTCACAAGAGTTGCCTTTAAGAATGCCACGTTTGGCTGTTTTACGTCCAGAGATGGCATTGATTAAACGCCAACTATCACCATGCCTGCTTTTTTCATCTGTGGATTCGACTTAGCATATCATATCAGTCAGTTCCCTTCTAGAATCACGTTGTAGGCTGCACTCAGCTTCGATTTCTCATCATGTAACTGTTGCTGTAACTCTGTGCGGCTGTCAGCTGCAAAGGCTTTGAAGGCATTTTGCACTGATTTTCGTGCCTCTTTCACTCTCAAATCATCAGATAATTTCTTTCCTTTTGATTTCTTCTTCACAGGTATAAGTTTTTCAGCCGCTTCCGCATTAGATTGTAGAAATTTGCTGTATTTCTCGGTGGCATCGTCGTCCGCAATACATAGTTCTTGGAAGCGGTTTCGCACTGTAACTGTGTACAGTTTCTGTAGCTCAGTATTCTGCAGCAGTGCCCAATCGTAGGTCTTCTTTCTAGCAGGACATTTGCTCATACGAAGGATGTCTCATAGTGTTCATCTGCGCCTTCACTACCTTCTGTTGGTGCGTAATTGATAATTATTGTTGTGCTTGTGTTGCCACCGAAGTTGACAATTAAGATTCTTTTATTTACAGGTTTTATTTCGGCCAGTGCTTTCTCTGCCTTGTTGCTTAATAAAACTCCTACTCCACCAGATGAGGCTCCATTTGAGTTTCTCCAAGCGCTTGTCGTTATAAACGTACATTTATCAAGTTGTTTAGTAAGTACTGGATCATCATCATTATCATGGACTATCTTGTGGTCAACTAGTCCTAATATATCCAATTTGTATTTATTAAAATTTTTTGCTATTTCAAGATGCTTATCGTCCGTTCTTAGCGTTCTTGCATTAAAAGTTCCAATTTGTGTGTACTTTTTGCAACTGAGTAGTTTATTCACTTTACTCTTGCCATCAGCTACATCCCTTCCAGTAGGATTTAAGGATGCACCTTCATAGGACCGATTAATTGTCGGACTTGCTCGAGCGTCTGGAATGGTATTAGCAGGGGTTTTAACCCTGGAACTGTTTGTGTGTGTTTTCATATTGGAGTTTCGGTTACGTATAAATAGTAACATAGCACGTAGTACATATGAAACCTTACGGTTCTCCGCTAACTGGAGCATTGTACCTTCCCGTTGTCAAATATTTTGATCCTCCGCGAAGCCAAGATGTTGACTTTGCCACAGCACCAGTCTTTATTTATTTATTTATTTATTTTACCAACATTTATATAGGATATACATATCAACAAATATAAAATATGCTGTTTTCCATATGCGTCCTGTGTGAATAGCAAAAAGTAAAAAATGAAAATAAGATTGAAAAACGAAATTGAGTGATAAAAGCTTAATAGAGAATTGGATCAAAAACGATGTAAGTGGAGATTAGTGAAAACTCAAATGCTGCAGTAAAAAGAATATAAACAAGTAGTTAAAAGCTTAGGATCTAAAATTAGTATAAAATCAAGTTAAAACCTAACAATATATAACAATGTTTTGCAATAAAAAACTAAGTAAAAACCTTTTTGACTTTTGACAGAAATTGACTGTATGGGAGCTCACGAATGGTAATTGGCAGTTCATTATAAATCTTAGCTGCCAAAAATTTACTTGATCGCTTACCATATTCAATTTTGTACCGAGGTAGTCTCATCAAAAGTTTGTTATTTCGTGTATTAATGTTGTGATCGATTTTTGAAAAATAACCAAGGAAATCTTCACAAACTTTGCCTTCAATGCAGTTACGCACAAATTTACATGCAGCTATCTTCCTTGATCCAATGATGGTGCGAAGTTTAGTGTTTTTCTTTGGTCGTACAATATTTCTTGCCCTTTGTTCAAATAACTCGTATCTTTTAAGTTAGGTATCAGTGTTTTTAAGCTGTACAAGATTACAATAGGTAAACATGGGGATGATCATGGAATTGTAGATAGCAGCTGCAGTTTCCGAATCCATATTGTGACGAAGCTTACCAAGGTAGTGTAAAAGACTGGTGGCTTTTTATAGCTGTTCATAAAGTGAGTGTTAAGGTTAAGAGAACTTTCTAGTGATACTCCCAGGTATTTGTATGATGTGGTTACACATAGATCCCCGACATTGCACTTGATTGAGATTTGCCTGGAAAGTTTCTTTAATCGTTGAGCGGTACCAAACAACATCACCTCAGTTTTATTTTTCTTTAGGTTAAGTAATAATTCACAGTCAATACACCACTGGGACAAACGGCTGAAGTCAGCAGATAGCTTGTTCTCGATGTCTTCAAGAGATTTCCCACCGGTGTAGAGTACTGTATCGTCAGCATAATGGATAAGTTTACATTTTTCAATGTGGTCAACAACTTCATTTAGATACAGCAGGAATAGTAAAGGACCCAACAGGGATCCTTGAGGTACTCCACAGGTCACAGATTCGGGTTCGGAGGTTTCACCACCAAAAACGACTCTCTAACTACGGTTAAAGAGGTAATCAGTAAACCAGGCTAGCTCAGTATCTCGAACTCCATAACACTTTAATTTCGATAATAGCTGACTGTGACTTAACGTATCAAACGCCTTTGTAAAGTCAACAAATATTGCACCTACAATATTACCTTGATCGACAAAGTCTCTAATGGTGTCAACTAAGAGAGTGGTAGCAAATTCGGTCGATCTCTTTGAGCGAAAACCGAATTGATTTTTGGAGAGGAGGTTTCGGCTTTCCAGGAAACTTAGCAACTGTTTATGGACTGCTTTCTCCAATATTTTCGATATTATTGGTATTATGGATATCGGCCGGTAGTTGCCAAAGTCAAATTTTGATCCCGATTTAAAAATAGGAGTTATCTTTGCTGATTTCCACGCATTAGGAACTACGCCACTCTGCAACGACAGGTTTATAAGGTGCGATAATGGTTTGGAAATAATCGGTGCGGCATCCTTGATGAAACCAGCAGGAAGTTCGTCCAAACCAGGGGCTTTTTTCCGCTTTAATGATCTCAGTAGCGATTGAACTTCAACAACAGATACATAAGTAAATTTAAAGGTATCAAATGTGCGATTTCTTGGAATGTTCGGGTAGGACCAAGTGAAATTTACCAAAGAAATGGCACACTTCTTCAGCTTATTTACAATGGTACTAAAAAACAAGCAGAAACCGTCAGCTAAATGTCGTTTGTTTGTAGTATTTTGACCGTTAATACAGAAGGATGTGGATTGAGCGGTAGATTTTCCAGTTACCGAATATATGGCTTTTATGGTTGACCAGAATTTTGACGGGTCATTTTTATTCTCCTAGAGTAAATTTTTGTTATACGTTGAGATTGCTTTGCGTACGAGAATGTTAACTCTATTCCTCAGGTTCTTGTACATATTTTTATTATTTTCGTTCTTGGTTTTTCGACTTAAACGTAACATTTTGTTTCTTTTAGTTAGAAGGGTTTTTATTTCTGCAGTTATCCACGGGCATGGTTTACCTTTGATATTTCTTGTAATTTTAGGAGCTCTGTTGTTAAGTGACTCGATAAGAAAACCATAGAAAACTTCCCATGCATCGTTAATGTTACTTATTGAATAAAAGAAATTCCAATCTTTAGAGGCCAAGTCATCGCATATTGTATCAGGAAAGTAATTTCGGTAGTCTCGGCAGTTCATTGTCTTAAGAGTAAATTTGATTGAATGTTTTTTTCGTATACATCCAACCATTTCATGGTCGGCAATACCAGAGGAAATTGTTGAAGTTTTTGTGATGTTGTTACTGTGAGTAGATGCGATAATATCGATTAGTGTTTCGGATCCAGAAGCAATTATCGTGGGTGATTTAACTAATTGCTTTAACCCAAAAAGACTCAAAATCGCTTTGAAATCAGTGTTTGAGTTTTTATTGAGAAAATTGACGTTTACATCTCCCATAACAATCGTTTCTTTGTATTCTTTCATGACTTCCGATAAGTTGTCAGCAAAAAGCTTGTTAAGATTTTTCGGCAAGTAATGAGAAGAATCTGGGGGTCTGTACAAAATACCTAGCAAGATGTTTTTAGTATTTTTTATATCAATCTCCAGCCATAAAAGTTTAAGTCCTTCAGTTTCGAGGTCTTCACGCCTTTTTATCGGAATTTTTTTGGAAACAAAAGCAGCAACTCCTCCTCCCTTCCCATTCTTTCTTTCTTTGCTGAAAAAATTGTACCCCGGAATTTGAAACGAGCCGCAATCTGTTGACGAGATGTGAGTTTCGCTGAGAGAAAAGATGTCTACATTTCTATAATTTTGAAGAATGATTTCTACGTATGGAATGTTTATCGAAATTCCACGTATATTTTGGTGAAATAAATTTAACCCTTTGTTCGATAGCAGTGTAGACAACTCAGGAATCATAAAGTTAGGTCCTGGACAGCTCACGATATCTCCAGCCATTAGTAGAAGTAGCGATAAAAACAATTTTCCTCTAGGACAGGACAGTTTCATCCCTTTAAAACTCTTCCAGATACATCCAAACGGGATATGTAAGTTCGAATTAACCATAGAAATATTTGGCGAGTACTTTTCACGCTAAAAACTTTGAAAGTTTACCAGAACAACAGTAAATATGACAACAAAAACTCTAGTTAATAACCAGTGTGTGTTCACTCCGACCGGCATCATGCAGAGGATTTTTCCGCTGTTATCAAAACAACCAGTTTAACCACAGTTTTACAATATTTAGAGCTAAATCCAGAAGAAATTTCTTTGTAAAAGTCAAACAAATCTTCTGCTCGTTAAACACGTCTGTACGCGCCGTAAGTCATTATCATGACATTATCTTTCGGTGTGCGCCTAAGGAACTACAACTACCCGTAAGAGTAGAAGGATTTTATATCGGGGTTAGACTCCCCTAGATCCGCTGTGTTCTGTTCAAACAGGGACACTTCGTGAAAGATGTGGCTCTTCGCCACGCACAGCGGTCATTGATTGTGTATAGGCTTTATATTACGCATCACACAACCCTGTCTACTTTGCAAGTTACATATACCACCCCTGACTCCCGGAGTCCAGGTTGAACTGGTATGTGCAATAAGCTTTTCAACAACTGACTTGTTAATGGTTATTATTCCACTAGACAGTGAAGCAATGGTGTTGGCATCATTTACCTGTTTACATGAAAAATCAAAACCCAACAGAATTTCCGTTCTTGATGTTTTCTGCAGGTCTTGGGGATGAAGACAAGTACCTTCACCCGGTCATCCCTCTAAGTACCAAATCCTTGGGAAACGAAACTTGTCAAACCTGAAGCTTAAATCATTAAGTGCGATAATCCTATCAATCAATATAGATGCAATTCACTCAACCAGGACTTCCTACTGACCCCCACTTGGCGCGCTATTCAGGGCGAGCAGCAAAAGCTGTCAAGGGCTACGAAGCGACAGTTCTACATCTGAATGTGGCTCGCCCATGAAAACAATGCTGCCATCATTATGGTGCAAGAGACGCATTGCGTTATTTATTTATTTTTTTTATTATTGTAGTTGCTCAGAACAAGGCCCTAAAGGCTACTTGAGTGTAAAGAGCTAGAGTTTTACCAGCTAAACTGACTATCCCTCAATATCAGCTTGTGGCTTTCACAACCAGCCGCATCCATGGAATAGTAACCTTTGTCAAGCAAAGTATTGCTTGGAGCAAGATAATTAGGAGCCCACAGAACTCCCCAATAGAATAGGTTTCTGTAGAAGCCCAGGGAACCATGTACGTAAACGTCTACAAGCCACTAACTGCAAGACTGCAACATACATCCCTATCCCACTTCCCCGCTCCCTGTGTGTATGCAGGTGACTTCAATAGCCATCACACAAACTGGGGCTACCGTTCCAGCAACCAGGACGAGGAGACACTAGCCAACTGGGTTTCGACAAACGTACTCTACTCCTATACAATCCAAGGGACCCAGACATTTTTTTGTCAAGTTGCTCGAAAACTGGCAGCAACCCAGATCTGGCTTTTGCTAAGGTCACCCCAGGACATCTATCCCCAGGTACTTCCAGAACAATATGCCACATGCAGGTTTCCAAGATCACAACACCGAGTATTACTCATTTCTCCAGCTTCGTTGTTGCAGTCCACCTTATGCAAACAAGTGCGGAGATGGAACTTCCGCAAGGCTTGCTGGAAAATATTTGCTGATGAGACTGAAAATCTTGCAAGAGACCTGTCACACCCTGAGCATCTTCATCCTGATACTGCTTACCAGTCATTTACCAACATGCTAATTTGAGCAGCAAAAAAGGCAATCCTACGTGAGTTTTGCATGAATTATATCCCATGTTGGGACGAAGAATGTGATGACTTGCTCCATCAGCACAATCAGTCTACTTCTGAAGCTGACGCTAACTATGCCACGGACGAACTTGTAAAACATCTGGATGACAGCCGCCAAGCACGCTGGATTGAAACCGTAGAATCCTAAATCGCCTGATGACGGGTGTCGGCCGTTTTGCATCCAACATGTACCAATGGAAGCTAGTGGAATCCCCACTTTGTGAATGCGGAGAAGTGCAGACGGCAGCACACATCATCAACGACTGTCCCATCTATCGCCCACCCAAAGGTACACAAGGTCTACGTGACCTCGATGCTCCCACAAGACGATGGCTGATGTCAGATTGCCCGGACATTTATAATTTGAGCTTCAATACGAGAGAAGAAGACAAACTTCCATGTTGGTAATTTGGTTTTTACATCACTTTCTCTAAGTCAAAACAATGTTTGACATTACACCATATGTTTTTGTCCTGGGTCAGTAAACTTCGACCCTTCAAACTTAGGCCCTATCAATGTGATAAATAATAACCCCTTACCGCCTCAATAAGTCAAAATTGACATCTTCAATGTTTTGGGGATTTTTGTTCATTTAAAAAAAATAATTAAAATCACTAATATAACATGTTCATGATAAAATGACTATTTTTGACATTCGACCTTATTTTCTAAGGTCCAGACTTGTTGTTGTTGTTTGTTTTTATTCTAAGTTTTCTTCCTTTTTTACTTCTGGACATTTTAACATCAATATACCATTAAATGTTGCTAAAATATCAATCATATGCCATTTGCCATTGTGGAAAAATTGACTTCTATTTAAAGTGTTCTTCCTTTTTTGATTCTGCTCATTTTGACACCAATTATACCTATACACCGTATTCTGATGATGAAATATTATTCATGCAAGAATCATAGCTATTTCGGCAATGGTCAATGATCTTTGATCTCCGAAAAAATGGTTTCCCCAGCCCCTATTTCCCCTTCCTTTTTTGGTAGATGTCTATACCCATAGCTTCTTTTAATTTTTTTTACAGATTGATTCAATAAATTGGTAATTTAGGAATACTACAAATTTAAAAAAAATAATTTCAAATCTCATTTTTTGACCGCCACATTTCTAGTCAAATTCGACATGTTGACCAGATTAATCAAATTTACGGCACCAACATTACATCATTTACTTGGTCACCCGCTGTTTGTATTTGACTGCAGAATTTGCTTATTTTTATACTTAGTTGATACGACCTTTTCGAAATCTTACCGACACGAATAGTGATATTATTATAAGTAATACTTTTAGAAAGCATAATTTTCCTGGTATTTGTACGTGTTCAAGTGGTAGCTACTTCAGAAATAATAGTTAGAAAAGTAGGCAACATTAAAACTACATTTGTACTTAAAACATAGGTACTGTTCTAAATGGCATTTATCAATTCTTAAACCCCACCCCATGAATCTGTTTCTTTACGGCATCAAACAGAAGCTAGGTATGTTTAGTTATAGTTTTAAAATCATAGTTCTACTGTAACACCTTTCTGACAAAAAATTAATGTGTTTGTCCATAGATGACTAAAAAGGTTTTCCTGTGGTCTGCTCCAAGAAGTCTATCAACTGCATTTGAGAGATCAATATTGGAGATAAAAGATTTAAAGGTATTTCACGAGCCATATTGCGCCAGTTACTATTTTGGTCCCGAACGTCAGAGTACCCGCTATATGTCGATAACAGTGAATGAGAATGATTCATACCATTCCGTTAGTAATCTACTCTCAAAAGACTACAATGGCGTTTTTGTCAAGGATATGGCCTACCACGTGGAAAATCACTTTGATATGCTTCTGGAAAAAGATCTTCTTGAATTCCAGCACACTTTTCTTGTGAGGCATCCTCATAAATCTATACCCAGTTTGTATAAAAAATCAATTAACAAAGAGCTTACAGAGTGGGATTATTTTGATCCTACGGAGTCTGGTTTCTTGCAAGTGCAAGACCTCTTCTGTTTTGTGAAGAACAACCTCCATCAAAATCCAGTTGTTGTGAATGCTGATGATTTACAAGCTCGCCCGAAGGATACAATGAAAGGTACAACAGTATTAGAAATGACACTACGTATTTGTGGATGCATACTCTCGAGTATGGAATAAGCGATCTTGATAGAATAAACGTCCACCATGGAAAATGTGTTTAAAGTTAATAAGCGTCCACCGTTGAATAAAGTCCACTCTAAATTGTCCTTAAAAAGGTTTTTTAATCCTGGAGTCAGCTGTAACAACTTTTTTTGAAATTTTCTGGTTTCTTAATAATTGCTTGTCTGGGAGAAATCGGTGGGAATAGATAAAGGATATGTCTTACCTATATAAGGTCTTACGTTTTAAATAATACTTCAAACTGATGAACAACTTATACGAAGAATATATGAGATAGTTTGTTACATAACGCAAGGGTAAGTATTTTGACCAAAAACGCCACTACATTTTTAACTTTCGGATTTTGGTCAAAATATTTACCCTTGACAAAATGTTAAATCATATTAGTTACATAAAACATTCTCTATTATAAAACCACTATTTACACATTGGACATTCGAGCCAGTCTCTATCCAAGACTTCATACTGCTTTCCATTCAGCAATACGAACCGAACCACAATATAACATCACAAACAACTTTTCTCAAATAATAACAAAAACACAAGTTAACTCGATCAAGTTCGATCTAGAAAAATAATCCAATGGAAACATTACATTGTAATAGAAAAATCAAATATACGTCCATAATGGAATAAACGTCCACCTTGGAATTTTTTGCAGAAATTGATAAGCGTCCAGGATCAAATAAGAGTGTCCAAGATGGATTATATTTTTCGGAAAAATAAACGTCCATGGTCGCTTATTCCATACTCGAGAGTATGGTAAGGTTTTTACTAGGTTTCCGACAAACAGAGTATATCAAAAACATATATAATATTGTACACGATTTAAACTATTTAGGTTCATAACACATATTACTCAATATTTACACTGGAATGTTTCCGATTATCATACTCTGAAGTATTTATTTAATAGCAACGTATGACGGGGTTTAATAGTAACGTATGACGGGGTTTAATAGTAACGTATGACGGGGTTTAATAGTAACGTATGACGGGGTTTAATAGTAACGTATGACGGGGTTTAATAGTAACGTATGACGGGATTTAATAGTAACGTATGACGGGATTTAATAGTAACGTATGACGGGATTTAATAGTAACGTATGACGGGATTTAATAGTAACGTATGACGGGATTTAATAGTAACGTATGACGGGATTTAATAGTAACGTATGACGGGATTTAATAGTAACGTATGACGGGATTTAATAGTAACGTATGACGGGATTTAATAGTAACGTATGACGGGATTTAATAGTAACGTATGACGGGGTTTAATAGTAATGTATGACGGGGTTTAATAGTAACGTATGACGCGGTTTTTCGAAAAAATATTTGAAACATTTTCACTGTTGAAAATAACAAAAGTACAATAAACTATTCCAGTGTTTGATTACATTTTTGTTTCTTAACTCCGTCATGTTTGTTCACAATGCTTTGCAGTAAAAGATTTTTATTCATGATAAGACATTCCCTTTTTTAACGCTACTGACTATTGAAAGTAAAAATAAGACGACTTACAAATAAAGAAGCTGATAATTTCAAAAATATAAAAAAACAATATTTGGTAGAAATTTTATTGGAAGTATTTTATTTGTAAACCCAAACTCATTTACCTGTATTTAACTTGTCTTCGTCACTAGGAGTATTTTCAAGACAATTAAAAATTGCAAAGATTACTTTCAAATCCAATATCCCAAATCTTTTCCTATTTTATATTATATTTCTTTTATATGTACATATTATCCTCAAATCTCTATTTTACAAAATATGTTCGGTACAGAAAATGCTATACCAACCAATAAATATACATAAAACAAAGCATTAAAAAACGTATATTTGTCAAATATTTTCACTTAATTACAAAGGACGCATCTCCAGCGTAAAAAAATAGAAAAGTGGATTGATTTAGATTTTTTATTATATCTTTACCACAAATTATTGTCTAGATCTTGATCAATGATTTGACTGATTTCCCCAAACATTTCATTTGCGTATAAAATATCCAAATTCTTGATGAATCTTTTATTTTTAGCTTACTGTGAGGCTGTGGGTTTCCCTTTCGATGAAAACATGTTGCAGTGGGAACCTCGTACAAAGTTGCAAGGTTGGCGTTGCAAAGGTTGGCATGAAGATGTTATGAGGAGCACTGGTTTTATACAACGTGATATGAAATCGCTGCAAGTTTTCGAGGATCTGGAATATCTTCCCGATGAAGTTCAAAGTTGCATGAAGGATAGCTTAACTTTCTATAATTTCCTACTAAAGTTCAAGCTAAAATTTTGAGAAAATCAATTATATAATCGTATACTGTGTAATTGCAGAAAAGGCTCTCTTTTCTACTTACATGTGATTAATTTGGAAGTTATTTTATTGAAGATTAAAATGTATCAACTGAAAAGTTCTCAAATAAACCATGCTTTACCATTCATCTACAATTTCCAAAAATTTTCGAATAGTTTGTAAGAGTAACAGTAAAGAATCGATAAATTATATTGTTTGCTTACTGCCATGAAAAAATGGCTTCAAAAATAAAAAAAATTTATTATTGACTCGTTTGGTTGACAATTATTTAATACTATCGTGCAATGTCGACGGGGACAAAGAAAATGTACAATCGAGTACACTTAGTGCAATTAGTAACGAAATAATTCGAAGGAGGTAGCTACTATTCAACGTGATATATTGTTAAAATATGTCAGTTCATCAAAAGATGATGAAAAAAAACCAGCATGACATTAAAAGTATAACTCATCGCGAAAGCAAATTGTTCATAAACCCAATAAATCAAAAATGCAATATTTTACTAACTTTTTTCAAGATATCATAAAGAATTGCAAACGAATATGGGAAGGTATAAAAATCGTTATTAACTGAATTTAAATTTTTTATTACACCTCAACTGGTTTAACAACCTTCTGAGATTGAGGATTTTCTGAATGGCCATAACAAATATAAATCCGCAGAACTTTTTTGTTTCCAATCAAATTACCTAAACAAATTGTCCCTTATGTTTCTGTACCACTTTCAATAATAATTAACAAATATCTTGAAGAAGTTATCTCTATCTTTAAGAAAAGAGAAAAAATCCCTTTGCTCTATCGACCAATTTTCTTATTATCAGTTTTTGAGCAAAGTTTTTGAAAAGTGCATGTCCAATAGGCCATAACTGTTCCTAGAAAATTATAAAATTATATATAATTTACAATTTGGATTTCGATGCAAAATGTCTACTGAACATGTCATTATCACTTTAATTGAAACCGTAAAAAGTCATGACCGTGGTAAATTTTCTTGTGGTGTGTTTATTAACCTGGAAAAGGCATTTGATACTGTGGACCAGTAATCCTTAAAAAAACGTTCTGATGTGGGAATCAGGGGACGCGAAAATAGTTGGATTGAGTCTTTTCTGTCGAACAGAAGGTAATCAGTCTGTATAAAGAATGTGTAGACAAATTAGACACTTTTTTATTTTTGTTGACATGTTTCGGCTATGTTCTTCCAAACAAAATTCAAAACCTAAATAAACGACTCTGTAGACAAGACACTAACATGAAACTAATATTTACAAATTGAGCGTTATTTCTCTAAAAGTGATCTGACCAAGTTTCATATGAAATCAATGACACTGCCTCTTCAACTCATTTGAATTAAAATTAAAAGAGGCCACCTACACATCAAATAAAAAAACCTAGTCTTAACGCTCAACTCAAACACGATTCTGTTTATATTTCTGTATAAATTCGTTATAATATCTGTATGACCTCGTTACACCATCAATTATCCTTAATTTTGTCAAGAAGCCTTCGAAATACTTCCAGATACCTTCAACACAATGGAAAGGAAACGGTCAACAAATTTTCCGATATCTGGACTTGACAATAAATGGTTTATCGCTGCTACTTTCTCACACTTGACAATAAATTTCTGCAGTTACTTTGCTAAGTAAAATCCAATCAGAGCCTCCCCAAAATTGAGTTTTCAACTGGATTTTCTTTCAGTATTAATTTCAAACATAAAAGCAACGAGAGCAAATCTTTAAAATTCCGGAACGATATCATTTTGGCGTTGTGGCGAAAATTTGGGACCCTGAACACAAGAAGCTCCACCCACATACAACTTCTTCCGTGGCCTGATACATTTCTAGATGTCTTAACCCTATTCAGGCTGGGCTTTTAAGGGCTCTGAAATGGCGGGGGGGGGACCATTTAGTCCCCCTATGTATCTTTGGATTGATAAATGGTATTGACTTCAAATTTGGCAGGGAGTAAGTATTTTATAAATCAAATCGATCTGGCGACAAAAAGTATAATTACGTCATTATTTTTTCGCAAATCTCAAAACTCCCAAAAAAGGTATTTTAGGCCTTGTGATATGACAAACTCAATTGCGAATGTTGGGACCTAAATTTTTTGAATTTTTGAAGTATTTGTAACAACTATGAAAGAAATTCGATTGCGTAATAGTTATGACGTCATCGGCATCGTCAAAATAGAGAAATTTTCATATAAAAGACATCAACATTATTCAATAACCAAGTTAGAATTTGGTTCCAGCATTTGAATAAATTTGGATGTAGAACCTATTGTAATAAAAAGCTGATATCATATTTGAATTCTCTGAAAAATTTGTGAAAGATTGATATATAACTAGGCATTGAACGATTGTGCTCGTAAATTTCTGAAAAGTTGCTGTGTAAAATGCGAAAAGTTGCTAAAAAGTTGCAAAAAAATACAAAACGTTGCTACGTAAACTTCAAGTGTTGCACCTAATTCTCGCCCAAATTTCACGATAATTACACGCATACTTAATTAAAAGTTTCTATATTTTAAAATAATATTATAAAATCATACCTATATACCTATTTATCCGGCGATAGCGCAATGGCAATGGCGTTCGGGTTCTTAACCGAAAAGTTCTGGGTTCGAGACCATGCTATCACAAAGTTGTTTAGTGAGCGGTTATAAATAAACAACGCCGTATTTCATCAAAAATAGCTCAAATGGGAGCAATTAAATACACTAAAATTCCGTGTCAAGGTCTTCATGATAATGATTATGAGCGTTCTGGAAGCCTCATTAAAAAACAAACAAACAAACAATAAAGATAAATTTCTTGAAATTTGAACAAATGTATAAAATATGTTAATAAATCTTTCGCATTAGCGTATATTTACAAAACGTTTATTAGAAACCAATAAAATGAAAAGTTTGAACATAACACTGATGGTCACTGTCACTGGGACAACATTGTGGGTTCGTGTAAAAAATAACCAAGAACTATAAACATCAAAACATCGTTTTTATTATTATTTTATTATCAAATCTTCTAAATATGGCTTATCCTAATTATTGCTTATCTAACTGTCCATTGTTTGCTAAAATTCGCTAAAAAGTTGACCTGAAAGGCAATTAGTGCTCGAGGTTGCTACAAATGAAAAAGTTGCTCCCAAAGCCAAAAGTTGCTAAAGAGTTGTCAAGCACAATCGGTAAATGCCTATATATATAACAGTGTATCGTTTACTTTCACTAGATTTCACCCTAATGATAACGGATGAAAATAGAGAAATGACATAAAAGAGTGCCGATAGAGAGTAATCTTGTTTATATAACAAAAAAAATTAAGTTTATTGAAATAAAGTTGTTTTAGACAAATTCCAAAATTTTCATATTGGGGATTTTGGTCATGTCAATAAAATGTCAGAATGCTAAAGGTGAGCATAATTTTTCGAAATAAAAATTTTACCAAAATATTCCTATATAAATTTTAGGACAAGTCAGAAAATTTCAGGGTCATAGCATGTTTCTTTTAGAAGTTATTTTAAAAAATTGGAGTGGGGACCAATGGTCCAGCCTGAATAGGGTTAAAAGCTAACAACATTATCTCAAACAAGATACCACCAAACATGATCCATGTATTTCAACCACTTGATTTGACAGTAGACTAGTTTGCGAAAGATTTCATGAAGGAGCAGGTTAGTGCGTGGTTTTCGAGGCAAAGAACTCTTGGACTTGAAAATGGCCGAGAGATTCATAACGGACAGGTGGACGATCGCTTATACATTACATGCAAATGACTTATTAAATTGTACGATCGCAAGTCTAGACGTGAAGGTAGGGAAATTATCGCCAATAAATAGAAGAAAACTGGTATTTTCGACGCAATAAAGTTACTGGTCTGGCACCTTTAGATCCATTCATTGATATATGTCCATTAATGGGAGCTCTTGATGTAAGCGAAAACCTGAGCATATCGTGGCTTTTCCGGAAAAACTTGATTGTTTTACTGAAGAAATACGACTCAGAATGGGAGCCTGAGGAAAACAAAGCATTTCACGATGACAAAGATGGTTTGCAAACAGAGGTGAAGTCAGATGGAGATGGTGATCATCAGGAACAGATTCGCAGTTATTGTTTACAAATTTATATATATGTATATAACATACTTACTTCTTCTTTTCATCTTGATGAAAAATGATAGTGCCGTTGCATATCTTTTTTTTCCGGATTGTAGAGGAGTAAACCTCAATGATAAAAAAAAACAAACAACCCTGCCAAGTCAATATGTGGCAGTAGTTCCAGCTGCACACATCGAAAGACTGTTGTCGTGGTTCTGTGAACAATGCGGATTTGCAGATGATTGATGCAAATTAACAATGGAAATGCGCTCCCGCTCGGTGTAGAAGAGAACTATTGACCTTCAGGAGAAGTAGCCACCCTTGATTGTATACAGCAACCGAAACAGACAATATAACATCAATTTATCTAAATCTAATCGAGCTAATCAAAACCGACTAATTTCAAAGAAATGTAGTTTGTAGTATAGAATGAGAATAGCATAAAGGTTCTCTGAATAATAAAACGGAGTTCCTGTCGTACATGCTACAGTCTCACTATCACGACTTCTACTATAAAACGCAACAAAACGCCAAAGGGCGTCTGACCAATGAATTTTACTATAGTAAAAAAGGCTAGAAAATTCTTTCTTTAAAAAATAACGTGGCTGATGTTGAGCTTCAAATTCTATATCCTTCGATATCTAGAAGAATCGCTAAGAATTATTGAGAATTTACACTTATATTTTGCATTTGGTGTTGTTTAAGAAGCAATTAGTACTCGTTTAGCAAGCTTTTGTGCGTTTAAAATTGAAGTTTTTAAATTGCCAACTTGTTTTTAGGATTTAGCTCAAAATCATTTAACTGAAAAAAGGCGAAGGAACAAACGTTTAAGAATAAGAGAGAGAATCGAAGTAAATTTAAGCGTTATTTGTTTTTAAAAAGTATCATTCTTTCAGTGTTTTTGAGCAGAGGCGACCCAACCAAGAAGAAAGAGAGAATAGAAGAAAGAGGTTATTATTTATCTGTCCTTAAAAAGACTCTTCTGATTTTACTGTTTTTATAAGTGTGTCAAAATAAGAAGATGGTAGGAAGTTATGTAATTTTTAAGATTATTGTTATTTGTTTTATTAATGGTTTTCATGGTAGAAATTTCCGATTAGTTGTTAAAACATATTTGTAAAAAAAGATGAATTTTCTTATTAAGGATAGTCATCACCCCCGCTAGCAAAATTTTTTGAAAAAATACATAATCTAGTGTCATTTTTTATGAAGTTTCAGATTCTGGAAAATAAATATTCAAATATTTATTGATTTATTAGCAATGATATTCTAAAACTAAGTATGCAAATGTGCGAAACAAAATATGCGAATGTGCGATTATCTTAGGAACGTATTTTCACCTTTTTACTAGCTTTTCGCGCTTTATAAGTCCCCTTGGAAACGAGATACGATGACGCAATTTTTTTCATCTTAACCAATAGGCTTTTACGCACAAAAGTTTGCCACAGTTTTTTAAAAAAATAAAAATTCGCTCCGCGAGGGAGAGTTAAAGGTGTGTTAACAGCAAAAAACACGTTATTGTGGAGAGCTTGAACAGAAAGCTTTATAACTTTTGATCCAAGGCGTTTCACGAAAAACTGTGGCAAATCTTTTTCGGCAAGTGAGTGATGATTCGCGTGGTACAACTTTTGTGAAAAGAAATGTGATAGAGGGGACTTATAAATCTTCAAAGGCAAGGCATCGTAAATTTGATCTTTTCTTTCTCATTTCCGTTATGCTTGTTATTATTATCCAACATTATATTCATTAAATAGACAATTTTATCAGCTTTCAGAAAATATATAATTTTGGTAGTTTAAATTAAACAGATTTTAAGATATCAAACAAGAACTGAAATCATGCTGCAAGGGGTGATGACTATCCTTAATCTTGTTATTACGTAACTCATTGCTACTTTAAAGGAAGAAATTGCGGCGGCGGCGAGGGACAGACTATGTCTACGGCCCCTTGATGGGCTATGACACAACACAACAACAGGCTGTTCTCTACTTAAAAAAACGATGAGTGTTATTTGCACGCGCATATGCATTCTTGACGATGAAAATTCCTGCGTGAAACATCTAAAGAAAGAAGTTTACAAGAGTTTAAATTCAAATTCAAGCAGAGCAAAAATATATGATGCCAAGTTATTCCCGAAACTTATTTTTAAAATGTTTAAATATAAATATTGTCACTGGCATTTATTGACACGCATATATATTTAATTGTATGCAAACAAAAATCGGCAAGTTGAAACAGTCAGTCTCTATTCATTAAAGAGTACAATTTGCATGGGGTCTCAGCGTACTTAGTAGTGGAATTTTTCTCGATCCATCAGTATTTTCAGAATATTTGTGTTGTTTTCCTGACATGCCGGTCTTTTAATTCAATAATATCTTTCTTATCATTTAAAAAAGTCCGTTAGGGAATTCTCACAAGCAAGACGGTAACTTATGACAAGAACAATAGTGACATAAACTGTACATATATGCATTATAGAGAACGGTTGCGTTATGTACAGGTAAATTAGACCAATTTTATAAATGCCATTTTGTTACATGTTATGTCAGGCAAAATCTCGATCAACAACACAGCTCAATTAAGCTCACTCAATGCTCTTTTATTTTATTATTTATTTTATTTTATTTATTCATTTATTTTGTCAACTACAGTAATATAGACCGTATAAAATATAATTGGTATAAATAACGGAACATTTACCGTTACAAATTAATCCAATATATACAAAAATATTAATGAAGACTGTAGTTAACAAGGTGACATACCTAATACTTGACAAAGTAATTAAAAAAGTAGCCACCATAAAAAAATATACAAGAAACAAAACTAAAAAGAAAATACTTTTCACATACACAAAAGACATCTATTCATATTAAATTAAAATAAAATAAAATAGTGAAAAAGTGAAAATATTAAATCTCGAAAAATAATCAAATTAATTGTAATTTTGTAAGAAATGCTGTAATTATTATTATTCATTTATTTTGTCAACTACAGTAATATAATCCATATAAAATATAATTGGTACAAATAATGGGAACATTTACCGTTACAAATTAATCCAATATATACAAAAATATTAACGAAGACTGTAGTTAACAAGGAGACATACCTAATACTTGAAAAAGTAATTAAAAAAGTAGCCACCATAAAAAAATATACAAGAAACAAAACTAAAAAGAAAATACTTTTCACATACACAAAAGACATCTATTCATATTAAATTAAAATAAAATAGTGAAAAAGTGAAAATATTAAATCTCGAAAAATAATCAAATTAATTGTAATTTTGTAAGAAATGCTGTTATTATTATTATTCATTTATTTTGTCAACTACAGTAATATAATCCATATAAAATATAATTGGTACAAATAATGGGAACATTTACCGTTACAAATTAATCCAATATATACAAAAATATTAACGAAGACTGTAGTTAACAAGGAGACATACCTAATACTTGAAAAAGTAATTAAAAAAGTAGCCACCATAAAAAAATAAACAAGAAACAAAACTAAAAAGAAAATCCTTTTCCCATACACAAAAGACATCTATTCATATTAAAATAAAATAAAATAGCGAAATAGTGAAAAAGTGAAAATATTAAATTTTGAAAAATACTCGAATTAATTGTAATTTTGTAAGAAATGCTGTTTAATAGAATTTGTGAGGGAATTATTAGTTTTATGATCAGTCAAATTCAGTTTATCCAAGAATAAGTTCCATAAGTAAGGACCTTGATAATGAAGCGACAACAAACCATATTTAGTAGTTATTATTTTAGGAATAAAAAACTTATTAACTGAGCGGGTACTATGGTTGTGTACAGATTTGGTTAAAGCAAAGATACTCTTTAGTCCATCGGGGAAACCTTTTAGAAATAGCCATACAAAAATTTTAAAACTTGCAAAGTTAAGACATCTTTGATTTTACAAACCCCATATTTAAGGAATATAGGAGTTGACGGGGTATCATAATTTGAAAATGTAATGATTCTTAAGATTTTTTTTTGAAGTTTATAAATTTGATCAAGGTTTTTTTTAGATGTAAATTGCCAGGCTAAACTACCGTATGTTAGATGAGAGTAAAAAAGAGCATAGTATAATAGAAATAGGTTTTTAATTGGTAAAAAATGACGTAGCTTTGATATTATTCCACACGTTTGAGATAACTTTTTACATAACATTCTTGTATGTATATTCCAGTTTAAATGCTCATCAATATATACTCCCAAGTAACATACAGAAGGTTTCATAGTTAGTTTAAATCCATTTATTTTGATACTAATAGAGGATTTATCACTCCTCTGTGGTCTAAATAAAATCAATTCAGTTTTCTTTGAATTTAGAGAGAGTTTATTAAAATTTAACCACTGGACCAAAAGTTTAAGTTCGTAGTTCATTATTGTTTCTATTGTCTTTAGATTTTTGCTACAAAATAAAATGTTAGTATCATCGGCAAAATGATGCACAACAGATTTTTTTAAAACTTTATGAAGATCATTAATAAAAATTAAGAAAAGCAAAGGTCCTAATCTGGGTCCCTGGGGTACCCCACATTGGACTGTTAAGGAGGAGGATTTACAATTTGACAACCTGACAAATTGATTTCTATTAGTTAAAAAGGACTTAAACCAACTATTAGCAACACCTCTTATTCCGTAATTGTAAAGTTTATCAATTAATATTTTATGGTTAACAGTATCGAAAGCTTTTTCCAAATCTATAAACACACCACAAGCATATTTCCCACAGTCAAGATTTTTTTTAATTGTTTCAATTAGACTGATTAATGCATGACTTGTAGACATTTTGTTTCTAAATCCAAATTGTAATTTATAAAGTATTTCATACTTTTCTAAATAATTGTATAGTCTTGTGTACATACATTTTTCAAAAATTTTACTAAATATTGAAAGTAGAGAAATAGGTCTGTAATTGGAGCAAAGTTTGTCATCGCCTCTTTTAAAGACAGGAATGACCTCTGCTGATTTTAATAAATCTGAAAAAACTCCTTCATTAAAGGATTGATTTACTAGCATTGAGAGAGGTTTGGCAAGTAAAGTAGCACTTTGTTTAATGAGAACAATGGGAAGGCTATTTGGGCCAATTGATTTTTTAGTGTCTATATTTTTAATAATATTTTCTACTTCAGACAGGTTTGTAGGTTCAAGATACATAGAATTTAATTTGTTATTAATTAAAAATATCTGATTTGAATGTGTAGATTTACGGATTTTTTTGGATATATTTGGACCAACATTAATAAAAAAGTTGTTAAATAATTCGGCCATTTTAACTTGAGAGGTTATCTTTTCTTTACGGTTTATTAACATAGTTGGATTCGTTTGTTTGATCTTTTTTAATGAAGATAAAGAATTTATGCCTTCCCAAATTTTCTTAGTACAATGACTGTTTTCCTTAAAAAAAGAATCATAATATTGTTTTTTTTAAACCTTATTTCATGAACAATTTTGTTTCTTAGACTTTTATAAAAAAGATACAAAAATTCCTTTGCAGTTACATCTTTCGATGTAATAAATTTTTTTATCAATTTGTCACGGTTTCTCATTTCACGTTTAATGTTGTTTGTTATCCAGGGTTTACCTTTTAAATTAATTTCTCTTTTTGTTAATCTTCTAAATGGAGCATGTTCATCAAGCAAGGTTTCCATTGTATAAAAAAAGTTTTCAAAGTTTTTATTAACAGTATTTGCATTAAAAACAAAATCCCAATTTATCGCCACTAATTCCTCTTCAAATTCCTCCTTGTGAAAACATTTATAGTTTCTAACAAATTTTATATCAGGTTTTGGTCGAGATTTCTTATACAAATTATCAATAACAACAAATTGAATGAGATGATCTGAAATTTCAATTGTAAGGTTACCAGCAAAATGATTGAGATCAAGGCTGTTTATAAATATGTTATCAATAAGAGTTTTAGAGGATTGATTAATTCTTGTTGGATGAAGTATGTAAGGAGAGAAAAAATTTGAACACATTGTTAGATAAAAATTATTTATTGAATTAAGGATAGAAATATTTAGAAGATTGATATTAAAATCACCCATCAACATACAAATTTTGTTTTCACATGATATTTTATTCAGCAGGGGGGTTAGAAAATCTACGACAAACACATTGATAGGCATATGAGGATGCTTATATATGCAGCCTAATATTGTTTTTTTATTGAAGTGATTAATTTGTAGAAAAGTTGATTCCAGCTCGGATGGTTTTGAGATGAGTAAATCATTTCTTATGATATGTGGTAATGAAGTAGAGATAAAAAAACCCAGTTCCCCCATGAGTACTTTCTGTAAAATTATAAATAAATTTATAGCCAGGTATGGTACCTGGTAATTTCGAATCTTTTTTTAATTTATGTTCACAGATGCCAATGACATCAGGTTTATTTTTAATTAGTGATAAACAATTTTCTAAATCTTCAATATGTTTGTTCAATGATGCAAGGTTTATATGAAAAACTGAAAATGGATTTTTTTAATGGAATTTTATTGAAATCATCAATATCATAATATTTTGAATTTATTGATGTTGGGTGACTATCAGTATCAAAAGGTGTTTCAAGTAGATTATTGCATTCCCTAGCAAATTGCTTGTGATTTTTGCTCAGCTCGTTGTCATTTGGAACTTGGCAGAATGGTAGATTGTCAGAAATACAAATCAAACAGAAATATGAATTTTCAGTGGAATTGAAGCTTTGGAATTGCTTAGCGGACAAATTTAGACATTTTTTATGAAATATTTGGTTACAAATTTTGCAAACAACCACTTTATGATTGTTTTTAACAGTTAAGCAGCATTTCTTACATAGATTATGTTTCATGAAAAAAGTAAAAGAGAAAAAATCTTACGATAATATTACTTTTAGTTTTAGTTTTAAGTTAATTGCTGGTTTTGTTTTAATGCAGAAGTTTTATAATGATTAATGAAAATTTATATCAAGCACAAAAATCAAAATCAGGATATAGATTGACCAAGGTGTTAAGATGGTCTACCACAATCCTTTTCTCGTTCATGGTTCGTTTTATATAAACTTTCCCGTTAAGAAAAAAAGTGTCGTTTATTAAATTTGACCTTTTTAATAATCGGCAATAATATGAAAGCTTTTCAAAATAAGGAAAAAGATTTTCTCTAATAAATATCTTCGTCCCTTTAGGGCCTAGTCTTGGTGATTTAAAATCCTTTAATTTCCTCCTGTTTTGAAAAGCTTTCGTGACGACCTTCCTGTTTACAAATCTAATAATTGATTTCTTGGGAGACGATCTCCCAATGCGATGACACGCCTCAATATCGCGCTCGTCGATCGTAACATCCATCGCCTTGAAAATCTCAATCACCGCCCCCTCCAGATGTTCGTCTTTCACGGAGTCAGGAATGCCGTCAACCACGATGTTGTTCCTGCGGTTATAACTCTCAAGATTATAAATTTCTTTTTCAAGATACACTTGATCTTCCTCCAAATTATCAACTCGTTTTCTTAAACGTCTGTTCTCCTCCACAAGATTTTTAATCACGACGTCTTTTATATGGGAGACGCTTTTATTGATTTCTCCCAGTTTGTCAGTCATAAAAGTCTCAATGTTGCTTACTTTCGATGAGATATCTAAGAGATGTTTCTCGAATTTCACCAACTGATCCTTAAAGTCATTCATCCTTGTCATTGATGCAGGGTTAATGTGATTGGAGAGAATGGAAAATTCAGTCAAAAAGTGTAAAATACTGACTCTGCAACAAAACCAGCTTTCCAGGAATTACATCATTTCCCCGCTATCAGGAATTTTGTATAATTTGCAATAAAAATTTCTTCAATGGAAAACTTCGCCCGGTGGCAAGCAGTCGGGCGTTGTAATCCAAAAAAGAAAAAAAGCACTGCAAGGGAGAATGAGTAATGAATTTAATGGATTTAACACAAATTACTATTTAATTAGTAATAAGGGGAGTGATTAAAAGTTGTTGATAACAGTGGGTTAGGAGAATTTGAACGTTAATCGGTTAAAAAGAAGATTAAATTCCAGCCAAGATCACAAATATATTACCAAAAATACTGGTAAAAAATAGACAGCAAACTGCAACACGAACCTCCAAAGTATTAATACCAATTCTGTGTAAATCTCTGAAACATAACCACCTTTAAATAACCACACTTAAATTAATACAACGACCACTCCCAAAAACACGTCTTGTCAGTTCAAAGTTCAAAGTTTGCTCTGAAATGATTTTAATGAGATAATCCTTTCTGTAAATCCGTTGCCTTTGTGTTTTGAACAGGTAAGTTGTTCAAGGCGTAAAATGCGATTACTTTAAAATTGGACTCTTTTGTGTGTTGTTCAAATACTTGTGTGTGTTGTTTAAATACTACGTTTGGGACGTGTTCATACAGCCATTAACGGTATGTTTGTTGAGTGACAATTGGATATGTTATATTTTATTATTTTAATATTATTATTCTACGGAACTCTATTATGTTATTATTGTAGCACTCTTGAACTCTTATTCTTTAATTAAAAATGTCACAAATAATAATATCAGAGTGTGTGTCTGCAATATATATTCGTATTCCACATACATATATATGCATTATAAAAAGAAGAAGAAAAACAACGAATAAAACAAAATGTATGTCTCAGGGGAAGCGACTTAATTGGTTAAATAATTTAAACAAACTCATGATGCCGTAAATTTGTTTTTGTGTTTAAAATGATGAAGATGGTGGCTAAAATCCACAAGAGTGCACAAGAATGAGAATGGAGAATAATCAGTTAGCCTTGGTGTGTTTGTAATAGTCACAGCTAGCAAAACTGTTAATAAAACAACAAAATATTCATTGATATTCAAACATGACCAAAATATGTTTATCCAAGCTGTTTTATTGACAAGAACAGAACGTTGTAGCTAACTATTTTCAATGCTCCTAAAAAGAAACATTTTCCATCTTATTTCCTTCATATCTACTTGGTAGGTTAGAAGAAAGTTCAATAGTAACAGCGAGAAAAAGTTGGCAAATTCAAAATTTAATTTTTCTCTAAAAAATAGCTAGATAACTCATTAAGTTGTACAATTCACTTCATAGGCATTGAATCGATACATGTAAGTGGAAATCATAAAGAATTCTTACCATAACAACAACCTTTAACCTTGAAAAAAAAACTTATTTTCAAATTTCAGACTTTTGACAGGCACTTTTCTAGTCAAATTCAACATTTTGAACAGATTAATCAAATTTACGGCACCAATATTACATCATTTACTTGGTCACCCGCTGTTTGTATTTGTCGGCAGAATTCGCTTATTTTTATACTTAGTTGATACGACCTTTTCGAAATCTTACCGACACGAATAGTGATATTATTACAAGTAATACTTTTAGAAAGCATCATTTTCCTGGTATTTGTACGTGTTCAAGTGGTAGCTACTTCAGAAATAATAGTTAGAAAAGTAGGCAACATTAAAACTACATTTGTACTTAAAACATAGGTACTGTTCTAAATGGCATTTATCAATTCTTAAACCCCACCCCATGAATCTGTTTCTTTACGGCACCAAACAGAAGTTACGTATGTTTAGTTATTGTTTTAAAATCATAGTTGTACTGTAACACCTTTCTGACAAATAATTAGTGTGTTTGTCCATAGATGACTAAAAAGGTTTGCCTATGGTCTGCTCCAAGAAGTCTATCAACTGCATTTGAGAGATCAATAATGGAGATAAAAGATTTAAAGGTATTTCACGAGCCATATTGCGCCAGTTACTATTTTGGTCCTGAACGTCAGAGTACCCGCTATATGTCGATAACGGAGAATGAGAATGATTCATACCATTCCGTTAGTAATCGACTCTCAAAAGACTACGATGGCGTTGACTTTATTTTTGTCAAGGATATGGCCTACCACGTGGAAAATCACTTTGATATACTTCTGGAAAAAGATTTTCTTGAATTCCAGCACACTTTTCTTGTGAGGCATCCTCGTAAATCTATACTCAGTTTCTATAAAGGACCAGTTAACAAAGAGCTTACACAGTGGGATTCCTTTGATCCTACTGAAACTGGTTTCTCGCAAATGCAAGACCTCTTCTGTTTTGTAAAGGATCAACTACATCAAAATCCATTTGTTGTAAATGCCGATGATTTACAAGCTCGCCCGAAAGATACAATGAAAGGTACAACAATATTAGAAATGGCACTAGGTTTTTTTGGTTGCATACGGTAAGGTTTCCGGCAAACAGGGTATATCAAAAACATATATAATATTTTGTAAGGTAATTACATTGTGGTGTAGATAATTTCATAAACAAGACCAACAACATGTATATTTATTTACTTGAATAATATATTTCGAGACATGAGTCTCATCATCAGATTCTATCTAAAAGAAAATATAAAAGCAGTTTTAAAAAACAGTATAAAAACTATATTACATATAAGTAAAAACATCCGACTGTCTATCCACATACAAATATCTACACGAAAAGAAACTAAAAACTTTATTTGTCCAGGATGGATTTTATTTTTCGGAAAAATAAACGTCCATGGACGCTTATTCCTTACTCGAGAATACGGCAAGGTTTTTACTAGGTTTCCGACAAACAGAGTATATTAAAAACATATATAATATTGTACACGATTTAAACTATTTAGGTTCATAACACATATTACTCAATATCTGCACTGGAATGTTTCCGATTATCATACTCTGAAGTATTTATATAACGTATGGAGGGGTTTTTCGAAAATATATTTGAAACATTTTGACTGTAGAAAACAACAAAAGTACAATAAACTATTCCAGTGTTTGATTACATTTTTGTTTCTTAACAGGTTTTATTGACTATTTACAACAATTTTTATTTAAAGTTAAAATAAGACGACTTACAAAGGAAGAAGCTGATAATTTAAAAAATATAAAAAACAATATTTGGTAGAAATTTTATTGGAAGTATTTTATTTGTAAACCCAAACTCATTTACCTGTATTTAACTTATCTTTATCAGTAGGAGTATTTTCAAGACTATTAAAAATTGCAAAGATCACTGTCATCTTCAAATCCCAATCCCAAATCGTTTCCATTTTTATATCATTTCCATGTATAAACTATCTTCGAATCTCTTTTTTATAATATACGTTTGGTACAGAACATGCTATTTCAACCGATAAAAATATATAACAAAGCATTAAAAAAGTGCATATTTTATCATATATCTTATATTTTCACCTAATTAAAAAAGATCTTGATACAATGATTAGGCTAATTTCCCCGAACCTTTCCTTCCCGTATAAAAAATCTAAGTACTTCATCAATCTTTTATCTTTAGCTTACTGTGAAGCTGTTGGTTTCCCTTTCGATGAAAACATGTTGCAGTGGGAACCTGGTAAAGATGTGTATAGTTGGCATTGCAAAGGTTGGCATGAAGATGTTATGAGGAGTACCGGTTTTATACAACGTGATATGAAATCGCTGCAAGTTTTCAAGGATCTAGAATATCTTCCCGATGAAGTTCAAAGTTGCATGAAGGATAGCTTAACTTTCTATAATTTCCTACTAAAGTTCAAGCTAAAATTTTGAGAAAATCAATTATATAATCGTATACTGTGTAATTGCAGAAAAGGCTCTCTTTTCTACTTACATGTGATTAATTTGGAAGTTATTTTATTGAAGATTAAAATGTATCAACTGAAAAGTTCTCAAATGAACCATGCTTTACCATTCATCTACAATTTCCAAAATTTTTCGAATAGTTTGTAAGTTTAACAGCAAAGAATCGATGCATTATATTGTTTGCTTACTGCCATGAAAAAATGGCTTCAAAAATAAGATTTTTTTCATTATTTACTCGTATGGTTGACAATTACTTAATACTATCGTGCAATGTCGACGGGGACAAAGAGAATGTACAATCGAGTACACTTAGTGCAATTAGTAACGAAATAATTCGAAGGAGGTAGCTACTATTCAACGTGATATATTGTTAAAATATGTCAGTTCATCAAAAGATGATGAAAAAATACCAGCTTGACATCAAAAGTATAACTCATCGCGAAAGCAAATTGTTCATAAACCCAATAAATCAAAAATGCAATATTTTACTAACTTTTTTAAAGATATTATAAAGAATTGCAAACAAATATGGGAAGGTATAAAATCGTTATTAACTGAATTTAAAATTTTTTATTACACCTCAACTGGTTTAACAACCTTCTGAGATTGAGGATTTTCTGAATGGCCATAACAAATATAAATCCGCAGAACTTTTTTGTTTCCAATCAAATTACCTAAACAAATTGTCCCTTATTTTTCTGTACCACTTTCAATAATAATTAACAAATATCTTGAAGAAGTTATCTCTATCTTTAAGAAAAGAGAAAAAATCCCTTTGCTCTATCGACCAATTTTCTTATTATCAGTTTTTGAAAAGTGCATGTCCAATAGGCCATAACTGTTCCTAGAAAATTATAAAATTATATATAATTTACAATTTGGATTTCGATGCAAAATGCCTACTGAACATGTCATTATCACTATAATTGAAACCGTAAAAAATCATGACCGTGGTAAATTTTCTTGTGGTGTGTTTATTAACCTGAAAAAGGCATTTGATACTGTGGACCAGTAATCCTAAAAAAAACGTTCTGATGTGGGTATCAGGGGACGCAAAAATAGTTGGATTGAGTCTTTTCTGTCGAACAGAAGGCAATCAGTCTGTATAAAGAATGTGTAGAGAAATTAGACACTTTTTTATTTTTGTTGACATGTTTCGGCTATGTTCTTTCAAACAAAATTCAAAATCTAATTAAACGCCTCTGTAGACGAGACACTAACAGGAAACTGATATTTACATCTTTTAATATTAAACAATATTTCTCTAACAAAGACCCTATCGCTTCTGATATGAAGTCAATGGCACTGCCTTTTGAATTAAAAGTAAAAGAGCTAACAACATAATCGCAACCAAATATCATCAAACATGACCCTTGTATTTCAACCACTTGAATTGACAGTCAACTAGTTTGCGAAAGATTTCATGAAGGGAAGTTTAGTGCGTGGCTTTCGAGGCAAATGACTCTTGGACTTGAAAATGACCTAGAGATTGATGGCATACAAGTGGAATATCAGTTATCTATGACATGATAAATGACTTTTTAAATTGTACAATCGCATGTCTAGCCGTGAAGATGGGGAAATTATCGCCAATGAATGGAAGAAAGCTGGTATCTTTGACGCAATAACGTTTGGTTCTACTGGTCTAGCACCTTTGGATCCATTCGTTGATATATGTCCATTAATGGGAGCTCTTGAAGTAAGCGAAAACCTGGCATATCGTGGCTTTTCCGGAAGAACTTGATTTACTGAGAAATTACGATTCAGAATGGTAGCCTTAGGAAGACAAAGCATTTCACGATGACAAAGATGGTTTGCAATCAGAGGTGAAGTCAGATGGAGATGGTGATCATCAAGAACAGATTCGCAGCATCACACAATAGAAGCATATTAATGTCCACATTTATTGCTATATACGAACATCAAACATATATTGAGTTTCACGTCTTTTTGTATCATAAGATAAATATCATTGCATAAATGGTACAAAGAGCTTGAAAGAACAGGAGAAAGATCTGTTATCATGTCAACGGTGGTAAGACATGGTTGATAAGTAAATCGAAGGAATTTGCACATAAATAAAAGCATATTATGTCCACTTTTATACCATGGAGACATATCATAGAGGTTCATGCCTTTTTGTATCAGGGGGTACGGAAATCTATTGGAATAAAATCTGTAAACATTACTGTTGATCGAAAGCGCCATCTTGGAGGCGCATTTGTTTTATCGACAATTAGTGGCTTTTTGGAGAAATGAACTTGAAACTTTTTATGAGACTTCAACTTCTGAACAACATGCTGCCCATATAAGCATTTCCTAATGACACCATGCTAAATTCAATTATTACTTGAGAAAAATATCAAATGTTGATGATTACACCAAGCTCATCAAAAACGTATTCAGACCAAAACCTCGTCATTTAAAGTGTGCTTGCTGGAATAAATGTCGACTTATTTACACCCACACCAATTCGCTGAGTGTTTGGCATACCATCACTAAAAACAGACGCTCTTTTGCACAGTGCATCGAAATAATTTTTTAAAGCGCACGTAAACACGACATAAATAAAGCAACAAAACAGAATAATTTCAAATAATCAACAAATACTAGATAAATTACAATTCATTGCACAAAATGTGGAGCGCCAACAGGAAGATATTAAGACGATAAATTTAGACCCTGAAGTATTAAGACTAGAAGAACAAACAAGGGATCCCGTAGCAAGTTAATGGCTAAACGAGGTATCCTTGGAAGATAGGCATAAACCTTTTACATAAGGAGGAATTTCGCGATGCTTTGAATTTTTTATATAACCTTCCCTTAAAAGGTTTCCGGGTTTCTATCCATGTGGGGAGAGGTTTAGCACTGGACATGCACTATACGTAAAAAAGGTGGGCATGTTGTCAAGAGACATGACGGTGTTCGTGATTTACTTACATGACTATTAAGCGGAGTTTGTAAAAACGTTCAGATAAGCCTCATTTTTGCTAATTGATGAGAGGTTCAACCTGAATACTGAAAATACTAGCTCTGAGGCTTGGTTAGACATCAAAGCGGGAGGTTTTTTTGTCATCCGAAATTTTTCGACGACTCATGTAAATTCCGTTAGCAACCGCTCAAAATCAACAATGCAGATATTCAAATTCAACGAAAATGAAAAAGCGTACCCTTGAAGTTGATCATGGTTGCTAAACACCGTCAATTTTTGGAACCAATGGGGTGTAGCACCTGAGTGCGTTATATGTTTACGAACACTTGCCATGAACCTGCCGAAAAGCAACACGAGAGCTACAGCCACGTTATTACATGGAAAAGAACAAGATTGTCTTTTGAGATTCTAAAATCAATAAGGTTATGTGTACATGGTTCTGGCTTATTCCATATTATGTTTTATGTTTTATTACTTACTTTATAATATCATTGTTTAGCATTCACACTGAAAGGAAGTGAATAATTTTAACATTTTAACACGCCCATCAAGAACAGTATGTATATCTTTAAATTTTAATCTGTAGTTCACTTTTGTAAATCGCTGTTGAGAAAATAAAATGTTGTCGTCTAAAAGATAAACGCTAAATATGAATTTAAATTGAATTCACGTATTTCTCCTTCCACATCTCATATTACATCGATTAATTGTTACGTAAATTGTTGCTACCTTGCATTTATATCATGATGATCTTTGTTAATGATTCGGGGGCGATTTCATTGTCTGACATTAACGGTGTGATAACTCCTTCCGTTAATTTCTAACCTTAGTCTGTTGCCTCGATTATATCCGCTTTCGTCAATAAGTGACCGAAGCATTATTTGATTGTGCGATCTTAATCCATGAAAAGAGGCAGCTCTCTCAGCATGTGGTACATATTCTGGAAAATAACAAAAGCTAATTAAGAGTCTAACTTACAAACTCTAATATACTCTTGGAGAGAATCACCAAATATTACTTAAATAAAATTAACTGCTCAATACCTAAGCTTCTTACTTTATTCCTTCTGTTTGCCCATAAATCAATGCAAACGCTTTTACTAAAACAATTCCAACTTCTGACTGGTCACTTCACGGATTGCTGAATAAATCAGATAGATTTTTCAAAATATTGGACTTGACCAGCGCTTCAACCAACCCGGCCTTTCGTTTACTAAAAACTGAAAACTGTAGTGTAACATACGGACCCTGAATGAAGAAAAGGTAGATGTCTTTATTTCTGGAACTAGCCTCCTTAAACACTCAAGGTTTTATTCCATCTCTCTAGCAAAAAGTAAATCTCTAGCGTCATCTCTCCCCAATGGAGAACTAGCATCACCGTGATATCACCACAACTTTAATAGGCTTCGAATTTGTTTTGACAACTTAAAGGACAATTTTCACCACAATACTGTCAGCATTTCCAAGACAGATGGCGATGTTGAACCTTGATTCTTCTAACTGAATCGACAGTAAATCGATTTACACGGTCGTGTTTTCAGTATTGGCGTGGAAACAACTGTTTGTTCGACATGATCGACATGATCACTTTTCTTACAGATCATGATTCACGCGTCATCAATGAATCCCCTTCCCGAATTAGAAGCTCTTGTACGATTCAGCGGCAAAGATATCAACGCGTTTGCCTGGTCATTCTTTTTAAATGATTTTTAAAAGTTAACATCGTCTTATTCTAGCTAATAAGCAAGATATTTTAAAGTGTGGGTAGCTACAAATTTCTCTTTTGTTGATAAAATAAGCTTTTAAAAGAGATTGGATAAACATATCTTGGTCATGTTTGAATATCAGTGAACCTTTTGTTTTTTTATCAACTGCATTACTAACTATGATTATTACAAACACACAAAGGCGTAACTTGATTATACTATAATTAAGAAGTGGTGCGTGCAATTTGCAACCATAAATAAGACACCGCAACGGGTATATATTCATACAAAAACACATAAAGGCGGGCTGACACAGTTATTATTTGTCTTAGAAGTAATGATGATGAAGTAGTGATGAGTGCATTTTGCACGTGGGTCTTATTGCTAGTTTATATAAATAACATGAGATCAATACTTACACGCTGCAGGCTTACCATGACAATTCCTACGATGAAACGCAACAATAAGCAAAAGGGCGTCTGACCAATGACAAATATAGTAAAAGAATTAATAAAATTCTTTCTTTCAAAAAAAAGGCTTGGCTGATGCGAAGTCTCTATGCGGCGCGGTTCTTTAAAAAAAAAATATTTTTCTTCAAAATATCTAGAAGAATCGGGATGAATTCTTTATTATTTTTACATATATGTTTGTTGTTGATGTTGCTTAATAAGCAATGATTACTCTTTTAGTTAGCTAGCTTTTTTTTGTGTTTGCCAACTTTTTTAGTAATCAGCTCAAAAGGCGACGCAAAAAAACTTTAAAAAGAAAAGGGAGGCTTGAAGTAAAAGGTAAGTGTTTATCTGTTTTTAAAAAGTATCATTCTTTTAGTGTTTTTAGCAGAAGCAACCCAACCAACTTTTAAAACAATAAAAGAGATGTTTATAAAAAAGTAAAATTCTGCATTTGTGTTGTGTAGAAGAGAATGGAAGAAAAAGGTTAGTGTTTAAACAAACTAGAATTCTTTGAGCGTGTTTGAAAAGAGGAGACGCAACCAACGCAAGAAGAAGAGGGAAGAAAAAGCTAAATATTTATTTGTTCCTAAAAATTATTAAAAAAATGAATTTTCTTATTAATCGTGTTATTAAGTAACTCTACTACAAACACATTTAGCCATGACTCAGACTGTTCTCTACTTAAAGTTGTGTTTTCTACTTAAGAAACGATGAGTGATATTTGCACGTGCATATGCACTCTTGACGATGAAAATTCCTGCGTGAAAAATCTAAAGAAAGAAGTTTACAAAAGATTTAAGAGGCGAAACAAAAATTTATGAAGCCAAGTGATTCTCGAGATTGATTTAAATATTGTCACTGTCACAAGTAGACACACATATATATTTATTTACATAAAAAGGCAAGACATTCCCTATAAAGCGGTGAGTGGAAATTGCACGGGGTTTATATAGCTACAGTCGAGAACTCTAATTCGAATCTCTATTATTCGAACTTTCTATAATTTGAACAAATTCTAAGTCACTGTCAATTTTCCTTAAGGAACTCTTATAAATTTACTTTCTATTATTCGAATCTCTGTAATTCGAAAACCTCCATATTTCAAACAAATTTTCTGGTCCCCTCGGCAAAATCCTTTCTGCAATTCGAATTTTCGGAGTGTAAACTAACCGTGAAGACTTTCAAATGTTTTTTTTTTTCAAAATTCGAATTTTTTGTAAATATTTTTTGTATGAAGTTTGATCATATTATCTTGTGACTATGGTTTGATAAACTGTGTGTGTGTGTTTGAATTAGACAATCTATCTAAAGGCCTATCTCCACTCAGAAATTTTTCGATCGAAAGAAATTTTTTCGGCCGAAAAAAAACAAAATTCAATCTCCACTTCAAATTTTGTCATCAGAAAAAGTAAATCAAAATTAAAATTTCCAGATATATCAGAATTCTATTACAAAAACACAAGCAAAACAAACCACACGTAGTGATGGATCATTGTTGTCGCCATTTTTAAAAGAAATTGTTGAAATTTTAAATTTGATATCGAATCGAACAGATTTTTTTGTTATTTGTTGTTGCGAAATATTTTTAAACGACTTCAAAATTTGCACGTGAAAATTTTAAACGAGGCTATTTGATTGGTCAATCTAGAAATTTTCTGGTCGAAAAAGAATAACAGTTGAAAAAATTCAACTTTTTTTTTCGGAATCGAAAAATTGTTTTTCGAGTAAATTGTGCAATGTTTTTAATTTTAACCAATCAGAATATATCACGTGATGTTTTTCGGCCGAAAATATTTCTTTTCGGCTAAATTTTTCTGAGTGGAGATTGGCCTTAACATGAAACAATAGAAAATTGAACACTTTTTCAGCAATTAGTGTGACTTTGTACATATATGATCATGATACTTAGGAAAAGAAAAAAAAGAATCAAAGAAAATTTGATCATTTTTATTTATTTTTCACCTTCATGATTTTTCTCAATTTTTCAAAAATTCCGATTTTTCTGTTTAATTCGAATTTTCACCCTTTAAACCTGAAAATTCGAATAAGAGAGACTTTCTACTATTCGAATTTCTCTATAATTTAAACAACATTTTTTCCCCTTGGGATTCGAATTAGAGAGAGTCAACTGTAGTTTATATATACATAAGCAATTGATAGAAACCAGTTTTGAAAATCGTATTGATGTGTTGTTCAAAGATCATCTAGTATTGCACAACTGCACTGCACTAGACCATCCATCCTGCAAGTATATTTATGTCTTTTGAGAAATAAGCTTTTTTTATATAAGAACCAGGTAAATTGAGTACAGCATTAGCTGTTCTTAATTTTTGGCTGATTCTAGCCTCGATTTGTTCTTATTCTGCTCTATGTGTAAGAAAAAATTGCGTTTTTACTCCATAAGTTGCATACATCTACAAATAAAAAAAAACAAACACGTACAGGCCCAATTACACTGAAAAATATTCACGAAGAATAATACTAAATTTATGTTGCACCTGTTATTCTTCCTATATCTTTGAATATTCTTCCGTAATGGGGCCTTACAGTTGCAAATGCACCAATCTAATTATTTATTAAGCCTTTGCCTTGTTCTTAGTTTATTCTTAATTTTTGACTAAGCCTTAGTGTTCTTATAAATAAAAAAGTGTAAAGTGATTATAGTTAGCTTACAATGGATTTATATCCTACTTGCCTGTATTTTTATTATTATAAAAAGGTTCAAACGTTTAAAAAAGCATTTTAAAAATCGCATGGACTTTTGCAGCCACTTTTGAGCCATCTTCATCATTGTGAACACAAAAACAAATTTACGGCGTCATCAGTGACATAATTAAATCAACCAATCAGAAGTTTTTTTTGCATTATTCAATCAATTAATCGCTCCTCCTTGGTCATGTGTTAGGTTACATCTTGCTAAGTTGTACCAAATGTACGTCATGCCGATGATTTGCCAGATGTGCAAATGCGATCTTTTATAACTGCCTTTTCTTATGTTTATCCTTTTCTTGCATCGTTTTACCGTGCACCGCCAAGTTATACCATCGATGACCCGATCAAAATTTTGTTTATTGCACTGTCGATCACAGCGAAGACAAACCATCTCGGTAGCAAGGAGATCGTATTGTCGACACCAACAAATACATGTAGTGATATCGTCAAGCCTTCTCCGACCAAGAACGGTCGGCGAAATCAGATCTCACAATTTGTAAACCAAACAGTACTGGAATACGCAATGCTATGTTAAAGCAAGTTTCTTCTTCCTTTTATGCTGTTGCAGCAGTCGAGACTGTGAACAAAAGACCCAGACATTTTTACTAAATATACCAGACCCCTAAGGAGCTAAGATAAGTTGATTACCAAACCTCCGCTAAATTAGAGCAACAGAAAAGAAGCTCGCCAATAGACGTTCTACGTAGCGATGCAATTACTGCCACATTCCTTAAAAGCCGATCTCCATTTGGCCGTACATACGGAGCGGTCAGGCTTACGCATGCGCATTCATCAGGAGTGAGTGAAAGTTTTATGGACGTTAACGGTCAAAATTTGTCTGTCTAGAGAGTTAAACTTGTTTCTACTTTTTCTTTGGCCGTCGACGTATAACAAGATTCTAACCAATGAAATTGAAGAAAAATGTAAACAAACGTTTTGACTTGTTTTGATTTCCGCGGTTGTGGGTCAATGATCATTTTAAAATCAAGATGGACTCACAAACCACATAGGACGAGTTATTAAGACATCTTTACAGTGATTTTTGATGCAACATCCAATTAATCTTGAAGGGTTGAATCCCAGCAGTTCTGTGTCGTGAACTTTCTTCTGCGATTCCAAGCTGCCATATTGTTTAATATATTTGCCGCGCGGATTTTTATCTTCTACCTTATCGGTCCTTTTTACGCCAGCCCAAATTTAACGCCGGCCCTTTTTACACCGGCTCATATTCCGCCACTCAGCAAATTTGTCCTAACGCCATTTAGGGCCGCATTTAACGCCTTTTTTCAGGAAAAAATAAAAATCAACAAAATAACACTTTTAACCACTCACTAGACATTTGTAATGCTTGTTTATTTCACAAAATAAATTCATAAATTAATCGTCAATTACAATTGTAGCTGTAACAATGTTTTCTTTCTCAACGTCACCATCGTCTAACTGCACTGCAAATCTATCATCCACTTTGTCGTCGATTATCTGTTCTAAATAAAATTGCTCCGCCATTTTTGCAACTTGTTGGTTGATAAAAGTTTTCATTTTTTCCAATATTGTCGTACTTTCATGGGCAAAATGCATCAAAATTCAATCCCACCTTCAGGAATTGGCGACGGTCATTACTTGCCACAATCCCGTTAACTGGTCCTCCCTCGTGTATAAAATAATAAACAAATCTTGACAATTCTCTCGGTATAACTGTTACATCTCCAATCCTATCAGTTCTTTTTATTGTTATTTTGCAACAATACGGGTCGATGCTAATTGAGATTTGATTTGTCTCTTGTAAAACTTTTAGATGTTGGTGTAAAGCAATATTTTGCCAAGTTGTTTTTCTATATACGTGGTAACCTCTACTGCCAATTTCTACTGAAAACGACTTGAAACAACCAAAATAAACGAAAATAAATAAACCAAACCAAAATAAACCAAAATGTCAAACTTGACTGAACCAATATTCTTTTCAAACTGTAATAGCAATCGGTAATGGAGTATTGAGCTCGCGGTGCCTAGAAAAATTGTTAAAAAACGGTGGAAGTGTGTCGCTTTCTACAAAGTGAAAGTGGGCTCGTGAGATTTTAAAATCACTTGATTGGGTAAAAAGACGAGGCACAACAGTAAAAAGAAAAATGAACCCTGCACTGTAGAATTAACTTTCTCTTGGAAAAGGAAAATTGCTAGTGCCATATTTGAACACCGCATTCACAATGAAATGATTTTAAACTTTGATCAGACACCACTCGGTTTTACAGCACCAAACAAAGCAACCTTCATCGAAAGAGGTGCCAATTCCGTCCCTATTGCGAATGTAGACGATAAGCGTAAATTCACCGGTACTTTTTCTGTCAACTTGTCAGGCGAGTTTTTGCCAATCCAACTCATATATGCGGGGTTGACTGACAGATGACATCCTAGGGTGAAATTCCCAGAATCATTCCATATAACCCACAGTTCGAATCATTAGTTTAACGAGGCTGTCGTAATCGAGTATTTCAAGAAATTACTTTTTCCTTATCTTGAAAAGAAACGAAAAGATTTGAAGTTTGCAAGCGATACAAAAGAATTACTGATTTTTGATGTGTTCAAAGGGCAGACAACAAGTGCTGTGAATGAGTTGCTTCAAAGAAACAACATCGTTGTAGTTCATGTGCCGAATAATCACACCAATTTGTTCCAACCATTAGACATTTCGGTTAACAAAAGTGCAAAGTGCTACCTTGCTGAAAAATACCAAGATTGGTACGCAGAGCAAGTGCTGAAGCAATTAAATAGAGGGGTTTTAGCACATGACGTCAAAGTGGATGTTCGATTGAGTACCATCAAACCACTTCATGCTCAGTGGATCATTAGCATGTATAATTTTCTTAAAAAATCAAAAGAGCTTGTTTTGTCTGGGTTTAGAAAGGTTCACATTACAGATGCGGCTGCAGAATCCAAAAGCTTGCAAATTTATGTAAAAATCTATTTTTCGAGATCAACGATGTCTTGAACTATAACTCTTGAGGAACTTTGTGTTGTATTTCATATTTGATATTTGGTTTGAGAAAAAAAAGAGATTGTTTAAAATCGGCGTAAAAAGGGCCGATAAGGTATACGATTAGTGGATATTGACTAGCGATGTACGTACGTACGTTCTTTCACATGCCGCTCCGTACGTGCGACCAAGTGGAGATCGGCCTTAAGACATTCTTTCAATATAAAATGTCTTCAACATTACCCACCCCATGCGGATGACAAGAAAATATGCCACTTAATAGAAAACATAATAAAATGTGCCGTTCCTGACCATTCACCTTTAAAAAATTTTCATTGTTTTAATTTAGAGCTTACCTAAACCCCAAATTCACCGTAGATTTCAAATCTGGAAATCTTTTTTAAAATGCTTTTTTAGTTTTTGAAATATAGGCTATTATTAACAAGGAGGCGTTATCTGAAAAATTGGGGGACATGTATGTGAAAGCAACTACATAGAGTTCTCTACTTTCACTTGCCTTCTTCACGGGCAAAAAACGTGCTGGAATCCAGTCTATCCAGATAAACAGTCTAGTTATATTTTCCGACATTTGGTCTTTATAAGGTCCGAAATATCGTTTGCTTATTATGTTTTTATTGTATGACTTGACTGGTTGCAAGATAAAATCATACTTGAAAAGGAGGAGGAAACCTTACGTCATCTCATAATACCGGCAAAACTTAATTTCATGATGGGGCATGTAAGGCGAGAGCAAAAAATGTAGCAAACAATCTTTTAATCGTACAGATTTAGGGGTAGGAGTCTTTACATTATCTAACTTAAGCATTTAATTAAAGATTATATATATATATATATATATATATATATATATATATATATATATATATATATATATATATATATATATATATATATATATATATAATTAGACACAAAAGAAGTCATTTTGGATGAGATCAAAAACAAAGATGTAGACATCCAGCATGTATAACAATGATCATTATGTCCAGATTCCGCATGTTGTTTGGTGACTGTTTCGGAACATTCAACGCAAGAAATTTTAGTGAAATCTTTCGAACTAGTGGTGGCCATATTTTTTTTGTTAGAAACAGCGCAATACAGCAGTAAAAGAATTATCTTTGAGAACAAGTATTCCAACAAAATGGATCTGGAATCTCATTGCATTTACCTCATTACTCAAAATGTAACTGGACATTTTCAACTTACACTCGTAAATCAGAAAAAGTACCAGCAACCCCAGTTGTTAAAGCAAGTGACAATGTAAGATCAAGGAGATGGAGGAGAAAAAAGAATAATATTGATTCGAATTTTTTCTAATTTACTGCGTATGAATTTATTTTCTCCTAATTAATAACGCGTGATTGGAAATTCAAAATTTTGTAATTTATTCCCTCCCAATTTTCTACGCGTACCGGTCAAAATAATTATTTTTTTCCCACGCGTTAAATTAAAGAATTTACGGTATTTAATCTTTGAGGCTCTAAGATGGGCGCTTATACGAGGGGGTGCTTATTTGCAATTCAGAAAAATTGAACATAAAGGTGGTTTTTAATAGAAACTTTTTTTCTTTCACAAAATATCTATTTTCACATCTTCGTCACCCTCCTTGTCTTCGTCGACGAGTAACATGTCTGGACTCGCGTAAGCGATATCACTCATCGGCTTGACACTTGTGTTCATATATTCAAGCCGCTCTTTCAGCATTGTACGGCCTTTGTAACAAAGTTTTACCCTCTTTGAAGCATGTGATGTAGTCATCTGGGCTTCCATCCGTAGCGCAAGTCACTGCACAAGAAACAAATGAATCTCCAATAATTTCCTTCGTCAACATATCAAATGATTTCAGAATCCACTGCACCACTCCTCTTCTTGGGGGTGCCTTCAAGTTGCCACAATCCGTCACCTCCTTTAATCTTACAGCAGCAAGCCATTCATCATAGAACTTGGTACAATGCTCCTTGAATGGTTTATTCCAGCACACATCGGGTGCTTGTATGTATCGTGTACAGCCTCCTGGGACCAAGACCTTGTCAATATGTTTTTACGCTTCAATGAGTCAATCTGAATGAATCAGATCTTCAATGTGGCACGAATATGTATCCCATGCCAATAAACGTTTCCCGAAAGAGACTAACTCTGTCAGAACTTTGTCTATCCAGGTGCTAGTCAACTCGGTATTCATCCATGCATTAGGCAAAGATGTGACAACACATTTCACACTAAAGTCTTTGTTTCCGTGCTACTGTTTTTGCCGAAAACTTGAATATAGGCGCTTATTCGAACAGAAGATTGATGGCTAGCCGCTTATTCGAGGGGGGGGGGGCGGCTTATTTAATAATTTAACCAAGAGGGTAGGTGCTTAATTGAGAGGGCGCTTATTTGAGGGAAGCGCTTAATCGTGGCATTACGGTACATAATATTTTCATCATTTCCCCTATTTAGTTTAGACCCTACGATGAAGAGAGATTTGTTTTTATTTCAAAAATGGTGGATTGAAACATTCCAAAATCAGAAGTGTAATATTCTGTTTCTTAGACACGAGATTATTACGATATTAAGGGATTCGACACATTAAATTTTAGGTTGTTTTAAATTCTAAACCATATGGAATGGTTTCAGCCTTACTGAGTGACAGAGTTTTGAAATCAGCCTCGCTGGATGTGAGTGTTTCTTGATCACTTTCGATTTCTCTCTGTTCTTCTTCCTTGTTAGTTAGGATGGTAATTTGTACCCAGTCGGATGTTGGGGTGTCTGTGTCGGTTGGTTGGTGTGCATAGTTGTGGTCTACAAGTGGTGGCGTGTAAGTATGTTTGTAAAGGAATTTCTTTATATGGTATATGGGCTTTAGAGCATACATATATTCTTTCCCAGCATTGTTCAGTAGCTTTTAACTAAACGTTCGTATTCCTTCATCACTTTGTTTTGATTTTGTTGTTTCTTCTGAGGTTTTTTAGTAATACCATCTCCCCTTCTGTAATGTCTTTCTGCTTTGTGTTTTGCTTGGAGTCTGCATATGTTTTCATTTTCTACTTGGTGGCTTTGTCTGCTGCTTTGATGGACTTGTCGATATCTGTCGCTGGATGTGATATGGTGGGTAGACCATTGTTTATGTTATTTTGCAGTAGTGCTTATGCCGGTGCTGTACCATTGGACGAATGCGGTGTGGTTCTGTACTGTAGAGGAAAACCTGGAAGTTCTTTTTCCCAATTTTTGCTTTCACCATGCGCAGTTTGGATTGCTTTTCCAAGTGTTCTGTTGAATTGCTCTACCTCACCGCAGGGCCAGTATGGTTATTACCACTCGTGGATTTATTCCATGTTGTGCGCGGAATGTGTTATATTCATGTTATGTGAACTGTTTTCCATTATCTGAAGATTTTGTGTAAAGCGTAGATAACTGAAGCAGATGTGATTTCTGATAGGATAGCAGCAGTTACAGGATGTTTAGAAGAATAGTTGATGATGGCCAGGATATGCTCACCGGTTGGGAATGGTCTTTTCAGATCAATGACCAGTGTCTCCCATGGCCCTTTGGGGATTTCGGTCATGAGAGTAGCGGTTCACATTTGCTTTTACGTGGTAGCTTGGCAAGCATGACACTGTTCGATTGTCCTTTTCACCTGTTGTGATAAACTGGGCCACCAAACCTTTTCTCTCAGGAGGGCAATGGTTTTGCAAACACCTTGGTGATGAGCGTGTGCAATTTTAATTGAATGATTTCGGAGTGTTGTAGGCACGACGATTTGTCTGTCTTTAAGGAGAATGTCATTCTTGACAGATGTGCGTAGGGGATTGTATGGTGCAATTTGCGGTTCTTTTGTTCATTTCTTTGCTTGTATGTTGATTACTTTCTGGAGTGTCATGTCTGATTTTGTAGCATTCAAGATTTCTGCAAGGGTGATGTCTTTGGGTATCGCAGGATTGATGAGCATGGTGATGTACTGTTCTGTGTTGTTGGATATATGATTGCGGTGACATTTTGAACTCCTGGAATGTACTGCATGGTGAAATTGTATGCCTGTAGCTGGAGAATCCGACCATCCGTAGTGGTGCTGAGATTGTTGAGTAATCTTGGTTATATTGGTGACTGTAATTGATCATCCCCAGAAAAGATCGAAGCTCTGTAATTGACATTTGATTTCTTTGCTGATTGGATGGCTTTGATTTTTTTAGCGACTACTGTGATTCCTTTGGCAGATATGTGATGTCCGACAAACGTGAGGGAGTTGACTGCAAATTGACATTTCTGTGCGTTGGTTTTCAGACCATGCCTGTCAAATTTGTCAAGAACAGTTTTAAGATGTCTGTCATGTTCTTCAATGGTTTGTCCCCAGATTAGTATGTTATTGCTGATGTTTTGTGCACCAGGGCAGTTTGCAAGAACTTGTTCTATTTGTTTTTGAAAGCTGAATTAACTCGATAGATCGATCTTTTGTATCTGTAGAGTCCTTTTATGTGTGGCAAAAGTTGTAACATCTCTGCTGTTTTCATGCAGCTGGATCTGATGGTATCCTTCGCGGTGGTCTATTTTACTGAAGGTCTTGAATTATTTCGTCTATCTTTGGTATGACATGTCTTTCCCGCTTGATTGCTTTGTTGGTTTGTCGCATGTCCAGGCATAATCGTAGTGAACCATTGGATTTTGGTGCTGGCAAAAAAAGATTTAGCCGGCTTGTTGATCCCGGTACTGGTTCTATGATGTCCAAGTTTAAGTACTTTCAAGTTCCTCCCCAACCTTGATTCTGGTGTGATACGGTACTAATCGGTGCGAAATTAGCATCAATGTGGAGTTGTAGTTCAAAGCTTTTGAGCATTTCATTTCCTTTAAACGTGTTCAGGTGTTGGTTGATGATTAGGTGATGATCAGGTGTTAAATTAGGGACTGGTTTGTCGGTTGACTGATGACTGTTTTGGTAGTGTTTTTCTCTGGTGGTCCCACTCTCAACATCTCCAGTTTTTCCGCTGTAGTTTTGCTTAGCAGTAATCCTGATGAACCTTTGATAACATGGAATGTTGCATTTTGGCATTTTTTCCAGGAAGTTGTAATGGTGCTTTGGAATGTACTTAAAACCGGTAGTAGTTGTTTTGGGTTGTAGCCAAAGATCTTGATTTCTGTTGGTGACAGTTCTGGTTTTGGGCATAACGAATTGTATGTATGCGAATCTAGTTAATTGAGCGATGAACCAGAGTTTATAAGAATGTCAATTATTACTATCATTAAGCGTCACCTGCCTTAGTGGTAGCTTGTGTTGACTAATATGGAATACATACACCTCCTCGTCAGCTTGGATAGTATCTGTATGGTACACCTGATGAGATTGGGTATCCTCTTCTGGTCCTTCCGGTGTGATGTTGTTGGTTCGATATGGTCTCCTGGTTGATGGCTGATTTATCCTAATCAATCAAAACTACACTATTGGCTGTTGGTTGTGCCTTTTGTTTGTTTCTGGAATCCTTGGTAGCGTTGGTGAGTGTCAGTGTATTGGTGGTTCGGAGATGGCTGTTTTGAATGATCCTCATTGATTTTGGTGCGACAGACAATTTGGATATGTATGTCCTATGTTTCCACAGCGTTGGCAGGTCTTTCCTTTGGTTCGACGACACTCTGGCCCTTCATGACCAGTTCCTCCACAGCATGAACACAACTTGGATTGTTGGAAGTTTTGCTTGTTGTGTCGATTGTGTTTTCCTCGGCTGGTTTCTGTGTATGCGATTTGCAAATTCAGTTGACTGCTGTTCTGCCCTATTGGTATCCATTTCTTGTAATTGCTGCGTTGTACTCTCATTAGTTCTGGCAATTTCACTGCATTTGTTAAGCGTATAGATTTTGTTCTGACAAAAGTCTTTTCCGTAGTTTGTTAGAGTTACATGCAACAACTATGCAAGAGATTTATCAAAACAGAGATTTATCAGAAATCTACAAATTATGTGTGTTTTCACATATATATGTTTTATCTATATAGGTTCTACCCCTTGTGGTGTACTTATCATTGCTATCACACCGGCGAAACGTAGCTTCTCTTACACCTTCTCTCAGAATTTTTCTCCGTACAACCAAGTTTTTGTCGTCTTCTTATCAATAACTGTTTGTGTTCCAAATTGTCGCAGGGATTTCTACAAGAACAGTTTTTTCTCGCATCTAGACTTTGGAACTCCTTTTCATCTATTGCTTTCCTTTTGGCTTTAACTTTCAACTGTTCAAAACAAATGTTTATTCATCGTCATCTAAAACCACTTAACTTCTCTTGTAGCTCTTTACTCACAAGTGCCCTTTAATGGCTTTGTTTTGAGCAACTTCAATGATAACATAAAAATTGCAAATGGCATTCATCACCTAAATATATAGCATAAACACGTCATTTCGCCTTTGTGTGTTTGTGACCATCTTCGTTATATATAACTCATTATTAATGAATGATTTAGTACAACACATCAAATTTCACGGAATTTAATCGATAAACTGACTGATATTATAGAATGAACTTATACAGTTTTTTAATTATATGCAATCTGCTGTTGGTTACTTTTTCAAGTTCTATTTTCGAAGAAGGCATTATAACAGTAAAGTCTTTGAAGTTACCAAGCTACATCGGACGATGGTACCAGGTACAGTTTTAAAGAAACATTCAACAATTCCTTTACACTAAAAGTTCGTTGGCTACTCTATTAATGGGTGTTATTTTAATAAGATTCAATTAAGTGAATTCAGTATGAAATAGTAATTAGAATGACAAAAATACACTTTCATTTAGATGTTTTCCGACTTGACAGCTGTTCAGTTATATGAGAGCCATGCTTTGTGTGTCATTGTTGATTGTGAGAGTTATTTTTTCATTTAATCAGTTTGCTTTTAGTTTAATGTTTTAATCTTGGAATGTAATGGTTGTGTGAACTACTAAATACCTGTAATTTTGTTGAGTTCTACCTACCGAGTGGCGGACTGCTGTCATTTTAACTTTTTATATTATTAAAAAATTTTAACATATTTATATTAAAATTAGATTATATAAATTCAAGTAAAGCATAAAGAGAAGAAAACACCATTCTATTAAACAACAACAACATTTAATAAGCATTTTTACAATAACAACTAAAGCTGACAAACCCTTTAATAATTTTACATGTGTCATAAATAGGTGATTTATAAGGCAGAAAATTTCCTCATGACTTTGGCATGTGAACAGTAGACACACCGGTGAAGAAAGAATTCAGAAGTTCAGCCTTTTTTATCACTCAATTACAGTGTGACAGTTTTTGAAATTCCATATGGAAGATGGAATTTTCTGTTAACATATGCATAGAATGGTTTTAGGGTGGATTTAACGTTTTTAGTGGTGCTGCTTTAGATTAGTTACTAGTACTCCTCGTATTCCAAATACAACATCTTAGACTCTTATTTTACTTTAACCTTTTTCTCTGATTTGCAGGATATTTTCGAAACATATTTATTTTCCAAGAGACAATGAACGTCAAGGAGCTTATCCCACGATGCTAATGTGTCAAGGTTTGAAAAGAAGTTAATTCATTGATGATGTTTTTGCCGTATGAGAGTTGTTTTTTTTGTAGGTTTAATGGATTTGGTACTATATGCAAGAATATTTATGATTGGAATTGTTTGTGGAGGTGAATTAATGGTGGATTACGGTTAAGTCGTTTAGGGGTATGTTTGTTGGTGTGTTATGTGAGAACGGATGTTTTGGGTTTGATGTCAAATTTTGAAGCACATGAGTTGAAGTGCATTTACGAACCACTTCATTTTATTGCGGAATAATAACTAAAACTGTTAAACCAACTTCGGTCGTAGAATAAATTGTGATAAAGGTTAAAGGACATTTTAATTTAACTGAAATTTAAAAAGTGAAAAGAATTAATATATTTATAAAGTAAATGCTGTTAAATTAATTTTAAGTATAAATAACAATTATATATACATATATTTTGTATTATGCGAGAAATTAATACTAATAAAAATATAGAACTGGTGTTTTCAATCTTCAGATGAACAGGTGAGCAACAACACTCTGAAGATGTCTGGATCGTTCCGCAAGTTTTCGCCATTTGGAAAAATTCATGAAGTACCTGGTAGCGTTATCCAGCCAGAGATTGAACATGAAGGAAACATGCAAATACAACTTGTTCGTATGCCTTATACTACGCCATGTAAGAATATGCATGATGTAATATATATATATATTAACTTGACAATTCTTGCTAAAAAAAGGAATTTTAGCCATTGTTTGTGCCTCAACAGTCCGAATACAACTTTGGGTATTTAACACGATGCATGGATTCCCTTCTTGCGATGAAATATACAAACTAATTCGAATAAAATGCTCAGATTTTAATATGATTTATTATTAACATTGTCTAATAGTACACGTTTTTTTTTTATTATAAGAAACACACTTTTTGGCTGAAGTTTCTTAAATTCGGGGCAATTTGAGCAATTATAGAGATGCTTAGACAAAGAAAAAACGAATTTTAGTAGTTTGGTTTATTCAGTGTAGATAGTTTGTATAATATGTCGTTTGTTAGAGAAGTGTTCCAAGCTTTATAAACTGTTTTCTTATATTTTGGGGTCCCTGAGAACAGGATAAAATTATTTAAGCCTGACCATGTTTCTTATTTGTTTCTTAATTTTTGTCATATCTCAGCCTCGTGAATGAAACCTTATATAAATAAACATATATTTATAATGCTCGTAAATATAGCTGTAATTTGTTTACCCATCAGATTTAGTCATCAAACTCGGGCCTCTAAATCCAAACACCAATCTCTACGAATATTCAATTGTCACTGACTCAAACAAAGGCACATTGTTTGTTTTGGCGCGATCAATATGGAGGTTTCGACGTTACTACCAGGAGGAAGTGTTGGAGTTTTGTAAGGAGAATGGGTTCGTCGCGTATTACAATGAACCGAGGGAGACACCACAGCCTCCCGCGTGCGAGTACCCGCGAAGTAAGATTGCAGAGAGACATGCTAATGAGTACCACGACCGACGCATTCGAGAATGTTGATATACTCAGGGTGGCCAAAATAGTCTGGATAACGAAATTGTTTGTCTTCGCATTTCATATTTCGTGATTGAGCAAGTGTTTACCAGTAGTAGTCAGTAGAGTCTTTTAGAATTTGAAAGTCATTGGTTACCTTGAAATATTTTGTATGTTTTCCATTATTCTGTAAGTATTCATTTTGGAACTTTCTTATTCTTTATAGATGATTTATTAAATTTTGTACATTTATATATATATATATATATATATATATGTAATATACAAAAGGATAAATGTGTTTTACGACTCTCCACTTGTTTTCTGAAGATTTTAAAGTGACCTAATGTTTTAGTGATGAGAGATGGTCCCACGTGAGCTGAAAATTTGCTCACGAGGGTAACTTGACATAGAGAATGTCATGACGGACTTAGTTTTTTCGATGAAGTTTTAAATTGCGGGTTTATGGCGGTTTAGTTTGAAAACAACATTGGTTTTCTGATATTAAAGTTAAGTTGTTGAGTAGTTATTCTCCTGACATTTCATTACAAGTTTCTAAGAGTTTTTGCAAGTCTCTTTAATAATACTCACCGATAGAGCAGTAAAAGAGTTTATTTTTGCACTTATTTCCAACATTTCGGACAATCTTAAGAAATCATTAATTACCCCGGGAATGCCGTGTGTACTGCTAGTTTACTATAACAAGGTAGGTATTCTATAAAACTGATTAAAATTGGAAAATATTAATGCAGTTTTGTAGCGATTTTTTGTGTTATTTCCCAATGTTTACTGCCTAGACAATTAAGATTATCTTTATAGAGTTACTTTAACAACGTAATTTTGCGCATCTCAAAGAAAAATGTAACTTTGTAAAATTGCGTTTCTTTAAAATAGAAACAATATGGTTGGAAAGTGATCAGAAAAGTCGGAAACATTCTTGAGGGTCCGCTAAAGCGGTTTACTAAGCTTTGTAAAGGTGAATTTCCATAGAGCGCATTTTGTGGTTTCCATATGATTGTGGCGTACAATGTGTCATAGGTATGGCCATGGTCATAGGGTTTTACCGAAGAGAAAGCTGGCTATGTGGGTCAGACCTCTTTTTTTGAAAAGACGACGAAAAGGCCTATACAATATGTTGTATTATTATTTGTAGGCATTATGTTATAAGATTTTGAAAATAATGTACTAGGTTGTTTATAATCGTATCATTCTTCTGGTATTCCCTTTCTACATCACTGTCATTTTAGTCCATCAAGGAACTTGCGTTACCTTATTCTCTTGAAGCTATTTTGTTTACGAAGTGTGAGGGCTTTCAGAATAATTACGTAATTAATAAATTTCAAACAATCTGATTGGTTCTTTCCCGAAAAATATCTCGCGCAAAGTTGAAAAAAGCCCGTGTCAGCGGTATTTGGTAGTTATTATGCATGCGCATAAATCACAGTCGCCAAAATCGCCAGAGCGCTCTATGGAAATCCACCTTTAGCGCGATTCAGTTCTTTACGGCCTTCGCAAGTACCTTTTAACAAAGTAAGTTTTGAAAGAAAAATACGTTATCTTTTAGAAGATGTGGAAGTTGACAGCGGATTTTCAAAATTGTGCTGCAATAATTAAGCATTTTGTCAAAACCTTTTTTCGGGCAAAATAATTTCTTTTGAAATATCTACGTAACGCCATTGGCCTTTTGTAAAACTTCTGCCCTACTCTCCAAGAACCCCATCCAACTATGACGAAATTCGCGTTGGTTCAGCATTGTGTTTACTCCATGTGTACTTATATGCGATCGAAAGAACAGTTGCTAGAACACACTAATAAATTTAAATTTCATTAGAAAATATTTAAGCTACATATTATTATTATATATAATATATATATCCCTCTGTGAAAATTCGAAAAATTATGTCAAAATTAATTATCAACAGAATCAACGACAGATTAAAACTGTTCAACAGAACGCTACGCCAAGATATCTAAATTATAGAATAAAATATATAAAAAATTGTGAAGGAAGCTCAAAAAACATTTTTGGTTGGAAACATTCGGGTACAAAAACACACGAATGGCGAAAAGAAAATTTTACCAATTTAGTTCGAGAGAAACAATATATTTTCGTTGGAGCGATCAGAATATAAAAATTATTTTACAAAAGAAGATATCAAAATATTGTTTTGTCGACTCAGCAGCCGCATGAGCTAGATTCTTCGTTTGTTTCTTTGCTGGGCGTCATTAGAATGTGGATCGGCTTCGACCTCTCGGCGTTGCCGTTAGGAGTCATCTGCTCTTGCAGGGAAGTGGCGATTTCTCGGAATAACTGAAAACAAACTCGATAATTAATTCGGGAATTAGGTTAGCATGGATCTGAACATTTATACACGGTTTTTTATTATTATTAGAAACCAGTCTATAAGAAACCGCAGGCTCAGGTTTGCCAAAAATTAAGAAACTTTTAAGAAACTTAGGCGGGCTGAAACTTTTCAAGTTAAGAAACTTTTGTCAACAATGAAAAATATTTTCTTATGCAACAGTTCAGCCTCAATTATTCTTAGTATATGTATACATTAACGAAAATAATTTGGTCGTGACAAAATTCTGGCGAAGATTTTTTTGTTTACATTGCGTCGATCGAACGTGTTTAAACAATCAACACATTAGAAAAAATTAAATTAATTTAAAGGTAAATTGTAAGAAATTTTTGAGGGTCAGAACAAAGAAATTAAGAAACTTTTGAGCCTCAAAATGACCAAATTTTAAACTCGAGGCTCAGCCCATTGCTTAGGTAAAAAAAAAAAAAACAACGTGTATAAATTCTAAAACGTTTCGCGTATATACCTTTTTAACATTGTGGCCAGTTTTGGCGCTTGCCTCCATGAAAGCCACACCAAGTTCCTTGGCCCTTCTGGCTCCCTGCTCCATTGATACTCTTCTAAAAAATAAACACTCCAATTAAAACAATAGTCGTTAAAAATTTAATAATAAATTTAAAATTCTACGCAACGAATGAACAAAAACACAATTACAATAGTTGATGTTTTTTTCATTAACACGAACGTCGGTGTTTCTTCTAAACCAAAGACGTTGTTCAGAGGCCTTAAAACAACAGGACCAACCTGTTCCCTCTTGAAGTGCAGTATTGGACAGTTAAAAAAAGCAACACGTAAACAATTCGTAAAAAAAAAAAAAAAAATTTTATTCATTTTTTAGATATCCATTGGCTTAGACTGAAAATGATGTATGACAATGAAGCTTAGAATTGTCGCAAAATTTAGATTTCAGGGTAAAAGGTCTCGAATTATAAATAGCTCTAGTAAGAATATCAATAATAATTTTTTAAAGCACTTCAAGCATATCTAGGGACAGTGAAATAACATCCTGGTTCATTTAATTTCAGTTTGATTGCTAACCATACACAACAACTATATCATATAATTACAGTCGCGAAACAAGTTTTGAAAAGTGTTTAGAGCCCAACAATCAAACGTATCCCTCTTTTTAAAAGTACAAAATATACATTCAAGTATTGATAATTCAAGTGACACAATAAATAATATTTATTTGGAGCCCAAACATTTTAAGTAGAACAATTTCAATGTTTTATGGAATTATATATTTACATGTATTCTATTATTGATTAGATAAAACGATGTAATATGGAAAATCTTTGAAAATGTTAAAACAATGATCTCAGTGCATAGAACTTGATTTAACGGACACAATTAAAAAAAGGAACGTTGCGAAACTAACCAGATATTTTTTTCAACAAATCACCAATTAATAATTTTTAAGAAATTATTCAAAAAGATTATCAGCAAATAAGTTCATTGTACATTCATTATTGACACCTTTTATCAGCGAGATCAGTTTTGTTTCCGCACAGAACAATAACCACGTCATCGCGCTCCTTGCGTACGTCATCAATCCATCGATCGATCTGATCAAATGATGTCATGCCTGGAAACGCAAGGTGTGTAGTGGAAATTTTAGAATCGCAAATGCCGGCACGAACGGTTCAAGGAACCTAATAAAACTCCGGGTCGAGGTCTTTATGATAATGCTTAATGAGCGTTCTGGAAGCCTCGTTAAAAAAATAAATAAACAAAAACTAACAAAAATGATTTGGTTTTCGTTTTCTCCGTCTTAAAAAGCCTCAAGATTGAAATTCTTTAACAGCTTCACATCTTATTAATAATAAACTACGACATTGAAATAGAATACAACTTCGCAATTTCATTATTTTCACTCAAAACAGCTTCACATTAAAAAAAATATCCTTTAATTTCGCATTTTGCAAAGTGAAAAATTCCAATGCTGGCGCTTACTAGTAATATCGTAGACTGCAACAGCAGCAGATAAATCACGTATGTAATTGGGAATTAGACTTCGAAATCGTTCCGTTCCTGCTGTGTCCCATATTTGCAACCGAATCTGAACACAAAAAATGAATGGAAACACTCTTTTTCCGTTTGTCCAACAAGAAGGCAATTTCGTAAAACCCCTTTTTTAATATAAAGCCCATTCAATAGCATAACGACACAATCATTGGTATAATGGCCACAAAAGTGAATGTTTTGGAAACGAATGCTTTGGAAATTGTATTCGTTATTAAAACTATTTTTTTCCATTTCGGACACACACTCTCTAGTCTAGTTATGACTTCAAAATACTTCACGTTCTTTAAAACTGAATATTGCTTGAAACTAATAAAACACAAACCTATTAAAGAATTAAACTACCATAACGGAAAATTACTGGCCAGCAACTAATATAAAATGGACTTAGGCCACCTGCATTTAATAGTTCGTTCATCGTCAAATCGCCGCATTTTAAATAACATGAAATTATAGCGCATTTTAGTTCATTATTTGTCTCATAATGTTAAAAATCTATGGAAATCTAATTTATGGAAATCTTTAATTTGAAGACCCGACGAACGCGGCTGAAAATTATACTTTATTTTTTAAAAAATATATTATAATATTACTATTATTCTTTCAGTTAACAATGAAGTTGATTGTTCTATTATTTCTTATGCAGTATGCCATTCTTAAGCTTTTCTTTTACGCGTAGTATTTTTACAATGGAAATTAGCCTTTATGTTTCATACATACAATGCGCACAACGGAGGAGTCGCGCATAAAATATTCTTAGAAAAATGTAAAAACATTGATTTCTTTAATTCTTCGAAATATTTTGTGTGAAGTTCAAGATGATAATAAAATTAAGTGTTGTTACAACAGGCAGCAAATTTATCTTAAAGCCATATATTACAAGATATGACGAAAGCACAAGCCTAAGCAATGTTGCAGCATTAAAAGATATTATTAATATTGTTGATGTTTTGGCAGGCGAGGAGCGAAGTCTTAATAGTATTGACTGTGAATGTCTTGCTGATATAACTTTGGGTGATTTGAAGGAAACTGTGAAAGGTTTACTCACGATAAAATACATAATTCAGTGAGTTGATTTTACTTTTGATTTTGCCCCAAAGTGTATATTGTATTTGTTGAACTAATGTTTCACCATGTGAATTGTTTAGTAAAGCAATGTATAAAGCCAATTCTTTCTTTACTAATTTCCTTTTTTTATTTTTAGTTCTGACATGTGAAAAGTGTCGCTATAAAATATACGAAAGAATTAGTGGCTATTTTATTGAAGGACTTCAGATTTTCCTTTATAGTAAAATAACGTTTTGAAAATACATATGGTGGATTATTAAACTTATTTTTTAGTCCTCGACTTATGTTTTGATCCCCTTGTCAGTTAGGGAGGACTCAAATGTGGATATCGATGATGTTACCTCTGACGCTGATAAAATGTTAGGTTCTTCTGTAGCCAAAAGGCAGCGTACATTAATGGATTTTAATCGGAGTGAAACGTTTTGGCCACGGTTGAAAAACACTGAGCAAGTCGCATCACTAACAAATATACTTAAGATGTTTGACGACAGTACCAACTCTGCAAAAGAGGCATTAGATTCATTCTTAAAACATACAAACATTCAGGCAAAAGTAATGCTATATGATGCATTGCTTGTGAAATATAAATCAATTTGTTCTGGTGTCCTTAATCAAAACTTGGACTCGTTCACTGAGTTGTGTGTTTCAATTCGAAACCTTGTTTGGTATGTGTCTCCGCACCGTGAAAGACTTAAATCCCGTGGTGCGAGCCTACCTGCATTTCTTAACCCGATGTTATATTTTAATGATCCGCGTCGAGCCAGAACAGTTACACCAAGAAACAGTGCTGAGATATGTAGGCATGGTTACAAGCCTACTTGAAAAGTCTTTCGGAAACAAATCATCATTTTCGGAACTCTATAATGTAATAGATAAGCTTGTTGAAGCATGTGTTAAGTATTGCGATTATCTCCAATCTAATCTCCAAGCTGTTTCTGAGTATCAGTCTTATGAGTGCACAAATAAAAATGTAATTTTAAGTTTGCCTTTTTGTGAAAACATTCATGATAGCTACAAGAACTCGCGAGAAAGAAAAATTATTGATACTTTGGAGGACAACTTGGAAACGACCGATATTTACGATCCAATTAATCTAAACGATATTCTGCCATCAGAACGAGCATATCGGTATACTTTTTTAAAAAAACTAAAAACTGCTGGTATCTCAACTAACAATGTGGTTCTGTTTACTCGCCAGTACGGCCCCGCAAATGGGTATCTGGATTTCATTTGGAAGGAGGGAATAGAACCAGAATTAACATCAAGACAAGACACTATTAACAATTTAATTAAAACAATGCCAAGATATTTTTCACGCAGTCATAAAAACAAGGTTAAATCATTGACATCGTTGATTATGCAAGATCGAATTTCATCGGCCCAATTCCGAGCTCTATATCGTGAGTTAACGGGTGATGAAACGACCACTGATAATGCCATTTCAAAATCTGTTGACGACCGAATGCATCTCATACTTAAAACTGCCGATGAAAGTATCATACGGGATATGAGGATAAACAATGGACGCAAGTCTAACTTTGATGCCTTTTGGGATCTAACCGGAAGAAAAATCGAGGAATTACAGGCCACCGCGGTTGATGATCGTCGACATGCGCAACAATCTGATACAGAAGATATAGTCTTAAACATGGCAATGGCGTTATCTGCCCGAGATCTTCACGAGCAATGTGTAAAAGAGGCTAAAAAACAAAATCTCTGAGATGAGAATATACCATCCTTGTCATGGTTTCGGTTGCAATTTTGGCCGAAAAATGCCTACACCCTTCAGCCATGAACTATACTGGATGATTAAAAATTTGTTACCTTATCCAGTAGCGATGTATACGGAAATTCTCGCCCGATGATCATTATTGTAGTGCGTTGTATCGATATGCCCGTGAATTATGTGTTAAATTCAACGAACACGCAGCATTTATAAGCACTGACGACAAGAATAAAATAAAAATTGGGGAGCCAAACTGTCCTGTGTCAGCAGTTACGCGAGGTAAAAAAGTACTTGTTTCATTGGGACATGCTGTAAAAGTAGCTGATCACGATTTTACATCATTGACTATAACACCAACTGTTATTTTTTCTCATGATATACCCGATTCGATTGATAAATCCTGGTATCGTGGCAAACCATTTGTCTACCTCAAAATCACAGCTACGTAACCATCAACTGCACTTCGCAACGCTGTAGAATTAGAGGAGGTACTGATTCGACAATATGGTAGCAAGGACGCAATCCCACCAATAATATTTCTTTATACTGATGGCTGGCCTGAACATAGAACCAATTTTCTCTCCGTAAAAATTGCCGCTATCCTGTTACAAAAGTCGATCAATGCAGATATGGTCCTACATGTAAGAACCGCCCCAGGACATTCATTTAAAAACCCTCCAGAAAGAATAAACTGTATTTTAAATATTGGTTTGTATGGTCTCAGAGTCATGCGTAAGCCAGTGCATCACGACCCTGAATTAGAAAAAAAATTAGAACAGTGTGGAAACGTCACCAACGTAAGAAATTTACTGAATCAAAACGAGCAATACTCTGATCTATTAAAAGAGTCATGCAACGATACCATCGAATTAATGTCGAATGTATTTGAGCGATTATATTTGAAAGGAAATTCTATTGAAGTTATTAGAAATCCTGTTACCGATGAGCAAGTTAAAAACTTCATCGACTCTATACCAAATAAAGATAACGACTTAACGGGAACCGAAACGATGGCAAAGGTCAACAAATTCCCAAAATTAAAAGAGTATTTAGATCACTGCTGTGTTCAACGAACATATTTCTTTTCAATCAAGAAATGCGGAAAAGCAGATTGTAACATTTGTGAACCAACCAGACTACCGGATCATGTGTTTGAAAATCTGTATCATCTGCCAGATCCAATGCCTGACGAGCAGAACGAAGGGCATTACATGTCATTTCAGCAACTGTATGGAACCAATACAACAGAACAATATCTATCGTCAAAAACCATCAGTGCCAAAAAAACGCATGGTATTCCTTTCAGCCCATCAAAGCAGCATGCACTAAATACCAATCTAGTCAAAGAGTGCACTGAGTGTGGAAAGCCACGACTAGTTTATGCCCAAAAGAAGATATCAGTGTCAGTAATAAATAAATTCAAAAGACTGACAGCTGATTTACTGTTTGTCTGCGGTAGCAATATTGAGGAGCTTGTTGGTCCCGATTATTTCAAGGAGTTGTTTATACGCCAAAACCTAAGATGCATTGACCATGTTGATATTATATATTACAGCTCGGGATACACTAGTTGCTGCGTGCATTGCGGTACTAAACAGAAAATCAGTACTGGCAACAATGAATATCCAATGTGTGCTGACTGTAAAAAACTCAAAAAGAAACCAGTCGAGAGAAGAAAATCATTTTTAAGAAAAAGTTAACAACTATTGTAAAAATAATATAACGGATAAAGAAAGAAGTTTTGTTTAATATTCTACTATACTCTTTTTTATTAAGCATAAATGTTTATAAGCATAAGTATGAAAGCTCACCTACAAATCTAAACATATTTTAAGCATCACTGCTGCCTCAATACTAATAATAAATTTGAATAATAAAAACCCTGATATAAAAACATACAAGAATAAGCAACCCTTAGGTTTGTGTCTGCTTCACAGAGCCTAATTAATGGAATAAACGCTATATATCCAATTCGGCATATATGTCGTATCTAAGAGGGTTTTTTCAGTCTACTGAATCGTTCACAGTATTAGTAGCCTGGTTCCCAAACCATTTCGGAAACTCAGTTTGAAAATGGTCTGGGACTCGAGTTAAGAATTAGCAGAAAACCGCCTATCTTGTATACATGTTATAAAGCTTCTAGCATAACAGAGGATGGTAAATTCCAATGGGTATATATACATAACGTTTTTATATTATAAGCGCACGATGCTCTACGGGCCTATACGAGCATATAGGCTATAAGCTTTTATTCCCAACGGAGATTAAAATGCAAACTATACAAACTTTCCATAATGGTTGTTTTTATGACACAATTCGTGGCACAATCTTAGCTTTACAGTTTGGAGAAGGAAAACGTGCATAGATGTATTTTGATTTTAAACCTTTATTTTTCCCAAAATATTGAATAATGGGCGCACCGCGCATTTTGGTTTTTGATCTCAAAATGACGATGAATGAACTATTAAATGCAGGTGGCCTTATTATTACTGATGTATAGGTCGCCAAAAGCTTTGGGGTATAATCACCATCTCTGAGGTCGTCAAAAACTACAACCAAATTGCAAAATCTGGAAATCAGGAAATTTTACAAAATTTGTTCTCTTATGATTGGTATAGATTGCATAATAGTGAAAATTTGAAAAAACAAAATTTTCTTCTTCTTCGTTTTCAAAAATTATTAGGGACACCTGGACACAAACAACCTAACAAATTACAAACATTGATAAACTATTGTAATAATAATTAAATTTAAAAAACAAAGCAAAAAAATACCTTTTTATCACCAACAGCTAAAGTTTTAGACAAGAAATCTATTCCAATGGTTGCCTAAAAAATACATATCCACATATTAGGTATTATAAATGTAATCAGCTCTCAGAATAACATCGTTGACAGTGGTGACTTCTCCAGAATGCTATTATAGTAAATGAATGCAATTAAGATTTCGTAGACAATCTTTTGAATATTATAAAATGACCAGCATGATCAAGTGAAGGTCTAGAAAAGCTTTTAGAATTAAAAAAATGCAATTCTGTTGCTTATGGTGTGTTTTCCTGATTTCCCACTTATCTTACTTAGAAAAGATTTAGAGGATATTTTGCCAGATTACAATTTTGAAAATTGACGGCTATTTTTTGTAATGTTTTAAATATTGTAGTAGCATAAAATTTACTAAAAAATTATATATGGACAAAACCTTAAAGAAAGGAAACATACCTGGTATGTACTGTCAAAACTATCATACATGAATCGGGTTATTAAAGAAGTCTTTCCGACTAAAATATTGAAAACCATATTACGCAATTTTGTCATTCGACAGAATATGAGAAGCTATCAAATTGAGGTTGGGAATGATGTTAGCTCGACTAAAATAGTTCAGACTTTAGTATTTTGCAGAATGTTAAAAACAGATTTTATTAGACATACCGCTTTGTTCACCCAAGAAAACTAGTTTGTACTTCTTCGTGCCAGATGTTGTTCCATTTCCATCAAAACTCATGTTTAATGTCAAACATTGTCTTTGTCAATATATAATAAAGTGTTTGTTTAATATATACATATATCCAATATATAAAACTGCAAGAAAATTTTCACAATATGATATCAATGAGATTGTAAAAGAACAAAATTAAAAACTTCAAAAGATTAAAATGAAATTGGGAGCTTTTTTTAGTTGAATTCATTAAATTATTAACTAGATTATATATATAGATAAATTAATACATTATAAACTTACAAATATTGTCTAATCAAAAAATTTTAAAAATGACAAATTAGTTGAGAACAACAATTTTTTCTTGTTTTACGCATTCCATATCACTAACCAAATAAACTAATACAAACAGGTTATTTTTCAGATATTAAGATCAAAAAACTTTCTAATTGTGCTAATTGGTCTGTCTTTACTTCATATCTCCAATCTCCAATACTAAAACTTCCATTCAGAAGTTATATAATCTATTTGGATTTGAATATTTAATCAATGTTGCTTGAGGTCACTTGATTAAAAACTCTTGCCTTTGAATCAAGAAATTCTAATGTTTTTAAAGTCTGTCACTCTCCTCCGTTCATAAATTAAATTCAAAAAGTGATTGGGAATGATTAAAATGTGTGGCATGCAACAAACAGCAGGCCATTAATCACACGCCATAAAAAAATGTGGTGTGTGATTGCGTGCTGATTAATTTTCTGTGCCAGGCTCTGTTATATGCCTCAAAACCCTCAACGCCGACTCCTGACCTAGGTTAAAGAACTACGTATGACCAGATCACATCAACCAGGTGCCACCGTCTTGGGTCACCATCACATCAACCAGGTGTCGCCGTCTTTGGTCGCCTGGGTTTAAAAATGATCACTGACTGACTGCTGTCCTTCAGTCGTACGTAGGTGAACGTCAAAAGAGCACGAACAAAGCAAGTCTGATTTACTGCATTTGCGTTGATAAATGTTTTTAAAGTTTAAATGTTAATAAATGCATTGAAAATATCATTTTTTCTCGTAAATAATATATCAATGGGTCAAGAGTTGAGACATTAGCTATGGACAACAAAGAAGTCAAAAGACGTTAACTAGATCAGATCAGACCAGAAAAAATTGTGTAAGCACGAATAGCATGAAAAATAACAACATAAATTTTAAAATAACATGCTTAAATGAGTAAAATGTCCTGTCTGCAGAAGGTTTTTAATATCAATCAATCAATCAATTTTATTTTCCAATCAACAATATGTACATAAAAAAAAACTCTTTTAGAAATAAAATAAAATGAAATAAAATAAATAATAGATACATTTCAGTATTAGCAAAATAACGTATACGTATACAGTCAAAAATTTTTTTTTTTGATTTTTAAACAAGAAACAAATTGTGATTGGAGGGTGTCATTCAATAGTAAAACTAGGCAAAGGAATAAAAACATGCATCAATGAGATATTCGCAAAATGTTTGCTGGGGGCATTTAGGCAGAGAAGGGTGGCGCTCACTTCCCAACAAGGACTGTGTATTATATTATGAAAAAGAAATATAAAACATAGACAAAGTTTTTCCGACTTACAGTAACTATATTTGCTGAAATTTGTTGTTTGGCTGGGCGGAATTATTTATCAAAATTGCTTCTGAATAGGTAATAGGTTGAAAGAATCCATTTATAAAGTATATATAACCTAAAGAATCAGATTGATTGGATGGTTTACTTACTTACATTTCTTGCAGCATTGTTTTTATTATTTCACCTTTTCCCCATCTTCTAATCAGTTTAGTAAATTTAAATATTGTTGTTATTTCTTTGGTGAACATTCCTTAACAATAATTGAAGTATGCGTCTAAATGTCAATCTTCTTTTAAAAGTTGTGTAGGCAGTTTGTACAAATTTCATATTTCGTATTGCAATTATTTTTGGTGGAATACTACAGTAATAAACTAAAATTAAAGTCCTATTCCTCTGTCAAAGATTTAACTCTGTTCCACAGTCTTTGACAAATGGAAGTAATCTATCTAGCTGCTTGTTTGTGCAGCAGCTAGATTACTTCCATTTGTTCTTGTTGCTATGCTTTCTAGTAAGGGTTACAGTATAAAACTGTAAAATGTTCAGTATTGTCCATGTTTAATCCACACATCCAAGAAAACACACAAGTCTTCAATTCCATAGTACGTCTCAAAAATAAATAAAGGTTAAATGAATAATCTAAATAAGTTTAAAAATAAGACAAATAATCTAAATTCCTTATAATACACACACCCTCCCATCTCATTGGTAGAAGTCATAAATGTATGGTGCCTAGCCATATTTCGCAATGAATGAGAGTTGGTAATCTAATAATATTAGTAAGATTTTTTTGATTCGTGACCTAGCTTTAATTTGGAAATCTTTCATGTTCGTCACGCCGTGTCATTCCTCAAATGTAGCTTTAGCAAATCTCCTTTCATTGAGGTGCATGAGTTTCCCTCCATCTTAGAGCTTATTATTGGGCATTATCATTTTGCGCTCCCAGCCACTCCCAGCCACTCCGAGCCACTCCCACCCATTTTTCAAAATTTCAGGCACACCCGCACCCATTTTTCAAATTTTAAGGGACACTCCCACCCATTTTTCAAATTTTAAGGCACACTCCCACCTATTTTTCCAAATTATAGGCACACTCCCACCCATTTTTCAAATTTTAACACACACTCATACCCATTTTTCGAAATTTAGGTCACACTCCCACCCATTTTTTGAAATTTAAGACACACTCCCACCCATTTTTGGAAATTTAAGGCACACTCCCACCCATTTTTCGAAATTTAAGGCACACTCTCACCCATTTTTTGAAATTTAAGACACACTCCCACCCATTTTTCGAAATTTAAGCCACACTCCCACCCATTTTTGGAAATTTAAGGCACATTCCCACCCATTTTTCTAAATTTAAGGCACACTCCCACCCATTTTTCGAAATTTAAAGCACACTCACACCCGTTTTTCCAAATTTAAGGCACACTCCCACCCATTTTTCCAAATTTAAGGCACACTCCCACCCAGTTTTGTATCAAGCAAACGCCATAAAAGAGTGTATCACACTACCGCATGGAAATGCTAAGAAAGTAGAAAGACCGTACATCAGAACATCTCTGGTTTTCGAAAAATTTCAAAAGGAACGTCATTGAAAACTGTTTGCGATAACTTAAATGAAGGTGCAGGTGGGGTGTTCAACTCCCAGTCGCAAAGTGAAGAATTGAGGGACATGAATCAAATATATCGACAGAAGAATACACTAAAGCAAGATGGCGAATGTAATCAAGACGAATTGTTTCAATTGATTAAATTACAAAAAGAAGATCCCGATTTTATAAGATCAGTATGTTGTTTAGCAAAAAGCTATTATGCAGTTGTTTGTACAGATGCTCAATTACACGACATGGTCAAGTCTTGTTGCATTAATAATAGTGTTCTATCTATTGACTCTACATTCAATTTTTGCAATAACTGGTTGACGGATACATGCTGTCCCAATTTGAGGTTAGTTACAGCAAATGGAAAGCATCCTGTATTTTTGGGTCCGTCACTGCTTCATTTTGAAAAAAATACGTTTGTTTTCTATCGCTTCATAAAAGAATTGTGCAGTTTCAATCCTTCCATCAAATCCTTGAAAGTGATCGGGACAGATCAAGAAAGAGCAATTTTTAACGGTTTTTCTCTAGAGATAGAAAACCTCAAATTGCTTTTGTGTGTTTTTCACTTGGAGAGAACCGACAAAGAAAAGCTCAAAGAATTATGCAAGGTGAACAAAGATGCTAAAGCTATTTTAAGAGACATTTATGGTTGTCAATATAGATCGATAAGAGAATACCGATTAGCTGACTCCATCAATGCAAAAGATTTTCATGATCGGTTAATTCTACTGAAACCTCGATGGGAAAAATTCAAGATAAACAAAGTTCCACATTTGAAAATCATATAATCGAAAGTGCACGAACAAACACCAATATTCAAGAGCAATTTTACAATAACTCAATTGAATCTCAACACTTTCGCGAAAAAAAGGAACAGTCATTCAAAATTGGAAGCTTGAAGGAGGTTAAAGAAACCTTGAAGAGATTAGTAGAACGTCAACAAGATGTTGAGACTAGAGCAATCTATGGAAGTGGGCCGTTCACTTTAGATCATTGGTACCACGAAAGGTCGAAAAGTGTCAAGGAAACTGTGGAGAAAAATTTGCAACGGCTGATTTGAGAAACTATCTTCTAGTAAGTTCGTATGACCCTTCAACATTCATGGTTAAAGGGGAATCCATGACGAAATATGGACTTCAGTATGTCCACTTTAATGCCCAATGTTTGAAAGAATACGCACATAGAAAACACGACATTTATTATGAGAACTTCCCATTGTCATTTGTTAGTGTCACTGATACAACACTCGGAAAACCTAGCCAACATGAAAAGGAATTCTTAAATGGGCTTGGTGTGTTATTGTAGTTTGCTTCAAACCCAAGACAATATTGTGTGTGATGAAATATATGAACAGTCGGCACACCTATTATGAATGCCCGCAATTTTGAATCTTGAACCCAGCAATCTTGAACTTTCACTATGTCAAACAATTGGTTGGGAGTGTGGCTTAAAATTTGAAAAATGGGTGGGAGTGTGGCTTAAATTTTGAAAAATGTGTGGGAGTGGGCCTTAAATTTTGAAAAATGGGTGGGAGTGTGCCTTAAAATTTGAAAAATGGGTGGGGGTGTGCCTTAAATTTCGAAGAATGGGTGGGAGTGTGCCTTAAATTTCGAAGAATGGGTGGGAGTGTGCTTTAAATTTCAAAAAATTGGTGAGATTGGCTCGGAGCGCAAAATGATAATGCCCCTGATTTATTCTCTTTAGACATTGATTTCCATGAATACATTTTCATCGCAGAAATAACCCTCGGATGGCTGTACCTTATAGTAATGATCAATTACAATAGGTCTTAAAAAGTGAGTACCATTGTTTCTTGAAATAAACAATCGTACAGTAAATATCCTATCCCTATGTAAACGGACACCAGTTTCGACAAATAATGCTTACAAAGAAAGATTTATTCAGCGTTCTTTCAAATATAAATTAACGGAACGTACCAAAGGGAGTATCTTATTAACAAAAAACTAAACAGTTTGTTAACATACTCCATTATTTGCAGAAGAAATAAAGGAACATTTTTTGGACTCTTAACAGAAAGGTTCTGGTTCGAGACCATGATATCACGAAGTTGTTTAGTGAGCGGTTATAAATAAAAAACGCTGTATTTCATCAAATATAACCGTAGAAAATGGGAGCAATTAAATACACTAAAACTCAGGGAATTCCACTGCTCTCAGAATTGCGAAAGCAACTGCAAAATTTCAGGGGATTGGTAATGTTTTCCGCGATTATGATATTCACCTTTCGATCCGTAAAAAGTTGCTAGAGGCTTGTGTGAGACCCAGGCTAACATATGCAGCCCAGTTCTGGAGACCTTCCGTAAATGAATTAAAAAAACTGGAGACGTGTTTGTGTGGTTTTCTCTGAAGGATAGTGAAAGGTGGCTTCCGGAAAAAACAATCAGAAGATGACAACGAGACTAATTTTTCTCTCGTCTATACTAATAACGATATTCTTCGTATAACAAAATGTCAACATCTGAAAGTTTTTATCAACCATCAATATCTAAAGTATATTGCTCATGTTTGTCGTCGTCACAATACTAACCTGACTAAATTAAGCCTCTTTATGATACTAAAAGCTAGCTATTATCGAGACCTTTGGCTCAATATTTCTAAACTTTTAGGGGGCATTAGCATACAACAAGCCAAGCGAGAAACGCAATCGAAGTCTGGTTTCTTCAGACTCCTCAATACAAATTATACATGTGAGGAGCTCTGACTCATTAAAGCTGAATGCTTACAATTGAGTACAATAACTTGTAGAATGTATGCTTAAACACTGAGTGCGGATCGTTACAGATCTTCAAACGCCGTTTTAAAAACGAACTTTCCAATTCGAATAGAAAATTTATCTTTTTTTTTATTTATTTATTACTATTTTTTTCTGTAAAATTCTGTGTATTTATAATTAAATAAATATTAGAAAAATTTCGGACAATAATTTTCGGACAAACAAATATCGGACGGAATTTTGACGAATTTTGGACAAAATTAACCAAATTTTCGGACTAAGCTGTAATAATAAAATAACAAAAAATGTTTTTTAATTTTGCTGATTAAGTCAAAGAATAAAATAGTAGACATAAAATTTCCCATTAATATTGTTTCAAAAAATGGTTTTTGAAACTCTCGTGTCTAACAACATCATATAAAAATGACAGTGCAGTAAAAAATTCACACTGGTGCAATTTTTTGTGAGCAGATCCAGAACGTGTTGCCTGTTCTCTTTTTCTTATACATCGTGAAAAATTTTCCTTTAATTTTAGATCCATTTTCTGTAGTGCTGATTCTAAACGAAATTAAGGAAGAAAATATGATTTTCTATATATTAAATAATGAATCCAAGGTTCAGCATATTTATCCAATAGAAGTTTCCAGTGACCACACTGGACTCTTTCTCCCACCCACTTTTAATTTTGTTTGAACATGATATCCAAAAATTTTTGTCTAGGGTTGTAGCTAAATATATACAACTTTATTTAGCTAAGTTTCGCAACAGAAATTTTGATAATAAATATCATTTTCATTATTTTTACCTGGATGTTGTATAGCAGCTGCCACTCTTCTTTATGCTTCTGCCTTTTTGTACTTATCCTTGTGAGTTTTAGAAGATATATCCCAAATACAAGGATATTTTCTAATTTTGTCAATGAGAGAAGAACGGAGGTTCACATCGGTTTTATTATATCTTCTTTTTGTGTTTCTTCTATATCATCCATGCTCTTGTTTGTAGAAAAAACATACTAAAACTACTGCTTCCTGCGAGGCTTCTTGTGCCTGTTGACAACTAGAAAATATCCCTGAAGTATGCACTGGTATTTGTTGTTGTTGTAGATTCTCAGCCACTTTGTATGCACTTGTTGAAAAAGAACGCTGATTGGTTGATTCACTGGCTGATACTTCGCAGCACGTAAAAAAAGTTGGTTCGATTTTTACTTTTTTTGAGCACGCATAGTTCACTTTCAATTCATATCTAAGCACAACCGGAATTATGATGTTAAGATTTGTGGCGCGGCGTTGTATAAATTAACTTAGGCATGTTTTTGTGACAACGTTTTACGCATCAAACAAACATTTAAGATTGACCTGGTTTAAATATTTTTAAAAGCATATTAATAATAATGTAATTTAAGAAAGGCTATATATGTTTGTTTTCTAATATTTAATGTGGAATTAATCAGAATTGATTTGAAATAATTTCATGTGCATTATTACCGGAGATATGATGTGAAGACTTGTGGTTCATCAAGAACTTATTTATGCTACGGATTTTTGGACGTTCATCAGTCACACCAAAAATGCATTATTTAATGTTGGCCTGATTTACATTATTTTTTAAAGCATATTAATTATCTGTGTTTTCTCACAACGTTTTATTTATTTTTATTTATGTTTGTAACTAAATTTTAACGTTGTTTTTCTGAAATAATTATTTCGAATTAATATTCATAATGAATGGTAAGAAACGATAAATAGTTGTTAATAAATATATATCGTTTAATTATTATTATGGGATGATTATTTTGAATTCAAATATTGTTGTCTTATTCGTTCGTGGTAGTTCTTCTGCATGCAGAATCTTGTTTTAATTGGAAAACCGGCTTTAGAGGTTTTATATTACAGCAAGTGATTAACGTTAAATGTGAAATTTCAAAATTCACTAAAAAGTTCGGATACCAAAATTTTCGGTCATTAAAATGTTCGGACCACTTGCTTGTCTGAAATTAAACTATTCCGAAATTTTTCGTTGTTAATGTATATCGCTATTATGAAAACTTAATGTAAAGTTTCAGACGTAGAAACAAAACTTCACGCCGCAGCTTTTGGGGATTAATGTAGTACAGAAAAAATGCAAAATTTCCAGAAGACTGTTTGAAACAACCAGTCAAACACAAATTGTTCCCATTTTCGTTTGACAGAGATGTATACAAGGAACAGCTTTCTGTTGGCGGCGATGACGCTGCAATAAATGTTTTATGAATGAAGCCAATGATTCATTTTTCAAATTTTTTTGCCAGACATTTTTTTGTTTCGGGATTCATGACGTATATAACTCGATGAATTTTACCCTTTACTGTTTAGCCGATACCGCGAGATTGTGAAATAATAATCTTAAAGAATGTTAGATTCCAATTTCGTAAGAGCGTGTGAATTTTACTAAAAATATAATCATGCATTTTTTAAATTCCCCTCCCCCCTCCCGGGAAATTACCTTCTCGAATGACCTTTGTTGTGAAGTGAACATAAACTACTGGGGTTAGTTTAGCAGTAGAAATACATATTTAAACATTTTGCACAATCCTAAAAGAAAATTATTGCATTGCACAGTCAAACTTCGTTATGAAATGTTTGATTTTGCTTTATATCATAGATTGAGATTACCAATATTTCTTCAAATTTTCTCTTGATAAAATATTTTTAGTTTCATAAACTGCGATTCAAATCAGGAGATACTTATTGTATCAATATTCGAAATGAATCGAGCTGAATTGAGTTGAATACTAAACTACAAAAATATAAGTTTATTTATAAAAGTTAACGTAAACTTTAGTTTGATAATGATTTTCATCGAAACTAATAAAAACTCAGAAAAAATAAAAATAACACTAAACATATCCTATAGTGAAAATTATAAAACACGGTGCCAACACGGTGTTTGTTTTACACACTGACATTACCCTCTTCCATAAAATTTAGTTTGATTACCAACCTGGACAGTTTTTTATATAGTCCGGTTGCTTAATTGGGCAACCCGCGAAGACAAAGCACCTAAGCAAATCTATCTTTTTCGGCACAGGCACGTGTGCAGTCAATTTTATACTTTATTTTTTAATTATATACATATTAGAATGTCCGTCCAAAAACCGCTTGAAAGACAAAAGCTGTTTAAAAACAAAGATAAAGACACAGAGGTTAGCAAATTTTAGCGGTGTTTGAATCTTTAAATAATTATTTTGACTAAAATTGCTAGCCTAGATATTTACCTTTCAAAGTATATATCTATATAGAAAGATTATCCTTTGTCCAAATGAAAGTAGTTATATATATTGCTATATATATACTGTACATTTTTTAGAAAACTTTTGTTGATGGTATTTTTATTAAAATCAGTAGCTTCGTGCTCCCAAACAATATTTATTTTATATAACTGACCACTGTCAAACTTTCTTTCATTTGTGCTTTGTGCTAAGTTTCGAAAAGGCAACAAAAAAGTGTTGAGAGATTTATTAACACCCTGCAGCATCACGTAATTTCAACATCTGTGTATTCAAAATTACATTATTTTTGCTCCAAAAGGTCGAAATATGTTTGTTGTTATAGAGTTGGTATACTTACTTATTACAGCCATTCCTCTAAATAAATATATAATTCCCTCCTAATTCTAGTTTGCCCCAATTATTTTGCCAGTATTGACAAAACAAACTTTCACTCATTTTTCTCAATATTTGTACAAGTTTATTTTAGCCAAATAATTCAATATTATTATGAAATAAGTTGTTTTGGTTATTGTTTAACAGTTTTCAAAAATGATTTTCACACCCACCGTCTTCAAATTCCTTGAAATTTAGTTCACTGATTAACTTTCGTATAGGGTACATGGGTGAAAAACTTTAGCCTTGTTTCAGAAATTACAGAGATGTTTCCCCCTCTCATTTTCCTAATGAAGTATCGTCCTGCTTGATTTTGAAGCCCCTAGTATTTCTTTAAATAACTGTTGATACAACTTTAAACTTAGAAATATCAGAAGAATCTTGAATTCAATGAAACTTTTTCTTTCGTAAAACAGAAAAGAATCTTGTTTGAAATGCACGTATCAGAAATATAGAATTGGAATGTTTTCCTTAGTGTGCTTACTATACGATACATAAGTTTCCTCACTTTAATGTGTATTTGAATGTCACTGCAATATGCTAGCGGCACTATTTTGCTTTTGTGAGGTTTGTACTTTTCAGGCTGTAAATCATAACTAAAATGTAATGTATTTGGTTGAAGCTCAAATGGATATAGAAAATACAAATGATATATCCACGTCATGTTCCATATATTCAATGGCTCACATTTCTATCTTCTCCTTGGCACACAGATACACACATACAGATGATAATGGTTCCTAGAATATTTTGCTATATACTAAAATTGTTATTTCTTGTTTTAGTTTTTGCGGCAAAGAAGAAATGAAGTTTCTGTTGTCCTCAGAAAGGTAAATAAATATGTAACATTTCATTTGTTATGCTTTTTGATTTGTACATGCAGGTGTCAAATGATAGGCATACGAGAGTACGATTGTACGAGACATTACATCAATCGTACACCGAAACCTGCTTTTGGCGTACAATACCGTACGTGTGAGCATATGATCACCATGTTTTGCCATTTGCCAACATTTATAATTATGAAGAGAACTGACAGACATGCGATGCTACAGTTTTAAGTTTCATTCAACTTAGAGACTAAGCATTATGCTGCATTCATGGAAGAAAATATTAAACCACAAAGAAACTGGTTGAAGAAAAAAGCCACGTTCTGCATTGAAAAAAGCCACATTTCTGCATTGTTTTTAGACATTGTCCATTCAAATATCTTCCTGTGGATATTTCTCAATCTCTACAACAACACTCAGAAGGATAGAAAAATTGTTTTTGTGAAAAATAATCGCCATTTTCTTAAAAGCAGTAATATACCGTGCTTTTAATTATTGTGCAAAACACATCTAATCTTGTTTTCCAAAGAAAGTTTTATATTTCAGAGTAATGCAATTTTTGCGTTGATTTTGTTTGGCATAAATAAAAATGAGTTTTACTGAACACTCCCGGTTCTTATTTGTTTCGTATTGGTAACAAATGAGATTGATGATGCATGTGCATAACGTTATAACTGTCCGTAGTTTACCATGACGCTCAGTCACAAAGACAGATTATTGTCACGGCTAAAAAGTAAACATTTTATATGAATTCTTCTTTTACAAACAAATAATGTAGAAAAAGTTGATATTTAGTAAGAAATTGAAGAAAATGTTTTAGGAAATTACAAAAACAAAGTGTCAGAAAGAAGCCGACTATGTTTTCTGCATTGTACAGACAAAGGTCCAGTCAAATATCTTCTTCAAGATATTTTGCAATTTCGCCATAAATACCTGTAACATTCAGAAGCAAAACAACACTTTTTCTTTTCATTGTGATAATAGTTGGACCAGTTTCTTAACATCTAAAAACTTTTTTGATTTTTATTAACCTGTAGTAGGTAAGTAATGAAAATGAAAAATATTTTTTTGGAAGTGCCAATAATATTAATATTCCATTTTGCGAAAAATTAGAGTCGGTCGGGCACGCAAAACCCTTTTCTCTTAATTTGATAGTTTTTGAGATATTTGGAATGTTTAGTGTTCAGTACGAAATAAGTTGAAAATTAAACAAAATAAACGTGATATGATTTTTAAAGCTTTTTTTACAGGATAAATTGTACGCCGAAACTATAATTTGTACGCTGAGTTTTTCTGTGGCGTACGACCTCGTACATCGCAAATAAAGAGTTTTTGAGCCCTGACAGGGTGTTTAAAAAAGCAAGAAATCACAATGGCTTGGGCCATTGTTAAAAGGACTTATGTAATAAAAAAATACTTCAAATGTGGGTCATTTGTGGGAGTTCGGGGAGACTGAAGGACTGGCAATAAATTGGGTCCTCGCAGCACTGAGATGAGTTCACCAGATTTTTATTTATGGGAATTTTTTAAAAGTAATGTAGAGTAATGCTTTTAATGTTGAATTTATGTGCAAAAAATCAAGTGCCACAACTTGATCGGAAATAAATTATACAACTCTTTAGCGGTATAGTTTTTTTTTAACTAAACAAATTATATGCATATAATTTTTGTAGGCAAAGCGTGATGAAGCCGTCCAGAAACGACGCCTTGTACCCAATGTTGAAGAGGATGACAAAGATAACATGTTCCAGGTATAAAGTTATAATGATCTCATCCACTGAGCTTCGTTATAAGAACCCTATTGTTTACTTTTAAAATCCATGGCACTCTTATTACTTAAAAATTATTCTTTACAGATTTTTCTGAAAGTACATGAAATTATATTTAAAACGAGGTGACACACGACCATTTTTTGATGAATTGGCATTCAGACAAAACAGTGTGTTGGGTCAAGGGAAAAGCCAAGCTTCTCCCAAGGCACTGTAACCTTAAAGATTTACGTTAACTCATGATGTGTCAACTTATGATTATGAACTGCAACTTCACATAATAATTTCTGTTTCAGGATGCATCTTTGCAAAGCATTGTGGAGGTATAATATTATATGGTACATAATAAAATTTCAAAACAGGATAACATAAAGCTAGTTCAATTTTCACTTCAATTCTGACATCAATCTTAATCAGTGGAATTATTCAAGACTTTTCACTTTTTAGTAGAAAGCAATTTTCACACTGTTGTCTAAATGTTTACAAAAAGAGCACTAATTTCTGCATCCTTTGTAAATTTCCTGAATAAATCTGTCATAGAATGCAGCAAGTGGTGATGCCTGTACACGTCTGGCTGCCGTGAAAGCTGCACGAAAGTTGTTGTCACGTGATCGAAACCCACCTATCGATGACCTGATTCAGTAAGAACATTAGAGAACATTTAGAAAGTAAATTAGAGTGTAAATAGACATTTTATTTTTTCTTAATTATTAACTTATAAAAACGGAAACCAAAAGACACACAACAAAGGCTTTCACTGGTTTTATAATTCCATTTTTAGGCTTTCGTAAACATAATTTCATTGACTTTTCATTAAAAATTTTACATTTTATTTCATTACTTTCATAATCATAATGATGTAAAATACGTAAAAGTAAGACTCGATTTTTAGATCTGGAATATTGCCGGTTCTTGTCAATTGCTTGAATATTGATGACAAGTAAGTAAATGAAAAAATTATGTGTTGTTTTCAATATTTTCTCATGTTCACTTGACCGAAAATTTACAAATTATCCATAAATATCTGTAGCGATGTCCTACATTGTACTTTTGTAGTATAGTGCAATATTAGTTGCATAAATCATTTTTTTTCTCAGCTCCTCTCTACAATTTGAAGCAGCTTGGGCATTAACCAACATCGCATCGGGCACATCACAGCAGACACAAGCTGTTGTACAAGCCGGTGCTGTCACTCATTTCATGCGTCTGCTTGAATCAAAACACCAGAACGTTTGCGAACAGGCTGTTTGGGCCCTTGGAAACATCATTGGAGATGGTCCAGTGTTACGAGATTTTGTTATCAGAAACGGAGTAGTGGCACCGCTCCTTACTTTCATTGACCCAAGTGTGCCCGTAAGTAGACAAAACTACAAAGTCAAATGATGACAGGGATATCAATTTATTTTATAAGTTGAAGGGGCCACCCTGTATAAATATGTTTTAAATAAATAAGTAAATGCTCCTCCTCCTTGTATAGTTGACATTTCTACGGAACGTGACATGGGTTATCGTGAATTTGTGTCGAAACAAAGACCCTCCACCAGCATTGGTCACCATTCAACAACTTTTGCCGGCTCTTGGAGTGCTTATTCATCACACTGACTTGGATGTAAGTACTTATTCTGAGTTTTATTATTGCTGGTGATTTTTTACACATTTTCCAACATTCTTAGAGCTTCGTGTCACTTATTTAAATACAGAAGATTCTTTCATTTGTTTTATTCTATTCTTAGATTCTGGTAGATAGTGTTTGGGCGATTTCCTATTTAACTGATTGTGGTAATGAGCATATACAAGCTGTTCTTTCAGTTGGTGTCATTCCAAAGCTGGTTTCTTTTTTAACCCACTCAGAGTTGAGACTTCAGGTATTTCTTTCTTCTTGTTTAAACTCTCAATAAAATATTTGTGAGATACAGTTTTATTCAAGTTGTGTACTATAAATGCATTGTCTCCAGTTGATGATTTGACATGGTAGCTATTTCCATATACACATTTTACTATCAAATCACCTGTAGCATATCTTTTTCTGTAATATTATTTTCTTGCGAAATTTCTTTTTTACTTTATAAATAAAAATCTTGCGTATAAAACCTTCAGTGTATACAAAAGAGCTGTAACCAAACATTTCCTCTTCTTTTCAACTTAAATGAAAGAGGCTCAATGTCAATGAGGTTTCTGTGGCACACAGTCCATTTTGACCATCTTCTGCATCTTACAATATTGTTGTGTTTTTAGACGGCAGCTTTGCGAGCTGTAGGGAATGTTGTGACTGGAACTGATGAGCAAACACAAACAGTTCTAGACAATGATGTGCTGGCGAACTTTCCTATGCTATTGCAACACCCTAAAGAGAAGATCAGAAAGGTAATATTCTTAGATGCTGATCAGTAACAACCTGTATAAATGGCGTTCAAACTTATGAAAACCAATTTTGAGGTTTGTGAAGTTTCTACGATTTCTTCAGTACATCCAACTGCCAAAATAATAAAATACAAAACTAAATGAATAAAGACCCTTTCCTTAGAAAGAACTAGAACCAAACCTGAAAACCCAAAGAGAAAAAGTCCAAAAACACAGAAAAGCAAAATAAATAACGTTGACAAACAAAAGTATAATTTAATAAACAAACAAATGCTTACTAAAGGGATAGTCTATAGGCTAGGAAGCCTGTCCAACAAGGAAATCCAACAAAATACTTAACACATTACTGTAACAACTTAGCTGTCTCAACTGTATTTAATGAACTGCTTGCGATCAAAAACCAAGAGCACTCAACAGTTTCCTAAGACTTTCAACAAAAGGAAAATATATAAAAGAAATGAATTAAATCTAAATAAAAGAAATTCATGAACTAATTACTAAAATTAACATAATTGCCATCTTGAGAGGAACAAAACTCTGTGTCTCAGCCTGCAACAACCTGCGAATGTGTACATGTATTTTTGATGCGAAGTACTGTGTTTTTATGCCGTCATTCTAAATGTTCTCTACTTTTCTTTTGTATCGATAAAATGTGAAAATACTACTCTTTTTCTACTTGTCAGGAAGCTGTTTGGTTTATTTCCAACATAACCGCTGGTACAGAACAACAAGTTCAGTGTGTCATCAATGCTGGTCTCATTCCACTCATTGTAAAGGCTTTGGCAGAGGTATAACCATATGTTCCACATGTTCTTGAATCCGTACTACAATTCCAGATGTTATTCATTATGTGGCCTTAATTTCATTCTTTTTATGTCAAAAGTTTAAAGTGTATTTTTTCTACAAACAGGGTGAATTTCAAACTCAAAAAGAGGCTGCGTGGGCGATCAGTAACTTGACAGTCAGTGGTGTTCCACAGCAGGTAATCCATCTATTTATTTATCTCTTTTTTACGTTTTAATTTTGTAATTGTTCATCAATTATTTATAGATTGCATATGCCGTTCAATGTGGCTGTATTCCACCGTTCTGCAATTTACTAAGTGTGCAAGATGCCCAGGTTACTTGACTCTTTATTAATTAGTCCCTTGGGTTACATTGCTCGTTATGGATTAGTGCAGGTTATTTTGGTCGTATAACTTAGTCAAGGTTGAGGTTACTATAGCCATGAAATAGTTCATCTACAAGGCTAAACTATTCAAATACATTTTCGCTAACCTCTCAAAGTTCGACGTTATAAATTAAAACAACACGGTGTTCATTTTCAGGTCAACCATGTTGTTTTGGATGGACTAACAAACATTCTATCGGTGAGTTTATGATAACATGCTGTCTGTATTCAATGGGCCTTTTCCATAATTGTAAATTTGTGAATACAACTACCAGAATCCCTTGCGTTTAAACTTTTAAATCCTCTAAATAAATTGAACTACTAACGACAAAGATTCATTTCTAAGCACAAATTATTTTAACTATTAATATGATTCTATTTAATGTGTTTTCAAATTAAAATTTGTTTTATTCAAAGATTTAACGCAAAGGGTTCTGGTAGTTGTATTCATAATTTTATAATTATGGGAAAAGCCCATTGTCTCAAAGGTAAGTTAATATAAGTAGGTCCAAAGTAAAGTTTTTCCTCTGCCAGCGTCCTTTGTTGATAGATTTGTTTGATTTTCATTTAGGCTGCTGGTGAAGATGTTGATAAAGTAGCGATCTTGATAGAGGAATGCGGGGGTAAATATCAGTAATGTTATTTCGTATGCCAGTAACACTGGTATTCCATGACCTTTTAATACTGTTATCCCATGTGATTGTAACACTGTTTTAAATCAGGGTTGGACAAGATAGAAGCCTTGCAGAATCACGACAATGCTGATATTTATAAACTGGCGTTTGATATTATTGAGAAATACTTCTCTGGTGATGTAAGTCTTAACTTTATTCACATATATGATTCTTCTATCGTAAATGTCGAAGGTTTTTAAAATCTGATTAACACCGGCTTTCAGATGGACAATGAAGATGACGCTGTCGCTCCGTCACAATCCGACGGACAGTTTCAGTTTGACGTCAAAGACAGCACCGGCAACTTCAATCTTTAAGCGCGCGAAAGTATGAGAGTGTTGAGTGTTGTGAGGTGCGGACGCATTCGCGGGCATCCTTCGCGCTATTATTTGCGAGCGCGTGATACGAGTGTTGCGAGCATTTTCGTTAGCGTCTTTCCGAGCTGGCGTTATGCATCCTTCATTCCTACAATGCTATTCAATAATGTGCTTAATAACGTCAGGCTTGGCTCGCGCTAACGGAAAATGTTCTATACAACGTATCAAAAACAGCGGCGCTTTTGTTGCTATGGAGACGGCAGCGACAATCATTCTTTCGATATATATTCAAGTTGTTGTTTTTACGCTTTTATTCACTTTGTAAAAGTTTTAACCTTTTAATTTTTGCGAGTGTGTGTTTGTGGAGAGAAATCGAAAGTAGATTTTATCTCTTTTTACTAAACAGTCCGTCTATGCGATTTCTTAATTCGTGTCTTTCTTCATATACTTAATGTGTAATTTTCCCATGCCATGATTGTAACGACTGATTGAAATCCATCAAACTGATTTTCTTCTCTTTTTTTTTTGCATAGCTTTGGATCATTCCGTTAGCATGAATCGTCTCAAGCTGTTTACATTAGTTCCAATTTAATCGTTCTAGTATGGGAGATTTGGTTATATTACTACCATTTGTGGGTAAAAACTGTCTACAAGCTGAGATTTGATCCAAACCTCCCATGCAATATGTAGATTACCCAAAAAAGCCCCATCGATTGGACATTAAAAAAATTTAAAAAAATTAAGTAAGATATCAAAATATTTTCTCGTTTTCGTTAACCACTTTATCAACATCGTTGTCCTCATCGACCATTGAGATTACCTGAGATATACAATAAAACATTCAAATCATTTTATTATTCAACTGAATCCTTAAAGTCAATATTCTTGTCTAACTTAACTGCGTTTGAACAATCAACACCTCAGCACTCGCCGCATGTTGATAAACATTTAACATTCTGCAAAAGCGTGTTTTCGATCCACATGGATTCTTTGTAAAAAGCATTAAAAAGGAGACAGGCTTGATATCGGTTTCATTGCCACAGAGAAAACAACTTCCAATCAAAGGAGCGAACTAACGATTTCAATCTATTTGACTGCCATATTTCCTTTTCATTCTTTCTGCAATCAACAAAGCTCTTCAATCTCAGCAATTCGTCACGTAATTCCTCTCGCTCTTTTTCTATACACACTCTTAAAGGCGATTTGCATCTTTTGTCGTAAACTACACTACATCATCAGTGTTACACAATACAAAGCACTCCATAAAATGGATATTGATCGATGAACTATAAAGAGAACAGCCAAATAAAGTGCACAATAAAACTGTCATGTCATATATGATACAAACTGGTTTCAACTTTACTGGCAAAAATAAACAACAAATATGAATGAACTCAAACCTACCAGTAGTCTGCAATAATAAACGATATCTTGCATTTCCAATATTCAAAACATTTTGTTAGTTAAATATCTAACCAAATGTTATTCGAAACTGCTTCAAAACATTCGAATTAGAAAAGAGGCTAGAGGTGTCGTACATAAATGACGTCCCGTTAAAATCTCTAAATTTTTGCACCCCCCCCCCCTCACCTTGTCTGGATATGTCTTAAAAGTTTGAACCCCCTTCCACTGGGACGTCGTAAACAAGCGACCTCCCTCCTAAGAAGCGCATCAAATTTATACTTCTTAAAATGTTGAATCACCACATCAAGGATTTTTGGAAAACGAGGGTTCTCATCAGGTCCACCATCTGAAAAAACCATCACAACAGGCTTGAATTCACCACTACGTTTAACAACACAATTGTTCCATACGTAATACATGATCAAAGTCACGACCATGAGAATGCAGTGCTATGCAGTGCTTGGGTCATGCTTGCCACTGCGAATTGCAATATAGGTTGGACCTGCATACGATATTTCTGGAACGAACGAATGACTGTTTCGGGAAAGTTACACCGCAAGGGAACTGTAGAAAGATTTATTCGCTGTGATTGAAAACTTTTTCCTTATAACGTGCAAATCCTCCAAAAACAAACTGATATGAGAGAATTGATTTTGTTTTGTGATGTCAACAAACAAACCATGCGCTTTTGGGGAACTCAACAGCCCTTTGAACGTATGCACCGGTCACCATGGTAATTACTCTAGGCAAAGGTAGAAATACATTTTTGAGGACAGTGATAGGAATCATATTGATTCAGCAGAATGGTACATTAAGATGGTGCGCAGGAGGTTCGATTCATTCGTTAACTTCTCGCCGCGCCCCTGGACCCTTTTTTGCCAGTTCTCAACTCTCTTGTTGGATATATGAAAAACAGCGTGTACCAAGATAGACAACTGAGAACGAAAGATGTTATGTAATGTTGGTTTGGTTTTAGCGAGGCTCCCAGAACGCTAATTAAACATTGTCAGGAAGACCTTGACTCAAAGTTTTAGTACATTTAATTGCTCCCATTTGTGCTACGATTTTTGTATTTATTTATAACCACTCACTAATCAACTTTGTGATAGCATGGTCAGGAACCAAGAACCTTTGGGTTAAGAGCCAGTCGCCTTACCATTATGATATCCGGATAAAACGATTAAGAGAGAAATCGAACGGATTTTGGGGGAAATGTTGAACATAGTTGTGGAAAACCTCAACATACGCGTCTGTTGTCATTGAATTGAACGCAATAACTGTTGAAAATGTGCAGTAGAAACAGTATGCAGCCTCAATGAGAGAAAGATTATTAAGCCTTAATGGGAGAAAAACCCTAAAAGATTATTAACTTTTACTTCGGGGTTTGGTTTTAAAAATGTTTTTGTGGGCCACCCTGAGCAACAATCGTTTTATTACTAACGAGGAAACGCCAAATAAAACTTTTTTTAAAGTTATCATTCCGTACAGTGATTAATCGATTATCCGGCCTGCTCGAGACCCATTAACTTGAAATGCGTTCGGATTATAAAAAAACTTTCATTCATGTGAAAATAACAAGTCATTTTATTCTTGCATAGTTTTCTCTTGCTTTAAGATGGAATCTTTCAGGAAGTCAACGAATCATCAGGTGTCTAATTGGCTTTTTTCAATTAAGAATAATGTGTGTATGTCATCTTTATTTCAATTGAAAATAAAACATATATTTAACAATTAAACTAATTGAACCACAAATAAACATTAAAAATAAAACCGCTTGCATTATCCCTCACAATAAATTAAAATGCAAATAAACTTTACGAACTTTACATTGATAGTAAATTTTTAAGAAAGAATGAATATATCCATATATGTCTGTCATAATACGTTTCCCCTTGTTACATACTGTTATTCTTTAATCCTGCTACATGTATTCTGTTGCAACTAGCTGAGGAAACGCATAGCTACTGTTATTCTGTATTACTGTTGTTTAATGTTAGGGGTTACCAAGCGGCTCTTTAGCGCCCCTCCTGTCGCTCTTTTACATTGCAAAGAAATAAAAAAAAACAATATTAATAATATAATATTTCATTTCGGCTCTATGATAATAGTCGATCGATTAACTGTCGCCAAGATTTCCTCAAATCTTCATGTAGGCCTTAACTGATGGCTTGATTTGGTGGTGAACAGCAAGATTGTGTTTCTCAGAAATGGACAATAAAACAACTTTATGAAATGTTTAGTTAAATCATGTTTATTTTATTCTCCAAAATAGATTAAGCAGATTGTTTTTAAAAGGTGCTGACAGTATTCATTTAATTTGTGTCACAAATATGAACATTGCAGAGTTGGTTACACTTTTCCAGTTTTAAAGTTTGTAAATATTCTATTCTTGATGAGTTTCAGGTTATTTATGGCATTGATACAAATAGAGCATGAGTGAATAAGTCAATTGTTTATTAATTGGGGGAGGGGGTCATGCGAGTCGAATTGTAGAAATTGAACAAGAATTAGCGAGAAATTGACTGGAATATAAGTCTTTAATATTTAATTATAAATATATAATATTCCTAAAAGACAATGTTTGCTGAATGGTTTTCCAATTCATAAGCATTACAAAAACATCTCTCATAATTCAATAGCATTCTTTGCATGAAATCATCAAATTCAAAACATCATTATCAAGCTTCGTGGTGGTTCAGCTGAACTCGGCTTCTTGTTAATGTCTTGCGTCAGATGATAATTGGACGTACGGTGAGAAACCAAAGCTTGTAAGGTCCGGTTTCGAGTGTGATTGTAAATGCGGAACACATTTTTCATACGAAAAAAATATGAAAAATGATCGGTTTTTAGGATTAAAGAAAGAACTTAATGGTGGCTTGTTTTGGTCTTGCGAGACCGGTTAATGGATGTCCAGGTAAACGGGGTACGGATAATTAGTGAGGCGCCAATGACAAATAATGACTTTTAATCAGGGAAGTCTTTACAGGGCAATGGGCAGATGGCGTGAAAAAACGAATTCCTGTCAGTATATTTGCAAGGCGGTTAAAAAGGAGATCCGATTTATGAAAAATATTTTATGTTCAATGACATCTTTATGAAAATTTAGTTTTTTAATTTAGTTTACCTCTCTTTTCAGTTGATGTGTCAAATTGAAACATGCGATATTGAACATGCGAATTATTCTCACGCGGGAATTTAAGCATTTCAGCTAGCCTCTCGTGAACCTCATATTGTTAATTACGAAATAAATCCTGACTTTACACTAACGATTCAGAAAAACACTTTCCTCTTTGAATAGCTATTTCCGCATAAACAGTTGAAATCATTTTTATAAAGATGGTGATTAAGATTAATGACGTCATTAAACAGGCCGTCACAGTTAGAAATGTCGAACAATGATTCGTTATATTGAGCGAAGTGGTATCGCTATCGATAAGCTTTATCACTGATAAGAAAAGATTGCGTAATAGATGTACATTTAAAGATTCGCTGGTGTTCACTTTAAAATTGATGTAAAACTAAGAAGATGAATTTGGCATCTGCTAACAATATGCTGGTGTTCAAAGATGCCTCAAATATGGTTGAATACTCTCGTAGTTGATGATATCAGTTCGATAAAAACCAACATGTTATATTTTCGGAAAGGAAAATACCAAAATGTTATGTACCATCATCATACAGCTAGATTTGTTAGCATTCATATTTAAACGCATTAAGTAATCTTTACAGCTATTTCATTGATAACAGTATGTATTTTTGTATATAACTGAAGACAAATGCTGTATAAATATGGTTAATAATAATAATAATAATGACGAATCATCGTTATTTATATATCATTGACTACAAGGTGCCGAAGTTCAATTCATAAGGAGGCAATACTCATTCTTGGTATCTCGTTTTATTCTTGATGCCTGTCAGCATTAATTCTACTTCCCTGTTTCGTTTGGTATTATTCTACAGTACAAGTAGACGTCAATTGCAGGCACATAACTAAACTAACTCGTAAACAATATGCTTTACTCAGATTACATGATTCACCTATAACGTAAGTGTTTCTACCAAGGCGGTTACTTTCTTCTCTTCCCATCATAAACAGTGTCTATTTGTAGGATCATCATCATCAAAGTATATATTATACAAATACAGTACAATCCCGATAACTCGACCCTCCAAGGGACCGAGTAAAATAGTTTCGACATAGCGAATGTTCGAGTTATCGGGGTTCGAGTTATCGGGATTATACTGTACCTATTAATGCTACCGCGGCGAAAACAGTTTTTATCTAATTATAGAACTTTGCTTTTGCGAGCTCCTGCCCCCCGCAAACTTTTTAAAAAAGCGTTGGTCTAGAAAGTGGCTTTTCTAATGTCTTTTTCAGATCGTGGTGCGGAATCGACAAATATTGCCAATGTTCTCACAGTTGTGATGACAATTGTAAAGCTTTGACTGCGGCAGATTAGTAAACCAGCCTCGTTTTAAAATGCACAAACAATTTTGAATTTCCGAGCGTTTTTCGGCAAGGTTCTTTTCCAGTCTTCGTGAACAACGGTTTTTAAAAATTGAATGAAAATCGCTTTTTTATACAATGCCAATATCAGTGAATAATACGGCGAAACAACCGTCACGAAATTAGTCCGCAACAAATATAGAATTTTCAGGAATAAATTAAGCCTTCCATTTTGCTTTATATTGGCATGCAACCAGAAAACAAAGCAAACTAAAACTAATACTAAAATCTACTGAATGTCAAGAGAAAGCTAAATGTATAGCTTATTAACGTTCTGACCGAGACACAATTAAATCATGTATTCTAATCATGAATGAACTTTCGCTATCATTAGTACTGATCGAAACAAAGATAACCCACTTACAACACTCTTGCAATGAACCTTGTTACGAATGAAACTAGCTGACACATAAAATGGCTGGATACGAGTTCAATGGTTACTTTCCATGAGCTACGCATTTCTCTGTCCACCAAATAACTATCCTATAAAACCGATGGGTATTTGAATAACCACCGTTAGTCGCACCTGAGGATAAAATTCCTTTGAAAATGCTTCCTCTGTTGATAGTTATAGTGAGTATGCTTTGAGTAATATAGTAAAAAATCTTACACCAATATGCTTGTATGGTACGCAGTTAAGCTGTAATAAAAATTATTTTATAAATATCAATAAAGCAGGTCCTTTTCATAATAATAATTTTAATTTAATTTTTTTATTTTTCCTTCTATTACAGATGAATAACCGTGTGATTACAAGTGATATTTCTTCACCTTAGATTTTATTACAATACGGCACGCCTTTCCCCTGTGGGGATATTCGGAAGCTGTTGCGATCAGACAGCTTGGAGAGAATCATAGTAGTGAAAGAATCAACAAACATTCGAGGACTAAACCCCCATAAAGATAGGTCAATCCGTAACTATATATATCCTAACATGAAACCAACATGCGCTTTTCGACTTGTCCCAATAGACATAAAAATAAATGGCACAAAAAGAAACACGATACCTTTGCGACCAAAGAAAGCTATGTTAAAGAACCCACTTGAGGCACGTCGATGCAGACCTGTCAAAAGAGTGATAACGATATTAGTTGAAAAGGCAGAACTGCGCGAAGGCATCAGGCTTTATGATCACGTGACGCAAATAATTACCGTTGCTTTTGAATCGATGGTCCGAGGTTAATTTAAAAAGGAAAGTGTACAATTGTGAATACAGAGCAGATTGTCATCAGTGATATTTATTGTGAATAATATTTCAGACATTTATTGTATTTATATAAACTATTTATTATTGAGTGCAAAAGAATAAATAAATTATTTCTATCACCATTTTGTTATACCATGGTTTCGAAACTAGAACCTTTCGAAGATTAAACATGAGTTAATGGTTTTGTTATTTCTTTTTAATATAATCTTATTACACGGTACTTTCGTAATATCCATGTGATTTAAAATACGGATTTTTAGGGTTTAACATCGTAAGAATTCTTTATCATTTCCACTTATAAGTATCGATTTAATGTTTAAGTGAATAACGAAATTAGTGAGTTAACTAGTTATTTTTTGGACAAAAATTAAGTTTAGAATTTGCCAACATTTTCTAGCTATCATTAACACTAGAACGGCCGATGGGGTCGATATCGACCTTTAGCCAAGTTTGTACAGCTATTATGCAAATACTTCAAATCGGTACGAGTGCAAACTTTCAGTAGCTTCCTAAATATTGCTGAGCTGCATACTAACGTAGGTTTTTCTACAAAAAAAGTTTTAATTTACCCACAATCACCAGATATACCTACAACGACCGAAAGGGTCAAAAACAACCCATATAGATATTTACCTACAAAGATTGCGTTGTCCTCTTCAAACAGCGTTAGTACTTTATCCTTCATGTAATTAGAACAGCACGGGAACTGTTCTTGTTTAGATGTAGGTTTGTAGGTTATTTCACTTCGAGATAAAGCATTGTTTATATGACATTTGTAAATTCTGGGTGATAATGAGAACGCAAGATTGCAATCAATGATCAACAGAATTCAAAAGGATTACAGCAGAATAAAGGTTTATCCACGTAGAACGTTCAGCAAGGCATCAGACATCACAATCAGGCGTAGAAGCATTGGTATCTGAAGGAATGACATTTATAGACAAAAAACTACAATTATCTTATAACTCTTTAGCTAAGACCAAGGGGAAAGACGGTGCAGTCTTTTAATTATTGCCCACCAGGACACTTCATACCAACAATGACCTAGGCTCAGAGTCACAACCAAACTTATGTTACTTGTCATTTTGTTAGGAATATTATAGATGTTATAAGTGTTTTCCATTGTAGATTCCTTCTTCGCCATTTAGTAGAGTTTTTACTCTGTAGATGCAAACATTTTTATGCATTACTTTTACATTCACACAGAAAACACAGTGCTAATTTTTATTGAGATAACGTTTGTTGGTTGAATATACAGTAGGCCTACTATTTTATATATAGAAAATTCAGTAATGTCTACTCATCAATGCCTATCAAAATACAACCTAGATGAAGCCATGAGAATTCTCGAAGAAGGCTCTGATAATGCTGATTTGGATGAAAACATTGACCAATCTGAAGATGTACAAGTACAAAACGGCAATGCTAGCATTGATGAGGAACCTTCTGACACTGAAGCGGATAGACACAGCGGTTCATCGGACGAAGAAAATGTAGCAATGTATTCTAAAAATGGAGAGAGTTGGACTCCTTTATTATCAGCACGAGCAATCCGGTCGAATGCTTCTAATCTGGTACGTGTGCAGCCAGGGGTTAGTCCTAGTGTCCGCTTCAAAGCTGGGAGCAATCCCTATGGAAGTTGGAAACTATTCATTGATAGTGCTATGCTGAAATCTATACAAACGCATACAGTCAGAGAGGCTATAAAAACCAACCCTGATTTTTCCTTGCCCATAGACAAATTAGAAGCTTTCATTGCCATGCAGTATGCAAGGGGAGTTTATGGAAATGTCCATCCTGTTGATTTATTGTGGAATAAAACTTATGGACCGGCTATTTTCAGTCAAACAATGTCTAGGAAAAGTTTTGTTGAAGTGAAAAGTTTTATTAGGTTTGATAAGAAAGACTGTCGAAGTCAAAGATTGCTAACTGATAAGTTTGTTCACATTCGAGAAATCTTGGAGGCTTTTGTAAAAAACTGCATGAAAAACTACACCCCGGACTGGAGCTTGACCATTGATGAACAATTATTTCCAATGAAAAATAGATGTCCTTTTATTGTTTTTATGCCGAACAAGCCTGACAAATTTGGAATGAAATTTTGGATACTAACAGAGGTGGATTCAAAGTATGTTTGCAATGTTTTACCTTACCTGGAAGCTTTAGAAAAGGAGCAACAAAATGGTATTCTACTCTCGGAAGATGTAGTAATGCGACTCAATTCTCATTTGCCACGAAGAGGTGCTTACAACGTCACAACTGACAATTTTTTTAAGAAAGTGAATCTTGCCAGTTTGCTGCAGGAAAGAATCATTACGATCGTTGGAACTATTAGAGCTGGCAGTAAAGGATTACCTAAAGAGATCACAGAAAGCAGAGAAGAAAGGTTCTGTAGCAAGTTTTTCTTCAACAAATTTAAAAATTGTACACTTGTAAACTATCAGTGTAAGCAGAAAAAAATGTCCTTTTGATATCCACAATGCACGCTAGCCCAGCCACATACTCAACAGAAAAGAAGAAACCATCCACTTTTACAGCAAAAATAAAGTGGGAGTGGACGTGGTTGACCGAATGGCAAGATAGTACACAACTTACTCAGCAACGCGAAGGTGGCCGTTGGCGATTTAGACCAACATTTTGGATATTGCCTTGATAAATTCCTGGATTGTATACAAGAAATGCACTTTTAGTAGCATCAGCCGCCGACACTTTGTATTGGAGCTGGTGGAAGCTTTGAGAAAGAACTATGCACAAAAGCTACCACGACCCCGAGATTGTATGGCGTAGTTGACCAAGTGCAATTTATTTTGAACCCAAATTCCTACAATTGCATCATAAAAAAAATCAAAAAATTGTTTGTTATTTGCTTATTTTGTAAGAATGATTGGAAACGTTTTTTTAGCTGTTAGAATGTACATAGTTATAAATTGTTGCACCTTAGGGTATGTAGCAACGTTATAAAAAGTAACTTAAATAAATAAAAAAAATTATGGGAAAAAACAACGGAAATATTGAAAGGGTCGATTTCGACCTCAGCGGTCGTTGCAGGTATACGTTTTTTCTGGTCGTTCTAGTGTTAATGAACTTTTAGCCATTCTAACGATGAAAAATGAAGGAAAGGAGACAGGAAAAGTTTTATTGTCGAAGAGTATAACGAATAGTTAGCTACAAATGTTGTAAATATTATCGGTGGAATATAATGTTTGTAAAAAATAGGTTGGTTATGTTTGAATATCAGTCAACTTTTTGTTTAACTGTAACTAGTACACGCACACAAATACGAACTGACATGGTTACCGTAAATGACCGATCTAACGGCCATTCCCAAACTGACGCCCCTCCCGAATAAACGCCCAGGGTTAAAGTTAAATTTTTTAACTAACGCCCACTCCCGATTAAACGCCCATTCCCGAATAAACGCCCAGGTCCATAGAGAAAAATTAAAATAAACGCCCATGGGCTTTCATTTGATTCGCATCAAAATTAATACTACTTTCTTTAATCTTTAAAGTGTGGATATTTTGAAACAGTTTCACTAATTTTAAGTGTAAAATGTTCATACAAGTTACTCTTTCTATTTAGTTCGCTAAACAACACATCTGCGATCTTCTTGTTCTTGGTGTAGCACAAGTACGTTCCAGGCACAACTAGTCCAACTTCTCTGTATCTTTTCCCAGTGACTCGAACTTTGACCATGTTTTGTGAGTTTGATTCTAAGAATTGCACCAATAACTTCGATAACCCTATCGGAACATGGCCTACTTCACTGTTCATCTTTGTCTCATCTTTTTTGTAAACACCGATCTCTCGCGATTTAATCGATAAGTTGATTTCGTATGTTTTTCACGTCCGGAGAATTCAGAAAATACATGCCTTCAAAGCTGAAAATATAATCGCAATGGATGAGACGGCTGTCTGGGCTGACATGACTTCAGATACCACAGTTCATCCGAGAGGGGCCAAAACTATTACCATGAAGTCAACAGGGCACAAAAAAAATCGACTCTCAGTCTGTTTGACAGCTAAAGCAGACGGTAGTAAATTAAAACCATTGATCGTATTCAAGGGAGCAAAACGTGAAACCGTCCTATTGAATCAAGAGTTTAAAGGTCAGTGTTTTGTTGCTTCTTCAGCGAATGGCTGGATGAACGAAGCGCTAATTCTCCATTATGTAAAGAATGTTCTCGGATCGCTTGCTTTCGGAAAACGGCTATTAGTATGGGACTTTTTCCAATGTCACATAATGGAAAGTGTCAAAGAAGCCTTACAATCTGCGAAAGTGCACATGGCTGTCATTCCAGGGGCTGTACAAAGCATATTCAAGCCCCCGATGTTAGCTGGAATAAACCTTTCAAGGCCTACATTACAGAAAAATTCGACCAGTGATTAGCAGAGGGTTTACGCGAATTTACTGAAGCTGGAAATATCAAAGCAGCACCACGGCGGAAAATTGTTCAGTGGATTCTCGAATCGTGGTCACATCTATCGAAAGAAATGATTGCCAAGTCGTTCAAGGTTTGCGCCCTAAATCTCTCAACAAATGGCTCTGAAGATGACCAAATACATTGCTTTAAGGAGGGTACGACTTGTGAGGCAGGAGCAGAAAAGTTAAAAGCACAACTAGCTGTAATGACAAACGAGGAGATAAGTGATACCAATCCCTTTTCTTTCATTAATGAAGAAGATATGGAGGCTGCGACCCAGCCATTCCACCTCCTCGATGACGATGAAGAGAATGACAAGAAACTTGATATCATGTAGTCGACGTACATCTTCTCGATTATATTACTTTTGTTGATGGACTTTGTTTATTAACGCCCCTCCCTTACTAACGCTCCTCCCGAATTAACGCCCAGGGTAAAATTCGTTTGTTAAAATAAACGCCCAGGGCGTTTAATCGGTCATTTACGGTATACTATCTTTAAGAAGTAATGAGTGCATTTGTCAGGGTCTTGTTAAAAGTGGAGAGCAACACTAGTTCGTCACGATTAACGTACTTGTTTCGCTGTTTGACAATAACCTTATTTATCAATAGGTTGCGTGAATATCTGTAACGTGATTGGCTAATTACGAGGAAATATATATCATATTTCGCATGAGTGCAAAACTCAATATTATTTCTTGATTGGCTAAAAAGGAGTGCAAAATTCAATATTTTTTCTGATTGGTTAAAGCAACTATTCCCGGGATTTCTATTGGTTAAAAACAGAGTGCAAAATATGACACATGCGAATGTTAAAATAATGTAATCGTAAAATCATCGAGTTTTGACGACGTTCATGTTTACGCTTTCAAAGCGTGTTATATAAGATACCATATAGACCTATTGATAAAGTAGTTTCGCGAAATACTCGAAAAATATGGCATATTTTTCTCGTTTTTATGTTTCTCTTAATATTTAACTCGCCAAAAGGCTCGCCATTAGCCATATTTTTTTCGTATCTCGCAATAACTACTACATAGGTGACACATATACATGTGGTAAAATAGAAAAGTACTGATTTCACTACATGTCTGATATGCTGATGTCATGGCATTACAAAACAATTCATAAGAAATAATTGATGGCTGAGATGCCTGGCAGGTAAAATCGTAATATTTCCGTTTTCTTTAAAGACATTATAACATTTAATCATCGTATTACAAAAGGAAAAAAACGTCTTGAAACTATTAACGGGGGTTTAAAAGGATTTTCGCTTATGGAAACCGCAAGCAATGTTCTGTTGTGAGTAATTGATGAGTCATTAGACTAGTTTTGTTTCTTCCAAATATTTCCAGAATTAGTTTTTGTAGAAGTTTTCGACAAAGTATAACGTTTTGATCTAATTGAGTCATAGGTCAAACAATTAAACTGTTTTCTCGAAACACCGCAATTTAAAACTCTATTGATAAATATCGTCTGTTGTCTCGTCAAACAGTCATTGTCTACAGAAGTCATGTGCCAACGCTATATTGGAATCATATGTGCGGCTGTAACCTTGATTTAAATTCACCGATGACGTTGATTGTTTCTATTTCAAAAGCGAAAGTTATAGACCAGACGAGGAGAGGTCCGTTGTGACCCAAGAGGGGAACTACAAAACTATATATTTTTGGGATCCTTATTATGTCTTGTTATCAGATTTGATATTCTTTTTTGTTAAAAAATCCAATTTTAAAATTCCCTAAGGTTTTGTTAGGTGTACGTACATAATGTGCGAATTTTGAAAAATGACCCAAATGGATATGAAAATGAAATATGAAAATGACATTGCAATTATAACCAAAAAGACTTCTCCAGGCATGTTGTGCAATCATTTAATTTAGACAAGCATCTTACAATTAAGAAAACAAAAACTCGATAATTGGTTTAGCAGCTAGTTATATAATAAAAGTCATTGGTGAGTACAGTAAAAAGCTTTCAGATTTTCTAGAGAGCTGGCCACCAAGTGTTGAAGAACTTATGTCTAATGATAGACTTCCTCCTTTTTCTGTTGTTCTATTTTTGACCGGACTTTTCAAATCACATAAACATGGTATAACAAATACAATTAAACGACTTGTTAATCTAAGTTCTGGTTTACATGTAAAGGAAAAAGACAACGAAATGTGTTGAGTATATTCGAAACTGGGAAGAAATTAGACCAGGAGTCCCGTTCACGTTATAGCTGATAGTTATAATAATTCCAGTAGCTTAAAACAAAAAGAACAACATAAAAGGGGGTTTGCTTCTGATTTCTGGGAAAGAATACTAAGAAATTCTCAAAACAAGACACGTGTCATTGAGCTTATCTACCAATACAACAAGACAAATAAAAGCGAATGTTTCTGAGTTTTGAAGACAGGCGAGACGGTTCTTTTGTCAAGATTCCCGGACATTTCCCTGACGGTTTTTTTTCCCACCGGGCGTTTCCCCGACAGACTTTTCCCCGACGGACATTTCCCCGACCGGACATTTCCTCGACCAAATCGTTTTTAATAGTTCACGAAAAGTGACAAAAGTGATTATCTTGAGCAATTGGTGATGAATGATGTTGAGATAAAAGATCACACCTTCAACAAAACGTAATTTCTGTAATGAAGTAATTGCTATTTTGCACATCCACCAATCAGATATCTATTGTCACCCAAACTCTTCACAACATGCAAAATATAGAAAAGCTAGTCACTTGAAAGCTGTCAGAAATATACGACATGGAATTTTTTACATCTATTAAAGGATCGCGCAAATTGAAATATCAAGAAGTTATTTATTGGAAAACAAAACTTTAAGCAATGAATCCGCTTTGGAGCAGACCTTTCCGGAAGCCACTGCAAAGGGTGTTTGTTTCAACTTTGTAAAAGTATATACCATAAAGTACAAAGTGAAGGAACTATACATGAACGATGAAAATCTGCGCATAAATATCAAAATGACCAGTCAATTTGAGTTTTGGTCCTATTGAAGACACCATCAAAGCATTCGATGCACTTTCGGACTACGCTGGAGAGGAAGCTCAAGTAATTCTTGACTTTTTTTAAACAAACTATATAGGAAAGCTACGAAAAGGAAGGAGACTCGAGCTACGATTTCCACATTCGATGTGGAACATGAACAGCCGAGTTGAAAATGGGCTAGCGCGCACTAATAACGATCTAGAAGGGTGGCATAATGGTTTTGCAGGATTTTTTCATGGTAACCATGAAAATATTTGGAAATGCATCATTGCTTTGAAAAAAGACGCTGCAATCAATCGGCACAAAAGTACTCAAAATTTGATTGGTGCACCGGTATCCCCTCAACGACTCGTTTATCGCCGTGTCAACAAAAATTTACAAATTTTAGTAATAAACTATCAATTTAAAAACATTATAGATTTGTTGCGTGGTGTATCTTATAGCTTGTCATTTTTTATCACTTATGCTATTTTCTTATTTTTTTTCGGATTCCCAACTTTTAGTTTTTATTATTTAAATGACCGGTCGGGAAAACGTCCGTCGGGGAAACGACCGTCGGGGAAATGACCGTCGGGGAAATGTCCGGGTACCATTCTGGCATTAGCTCTTTTTTGCGAATTCAAGGAAAACCTTTACATCATTGATGGCAACGGAAAAAATCTTAAAGTTTTACGATTTGTTAGATTGTTTTTTTTTTCTGGTAAAATCTTCCTTTTTTTGGAAAATGTTCGTTTCATTTTTCTGGAAAATGTTTATTTTCAAAGTAGAACGTTTGTTTTGTTTTTCTTGGAAATTTTGTTTTCTAAACTCTTTAAAACATTTTAGTTCAATGAAACACTGCCATCGCGGCGCTATTTTAAAAGCTGTAATATCCTTTCGTCCTGAATTTTGATCGTTAAGATTTTACTATTAGTGCATCGCAACATTCGTTTGATGCTCCTTCTTCGTTCCATATTTACTGAAAATTCTTTAAAAAGAGTAAATAAACCAATAAGCAATTACAGCTCTAGTTTATAACATTCTAAATTAAGTTTATGAGAACTGGGAACTCTCAAAGCAAAAACCGGTAAAAGGAAAGAAGAAAAAAAAACAGCGACCACTTTTCACAGTTTTTTTTCATAGTCAGTTTTTGACAAAACACTTATTTGTACCAACAAACGTGTTTCCAATTTCGATGATATCTAACTCATCCAACAGCTCTTTGTGAAACGTGCATCAAGTGAGAGGCTTCTCATCAAGCATCAAGTGGTTTAGGAGGTTATTTGCGTCTAACCTCAACTGCTGGGAAAAGAAAACATGAATCCGTGCAGTAAGTAAGTAAGTATTGGTCATTGTGGAACGCAAATACGATTTTACTCACTTCATTGCAGAGAAAATTCTTTCACTCTCAGCGTTTGTTGCTGGGGCTACCATGATCAGCTTGATAAGAGTAATAACTTGTCTGACAAGTTTCCTTTGAGAATCATTCAGCTCTCTAACCTTTTTGAAAATGGTATGGGATATTAAGGGATGTTACATCTTTGAAAAACGCTATGTTGGATGGAATGTGGGACTGGTTTGCCCCCGCTTTAACGTAGTTTTGTTCAAAAAACACTGATTCAAGCAAGTAAAAATATTGCCAAATTAACGATAAAACACTTTTTTTATTTATAAACAACCAGTCAATAAGAAACTAGGGCTGATCGGCCAAACTGTTAAGCAGGTTTCGGGGCTAGGCTGTGCTGACCTAAGCAACAACAAAAAATTAAAATAGCCAAATGAAATATGTTTATGCTTTTATTCATTTCTTCTGTCAATAAATGTGTGCTCTACGTTAAACTTATTGTGTGTTTAACCCATTTAAGAAAAACTTGTGCATTTTAAATCTATTGGTATATACAGCCCATTATTTCAATGTTGGTTAGAAACGCTAATCAAAACTACATATGTGCTTAAGCAACTATTAAGCAACTTTTAGGGCTGAAATTCAAATAGATGCTAAGCAACTTTGAGGGCTGGAGCAAGCCTTAGATTGGAAAAAAGTTGGGGGGGGGGGGGCTCAAGGCCCCAAGCCCCACCTAATTTACGGGCTTGTAGAACAGACGCAATATAGACAACAGTCATTATATCGATTACAGGATTTTTTAAAATCAAGTTAATCAATTGTAATTAGATTAAATTATACTCTATAATTTACTAATTTGGTTCTGTAAAATACACACTTACCAGGTACTCAGATCAAGAATCTTTAGTTTGTTTGTTTTTTGTTTTTTTTTAGAAGAGAATACACAGGAGAGGCAGGGCCTATAACTCGACAGAGTCCTGTGTATTGGAAGTTTCATCTTCTTCTTCTTTCCCATTAGGTAGGAAAGAAAAGATAACTGGAGCATCCTGCCTGGTGGGGAAAGCCAATGACATAAGCCACCAATAGCAGCAGGAGTGGTGGTATTTCACCAGGACGTTGGGTTTAACCCAACTACCACCTAACAAAGTTTAAAATTTTACAAATATCTATCAACTTGCCGAAAAAGACGTACCAATTATTTTTCTAATTTGAGATATTATATTTTAAAGCTTTGCTGACTTAACCCCCGGATTTAGTCATTGCTAAAAAAATAAACATTTTCCGAAAAAATAAAGATTTTCCCAGAAAAGCAAACATTTTCCAAAAAAATAAAGATTTTCCCAGAAAAGCAAGCATTGTCCAAAAAAATAAAGATTTTCCCTTTTTTGCCCTTGTCGGCCACCGTAGTTTTCATAGTTTCACTAGGAATGATTACATAAACTCATTTTTTAATAAAGGGAAAAGGAAGTGGTTTAGATTTCTTGAGTGCAAAGTCAAATTTCAGGAGGCAATTTCACAACTTGGTAACAATTGGTATTTGCCGGACGGTTTGCTTAACAAGATTCAACCATTTATTTGTCAACTATCTGGTTCGAAAAAACAAAACGTGAACGACGCTCGCTATGAATTATTTCTCCGAAAATATCAAAATAAAGTTGTCGATATGTCTACCTTGTGAAAGTGTGTTAAGGTTACACGTAATGTGTTCAAATTACATTAATGTGTTTAAATTGCATAGCATGTTTATGGAAAAAATCTAAAACAGCAGTTATCCTGGCATAATTTATCATGGTTGGCAACTTGACGGAAATTACAGTGGATTGAAGAAGATAACATATACCCAGAGGATGTCAAAGATATATTATTCGATGAATAAAATTGCAACGCAAGTGATATTGGGGACGGAGATGGAGAGATTGATGATGAATACACTTAAACGTTTTATAGATTACAAATATTGCAATCAAACATCAGAAGTATTTCCTTCGTCAAGTTTGTTTTTTTCCGTTTGCTTTTGAAACAGCACTCTGTTGTCTTTGCACCTCGCTACCTTAATTGTAGGGTCAGCAACCTTATTCTTCTTTGTAACATTAGATTGTGGAGCATAATCTTGGGACAAAACTAGGTTGTCCAATAGGATCGATCCCAGAATCAATGGTATTTCAGGTTCAGCGTACATCGACGTAATTCCAAGAATCGGTTCAGTATTTGAGAGTTTTTGATTGTTGGTTGCATTTTAACTATTATTTTACAGGGTATTTCCCAGGGTTGTAAATCGCTAGAGGGAGGGATTTGAAAATGTGTAAGACACCAAAGAACAATCTTACACCCAGCCAACGACAAGCTTTGAGAGAACTAAAAAGAGCGGATGAAGTAAAAATTTACCCTTACGATAAAAGAGCTGGTTTCATACGTCTACCCATTGAAATTGCTATCCAAAAATGGAAGAACAGATCGACAGAGATCCGACACCAACGTTAACGAGAAAGTTCCAAACCACATTGAGGCAACTTAAACAACAACAAAAGTTCAATGACAATGAATACAAAAACCTTTACCCAGCAGATCCTCTACCGGCGAAGATGTATGGAGTATTAAACGCTCACAAACACGAAAAGGACTCTCCGATGAGGATCGTCGTTTCCAATATTGGCACACGAAGCTACAAAACATCGGAATACTTGGTAAGGATTACTCAACCGACACTCAACAAAAACAAGACTTGGCTGAAAAATTCACAAACATTTGTCGAAACATAAAAAACCTGGAAGATTGGAAATGAAGAGGTTCAAGATCCATACGACGTTGTGAACCTGTACGCTTAAGTACCAGTAGGTGAAGCAATCAACATCATCATGCAAACCCTGTGGAATGACCCTGAACTAAAAATAATCTTTTTGTTGCTCTTGTATTGATGATTTACTATTGGAAGTGTTAGCTTTCACAGTTTCCACAAACGAGCCGACAATAAACTTCTTTCTCCTCAGCATCCACATAATTTTAATTTTGACGACAGAAAGGTAATGTTCCAATAAAGGTTTGTTATTTTTTGTGGCGATCTGTAGTGTGTACTAGTCAACTTTGCCATCACAGTTGCCCCTCGATCTAACAAGTATTTTCTTAAATGTTTTTCCAGATAAAGAAGATGGAGATGATAGCGGAGAAATTTGCCCGGGGTCAACGTTGATGCTGATGCAGAATATGATGAGTCTCAGGACATTTGCATTGCATTTGCTATTTGTAGTAACATCGTTTTTCTTTCTTCGGAGCCTATTGAAGCTTACATGACGTTGTCTAGTGTTTTCGGCTCGATTAGTGCATGTTTATTGAATTCGATCCGTTTTCACGAAGTGTCCTTTACTGTCTAAGCAAAGTTATAAGTTTCCACCTTTCTGTGTACATTAAGGTACGAAAATATTAAAGTCTGGTCAGTAGAAACTGCTTGTAAGAAAATTCGTCACCAATCTTTTAAATAATCCGTAGTAGGCTGTCTTAATTTGAGAATTAATTGAGTGTCCAAACGCTAAATTGCATGGAATGCCAATCGTAAGTTCAATTTCACTCGCAACATTTAATGTACGCAACTTTTCTTCCGACAACAATTTCTCCCTTTAAAGTAGATTATCAGTGTTCCTTTACGTAATATTTAATTGTATTCCACAAACACACAAAGACCGCAATAATTATATTTAAAAATACATATATGATGATGATGATGATGATGATGATGATGATGATGATGATGATGATGATGATGATGATGATGATGATGATGATGATGATGATGATGATGATGATGATGATGATGATGATGATGATGATGATGATGATGATGATGATGATGATGATGATGATGATGATGATGATGATGATGATGATGATGATGATGATGATGATGATGATGATGATGATGATGATGATGATGATGATGATTAAATAGAATAAAAATAGAAAAAGAGTTCACGATCAATATCGCGAATTGATTGGTTGAAATGCATGTTTAACGCAATTCGATAAGCAAAGACTTTAGAAAGATTGCAAGAGAAGTTGTCTCCACAGATGTTAAGCAGGCTGTCACCAACTGCGTGGGACCAATGTAAGTTTCCGCCGAGAATAACGCATCGAAGGGATCGAAGGGCCAGTTTGAACTTAAAGAAACAGAACGGAATTCAAATCTTTAATGAACTAGCAAGTGTTGAGCACAGAAATTCCCAGAAGGCGACAAAAGATTTTCAGGATCAGATCTGAAAGCATATCGACAGAAAAACCAGCAAAACATTAATCCAGACCCTAAGTTGATCAAGTCAAGAAGAAATACGAAGTTCTAAACCGATCTTAAAAAACTGCTTAGCGATGGAGAAAAACGGCTGTTGGAAATCAATTGTGAGAAAGGGGCTTCAGTTTGGCTTACAACAATCCTCCCAATCAAGGACAAAAGATTCAATTTTGAGAAAAGTGCCTACTGGGATTTGCTCATGTTTCGGTATGGAATGCAACTCGATTGGCTACCCAAAATATGTGTATGCGGTGCGGCGTTTAACATACACCAATGCCTATTGTGCAAGAAAAGTCGTTTTGTCTCGCTGAGGCAAAACACGAAACATGAAAGCAGCATTTTTTCCTTCTATTTCATGTTACCATTACTTACGGCTATGAGGCTTTTTCTATGTTGTTTTTAACGTGACAACAACATGCGGAAGTCTGTGTGTATCAAGGCTAATTAAGTCTATCTTCAAACTAATTGCTTTTCGCAAGCATGCTCGCTGTGTCGGTATTACTAATGGCTCATAAATAAATAAATAACTTACGCAGAAAACAAACTTGAAACAGAGAACTCACAACTGCACGAAGGTATGGTGGCAAGGAACGCTTATGCCTTTGGGCTTCTGCTCAGGTAAAAGTGTATACTTTGAAGATAATTTTCACAAATTTAATCTTCTCTGTTAATATTGATTGTACACTGAAAGCACAATGCTATTTTTAAGAGAACTTATAATAATAACTATAATTTTCATAATTACTTTGTAAATTGCCATGTAACGGCCGGTTACCGGACATTTCTCCGAAGACAGTTCCTCAACGGTCATTTCCACGACGAATAGTTGATTTAGATATGTGTCGTCTAGTCTTTATTTTCTTTTTTGCGATTTATTTGTGCTCTTGGTGATCCAAGGACTTATTTTGATTTTATTTATTCCAGAGAAACGCTTAGTCAATAATGTAACCGAATGTAATTTTTTTTATTATTATTATTATTGTAGTTGCTCAGAACAAGGCCCTAAAGGCCACTTGAGTGTAAAGAGCTAGAAAAGTTACAGGAAAAGTGACGCAGTTTTCAGATATCGATGAACGTTTGATTTTAACAGGTGAAGGTTATAGACCGATGGAAAGCATGTAGAAGGAAGGGAGTTCCAAAGTCTGGATGTTCGCGGGAAAAAACTGTTCTTATAGAAATCCCTGTGACAGTTTGGAATGCAAACAGTCCATTGATGAGAAGATGACAAAAACCTATTTGTACGGTGAAAAATTCTGGGAGAAGGTGTAAGAGATGATAGTTCGCTTGAACAACGTCCATGAAAAAAACTTGTAAAAAAGACAAAGAGAAGCTACGTTTCGCCGGTGTGATAGGGAGTCTAGTTTCGAAGATAAGTTTGCGCCCATTGCGTTGCAAACACGCCGTTGAACACGGTCTAACAAGTTCAAGCAATTCGCAGGAGCACCAGCCCAAATGTGGCAGCTGTATTCCATGCAAGGACGTATTGACGATTTGTACAGGTAAAGGATACACTCAGGGGTGAGGTAACTCATTTCTCGTAAAAGAGAACCAACCTTCATGGCAGCTGATTTTGCAATGGTTTCAATGTATGAACGCCATGAGAGATCGCTTGTAAATATGAGACCAAGAAGGCGAAATGAATTGTTTTCAGGCAAATGAGAACCATTCATCAAAATTGGAGGAAAATATTCTTGCTTGAAATGATTAATGGAAAGAAGACTAGTTTTAGATGGATTGAAATTAACCAGCCAATTCTTACCCCATTCAACTACCAAATTGAGATCTTTATTGAAAACAGAGGTCAAATTAACCTTATCCCAATCATCTGATTTATCAAGACAGGAATACAATATTGAATCGTCAGCGTAAATAATGGTTTTGGATGATAAATTGTCTGGGAGATCGTTTATGTAGAGTAGGAACAGGGTTGGTCCGAGAACTGATCCTTGTGGGACACCAGCATTGATGGAAAAAGTTGAAGATGAATGACCACTAAGGACAACCTTTAGTCTACGATTGGAAAGGAAGGAAGAGATAATTTTGAAAAAGGAACCTTTTAAAACATATGCTTTGAGTTCATGCAATAGACCCAGATGCCAGATTTTATCAAATGCCTTGGAGATGTCAAGAGCAACTGCTCGCGCTTCACCGAAAACATCAAGGGCACGATAAAAACGTTCAGTTATAACTGTCAAAACATCAGCAGTGGAACGACCAAAACGAAACCCGTACTGGGAATCATAAAACAAATTATTTTTTTCAATTAATTCCACTAAGGTCTGGTTAAGTAAAGTCTCAAAAACTTTGCTTAAAATGGAAATGAGACTAATCGGTCTATAATTTTTAAGATTAGAACGGTCACCACAATTTTTAAAAATTGGAATAACGGAGGCAAATTTCCAGGATGAAGGAAAACAAGATTCATCCAAACACTTTTTGTAAACAGCACACAAAACAGGAGAAAACTCGGTACAACATCTCTGAAGAACAATTACAGGATTTCCATCAGGTCCTGTAGCTTTAGTGGAATCCATTTTGGAAATTATCTTGGAAACGTTATCCGGAGATATAAAGCAATCCTGTAAAGTCTGGTCAGTTTTGCCCCGGACATTTTTAATGATACGCCAAAATTTACATGAACCTATTTTTTTTAATTGATATGATCTTTAGTTCTTTCAGCAAAAATAGTTTTTGCTTTACGAACAACATATTTACAGTCATTGCGAGAAACAATAAACAATTTTCTGTTAAGATCAGTCGTATGACGTCGGTAGCAATGAAAGAAATGATTACGATGGGCTATGGCTGCAGCACATGCTGGTGAAAACCAAGACGAAGAATGAGGTTTTATCTGATATTTCCTTGAAGGAACGAATAATCTTATTGTTTCAGATATTATTGAAGTAGTTTCATTAACACAATCATCAGCTGAGTTGGAAAGAATTTCCTTCCAAGGGACAGACTAAATGTGTGCTTGAAATTTTTGCCAATCCGCAAGATCATATCTAAAATAGGTTCTATGCATGGGATGTTCATGAGAAACTTGTCTATTGAAGTTAACTTTGACCGATATAACAACATGGTCAGAATGACCTAAAGGAGCGCCATGAGATAATTTACAAATGTCCGGGTTAGAGGTTAAAAATAAATCCAACAAGGAAGGCGATTGACTGGATTGATCAGAAATGCGGGTTGGAAAATCAACTAATTGCAAGAGAGACTGAGATACTGCAAAGTTATAGGTTTCAACACCAGAGCTACTTGTTTCGTTAGAGAATTTTAGCCACTGTTTATGGTGAATGTTAAAGTCACCAAATACAAAGATGTTGTTTGAGCAATGTTTAAGAATAGCTGAATCAGCGGACTTTGAGACTGATTTGATAACAGAACAGTCTTGGGAAGATGGTGAGCGATAGAGGAAAAATAGAAAACTAGTTGAATGAAGAAGAGACAAACGAAAACACATGAAAGGTTGGTCGGGGTCTTCCAGGTCAATTTCTCTAGATATTGGTAACGTTTCCTTAACATAAACTGCTAGACCATGCATATGAATGGAGGAATCCATTCTAAACAAAGGAAGATATTCAGGAACAAGGAAATCATTAGAGGATATACCAGCATTTAGATTAGATTCACAAAGCGCTAATACATCCGGTTTATTTTCGAACAAAAAAGCTTCAACATCCGTAAAATTTGTTCGTAAACCTTGAATGTTACAAAATGCTAAAGAAAAAGAAGGATGAGAATTCCTTAGTTTTCTGGCTTTGTTATTCCAAGATTTTATTTTGAAGAGTGTTTTTTTCTTATTTGTTTCGCAAAATGATCCCACGGTGGTCCTCTTACTCTGTAGACCCATTCCCCCGAACTATCTTTTGCCTCCCTCTGTTTAGCTTCAACTCGAAGTTTATTAAACAGATCTCTTTCTTCTTTGCTCCTGTCCTGATTAATATAAATATTTTCATCTACTTCTTTTAAAATCCTTTTATGTTTTAAACTGGAAATTTTTGTGTCATAATCACAAAGAGTAACTCCTAAAGGTCGAGTTTTACCGGATTAAAAAGTCCCAAGTCTTTCACAACTTTTAATATCGTCTATGCAAATATTTAGTCTTAGCTGGCTTTTTAAGAGATCCAATACTTGCACAGAGTTGTTTACAGAATCAGTCTCTTTCAGACCGTAAATAATTAAATTATTTTTGCGCCTGTTGTGCTCCTCAATATTTTTAACAATTTTTTTTACTCAGAGTACGTTCAGAGTCTATACATTCATTATTAAAATTATTTTTTAAATTGGAAATTTGCTTATTCAATTTTAAATTATCGTCCACTAATTTCTGAATTAAAGAGGAGTTTGTCTCAAGGCTGTTTTGGATGTTGATCATTGAAGAATGGTTCAAAGAATGAGACGTTTCAAGAGAAACAAGGCGAGATTCAATTTTTTCAAAATAGACGCTGCATCTAGATTTGATATCTTTTTCCAAGAAAATTGCATTTAGAGCAGGTTTAGTGCAGTCCGGACAGAACCAAAAGTTATCAACTTTCTCATTGAGAAGCTCAATGATGTCCTTACTAAACTCACAACACTCACTGCAATAGTATTTGGCACATGTTGTGCAGTGCCTAAATTATATAATGCTGTCCTCACTGGTGCAATTTTCGTTGAAACAATGAGCACTCAGATTGGACCGATTTTTATTGAATCTGTCAGGTTTTTTCAAAATTCGACCGAAGGATGACTTGTTAGATGACATGATCAATGAAATATAATATAGAATGACAAATGCAGAAAGGATTACGACACTCAAACTAAAAAACTGTTTCTTCAGAATATGAGAAAAAAGAAGGTGACCTGAGAACAATATTCTTCACCTAGAAAGAACAATCTCGATTGTCCAACGACCCTAGTGAGAATCTAGGATTTACTAATTACCAACAGGTTGCACACTTCAGTTAAGGGAGAAAGTTAAAATATTAAACAGTTTATTTTTATATATATACAATTAAGAAGTTAAAAGATAAAATGATTAGAAATAAAGAAAATAGGAAGGTGCTTAGTTTAAAACAAAGATAAAATTTTGTATACAGTTTTTTTTTAAAAAAAGTTCAATTAAAAACAAGAAAGTAAGCAATTTATTTGGCTGAATAAGCGTATAGTGAAAAGTTGTACAGCAAATTGTAACGATCAGTTAATTGTTTCGTATTAAGGATTGTTAGGGTAAGTAAGAAATGTAATTATGCTGCAAATGGAGCAATTAAGATTATTGGTTTTCTGTATTAGATACAGGAACTAAAAGTACTTATGACTTGAGAACAGTTGGGAGAATGTCAATCTTGATCGGCAAAGTCAGCAAATATCAGCTGTTTTTATCCAAATTTCAAAGAACTTTACCAGAAAACACCACCACAACTACACCAAACTGACTCCACAATAATATAATGAGTAAACTCCAATAAGAACAAAAATTTAATCCAAAAATAACATCGAACTGCAAAATTTTGAAGAACTCCTCAAAACACACCTTCTGTTAACTGTAATTTTCTGTAATTTCGGAAACCAAAGCATAAAGTTGACATGGCAGTTAAATGACAACTTACTTAATAGAGAAATACACTAGATTTGATCATTCTAAGAGACTGTATATATGAGCCCTCCTAGGAGGGCTAGCCCGCCTATACAAGCTAAAAATCACCCCGCCTATATATGAAAAAAAACCAGCCCGCTTAGGCGAGATGAATTTCACCCCGCATATATATGAGAAAGAACCAGCCCGCTTAGGAATGCTAGCCCTCCTAAATTAATAATATCTACAGAAGAGAAAAAAAATGCGCCAATGCGCGTGCACAGAGACAAATTTTCTAGCTTTCCTAACCGGGCTGGAGCATATATATGGAGAATTTCCAGCCTGCTTTGCCAAGATTTCGGCTAAACAAAGCAACAAAGCTCGGCTACCCCTCTTTTCATATATATGCAATGTGAAAACAACAGTGACTTATTATATAAGCGTGATCTCGGATTGAAGGAGGGCTCATATATACATACCGGCCTTAAGATACTTTAACGTTACGAAGTAACATTGGTAATCTATCGTATTGTTTATTGAATTAAAACCAGCATAAATAATAGATGCCAAACGACCGAAAAAGAGGAACAGTGGGAAGATGCTGAGGTACAACACCCAGTCAATCAACGGTCGTCTGAAAATTTTTACATCTATGTTGATGTTGATGTCTCGAGCCTAGCGCACAACGCTTAAAAACCATTTTTTAAAGAAAAAGAAATTAACACTGCTACTAAGGCTGGCCACATGACCACTGGCCACAAAAAAAAAATTTCAATTGGCTAAAAAACACACACTTTTTTTCTAAATCCATTGTAATCACAATGACAAAAGAAAAGCCAGCAATACACTTTAATCAGCATTTCCGCTTACTAGACCTTTGCCGTTACCACCAGAAATTAAATTTTCTGAAAACTAGTCTTACCTAAATGATGAAAAAAGTAAATGTTAATGAGGCAATAACAACCGAGAAAGAAATATTTGCAAAAATAAAATCGTTTAAAAATAATACATCTACAAGTACAGAAAAAATACCTTTACTATTGTTAACCTCATTAATCTGGGATATACTTGCAGTGCCTATTAAATGGCTAGAGCCCAGTATTAAACGGTGGGAAACATATCCCTCAAAACAATCAGGATTTATGCGTCGAGTCAAATTTAAGCAAAATTTTCTTTAATATTATATTAAACCGTATAAGTACCGTATCATGAGAAAACATTTATGATTTTCAATTGGGATTCCGTAAAAGTAGATGTACATCGTAATTAGCAGGTTTCAAAGGAATGTTCACATATTGTTGATAAACAGTTTCTAAATGGTTCCTTATGAATTTAGACTACCAAATAAATGGTCCAACAGAATCCAAAGGACAAGTAAATTGAAAGGAGCTAATCCAATTGTTGTTATACGCTGAAGCCCTTATTACGTTTATTTCGACTGTTGATGAGACCAGCAAATTCCGATTAATTATAAACACAACATGTAAGCTATAAAATGCGTAAATACATTTATATTAAATTAGGAATGATATGCAAATATAAAAATCAAAGGTTTCGAGTTTGTTGCTGAAAAGGGCAATAGTCACGTGCCGATATAATATGGAGGCCAGAATACAACAAAAAGATAATGTCAACATTAGAAAGTTTGGTAGCGTGATATTCCAATAACACAGCCTTGTTAATTGGAAGACTCGCAAACTTAGCGACATTATCATGTTCAAGGACGCGCTGCAAATGAATAAATGTCTTATACAAAAATAGGACCAACCTAATCAATTGCAATAAACTTGAATGCATGATCATTGCTGAGACGAAAGACAGGAAGAGGAGGAGGATCTGGATAACGCGAGAGAGCGTTAATAACATTAACTCTTCAAATTTTTAAAAAGGAGAAGTCTTCTTTCTGAGTACATATAATTTATGTTTTTCTTTTTTGCTTTGCTTTTCTTTTGTTGTTTTTTCTGTTTTCGTTAAACATTTATAAGCATATACGTATTACATATTTTTTATGCGTGACAAAAAAAATTGCATAACTATTGGCAAAAGAAAGTTACCAATGCATTCTTTGATCATGAAGTAATATGTAATGCACGAAATAAACTCTGGTTATAGAATTATATGTAAGTTGTCGAAAGAGTGGTTGCAAACTGTTTACAACATTTTCCTATTGGTAATTTTAGTTTAATGTGGAGTAATGGAGATACAGGCGGCTCAACTGCGTTTCGATCGAAGGATGCATCCTTCATTTCCATGAATGTTATAAAAAAACATTATATAATAGGTCGACTATTACAAGAGATATTTACAAACCATCGGTTTACTTGTTACGCAGCTTGTCTACAGTATCCCTCGTGTACCGCAATAAACATCTTATTATTGAATGATGGGTCACTTAACTGCCATGTAATGCGGAAAGGAAATGTTTACGATAAAAGAATCCTTATTCCTGATCCAACGCACGATCTTCATTATGTCAAGGTATGCATAAATCTTACACTTTCTCTTTTCAAACAAATTTATTTAACAAGGAGCATTGAAATTGTCACAATAGTCTATGTTCCGAATAATTTATATTGATCGGTAGAAATTTCGTTATTATTAGGCAATTCTCTTTAATTTCCATGTATATGTGTGCTGGAAATACACATTTTTGCATTCATGCATGTACAAATTTTTCCGTTGTTTTTGAACTTGATCCTTTTTGGTGTTCATTGTAAGTGTTTAAGGGGAAGAAATTTTGGCGGGAAGAAATTTTGGTGGAAACAATATTTGGCGAAATTGGCGGGAATTTAATTTGGCGGATGCGAAATATTTTTAAATTTGGCGGGAATTAAATTTGGCCGATGGATAAAAAGTCACATAGAGTTTGTTTTTTTTTCAAGCAAAAGAGTTTACTTTTATATAATAAAATGAACTAAACAAAAGAATAAAGTACGTACTGAGTGAAAATCGCCCACATCACTCACTCACAGTGCACAATTTTTTTATGCACAACTTTCCATACACACTGTGGCTTCGACACTGTCGAAAGCAATTAATCGACTCGTGTGCCTTATTTTATTGTAGTTTTTATAAATCTATCTGCATAGAAGAGCACAGTAAACCATATAATTTTGCACAAATTTAGTAATGGTATACGTTAAAATATTTGAGTTCACTGCAGCTGTTAGTGGCTATCATCATTATCGAAAGTACTGGAATCCGGAACCTGAAGAAATCCTTTAAAGTAGTTTTCACGAAAAAGATAATGCATTTGATAGATTTGCCATAAAAACGTGTCAAATAGGAAGTGAAACACTAGTCGGTCATCTTCCAATGGAAATTTTTAAGGGCAACTAAGTTTCTATTGACCGAGGCGCACAAGTTACTTTACAGTTAATTGGTAATCAGTACAGGAGATCTCCACTAAGTCAAGGCGGTATTGAGATTCCCTGCAAAGTAACAGCAAAGATTTCGGGGACAGTAATTAATCTTTTGATCATGGAGAAGTACGCACAACTTGTAGAGGAATTGTATACAGAACCTAAGAACGAAGAGATTTTGGGCTCTTTCTTGCAAGCTGAGACTACTGAAGACGCCTCTATAAATGTAGCACCAAGGAATGTGGTGCCCCGAAAAGGAAAAAAAAAAACGATCGAAGTGCAAACAAAGGATATTCGATAGTTTTTTAATCAAGGTAAAACAAGTAGTAACCAAACTGAACCAACATCATACAAAGAGGAACATACAAACGAGACAATTAATTATTCTTATGTAATTTGAACAAAGCATAAAAGGAAAAATAACGATAGCATTACTTTATATTTCATAATATTTCTTCTCACTTTGTATCCTTCTCGGAGTAACAAATATTCTTATTTGCTTTTTTTATATTATTTCGAAAGTTTGGCAAATTTTCATATTTTTGGCTGTGTTTAGGTGCGTGCAGATCAAGCGGATAGAAAAAGATGATAAACAAATAAAAAATAAGTCAAAACGAAAGGGAGAAAATTTAATTTGGGGGGAATTTAATTTGGCGGATCCAAAATACGAAATCCGCCAAATCCACCTGTGATATGTAAGCTCCGCGGTGGAGAGTTGCAATTATTTTATTGTATATAGATCTTACGTTTTGAGTATGGTCAGTCGATAGAAAAAGATTGAAAAAGAAAGACATAAAATTAGCGGCGTGGAAAGAAAAAAACAAAAGGAGAAAGCATGGCTGTGAAGAATTTAAACCTGCCTGCATTTCCGCCCTTTAGCTGTTCGGGGGAAAATACAAGTGTCTTGTTCAGCAGTTGGAAAAGGTACGTAAAACGCTTCAAACTACTTTGCAGTTCAATGGTCGTGACGGACGACAAACAAAAACTTTCATTGCTGCTTACCCTGTGTGGAGACGAAGCATACGAGATATACGAATACATTTCAGAACAGCAGGATGGCGAAACAAGCGTTCGTACAAGCGTTCGAAAACCACTTCAAGCCACAAGTAAATCTGAGCTAAGAGACATTTCTATTCCGGAAAATGAGCCAAAGGGAAGACGAAACAACCCAGCAGTACTACGTGCGACTCCATGAACAAGCCCTGAAATGCGAATACGCTGGCAAGGACAAGGAGATTAAGCAGCAGATCGAACTTTCCACGAACAGTTCCAAGCTACGCAAATACAGCTTCCAGAACCCACGAAAAACACTCAGCGAACTACTTACGACCGCCAAGACCTTCGAAACAATGAGGATACAAACAGAGGAGATTGAAAGACATTCCGAGAAGGAGGTAGACATCAACAGTATTTCGAGAAGAAAATACGACAGTCAAAGAGACAATACAAAACAGACAGACACTGCGAACAGAACGGACGATGGCTACAATAGGCAACCAAAAACGTGTTATCGTTGCGGTAGTGAATTTCCACATACTAACAGATGTCCAACACTCGGAAGAACGTGCAGCTCGTGTGGAAAAACAGACCATTTTGCTAGAGTCTGTAGATCAGCACCGCGAGAAAAAGTGGGACGAAACCAACGGGAGGCAAGCTACACAAGACCGCTCAACACAATAGAAGAAAAAAGAGAACCGTTGTCAAAAACACCAAAGTAGAGGAGAACTTTGAGCAATACGTGCAAACATTTCTTACGGGCAGAACTGAAGAGAAGATCCGACAACAAGATTTCAAAACAAAAGTGTTTATCGAAAAAACACACGTGGAATTTTTGATCGATACCTGTGCTTCTATTAATGTTTTAAACAAAACTACGTTTGAAAAGATCAACAAAAAGCTGCACAATAAACTGCAACTCAAAGGAAGAAAGACGAAAGTGGTTACTTATGGAAACGACGCACCTGCACTCCACATAAAAGGAGAAGCTACTCTATTGATCGAAAGCCGCAAGAAATTTACACACGCCAAATTCTACGTCATAAAAACACACCACAAAAACCTATTATCAGGCACAACAGCTGCAGCACTCGAGTTGATTTCGATAGACAACGTTGAAGAAAAAGCAACCACGATGGAGAACACTTTTGAAAAGAAAGTCTAGAACACTTGAAAGGAAAGCTTGTTCGTTACAAAGACACTGTTTTCAGTGGAAAAATCGGTAAGTTGAAGGACCATCAAGTGCAACTCAAAATCAACGAAAACCCATTGCACAGCGTGAACGACGCCTACCTTGTGCAATACGCGAAAAAGTGAGAGAAGAGCTCGCCAAACTAGAGGACGACGGAATAATCGAAACCGTCACAAACGAAGCAACCCCATGGATCAGCCCAATGGTCATCGTTCCCAAAGCAGAACGGGAAGATTCGGCTATACATCGCCATGAGACGCTCAAACCAAGCAATCGAGAGAACGAGGTACCCGATACCGACGCTAGAGGACCTCAGAAAGATTCGAAGGTATTCACCAAATTGAACCTGACAAGCGCCTTCTATCAACTGGAACTTTTCAAGGCCTTGCGAATCATTACTACATTTCAAACTGAAAATGGCATCAAACGCTTTAAACGACTGACTTTCGGAGTAAACTCAGCGCAAGAGGAGCTACAACACGCTCTACGAGAGATTATCAAAGACATCGACGGGTTGATGAACCTGATCGACGACATCATCGTTCACGGAAAAAACCAAAAAAAACACGACACAGCACTGTTCGGACTTCTACAACGCTTCGAGGAGAAGGGGCTCACACTCAACCTATCTAAATGCCTCTTTAGTCAACAAACTCTGAAATTCTTCGGTTTCGTATTTTCCGCTCAAGGGATGCATCTAGATCCACTGAAACTCAACGAAATCAAACACATGCCAGAACCAGAGGATGTTAAAGCACTTCAAAGCTTTCTGGGACTGATGAACTACTTCAAGCGCTTCATACCAAAGTACAGTACATTGACACATCCACTACGCGAGCTACTACACAAAAACACAACATGGTGGTGGACATCTGAGTGCCAGTCAGCCTTCGAGACACTAAGGGTCAGCCTCACGTTGAATTCGTGCGTCGCTTACTACGACCCAAAGAAAAAAACTACAGTCTACACGGACCCCAGCCCATTCGGAATATCCGCCGTCATCATCCAAAACACGCCGAATAAGGAAGACTACAAACTGATATCATACTCGTCACGTGCGCTGACTCCGACAGAACAACGCTATTCTCAAATCGAGAGCGAATGTCTAGCCATCGTTTATGCCTGCGAACATAACAAACTTTACCTGTTTGAAACGACCTTCAATATGTTCAGCGATCACAAACCAATCGTCAACCTTCTGAACAATCCAAATTCAATCGTACCATTACGCATCGAACGTATGACCCTATACCTCCAAGGATACACGTTCGAGCTTCGACACGTCAAAGGAGAAGACAACATATCAAATTATCCTAGTCGACAGCCAGTCAGCAACTTACCCGACAACGAGCATAACGAAATCGAACAGTACGTCAACCTCGTTATGGAATACGCTTGCCCGAACGCATTGTCAATCGACGACATAGGCGAAGAGAACAAGAAGGATTCAGTTCTGCAAATAGTAGCAGACTTAATACGACACAACGCCTGGCACAAGTTGAAACAACTACACAGATACCCGGACATCAAAGGACACGTGCAGAAAATCACGCCATACAAAAACATCAAGGATCAACTGACCGTCAACCAGGAGTCCGAAATGCTACTGAAACTCAACAGAATCGTCATTCCAGAGACACTGGAAACAACAGTTCTACAACTCGCCCATATGGGACACTTGGGATTACAAAAACGAAAACACTCCTTCGTTCGAAAGTTTACTTCCCGAACATCGACGAGAAGACCGAACGTCTCATCAAGTACTGCGCAGTATGTCAAGTACAAATGAAACCTGTGCAACCTGCGAAACTGTCTATTACGAAAACGCCTACAAAGGTGTGGGAGACAGCAAACATCGACTATCTCGGACCCCTACCAAACGGATACTATCTGATTGTACTCATTGACTAACTCTCCAAATTTTCGATCGTCGAAGCCATACGGAACACTTCTGCCGACCTACTCATTGACTTTCTTCAATGAACAATCGCTGTTTTTGAATCCCGCACAACATGGTATCCGACAATGGTCCACCTTTCAAATCTTACAAACTGAGGAAGTTCTACGAGAGTCTCAGAATCAAACATCAACGCATCACACCGCTATGGCCACAAGCCAACTCTCAAGCCGAAAGCTTCATGAAACCTCTGATGAAAGCTGTCCAAACGGCTTACTTCGAACGAACAAACTGGAAGAAGTAGCTTCAAAACTTCCAGTTCACTTACGGAAACGCGCCACACTGTACCACGAAACTATCTCCAGCATCAGTTATGTTTCAACGAAAAACTAGCTTAACCATTCCGTCTTTGAAGAAGACGATCGAGGAGAGCACCAATCGAAAAGTGTGGGAGAGACAAGAGAAAGCGAAACGACAACGTAAAGAGTACTACGACAAGAAGACGAACGCAAAAGATCACAACGTCAACGTAGGCGATACGGTGATAATGAAACAACGAAAACACAACCTGTCAACAAACTTCGAGCCGAGACAATACAAAGTGATTGCAACCAACCACAACATGATTACAGCCTCCGACTCAAACGGACACACACGCAATGTCTCGCATTTCCGACGATTTCAGGAAGAGGACGTGGTAGATGTACCGGCATTACCAGCGGAAGAAAGACGTGCCCTCCTCACGGCGAGTGGTCTGGTCGATTTATACAGTGGTCTGTACTACCCATGAACACGTATGTAATTACGGGACATATATTAAAAGAAGAGAGAGATGTGATATATAAGCTCCGCAGTGGAGAGCCGCTATTATTTTATTGTATATAGATTGTTTTGAGAGACGCTTTGAGTATGGTCAGTCAATAGAAAGAGATTGAAAGAGAAAGACATAAAACCGCCAAATTTTCTTACCGCCAAATTTTCTTCCCCTAAGGTATGGCCTTCATGAAATAATTATTTTGTGTAATAACTTCAAAATACCAATAAACAATTCTAGACCAATAAAAGCATTAGTAAAAGTAAAATTAAAAACATTATGTGTCAAATATATGATGAATTCTCAAATATGTCATTAAGATCTAATTTGGAAATGTTCCATTTATTTTACAGAATGTGTTTTGCGAACGCAAACCGTGTGGCGACAATGGTATTTGCGTACCTGAAGCTGATTCTTTTTCTTGCGCATGCTTGAATGGATATACGGGAAAGTATTGCGAACATCACAAAATATAATTTACTTTTTGAATTATTAAGACTTTCTTTTGCAAATTGCACTCATTCATTTTTATTATGAAGAGGTTTCTACACATGTATAAAGCCTTTAAAATCAAGGAAAAAAGGCCGCATCTCAAAGAAATAGGGAACTGAAATTGTGTTACTTTCCTTTATAGGTGTAGAGGTGTAAAATTAGCTCTCATCGGGCAATATTTATTTTGCATTGGAAGAAAAATAATAATAATTTGGTAAACATTTTGCGCAGTGATACTGATTAAAGGATTATAGTTTGGGTCTCAACGCTTCTACTCGCAGAGAAACCGACGTGGAGCTGCACACATCATTATCTAGACAACGGCCTAGGTTCTTAAAATTATCAACAATATCAAACCATTTCCTATACTTTACTTTAATTAAAGCCACACTGACTTAATTGAAGTTCAACACTTTAGTCTTCATATCATTGTAATTTTGACCAACCTCATCTGAAGCTTGTTCAACTTTACTAAGAAGGGACTGTGGTCGTTTGATCATTTCAAAGTCATGATCACAAAAGTCAATTGCAGGATATCTACTACTCTGGCTTTTTACAAGAAAAATCCCAGTTTCTCATTATGCCAATCGATGGTTTTGCGTAACACATAGTCAAGCACAATGATAAACAGATATCGTGCGTATCGTATTGATTCAAAGTTTAACAGAAAAATATAAACAGAATTATACTAGTAAAATGCAAGATTAAGTAATTAAGTAAAGTTCTAGGATCTTTTGGGAATCTGATCGTAAAAGCTTTCCAAATTAGTTGACCTAGGCTGTTTTCTTGAAAGTAATCGAATTGCGTCGTTGAAAACGATATTTCTGGTGCGCAAGAAATTACCGGAATGAAATGCCAACAGCGCGTATCTCATTCATCATTGGTTCCTTTCCACTTCATCAACTATCCTATCCAGCACGTAAAAACAACTTTAAAACAGTTTGAAAACGTTCGCCTTGAAGTAATGACATCAAGTTCAAGAGTCTTGTCAACAGTTTCCTTTCCCTTAATAGCTGAAGTGCTTCCGTTCTGTAGAGAACGTTTTTGAGAAATTTTTCGTTATTAAATACACTTTGGTAAAAAATCAAATTCAGTAATTTTGCTCTCAATTACTCTCGAACGGGTTCCGGACATATCCCATCGTACTATGGTTACCTATCAAGTGATCGTCTTTTTAAATAGTCATTTCTTGTCATGAAAAATGTTAGTATTGCTAGTACAAAGATCGATTCTTTATTACAAGGCTATGCAATCAATGTTTTTATATCCCTAAATAACTCATCAAATAAACGCTACATAAGATAACAAAATACCAAAACGTCACAAAGAACTGCTTGATCTCGGTCCAAAATTCGTACCGGTTCAAGCGCGCATGCCGTACATGGATACCATCTGTAACACAGAATCTACGGCGCTAAAACTGACTTACAAAAGGAAAGACAATACCGACGCAATAAAACTCCAACAAGATGTGTTCAGGGATTTGGAAATGTGTAAGACACCAAAGAACAATCTTACACCCAGCCAACGACAACCTTTGAGAAAACTAAATACAGCGGATGAAGTAAAAATTTACCCTTACGACAAAGGAGCTGGTCTTGTACGTCTACCCATTGAAATTGACACACTAAGCAACAAACCATCGGTATACTTGGTAAGGATTACTCAACCGACACTCAACAAAATTAAGACTTGGCTGAAAAATTTACAAACATTTGTCGAAACATAAAAAACCTGGAAAATTGGAAATGAAGAGGTTCAAGATCCATACGACGTTGTGAACCTGTACCCTTAAGTACCAGTAGGTGAAGCAACCAACATCATCAAGGTATTTCGAGGCGTCCTTGAATTAAAACCGATCTTCTGTAGTGTGTACTAGTCAACTCTGCCGTCACGGTTGCCCCGCGATCTAATAAGTATTTTCTTAAGTGTATTTTCATAAGTTTTTCCTGATAAGGAAGGTGGAGATGATGGCGGAAAAATTCGCCCGGGGTCAACGTTGATGCTGATGCAGAAGATGATGAGTCTCAAGACATTTGCATTGCATTTGCTATTTGTAGTAACATCGTTTTTCTTTCTTTGGAGCCTATTGAAGCTTACATGACGTTGTCTAGTGTTTTCGGCTCGATTAGTGCATGTTTATTGGATTTGATCTGTTTTCACGAAGTGTCCTTTACTGTCTAAGTAAAGTTATAAGTTTACACCTTTCTGTGTACATTATGGTACGAAAATACTAAAGTCTGGTCCGTAGAAACTGCTTGTAAGAAAATTCGTCACCAATCTTTTAAATAATCCGTAATAGGCTGTCTTAATTTGGGAATAAATTGAGTGTCCAAACGATAAATTGCATGGAATGCCAAGGATAATTATCGTAAGTTCAACTTCACTCGCAACATTTTATGGGCACAATTTGTTATGAATGTCCTGTATCGCAACATTTAATGTACGCAACTTTTCTTCCGACAACAATTTCTCCCTTTAAAGTAGATTATCAGTGTTCCTTTACGTAATATTTAATTGTATTCCACAAACACACAAAGACCGCAATAATTATATTTAAAAATACATATATGATGATGATGGTGATGATGATGATGATGATGATGATAATGATGATGATGATGATGATGATAATGATGATGATGATGATGATGATGATGATGATGATGATGATGATGATGATGATGATGATGATGATGATGATGATGATGATGATGATGATGATGATGATGATGATGATGATGATGATGATGATGATGATGATGATGATGATGATGATGATGATGATGATTAAATAGAATAAAAATAGAAAAGAGCTCACGATCAAGTTAAGCACAGAAATTCCCAGAAGGCGACAAAAGATTTTCAGGAACAGATCTGAAAGCATATCGACGGAAGAACCAGCAAAACATTAAACTAGACCCTAAGTTGATCAAGTCAAGGAGAAATACGAAGCTCTAAACCAATCTTAAAGAACTGCTTAGCGATGGAGAAAGGGGTTTCAGTTTGGCTTACATCAATCCTCCCAATCATAGACAAAAGATTCAATTTGAGAAAAGTGCCTACTGGGATTTGCTCATGTTTCGGTATGGAATGCAACTTGATTGGCTACCCAAAATATGTGTATGCGGTGCGGCGTTTAACATACACCAATGCCTATCGTGCAAGAAAAGTCGTTTCGTCTCGCTGAGGCAAAACACGAAACATGAAAGCAGCATTTTTTTCCTTCTATTTCATGTTGCCATTACTTACGGCTATGAGGCTTTTTCTATGTTGTTTTTAACGTGGCAACAACATGCGGAAGTGTGTGCGTATCAAGGCTAATTAAGTCTATTTTCAAACTAATTGCTTTTCGCAAGCATGCTCACAGTGTCGGTATTACTAATGATTCATAAATAAATGATGACTTACGCAGAAAACAAACTTGAAACTCACAACTGTGCGAAGGTATGGTCGCAAGGAACGCTTATGCCTTTGGGCTTCTGCTCAGGTAAAAATGAATACTTTGAAGATAATTTTCACAAATTCAATCTTCTCTGTTAATATTGATTGTACACTGAACGCACAATGCTATTTTTAAGAGAACTTATAATAATAACTATAATTTTCATAATTACTTTGTAAATTGCCATGTAACGGTTGGTTACCGGACATTTCCCCGAAGACAGTTCCTCAACGGTCATTTCCAAGACGGATAGTTGATTTAGATATTTGCCGTCTAGTCTTTATTTTCTTTTTTGCGATTTATTGTGCTCTTGGTGATCCAAGGACTTATTTTGATTTTATTTATTTCAGGAAACGCTTAGTCAATAATGTAACCGAATGTAATTTCGGAAACCAAAGCCTAAAGTTGACATGGCAGTTAAATGACAACCTACCTAATAAAGAAATACACTAGATTTGATCATTCTAAGAGACTGTATATATGAGCCCTCCTATACGAGCTGAAAATCACCCCGCCTATATATGAGAAAAAAACCAGTCTGCTTAGGCGAGATGAATTTCACCCCGCATATATATGAGAAAGAACCAGCCCGCTTAGGAGGGCTAGCCCTTCTAAATTAATAATATCTACGGAGGAGAGAAAAAATGCGCCAATGCGCGTGCACAGAGACAAATTTTCTAGCCTTCCTAACCGGGCTGGAGCATATATATGGAGAATTTCCAGCCTGCTTTGCCGAGATCTCGGCTAAACAAAGCAACAAAGTTCGGCTACCCCTCTCTTCATATATATGCAATGTGAAAACAACAGTGACTTATTATATAAGCGGGATCTTGGATTGAAGGAGGGCTCATATATACCGGCCCTAAGATACTTTAACGTCACGAAGTAACATTGGTAATCTATCGTATTGTTCATTGAATTAAAACCAGCATAAATAATAGATGCCAAACGACCGAAAAAGAGGAACAGTGGGAAGATGCTGAGGTACAACACCCAGTCAATCAACGGTCGTCTGAAAATTTTTACATCTATGTTGATGTTGATGTCTCGAGCCTAGCGCACAACGCTTAAAAACCATTTTTTAAAGAAAAAGAAATTAACACTGCTACTAAGGCTGGCCACATGACCACTGGCCACAAAAAAATAATTTCAATTGGCTAAAAAACACACACTTTTTTTCTAAATCCATTGTAATCACAATGACAAAAGAAAAGCCAGCAATACACTTTAATCAGCATTTCCGCTTACTAGACCTTTGCCGTTACCACCAGAAATTAAATTTTCTGAAAACTAGTCTTACCTAAATGATGAAAAAAGTAAATGTTAATGAGGCAATAACAACCGAGAAAGAAATATTTGCAAAAATAAAATCGTTTAAAAATAATACATCTACAAGTACAGAAAAAATACCTTTACTATTGTTAACCTCATTAATCTGGGATATACTTGCAGTGCCTATTAAATGGCTAGAGCCCAGTATTAAACGGTGGGAAACATATCCCTCAAAACTATCAGGATTTATGCGTCGAGTCAAATTTAAGCAAAATTTTCCTCAATATTATATTGAACCGTATAAGTACCGTATCATGAGAAAGCATATATGATTCTCAATTGGGATTCTGTAAAAGTAGATATACATCGTAACTAGCAGGTTTGAAAAGAATGTTCACATATTGTTGATGAACAGTTTCTAAATGGTTCCTTGAATTGAATTTAGACTATCAAATGAATAGTCCAACAGAATCCAAAGGACGGGTAAATTGAAAGGAGCTAATCCAATTGTTGTTATACGCTGAAGCCCTTATTACGTTTATTTCGACTGTTGATGAGACCAGCAAATTCCGATTAATTATAAACACAACATGTAAGCTATAAAATGCGTAAATACATTTATATTAAATTAGGAATGATATGCAAATATAAAAATCAAAAGTTTCGAGCTTGTTGCTGAAGAGGGCAATAGTCACGTGCCGATATAATATGGAGGCCAGAATACAACAAAAAGATAATGTCGACATTAGTAAGTTTGGTAGCGTGATATTCCAATAACACAGCCTTGTTAATTGGTAGACTCGCAAACTTAGCGACATTATCATGTTCAAGGACGCGCTGCAAATGAATAAATGTCTTATACAAAAATAGGTCCAGCCTAATCAATTGCAATAAACTTGAATGCATGATCATTGCTGAGACGGAAGACAGAAAGAGGAGGAGGATCTGGATCAGCATTAACGAGAGAGCGTTAATAATATTAACTCTTCAAATTTTTTAAAAGGTGAAGTCTTCTTTCTGAGCACATATAATTTATGTTTTGCTTTTTCGCTTTGCTTTTCTTTTGTATATTTTTCTGTTTTCGTTAAACATTTATAAGCATATACGTATTACATATTTTTTATGCGTGACAAAAAAAATTGCATAACTATTGGCAAAAGAAAGTTGCCAATGCATTCTTCGATCATGAAGTAATATGTAATACACGAAATAAACTCTGGTTATAGAATTATATGTAAGTTGTCGAAAGAGTGGTTGCAAACTGTTTACAACGTTTTCCTATTGGTAATTTTAGTTTAATGTGGAATGATGGAGATACAGGCGGCCCAACTGCGTTTCGATCGAAGGATGCATCCTTCATTTCCATGAATGTTATAAAGAAACATTATATCGAAGGTCAAGTTTTCCAAGAGATATTTACAAATCATCGGTTTACTTGTTATGCAGCTTATCTACGGTATCCCTCGTGTAATGCGATAAACATCATATTGTTGAATGATGGGTCACTTAAGTGCCATATACTGCGGGGAGGAAATGTTTACGATAAAAGAATCCTTCTTCCTTATCCAACGCACGATCTTCATTATGTCACGGTATGCATAAATTCTACACTTTTTATTTTCAAATTTTTCGTGTTCTATTTAACAAGGAGCATTGAAACTGATCGATAGAAATATCGTTATTATTATGCAATTTTCTTTAATCGCCATGTATTTGTATGCTTGAAATACACATTTGTGCATTTATGCATGTACATATTTTTCCGTTGTTTTTGAATCTGATTCTTCTTGGTATTCATCGTGTTTATGTCGTTCAAAGTGTTTAAGTCGTTCATGAAATAACTATTTTGTGTAATAACTTCAAAATACCAATAAACAAATACTAGATAGACCAATAAAAGCATTAAAATTAATAAATATAATGAAAAGTAAAAACAATATGTATGAAATATATAATAAATTCTCAAATATGTCATTAAGATTTATTTTCGAAATGTTCCTTTTACTTTATAGAATGTGTTTTGCGAACGCAAACCGTGTGGCGACAATGGTATTTGCGTACCTGAAGCTGATTCTTTTTCTTGCGCATGTTTGAATAGATATACGGGAAAGTATTGCGAACATCGCGAACTATAATTTACTTTTTGAATTATTAAGACTTTCTTTTGCAAATTGCACTCATTCATTTTTATTATGAAGAGGTTTCTACATATATGTTACAAGCCAAAATCAAGAAAGAAATGCCGCATTTCAAAGATATAGGGAACTGAAATTGTTTTCCTTTCTTTTTTGCAGTGTTATACAATTATGCGTTGAAACAAAAAAATGAAAAAAATAATAATAAATTGTTAAACATTTTGCGCAGTGATACTGATTAGGATTATAGTTTGTAAAGTATAAAATTCCACGACTGCCTTATTGTTTGTATTCCGTCGATCCAAAAATCATTTGGGGAACTGTATTTAGAAGATTTAAGCAAAATTCGTGAAGATTTCTTCTTCAAGGTAGATATTGATCAATACTTTCATAGATTTTCAATGGTTGTGTTATTATTTTGTGCTTTAGCTATATAAAACCCGTGCAAAACTCACTCATTAAAAGAAATATATATATATATATAGTAGTTGTGTTTGCTCAATAATAACATAGCCTTCTAAAATTTAGGTAGAATTTGTTGAATCCATGAAATTTAAATAAAAACAATCCTAAACCGGTACGGTTTCATCAGTTTGTAAAGGTTTTAAACTTTTATTCAGTTAAATTTAGGTTAGTTTTTGTTAAATTATATTGTCACGTTTCACTTAAACACTATACATATCTCTTTTCCTTATTAAGCGGTTTTACTACTGCTAGTTCAAAAATCGATGATACTTTATCAAAAGGCTATGAAATCAAGGTTCATTTCCTATATAACTCATCAAATATCACTTGAGGAAGAGTTTTTACATTACGTAAAATTATCATTACTTGGTTTAATATTGCAACTCATCAAGTTCCCAGTGCTGATGATATCACTTCTTCCTTCAACTTTATTCTATTGTTACATACAGCTATGAGCCTTTTTCTGTGTTGTTTTTTTAACTTGACAACAACATACGGAAGTGTGTGTGTATCAAGGCTAATTAAGTCTATTTTCAAAATAATTGCTTTTCGCAAGTATGCTCACAGTGTCGGTATTACTAATGACTCATAAATAAATTAATGACTTACGTAGAAAACACACTTGAAGCGAAAGAGTGATCGCAAATCTACGAAGGTATGGTCGCAAAGAACTTTTGTGCATTTGTGCTTCTACTCAGGTAAAAGTGTATACATAATCGTCTCTAATTCTTTTTATTTTAGATTGAATCAAATCAAAATCAAACAAATCAATATATTTCGTACTTTTAACAAATTTGGGTAAATATCTCTGTACAATAACAAATAACACAGGAACGTTGCAAATAGTGAAACACTACAAAATACACAACCACCTCATATCGATAAGTTAAACTGCGTACAATAACGTACAATAATCTTTAAAACCTTCTCAAGAAATCTAATAATGATAACTATAAAACTATACTTCGGCAGTAAATTGTCTTATAACAAACTGGAATATCGGCCCGATGTTTACTGCTTGGCGTTCTTTGGAAAGTCAAAATGCAATTTATAATCAATAAATGCCATAAATATACTTAAATTAACTTTCCCATTGCGTGCGTAGTTTTTTTAATTATCTACATTGATGGACTATTTTATTATTAGGTATTAGAAACCAACCCGTAACTACCTGAGTAAAATGACACGTTAAAACAAACGTTTATAAGATAAATTCATAATAATCATGGTTCTGAGTGGGGATAAATAGTGGAATAGGAAACAAAACAACAGCCAAGGGCGTACTCAAGATCGGTAAAAGCTGCCAGGTGATGGCAAAAAATAACTGTGTCAGGGCGCATTTATGAGTTTTTTTTATCAATATATACCTGCTGTGGTGTATTAATTATAAATGCAAAATGGGCATCAAAAAGAGAGTATAATCAAGTTAACCCTGTATTCTTGTGTTTGTAATGGTCACAGATAGTACCAATACAGTTGAAAAGAAAACAAAAAGTTCACTGACATTGAAACATGACCAAAAATATAAATAACCAATCTTTTTTTACAAAACTTTTTATCAACAAAACATAAATTTGTAGCTACCTATTCTTTATAGTCCTAGGAAGAAATATTTCTAGACTAGACGTTCGAACTAGAGTTGGAGCTCATTGATAATAGATAGAAAAGTTAACAAATTCAATACTTAACTTTTATCCAAAAAATAACTAGGTACCACACGAAATTTCACAAATTACTTTTTAAGAATTAAATCCATACTAATAAGTGGAAATCATAAAGATCTCTTACGATAAAAACCTTCAAACCTTTAAAAACTGTATTCAAAATTACATGAAGTTCATCCATGACTTTATAACCCATCTTCATCGATTTGAACCCAAAACAAGTTTACGGCGCCATCATTGACGTATTTACATCATTAACCAATCAAAAGTTTGTTTACATTATTTATTTATTTATTTGCTAGTATAAATTGATAAAAAATTGATAGGATATCCATGTAAAAATTGTTTTTCTCTCTATTAAAGCATTTGTATCAGTAACAGAAAAAGGAATGATAACAATTTTTTCATATGGTCGTTGAACACCACCTAGTAATGAAACTTTTATCAGCAAAATACTGAAAAATTCTCCTAGGGTCTACGTAACCACGAAAGATCGTATTCAAAAGGTAACATTACAATTAAACATATATCATTTCAGATTTAAACAATTAAATGACTAACCTGGAAAAATATCTGCCGACACTTCAGAAAACTATGATTTTTGAGTGTAAATTATTTTGCATTAATTTTTAGAACATATGAAATCTGAATTTTGTCATAAATAAGGTATTGATTTGCGATTGATTGCGATTGATTAAAACTTAATCTTTTGATTGACTTTTGATAAACTTTTGATTGACTTGCGATTGATTAAAACTTAATTGTGCTATTAATTCAAGAAAAAACTACATTGACCTTAATATAGAAGTTGCTACGTTTTTTATTATTTTTAATAGAAAGAGAATGGCAAAGTTCTCTTAGTGACATTTGACTTTGTAATAATAAAATTATATTCGCATGCAAGTTTACCAAAATTGCTTGTTATGTTTATGTAGTCCACCAAATAAACTCTAGCACTATTTTAAGATGTTGGTTGTTTAATGCTTTGACAGTTGTTTGTAAGGGAAGGAAATAAATTGGTTTTAAAAAAGTGGTAGCCAACTGCATATAAACTTCCTATTTGGTAATTTTAGTTTAGTGTGGAGCGATGGAGATACGGGAGCTTCAACGGCGTTGCGGTCAAACGATCTATCTTTTATTTCCATGAATGTTATAAAAAAGCATTATTTCGGTAATGGACTTGATTTACAAATGATATCTACAAACCATCGGTTTACTTGTTATGCAGCTTGTCTACAGAATCACTTGTGTAACGCAATCAACATACTTTTTTTGAATGATGGGTCAGTTAGATGTGGTCTAATGATGGTAGGCAATGTTTACGATAAAAGAATCCTTATTCAACAGACAATGCACAATGCTTATTACATGAAGGTGTGTATAATTCTTTCATTATCGCAATAGTATATGTTCTGAAGATTTTCTATTGGTCAGTAGAATTGATGGGTTAGACATAATCACTACATCATCGTTATTATTATACAATTTTCTTTAATTGCCATATAGTTGAGTACTTTCTTGCATTTATTCATTTGATATAATCATGGAAATGGTTTCACGAACGGTTATACAGATTGGAGGTGTTGTCGCAATATTTTGTTAGTTTCATTATTTTTGGTACTTATTATAAGAGTTTATGTCGTTCACGAAATAATTATATTGTATAATAATTTCCAAATCACTAATAAATGTAAACAAATACTAGACCAATAAAAGCATTAAAATTAGTAGAGTCGTATAATGAAAAGTAAAAACATTATGTATCAAATATATAATAAATTCTCAAATATGTCATTAAGATTTAATTTCAAAATTTTCCTTTTACTTTATAGAATGTGTTTTGCGAACGCGAACCGTGTGGCGACAATGGTATTTGCGTACCTGAAGCTGATTCTTTTTCTTGCGCATGTTTGAATGGATATACGGGAAAGTATTGCGAACATCGCGAACTATAATTTACTTTTTGAATTATTAAGACTTTCTTTTGCAACTGCACTCATTACTTTTATTACAAAGAGGTTTTGTTTATCTCTACACGTAGGTAACAACTCTTAAGATTTGAATCTAAGGCCGCATTTCAATGAGAAAAAACTAGACTTGCTCATTTCAGTGTAGTCATGTAACGGTACGGGGAAATATTCAGTTTGCAGTATTATACAATTATGCGCACGGAAACAATCAATGACTGTAAGATTATTTCAACTTTCTTGTACATTTTAAAGATTTTTGTTGGTGCAAAAGTTATGGTTGATTGAGTTCTGCATATTGATTACCTGTAAATTGTGTTCGATATCAGTTATAATTGAGAGTTAAATTATTAAGATTAATTAAGAATTAGAATCCTCATCGATGACTTCTATGCCTACCTAGTTGTTTTAAGATCACGTATAACAAACAAGCAACGGCATCCTTTCTCTCAGTTAAAATCATTGTGCATTCTGCCATTTTTACGTTCGTCGTCGGGTAAATGTCGATGTCTTCTATCGTCTGCGTCCTCTTTTTCATTGCGCTTCTCATGTTTCAGCATTATCTGGGTTAAGACAGATAATGACAGACAGATAATTGTCTTACATTTGTATGTCGTCATTAGAATTTTTTTCTGTTGAAATTGTTGAAATCGTGTAATAGGGATTTATGTTCATCGCTAGGATTTTAATATTGGTCCGTTCTTTCTAACGGAATTAACATTGTCATAGGTTAAATTTGTTTTGTACCTCCAGTATAAGTGCAAAATATCTTGTTAATATATTGTTCGAGTTATTTGTATATTCCGATTTAAAAGAAGACTATGGAAAACGTAAGGGTGGTCAGTTTTGTAGCAAAAATTAGTAAAAAAATCTTTTACCTGGTTAACAAATATCAAACACAGAAATATGCGTTAATCAATCACTTTCGTTGACACCTTTCTTTATAACTAATTTATAGTATTTCACATATAGAAATGTGAGAGGGTGCACCGTGAATACGAAGGAATCTTAATTTAGTATTTGGTGCCAACACGAAAAAATTGAAAAAAAGATTAACTGATTTTCCATAAAATTGAAAAATATTACACGCAATTCCATTAAAAAATAAATTATTTATACTATATTTGATATAGCATTAAGTACATTTTAGTTCTACTTTGAATCAACGTAATTTTGAATAGAGCTTTTCTCTCCGCGCAGTAAAATCAGTTAAATTTAGCATTAAACATACTTTCATGCATGTGCTCTTTTGAAGCGGTGTTGCCCTTAAAATTAGAAATTCCGAATACCTTACTCTACAAAACACATGTCTCGTTGAAGAATGTAGTGATTTGATGAGATTTGATGTCACAGCTGTTCCCTGGGACTATCTGATGTGTGGTGGTTTTGTGATCGATTTTAATTTTTGATTATTTTTCTGCATTTTCAATATCGGTCTTCCTTGCTCGTTTTGATTCAATATTTTTAAATTATCGTCGTTTATGATTTTTTGTGAACAGCTGTAGTTGACTTTTACGGTGGTTCTATCGGATATTTTGCTAAGATTTGTTGCTCTTTAGCAGATGCTTATTTACGAGGTTTAAGGTTTGCTAACATTTGTAGATACTGGCGTGTTTAATGGTGATTGAACCAGATGTTTCTTTTTCTATTACAATTTTGTTGGTTTGGACGGTGTACTTTTCCTATTGTTTCTTCATTTGTCGCTTTTGCTTTGTACAAATGTTTTTCGTTTGATGAATTGTCTGAAAGGCGTGTATGGAAAGGTATGCGGTTTCTATTATACCTGGTGGGTGGTTTGATGCAATATTTATATACTGGAGCTTATGACCTGGTGTTCGAACGGTCCATATATTCCATCAGCTACGATTAACGTAACTTACTCGTTCCTATTACATTCGTTCACCATGTACAAACTATTTTATTTAAAAATTGAGCATTTCTTGATTTTTTATTGATCTTCGTGATATTCTTTAGTACTGGCAGACCGTCGACTGATTTTAGCTAGTCAATACTCATTTCAAGCTTCCTGCTTCATCGATCACAAGTTGCATTAGAAATTGATATCTTTTTACACTTCAATGTTATGTCAAAGATGTCACTCTACGACTGTTTATTATAAAATTTTCTCTAATAAATGCATTTGCATTCTTTCACCATTTAATCACGAAATATTTCGGCATGACGATTTGTTATCCATTGTCATTTTTCTTGAGCAACTTTTGATAATACATCAATTTTACAATTGAAATAAGGGATTTCCCCTGTACAAATTACAGGAGTGTGAATGCATACAAGGGGCGTTTGATTCCGTTTCATTTTTAATGATGGTCTTGTAGTTGAAAAACACATCAACCTTACGTGCAGCCAATCAATCTTCCGTCCGAATCAACGGCGCATTTCGTGCTAGAATAGAGTGACATGATGCGTCTGGGGTATTTTTTATAAGCAACCCAGGTTTTGACTTCCTAGGAGAGTTGCTTTGCCTTAAAAAGTTATAGGAAAGTTGTTAAACGGTAACTTTAACATAAAAGCTAATATTTCCGAGTATAATTACCCTTATCTCTGAAACCGTTAGTTCACCTGATTGCATATGAAATGTGAAGAAAAATAAGTAAGCTGTTCCCTAAATGAGACGAACAATTATTTAAAAGATAACGATAATAAATATAAACAACAATAATAAAATCTCAAGGCTTACAACGAAATTTCACTGGTTTAATTTTCAAATTGTTCATTTCTAAACTCGCGGTTTTTAGGTACGTGCACTTTGACTCGCCAAACTTCATTCCGTTGTCATTTGAAAATTGTGTAACGAGGTCTAGTTGGTGTTTCATTTGATTTAAATTTGTGGTATAAAGCTTTAAGTCATCAACAAAGAAGAGATGCGAAATGTTCATAGTCTTTTCAGTGTTTTAACCTTTTTAATAAGAATGATAGCGGATTCACTGAAAGAGTGAATAGAACGACAGATAATCTCCTTGAAATATAACGTTTGAAATATTTCATTTCATTAGAAACAAATGAATCGGTTACACCATTTATCTGAACCTTTGTGCACCATGATTTCGTGAGCATCTCGATAGAGTTGATCTGGGGTGTTGGAATCTTGACTACTCGTAATGATTCTAGTACACATTCGTGTGACGCAGAGTCGAATGCTTTTTGGTAGTCCAGCCATACAGCAATTAGATTTCGTCTATGTTCTTTCACTTCGCCTAGGATCGTTTTGTTAATTAACAGTTCTAGACACCCCACACATCACGCTTCCGGTCGGCTTCTTTGGTTTTCACGTTAGCATTTGAGTTGCAATGGTCTTGTAAAAACAGGTTAACGCAACCTGTGTACAGTTTGAACATTAGATTCAGAAGGGCTATTTGTCGGTAATTTTTGCAGTCGTGGTTGAAAGCGCCTCGTTTTTCCAGAAGGTTTTACGTCTTCTTTTGGAGGTATTTTATAGATTCCATCGGGAATCCACAAATTCGTAAAAACTGGTCCAATTTAATGGATGCGTTTATGCTGTTGATTGAGGGGATTTAGATGAAAAAGACAATTCCAGAAAGTACTTGCGAAAGGTTGAAGCTTTGTGAAAAGGAAAGGGATCGAGCTGGATCAGGCCATGTACCGTGGAACTGAATAACGGACCTAATAACAAAACTACGCGCACGTTTCCATAACACTGGTCAACAAATATTTTGTTGCATTTCTACCAACACTTGTTCTTACCTAATTTGGGGGCGCTGAATCCGAATCTGACCTTAGTTTTTTTCTGCAAGCTCTAGATTTTTTGCAAATCGAGATTTTTTATTTTATTTTTACTAAATTCAAATTTTCTGAAAAATTACATGATTTGTCAAATGACGTTCTTGCTTATAGTCGAATAACCAACCTCAAAACAATAATAGGTTCCCAGAAATTATTGTGTTACCACTAGCAATTGTATTTACAGACAATTAGGCACCAAATGTTTGAAAAAATGTAACAAAGAACATTTTTGCTGGTAAAATACATGTAATAAGCGAGTTTTTGTTGCAAAATTACATTGAAAAGAATGATGACAATCCACAGTATAAACTTAAAGCTATCGATGAAAAGATGCAAAAAATTCAATTATTCTACAACCCCGGAAAAAATTTCCTCTTATAACTTCTGCGTTTGTACGCTTTTTGAGGACAGTCACGTTTGATTCCCCAACAATAATCCGCCATCATATGTCGATCCCACCGACCTTGGTAGCGTTCTTCCACTGTCATGAGATCCTGGTGGAAACGCTCTCCCTGTTCATCACTGACAGCCCCAAGGTTTTCAGGGAATTTGTCCAGGTGGCTGTACAGGAAATGTACTTTTATGCTCATGTTGCATCCTAAATCACGAAACCCTGAGAGCATCTTGGATACAAGTGTTTCATAGTTTGGAGCCTTTCTGTTGCCAAGAAAGTTCTTTATAACATCTACAAAAGATAGCCATGCAGCTTTCTCCTTGACATTCATTTTCTGAATGAAGTTTTGGTCACGAATAAGTGTACGTATCTGTGGTCCATTAAACACTCCTGCTTTAATTTTATCATATGACAAAGCAGGGAAACTATGAAGAAGATGACGAAAGGATTCATTGTCAGGATTTAGAGCTTTAACAAACTGTGTCATGAGACCTAGTTTGATGTGCAGGGGCGGAAAAACAATTTTGTCTCTGCTTACGATTGGGTTGTGTGTTACATTAGGCATGCCAGCTTGAAATGTTTCACGTAAGGGCCACTCCTTCTGTGTCCAATGTTTTTCACGTGCTCTGCTGTCCCACATGCATAGATAACATGGAAATTTAGTGTATCCTTTTTGCTGACCTAGCAGAAAACTAACCATTTTGAGGTCAACACAAATGATCCAGTTGTGCTCATGATATCTGAGCAAACCCATAACAGTTTTAATGTCATCATGCCGTTCCTTCAAGACAGTGGAGTGACCAACTGGAACAGCTCCATAAACATTTCCATTGTGTAAAAGGACACACTTGAGGCTGCGCTTGGAACTGTCCAAAAACAATCGCCATTCTCCTGGATCATACGAGGAGATACCCAATTGTCCGAGAAGACCAGGTATATCGTTGCAAAATACCAGCTTATTTTCCTCTGAAAAATAGGGAAGAAAGAGTTCTTCTCTTTTTCGAAAAAAGGATACCTTTACAGATTGATCCAGAACCTGTTTTTCCTTGAGTCTGGAGGCTAAGAGCTCAGCTGCTTGCTTGGACAAATCTAAATCACGTACTAAGTCATTCAGTTCTGATTGATTAAACTGCTGAACAGCTACTCTGGTTTCACAAGAAGAGTGTTCAGATTCAGATCCTGTATCTGTTCTTTTATACTCCATTTCCATAACCTCTTCCCTTTGCGATTCAGTTTCCTCATCTTCAGAAAATGTAAAACCACTAAAGACTGGAGGAGGGAATCTATCAGAGTGCGGAACAGGTCGTATAGCTGATGGTATACTTGGATAAGAAAGCATTTGTCGGCTCTTCCTGCCAACACCTTTTGTATTTACCATGCAAAAGTAGCAGTCAGTCGTGTGATCTTGGGGTTCACGCCACACCATTGGAATGCCAAAAGGCAAACTCTTCCGCTTTCCTTTTGTCCAGTCTCTGAGCATTTCTTCGCAGTTATGGCACACAACATGTGGAGACCATTTCTTATCTTGATCGCCAAGATGGATGCCAAAGTAAGCTCTGTAGGCACGCTTCACGAACGATGTTATATTTCGTCTTTGACGAAAAAGCGTGTACACACCACAGATATAACAAAATGAATCATGTTTATTTTTGCATTTAAATCTACTAGAAGAAGCCATGACCAAATCTGAAAAAAGTTCAGAATCGAAAGAAAGTCTGGTGATATCTATGTGCTTAACACAACCAAAAAGAATAAAAAACCATGGTTCTAATTAAGGCTACCAGCAGACGAGTGTAAAATAGAGCTTATAGAATATCCTACAGCATCTATCCGCAATACCTCACTATAATCAAGTTGCCTAACTTCTTCAAATGCCCTTAAACAGCAGTAGGCTACAACTTAAAAGAGCTGAAAGCTTCTATCTGAAACACTGGTACTGTACCATAGTACAGACAACGCACACACAAATAGCCTAACTTTGAAAACCTGAGTAGCAGTAAAACATGCTGTTGAGCAAGCAGGCCTGCAAAAATACTCCTCCACCATGTGCAAGTCAGTCAGCAATGACTAGCAAATGTTCACAATGGTTCAGATGATGTATACAAAAAGAAAAAGGGCTGGATAGATAAAAAGTGTTCGATGCAGATCAGATTTATGCACTAAATATGTGCCACACACGAAAAAAAATTAAATTGTCAATTGCATGAAAACTAGAGCATGCATAAAGAAACTGATTGCAGATTTGAAATCAGCATCCTAAAATTGTGTAGAATCAGTTAAAAAATCTCATGCAACAAGAAACGAAAAAAAATTTGTTGACCAGTGTAATTGGTGTTCAACACCAAGGTTGCAACTAATTCCTATGTCTTTGGTCAGATATTCTCAGCCTGTATAATTAATTATGCGTGAAATACGTACATAATGTGGCATGCTGTGAGGTTATTAATTACGAAGTAGCAATTTTTCTCAAAAACTGTGAAAGTAGTTTTCTACTACTTTTGAACTCATTCATCTCATGAAGTAAGAGGTTCAGGTCGCATATGGTTTTATTGTTTTAAAGTAATGTAACCTCACTTCCTGACTTTCCTAACTTTCTCTCAAAACGGCGCTTCAACCACCAACTCGATAGCAAACACGCATTATATTTGTAAGATTAATGCCCATAGCGCGGTGGAAATAAAAACACGATGTTGAAACAAGTGTGAATCGGTCCATGATCATCCGAAACGTTCTGACTGAAGAGTGGATTAAAACTATTTATTTACTATTAGAAACAAAAAGCCAAAAAGAAAACATCAGCTTGAAGAAAATTTCGGTCACGTAACTTTGACCAAACAAAAACAAACCGAGCTGAATGTTCCCTGATAAAGGTAAATTGCCTTTCAGCGAAATTAAACAGGGAATTCCCCTTTAAATTATTGGTAGACCGATTAAATGAAAAGAAGATGATGGCTGGTAGTGACGAAGAAAAACTTGATCTAAACAAAAACATTGTAAATGATCCAGCTGTCAATAGCAATGTGGACTACGACCTGGTTGATGGTGCTAGTTTAACAAAATCCTTCAAAAAACCAAACAATGCATTATATCACAAGTACGATATACTATTTCCACCAGAATCGCCAACCTATCAAGTACAAAGTGTGGCATCTAATGACGAGGTCTATTCCATGAAAACATATCCTCGAGGGAAATTAATAATTTTAAATATGTCAAAGTTTCAATCTCGTCCAGAAGCTCCTAAAAAGAATAAAAGGCGTGGGACCGGAAAAGACGTTGACAGTCTGTGCAGTTTATTTCTTGACTTAGGTTTTGTGGTTGAAGTGTATGAGAACCTTACCACTCTAGAAGTAATCTATACAATGAGACAAGCATCCATGGATCACTATAAGGACTTCAGCTGCTTATTTGTAGCATTTTTGACACATGGCAGAGAAGATGTAATTTTCACTACTAATGGATCAATTGAAATTAGGAAAATTTCAAAAATGTTTACAAAATCAAATTTGGCTGGAATACCGAAGATATTTCTGGTCCAAGCTTGTCAAGGAGAAGTATATATGGAAGAAATTGATGAGATTGATAGCCCTGGTATTGCAGTTAAAGACATATCTGTGCCCATTGAGGCTGATTTTCTTTACATTTATTCCACAGTTTACGGTTTTCGTTCATTTCGTAACACGACTGAAGGTAGCTGGTTTGTTCAATCATTTTGCAAGATGGTACGGAAACATGCCAATAACATGGAGTTATTAAGAATCATGACAAGGGTTAACGAGGTTTTGGCACATCAAAAATCTCACACAATGGATGCCGTCACAGACAATAAAAGACAGATTGGAAGTGTTATAAGCCAATTGACAAAAGATTTTTTCTTTTTTCCTCCACATGTTTTATAAGTTTTGTTTTAAACCAGATTTTTATAGTCATGTTTTGTTGCTAAAACAAAAGACACAGAATTTTATTTATTTATTGTGTCAAATTTATCTACTTCAAAAACATTTTTAAGTGATATAAAACAATGTATAATTAAACAATGTATATAACGTCTTCAGAGAAGGATGCTTTATGTGTAGTTTAGTCTACCCCCATGTTGTACGGACATTATCCATAATATGAAAATGATATGCCAACATGTATTCTTTTGAAGTTATTTCTCCAATTAATACACGCTTTTTTTATAAGCATAAACTTGAATTCGGCTAGGGTCGAGTATTCTTAATTTTTAACTCCAAATAAGGCTGAAATATTCTTAGCATATTCTTATTTATTCTACTTAAAATAGGTTGTATTCTTATTTTTTGTTCAATATAAATTTCTTAATGAAGTCTTTTTTTCTATACTGCGTACATGTTTTGATCGCGTGTGTATTTATAGAGACATTGCATTGAATAAAAAAAGAAGAACATATTGCAGTGCGCTCCCGTCTTATTGGTGATCTATATTTATAACAGGTTGTTTACAACCAAATCTTGTGCTGAAAAGCACGCAGTAGGAGAGTGATGTTTTTTTTAATATAGAAGCAGGTTGTAATTGAAGTTCTTTTGCACGTGGACATCATACAGAACAGCAATATGGTTCCTCCTCCAAAGAAAAAACAAAAAACGCTAGGCCATTTTGGTTTTACGAAGTCCGTCAAACATCGAGGAGTTATGTTAAAAGTTACAATTCATGACGAGCCATCTGAACGACCGACTGTGACATGCAAACACTGTGGGAAAAAGCTTAAAAACCAGCAAGGCTTAGGCACTAATTTGCTTACCCATGGAGTCAAAGCTTATAAGCATGACGATGATAAGAACTCTCTGGAAAAAATGGACGTAGATCTATCTCAAGATCTATCATTCACGAGTTAACTATCACTGAGTTGTCCCAAGTTCAGATCGGAGCAAAGTACAACATCGCTCAATCATTGCTATCGAAATGGCTCAAAAAGAAAGAGATAATTTTTCAAGATGCGGCGGATTCGCATCGCAAGCTGTTCAACAAACAGCGTATAGGTACAAAATACATACTTCTTCATCGCAGATTATGGCAGGTATTTAATAATGTTCGATCAAAGGGCCATCGCGTTAATTTCCACTGGTTGCATTCAAAAGCAACAACCATTCAAAGAGAGTTTACTAACATCATAGATGCAGAAGTCGGAAAGCATGTGATCGTTTCTTTTTTGAGACGCAAAAATATCAGAATGCGAACGAAGCAACGCAGCAAAACAAAAAGCAAAGAAGAGAAAATCAAACCCCTGCAGCAATGACATGCTACCTTCCGTGAAAGATGTTTACGTACAGGAACTGACCAAAGATATCATCCGAAATGGGGTTGGTTCTTACCAGAAGAAAGACTAAATGTTGATCAGTCACCACTGCCATTTGTTATCGATTCGAAAAAGACGTATGAATACATCGAAGCTGGGAATGGTCATCAGCATAACACTTGGATTAGCCAGCCCGGTAAGTTACATATGTATGTAGTGTAGGTTAATGACCACAAAGAGAAATCTGAAACCACAAGCAGTCGAGTTCATCATTGTATTACAAATGTGTCCGTTTTTAGGGAGTGGGCTCGAAAAGCGACAATGCTCGTTGCAGGTCATGTTTCGAGTGAAGGGTAAACAACCACCTCTTGGGATAATATTTCGTAGTAAAGGTGTTTGAATATCAAAGGACGAAAAAAAGGCATGGCATCCAAGCACAAATATCTTCTTCCAGCCAAACGCTTGGATGGACATCAATGCTTCAAAGTGGGTGGACGAGACGCTGAAAAAATTCGTTAAGGATGAAAAGCTGGAAAGATTCGTTTTGCTGTTGGATAACCTATCAACACATACAAAAGAAAAATTCAAAAAGTCAGTGCATGACTTAGATGGCTTGGTGTGGTTTGGGCTTCCCGATGCGACTGACCTGTGGCAGCCAGTTGATGTTGGTTATGCCCAGGTATTTAATAGCTTGCTATATAAAGAGCAGCAGAATTGCTTGGACATCGAGGAGAATGCAGATCGTTGGTTTGGTAATGAAAAATCATTTACTGCAAAGGAAAGACGTATATTGATCTCTAACTGCGATGGCGAGACCTAGAACAAACTTTCAGGAGTAAAATATGAATCCTTGAAAGAAAACATTTGGATTAAAGCGGGCTGCCTATTAACGGCTCGGATGATGAAAAGGTTAAACCCGAGGGACTTCCAGATTACGCAGTTCCTCCCCCATCACTGATCGATCCAACAACGCAATTACCGGTGACGAAAATCCCCAATACTAGAATAGCTTCTTTCGGCGATGAAGTAAAGGAAAACTTGGTCGATGATAAAGAAACAGATTTCGAGATAGAAAGACAGCAACATAAGCTTGGCATTTTTGACATTTTTCATTTACTTGTTTAAAAAAATATACTGAAGAACTTTTCAAAATTTGTAACACAGTAGAATTCTCACCCTGGGCATATTCTTAGACTATTCTTCACAAAATGCCCATTTTCACCCTGCTATTCTTATAAAGCGTATTCTTATAAAAAAAGCGCGTACACCAAAGTGACTCACTTATATACTTTAAGTCTACTTAAAAAACAAATTATCGGTCTGGGCAAGAAAATTGGAAATAAGTTTCAATATAGACAAATGTAAACTGGTGGACCCCAGTGGAAACAACTGCAGCACTTCCTCGTGGTCTGGGTTTGTATTGTAATACACGGAGTATGAAAAGTCGTATTTATTTAATAAAATCAAAAAACAATCTTTTAAGGTTCGCAGGTATTTTCTCAGTTTTTGTTTCCAGAGTTTTCACATGTTTTGGTTTTTTATATGCTTCTGTTTCATCAGTTTTTCTATTTTTTCACTAGCTTCTGTTCTTTAATTAATTACTTTCACACTTTTAGTTGTACGACTGTCATTGCTTTTGTCACATTAGGGAATTACTTTATTTTTGTCATATTTTTATATAAATTGAGACACATTTCCTCGCATCATTCATTCAGAGCTTGACTCTCGAAGAGGAAAGAACTCAACTAACTTAAACTCAATTTTATAAATATTCATTGACTGTTCAATCAATCAATTATAGTACACTGATTTGTCTACAGCTATTTTGTACTGGCTACCTGGTAGGTTTTGGTTTTTGCTCTGTGCCTTTTTCCCTCTTTTTCTTTCCTAAATTTTCTTATAAAATCAATTTACTTTGTCACTACTTTAATTTTTAAGTTTATTTGAATATTTGTAATTTTGCTTCTTTAGTTTGAACATAAATCGCTAACCTCACAAGTTACAAACATTGTCAGTTACTCGGTGTGCGCCACAGGCTTTTCTGGATTATCCACTTCAAATATGAATTATTATTATTAAAATTGTTTCCATTATAATGTCTAAACCAGGGGTGTCCAACATGTGACCCGCAGGAAGGTTCTGAGTGGCCCGCGCGGTATTTTTCGAAATGACTTATATTATCAACTTAATCGTCTACGTAATTTATGGCGAACTTACATTCCGAGAAATTGACATTTAAAGTTTGCTTTCTTTGTCTATACTATAGTCTCTAGTGCAGGCGGTGCACAACTGTTCAAGTTAATTTTATTGCATCACATTTTCCACATTGTTACGTCCACATCTTTTCCACGCAATCGTACTCGTGCTCCAAGAGTCCAGTCAGTAATATTTTGTGTTTCATTGAGGTACATCAGATATCAGAGACTCGCGCAAAACGCATTTAATAGTGAAATATCTTCTGCACTCTGCAGTCATATAGAATATGTCAAATAGGAAACGAAAAGCAAGCAACGCTAACAGACTATTCAAAGAAAGGTATAGAGATGTGACTATTTTTTTGTGGATGTCGACAATGAGCTAATTTGCCTGATGTAATCAACCTGTATCAGAATGCAAAGAATACAACATAAAGAGACATTACGTCAGTAGACATTCGATAGCTTATGATAAATACCAGAATGAGTTCAGACAAGATATAAAGTAAAAGAATTAACAAAAGTTCTTCTTGGACAGCAAATGGTTTGGTTCCCGTTCATTTCGTCGCAGATCATTTCGTCGCATTCATTTCGTCGCAGTTCATTTCGTCGTAAATCATTTCGTCGCAGTTCATTTCGTCGCAGTTCATTTCGTCGCATTCATTTTGTCGTAAATCATTTCGTCGCAGTTCATTTCCTAATCCTAACCTAACCCATTTCATAACCTTAACCTAACCTAACCTAACCCATTTCATAACCCTAACCTAACCTAACCCATTTCATAACCCTAACCTAACCCATTTCATAACCCTAACCTAACCCATTTCATAACCCTAACCTAACCCATTTCATAACCCTAACCTAACCTAACCCATTTCAAAATCTTAACCTAACCTAACCCATTTCATAACCTTAACCTAACCTAACCCATTTCATAACCCTAAGGAAATTATCTGCGACAAAATGAATGCGACGAAATGGTTTACGATGAAATGATTTACGACGAAATGAACTGCGACGAAATGAATGCGACGAAATGAACTGCGACGAAATGATTTACGACGAAATGAACTGCGACGAAATGAATGCGACGAAATGATCTGCGACGAAATGAACGGTCACCAAATGGTTTTACCGAAAGTTTCTTTGCATCAGGAGCCAGTTGTGAAAGCCAGGTACTTTGTTACAAAAATAAGTCTATCAAGACAGGCCATAACTCGTCGTGTTGTAGGGCTTGGAAATTCTATAGGGAGGAAACACTAATTGCAAAAGCGCAAAAATTTTCATCGTATTCTTTGGCGCTTGACGAAAGCACTGATGAAATGAAGCACTGATTTCATGTCTACTGTTGGAAAATAAGATATTGAAAAGAAAATACAGTTTTCAAATTTCATCCCAATTTACAAATTACAATTTACTTCTTTTAGTTTTTCTTTTCCTTCAGTCATTCGTAGATCAGTGAATTAATTGTTTCGCCATCACGTAAGCGCAAAGTACACTTATATTTCGTCAAACCCATATTTATTTATATACTATATACTATGCGCTGTGTATACTGAAACAGCATTGTGATTGGAATAGTTGACAGTTTATATATACAGTTGAACTCCCAAGAGATCAGAAAAATAGTTTGAAAAATCGGGGCTTAGAAAAATCGATGTATTCAGGGAAGAAGGGTGGATCAACGAAAAAACACTAAATTTACGTGTTGCACCTTTATTTTGAAAAACCTACAATTATACTTCTATTATTATTATAGACACGAGACGTGAGAGATGAGAAAGAAGAAGCCGCACAATCTTATTTCGAGGAAGTTCAAACTCCCAGACGTGATCATCGAGAGAACACACCGACTTTAAAGAAAACAGACGGACAAACCACGCACAGTCATTGTTAAAATTCTAAACTCGAGGGATAAAGAGAAGATTGTTAGCAACGCAAAATTGTTAAAAGAAACGGGAATTTACGTGAAGGAAGGTTTTTCAAAAGAAACGCTGGAAATACGGTCCAAAGTCTAGGAAGAAGTGAAGCGACTACGCGAGAAAGGTAAATACGCCATCATTAAATATGATCGAATGTTTCACCGTGATTTTCATAATTTGTCTCAATAATCATCCCTATTCTCAATTTCAATTTTCAACGAAAATAATGAACCAGTCATTAATTTTTGCCACAACGAATTCGAACAACCAGATAGTTTGTCTAACTCCTCACCAAGCTCACAGCGATTTAAAACAACTTAGCATGGACTCATTTTCCGTCCTACATTTAAACGTTCGTAGTATGAATATAAACTTTATTTTGAAGGATAAATGTGGATAAATATACGAGCACCCTTCTTTTTAATATATTAAATATTTATCAAATTAATATATTTTTACATCTAAAGTTTATGAATGAAGCAAGTAGTAATATGTGTCCATCAGCTTTTAACAAAATTTCTTTTTATTGAAAATTTATGAAGTTATAGAATGGAACATTTTTCACGATTATCGATAGCATTTTTATTCTTTAAAAGCAGGGCTTTGTGATGAAACTAAATCAGTTTTCTTAAAGTCCCTACTATTCACTTATTTCCAACACTCCTTGAAATCAACTCATCATTTTTAACGTATTTAGCAAGATATATCTTTGTTAATTGTTTATTTATAGTATATTATATGCGTATATTTTATAACATTTGTTGTAAATTGCTGAGTAGCAAAATATATATATATATTCCGCAGTAAGAAATATATTGGCCAGGAACCCATAGAAGACAAGGAAAGATTGACCAAGAACCAATAGAAGAGAAGGAAAGATTGGCCAGGAACCAATAGAAGACAAGGAAAGATTGGCCAAGAACCAATAGAAGACAAGGAAAGATTGGCCAGGAACCAATAGAAGACAAGGAAAGATTTGCCAGGAACCCATAGAAGACCAGGACATCTTTCATTGGACACCTGAAGAATAAATATCTCCGATGGAGTAAGTAAAAAATGCTGGTGTAGAATTAGGAACCTACGAGGTTATTATAAATTGCTAAATTTCAATAAATGCAAGTGTTATCAAAACGTTATAATGTGGTTCTGTCAATCGAAACGTGATTGATAGAGTACATCCCATTTTAGTAAACCGAAAATAAAGAACCTGGGAAAATGGTTAAAAGCGCAATCGTCAATTATCGATTGTGGGCAATAGAAAATACTTTTATAACGCTCGGAGAAATTTAAAAATACCAAAAAGTGTTGCTCGCTGAGATCTAACGATAACTGCTCGCTTGGAATCAAACCTTCAGCTTATATATTAGCTTATAAATTATGTAATATCAGAAAGAAATTTCTTGAACAATTAATTTATTTCATAAATATCTTTTATGTCCTTGTAGCATCTCTCTACACATCATTTTTCAATATCATTTCCTACCATGTTCCTACCATCATGTTTTCCTACCATGGCAACCCATTACATCATTCGTAAACTCATACGTGTCATATGCTCAGCGTTCCACAGGTCTTATTATCATCTCATTAACCTTTTGTTTCCACGTTTACTTTTGTATATATTTTTGACGACAAAAACCTCCTCCTTTTGTAAAGAGATTCTCTTGCCAAGGTGGATTGGGCCAAGTAGGGAGTTTTTATTTTTAAATTAATGGTTAAATTCCCACATAATTGACAAAGTTGAGATCAACAGAAAAAAATTGATAAGACCAATAAAACATTATACTTGTATACTTATTATACAGGGTGTGGTGGCGAATGCAATTCCAGGCACTATAAAATCGAATTAAAAGATAAAATAAAAATCTAAAACGAAAATTTTCACATATGGGGACAAAAAAATACCAAAATATTTGGAAAAACAAATACTAAACGAAAAGCATATCTCCTTCGAAACAAATAGTGTAGCATACTAACTGGACAATTATTAACAAAGAAATCGTAAAATGAAAACGTAAAAATCAGTAAACACAGCGTTTTTTAAAGAAAAATCCTTATTCAGGATTGAAAGTGTGGAATTTAAATTGAATGTCTCTTTTTAGAGAAGAAACTGAAACTGTAACTTAGTAGTTTCTTGTCGCCATGTCAATAAATACAATCTAACCAAAAGAGTTTGTGAATTTAAATCGTGTTCTAATATACTATCCAGCTAGTCTGCAATTTATATCAATTTCGGTATGTTTTATTTCTATAGCTCGACTTATTCATTCATTCGATGTATATTCATTTACAGTTGTTTCTTTTTCAGTTTTGTGTTCGTACACAAAAGATTGAGCAAAATTCAACTCCAATAACCTGAGAATTTGTCACTGGAACTTAAATTTGTGCGCAAAATGTTACTAACAATTTTATACTATTGATAATTAATATCGTGCTACCCTCTTTCGATTGCTTATTCGGAATGACTGTTTATTCGGAATGACCGATG